>JAHFWI010000029.1:11313898-12627796 GCA_028554975.1 Himalopsyche kuldschensis | reverse complement strand
TATGCAATTACCTGTCCTGATAATTACACTAAAAACATACACGCTTTCAATGTGAAGCACATGGACATCTATCGGAGAAACTTATCCGAAGTTTTTCTTTGACAACTACTTTTAATCAATTGATTTTTCTTTTTCAAAAATTCACTATGCTTCCTCCAAATTTTGAGTATATCAACATTTTATGTAGCTTATCTCCTTGTTTCTTATAACAACCATACGAAGAGTAAAATGATATAGTCAGAACACGGGTAGTGTTAGCTTATAGCTGTTTTCGCGATGATTTTAAATGGATAGTAGATAATTTCAAAATTATATCCATACTTTTCAACACAACTGACTCAAAATTCAATATAGTATTCGAGCCCATGAACACTTCAACTAAAAAGACTAACGTCCAAGAGCTTTCTTTAGCCGCTTTAGAACCAGCGTAAAGTTAATGTCTACCGATGATACTAGGCGACACTTAAGGAACAATAAATTCAATGTTCTTTTATCCTATCCAACTTTTACTGTAAACCTCATTTTATATAACCATATCGTGTTCCAAAGTGTGCTGCCAAGTCAATATTAAGTTACAAATAAAAACTTTACGTAACTAAATAAAACAGTATAGAATGTTTCAGCTGTGTATAATAAATGAATATATTTAATAAAACTAAGCTATTGTATCTTTATTTTGCATTAACCATTACCCGCCTTACGTAAAACATGGAGTAGCTATCTTTTCTGAGATCTTCAATAATATTGTAATAAAAATTGATGAAGGAAGACAGCGTCTGTTTATTTTCACAATCACGTCTGTTGGCGAAGTCGTGTGCGGTAATTCGTTTGAAATTCATTTTTTTTTATTTGTATATGTCGAGAGAAATCCTATAAATCTGAATTATGCTTCGGACATCTGACCCTATCATGACCCAACGTCATGGTCTTCACGATATGTCACATTTCTCTTCCAATGTCAAACGCTATTATCGACCTTTTATTGTAACTGTACTCAATAGGTTTAATTAAAAAAATAATGATCAAATTGTCATTAAAATTATGTAAGCCAATAGAATATATTATGAAATCATTTTATTGTTATTTATATAATATTTATTGTTCACGATGGAAAGAGATCATGTTATTTGTATATCATTGAGCAACAAAAATTGCTGCGTGAATAAGTGCAAGGTTTTAATACATAATTTATTTATTGAAGAAAATAAAATACATGGCATTACAGTTGACGACAATGCGTCATGCATTCGACAAATATATATTAAAAAAAGATGTATATATATTTATGTGTATAAGTTCATCGTTTTTGTAATGTAAAAAAAATAGATGAATACATTTTATTCATCAAAAGAAAGAGAACAAAATAAAATATTATTGGAATTTGGCAAAGAAGTCAACCGAGTGAGTTCCGACAAAATCAACTTCTATTCATAAAAAATAGTTAAACTTGTTTAAACTCACTCACATCAATGTGAAATATGTCGATATCCGAAGCAATACCGCTTAAAATCGTTAAAGCTCTTATTTAGCATGATATGCTACTTCTAATGCTAATAGTATCAGAAAAAACATTTGCAGATGAACTCTGGAATTCTGCTAACTTCGTAATTCAACAATATGTGATTCTAAAGTTATCATATATGATAGAATACAGTTATTACAAACTTTTCCAGGTAAAAGCTATTTTTTTGCCAGAGTTTCAGTTAGGACCTTTTCAAAGTAAGGTAACGAAATATAAATCAAGACTTGGTAAGTATATTTAGTGTGGTAATTGAAATCAGACCAATAGAGTTATACTATGGGCTTTAACGATTTCTTATTGATTCAGTATTCTGTCCAAGTAATCATGTGCCACTGATAAGGTTATGAAATGTTTAGTAATCTATATTTTGTATTGACAACCGACCATCCGATGGTAAGAAAAGAATATTTGCACATAAATAATGTAGGGCACAGATTTAATAGCTACCAGTTTGAAGAATGCAAAAGCGCGCATTTCTTGTGCAAATCTTTCACAATCATGTTTCATCTTGTCCATCAAAACAGTTCAATAAATAATACGCGATGAGTTCAATCAGATATTTCCAAATCACATAAAACATTATTTTGCTTTCATAAACAATGATTAGTAATTTCCAATTGAAGCTACGAATTAAATTGGAGTCATGATACAATTTCTACGAGTATTGCTTAAGACAATTCTAAATAGCCAAACAATTCACTGACGGATCTCGGTTCAATAACAAATGATTATTTACGCATTGGTATTGGTTAATCTTAACAATCATGTAAAGTAAACTGTTATACAATATAAATATGGAAGCTAATACCGTTTTCAGAAATAATATATTACAAACTGATTACTTCATTCGTTTAATCTACAATTCTAAACTCACATTAGCTATAGACGTATAGATGAGTTCATTCTATATTGCTGCACATATTGTAAATTGATTATTCATTTCTCCATACTATTTTTTATTTATAGAACTTGTGCTATGAATTTAATACGGGAAGAATATGATAACATTAAATGGCAGGTTATTGCGTGGACCAGGGATGCTCAACCTAAATCACTTGGGCTGCCAAACCAAATAAGGCATATCTCTGGTGGGCCAAACATTAATATTTTAAGACGTATTAACAATAAATTATATATTTGAACGTAACACCTTTTGGCATCTTTAGGATATTCAAGTGTAATGAGCTTGAACTGAAGCGTAGTAAATAGTTTGTATCCGACGTATTAATTAAGAATTTTAAAAAACCCCCACTTAAATTGGTAGTTAACCTGTCTCGACACTTCGATTTTGAGACAAATTACTCGCATCGATATGTGGTGCCAAATACAGCTGTTTTATACAAATTAGTAAAAAGTAATTAGTAGTGCCCGGTACGTGGCGCAGTGGTCAACGCTTTTGGCTAACGTGTCGGACCTGCCCGTGTTCGATTCCCGGTACGAGCAGATTTTTTCAGTCGCTAAATCGATTCTAATTAGAAGTAATGGGTGATTGTGTTGTTAAAAATCCATTCCCAACTATCCGATTCTAAAGAGCGACGCGTTGTGACAGCGATTAGCTTACTACTATTCCCGTCCAAGTCCTCGCATCTTTTTCATCCCTTCTCTCTTCAAAAAAGAGAGGTTGAGCAACTGAGTGACAAGTAGTACTCGTAGAAAAAAAAACATGTGTTGAGATAAACTCCGTAAGGAGTCCATAAGCTCCATGTTGGGAGCAGGCATCAGAAAAGTAAAAAAAGTATTGTTAGATTGAGAAAGAAATTTAGAAATTGTGAAGTTAGTAAAATAAATTGTCTGAAGAATGAAAATGGGGAAATATTTTTTGTATTCAAAAAATGAATTTGAATGGTGATAAGGTGTGTATTGAGTAATCAAATTGAATTTAATTTAACATAATTGTGCGCATCAAATTCGTGTTAAAATAAGCTGAAAAGGCCTATAAAACTTTTAATAATTCAAGGGGTTCTACTTCGAATTGTAAAATTACAAACATCTGTCATTGTCTCTAAAAAGTTTTTCTTATATACCAATCATTCATTTCAAAATGCGGCAATTATTATTACTGTAAACAATCACTATGGGAAGTGCCAACGAAGTACTTGATGTTTCGTACGTATATTATTAAGAATAGCTACTTCTAAAATTTTCTGAATGATGTTTAATAAAGAGAATTGTTTCAGTAAATCATATTGACTATGGGATTTGTTTTTCAATTGTTAATGAAGTTCATAATAATTTCAAGAGCTTTCCGAGTGACCCGTAGTCATTTGGTATTCGTCATGATAAGTTAAAAGTTGATACCAATAAGCTTACTCAATTGATATGCTTTCATATAATGAAACACCAAAATAAAGCTGCAAGGGTAAACGATTGATACCAAATACGAAACACATATCACAAATTAGTAACACAACCATTTAGTAGTCAATTTCATACTCACTTTTAAGGTGTTAACTGTCACTTCTTGGTGGGAAGGCATTATTTAAAAAAAATCGTATTATATATTATACTATTTCCAGATTTATTCTGATACCTACTAGATATATGACCGGTTGATAGGACATTAATTTATAATTCTCGCGATGAGCGAAGCGGGTTCTGAACTTTGTCAGAATATAATATTTGAAATAGTTAATATTTTGCTTATTTGTTTTATTCATTTAACTCCACAACATCGAAAATATTGAATGCTATATATACCTTGCAAAAATCAAAAATAAAATGTTAGTTGCTTTTGCAATGTGAAAAAAGATTAAAACATTTAAAAAAAATGGTTTACATAGAGAAAAAATTACATTGGAAATTGGCAAAAAAGTCAACCGAGTGAGTTCCGACAAAAACAAGTATAAAACATAAAATATCACAGTCCTATGAACGCACTCCATGTGAAATATATCGACATCAGAAGCAATACCGTTTAAAATCGTTAAAGCTCTTTCTAGTGGCATCCCCATTGGTAGGCTGGTTCTACTCCTTGGAAGAAAAAACAACTCACTATCTACGTCAACATATTTTCCAGTTGAATCAATATGTTTGAAAGCACACATTTGAAATAAAAATAATACTTTCAGCTAAGATTAAGAAGAAATTATCCAATAGCTTTGTTAATTTATTGCCAATATTTTTGTCTAATTTCACTTATTCGTGTAGCTATACATAATTGGATAATGTTTCGATATAATCCTTAACTGAGACAGGCTCAATCATATTTTGAAACATGTTAAGCCCTTTTAAACGTCGCAAGATTTCACAAGGACCACACAGGAAAACCAGCTAATATTTAAAGCACAAAATATGCAAAACTAAAAAGATAGAATTATATTCCACTACGAAATCAATGAAGTAATAACACGACGAAAATAGACACCAGCATTTTGTCATATCAATTACGCGATGCAAATATGCATCGGATGGTGTTTTTGCTGCTCAGCCAATAACTTGTTGGGTTTATACTGTACAAGATGCAAGAGTAGCAATTAGGGATTCTTGAAACTTGGACTGTATATAGACCAAAGACGTAAAACGCAGAATGTCCCGGGAAATAATCGGAATTGTGAAAAAATATTTTAATGAATTTGCTTGATGGAATTTCAATATCAAATTTGAATCGTTTGAATTTTGTACTTTTCCATGATTTTTGTCGCTAACGACCCGGGTTTCGCCTTTCGGCATTTTTAGTGCACGGATGTACTTGAACTGACATTGTCATACCCTGTGACTGATGAACTGACATGTCAGTTCAAGTACATCCGTGCACTTGACATGCATGAAGATGCCGAAAGGCGAAACTCGGGTCGTTAGCGACAAAACTAATGGAAAAATACAAAATTCAAATTTGATATTGAAATTCCATCAAGCAACCTCAGTCGAAATCCTTAATAATAACTTATATTTAAATGTATGAAAATTAACGAAGGAGAAAATACATTTCAATAATCTGACAGTTAGTTTTTATTCTGAAAAAATACACAGTAAAAAATATCTATATTAAGCATATTAATAAATACTGAATTCGGTTCTGCAATTGGGCAGTCTAGAATAATTTTGCAAGTGGATACCTTTCTACCCGATCGTGGCGTCTAATTACTCCGAACATGGAATCTCACAATCCATCTCGTTACATTTCACGAGTTACAGACAAATACCGGATACATCCAAATATCTACTTGCTGCCATCCGATCCGATACAGCTACCACTTTGCATTGACCAAGCCTGTTGGTTTTTTTTTTATTTACGAAATACGCGGCGGCTACTTGTTAGTTGCCTGTTTTTGTATTACTGATTTTCACGGCGTCCTGAAATCTTTCGTTTCCAAACTAGACTTGGCGGACGAGTTACTTTAGCGTGAATCGCATACTGAAAAACGATTAACCTCTCCAATTAGTAGTAACTGAATAACATAACCTAATTGTTTTTGTTTAAGTACGGATAGGATTATCCTCTAGTCATGTAATTCTATTAAAAAGCGACGAAAATAAATGATGAACAAAAATTTTTATTGATTCACAGAGGCGCACAAATGATTTTCGTTAATATATATTTTTGTATTTACAAACAATTTTCAGTGCGTGCTCTGGTCAATCTATTATAAAGTTTATTATGTTATATAGTTCAAGTACATCCGTGCACTTGAAAAGCCTGAAGATGCCGAAAGGTGAAACCCGGATCGTTAGCGTCAAAACTCATGAAAAGTCAAAAATTCAAACGATTCAAATTTGATATTGAAATTCCATTAAGCACCCTCAGTCGAAATCCTTAATGATTAAAATTCAATATTTTCGTATTTATAAATTAGCATTTATCATTTGACATAACACCTATAAAGGTACGAAATAAACTCGAATGATAGTTTTTTTTAATTAGTCACTCAAAATCATAACGTATACCAATATTTAAAATTTCTAATTATAATGTTGGAAAATCTTAATTTGTTATTTTCCTAGCCAGAAAAAACAGGGGGTGGTTTAAATCTATACTATATAAGCAAGTTTAACTGTCTTAGACATTAGACCAGGGGTTCTTAACCCTTTACGATTCTGGGCGCAGTTGAGGTCGAGGAGAATAGAGACGGGCGCAGACTGCATTTAAAAAAACAAAACGAACAAGTACACATATGGACATTATTTTTTTATCATTTTTCACTGGGAAGATTTTTATATGAGTTGCATTCACATACCATTTTTTAATTCACCTTTTCAAAAGAATAATATATGTACATAAAATACAATTTGGGCTTTTTTCGTGATTTGATATTCGTAGCGGGCGCACAATATCAGCTCCGTGGCGCAAATGTGTCCGCGGGCACAGGCTTAAGGACCCCTGCCATAGACTGTGTGATTTTTTAGATTCTATAACAAAATTCAAAGACAATAATATACAACATACTTAGTAGAGTAAAGTAGTCTCAGTCATAAAATATTGATATACTTTTGAAATCATGTACGCTTCCAAGTGGGGGGTACTACGTGGAAAACTGTGGAAAGATATGGAAACATTTTATTGGGTATTTCCATTGTGTGTATTAAGTGCTGAACAAATTATATTATACTACTAAACACGCATTTTCCCCACAACACTTGCATGAGTTGTAAATATTAAAACATTTGCGAATAGTTAATGTTTCGAATCTTTTATAACTAAAAGATTCGATTCATACATAAATATGTATAACAAAGAACAAAAAATGTTATTTCACTTACAAAGTGAAAAATATAAAACAATAGAAAAATATTGCTAATTGGGATGGAAGTTAACCGATTAAGTTCCGACAAAATCAATTTTAACACATAAAACAATCACTTTTGAGGTGTTCACTGTCAATACTTGGTGGAATATAATTAAAATAATAACATATTTTTACATACGTCCGATCCGTGGCGCAGTGGTAACGGCTTTGACTTGCGTGCCGGACCGCCCGGGTTCGATTCCCGGTACGAGCGGATTTTTTCAGTCAATAAATCTGTTCAAAGGCATGGGTGTTTGTATTGTTGTTGAAAATCCCTTCCCACCTTTCCGATCCCAAAGAGCGACGCATAGTGACAGCGATTAGCTGATCACTAGTCCTGTCCTAGTCCTCGTATCCTTTCCATCCTTACTCTCTTCGAAAAAGAGAGGTTAAGCAACTGAGTAAAAAGCAGTTCTCGTAGAAAAAAAAAATGTTGAGATAAACTCCGTGAGGAGTCCATATGCTCCAAGTTGGGAGCGGACATGGTTAAAAAAAAATACATTTTTAGTACTAATTCCACATTGGATTTATTGAGATCTGGACCGGTTTCGCTCATCGCTAGTATTATAAACTTATATTAGAAACCAGCCATGATCCAAAATAAGTACTAAAAATATGTTATTATTTTTAACATGACAATGGTACATCAACACGAAATATGTCGATATCAAAAGTAATACCGCTTAACATTGTTAAAGCTCTCTCCAGTGGCATCCCGATTGGCAGGCGTGTTGCACGCATTGGAATAACAAATAACTCATATCCAAGATTCCACAAAAATTATAGCATTAAGTTTGAAATGCTCATGAATGGAAGAATTCTCATATTGGCAATCCAAAATAAATGTGTGAAAAGTTAAATTTTTCCTCGAGAATATGAATAAAAGTACTAGTAGCTAGCCATCTTCACGCACTTTCGACACTATGGGATAAGCGGTAGTCCAGAAGGAATGAACCGGGCCAACGAATTTAGAAACAAACGCCTGAAACTTATATGCTCTAAAAAAGTTCTAGTTTTTAGTGAGTGCATGTGAATGTATAACATTCTGCGCCATGGGATGACTTAATGGGTTAGTCCATGTATTATTCAGGGATGTCACAAAACAAAATGTTTTCTTTTCAAAATAAATTGTCTACTATTTTATTTTATGTAATATGTAGACCGATTGAATCATTCTAAGGTCATTTAAATCTATCATTAAATTTGCTGTCGAAAATGTTTCTTTTTCCAGGGTTTTATGGCAAAGAAGTCTCAAAATACAATTTTCATATTAAAAAGTCAATCAATAGGCAGCCGGCAACAGTATATCATCACTTTTAAGGTGTTAACTGACACTTAATGGTGAAAAGGCATTATTTTAAATACATAAAACTCATTTTATAGCTCTACTTTCACATGTTTTCTCATAATGATCAGGGCCGATTTCACTCACTCTTTTTTAAACTATGTCCGCTCCCAACATGCAGCATATGGACTCTTCACGGAGTTTATCTAAACATACAATTTTCTACGAGAACTGATTGTTACCCAATTGCTCTACTAGTAGGTGGGATGGAAAGGATACGAATACTATGATAGGACTTGTGGTTAGCTAATCGCTCTCGCTTTGCGTCACTTTTTGGGAAAGGTGGAACTGTGGAAAGGTGGAATTGACTGCAAAAATCCGAAGAATCGAACCCGGGTGGTCCGACACGGCAGCCAACGACGATGACCACTGCAGAACGGAACGGGCGTACTTTATTTCAAGTAAATTATTCACGGGAAGGCACAAAAGCTTTGGCATCTTCACTCGCTTTTTAATAATCGCAGCACTGTAAAACCAAGTTGACTGAGAAAGCTTTAGTTGAGGTACATTTAATTATAATCCATCTCATGCATTTTTATGTTACTGTGTCCTATTCAAATTAGACTACCTAATACTATAATTGTACCGTAAAACGGGGTCTTACCGGCAAAGTCTCTATTCACCCTCTCTCGTCTCTATTCACCCCGATTCAATGTGAATAGAGATATCGAACAAAACTGACTGTGTCTTTATAACGATAGTGAATATTTGAAAAATATTGTCATGAATGTGTAGTAGGACCATAGAAACAAGTTTCAAGCCATTCATATTTGAATTATGTGGTGCAGGTATAAAGATACATAGTCGTGTAGGGTTAAAAGTGTATCTATTCACCCCGTTTTACGGTATAATTTGAAATGTGCATGAGGGCATGAAGATGCGCGCGTACATGACCTGATGATCGACTTGTTTACATAGCCAGTTTACCTTTCAAAAATGATCGAATAGGTCAACAAAACAAGCGAATTATAACTGACTCAATTGTTGAAAACACAACGTCTAATCCGTTTCTTAATTAATTTTTATTGACGTCTTATCCTTGTAACGAAAAAATCCAATATCGTGAGAATCGCAATTATATAAGGAGTTTTTTTTTTTAAATGGAATTATAATTATTTCGATTATTTGCCAACAAGTTGCCTATTTCTGAGCTCTGTGATATAATCAGCCTACATTTTAATGCAAAGAAACGCGCCTTGCTCGTGTACAAGAACAATGGGCCAAAACTTTTAATTATGCGAACTGCATTGAGACCATGTTAACTAGATATGCACTGCAAGTAAATATGTTTATCTGTAATTTATTTATTTTATCAGCGATATGTATAGGAAAATAAATACGTCTAGCATGTGGTAAAATAGTGGGCACTGTGAGAAGGGTATGAAAAATCATAACATAACGGTTTTTTAAGTTTGACTTAAAAATAAATAAAGACTTAAAAATTTTATGCAGTTACTTATTCATATTTCGAACCTATTTCTCAACTGTAGAATTTTGTGAAGCCTGAATAAACGATACGATCTATCAATTACTGACTATTTTCGGTGCTTTATTTGTAGCATTTTCCAAATCCTGTTTTGATTGAATACCAATTTTGAAGTCTGCAGTATCGGTAAATCTGGTAAATATGTTGCGTCAAATATTTATGTTGGTTTCCCACCTTCCCTCTAATTAACCTTTCTGATCGAAGTTAAATATTCACTGTCTTTAATTTTGATTTAAAAAATGTGGTTCTTGTTAAATTCTTTAACTCACCATATTCATAAGCTATATTGACAGCAGTTATTTCGATTTGCGGCGGAATGAGCTTAACTAGGGCTGTGGAGTCGGTGAAAAAAAGTCCGACTCCGACTCCAGCATTTACCAAAACCACGACTCCGACTCCGACCAAAAAGCTCAATATCGTCACTTTTTTCCCCTAATTTTCCTATTTATGTGTATTCAATTAAATATCAACCCTATTAATGCAACCAAAAGCCAAATTTGACATATAAAATGCAAACATAAAAAGTTCAAACTTTTCAAAATTTCCGACTCCGAGTACGACTCCGGCCAAATCGCCGCGACGACTCCGACTCCGACTCCACAGCTCTGAGCTTAAAAGTTAAAATATTGATTTGATTCCCCTTTTGAATCATAACATAGTAGAGGGTCAGCGACACGTTATTATTATATAATCATTGATGGCAATGAATTGTATGTCTCAAAGAAAATTATCGATGCTTTTAGTATTATGTAGTTTCAAATCATTTCGCGCGTTCTCAGATGCATTACTTTTTCGAAATTTGGTTACCCAATGAAAAGAGAATACAAATGACCATAAATAAAAATATGTAAAGTGTTGCCATCTCTCGGTCCCGAGCTGCCAACTTGACGCCTCTGAAGCGAGAGACCTATTTTTTCGTGTGATAATCTTAGAATAATGATCTTTATTCGCATCGCTATTCGAAATATCAAATTTTCTCACGAGACTTGTAAAAATTGTTACGCAGAAAAAAAATGTTCTCATTTCTACGCGTGATGCTGGTATTGTGACGTAACTACGTGCGCATGTAATGAATAGTGCTTGTATACTAGAAATTTTACTAGTGTCGATAAAAAAGAGCGCCATTTTTAAGAAAATCAACCTGAAAATTATTTAGAGTAAATATCGTGACAGCTCAATTGATTTTTCTATACTTATATTTATTATGAAATTTATCTATTCTTACTATATGAAATTTATCCATACTTATATTTATCTTTATTTCTGATTTGTCTCATCTGTCTGATGTTTTCTATGAAACGATTACAGTGATATTAAATCTGAGATAAATGAATCAATTTAGTACGATCGGTTGACGAGGGCGCCACTTTCTTTGCCAAGTGTCAAATAATTGCCATCAATCAAAATTAATTAGTTAGAATAAGGCATGCAATTCAGGATTTTCTAGAGATAGTTAAAAATCCTACATAATAATATAAACTATGAAGGGCAATAACTGAGTTTCTACCATACCAGTCCTTTTGTAATTATTGTAATAAAAATACAAAATAACTTATCTGAGTACCCATTATGTATGAACTAGAATTGATGACTCATTTTTAATATTATTTTCAGGATGTTCCGATACCAGCATCCCCGACACCAGAAGCTCTCCGTGAAATTGCTGATGCGATGGGTGCTGCCAGATTTGAAGAATTGACAGTTGATGCCCTTGCCGATTCCAGTAGATCTGTTACAAAGACTCTGAAAACAGGATTCACACCAGATGGAGAAGTGGAATACCAAGATTACCAAGGTATTTCCTATAGTTACTTGAGCTGCTAATATATTTTTTTAAGAAAATGAATTATTTATACTACATACATTATTTTTAAATAATAAGCAGTAATAAAAGCTAACTGTCAATGTAGTAGATGTTTTAAAATTAATACATAACTTGAAATCAACCTAAGTTGTTTTTATAGTCATAAGAGATCAACTCGAGGAGAGAAGACGCCAAAAGTCATACTTAAGTTCAGGGCTGTAGCTTGGGGCTGTCGAATAGGGCGGTCGCCCTGGGCGCTGCAGTGCTAAGGGGCGCCAAAATTAAAAGATTAAGAAAATATATATATTCTCATTGCCATTAGCGCCAGAGGACCTCGCTACGGCCCTGCTTAAGTATGGCTTTTGCAGTCTTCTCTCTTCATTTTGATCTCTTATAACTATTCAAATTTATAAGCTACAGAGGCATACGATATATAAGCTTTTTTATTTATATAACATTATATAATTACAAATTTATAACTCTTGTATTGTGGTATAATGATGTATTCAAAAATGATTGATTTGTGCTATTTTTATCAGTTTACATGCTATTTAACAATAAAAAAAAAATCCAAACATTAATGCTGGATTCAAATGTTTTTCAGGTGTTATGGGTCGACCTGGTGTTGATTTTCCTGTTCTTCCTTCAATCCCTCACACCGAGTTCAGTTGCAAAAAAGTATCTACTGGGTACTATGCCGATCTAGATACTGATTGCCAGGTAATGAAAACCTTCTTCTACATCAGTGATGCACAACTTGCGGCCCGCAAAGACATTTCATGCGGCTCAATATGACAAATGTCAATCACCATTTGTCTTAAGAACTTTTTATGGACGGTGGAAGATCAATATAAAATAATAAAATTCTCAATTTTGTATACACCCAGTCCTTATTTTACGCGATACATTGGTTCCAGAAAGAGGCTCGTTTCAAAAAATCGCGTAAAAATGCCAAAAAGGTATCAAAAGTATATGAAAAGAAAAATTCTTCTTCAAATTCGCGCAAAAAAAAATATTGCTCATATGAAATTTAATTTCTTTATTGATTATAAACATATAATGAGAAACAGATTCATATGGACACATGCACAATTGTATTGTCACTGCTGCCACAGATTGAATCGAATTTAATCGTTCGCCAATTCTTCTTTCAACAACAATCGCGTTAAAACGAGAAAATCACGTAAAAAGAGGACTCGATGTACACTAAAAATATCGATAATTTAATCACTATTACCAACGCGGACCTCGAACTATCTGAGAATTGATTATCTGGCTTTTCTCCCGAAAAGATTGTGCATCACTGCTTTACGTTAATTTATTTTTAATTCTATTTTATTTATCATAAATTTTATTACCAAAGAAATTGAGCTTACAGTTATGACTGTGATATTATGTATAGTAAAAAGTATTTGTTTCGTGAATATTAATGAAGTTGGCTGATTATGTTTCAGGTATTCCACATTTGTGACGGCGGTAGAAAAATCTCTTTCCTGTGTCCCAACGGTACTATCTTCCATCAGTCGCACTTAATTTGCGATTGGTGGTTCAAGGTAGATTGTGCTGACTCACCAGACCAGTACCAAGAAAGCGCTGAACACCTCGCAGCAGACCAGAGAAAGGGAAGCCGAAACAACCATCATGCAACCGCTGAGAAAAACTTTGACACCATCCACACTACCCAAAGACGTACTCAGTCGAATTTCGGCAACAATATCCATTCGGGACAAAATCACATCAACGAATACAAAGCGGAAGCCAGCTTTACGAGTGTCGCACAATCAGCTCCGAGATCGGATAGAGTCCAGGTAGAAAATCACCTAGAAGAGACGAGATCGAGCCCTAAAAGTTTCCAAGCTGTTTCACGACAAGACAAACCTACAACATCTCGACAATATTCAAGCTTTGAACACACCTCACGTGACGATCAAGTGAATGATGATGAACAGAGAAAGAGCAGTGTCAACAGTTACAAGTTTACACCGACGAGAAGAACCATACCAGATTATACGGACGCTGCTGTTTACAGAGGTACCACCCCGTCACCGAGGAACTTTAAAGAAACTCAAGTTGTAGCCGAGTCCGCGTCATTCGCTTCAGGTAGAGGACGGAATAATTATTACCATTACACAAACTACGATAGTAAGATTCGCTCGACTGCTGAGCCGCAATATTCCGCAGCGTCTGTAGCGGTACCGAGAACCACGAGACCCACATACACTACCACTTATGTGCCTGGAAGTAAGAGCTACGTTGAAGTGAGCCGCAGTGTGACACAGTCGGTGGCTTCTACGACTAGGACCCCGACTACGACACCGCAGGTATTTGAAACGACTACTCATCCAACGTCTGCGAGGTCCGATTTACCAACAAATGATGATAGTACATCGTACAGTTATGTTCACTACACTCAGTACCCGACTACATCGGTTCCGAACAACCATTTTAAAGCTACCACAAGTCACTCCAATGGTTTCAGATCAGGGAAAGCTTTCCAATCTAATTATGCTAAAGACGAAATCGTATCACCGAAAAATACTTCATCAGGCAACAACTGGTCATCACTGATTAAAGCTCAAAGTTTCAGTACGTACGCTCCCACTGTCCCAACTGTCACACCGAGAGTCAAAAGCAGTTCACGCAGTCGATTCTCTGCATCAAATTGGTTTTTGTCATCCGGTTATAATCTAACAACCACTACAACCACAGAGAGACCTACGACTTATCCGTCATACGTCACTGAACCGACAGTTTCAGAGCATGCCGTGGAAATGATTAAGACCTTGGAAGAGTTGGAGTTCGGCTCAGAGCCCACGACCGAAGCAGAGAAAGTTTTAAGCAGACGTCCAGGCTTGATTGTCCCACCATCAGCTGGACCAAATACATTACATTCTTTGGCTATCTATTTCGCCACCGCTGTAGACAGCCTCGTGTCCACTCCGAGCCCGACAACTGCAACTGAAGATGTAGCATTAGAATATGTAACAGAAACAGAGTATGTACCGGAAGAAAATAAAGAATCTTTTACTTCTCTTCTCAGTAAAACGACAATAGAAAAATATCATGATTTATTCAATAGCACCTCCAGCGAAGAAAGTGTTTCTAGCAGTCAGTCTGAAGAAGACATAAATAATGATCTTGAATCTTCACAGAGCCGTGGACCTCTGACGTCGTCGCCGCAAATAAGAGAACTGGCGCAGGTATTCACTCATGCTCTTTCCGCATACCTTCAAGATCCCGAAACATTCAGAAAAGTGTTATCAGAAATCAGACCTACAGATCCAACGACAACGGTAGAAATTTCAACCACACCGAGTACACTCTCCGTTGTATCTTCTACATCAAATAGTGACTTTTCTTCTGTCACTAAAGAAGATGATGAAGTGCTTGACTTTTCTGACGTTTCAAAGACATCTCCCAAGACTTCACCCCAACCGACGTTAGTCACATATGAAACGACCACCTCCATGCTGGGAAATTCAAACAAGTCCACTAAAGAAGTTAGCGCTAAAATCGAATCTACTCAATCGACCGCATCCTACACTCAGCAGAGTCCTGTTTACCAGCCGAATATAAAAGATAAGACGCCTGCTTCTCGAATAATAACTGAAGGATTAGCCAGCTTTGAAATTGGTGAAAACGATATCCGTCAGGGTAAATCGTTATCGACAACAGAAACTCCTACATCAAGTAACGCTATTGCCATTGAAATAAACGGCGGATTGAGCGAGACGAATAAAAAAGTTCCGCAAACATTTGTGACCGAGCAGAGTGCATACTACGGTCAAAATAAAACTGAATTGTTTGATGCCGATTCCAGCTATTTCCCATTTGCGCCCGAAGAAGTCGACGCATCTGTTATTCCACGTTACGGGGGATTCCAAAATAATTCTGCTGAAAACTTATCTCCTTATGGAGAGGGCGTGAAGCCGAGTAATTCAACGCCAATCTCCAGTGTTTATTCCGGGTTACTTCCGGAGAGTGAAGCTATCCCGTTGAATTGGGGAGATACCATTTCAACTTTGGCCTCTTCGACTGCTATTAACCCGAGCGCGCCGTCATTTGATTTGCTTCCCCCGAGCGGTGAATCCCAACAGAAAAATAAATTAGATTCTGTTGAAATGTCAGTTATCAATTCATTCATTCCAGAAGACCTAAACGATTTGGCAGTTATTAACAAAACTAGTGAAACTATTGATCAAACTGATCGTCCACAAACATACTCAACGGCCAGTTCTTACAGCCAAGCCAACTTAGAGTCTAGGTTTAAGCCAACGGGTGACGATCAAGATCTGTACAGCAACGATAATACAAACAATGACAACGAAGAGCAACTTCAGAGGGCACACAGTCAGTCGTTTGTATCTTCCGCCAATCAAGTCGGAAGACGTGGAAAGAAGATAAACGGTAAAAGCGCCAACAAAAATGATGAAGTGATCATTGAAGATAAAACTAACACAAACAGTTCCAGTTCCGTTCAAGTGAGAACTTCCGACGGTCTTGTTGTATCTCTGCCAACACTGAAAGAAATACTGACAAAAACAACTACGCCTCCGACTATCGACACGACTATTGTCACCAGCCCTTATATGGCACCTACTCAAGTCACAACCACAACATTCCAGGAAACCACATTTAGTCCTAAAAATGTTGAAGAAACCACAGCTAGATCTGAATATTCAACCGTTTTCGATAATCCTCCCCCGTCCGTAAAATCCCAAAGCAGCACACCGCAATATAATATTTGGTCTACATCGGCAGCTCTGGGTCACATCTGGCAAACTACAGTGTTCTTGGATCCCATGACAATCAATGACGGGTTGACCAACGATTCCGAAGAAGAAACTATTGTTCCGAGCGCAAACACTTACTACCCGAGAACGGTCACTCAAAAGTTCAATAACAATCTCAGAGTAACAAATGCACCGACAACAACTTTTGTAACTTCGCAGCAAACTGATGAATCGAGGTATTCAACTTATACAACTCCGCTAAGCATAATCAATGTACAAGAATTTACTACTCAAATTCCTGATGAAGCGACTGCACTGTACACAGAAACTCAAACCTATGAAACATTCCCGCCAACCTTCTCCGGGGTTACCGAGAATCAACAATTCTTCGCACGGTTCAGCGGCACTGACTCGGATAAGAGTGCAGTCAAACAGAGCGAACGGGAAGGTAAATCACTATCAACCCTGACAGCGGTCATTCCATTGGAAAGGTTGAACGTCACAGAGATTGATCAGACGATGATGAATAAAGCAAAGGAAATGTTTGGCGGATTGAATGCTACGAGTGCTAATACTTTAATGAATGTTATGAAGCAAGCTGATAAAAATACTACAGTCAGAAGGTTGATATTGTTATTGGTACAAACTTGCGATGATGATCACAACAAAACAGTTGAGGCTTCAAGAACTGCTCTTTTAGACGCATTGATCAGATTACCCGCAGAAGAAAATCAAATTACCTTTTCACAAAATCCAATTGTGGACAGCATAGATGTCACCAGTCAATTCGATTCCTTAAAGACGACGCCGATACAATTATCTGACTATATAGTGCGAAGATCTGATGAGATTATTGACACAGATGATACCAAGCGGCCTGTGATTGCCTATCAATCTTCGTTGACCACGAGCCGACGTGGAAAAAGTTTTGATGTTGATCCGACGGTTCCGGTGAGCGTACAGACAACGCTTGCAAGCGAGCCCAGTTCTACAACGGTAACTGAGACTCCTGTACCGTCCACGTCCACTTCTACAACGACATCAGTTTCATCGAGTACTTCGTCATCACCGATTGTTACGATAAGAATGAGCAGAAGAGGGAATAGAAAATTTATAGTTAAATCCACAAAAACACCAATCAACGCAAAACTAGCTCAGGAAAAGAGCTCACTTTCATCAGCTGAGAGAGGAAACACATTTTCAATAGAAGATCAATCGGTGCCATCAGATACGAGAGCTTTAGAACTTTTAAGGTCACTGTATTCTCTCGCAGCCAGATGGGGATAGTTATAAGATTAGTTATAGTAATGGAAATAAAACTCAATATGAAATAAATGTTACCTTTTTTTATAATATACCAGGTGTTGTTAACAGTAAAGTTTATAATGCTCAGTTGACATAATCTCTTTGCCATTTTTATCACTAGAATGAAACAAATAATAATTTTATAGGAAAATATTTTTGATTTCTTTTCTAAATTATTTGAAATCTTCTGGGAATTTTTCTCATTCATTGGAGATATTTATTACTCATCAACTTGTTGCAGCGCACGGGGAGATAATGAGTTTTTTGGTTCATAAAGAAACAGCTTTATTTATATATTATTACAATCAGTATTTGATAGCATATTAGAATTATTTTAGATATTGATTATTTTGAAAATATATTGTTAGATACAAATTAGATATCTTCAAAACTCAATGAAAGTAAATTAAAGTTATTGCATATTTACGCTTCAAAATATAGTTAATTATTATTATACAAACATTCTATGAAATTTATTGAATGTTAATTATGAAATATTTTTGTTAATTGCCCACACATACAACATTTGATTCGCTTTTATATATGTTAACATAAAACTTATGCTTATTGGGCTGTTATAATATGTATTAAAACTGTTTTTTCAACACTAAGCCGCATTGTTTATAAAAGTTGAAGGACATCATTTTTTGTGTAAGTTTAGATTTAAATATACTGTCTATATTATTTTCTTGTAAAAATATTTTTTTATCAATTAAATGACTGTAATGTATTTTGAATGATTGTTGTAAGATGTTGTAATTATGAATGTTGAATGAATTGTTGAAATAAAATGAAAATAATTAATCATTTGTTTTTAATTACCTTTCATGATAGAAATAGTGAGTGACAAAATCAAATCGACCAAACTTCTTTCCTTGAATGACCATTATGTGATACAATTTTTTTTTTTTAATTACACCAAGGATAACACTTAAAAAATTAGAAGCTACACTCTGACTTCTTTAACAGTTCACTCGAGTGTGTGGCAGTCATTGATACTAAATAAATGTTCTCTCCTCTGACATATGAATCCACCTACCGCACTTAGCCGTCAAGTCTTAGCGTCTTAGCATTCAGTTTTATCAAATTAGGGAATTAAAAATTTTCAAACTCTGGCAATCTTTTTTTTTGTGGGTGACATTCAAGACATTCTCACAGCGCCACTCTTTCGAGTGCATAAGTAGCGTGGTCAGTCTGTAGTTTACATTTAGAAAAAAAACTATTTTAAACTCATATTCACAGTAGAACACGGACAGCAGTTTTAAATATGGTGCCACTTTAGCAACCAAATTAGGAGAAAATTTAATAATAATTTTTGATACAAATGTATTTCTAGAGCAGTGGTTCTTTTGTGTGGCCACCAGAGTATTTTGCAACAACCACCAACACATAGTTTGCAACAACAGCTTCATAGTAAATCAAAATTGGTACCTATATAAAAAAAAGTGTTTCAAACTTAATTCCACAATTAAGACTCAAACGAAATATTTTGTATGCATTTTACTTGGCATCAACTAGCAAACCTTATCCTTAAACCTCATTAGCTAGCAAACCTGCTATTAATTGCATGGAAGATGAGGAATATACAATGAAAAAATATTAAATGCAACACTACAGAATCAACAAAAAAAAAAATGATGCAGCCATGAGACATTTCTGTAGGGTCCTCATGTTTACAATGTGGTCACAGTTAAATTTAACGCGAGAACTTCTGCTCTAGAAGAACTTATATTTTGATGTGCTGCAACTGCATTTATTGGTAAAGTAGATTTTGGTTTAACCAGGATAATTAAAAAAAAGAATGACAATGTGGGTGATGATTGTCTTTTAAATTGTTGCCCAGTTCTATAGAGAAATTTTCCTATACTTACATTATTGACTTTAAAATAACAATATAAGAAAAAGTAATAATCTTTATTAATTTATAAGTCTGAGTAGGTATGAGCGATTGTAAAAGGAAAATATTCATCATTATTAAAATGTTGTTATAAATTTTGTACATTTTTTAATACAAACCAAAACTACTGCTTATGACATGAATTAACATGGAATATATTTGTGCAGTATAAAGATGTGACATCTATATTTTTCCCATCTAGCTATGGATTGATATGAAGCAGTAATAGTTTCAGAATTTTAATGTAGATGGTACTAAGTTATTCAAAGATACCTCAGCAGAGATCTGCAATGCTCTGGCCTTTAGCCAATGTTAATAAAACAGTTTATTCACCGACTATAATTACTTGAATTTTACTAATATTTTTTATTCAGAATACAATGCATTTTTGCTAGGGAACATTGGAATCATTGAATGAATTTTTGAATAATTGAAAACATTTAATTGTACCTTTTCTTTAATCTCCCTGTTGATCTTCAAAATTTCGATACCTTCATTTGTTTTATATATAGGTAACTCTGCTGTTCCAAAATAATATTTTAAATTTAAAAGTGATTTTGAATCAATGGTATGTTGTATATTTAATTCTCTTTGTAGATATTCATGGATGGATAATGTTGACAATTGAAATATAAAATCATAATTGTTTTCTTTTAGTTTAAATTAATTTCTTTTGGTAACAATTAATAAATATAACATAAGATAAACTATTTAATATTATCACAGGGGCATGGGTAAAGTTTTCAACTCTGATTTGCATTCATCATACAGATCTTTGTAGTCTTCATGTTCCCTTATAAGCACCATCAAACAGCCTCGTTTGACTCCCATTGCAGTACCAATATCTTGTCTACTCGGCACATAGCAGTACGGAATGGATTTGTCTTCGCACATTCCTGGCATGTGACACATGATTTCAATCGGAGATATATCACCAGCAAACACCACAATTCTATAAAAAAACACACAAATGACTAGTAATATATTTTAAAACTTGATTTCAGTGGCTGACCTAGTCTAATTAAAATTGTTATTATATTTTCTATTTCCAAATAATTTTATTAAAAAAGAAAAAATCAACTTTCATATATGATTGGGCTTTGTCTTGTACCGTTCCTTTAATCTTTTTATTAGATGGCATGAACTTTATTAATTTTTATCAGAGTAAAAAAACCATAACCTACACACTTGTTTCATTTATTTAGCAATTGAATAATATTTCGCATATAAATACCATAGATAAGATACTAAAAGCAATACTTGGCAATTATGGCAACCCCAATAATAGGGTATGTCACTCTATGGTTTATGGTACTGCTTAGGAAAAATTATATAATCCAACAATAATATAATTAATAAAACGGCACACTTTCAATAATTAATGAAGTATAGCAATTATATTGTCATTAATCACAAACTATTATTAAAATGGTAGTTATAGTCAAGGTGACAAAAAAAAAATTGTAGTATTATATAAATTTCATACCTACTAGTACTAACTATGTAGTTCTGATAAATGTTTAAAAAAACCCTATAAACAGTATGATTAACTTCTACAACCACGAAATGTAGAGGTTTATCGAGATTATTTATAGCATAACAAAGACCGAAGATAAAGGGATAATATTATGAACATAATATTTTTCTAGGTTATAAAATGCAAATAAAATAAATTCCGAGGACTCTGGAAAATAAAGAAATTGGTTTCATACCCTTTGTGGCCCAATCGAACTTGCTTTTGTACAAGCTTTAATCCACAATTCAAAAACTTTTTCTGGCTTGACGCTTTCTTGATAAGTTTGTAAAACTTTCTGCCCAGTTTTTTCGGAGCCATGGGTTTCGCAATTAAGCTACAATTCTTGAGTTTATCTTCGTATGTGTCAGTCTCGTCCTTAAGAGATATATCTTTCATCGATTCATCAAGGGGTTCAATTTTTATTTTCCCCATTGTTTAAGAATTAAAATTACCAATTTTGAAGACTAGATTTGACAGAAGATAAATTTAAATTGACAGATTTGCACGTTTTCAAAACATCATAGACAAGAAATCAAATTTGACAGAAACCAAAGATAGTAAAATATGCCTTTATTAAAAAAGAAATTAATAATATATAAAAAAAATATTCTTTGGTACTAATGTTTTACCAAACAGCAGTTTAAATATTTTTTAATACACAAATAAATTTTCAAACACACTCCCATTTCTTAAAATGCGAAATTTGATAAATGAATACAATTTTAAATACTGCGTAAATAAAAATTGCAAAATTTGTTATTTGTTTCTTGTTTGTTAATGTACAAGAGGAAGACAAAATTATTGTTTCTATGTTCGCAATTTTTTTATTTACTGTTAGCATCAACTTTACTGAAATGTCCACGTTTATATATATTGGCTCATTAGTATTTTTAAAATAAATATGATCGTAATGACAACCTTTCGAATAATACTACCATTATTGAAGATATCAACTCATGCTCTCTTAATCTTAAAGACTTGGCACTGGTGTTTTTAATGTCAAACACAATTATTGTGCCAAATCTGGATATAATTATTAAAAAGTAATATGCATTTTTCATCTACAGAGATGACAACAATTATTTCATTAATATTTTTACTCATTTCAAATAAGCACTGTAAAATATAAATCTTATTTTTACCAGTCTGTAGATGTTTATTATAACGTTGAAAAATCTTAAATTGGAATATGTTCTCACTGTTTTTAGCATATTAGAGTAGAGAATAGAAGCATGAGCACAAAAATAGATGCTCTATAATTATTGTCAATATATTATCCTTATATTATTAATATTTATTTAGAAAATATAACAAATATTAATATCATCCCGCAGAAACTGCTATAGTTGGTATTTCATTTTTTGCCTTTCATAAGCTCGAGTTGAATAATTTTCATTTCTTGAAAGTTGTTTTTTAATCTCTTGTTTTTCCCACGATTTTATGAATTAAATAATTAAAATAATTTCAAAAAATATTGTAACTTAATTATTTAATGCCATGATTTGTATATTTTTGAATAAATAAATAATAACTGTGACATCTGCTGAAATATAGATGAAGTAAAACGGTATAAATAAATTTATTAAGTATGCTATGACGAAGGAAGATGGCATTACCAAATTAATTTTACCTTCACCTATTACATTTGCTAAAGTTATCAACTCTACTCACCACTACTTAGTAAAGCTTCATATTCCTTTTTGTGGATGCATTTTAGGGTTTAAAAACGTTATTTCTGTTTCAAATTTGGGCAATGATTGTCTCCCAGAAGATTTTTCAAGACTTAGTTTCAAGACTGTAGGACCTCTGGTGCTTAGGGCAAGGGCAACATTTTGTGCTTCCTGGCAAAATTTACAAACTTCATATTAATTTGATGGTCTCAAGAAAAAATAAAAATTCAATGACCATATTGGATAGACAAAACACGCATCACTACAAGCTTTTATATTAACAATGAACTTCCATTATAATGTATAAATATATTTAATATTATTTGTGATGTTGCAGTTCCTCAAGTTGATACTATTTGCATATTCTTACATTTGATGGTTGTTAAATGGAAATAATCTTGCTTCAAGAAAATTTATTTGTGTCTCAAATTCCATTTGTAGACTTGTCATAGCTTTGTAGTTTTTTGATGGCAACACAAATTACACATTCTTAATTAGGTACTATGTACCTAATGTTTAAAGGTTTAAACAGTGTTAATAAATAAAAACATACAGTTAGTTATAAAAGGATTTTCCTTTATTGTTGCAAAATACATAAAATTAACATTAAATAATACGGAATTCAGAATTTAATTACAAACAGAAATGAAAAAAAAAACAATCTCTGGAAAAAATATGTAAAATATAATACATACAAACTGGTTTAGAAAAAAAATAATGACAACAAGGAATATTTTAAATAGACTTATTATATTCTATATGATATATGAATGTAAAAAAATAGTTGTATGAAAATTATTAAATAATCCTAAGGCTATGATTTTTTAAATATTCTTACCAGACAAAATGTTATTAGATCTTTATGGTAACTGTTTATGACTAACATTCGTATTACAAATGTTTTACAAAAAAAAAAATTTCAATGATGGATAAAAAAGGTTAAAACAAAAGTTTGTCAAAAAAAGAGCTGATTACTCTTACTGGCCATTAAAATAATTGAAATCAAAATCAAAATTGAAAAAATACTAAAACTTACTGAAGGATGATTATATACAATTTTCATTATGTAATATCTATAATAATTATTAAAGTTAAGCTACAGCACCAACTGTTTCATGTGTCACTGTTGTGCTATAATTATAAATAATATGTTTTACTAATATTATCTGAACCGATTTCTTGCCAAGTCAAGGATGCTTACTTTTATGATATGTTACCGTTACCTACTTTCGATGATACAAAGTGTGGTTGCCCAAATCAAAAAGTTAACATCCTCAAGTCAGTTGATCACGCAAAAGTGCGATGACTTCAATGCTTAATTTCTGGGAGGAAGGTAATCTCTATCTGGTTGGGGTGGGCTTCCCGGGAATCCAGAGTCAGAATGGGGAGCTTGATTGTTTCCTGGACGGCTGGATCCTGGTCCCGATGGGAACGCTGGACCGCTGGGTGCTCCAGAGGGATAACCTTGATTTCCTTGCGATGGGAATGAAGAAGATGGCCCCTGAGGCTTTTGAGATCCGGGGAAAGAAGATGAGCCTTGAGATGGCTGGGATCCTGGGAAAGAAGATGATGGGCCTTGGGGTTTCTGTGATCCAGGGTATGAAGAAGAAGGGGTCTGGGATCCGGGGTAAGAAGGAGATGTTCCCTGAGAACTTGGGTATGAAGGAGATGATCCTTGAGATCCTGGGTAAGATGGAGAAGATCCTTGAGCTCCCGGGTAGGAAGGAGATGAGCCTTGAGATCCTGGGTAAGAAGGAGATGATCCTTGTGATCCTGGGTAAGATGGGGAAGATCCTTGAGCTCCCGGGTAGGAAGGAGATGAACCTTGAGATCCTGGGTAAGAGCTGGACGGGCTTTGAGATCCTGGGAATGATGGTTTTGGTGAGCTTGGGTATCCACCGCTAGGTCCTTGGGAAGCTGATTGTCCTGGGAAGTTTGTAGACGGGCCCTGAGGACTTGACTGGCTTGGGAAGTTTGAGAATGGTCCCTGGGGTCCTGACTGACCTGGGTAGTTTGCAGACGGACCTTGTGGACCTGATTGACCTGGGTAGTTAGATGATGGACCTTGTGGGCCTGACTGTCCTGGATATCCTGCTGATGGACCCTGTGGACCTGACTGTCCTGGGTAGTTGGCAGATGGGCCTTGGGGTCCTGATTGACCGGGATAAGCACCTTGCTGATTTCCATTTATACTGTAGTCATATAAATTAGCATTAAGACCGAAGAAGCTGGGTGCTGAATTACAGTCGAACTGATTCCACCAAACGCATACAAAGAATTCTTGGGAGAAAATAGTGCCATTGGGGCAAAGGAAATCGTAGGTCTTGTTGTTGGCACAGATGTGGAAGATTTGACATTGAGCTTCAACATCGGCGTAGTATCCTGGGTATTCTTGAGTGTCACAGCTGAAAGATGTTTGGAAAACTTCGGAGAAGATGGGATAGTCTCGGCCGGGCTCTCCAGGAATAGCAGAATAATCTCCTTCATCATATGAACCGCTATCATCACCTTGTTGTCCAAATCCAGAAGCGGGCTGTCCACCTTGGGGGAAGTTGTTTCCGAATGATCCAGGTCCTGATCCTCCTTGAGGGTAGTCAGATGCGGGTCCTTGTCCACCTTGTCCTCCTTGTCCTCCTTGACCTCCTTGGGGATATTGTCCAGAAGGTTTCTGTCCAGGGTATTGCTGAGGACCTGTTGGCCTGCTTGATCCAGTTGGTCCTTGTCCACCTTGTGGGTATGATCCAGAAGATGAAGGTCCTTGATATCCATTATCTCCTTGACCTCCCTGAGGGTACTGTGATGATGGTCTTTGTGGTTGATATCCATTAGATCCGGACTGTCCTGGTTTTTGGGCTCCCTGGGGGTAATTGTTGTTTGATCCTGATGGTCCAGATGGTCCAGCCGGTCCAGAAGGTACTGAAGGATATCCCTGGCTTCCCTCCTTGTGGTCTGTTAGTCTGAGAGTCACCTTGTGGGCGACCTGATGGATATCCGCTTGTTGAACCTGAGCTAGGGTATGACGAGCTGGATCCAGAATATGATGGACCAGAACCGGGGTATGCAGGGCTGGATCCTGGATAAGATGGGCTCGATCCTGCTCCAGAATATGATGGTGTCGATGGGCCGGCAGAAGGAGAGTAACCAGGGTATGCTTGAGTTCCAGAAGATGAACCTGGGTAGCTGCTGCTACCACTTCCGGGGTAGCTGCTTCCTGAATCACCGGGTCTTGGGGATGAAGGACCAGCTCCCAATGGTTTATCCGGTCGGTTATAAGTGTAGCCATTTTGGCCCTGTTAAAGAAATATGATTATCAGTTTTGATAGAATTAGAAACTTGCAAGATGTATTATATTATTTAAAATTACTCGATATGATCAATTTGACAACGAATTCCAACATTAATTTGCAATATTAGTCAAAGATACTTACACTTACAGAAGCTCCAATCGCGAGGAACGCTAAAACACAAAGCAGAAACAAATTGTTAGTAATTATTTCATTTTCATAGAATAGACATGTGTATTTTTGCCATTAAAAATTAACAATATGCATAATTAATTTCAATGGATTTATCATTGATATGGTATGTTCTATATGAGAAAAACTTAATTGAAAAACGAATTTACATTGAATTATTCTGTAGGAACAATAGGAAATATGTGACTTCGTTTATTTCACGGTTATTAAAAAATACGCACATTCATTGTTATTCGTAAATTCATGGGCATGAAAGTGGTCGAAGCCTCCTTCTCACTTGCCCAACCAAAACCAATTTTTAAATTCATTTGGCAATAAGTGTTGAAATCTAATTCATGTATGGACACGATTATTTTTTCGATTATGTTAAAAATAGTAATTCTAAAAAATGACAATTCGTGAGAAACTTCAGTTATTTTGATAGTACAATGAGGTATATAAAATGAATTAAAAACACATATTATATTATAATATTATTTATATCCATAAACGTTTTCCAAGGTTTTAACTTGTATTTAAGGTGAAATAATTTAATGTATTATTACATATTGTGTAACATGTAAAATTAACTATTTTCACAGCTATTACGTATAACGCATAATACCTTAAGTCTTTTTTTATGACAAACCCATTGTACACTGTAGTGAATTTTTATTGTTTTTTAAATTTAATGATATAAAACAACCGATTTAATAAAACCAGCTGTGTATATTATTTAGTTGAAAATATAATGAATTTAAATGGTTTTGTATCCTGATAAATCATTAATACAAATAGTTATTGGCTGCCTCAAAATAACTACTCCGTCTTAGCAATCGACTGCTCTTCGATTTCAAGTGAACTATTGTGTGCTTGCTATTAATCGAAGTTCACTATTCATTATGCACTTATGGCAAAGGCTTACCTTAATTAAGAAAGTATACCTGCAATGCAGATTACTGGGTTAAGCATCTAGTATCTAGTTACTAGTTACTAGTAGATGTCTACCGAATGATTATACCCACTGGGTATGATACACATAGAATTACTCCAGTCGTTGTTTAAGTCTACTAAGAAATTTCTCATCTAACATCGGCTTGATACAGCGAATTCAGAAGCCATACATAATAAATTACATCAGAGCGAAAGCTTAGCTTAAGATTGCGAACATGTTATTGATTGTACATATATTCTCAATGAACTATCAAATCAGTTGGGTTGAATATTTTTTTTATATTTGATTTGTTTTGAATTAAATTAAATAAAAGTGTGTTTTATACATTTAATACTCATTAAATAACTAGCCCTTATAAAAGAATAATATATTTTCTTCAATATGAACTCAATGCGTTTATTTCTAAATCTACTATAGATGTACCATCATAACTTAACCACCGTTTAAATTCGGAACTAAAATTGTCCCCATATAGTTGATACATTTAAAAGCATTCGAAGTTAGGTATGTTGTTTTAATAAAAGTATATTTTCATGACGATTTTGTTTCATTTATAGCTTGTATATAAAAATATGTTAATAATAAACAAATTTGATTGAGTATTGCACATTTTATACGCGATGGTGCCGCCTTCACAAACGGACGAGTTACAATGGTACATAAAATTTACTAAATTCGCGCTTTTTGATATATGATTACTTTAACAGAATCAAATTGTGAATTCATGTTTCGATATCACATAAATGTGGGAATCGCGAAAACTGTATGCCAATAGATTGCTATTATTATGAATTAAGTTTTAAACATTGTTAAGTAATAATTTATTTCTGTCGTGGTTAGCAAGAATCGTGTGTGTTGAGTGGATTGTAATTATTCGTAATTATTGAAACGTTAACGTTAAAAGAATAATTAATTCGAAAATTTTCGTAAACAAATTAAGTCCGTGTGAACTGAAGTAGATTCTGAATAAAACATTAAATGTGCCGCAAATATCTGCCCATTGTTCTTCACTGTCGCAATGCAATTTAATTGTTTAATCGTACCTATAGCCAGGCATGGCTCGAAATCAAAGTTTCAATGGCCATTTGTCCAGACAGTTTGATGGATACAAACTATTTCCGATTAATATAAAAATAAAACAGGACAATATCACCGCTTAGAATGATAAGCATGGTTTCAATAGATTCAGCGGAACGTTGTGGAAGTTCATTTTGATATAAAATATCTTTGATTATTCCACGTATTGTGTTACTGATCGTGACACGTGTTTCGCCACTTTAAGACGCATATTCGGACTAACTATAGCTAGGTTTGCTTAAGTAATAAAGCAAGATTGATTTTAATATTTTAAAATGATAAAAATGACAGAATTGAGAACAACTAGTCCTCGTATCCTTTCAATCCCTACTTCTTCCAAAAAGAAAGGTTGGGCAACTGAGTAAGTAACAAGCACTCGAAGAAAAAAATATATGTTGAAATAAACTACGCGAGAAGTCCTTATGCTCCATGCTGGAAGCGAACCTGGTAAAACAAATAAAATTGACAGAAGCCTACTGAAATTATGTTTGAAATTTGTTATATTTTTTCGAGGCACTTGAAAAAGCTATAGATCTTCTCTTGTCGTCAGTAAATGTTTATATTTAAATTTCCGAATTGTATTCCGGTAAATTGATTCAAAATTATAAATGTCATAGGCAATGTTTGTTCAATTCGAAATGGATAACGACTGATTGTATTTTGATGGAAGTTACCAATGTTATGGTATTTCATAACAATTCGTGGAATAAAGTATGAATGTCACTGTGGTTAGTAAGCCACAAACCATCTTAAACCATCCCAATTAACGGAGACGATTCGATAAAAGTGAGACTGTATTTGTTTGATCATAAACTTATCTTCGAAATGAAGCACTCCTTGTAACGGAGAATTATAATATATACTAACAGTTTCATATTATGATCTTAGCAAAGAAGTAGCTTCAAATTCCAATTCTCATTATATACAATAGGGAAGAAATCTCAACTGGGCGCATTTTTGAACACTTGAGAGTTGAGAGTTAGTAAATCGACACCTTTCTTTGAAAAGGTTCTAACTGCTCTTGACACTGTTTTGAGACATGAACGTTTGAAGTTTGGATTGATCAGACTATTTAATTCAAGAGATAAAATTTACTTGTAACAATGTGACAGGAATATGTTTAGATATTACTCATTTAATCATAGTTTTTACTACTTAAAACATTCTATTGGAAAATGATGATTTTAGAACTTTATCAAATAAATGTAATAAAAAAGTATGCAAGCGAATTCCGTAATTTAATTATAATATGATTGTGAAGTTATCATTAATGCTAGAATACGGTTAGTACAAACTTTTCCAATAAAAAGGGCGGTTAGGACCTTTTCAAAGTACAAAGAAATGGCAAAAATAATAAAAAATATATTTTTATTAATATCGTCAATCTTTATAAAGGGTATTTCAATAGGGACGCTCAAAATATGTTACTTTGTCCTGCTGAGTAGATTATTCATTGTTTAGTGGCCAAATTTGAGTCAACCAGTTTGGTAAATAATCGGCCAACACCCACCTGTACGTCATCAAAATACAATATTTGGTGAAAACATTGCTGCGGTGTGTGAAAGTGTACAGGAAAACCCAAGGCAGCTTATTTCTCGTTGTTCACAAGAACTTGGCTTTTCTGCGACTTCAACTTGGCGAATTTTGAATCGGGCCTTATGTCTGCACCCGTATAAAATCCAACTAACCAAAGAACTTCAGGTAAACGACCACAGACAACGCCTGATTGGGTTCTGGAGCAGTTGGAAGTTTACCCAAATTTGACAAAAAGTCAACTTTAGCGACATGGCCCATTTTATAATGAATGGATATTGGCAGACATTTGATGCTATATTCCATATTTAATGCCGTAAAATATACTTACAAATGAAATTAAAATTTAGTCGAAATCTCACAAACAACTTGTTTTATTTACATTTCAAAACTAAGCGTCCTTATAAAAAGACCCTTTATAAAGAGAGTGGTTAAATATTTAAACATAACCTGTCTTATAATTATCATATAGAAATATGAAATTAAGACTGCATTGTCACACAATGTGTATTTCATACAAAATATTACATTAATTAAATTTAGAATTCAAGTTGAAATTGATTTAAAAAATTATAAATACAAGCTGTCAAATTGTATGCAATTTAGTATTCTCAAACGTAAAAAAATGTGCAAAATGATTAACTGTAAACAACTAAGAGATCATAGTTATGCGCTATTTATAGAAAATAAACGTTAGGACGTTAACATCAAACAATGAAGGATCAAATGATTAAAAAACGATCACTATTTACGTTCAAAATTATTTTAACAATAAAAAAATTCAATTCGAGAAAAATGAGCTATGACTAGTAATTTTAGTTTGTATTTTTTGAAAAAATTTTTTAAATGATATAATGCGATGTATGATCATTACACAATTCCAGTTCTTGTCTATAGATCCATTACCAGTTTTAAATAATTTTAGAACTACATACATATGAAATATTACAACACCATGGTAATGTCAATTAAAAATAAAGTCGATTGTTTTAATACAATAGCGTGAGTGACTTAGAATTTATAATCTACTGTACAATAATTGTTTAGGCATTTGTTATAACTCGGTATTTTATTACAAAATAGTTCGAAATTTAATCGGTGGCGCTGATAATCTAAAATTAAATCTTTAATGAAATAAATGCCATTAATACGTGAGATTTATAGAATTAATCAAAATTTAATATATTATATTTGACACGTACTAATATTTAAATGGTCGGCTAAATGTTGACGAAGAAATTATACTGAATAAGTGAGGGGTATAAAAGCAAAACCGCCACTATCCACAAAGGCAAATTGTTCAGCAATCTAAAAAAAACGATTTTTAAGTTCCCTTGACAACAGTGTTTTTGAATTGTATTCACATCTCATTGGAGTTTTTCTTAGATTGACAATTCTTAAGCAGACAATTTAAATTTTGTTTCTGCAAAAAAACAATCATTCTTTCGATAGTGAAGGTTCAAATATTGTGTAAGAGAGGTGACTATGCTCTTGATCGCCATTTTTGATGTCGTTTTTGGTGGCTGTCATGGTCGGCCACCGACAGCTTCATAGTTAATATTGATATTAATTATGAAGCTTACTGAAAATTGAATAATTCATATGCATTGTATTGTATCAAGAACTTTTGGTTCGAAGAAATTCAAAAGACTCGACACAAAAATTTGGTGCGGCGAACATTTCCGTTCGAAAGCTGATGTTCCCAATGCAGCCACAGCCCAATTTTAGTTGAGAACCACTGGTCTAGAGGCAATTCTGCTTTAGTTTGAAGTTTTTAGGGTATATATCGTAAGGAACGGATAATCAATTATTATCTCAAAAATGATAATATGTGGATAGTGGCGGTTTTGCTTTTATACCCCTCAAATACGGATCCAAAACAAGATTTTTTACAATTCATTCAAGTTTTTACCTCATTCATCAATCAGTCGAATGCGAACGAAAGTTAAGACGATGATTGCTTTTGACAGGCGGCGTAATCAATTTTCATATATTTTTTTATGAATACATTAAATATTCTGTATTATATTAATCATGTTCACATGATCATGATGTTAGGAGAGAAAATATTACAACTGTTTTCCAAAATATGTCTAATTTCATTATTTGAATATTGACCGTGAATTTGACACATGACACTACCAAATCAAATGATCATTAACACTTACTTCTATCTGTGTGAAACGATATTAATTTATGAATATGCTTTATTATGAATCAATCAATATCCTAATGCTATTTAGCATTTTTTATCAGACCGGATTAGTGATATAAAAGAACTTTCTATTAAAGATTTTACATTGTATTTTGTTCAAATGTAAATTATTAAAATATATAATAATATCCGACTGTCAAGAGCTTTTAATTTTTTTTCATAGATGGAAGCTTTACATGAATTTCTTTTACATATTGTGAAGTTTTTTGTAAGTCCATATAATACTATAATATCAACTTGATTCTCTGCTTTAAAATAACTCATTCAAGTTTATTTGATTTCATAAGAATATTTTACAATATGAAAATATCAAATTTGAATCGTTTGAATTTTGTACTTTTCCATGAGTTTTGTCGCTAATGACCCGGGATTCGCTGATGATGAGATGATTCAGTTCAAGTAAAACCATGCACTTGAAATGCATGAAGATGCCGAAAGGCGAAACCCAGGTTGTTAGCGACAAAATTTAGACGATTCAAATTTGATATTGAAATTCCATCAAACACCTTCTGTTGAAATTCTTAATTTACACTATTCAGGTAATATTGATGAATTTAAGTTATGAAACAAAGCAAATGAAGGTTTTATACGATGCAGTATAAATAATAAATACTTTCTTCTAAATAAGTGCTCATTTTAAGACACAGTAAAGGATGAAACATCTGTAATTAAGACTTTGTAAAAAAGATGATACGTACGCAATCAAATACATGTGTTCGTGATCATTTTAATCAATGTGAAATACAAACAGATTATAAAGATGATGGTTTCTTCACAGATGAAATTATCATCGAACACGTTCTTGGTCTTCCGCATAATGAAGACGACTTATTGTCGATCCTGAGGTGCAGGTGAAAATTTTATTGCCACTTCAGACATATTCAGTTTATATGAAAACTTTAAGGGCAATCATTTCGAATGAGCAAAAACGTTCTATTGAAGTATTTTATAACGACTTAAACTTTACCAAACTATTTAACTTTGCCAAACTATTTATAGGAAATATCGTGAAAACTTTAAGCCATTCGTCACGTAATGCATCGAACATCGATATTAATTTATTACATGCGTGAGTTTGATGTGTACACAAATTATTAAGATAGTGTACTAAATATTCATCTTGATAACTGTATTAAATCATATGATATTTAGTAATTTATTTTTATTTAATCCATCATTTTAATTATACCTCCATGGAATTCATTCAGAGATACAAATAAAAATATCGATGGTGGTTTTATGGAATACACCGAATTGTACATTGAAGAAAAAAAACAATTTTCAATGATGTAAAAACTGCACGTTAATGTTTGAAATATATAAAATAATTATGCACTTTTAATTGTTTTGACATGATACAAATGTAACTTCTAACATGCATACAGCAAGATAATGGATTGCTATTTCAAATAAGTTACTGCATAACGTTTAAATCAGTATTTAAATTATTTCAAATGAAATTTTACTGAAGTCATTGAATAAATTTCTTGATATTTAATCAACCATTGAAGTAGGTTAATTTTTATGGACACGATATTATGTCATATTCTGGTTTTGCTGTTTTGAATATATACAAAACTTTGCAATACTGATTTTCCCAGGAAAAGATTTTAAAATAAGGTATACCTTATTTGGAAAATGGGGCTCAAAGCTGAGTGAGAATATTTTCAATGAAAGTAAATCATATTTGTCATCGCGTCTTCTTATTAAATATTAAAGGAAATGAATTCAATAGAGACGCCGTGACATAGTACGAAAACAGTAAATGAGCAATTGTTCAATATAATGCAAGATGTTATGCATCAATTGCATAGTAAGCTATTCAAATTGATAATTTCAAACCAAACAATATTTAGAGCAATTGAAACTTGTAGTTTTATATGGTAACGCAATATGAGGAAGATCGCTTTAGAAGTATTTTAATAGATACAAATTTACTCAATAGAAGTAGACACTGAGAATGACTCTAAAGATTATCAAAGTAAAATGAATTATAAATACATTACGTGTAAAAAAAATAGTTATGATTTCTCGGTGACTTTTTGCATGGAATTTCATTTGCCAAAGTTAACACATACGAATTTATGATGTAAGTTTACATGTTTGCAAATTCGGTAATTGCAAACAAGGGAAAAAAGTTAACTGCAGTCAAAGTTATTACAAAATGTGCTGTTTTTTCGGCGTTATAATTACGCGACGGTTCAATTTGTACGTTGAGAAGATCTTCAAAGTCATTCGCTTCTGATGGTGATAAAAAATCTTTATGAGAACTAATCGTACTTAACATAGCTTGAAAAAAGCATCTGCGAACTATCATTCAAAACAATGAACACATGCACTATCTTTTTGTGTCATCCAAGCAAATAGATGTACTAATTTGAAACTCTTACGACTTAAGACGAGTGATTGTTGATGGTTATTTATATAGTATATTTCAAATTTATTTTTACAAATTATGAGAAGCAAAAGTGGTCTATTATTACATCGAATATTATTGATTATTAATTGTTGAATTTCGTTACCTTAGTCAACACTTTATGACATATGCTGCTAATATATCATATTTTCTGTATGAACGAAGTGCCTGTGTTGATATTTGAATTAGTTACAAGGAATTGAATCTAAAAATCATACATAAATGGATATGTAAAACTTACGACAGCTAATAAGAAATGATACAGGTAAAAACTTAGTTATTTTAATATCTATTCGATACAATTATTTCAGGGTAGATTGATTAACCCTTCCCATTCTTCAATCTATTATGTCTTTCCAGCAACTCTTAGGTTTGAGAAATTCATTAATATCACAAAGTTTGCGTGCTTATTATCATAGTAAAACGACATGCTGAAACTTTAACAAAACACACAAAATACGGCCTTTTAAAATAAGGTCATTAAGAAATACTTGTCGTAAAGAAAGGCTTTCGTTACGAAAATTTACTGTCAACTATGCTAGAAGAAATTGATGTACATACAATGTTTTGTTTGTTTTATTTTAAGAGTTAAATTACTAAGAATTTATTGGTAGCTGGGTTGTTCATGTATTACTTGTCCAAAGCGTTGGAACGTTTTAAAGTTCACAACAACGTATGACATGTAAATAAATCTGTTAGATATATTCCGAGATTGGTTGGCATCATTGTGTTTTTAGCATTACATTGACATAACATAACCTTCACAATTTTTCTCCATACATTGCAATGCAAATTTTGTAACATCAGCATTGTCGTTCAGCATGTGAGAAACACTGCAATGGGTGACTTTTTGCAAACTTTTCTTGCATCTGACATTAACCGGTTGTATGCCAGAAACGTATCTACACGGTGTGCAATTACGTGAGCGCAGTGCCGGCCATATAAAATGCGTGCCCACTTATATGTACTGGGAAAGGTCGACGATTTTAATAATTCAAACATTTTATACACATAGCGAAATCTCTTAGAATCAGAGTTCTATACTAACAGCTGACATATTTTTAATTATAATCAATGTAATATATATTTTAAAATGAGCTTCCTATGGCAATTTTTACAAAGAAAATCGTGGCCCTAGGTGAACGACCGTTCTAATACCAACCGGCAAATAATGGGTTAAACTCTATCGTGCGCAATTTGTATTCAAATACAGATACGTACAGATAGTAAAATTTGTAAAATTCTCAGTATAAAACAATCCATAAAAAGGGTTCATTGTAATGCATATAAATGCAATGCAAGAGATGAGAAACTAAAACGATATATTGAATACTTTTGATTGATTTTGGTTAAATTTGAACACAGTGAAAAGATGAGTTCTGACGATGGCGTAAGCCGAAATAGCTATCAACTGTATTTCACACAATTTCTTTAAGACTAAAATACATTGATTGAGTAGGCATTTACTTGGTAGAACTCCATTATAATACGGAAAGAAAAATAGCAATGTGTATTCTAAATATTTTTTATATATTTGTTGACGCCTTCGTCAGAACTAGTTCTGACGAAGGCGTAAGCCGAAATAGCTATCAACAAATATATAAAATAATTTATGTAGAATTAAAATACATTGCTATTTTTTCACCGTGCAATACTTATGAGACTAACAAGATTCTCAAATCGTATTGTAAATATGTATATTTATATATGAATAAAAAATACGACACTGAATCGAGTAGCAATTTAATTATAAAGCAGGATTTATATACTAAGTCATTTAAAAATAACATTAGTTATTAATTTTTAAAAGTATTTTTTGCTGGGGTTGGTTCGAATATTTACCAACATTTAGATTGATAAAATTATATGTCGCTTTGACTATCGTCATACTTACTTGTATTTAAATTTAATTGATTAAAGAATAATGAAATTGAAATGAAATTTTTTATCGCGTCACTGTGGGAATAAATTATCTCAAACTCTCACATACATTCGTATAAGGCCGCGGTAGATTAGCGCTTTGTTTTGAGCGAGCTGAATCGTTATACTAAATCAAGAATTAAAACGTAAAAGTTATTTGATAAAATCATGTTTTTGTATTACCATTGAGCTCTAAAGTATATGGTACAGTCAAACCTCCTACAACACCGAAGTAGGGATTTTTTATGTCTTACTTTATCAAGAGTAAAGCAACGTACGTATGTATGAATACAACGTATGTATGTATGTCTGTGGGTCTGTAATTCTTTGGGAATGATATAACATTAAATAATTATTGGTCGCTTAGTCCGAGCGAAACCGGGTAGCAATACTAGAAATACCGAAACGGCGTATGTATGTATGTCTGTGGGTCTGTAATTCTTTGGGAATGATATAACATTAAATAATTATTGGTCGCTTAGTCCGAGCGAAGTCGGGTAGCAATACTAGAAATACCGAAACGGCGTATGTATGTATGTATGTCTGTGGGTCTGTAATTCTTTGGGAATGATATAACATTAAATAATTATTGGTCGTTTAGTCCGAGCGAAGCCGGGTAGCAATACTAGTATTACATATTTACGAAACATATAATTTGTCTGAAGAATTATGCTGTGCATAGTAAGAGGGATGGTTGTATATGCTTGTTCTTATAGAAGGTTTATCATATTGATCTTTGAGATAACATTAAATAGATAGAATTCGTTTCCGAAATAGTTCAATTGTGTAAGCAGAATAATTTTATTAAAAAATTACAATGACCGATTCACTCAAATAAAAATCGTGAAAAATAGCGTCGTTATCTCCTAAATAGTATTTGGATAACATTTTGCAGATTGCTATACAAAAATTAAATAACAATAAACGCATATTTGACGTAAAAGAATATTGAAGTTACATCTTTATTTTAATTTTTTTTTACAAATGAAAAAATCTAACACGCATGACTGTCTATCGGATTTATTAGAGGTTAAGATACCGCACTATTGTAATAGCTATTCTCGCAAGATTCTCCATCAAGCATTTGCTTTGATTCTCACATTTGCCCGTGTTTTTATTCATTTAACTTTTACTGCAATAAAAATTGTTTACATACTTTAAAGACACGATTGAATACAGCGCGATGGTAATTTACTTTACCCGCCTAAAGCTGCAGCATGGAATGTAAAAATGATTGCAGAAAAGCTATGTACGAAATTAACTATCGTTTATCGTGAAAATTGTCAACTTTAGCATTCGAATGACGTCTCAGTATTTATTAAGCAAATGAATTTGAATAATATTAGTTGGGCTGATTTGTATATGTTACAGTGAAAATGTATCAAGTAAAAGATTTGTATGACAACATGATTTCAATGGTCACGATCATTGAAATTATTGGCCCAAGACAATGATTTGCTGGCTTAAAATTTTGGTTTGCTTCAATGAATTAAAATCAACAATTAGTCCCTTTTATAAAAAGAGAACCAAAAGAAAAATACAGGGAAACATTGGGCTGAAGATAGGGCGGTCAAATTTAATTTCAATGACAGCTCGGAGAAGAATACATTTTCACTGAGAATACAGTTTCACTGTAACATATACTTATTAATTAATCTTTCAGAGTTTTAGATTGAGAGCTCCGTAGCAATTAGTTGAAAAGAAAAGAAAAACGCATTTTTCCGCTCCTGAAATTTCCACCACTGAAAAAATGTGTTCAACATAAGTATTTTTTACAACAGCTGTATTTAGCCAGCTAAAAATCAATTATTTTCTTTAGAGGAATACTAGAAAAGATAAGACAAAGGGTGAATTCGTAATTTCCCGCATTAATGTTTTGTTACATGGCACTTGACCTATGACATTATTTTTGAAGATTATAATGAGATTCATTCGAGTGACATTTACGTTAAGCATTCTGAAGAAATTGGTTAAAAGCATTTATTGATTGTGATGACAGAATACTTTCAGATACTAACTACATTTCTGTATCACGACTTCACATTGATGTGATGAGAAATAATTACATAAATATGCAATCCATGCACAACAGAAAAGTGAATGATATATTCGTGCTAAATACGCAATGGGTATTTCATTTGATACGTATTTACAGAAGAAATATACAAATTAATAAGTTATGAATTTTTTTAGGAAGGAATCGGAAGTTTTTATTTTCATTCGTCTGGGTCATCCAGAAGAATGTGTTTTTCTATTCCATATCTATTTGGCGAATAAAATAAGCTAACAGATTTTAGTAGATTAAGTTTAAAGCGTAGATAAATAGTAACTTTTCGTTAATTTTACGCAAACTGAATAAATTGCTTTTAACTGCATTTGTTGGCACAAGTATAGACGAGCGAAATTGCATTATCGGTTGTTTCATTTAATTTCCTGAGCTAAACGCAGCGGTTACGATTGGGTAGAAGATACGTACGGAGCATGATCTATGGCCAATTGTTTTAGGATCATTAACTCTTTATGTTGCCCGCCAGATGTATACAGCGCAAGTCATTTGATACTCAAGAGTAACTACAAAGTGATTCCAGTACAAAATACAAAAAACCAACGATTCCAAATGACAAATCTACCAGACGGCAACGCGGCCAATGAACAAACCAATAGAATTAAATTTAATAACATAAAATTAAAGATTCCAAATAAAGTTTATTTCATATTCACCGTTGGAATGAACCATTTTCCATCCTACTGGAAAATATTTTAATAAGTTTTGTTTTGTTTGAAGATTAAAGTCACAAAATTAAGCTTTAATTAATTGAGCAATATTTACTATCAATGAACAAACATCAATTTAATAGAATTAAAATTAGTTACGTAAAATGAAAGATTCCAAATAAAGTTTATTTTATATTTATCGTTGGAATGAAAGATTTTCCATCCTACTGGAAAACGAGACATTTATTTGTTTAATGTCAATCGATATAAACATGTTCATCAGTTGATAATGCTCGCCACGAGCGAAATCGGTTCTGATCTACTAAACTTAATTTGGAATAAAGACTAAAAATGTGTAATTATTTTTATTATAAAGCTAGTAAAACCAAGTATTGACAGTGAACACATTAAAAGTGATATAAACATGATAAACAAACGCTAGAATATGCAACGAATTTCGAAACGTTTTCTTTGATTTTCGTTTGTTCCTATAACATAATTAAAAAGTTTTTTTCCATTGAGTTAAAGGTACTGATGGGCCAATAAAGTTTCTTGCGTTTAATTAAATCGTTGCATTTTTATGCAGGTAAGTATTATAGATATCTACAACCCGGAATTTTCTGACTACTGTAAGTCCACTCATCATCATTTTACTTCTGTTAAAATGGCACAATACAAAACCGAGATAAGATGCTAAATTTAAAATGCTGCATTGTGATTGTTGACCTGATTTTGTACAGCCTACTATTCTGTTTGCGAATGCTTTGTACCTACATAAGATGATTTTGATGCGTATATCGTCATACCAGTAGACAAGAGCATTTGCAGAATAAATAAACAATGGTTCTACAAAAATATAGTGCATTTTAATCGTACGCTACAAGGCCGCTTTTGTTTTATGCAACTTTCGATCAACAAGTTATGGAACGAAATGAAAAATAATTTTTCATTCGAAGTAAAGTTGAATATTTATTTAATGTAATAGTGAAAAGCTGTGTAGCGAATCTGAAACAATGTTCTTACGGCAATGTTTTCCCAGAACAATTTGTTTGTTTTAAATATTATGCATTGTAAAAAGTTCTTGCATAAATTTATTCATGAATAAAGAAGAAATATTGCCATATTTAACGGCGTGAAATGTTTTTAATTTTCAAATGATATAGATATTTTTATATCAAATCACCGTGCATTTTTTATACAGCAGCGTTTTAAAACATTTGTTTTTACGATTCTATAGAATTATAGAATATAACTATAGATTACTGTGCATTATACTCTTTTGAATCTCTGATATGATTGAAATAAGCAACATAAAACACCATTTTTGAAATAAATGATGTAAGATTATTTTACGTAAATTTTAAAATAAACCTTAAATTTGACCGTGAGATGTTGATTTTTGACGAAAAATAAATAAAAAATTTTCTTACCGAAAAACAGTGACAGACGATACATCTTGCTGGTGCTGGGGCTTTTATTAATTCAAACTGAAATAAGAAGAAGAATCAGTTATTTGTTATAATAGATATAGGGTTTAAAACATTAAGTCGCATACTTTAAATATCACATGAAATATACAATAGAATAGTTTATTATACGGTAAGAAAAATAACAATGTATTTTAGTTCTACATAAATTATTTTATATATTTGTTGATAGCTATTTCGGCTTACGCCTTCTTCAGAACTAGCGAACAGAACAGAATAGTTCTGACGAGGGCGTAAGCCGAAATAGCTATCAACAAATATATAAAATAATTTATTTAGGAAAACTAAAATACATTGTTATTTTTCTTACCGTATTATAATGGAGTTCTACCAAGTTCATGCCTACTCAATCAATGAATAAAATGTATTAAATTTTGAATTGTATTTGCATTAATTCCATGATAAATTAAAAATTTTGCAAAATATTACATGATTGAAGTACGTGATTATTACTACTATGGAAAACCTCTAGTGTAGTACGGGGTTTTCCCGATCTTCTATTTAATTATCGAATACGACTCGATTTGAACATTTTCATTATAAAGTCACTATCCAGTTGAAATATTTTTTCATCTGGCTTATTGAATAATTAAGGATAATAAATTTTGTTTTACGATTTTATTACTTCTGTCATCATATGTTTTAAGAAAGTGTTAAAATAACGGTTCAAAGTAAAAATGTTTTTGAACAAACAATACTCATATAATTGATTCACTGATTGGAAGATTGAATTGAATATTTTAAATAATAAAAGACAGACTTTATTAGTTGTTTCATGATTATTTGCTTCTGAAACCTGATTATAATAAAATTATGTTTACACATTTATTGTTTTAATTTGCATGTTCAAATAGTTTTATTTTATCATTGAGACGTCAAAAAATCACAAATAACCGAATCATTGTAAATGATGTAAAAATCAACAGATTAACGAACTGAGTTTTCCCAAACAAACAAACCACCACTGTGAACAAATTGCACGAAAAAAACATTCGAAATAATTTTTCCCATACGCTTTCAGTGAGTTTCATCAAAACAGAATAAGTACGTAACACGATTAAGATGTATTTCACAATAATTGGCGTATGAAAAATTAATCCAATGTTGTAATTTGATCACGAATACTTCAATGAGAACAAAATCATCTCAGTTAAATTTTCCAAGACTTGAACTTACCTCGCCAAAAGACGAGTATCTTTAACTGAACGGAGAAGGTTTGATAGTCAAGCTGAGACTGCCTTTACTCAACCAAGAACCGCCTATTTATACTTGATAAAGTCCCCTTATATTTTGTGATATCAGCTCTTCTTGGCTTACCAAAATACCCCCTACCCAGGTGACTGTCTGTGTGACCTGAACTCTGATACATTGAAGCGGGCTCGACACCGATAGTATACGTACGTGTGACCCGGACTAATACATTGAACTATTTAACATATCGTGAGTAAAAGTGCACACATCGGTTTGTTGGTGTTTGTAGGTGATCTTAGGAGATGCTTTAAAGTGGTACAAATTATTTTTTTAACTTACACATTTAAATCGGTAATGTTTTGGTGTATGTGTCGTTAATAATTATCAATTGCGGTGAATAGATGATCCATAAGTGCTCTCTGAAAGGTTCTGAAGATTGCGTCACCCGCGTGGCTAAAGAAAACTGTAACTCTGGGATAATAGTGAGATTATCATTTGTAGAGCGAGTTTATCAAAGTGAGGTTTATAATATTAAGTGTTTTATATTCCATATGCATTTATGTTGCAGCTATTGGCGAATATTTTACGTGTGTGTATATTTTATATTGACACTGCTAATCCTTGGTGGTTAGTAAAATTATTATGAAATTCGTTAAGTTGTCCATACTACATTTCCACAAATATATAAATTGAAAATAGAGAAAGACCAGATAAGTTAAAATGAAATATAAAGTAGAGTGATATCAATTAAAGTGACTTCATAATTATAGGAAGCAACATATGATATTTAGAGATTAGTTTTTTCAATAATAATTAAGTGATAGTTAACTGATTGGCAGACCGAGTTAAAATCATTGTAAGTTAGTTGTCAATGCTTACGGATTACGCTCAACTGGTTTACGTTATAATAAACTTGAGAAAAAAGATTTTTTAATTTCAAAAAGCTATTATTACTATACTAATAACATTTTTTGACAAAAAATAAAATAATGTATTTCTTTTACACTAGAAAAAATATGAATTTATTTTAGTGACCAGAAGTTTATTTAACATCATATAATACTATGATATATTTATTAAATACTTGATTTCTGTGATGCACTCAAAAATATGTGAGGTTAAGTTTTCAAGATAATAAAATTCATTTTTTTTACGCTGGCAATGTGGATCATATATATATACTTGTATATGGTATCATTATGGAATATTTTACACGAACTTATTGAGAACAAAATTCTTATCCTCATATCTTGAAGATTATGAAAATAAAATTATAATAATTTTACAGTCATATTTCGGTTCTTTAAATCCACGTAAAAAGCTTTTTTTTGATTAAAGTATTGATTCAAAATTAGGTTTTTGCATAATCCTTTTTTACATCAGAAACCTTAGAATGAAACATGATAATGAGTGTAGTCCATCAATCAACAGACCATGATAAAAATGGGTACTTATTCCACATTAAATATTAAGAACTGGTTTCAAACATAACGAGCATTATCAGCTGATGCGTCAAACCAGTGCTGATATCTAAATTCAATGTGGAATAAGTACTAAAAATGGGTTATTTTTATTATTATCGTGCTATTTCACTAAGTATTGGCCTTAAAAGTATACGGAGTGTCTTATAACTATAATGAAATTTGCAACAGTCACAGCTGCGTAAATAACCAATTGTAGACTTAATCATAAAGAACCTGAATCTTAATATATAAAACCGAAACGGCGTATGTATGTATGTATGTCTGTAATTCCCTTTTGCATTGTTGTTGCAAGTTGCCATAAAAACGAATATGAAAGAAAATATGTTTGAATTTTTATCGGCGAAGACATTTAGTCAAAATGTAATAAATTAGTCTTCTACCAACTTATTCCCGGCTTTTATTAATATAATAATGTTTATTATTTACGTGAAGGTATTATTTGACATTTCTTTGACAGCAAATTAGATTTTTTCCTTGAATTTGGACATTTTAATGAGCGAGAATGGGGCTGTCATTAAATTAAATAAAGTTTGTGATTTTATTTTAACTCTATTTTGGATGTTAGATTTTGTGATATAATTATGTCGAATGATATAACATTAAATAATTATTGGTCGCATAGTCCGAGCGACGCCGGGTAGCAATACTAGTATTTCTATAAAACAAAACACTAATATATAAAAAAAATCTACAAAATTAACGATTTGAAAATATTGACACCGGCACTGATTGGCCAAATTAAATAGCCTTATGATTCAAGAAATAAATGATGCATACTTATTTCATAAATCCTACGTTACTTTAATGCAGGAAATTGCACTTTGTCTGGAAATATTTACCACATATCTAAGAGAATTTTACAAACGTACAAATACAGTGCTATTGCCGATATAAAGACATCATCTTGTAATAATGCGTGCCAGTCAATCATATGGACCTAATATTACATAAACGAAATCAATCTTAGAAGAATTCTTATGATGCGGAAATATGTTTTTTTTTATTAATTTGATAGATTAAAGAGATTTTGCACTGAAGACTCTAAATCAGAGTTCCCAAACTATTTTGTCCCGTAGATCCCCTAATGTTTTCTTTTTATAAATTCATCAACATTAAATATGATTTTCAATCTATAGAGTAGAATTTTTTAAAATTAAAAAAAAAACAAGTTTTATAGTTATACATTTTGACACCGCCTTATGTGGTAGGTCATCAGAACTCTCTCGAACGATCTATTTTTCACCTCAGTCTATGAGTTTAAGTCGATATCAGGAAATAAATTCATTCTTATAATAATCTATATTGAAATCTATAGCGATTCAAAATAGAGTTATTTCAATTTCTCTTATCTCTTGACGCCCGACAGTGCATTTGATTCATAAAAAGTTCGTTAGGCAATAAATAATCCTTTATCGGCGGGCGCACGTGTTAACGATTTTTGAAACGGCCATTGTTTTTTCTTTCTAAAGTAACCGTTTGTTTTCATACAGCAGTGAGAGATTGGACTTCATTCAGAATGCAGGCGCCTAATCCTCTCCCTAAGAATTAAATTCTAGTCAAATTCCTGATATCTTCTTCGCTATCGTAATATTTGTGTGTTGTATAACGTCTGTGTAAATCCTAAACAATTAAATAATAGATGCTAACCGCACCCACATAACGCTTTGAGATCGTCTTTTCTTTATAAGAGTACCATGTTTCTCCTAGTCCGTCCCCAAAATCCCTCATTCCTGAGTGTCGGATAGGAGGCTCCTTCTCGATTTACGAGGGAGCCGGAATTAAGGTAGTCTCAATTTATTCATTAAAACAACACAATTTTAAAATCTAGTAACATTTTTAAATGGAATGAATACACATAAACAGTGATTTTAATGCTACCGTGTCAGTGGCTAAAGATTTGGCTCCAATTTGGTCAGCCTAACCCTAAATCTATTGTGAACCCCCATTTACATCTCATAGACCTCTGTAGGTAGAAATCGACCCCCAGGGGTCGATAAAGAACACCTTGGGAGAGACTGCTCAAAATAAAAACGCACAACTTCTACGTCTTGCTCAAAATTGTACAACTTGTCTAAAAATTTTTTTTTTATTAATTTGAAATTATCCTTATTTCAAAGACCGTATATATTGGGTTGTGTGCCTTAGTAGTGATTTGTAACATGTTATAATGTAGAATATTTTTCGGTGTTTTGTTTTAACATGCAATACGCAATAAATACGCAAATCCTGTGAAAGCAGAAGGTTAATGCCAGGAGAAAGTGTAATTGAATAATGGTCAGAACTTGTAAAAAGTTCATGAGATAATGTTTTAATTTATTCAAAAAATTTCAAATAGATTATGTTAATATTTTCTGAACTATCCCATATAACAAGATTTAGTGTTTTGCGAGACAACTTCAAAACAATAGTTAATCATTATGAATAAAACATTTGTTGTTTTTTCACTTTCTGACTGTTGTCGCTAGTGAAGATGTTACTTGCACTTTTCGTGATTTCTCAAAAAGTATAAATCGATAACAAATCACTATTATCATTGACATAATTATTATTTTTATTTACTTTCAATTTTCTTAGGATACGCATGCAGTAAAAACTAAGAAATAAACTGCAGGTTTCTTACATTTTATGTGAATGCATTATGAAAATGCTATATACTAGTGATATTATTAAGTAGTATATACCTTTTTTTTCTTCCATTTCATAGTATTCAATACTATGTATAAATAATAAAGCGTTGTAAATTTTTTAACGTTTATCTCTCAACCGAACCTAGTCCAAATATTTAAATAAAATATGAAATAGGCATTTACAGTGCGTTTTCATTAAAAGCTGAAATATTCAATGTCAAAAATAAAGGTGGAATAATGATTAACGCGTTCTCAAAAAATACCATTTATATCCTAAAGACCATTGAAAATCTTTACTCAAAATCAGTGTGTATTACTTTCGATGGATTCGGCTACCTTTGTGGATTTTGATTTTAATATTAAATTTAAAATTGCTCTGTTAATTTCACGTTTTGTGTAACAAATTATGACACTTGTTTTGCTGCTTTAAGAAGCATTATCAGAATTATTATTGCAAGATTGGTTACTATACAAGGTTACATAGTATGATGCAGACGTAAATAGCCTAGTACTGTAATACAATTTTTTCTTGGAATAAGTACTACAAATGTTTTATTGAATGAAAATCCACCAAGTATTGTCAGTGAACACCTTAAAAGCTCGTATTAAGTATGAAATCAAGTTATTAAAACTTCACAGAAAAGCAATATTGAATAACAAAATAAAAACAATATTAAGACTGACTTCGATTGTGTTATTCAAAGTGACGTCATAATGGTTTATAATTATCTATTAGGATCGACTTATACATTTCTCCGTCCCTCCATGACGCATTTAATTAGCAGACAAGTGACAGAATAGTGATCAACCGAAGAAGATTTAGTATTTAAAATAATTATCATTTAGTATAATGATGACGAATTGACATTATTATAAGTACCATTGGAGCGTTTGAGGCAGTGTCAAAATTTAAATGAATGACAAAGCAAATTGACCAAGGCCACGGTGACAGACATGCATTATATAGGAATTTATTCAATTAAAAAACGCTTTAGTTTGTCGGAAGGCAAGAAATATTTTTTAACAGAGGTTTGTTTTTATAATAAAACTTTTAGCATTGCTAATATGCCGATCCCTATATTGAACGATTCATCCTATTCGGTCACCGTGCCCGCTAGTTTCAATCGATTGAGGATTAAGGGATTTGTGCTTAAAATAAGTAGATTAGATTCATGGCCATATCTTTCTCACTTAACTCTTTACGAAAAAGAAATGGATGAGTATATGAATAGCAGTCAGTGTTGAACAATGTGATCAGCCAAAACAACGAATGTTTATATGCCAACACTGGAAGTCAGGAAGAAAAAACTCAACACTTAAATTAGTAATAGCTTAATGCTTTCGATGGATTCGGCGATAAGTTTGTGGAAGATTTGATTATTCCACGTATTGTGTTCCTAATTGTGCTACGCGCTTCGCCTGTGTCAGAGGCAATTTCGAACATACGATTGCAAATTTTGCAGAAGTAATAAAGAAAGATTGATTGTAATGATCCATTACAAAATGGAGTTTACGATTTTTTCTGTTTACAGCAAGAAGGAGATGATAGAAACAAAAGAAAAAAATAACTACACTTCCAATGACATTAGCATTAAAAAAATAATAGCTAATAAGATGCAATCAATTGGGAAGGTTTAAACCCATTGGAAATAATTTAATCAATGGTGAGCTACCGGTCCTATTTAGGATATTATTTAATAGTTCTTACTACCTAACTAATAGTTAGTACTTTTATTTATTTATAGAAATTCAATACTCTTCACTTTTAAACCCTTTTTATTTAATCGGTAGAGTATTTCTACGTTATTAGTATTTATATATGTGTAATAGCTATAGCTTAGATATTGACGATTTCATTATTTATTCCATAATCATAGCCAGTCTTACTTTCTGGATACGAATTCTATTCTATTTTAGTCCAGTTTTCGAAGTGCTGTTAGCGTTCACACTCGTAAATGTTTTTTCGAAAACAATCAAACATTATATTTGAATCATTATCGAATATTTGTAACACTGGTGGATACATAATATATTATACTGTGTGACATGGTTTTCTTTTGAAAATTGCGACACTATAATAATATATTCAGGTGATTTCTTGACACCGCAAGTTCCCACTAAGCGTTGGTAAATTCTCTTTGTAATATCGTGTAGTTTTCTTTCGGTACATGCCAAGAGAAGATTTCTTTCCTATTCATAAAAACAGCCTGAATGGCAAACTTGTATCCGAGTAATATTATAAAGTATTTACATAAAGTTTTTATTATGTGTGATCCAACCCATGGCCGATGTCTGGTGATATAAGACATGGAAACGATTATCTAATGCCCGAAATGAAACTCAATTAATCCATTCTCTTTCCACTGCTGGATGCAGGCATCTCGCTTATGATCTGCTGAACGGGAAGCTCTAATCGACAACGTATTATCGCTTGGAAATATGGATATTCAAACGAAAGTTTATTTTTATAAATTTGACGTAACTTTGTATTGTATTCTCTAGTGATATTACTTTATTTCCTTGCATTACTATTTTTCACTTTTAAGGTGTTCACTGTCAATACTTGGTTGAATGGCATTACAGTAAAAATAATAAAAAAAAATTAGTACTTTTTCCCATATATTTTTTTTGGATCAGGACCGGTTTCACATTGCGAGCATCAGTTGACTATGCTCGCCATGAGCAAAACCGGTCCTGATCCAATAAATTTTATGTGGAAAAAGTGCTAAAAATGTTATTACTATTTTTGTTAAGATATGTAGACTTTCGCGTTAAGTGCCTTAATTCAGGGATAGTATTCCCGAATCAATCTCGAATATTATTGTATGTGTTGATTTTTTCTACGGTAAACATTTGTTATGCCATATCTTAGATCAAATCGACTCAATGATAAGCTTATGAGAATTATAATTAAATGCAGTCATAAATTTACTTAATGATGTAGCGAAAGTTTTTTCAGTTAAAGCATTTTTTGATTTATCAATGAAGATGTAATGAATTTTATGATACCAATTTACGAAATATTCACAGAAAAATCTTATATCTATCTATATATATATAAATGAATGTCTGTATGTATGTCCGCTATGGACTACTAAACCGCTCGACCGATCGATGTGAAACTTTACAAATTTATTGAGTGCACCCCCGCGATGGTTTCTGGCCTACCAACCCCTCCCCCCAACCTCCACCCCCAATTTTTTTTTTAAGCTTTACGAATTTTTCGAGTTCACTCCTTTGAAGGTTTCAGGCATACCCTTCCTCCATACGCTCCCCAAACCCAACCCCGCCAAATAACATCCCTCCCCCCAAAAATGATATCGATTTTTTACAAATTTCTCGAGTACAATTCCGCGAAACTTTCTGGCGTACACCCCTTCCCCCACCCCACCCTCACCCCAATCCCCCCTACAATTGCTGGCGTAGCAACGCGCGCAGGGTACAGCTAGTATATATATACAAATGAATGTTTGTTTGTTTGTCCTGTATGCGTTCCAATACCGTTTATCCAAATGCGATACGAATTTGGTGAGGTATTGTGGGGACGACCGCAGAGGGTTCAACTTAAAAAAAAATCTAAAATTCAATTGATTTGCCAGGCATGCGTTTGCAGTTTCCGGTGGGTTATCAACAAAGCTTAGATACGATCGCTACAAGTGTGTGGACTAAATTTGGAAAATCCATGCTTCTTAAATGGGCAGCTGTTTGTGACCTCATCACGCGTTGGAAAATCTTCTGATTTATTCGTACGCACCAGAGTGAAAAAGCAGAAATATTGTGTCTCCAAAGGCACTTAAGAATGTACATCAAATTTTCGCTAATTCGTATAGATAACGTAAATAACAATTTAATTAAGTAATCTCCTTTTATATTTATTTATTAACGATAGAAACTGTTTACTAACCGTCAGTTCACGTACATCCATGCACTTGAAATGCCTCAAAATGCCGAAAGGCGAAAGCCCGGGTCATTAGCAACAAAACTCTAAATTAAAATTTGACAATTAAATATGTAGAATTTCTGATAAAGTTTAGAACCCTCCATGACCGTAAGTATTCATAAAATTCAAAAAATCTTGCTCTATGAAAATTACTATTTATAATTTATGAGATTCGTGTGTAACAAAAGCGAAGCCATATTGTTTCAAAGGGCCCCGGTTGAATAAAAACAACTGAGATTAAAACTCAAGTGAAAAAAAAACACTTTTTTATAACTGTTAATTGAACATTTTTAGCTATATTTTGACGGAACATCAAAGTGGACGTTTTGAAACAACCTCAATATAAAATCTGTAACGTGTAATAAATAGTTATTCTTTACACTTTATTGCTGATATTACATTATATCTTTATTATAATTTCCGTAACAGTCAATTTTAAAGACAAAACCTTGTTTTAATTTAGAATTTGGACTGCAGGTGCATGATGGAATTTCAATATCAAATTTGAATCGTTTGTATTTTGTACTTTTGTACTGACAGTCAGTTCAAGTTCATTCATGCACTTGAAATGTCTGAAGATGCTGAAAGGCGAAACCCGAGTCGCTAGAGACGAAACTCATGGAAAAGTACTTAAAATCAAACGATTCAAATTTTAAAACCATTTTTATATTTCATCTGTTGATAAGAGATCGCGATGAGCTAAACTGTTCCTGATCTTTATTTAATCTTTAGAAATATCAAGAAATTTAACATTGATCGAATTGTTTGAGTGTTATTTTGCCAAAACTACATCATGCCATTGTCAGATATAGTGTTGAATCTTATTGATTTAGATCAGTGATCGCCAAATGGTCGCTCGCGAGCTACTTGCAGCTAACGGTGGCATTTTCGGTAGCTCGCTTTAGATATTTTTGATTTTGCCTCAAAAAATTTCTTGTTGGATTTCGAATTGATAAGAATTTAAATGTGATTGGGTTTATAGTGTGTTGCCTCAACTTTCAAATTTGTATGGACTTTCATCCCAATAGAAAAGTATCCAATTTAAGTTTGAATTGCTCTCAAAATGAAGGGATTGTTTTCTTCTACCTACTTATGTGAAACAAAATTTACCACTATGTAGGTTGTTAAAACTAAAAATAGAAACAGACTCCCAGATGTACATCTCGATAATTACATTCGGATGGTAGTAACAGTGTACTCCATTGTGAATGTCATTCTATTCACTAATTATTTATACTTAGTCACACTTATTTCAAGATATTTTTGTTTGTAATTAAATAATTAAACTTAGCATTGTATGATTTATTTGAAATCCAAACAATGGTAACGCAAAGGTTACAATAAAGGACGATACTGAAAAATAAAATTAAGAAGACATATATAAAAGTAGCTCACCAGACAATTTCAATGTATGAAAGTAGCTCATATCCATATTGAGTTTGGAGACCACTGATCTAGATCTAGACAAATGTGTGATAGTTATGATAATAAATATAATGTATGAAAGCAATAATAACTCATTTGGTTTTTAGCCCTAATATATTATGGATAAAAATAGCAAAGTATTTTGTTCTTAATGTTGCTCTAAGACTCGTGTTAAGAAAGCTTTTCATATCATTGAAAAAAAGTGCAGAAATGGTTTGAAGATGGCATGTTGCCGAAAAGACTATCGAGAATATACATTAAATATTTTTGTGGTGTTTAAAACATCGGCCATAGGTCAATACTGAAACATTAATTCCGCAGAAGAAGTTATATAGAATCCGTGGAAATTGTTTCTGTCATAATGGCTATTACTTCAAACAATGTAAAATTGCATCCATGAAATTGTTAATAGCGATAAGTGTTCGGGCTTTATTTTTCTTGGGCAACCTCACTATGAGACGAAATGGATTCACTAACACGAGTTTGAAGAAATTCACAGTCTCGAGTTTCATAATATATGACGCTATGAAAATTGAATTCTTTAGTTTTTATCAAAAATAATATTCAATTACACTGAGAAAAAATTGTCTTCATTATACGATGCATACAAATTAAAAGGTAATTATTAATTTAAGTCTAGACTTCTTTCACTCTACCCGTTTAGCCCATATAAGCACAGTCACTTCTAGGTGGAGTATTTCTTATGGTCGGTGGATTTAGCTACTTTTTATTTTACCATGTCCGCTCCCAACCAACATGGAGCATATGGACTCCTCACGGAGTTTATCTCAAAATATGTATTTTACTAAGAGAACTGCTTGTTATTCAGTTGCTCAACCTTTCTATGTCGAAGAGAGGAGGGATGGAAAGGATACAAGGACTAGGACAAGACTAGTGATTAGCTAATCACTGTCACTATGCGTCGCTCTTTGGAATCGGAAAGGTGGGAAGGGATTATCAATAGCACAAACGCCCATGCCTTTGAACATATTTATTTATCGACTGAAAAAATCCTTTCGTTCCGGGAATCTAGTTCGGGTGGTCCGGCACGTAAGCCAACAACGTTGACACGGCGCTACGGACCGGACAATTACTAGTTATTAAATATTTTTAGACAATTTATTTTTATTCTGTCCCTCGAACACTTTTTACGAAGAGGATCTAATGAAAGCGTAGGACACTATAAAATGACTGTTAGTTAATATAAAATTTAAAAATAACTTATTCCAGGTATCGTGTACCAAATAATGAAACGTGTTTTGCATCTTTACGAAGTATCATAATACCTAATAAAGCACAATTGCTTTAGTGATAATGCTTAGACTGATTCTTACATTAAAATAATATATCAAGCTTGGGATTTATTCTTTTTAATGTATGCCAGGAGGGAATGATGGGCTAAATACTGAGACGATCTAGATTCAGGTTCCCTCGTTCAATGAGTTAGAACCTCCGTCCGTCACTCGGGGAGAGGAATATAGGGATCGGAGAGGGAGAATCAGGATGCTCTTAATAAAAACGATCAGAATGTCAAACAGTGCGATTTGCACACACATTTAATTTAAACTTAGTTAAAGAAACACAAAGAATTCACACAAGAAGTTATATTGTAAGACACAATAAGTTATATTATATGACACAAATGCGATTCGCGATACCGATATCAGGATTGAAAAACGCGGTTTTAGGGTTTAGGAGGAGGAGATTGAGAGTCTGATGGCTACTTGTCCAATACTTGTATTATGGGAGGCGAACCATCGACCAAGTTGTCAAGCCTTATATGGCTAACAAGTGCTTCTCAAAGCTCTAGTCTCTGACTGGGGGAGGATTGATAGCAGGAAGGCTACTATCCAACACTTCAATTATGGGAGGCGAACCGTCGACCAATTTAGAAGCTTTATATGGCTATATAGTGCACAGTCCAGGCTCTGTCAAACCTGACAGGCTGAATTTAAAACCGGCTATTATGTGCCCCTTATCGTCTGGTTGTAGCGGATGATGCCTCCGTTGGCCACAGTCCGAATGGAGCAGAAATGCGTCCACGGTACTACTTTTAGAGGAGTCTGCGTGAAATACCATGTATCTCATACCTAATGAAATGATGTATCTCACGCAGTCTGGGCGTAACAGAGACAGCGATAGTTAGAGCTTGTATATTATTTTATTTAACGGGGACTTGGGCTGTAAGCCTAATCCCTTCCATCTTTATGAGTAAGAAGACGGCTGTGCGTATACATCCCAGGTATCGCTGCGCCGAGATGTCGGTTTTACAAACTTTTAAAAGTATTCTATATTGAATCGCTGTAGATTTCAATACAGAGTATGATAAGACTGACTTTATTTCCTGATATCGATTTAACCTCATAGACTGAGGTGATTAGCTATGCTTAGTTGATTTACCAATTGTTTGTCATACCTTGTTTTCATACTTAACTTTTGCATAAATACCACTGTTTTATTGAATTTATTATCAGTTGATAATGCTCGCCATGAGCGAAACCGGTCCTGATGAAATAAATCTCATGTGAAAAAAGTACTAAAAATGTTTTATTATTTTTATTATAATGCCTTTCCACCAAGTATTGACAGTGAACACCTTAAAAGTAATTAAAGATGTGTTCACTTAACTTCTTCATCTTCTTAACTGCAAACAATTGTGTGTCACATATTGATATAACATCCCTAAGACACCCTAGCACCATCCTTGGGTTAGTCTTACTAATTATTGTCTATTTTGTTTAATATACTATCATTATTATCCGTATTATTATAAATATATGTGTATTGAAAATACTGTTCAAACATAACGGCTTTCATGCCTTGAAAATAAGCTTGGCAACATTAGATGAGTAGGTAAATTTTATACATAAAACGACCGATTATAAAGGGTATTTCAATAGAGACGCTCAAAATATGTTACTTTGTCCTGCTGAGTAGATTATTCATTGTTTAGTGGCCAAATTTGAGTCAACCAGTTTGGTAAATAATCGGCCAACACCTACTTGTACGTCACCAAAATACAATATCTGGTGAAAACATTGCTGCTGTGTGTGAAAGTGTACAGGAAAACCCAAGGCAGCTTATTTCTCGTTGTTCACACGAACTTGGCTTTTCTGCGACTTCAACTTGGCGAATTTCGAATCGGGCCTTATGTCTGAACCCGTATAAAATCCAACTAACCAAGGAACTTCAGGTAAACGACCGCAGACAACGCCTGATTGGGTTCTGGAGCAGTTGGAAGTTTACCCAAATTGGTCAAAAAAGTCAACTTTAGCGACATGGCCCATTTTATAATGAATGGATATTGGCAGACATTTGATGCTATATTCCATATTTAATGCCGTAAAATATACTTACAAATGAAATTCAAATTTAGTCGAAATCTCACAAACAACTTGTTTTATTTACATTTCAAAACTAAGCGTCCTTATAAAAATACCCTTTATTTAGCTTGCCAGTATTTTTAGCTATTCTTACTTGAGAAATTCACTATCATTTTTTTCGTGTAAATTATGAAAATATTCTTGATATAATATATCTAATATTTTATGGATTAAGAGTATACACTATTAATAGCATGTAAATACAACAAAAAAATCAAGCGCTAAAAGTTTATTAAAAATAATGTTTTCTGTGTTTATTTAAAGTATATTTTTACTGACAGTATATTTAAAAGGTCAATGAATATTATTAATACATCACTTAGTTGCGATGACTAAATTAAACTATTTATGTGTTACAAAAAAAATGCTCATCTCTAATTGCATAATTAAATATGATAAATCTTGTGATAGCAGATCGAGTTTTAAAGTTTTTAAAAGTATTTATTTATATTATGCTCAAAAATATGTATATATATAATATACACATATAACGTTTAACTTGTCCTGTGGTCGACCAGGTCATTATGGAGTATAGAAGATTATTTTTTTTATAAAGTAACTAGTATTCGAACCCGACTTCGCTCGGACCAGTTTGGGGCTATGTTCAGCTCGGCGCGTAAATTCAAGACGGGCCAAGTTGTAACAACTTTTTCAAAAATTCAAAAGTCTAGGTCAATTAAAATGGAATTAAAATGAACATTTCAGACTGGCATTGACATTTCACAGCCCCTTTCATATATTGACAGCCCCATTCTCGCCCATTAAAATGTCCAAATTCAAGGAAAAAATCTAATTTGCTGTCAAAGAAATGTCAAATAATACCTTCACGTAAATAAAAACATTATTATATTAATAAAAGCCGGGAAAAGTTCAGTAGAAGACTAATTTATTACATTTTGACTAAATGTCTTCGCCGATAAAAAATCAAACATATTTTCTTTCATATTCGTTTTTATGGCAACATAATGACCAACAATGCATAAAGGGAATTACAGACCCACAGACATACATACGCCGTTTCGGTTTTATATATGTACTACTCGATACTCGAGTAATTGAGTCTCTACACACACATTGATAACGAAACAAATTTACCGTCGAAACTTTCGCGAGCGAAATCAATTCGTTTGTTTGAACTTGCAACAACAATGCAAAAGGGAATTACAGACATACATCCCCCGTTTTGGTTTTATATATAAGATTTAGTCCGATTAAAGTTATTGCAGTCCATAAAAACTATTATTTTTTTAAAGAACCAGTCCTATTTTAATAGGATTTGGTTATAACTTAATCCTTCATTTATGATTCTCGATTAATAATTAATGATTAATTCTCATTTATTTGTCAATATCTGTAAATTCTTATTGTATTTCTAAAACCAATTGTTTATAATTCCTTGCTTTGTTTTTTTCAATCTGCTATGAATAATCCTGTGTCTATTTACATGTCATCAGTTGAAAATGCTTGCTTTTAGTGAAACCATTCCTGATAGTTTCATAATAAATATAGAAGTAGAACAGCAAAATTGTTTTTTATTCATTTAGTATAATTCCTTCCTGTCATGAAATGAATTTAAGCACATTAAAAGTAATACAGATAAAGCATATTATCACACATTAAAATATATATATACGACAAAAAAAAAGATGGTAAAGTTGAGACAAGAACGTTACTAAAATTCTAGAAGTACACACACATGAATAGTAACATAATATTATCTATTTCTAAGACGTATTTTTTTTATTTTACTATTCAAAAGATTTTAACAACTCATTTTGACCAAAAAGCAGAAAATGATTTTTTTAAATTAACTGTCGTTCATGTTTGGCGAGGCTTCTCCAGTACTACACGCAAGTTAATTGAATTATATCGCATTTCACCTGACAAAGAAAACCTCTTTATAAAAGTACTTATGTCTCTTGGAATTTAATTGACTGTCAAATTTGATAAAACCTGAAAGATATTATTTTTTTCCATATTCGGAGCATATGGCCGCCACACGGTGTCTCTAAGATTCTCTGTCACCCATCATCCTCCTTGCTTTCCTTCCAGGTCACCTAGCCTCCCGTAGCTCCACTGAGTACATCATAATGATCATCAGCGGCCTTCCGGGGCGACGGAATCCATTAAATTGATAGACGAGACAGGCTGGGTTCTGGCTCTCCTGGGGCATCCGCATGTCAAACAGCCATCGTCACCTTTTATTTTGGATGTAATAAGGGGCTTGTTTGTCCACTATATTATCTCCGTGTTCCTGACAAAGTCAAACCACCGAACTCCTAATATTTCACAGTCAAAATACACTAACTGGTCATTGTATGCAGTATGTATTGGTAAATAAAGATTACTTTAATATAAAATTTAAAATAACTTTGATTATTCCACGTGTTGTGTAACTAACTGTGACACGTGTTTCGCCTCTTTCAGGGGCATCTTCAGACTTACTATCGCAAATTGATCTGATTGATTGCAGCTCATTAGTTTATAGTTTAATAGTTTGTAATGTTTAACGTCATTAGAAATATATTTATTTGTTTGATTTGTTTCGATTCTATAACCCCTCTCTTGCGTCCCTTATAAAGGAAAAATCCCAATCTGATTGATTGCACCTTATTAGTATCATTATGTTATGTTATTGCATTGTTTTGATTCTATCACCCCCTTCCTTGTTTCCTTTAGAAGGAAAAAAACCCGTAATCCATTTTGTAATTTCATAATTTAAGATGTTAGAATCAATCTAAGAAAGAATTCTGTAATTCTATCATTTTAAAATATTAAAATCAATCTTGCTTCATTACTCAAGCAAACTTTGCGATAGTAAGTCTGAAGATGCCTCTGAAAGAGACGAAACACGTGTCACAGTTAGTTACACAATACGTGGAATAATCAAAGTTATTTTAAATTTTATATTAAAATGAGCTTCCACAAAGTTACCGCCGAAACCATCGAAAATATTAAGGATTACTTTTTTGTGCAAAAAGTATTTTCAAATAAAAATGGATTTGAAAAATGGTTTTTTATTTTAAATTATTGCACGGTTAATTTATTTTTTGAATAATGCTTTTTCATCAAGTATTCATTGACAGTGAACACCTTACAAGTGAAAATGGATTTTGTAATATTCATTTATAATTAACCTACGACGATGGACCTGGCTTGGACATGTGCTGCGGATGCCCCAGGGGAGCCTGAATCCTGCCTGCCTCTTCTATCAACCTGATGGATCCCGACGGCGCGGAAGGCCTCTGATGACTATCCATAGGATGTACTCAGGGGAGCTAAGGGACGCCGGGATGACCTGGGAAGATGCGAGGAGGTTGGCGGGAGACAGAGAATCTTGGAGGCACCGTGTGGCGGCCATATGCTCCGAATAGGGAGCGGATATGGAAAAAAAAAAAATTAATTAAAATGGCAATACTGTTAAATATTGAACCAGTATCAGCCAGTATTCATTGAGTGCACTTTTAAATGCTGAGCAAATATTTTTTCACTCACGTGTGATGGATAAACAATAATTTGCTCACAAACATGTACGAGAAAAATATCATACTTCAATCACTCATCAAAACGATATTTCTAAATGTAAAATCACGAAGCGATAAAAATTTCGCCAGTAGAATCCTTCGCAAGTAATTTTTATCGATATAAGAATCATTTTGGAATTTTTGTTTCACGTATATGTAATACATAGTCATTGATTTGATTTCAAGATGCATTTGGATTAAAATTTTCGATAAAAAAAAACATTAGAAAATGTTCTCGTTTACGCGAAACACGTACATAAACTTCACATTCGTAATTCTTGCGACCTTTGCAAGTAAGAAACGACTTATCTATTTCTCGCATGTGATATGGATTGGCCAGGGGAAGTCTTACCGAAATGAGACTTATATTTTTAATCTTTAACAATTGTCTTCTTTTTAATATTATTAAATATCTACTACAATTAATTGTTACTAGAAAACTCTTATCCGTACAGGGTAGCACGACGATAAGATATTTTAGTTTGGCCTAACATATACTACATGCAATAATGTGATTAAGTATTGATATAATTAACATTAACTTGGTAGAACTCCATTATAACAGGGTGGAAAAAAAAAAGTATTTTAGTTCAACAGAAATTATATGATATTTGATTGATAGCTATTTCAGCGAATGCCATCGTCAGAACTAGTTCTGTTAGTACTGACGGTGGTAATTTATCTGTCATCGTGACGCCAATGCGCCATGGATTTGACAAATATAAATACATGCATTTATATATATATACATACATACATGTAAATATATAATAAAAATCTAATTATTAGTTTAAATTTCAAAATAAGCAACATAGGCAATTTTATTAAATTAGTTACGTGATACTTCCGATATTTCAAGCAAAATCTTACTGTTTTATACAACAGTAAGAAAAAGAACGAATCAAAGAAAAACTGTTGATTTATGCAACTTCAGTAAAAAAAAAAATATTCTAAAATTATTATAAATATTTGTTACGTTTCACCCCAGTGCACATTTCCTCTCCTGAGATTGCTTGAGATTAACTTTAATTGATAAACACCTCAACTAATACTTTTAAAATAACGTACATATGTTTACATCGGACACGTATTTTTCTTGTGTAACGAATATTTTTAGATGAAATAATTATTTTCATACGTGAAATACGAATTCCTTGAGAAAGACCCTCAAGTTTTTTTTAAGGTCGCTAATCCATCGTTACAAAAATAATAATTTTGTGCCAAATATGAAATATTTTGCCTGCTATGTATTCAAGATGTTTTAATAATAGTTTTGCCATTGATCTTCCTATTTCGAATGCCTAGTGGCTGTTAATTATTTATATTTATAAACTGTCAACAATATTTGTTATATAAGTATCATACAGCTGTTTCAATCATATAATAACTATATTTCACATCAATAAATAAATGTTGGTTCTACTATCGGTAAAACAGTCAATGATTTACTCCCACCCCTGAAATCAATTTATTAAAAGCCTCAATCTAATCTTATATAGAAAAATCATTGCTTGTTTGTTTGTTTGTTCGTATTTTATGCATTGACAAACCGTACAACAGATTGCGATAAACCTTCTGCATCTTATTGCTTGCACTTGCGCAAAGGCTATAGGCATAGTAAAATCGACTTTCAGTATGTGACACGTGTGTCGACCAATAGACATACAGCAAACGTCAAATGTCATCGATACCGATCAATGTTACAATAAACACAACCACTTTCTTTCTTGCTAATTGAAAATCATTTTGAATAAATCGTAAATTGAAAACAAACTGTGACAATGGGTGAGATAATTTAAAATTAGAACAAACCTTTTATTCACCAATCATAGCTTCTTCTGTTTGATATTAAGATGAAATTTCGTCAATATAGGATACGAAACAATATAACGTAAAAGTCAGTTTGTTTATTTGAATTAACATTTGAACATAGTAGTTAAGTAAGTTATGTAACCAAGTTTAATGGAATATACGTTTTGATGGTGACGTCGGGTAAGTGGATCGAGATAATACTATCCGATATGTCACGATGGTAGATGCATGCAATTAAAATTTATGCTTTGAACCATAAATCAATATTACGCAAAAAAACAATCGAAAAAAAGATATCTCATAAGAGGACGATCGTGTGACATAAATGAATCTAACAAGGAAAGCATGAAGCATTGCCTCAGACATAATAAACCACACACAATCTAATGCTAATCAAGTGTTGAGGAAAAATAATTGGCACAGAGCTATTCAGCTAGGTACTCTTAGATTTTATTAATTTATGTAGTCTCACCGTATCATATAAAAAACAAATAATAAAATGTTGAAAAATGTTTATAACTACTCGCATTTATTCTTGTCGTTGATCAACTGGTTGGTGGTGAAATTAAAAACAATAGTATGTCTTTTTTAAATAAATAAAACTGTACACATATATTTTGAATATATCAGAAAAAGATTATCTCATAGCAAGCATTTCTCTCTTTTTTATGTCAAACTAGTATTGCTACGCGGCGTCGCTCGGACTAAGCGACCAATAATTATTTAATGTTATATCATTCGACATAATTATATCACAAAATCTAACATCCAAAATAGAGTTAAAATAAAATCACTAACTTTATTTAATTTGATGACAGCCCCATTCTCGCCCATTAAAATGTCCAAATTCAAGGAAAATATATAATTTGCTGTTAAAGAAATGTCAAATAATACCTTCACGTAAATAGTAAACATTATATTATTAATAAAAGCCGGGAAAAAGTTGGTAGAAGACTAATTTATTACATTTTGACTAAATGTCTTCGCCGATAAAAATTCAAACATATTTTCTTTTATATTCGTTTTTATGGCAACTTGCAACAATAATGCAAAAGGGAATTACAGACCCACATACATACATACGCCGTTTCGGTTTTATATATAAGACTAGTATTCGAACCCGGCTTCGCTCGGACCAGTTTGGGGTTATGATCACCTCGGCGCGTAAATTCAGACGGGCCAAGACGAAACAACTGGCAACTTAATGACCAACAATGCAAAAGGGAATTACAGACCCACAGACATACATACGCCGCTTCGGTTTTATATATAAGATATTTTGGTTCATATGAAACTACTCGAGTACTCGAGTATTTTCTAAAATGTACTACTCGATACTCGAGTAATTGGAGTCTCTACACACACATTGATAGCGAAACAAATTTACCGTCGAAACTTTCGCGAGCGAAATCAATTCGTTTGTTTGAACTTGCAACAACAATGCAAAAGGGAATTACAGACCCACATACATACATACGCCGTTTCGGTTTTATATATAAGATTGAGAAAAACAAGATTATGTATACCAAACAATAATAGGTATAAGAAATTGAGAAATTTACGATTCCATGAGCTTTATCGCTAACAACCTGGGTTTCGCCTTTGGCATCTTCAGGCATTTTAAGTGCACGAACTGAATAATTTCAGTTCAATTAGAATGCTTATGACTTCTCACAAGTCAATGGACACTAATCAGGAATTATAATTAAATAAACATACAAATACATAATGTTGGCAACAAAATGTTTCCGTTAATACAGTTAGTGTAGATAATTTGTTTATATTTATTTACTGGTAGAAACATACGTACGCTTCATATCCTAAAATATGTCTTAAAGTGGCCAGAAAAAAGAGCCACATACAGTTCTCACAATGGACAATAACTTGAAACAGATGGTTAGTAGTCCCTTTCAAATGGTATGTGACTATTTTTATGAACTCTAGACTTTTTCGCGTCAGTTAATTACAAATAAAGTCTATGGAAATAAATATTTTTACAAATTTTAAAATCAGCAATCTATCGTCGTTGTCTAGAAATAAGAACACAGCTTCATTGAATTGTACATTTAAAGGGTTTCTTCTTACTATTATTGAGGATTCGTCATTTTCCCATATCCGCTCGCAACTTGGAGCATATGGACTCTTCACGAAGTTTATCGAAACATGTTTTTTCAAAGACTACTTGTTACTCAATATAAAATTTAAAAATAACTTTGATTATTCCACGTATTGTGTAACTAACTGTGACACGTGTTTCGCCTCTTTCAGAGGCATCTTCAGACTTACTATCGCAAAGTTTGCTTAAGTAATGAAGCAAGATAAATTCTAACATTTTTACATTTTAAATTATGAAATTACAAAATGGATTACGGGTTTTTTTCCTTCTAAAGGAAACAAGGAAGGGGGTGATAGAATCAAAACAATGCAATAACATAATGATACTAATAAGGTGCAATCAATCAATCAATTAGATTGGGATTTTTCCTTTTTAAGGGACGCAAGAGAGGGTTATAGAATCGAAACAAAGCAAACAAATATATTTCTAATGACGTTAAACATTACAAACTATAAACTAATGAGCTGCAATCAATCAGTTAGGTTCGGTGATTACTCTATTGATTGGGAATAATGTTAATAAAGGTGAGCATCCTGTCCTGTTAAGAATATTATTTAATAATATATCTTTTTTATTAAGAGTTTTATTTAATTTTATAGTACTTGTTACTTAGTTGTTCAACCTATTTTTTTTTTAAGAGAGTAGGAATTGAATGAAACGGGAACTAGTACATGACTTATGGTTAGCTAAACGCTCGTGCTACGCGCCGTATTTTCAGAACGGTAGGGTGGGAAGGGATTTTTAAACCACACAACCCATTGCATTCGAACAGAACCGATTTATTGATTGAAAAAAATCTGTTTGTAACGGAACTCGAACGGTCCGACATGGAAGCCAACGGACCGGACTGATTCACGAAGGATTCTTCATAAGCCAGCTAGAACGCTTCTTATGGCATTATTAGACCTTTAAAAACAAGGATGTAATCGGACAGATAGTGCAACTCATAATACCTAATACAATAAATGAAAAAACGAAATTGCTCAGCGAATTTTTTTTTTTGTGTTGAGTGTTAACAGATGTTATATAAATGTGGCATTTGTTTATTTCAGTATGTATCATTTGTCTTTAGATATTTTTTACATTACAACATTGATAATTGCTATTAAATACCGTTTTATCTCAATTAGAAGATCACATAAAGGTTGATGTTATAAAAGGTAATAAATATTGCTAAATATTATCTCTTAAATTGGAAAATGTCTGTGACCAAACATTTTATAGGGGTTATGTAAGACAGATAGTGTACAGAGAAGAACATTTTTTCTATAAGTGTACCTTCAAGAGTTAGAGTTATAGCGAAGTAAATATTATTTTATGGAAAAAAAGCTATTTCAAAAAATGTCTTAAAAAATTGTTATACGAGAACTAGTTGTAATTCAGTCACTCGAAATATTTTTTCATAGTCATGATAGTAATCGATTCCGAATGTATATTAATTTATTATTATTAATAATATAATAAGCGTGAGTGTAGAAAACAGGGCTGTGTAGTCGTTAAAAAGAATTATGACTTCGAATACGACTAAAAACGACAAATTTCGTCAAGATTTCCTACCTTTCCTAATTATATATCAGCCAAAAAATCAGTCTTATTACCCCGGCCAAACTGCCACGATGACTCCAACTCCGACTCCACAGCCCTGGTATAAAATGTTTAATGTAATGAATCTAAGAAGCGAATGTGATACTGAAATTTATTTATCGTAAAAATAAGAAAAAATGTGCCATCTTTAAAATTTTAATAAAACACTACAAGTTTTTTTTCTTCCGAGTCCTTCTGCATCATTTTTTGAAACTGTTGTGGGTCCGTTAAATAAACATTCGTTTCTTGTATCAGATTTTACAGTGCGCAACTGCGACATCTATAAAAAAATACATTTGTAAAATTCTTTCATCCGCTGCTGCTACTGTATCTAAAAATGTGTCCAACCAATCCGTATGATAATGTGGGTCAATCTTTAAAGGGAAATGAAAAAACAAAATGCTCGGTGATGTTATTATCATTTATGGCGTGCAATAAAGCAAACAACTTAATCTTGTTGTATAATATCGTCTTCATCAACATTGCATGTTGGTGAAATCATCCGATTATCTCATTGCATTGTAATAGTTTTTTGTTCGAAAGCTAACGATTGGGTGCATTACACTTTAATGCTGTCAATTCGTCAAATATTCTGGTAACTGTCAAAACTATATAAACTTAAGTAATCTCTCAGTACTTTCTTCGTTGTAATATATGTTAGTTTAGTCTATAAAGATATTGATGAAACCTCAAAAATTAAAGAATATCAATAGCTGTTTATTGGTCCAACAATGTATTTTATTTTTTGACTTTTTTTTTAGAGAAAAAAAAATATTTGGCATTACAGCTTACGCCAATGCGCCAAATATTCTTAATTGTGAAAGTCATACGAGATTAACTCGATGATAAGTAATGAATCGGTTGTGCACAAAATCAAAGATAAATAACATACACCCAGCTCAAGATCTCTTTTTATCAATTGAAAAAATCTGACCTTGCCGGGAATTGAACCCGGGTCTCTAGATCACTAGGACACAGCTTTTGCCACTAGACCACAGTGGCTCCGGACTCGACTCCGACTCCGATGATAGATCATTTGTGTTAAATAAATAAATCACAATCTTTTTGTACAATTTCCACATTTGTTTTACATAATTTTCTCAATATATGTGCAAGTTGTAAAAAAATAATCCATCAAGCATTGACAGTAACACTTTTTTTCACCAGTAAAAAATGTATTCAAAACATTTTAAAAATATTGGAATTTATATTTTTCAATTTTAAAAATTATGCAATTATTTAAAAAGATAACCGAATTGTTTTGTCACTAATATTGAATGCAGTTAAAATATGTAACAGCATGCATAACCTTTAATGCATATATGCGTTAAGGAGCACACTTATATCGATGCATATGTTTAGCGTTTACAAATCCACACTTTCCGCACAGCTTTAGATTTTAAGCACTGCATTAACCCGTGTTTTACGATAAAAACTGCCTCAATAGATCACGGGAATTTAAATATTTATATTTTAACCGTTTTATGCATTACCACAAAAGCGTATAAGAAGTCTTCAAAATTTCCTTAAAATTAATTATTTGATATTTAAATGCCAGTTGATATCGCTATTTCCCACATTAAGTAAAATCTTTCTTAGCGTAAAATGTCAATCATAAAAGCTCACAATGCAGCATAACAACAGGTGAAGAAGAAAGCGCATTGGTTACAGGGAACGCGAAAAACATGTCGATTCTCTATGTGTTTTGATTTTCCGTAGCCAATCTGTTAATCTTATTTATAAAACCGAAACGGGGGATGTATGTCTGTAATTCCCTTTTGCATTGTTGTTGCAAGTTCAAACAAACGAATTGATTTCGCTCGCGAAAGTTTCGACGTTAAATTTGTTTCGTTATCAATGTGTGTGTAGAGACTCCAATTACTCAAGTATCGAGTAGTACATTTTACAAAATACTCGAGTACTCGAGTAGTTTCATATGAACTAAAATATCTCATATATAAAACCGAAGCGGCGTATGTATGTCTGTGGGTCTGTAATTCCCTTTTGCATTGTTGGTCATTAAGTTGCCATAAAAACGAATATGAAAGAAAATATGTTTGAATTTTTATCGGCGAAGACATTTAGTCAAAATGTAATAAATTAGTCTTCTACCAACTTTTTCCCGGCTTTTATTAATATAATAATGTTTATTATTTACGTGAAGGTATTATTTGACATTGACAGCAAATTAGATTTTTTCCTTGAATTTGGACATTTTAATGGGCGAGAATGGGGCTGTCATCAAATTAAATAAAGTTTGTGATTTTATTTTAACTCTATTTTGGATGTTAGATTTTGTGATATAAGTATGTCGAATGATATAACATTTAATAATTATTGGTCGCTTAGTCCGAACGCCGCCGGGTAGCAATACTAGTATTACATAAAATAAAATAGTATCAATTTATTTTGAAAAGAAAACATTTTGTTTTGTGACATCCCTGAATAATACATGGACTAACCCATTAAGTCATCCCATGGCGCAGAATGTTTTACATTCACATGCACTCACTAAAAACAAGAACTTTTTTAGAGCATATAAGTTTCAGGCGTTTGTTTCTAAATTCGTTGGCCCGGTTCATTCCTTCTGGACTACCGCTTATCCCATAGTGTCGAAAGTGCGTGAAGATGGCTAGCTACTAGTAATTTTATTCATATTCTCGAGGAAAAATTTAAATTTTCACACATTTATTTTGGATTGCCAATATGAGAATTCTTCCATTCATGAGCATTTCAAACTTAATGTTATACTTTTTGTGGAATCTTGGATATGAGTTATTTGTTATTCCAATGCGTGCAACACGCCTGCCAATCGGGATGCCACTGGAGAGAGCTTTAACAATGTTAAGCGGTATTACTTTTGATATCGACATATTTCGTGTTGATGTACCATTGTCATGTTAAAAATAATAACATATTTTTAGTACTTATTTTGGATCATGGCTGGTTTCTAATATAAGTTTATAATACTAGCGATGAGCGAAACCGGTCCAGATCTCAATAAATCCAATGTGGAATTAGTACTAAAAATATATTTTTTTAACCATGTCCGCTCCCAACTTGGAGCATATGGACTCCTCACGGAGTGAGAATGGGGCTGTCATCAAATTAAATAAAGTTTGTGATTTTATTTTAACTCTATTTAGGATGTTAGATTTTGTGATATAATTATGTCGAATGATATAACATTAAATAATTATTGGTCGCTTAGTCCGAGCGACGCCGGGTAGCAATACTAGTATTATATATTTTGTCATTTATGGATTTCCTAGTCTTATCTGGATTTCTATTTTTTGTCGATTAAGGTATTAATATAGATAAAAAGGTATGAGAATTTCTTTAATTTAGTTATCTACTTAACACGTATCAGGCAATTCATGTTGAAACATTTCTTTTATGAATATAATGAACCAATTGCCAATTTAATATAAATAAAGATAGGTATCATCCAACGTCTAAATATACAAACATGCAATTGATCATCCAAAACAAATTATAGATGATCAATTTTTTGTATTTTTTTATTATCAAATAATTTATTACGTCAAGTAAAAGACATGTTTGATTGACCCGGCATATTAGCGTTGAAAAGACAGAAATTATTACAGCGATGAATTTAGAATGTATTCGTATTTTTTTTTCGGAAACGTTTTGTACTTTAAGACGGCTAATAGATTCCTGACATTTTGGAGATCTAACCGTAATTGTTTTATATGATAGTATGAGTACATGGATTTAGTAATAAAAAAAATATAACTCAACACATTTAACGATTGATATCTTTATAATTGAATTGAAGTAATCATAGATAATCAATAGTTATTTATACCAATGACAATAGTAAGCTAATCTATACAATGTATTTATGTAGATATACGTTATGAAGTTTATAAGCATCATACATACTTCTAACTAGTGCAAACTTTCATTACAATTCATTCGATACAAAAAAGCTTAAAAGCTCTCATCTAATATATAAAATCAATGTTTGTTTGTTCGTATTTTATGCGTTGCAATACCGTTCATCCGATTGCGATAAAACATTGTCAACTTATTGCTTGCACTTGCGCGAAGGCTAGAAGCATAGTAAAATCACTTATATACTAGGTCTTTTATATAAACATCAATGATTTTTAATATTTTATGCGCTGCCATACTGTTCATTTTTACAGCTCATTGTTGCACTTTCGCAAAGTTTATAGACATAGCAAAATTAAAGTGACTTTCAGTAGGTGGCGCGTGTGTCGTACCACATACAATCGGCCAAAAACAAACAACAAACGGCAAATGTCATCGATACCGATTAATGTTAGTGTAATTAAATCGAAATTATTAAGCATCCGAAAGCACTTTAATAAACACAAACACTTTTTCTTTTAGTGGCATTGCAACGCTTGTCGGGTACCGGCTAGTATTCAATTAAAAAAAAACGTCTTTTAAAAATTTGAATTTGGAATAAATGTTCAAATTCAGCAGGGCTCTTAATCATTATTGTGACATTGTTAAAGTTATGTTATTTATGTGAATTATATTTTGTGTAGCGATATAAAAAAGGGTATTACTGCATTGTACTGTATTGTTATGATGAGATAAAAATATTCCAAATCAAGCTTGAATATATAAGTGGTTTATTACTATTACTACAATCTATACTATATTTTCAAAACTGCATTGCATTAGTAACGTCATGAAATCCAAATGTTGAGCTTCTTGAATTACGCAAATTTTTTACTATAATTGCAGTCGGAAAAAATAACAGAATTATTGCATGCGACGTCAATGTCAGGTTTAAAGAATTGGGAACAAAATTGACAACATTAAGTGACGACTCGTGAAAAAGACCTTTTTTATAAAAAACCAAAAAAAAATATATTTCCATCGTTATGGTGCAATATTTAAGCGCTCAAATTCTCGACATATTCAATCTGCAAAGCTGAAGAATCACGATTTAACAGCATGTATTGTCCGTTAGAATATTGTTTTCATTTTAATATTATAATTGCTTCTTTTATATATCAAATGAGAAAAGACAGCCTCGACCCTAACGGCGCACTTTTTTTACTAAACTCGAGATGCATGCATATTTAATCTCTTCGATGCCGCGGCTTTGTTTACACGCCAAACAATTCCGTGCTCGTAGGGCCAGCCGTACAAAATGCTGAACTTGAGACGTTTATAACAATTTTAAAATATTGTGTATATAGTGACATCTCTTGGAATCGTGATGGAATACTTGAACTTTAAAGATATTGTATGGTTATCCATAATATATTGATTTTAAAAAGAGCTGTTTCGTTGTGTTGAAATGTGTCGCTAGCTGGGTATGCGTAGAGCCCTGCTAGCTTGCCCCTTACCCTTGTTTTGAGGCATACCACTGGAATACTATTAATTTGCTTTAAGAATTTTGAACGTATTTTTTATTTACATTTAAGATTAGATTTATTATGAATCAGTTCCGATTTAAAGTTACGTTCACTTATTTTCTGTGTGAGTGTTGTGACTGCCTTGAAGTTTTGTGCAACGTTTGTTGATTTGGTTTTTGAATAAATGATGGCGTAAATGACACATCGTGTATTTAAATGGTAAGTGCTTATGATGTACTATTAAAATATGTCCAAAAAGTATAGATTTATTAATTTTTATTTTTTGAAAGAAAATCACGGCTTTCCATGCACGGTCATACTAATCCTAGCCGGCACCTAACAGGCTAAATAGTTTATACGCTACCTACTGATGAATCAGTTTGAATACTGACGTAATAACATTGGAGTTGTTTCACAGTGACCGCGTAGAGAGAGATGAGTAATGTGGCAAAAAAAGTGTGGCAAGTCACGTCTACTGAGATCGCACTCGGCCTATGGCGGTCATTCAGATTCCGATTAGTTTTAATTTATTTCTGAATAAATGCGTGCTTTATAAATGCCTGAGAATTTAAGCACTTGGGATAAAATCAACACATCTGACAGTGCGGCATTAAATCATTAAATGATTGGTTTCTGTTCATAACCTTCTAATATTACAATAATCGTTTTGTGTGGATTATAAGAAATTGAAATCCGTTGCTTGACTTATAAACTGAAGGATTTTTTTAAAAGTTACTTTTATATTAAAAAGTCTGCTCTTACTTACATAAAATGTTCTCACTATGGTGTTCCGTTTTTTTACTGCCTATTATTTAAATTATGTTATGACCATGGATGGCAAATTTATTTCACAGTTTCTGCCGCCTATTATAAGGTTACTAATTTTCAATATGATATCACGTGGTTTCCGTGACGACCCGTTGATAAATCGATTCTGTTTGAAGGAAATGGGTGTTTTTAAAAACCTCTTCCCACACTTCCGACACGTAGCGAGAGCGATTAGCTAATCATTAGTTCATTCCTAGTCCTCGTATCTTTTCGATACCGACTCTATTTGAAAAAAATGAGGTTAAGTGACTGAGTAACAAGCAGTTTTCGTAGAAAGAAACATGTAGAGATAAACTCTGAGACCATTCCATATGCTCCAAGTTGGGAGCGGACATAGTAAAAACAAATATGATGTCAAATTTGATTTTTTTGAATTTTGTACTTTTCCATGAGTTTTGTCGCTAGCGATACGAGTTTCGCCTTTCGGCATCTTGAGGCATTTCAAGTGCACGGATGTATTTAAACTGACGCGCAGTAAACAGTTTGTATCGTTTATATAAATTTTGGTTAACAACACGAAAATTCAACACTAATTTAGTGTTGAGTGGACTTGAAATGCCTGAAGATGCAGAAACGTGAAACCCGGGACGTTGGCGACAAAACTCATGGAAAAGTACAAAATTAAAATTTGATATTGAAATTCCATAAAGCACCCTCAGTCGAAATCATTAATTAAATATGATCTCGTCGATGTTAGTGCCATGAATTTTTTTTATATATATACTGAGAAGACCTTTATTCCGGCTCCCTCGTAAATCGAGAAGGAGCCTCCTATGCGACACTCAGGAGAGGGATTTTGGGGACGGAGTAGGAGATACATGGTACTCTTATAAAGAAAAGACGATCTCAAAGCGTTATGTGGGTGCGGTTAGCATCCATTATTTAATTGTTTATAGTTTACACAGATTTTACACACGGATTTAGCACAGATAGATTAACAATACACGTTACGTTCTACAACACACAATACACGACTATTATTATTATTATTGCGAAGGCGATATCAGGATTTTACTGGAATTTATCCTTAGGGAGAGGATTAGGAGCTTGCAGGCCACTTCCAGCGCTTACCACAACTGTAAGACTTCTCTGGTAAGCGCGTGCTCTCTCCCTGCTAAAACTGCTGTATGAAAACAAACGGTTACTTTAGAAAGAAAAAACAATGGCCGTTTCAAAAATCGTTAACACGTGCGCCCGCCGATAAGGGATTATTTATCGCCTAACGAACTTTTTTATGAAGCACATGCACTGTCGGGCGTCAAGAGATAAGAGAAATTGAAATAACTCTATATTGAATCGCTATAGATTTCAATATAGATTATTATAAGAATGAATTTATTTTCTGATATCGACTTAAGCTCATAGACTGAGGTGAAAAATAGATCGTTCGAGAGAGTTCTGATGACCTACCACATAAGGCGGTGTCAATACATAGTAGATATAATACGTTACTGTTTTTTGCTACGTATACATCCATCAGGAATGGATTAGAATAAATTAAAAAACGATTTTTAATCTTGATAAAACCTATAAAGTTTAAATGAAATAATATTCGGATTTGTATTATAGCTTGAAAACGAATTTATTTGAAACGCCATAAAGAAAAATAAAACAATATTTATTCGCTTAATAAAATATGTGTCATACACTCTTGGAAGATTGCCTAAAGAGAACATCATCTGGGTCGCGGACTCGAGCTAAATTCAACCTTTTTTGCAGTCATTACACGAAAAGGTTATGTAGCTACTTATTTTTTTTACAATATTTAAATGACGGAGTTAATGATACAATGGATATTTTTTCAGATATTTTTGTAGACATATTTGACAGTGGTTTTCAAAATTGAATTGAATTTCATTTTGGGTTTTGACACAATAAGCCAACATGTCTTGTAACTAATTAAATCTAAATTTTCAGCGGTTTAAGCTTGATGCACATATTATAAATGAGTCGTATATTATCAAGGGTAGAACTATCCACTTTTCTACTTTTCGAGAAATAGACGAAACGTTTTGTTGGATTTTTGAGCATTGTTTATATTATTATTATTTTATTTTTTTTAAATTTGAAAAAACAAATATTTGGCATTACAGCTTACGCCAATGCGCCAAATATTCTTAATTGTGAAAGTCATACGAGATTAACTCGATGATAAGTAATAAATCAGTTGTGCACAAAATCAACGATAAATAACATACACCCAGCCCAAGATCTCTTTTTCTTTTCAATTGAAAAAATCTGACCTTACCGGGAATTGAACCCGGGTCTCCAGATCGCTAGGACGAAGCTCTTGCCACTAGACCACAGGGACCGACAATTTCAATTTTTATTCAATTTTACAAACAGCCCATAAAAGCCTGAAACTTAAAACTTGTATGAGCGGCTGTATAACAACATCACTCAGGATATCTCTGTGATTGACATGATTGCCCAAATCATTATACTTTTGTTTCCAAAGTCATGAACCATTCTGATATTGACACCGAACATTATTTTCTATTATGTTTTTACACAACAAATACATAATTTTTACTTTTAGGGTGTTCACTGTCAATAGTCAACGTGAGTGAGTTCAGACGAATACTATATTTTATGAATAAAAGTTGATTTTGTCAGAACTCACTCGGTTGACATCTTTCAAAATTTCTAATATGATTTTATATATTTTTTTTCTCTCTGTTTTTATGACTACAATGTTTTCATCTTGTTTTTAATTAATTAGTGATTAATATTATGTATTTACATGTATGTATATATATAAATACACGTATTTATATTTGTCAAATACATGGCGCATTGGCATCAGCTGTAATGCCATGATTTGATTTTTCTTAAATAAATAATAAATACTTGGTGGAAAGGCATTATAATAAAATTCAGGAAAGGCATTATAATAAAATAGTTGATAATGCTCGCCATGAGCGAAACCGGTCCTGATCAAATAAATTTTATGTGAAAAAAGTACTAAAATTGGATTGTTATTTTTAACATAATTTTTATACAAATATTTTATTGCTAGCAATACACTATGACCAGAAGACTAATGTGATACGTTTTTTAGTACTTTTTCCACATCTGATTTATTTCATCAGGACCGGTTGATGTGGAAAGAGTACTAAAAAATGTGTTATTATTTTTATTATAATGCCTTTCCACCAAGTATTGACAGTGAACACCTTAAAAGTGGTGATAGCATTAGTTCAGTTTCGAAAAAATATGGGATAGTCCTACTTTTCATACTATCCATAAATTAACTCTTGCAAGACCTGAAAAAGATTTACCAGTTATCAGTATGTTTTATCTGTAAATCATACAATATATTTGCAGTATTACGTATTCTGGATATATACATTTTACATTGTCAACGAATTTTTAAGTGCCTTTCAAAACATACGAAGATAAGATGACTTAAGTCGAGAATTTGACGTTATCATTATTATTGGTAATGTTTTGCATTCCATCTCAGTCAATCGTTGTAATTTTATTCCATTGTGCGTTACTCCCTTGTTTTACTTCTGGTTTAGACATGTGTATACAAAATGAACTCTGTTCAGCTGCATGGTGACGATCTAATTTGTAACAAATATCTAATGATATAATTACATCATAAAATATTATTTTGAATTTCAATACTCTTACTTCGAAATAATATTAGAAAAATGTCCGGATCGTTCAACGTTGTTGGCTTGCGTGCCAGACCACCCGGGCTCGATCCCCGGTACGAGCGGTTTTTTTCAGTTGATAAATCTGTGCAAAGGCATGGATGTTTTTGTTGTTGAAAATCCCTTCCCACCTTTCCGATCCCAAAGAGCGACGCATAAAGATAGCGAATAGCTAATCACTAGTTCTGCGCTAGTCCTCGTATCCTTTCCATCATTTTCTAGTGTCCCATGCTTTCATTAGATCCTCTTCGTAAAAAGTGTTCGAGAGACGGAATAAAAATAAATTGTCTAAAAATATTTAATAAGTAGTAATTGTCCGGTCCGTGGCGCAGTGTCAACGTTGTTGACTTACGTGCCGGACCACCCGGGCTCGATTCCCGGAACGAAAGGATTTTTTCAGTCGATAAATCTGTTCAAAGGCATGGATGTTTGTGTTGTTGAAAATCCCTTCCCACCTTTCCGATCCCAAAGAGCGACGCATAAAGATAGCGAATAGCTAATCACTAGTTCTGTCCTAGTCCTCATATCCTTTCCATCTCTAATATCTTTGAAAAAGAGAGTTTGAGAAACTGAGTAACAAGCAGTTCTCGTAGAAAAACATGTGTTGAGATAAACTCCTGACTGAACTGAAACTGAGTCCATATGCTCCAAGTTAAAAAATATCATGGTTTCAACTTTCGGCAGTTACTTGGTATTTTATTCATTTAAGTCATTACTTAAGCAATCTTTGCGATAGTAAGTCCAAAGATACCTCTGAAAGAGACGAAACTCGTGTAGCACAATTAGTAACATAATACGTGGATTAATCTAACTTATTTAAAATTTTATATTATCATGGTTTCTATTTGGAATTACACTAAATAAAATTTCTAAAACAAATAATTGACAATTAATTAAATAAAAACGTAAAATATCTACGCACTTAAAACATCTTTAACTTATAAGCTTAAGCTAGATAAAACGTTCAATGGTTTATTTCTCTTGGTTTGCAGTTAGTGTGAGTTTTGTTTTGCACCTACCTGCGAATGACACCAACATTTATTTCAAAGCTTCAAGAAATCCAATCATTTTTTACTGTTCTTTCAACATAGGCTTATATAAGCTTTTTCATCTACGATATGAAATTCATGACAATTGTAGATTCAAAAGACTATCATAAAGCTTTGTGTGAATTGGAAATGCATTATCATAAAGAATCGACGACTCTATCTCAGGTTATTAAAATGGCATATTAAATATATATTTCTTCGATAAATTATAACCTTTTCCATAATACTACAAAATTTTCAACTTTTTTTAATGAAAACGGCTTTACTCGAGAGTTACGAGATATATTTCAGCTGTAGATTTACAATGGAAATAGTTTTATAGCAAAAGCATCGTGATGGTATACTTGAGAACAATATGAATACTTGGTAATCGTGTGTTGACTGGAATTCTAATCGAATGAATTTACTTTCATTTCCGATGCTTTTAGCTTACCTTTAATATGTTATCAATCGCAGAAATCTTTGAATAATACATTTAAAAAAATATGTATAAAAAATTCAAAAAAAAACCAGCCCCTTATTACGTCCAAAATAAAAAGGCGACGATGGACCTGGCTTAGACATGTGCTGCCGGATGCCCCAGGGGAGCCTGAATCCTGCCTGCCTCTTTTATCAACCTGATGGATCCCGACGCCCCGAATGGCCTTTGATGACCATCCATAGAATGTACTCAGGGGAGCTAAGGGACGCCGGGATGACCTGGGAAGAAGCGAGGAAGCTGGTGGGAGATAGAGTATCTTGGAGGCACTGTGTGGCGGCCATATGCTCCGAATATGGAGGAGATATGGAAAATAAAATATTTTAACTTTACAAGACATTGATTGGTGCATTTATAAACATTGTTTTTATGAGTTTACAATTCAAGATTTCATTTAATGCTGTGACAGGTATTATAATATGAGATTTGACAATTTGAATTTAAGATAGGATGTTTTCATTCTTACATACATACGTATGTACATATAGGTTATTTATTAAATATTCTTGCTTTCACCGTATAACAAATTTTCCTGTTCAAGAAACAAATTACGGAACGGTTTCGTGGTAGGTACATTATGACTAAAAATTCTCGAATAAATTTTGATAGGGTTTTTTCTGGCTCGACTTTCAACAATAACGCGATAGTTGCTCATTACATAATCCAGGTTATATTTGTTTTTAATATTGAATAGCATAATGGAGAAGTAGCTAATTTTAACAAGATATTTTCATTATCTTAGAATAAATCATTTTTTCGAAATGCCTTTTTTATTAATGAAGGATATCGAATGAGGGTGCTTGTTGGGATTTCAATATCAATTTTCAAATGTTTGAAATTTGTACTTTTCCATGAGTTTTGTCACTAACGACCCGGTTTTCGCCTTTCGCCATCTTCAGGCATTTCAAGTGCACGGATATTCTTGAACTGACGCGCAGTTAACAGTTTGTATCATTTATATACACAAAAAAAGAAGTAGATCACTAAGTTAAATTGCTATTAAAATTTAGATCAAGTATGTATATCCGTGTACTTGTAATGTCTAAGGATGCCGAAAGGCGAAAATATCATGTATATCAATCCATGTAAAAACAGATATTTCTAAGGGAATTGTTGGCATATAAAAAAATGCATTTAAAGTTGAGTTATTCGAATTGTTAAATATAGTTATAAATACAAATTAAATCAAATACAGTGAAACCCCGATTCTACGTTTTTCAAGGGACCGTATAAAACAAGCGATTTATGCGGGAAACGATGAGTGCGGAAAAGTTTTATACACGAACCAAATGCCGGGACTATAGAAAATGAACGCATTACGCGGGAAAACGTATAATGCGAGAACGTACGATCGGGGTTCCTCTGTAAACGAATTTAAAATTCTTATACTTACCTTTATTATTTAAACAGAATTAGCATAGGAAAGTTAACAAAGACATAGTATATGAATAAAACAACTATCCCATCAATCGTCGTAGACCGTCATTATTACGTAGAAGTAACAATAAAAGACCTGAACGATCAGACAGCACTAAAACCTGCAATGCAGGAGTAGAAGACTCCCGAACAGAATATCTTATTTATTGCCCGCGATGTCCGCATTCTCCTATTTGTTTATGAAAAGGCTGTTAAATAAATAATATTTAATGCCAGCCAAGTGTTAAATAAGAAGTTACCGTATTATACTGTAAGCTGATCATTTGTTCATATGTCTTTTCTTGTGTTTATACAAGGTAATAAATAGATTTCACCGGAGTCTGAACGTCGAGACATAATATGGGTAACATCTCATATCCACATTAGAGATCTCCAATTCAAGTATACTCGTCCATTTTTCATGTACTCGATACTCGAGTAATTTGAAAAATACTCGTAATTTATAAATGATGACTTATTCCCATTTTTTATTTTTTAAACAGCGGACAGAAAAACTAGAAAGCACTATTTAATTCATTGTTAATTTTTCAACGAATGTCCACTGTAACAAAGAGAGTTTTTCCTACTGCGGGAAAAAAACAAAACTTCGAACCAAATTTAAATTTGAGATGTTAAATTCTCTATTATTTTTTAAATATATATTTCATAAATTGAAATAAATTTATTCATGAAATAAAATAAGCTTATTTATTTAATTATCATCTATTTATATACACAAATTTGTATTATTAATATATATTTTGGTACATCTGAAACTACTCGAGTATACTCGAGTACTCGAGTATTTTTAAATTGTACTACTCGATACTCGAGTAGTTAAGATGCCGAGTAATTGCAGTCTCTAATCCACATAGAGACATTCTGTATGGTTAAAATTATGTATAAGGTAAGGATAATATTCGTTTGTTCGAATAATTTGAAGTAATATTTACTTGCAATATTATTGTTGTTGTGGTAACACTTTCGTCTGACTGTGAACAACTTTGTTCAACACCTCGTTTAAAAAATTGCTCAAATCGATCAAAAATTGAATACAATGGTAGATGTAGTTTTCGTGCGCTCTTATCTAGAAAATTTTATCCCAAAAACAGGTAGGCGAGGAATCGAATCGATGCTCTTAATTGAATTGTCCTGTGTTAAAACGTCGATTGATTCTATTGAAACACTTAATACCAGGGCTGTGAAGTCGGAGTCGTCGCGGCGTTCTGGCCGGAGTCGTACTCGGAAATTTTGAAAAGTTTTGAACTTTTTATTTTTGCTTTTAATATGTCAAATTTGGCTTGCAGCCGCATTGATAGGGTTGATATTTAATTAAATACACATAAATAGGATAATTAGGGAAAAAAAGTGACGATTAACCCTTTTTTAGTCGGAGTCGTGGTTTTGGTAAATGCTGGAGTCGGAGTCGGACTTTTTTTGACTGAATCCACAGCCCTGCATACATAATTTATTTTGAAAGAACAACAAAAATAATTGGTGGCAATGGGCAATGCATTATTTTGAATAGCTTGTATTATACAAATATTTAAGAATACTAGCATTAAAACGGAAACCATGTCCGTGTTTTTGTATATCCATGTCCGCACCCAATGAGCAGCATTCGGGCGCTTAGTGAAGTTTATCTAGACAGAACTGTTTTACGACAATCATCTCTTAAAAGTGAGCTAATTAAATTATTTAAACATATTTGAACAAAATCATAAACCATTAATATCAAAAAGTTCGCCAATTTATTCAGGTTTCCATTTAATAACATTTGAGCTTGAGGTAATACTTTAGTCATTATATTTTAGCGAAACAATACTGTGTTAAAGTTGAAGTTGATTCGTGCACTTGCAATGTCTGAAGATACTGAAATGCGAAACTACCATCTTTAGTGTCAAAACTCATGGAATGGAACAATATTCAAATTATGTATGTTACAGTGAAACTGTATTCTCAGTGAAAATATATTCTTCTCCAAGCTGTCATTGAAATTAAATTTGACCGCCCTTTCTTCAGCCCAATGTTGGTCTGTGTTTTTCTTTGGCTCTCTTTTTATGAAAGGAACTACTTGCTGATTTTGTTTCATTGAAGCAAACCAAAATTTTAGGCCGACAAATCATCGACTTGGGCAAATAATTTCAATGATCGTGACAAATGAAATCATGTTGTCATACAAATCTATTACTTGATACATTTTCACTGAAACATATACACATACATTTATATATTTTTATTTTCTGTTAAACAAGATCCTTGTAATACTAATTTTATTCTAGTAATATAATATAATGTACATTGCTATTTTTATTATCATTTAAAGTAATCTCATTTCAAATTTTTATAAAGATTTTATCGTATAATAATAATCATAAGTTGTGTATTTCATGTTAATAATAGTTTCATGAGTTAAGCTACAGTGTTTTTAACGCTCACACATTCAAGGGTCATTGTTTTTATTCAGTTTGTCTTAAAAATGCAATTGAACAATGAAAAAAGATTCATTTAATCTCATTCCCATAAGCGATGCAAAAACCAAACGGCAGGTGTGAATTTCATGTTTTTGTCAAATTTTTAATCTTTGTTAATGTGGCAACAAAGCTTTATTTCGGATTAAAACTATAAAAATTTATGATTTATTGCATGCACGCTATAATCAATCATATTCTAAAATACTGAATTGTTTAAGTTTGATAGGTTTATTAGTGTGTTTGTTTTCAAATATTTCTGTCGTCACAGTATTACAGTATAGTGAAATACTAACATTTTATTACTAGTCGAAAAATTCTCTCTTACATACATTGTTAAAACTCTTTTAAATAAAAAACACAAAATCATTCATCACTTTTAAGGTGTTCCCTATCAATACTTGGTGGAATGGCATTATAATAAAAAATAACAACACACTCTTTGTATTTATTCCACATAAGATTTATCAAGATCAGTACCAGTTTCGCTCATAGCGAGCAATATCAGTTGATAATTTTCGCTGTGAGCGATACCAGTCCTCATCTTATAAATTAATTGTGGAATAAGTTCACAATTTTTTTACTATTTTTTTAAATGTATATATGATTAAAAATGGTATTTTTTTCAGTCGATAAATCTGTTCAAAGGCATTGGTGTTTGTGTTGTTGAAAATCCCTTCCCACCTTTCCGATCCCAAAGAGCGACGCATAGTGACAGCGATTATCTAATCACTAGTCCTGTCCTAGTCGTCGTATCCTTTCCATCCCTACTCTCTTCGAAAAAGAAGAGAGGTTGAGCAACTGAGTAGCAAGCAGTTCTCGTAGAAAAACATATGTTGAGATAAAGTCCGTGAGGAGTCCATATGCTCCAAGTTGAGAGCGGGCATGGTTAAAAAAATATATATTTTATACTCTCAACTTTATCATGCAAACATCACTAATACGTCTTGAAATATTTATTTTAATTATAATTTAAGGTTGTCATTTAAATGTATTATACTTTAGTTCTTAATAAAATATTTTAAGATGCTGAAGAATATAAAATTCACGTTTTAATGAAAAAAATATACTTGTGAAATAAATCGAGAAAATCTGTTAAATTTAATTTTTCTCAATTTTATCAATATGCTAATCACTATATTAAATAGAATGTACAATATAAAATTTTATGATTTAATCTTATATATAGAATCATGCTTAGTCTGATGTAATACTTTGCAGTTTATAAGTTAAGTCAATAGAGCCTCTCGACGATGACTATGTTATCACAAGGCATAATTAGTTATTGTTGTAGCATGATAACCAATTAAAGCTCTCACTCCCATATAAATAATAATTAAGGCATATCGATAGGTTTTATTCTTGACTAAAAATATAAAGTTAACATTATCATTAATCTAAAGAAAAATTTCATCCGCACGACAGTGGTCAAAAGATCAAATACGACACTATTATGATCTCAATGTCTTTCAATGTTAACAGACTGGCCGAACCTACAATGCAGGATTTTGATTTTATACGCCGAACATATGTTTCTATTTATGCATTGTAATTAATGTGGCAGAAGTTGAAGTCAACTATTTACTTCATATATTTACAATTTTTAATTACTTTGATTATAAATTTAAAATAAAAATGACAGTGGCTTGCAATAAAAAAGTCAACAGTTTATAACACTTTCAAGGCATATCTGATATCAGGCACTAGCAAATTAAGTATGTGCTAAATTCTCTAATGATTTAATTACTAATAAAATAATAAAATATCTTTGATTATTCCACGTATTGTGTGCACTAATTGTGACACGTGTTTTGCCTCTTTAACAGGCATCTTCAGACTTAATATCGCAACGTTTGCTTTATTAATAAAGAATGTTGATTCTAGTATTTTAAAATGATAAATTATAAAAAAGAGATTTTTTACGGGAAGCAAGAAGGCGGTTATAGAAACGGAAGCAAACAATTATTTATACTACTAATAACGTAAGCATTACCAAATACTAATTAATGAGATACAGTTATGATGCATTGTGAAGGGTTAATCCCATTGGGATTACATTAAGTAGTGGCGATATTTACTTCATATTGGAATTTTTAAAATTTTTCTTTCATATTGTGATAAATGCTAAGATCCATTGATATTCTGAAATCTCCCAGATGACTTTCTTTTCTATTGTCTATCGTAAAGTGTTGTACGCCCTTCGTACCCAACAATTTGACCTATCCACCCGAGTGTCGACATGCCAGAACATCAGATGCATTACCCTTAAATTTACCAAATTAATGAGCGTGTGTATGGATATTCAAAACAATCTGGTTTATTTATTGATTGGCATGGAGTTTATTTTTGAACCACATTACTACTTATATAAGTATATTTGGATGAAAACCTGAATTTTTTTTTCATCAAAATAATTACATTACTGTAGTGGGTTTATTTCATGGATTCAAATATTTTATCGATTTTTTATAAACACTCAATACATAAAACGTTTTTAGTACTTATCCATATTAAATTTATTAGATCAGGACCGGTTGCGCTCATGGCGATCATTATCAACTGAAGATTTTCTGAAGATTTCAGTTGATTTTATAACCTGGTTGCTTCGGCAGGTGAGTTGTTACACACTCCTTAGCGGATTCCGACTTCCATGACTGCTGTCCTGAGCGATCCGATGAGCGTTCATTGGGCGCCTTAACTCGACGTTTGGTTCATCCCACAGCGCCAGTTCTGCTTACCAAAATAAATCTACTTGGGACTCCCATCCGATATTTGACTTCATCTTTTAAATAAGACGGAATCTTTTGATAATTTAAAGTTTGAGAATAGGTTGAGGCCGTTTCGCCCCAATGCCTCTAATCATTCGCTTTACCGGATGAGACTGTGTGAATGTATATGATAATGAGGCGCGAACATATTATTCGAGCGCCAGCTATCCCGAGGGAAACTTCGGATGCAACCAGATATTAGATAGTTCGATTAGTCTGTTAGTTGACGTATCTGTCAGAATAAATATAATTTTCGAATTGAGCCTGCAATATTTTAATACCATCGTTTAAATAATAACGAATTGTTTTGATAATTTAAAATTAAACAAACCATATCATTATCTACGATACCGTCAACGAAAATGTAAAAACATTGTGTGTATGTCCGCTGATTATTATTGTCTCCGAATGATAATGTTGCCTGTTGTTGAGCAATGATTGCTGATGCAGCGCCACATCCCAAAACGTGACGGTCAGAATCCAATTTCTCCCCGAGGGTCAGCAAGTTCAATCGCTCTTCGCAAAAGGATGTTCTTTGTCTATTGTTACCCGCTTGTTACATCAAACGTGTAAAACTGACTTTTTAAAATAGATGTAAATTGTATGTTTTAAAAAATACCTTTAAATACAGAACCGACTAAACCTGTAAATTATTAAGCAATTTGTAGAGCGATTCAATTGCTACTGTATTAAGTTACATTAAAATGATATATGTTTTAAAATATAATGCTAATTACATCGATCTCAGATATGCTTAAATATTTGCTTTAAAAGTTTAGATAAACCCGCTTTTCTAGTTCCACGGCTCTACGTGTCAATGGTTTAATTTAGGGTTGTGGAGTCGTTAAAAAACCCCGACTACGACTCCGACACTACCATTGATCGAAAACACAACTCCGACTCCCATTAATAATTTTTTGTCACGATTTTTTCGAACCTTTTTTATTTATGTATAATTGAATATCAACCACCCAATCCGGCCAATAGCCAAATTTTACGTTATATGCATAAATAAAATGTTCCAACTTTTTAAACCTTGGCTTAATTTAGAAAAAAAAAATTGTGATATTTTTTTATACTACCTTTTTAAATAGTATGTCAACATAACGAAATTTTAAATGTGTCCAGCAACCGTATACTGATATGCTCAAACAGCTGCTTGTATAATATATTATAAAGGGTATTTTTATAAGGACGCTTAGTTTTGAAATGTAAATAAAACAAGTTGTTTGTGAGATTTCGATTAATTTGTTATTTTATTTGTAAGTATATTTTACGGCATTAAATATGGAATATAGCATCAAATGTCTGCCAATATCCATTCATTATAAAATGGGCCATGTCGCTAAAGTTGACTTTTTTGACAAATTTGGGTAAACATCCAACTGCTCCAGAACCCAATCAGGCGTTGTCTGTGGTCGTTTACCTGAAGTTCCTTGGTTAGTTGGATTTTATACGGGTGCAGACATAAGGCCCGATTCAAAATTCGCCAAGTTGAAGTCGCAGAAAAGCCAAGTTCTTGTGAACAACGAGAAATAAGCTGCCTTGGGTTTTCCTGTACACTTTCACACACAGCAGCAATGTTTTCCCCAGATATTGTATTTTGATGACGTACAGGTAGGCGTTGGCCGATTATTTACCAAACTGGTTAACTCAAATTTGGCCACTAAAAAATGAATAATCTACTCAGCAGGACAAAGTAACATATTTTGAGCGTCCCTATTGACATACCCTTTATATAAGATTTAGAGAATTTTTTAAAAATCAATTCTTAAATTAAAAAAATTTACTGCTCGCGTTTAGTAAAATTAGTCCTGATCTAAATAATAAGTTTTTGACGTGACAACGTCTTATAAATCGATGAACGCCCGCTGCACGCACGAAAAAACATGACTCATTGTCCCGTTTGTCGCGTTACGCCGAAGGCAAGCGAGCGAGCGAGAGCGCGGATAAGCGATAGAGAGGCACGATCGGCCTACCGTTCGGATTGTGCCGCATCTATCTCTCTTCCACTCGATTGGTCGATGCGTCTGAGTAGAAAAGAGACAGCGGCAGCACACAACTTATACACCTACAGTACCTACACGTGATCTGTTTACAACTGTTTATAAAGTGAAGTGAAATGTTAATGTGGTTTTCATTGTTTATATTACAGCAACAATTGCGGCAATAAAGGTAATTAATTCTTGCATATTAAAAATCTGATTAACGTATAACAAATATACAAAATATCGTATCCATACAAAATAATGATAATTCAATAAAAATGATTCCATTTTATTCATAAAAGTATGCAATCATTTCATCAATGTTTTATTATGAGGTTGTCACGTTAAACTATCGTCCGTAAACCGACTTTATTTTTGTGAAATAAGTACAAGGCAGGACAGAAAATAGGGTTTTGATAATGAGCACCTTAAAAGTGATTAAATCATAATAAAGCAGAAAGTGTAGTCCTTTATGATTGAAAACATAAGCAGCGATAGAAGATTTAATCTCATCTCTCTTTTTTTTAAACTAAGCAAACGAGGTCGTATTGTAAAGCCGCTTATAATCGCCGAAAAAAAAATACTTGTTAAAACTGCGGGAAACTATGTGAAAGCAATGAATATTAATACAGACCATAATGATGGTAAAAACATGTCCTGAATATGGATCAGCTGGAGCCTAAAAGAAAACGAAATAGATAAACAAAAACTCTCAATTGACAATTCCATGAATTCTCGTCGGATTTAAATCGTTTTTCTTAATGGTCGCTTTAGACTTTTACTCTTGGTTCCCAAGAAGCTTAATTCTTTTGTTAGATAATATCAATAGCTTACACAGATAACATATCCATTTATTTTACTCTATATGTGGGATAAAATTACATATTTTTGGCTTGGCCTACGGTATTTCGTATGTTCATTGGAGCCATACATTGGATAGTTTTAATGATTTTGTATATTAAAATCTTATGTAATTATGTTTTGTCTCAAATAAAGTAACCGATTTTTAAAGCATAACTTATTAGAGAATACAAAAGAATAATAAAACTAAGCACTTACAATGAAATTGGTGGACAATAAGTTTGTGGATAAACGTTTACTGTTTGATGCCATAAAATAAAAATTAAAATAAGTAAATCCGTAATCAATTTCGATGCGTAACGCAATAATCTTGCATAGATTTGGACAAATGAAATTGATTCAAAATAAAAAAACTACTTCCATCATATATTTATATAAAACAATGATGTAATGTTTTAGTGCAATAGGCTATTTTTTTTAGTAAAAATATTTTTATTGTTGTGTCAAATAAATAAGCAGGTTTGATTTAAATCATTGAAAAGAGATTCAATAATAGAATAACTGGGGCTTTTTAATAAATAAAATCTTATATATAAAACCGAAACGGGGGATGTATGTCTGTAATTCCCTTTTGCATTGTTGTTGCAAGTTCAAACGAACGAATTGATTTCGCTCGCGAAAGTTTCGACGGTAAATTTGTTTCGTTATCAATGTGTGTGTAGAGACTCCAATTACTCGAGTATCGAGTAGTACATATATAAAACCGAAACGGCGTATGTATGTCTGTGGGTCTGTAATTCCCTTTTGCATTGTTGGTCATTAAGTTGCCATAAAACGAATATGAAAGAAAATATGTTTGATTTTTTTATCGGCGAAGACATTTAGTCAAAATGTAATAAATTAGTATTCTACCGAACTTTTCCCGGCTTTTATTAATATAATAATGTTTTTATTTACGTGAAGGTATTATTTGACATTTCTTTGACAGCAAATTAGATTTTTTCCTTGAACTTGGACATTTTAATGGGCGAGAATAGGGCTGTCAATATATGAAAGGGGCTGTGAAATGTCAATGCCAGTCTGAAATGTTCATTTTAATTCCATTTTAATTGACCTAGACTTTTGAATTTTGAAAAAAGTTGTTTCAACTTGACCCGTCTGAATTTACGCGCCGAGGTGAATATAACCCCAAACTGGTCCGAGCGATGCCGGGTAGCAATACTAGTTATTCATAATTTAAGATTTAGACTGGATGTGCTTGATGGTATTTTAATATCAAATTTTGTATGTTTTCATGATTTTTGTCGTTAATGATCCGGGATTCGCCTTTCGGCGTCTTCAGACATTTCAATTGGACATTTGAACTGAAACGTAGTAAATAGTTTCAGATAAAGCACGACTCCAACTTCAACTCCAATATTGACCAACAATATGACTCTGACTCCGACTCAAACATTGACTAAAAACATGACTCCGACCAAAAAACCTTCCTATTAATGTTTAATTAAATACCAACCAACCAAGTTTTCCACAACTCCGATTACGACTCCGGCTTAAACACCGCAACTCCTTGACTCCGACTCTACGCCCTTGGATTGTTTTAAACAATTATTACAAACTTGTGGAACGTAGATATCCACCGTTTAAAAATAGAATTGACAGTATTCTAATTACAGTAATCTGCAATAAAAAAACAGATGTGGTATAGAGTAACCACGTCATTTTTAGTTATATTATTATGTTTCAGAATATGTTAAAGTTCACCTTATGACATCATGGTCATAATTTAGGAAGTAAACAAATCTATTGAATATGATACACTCTTGAAAGGTTCTTGCATTAGATAATAATTTGACTGTTCATGATTCAATCAAAATTCTTCTGCACTGTTTTAATTAATTCAAGGATCATTAATATGTGAATATTGTTTTATTAAAATTATGTTTTCTTAACACATTGAATGACAACTGAGGTTGAAAAATGAACAGCTAAGCTAGCTTTGTTAAAAAATCTTTAGTGTTAAGGATTTATAAAGAAAAAATGTTGATTTATGGAAGGAGGTATTAGTCGAATAAAATAACACATACATTTAATAACGATACTTTTCTCAGTCTCTTTTCAAGTCAATTCATTTTAAAAAAAATGCTATAATCAACTTCTTTTATATGTGGTAGTTTGTGTGTTTTTGTATAAATGATGCGATAGTGAAAGCTTGTTATTTAATTTATAACTAATTGAGGATTTCAACTGAACTGATTCTACTGTCACACGGTGAAAAAATTAGCAATGTACTGTTAATTATTTCTGACGATGACGTAAACCGAAATAGTTATTAACCGTATATCCTATAATTTTTGTAGAACTAAAATACATTGCAATTTTTTTCACCGTGTTATAATTGAGTTCTACAAAGTAAATTCCAGTTAAATCAATACATACGAGTTTACTGTTGTAAATAGTTTGTACCGCTTAAAAAAAGTTAACCGTTTATTGGAATAAAAGTATGCAGTTCAGTAAGCTTAATTATTGCAGTCTGGATTAATTAGTGATGAAGTTAATGAGTATAAATGAATTGAGTAAACAATGTTATTTACCCACAAAACTTTACATGATGATCAGGATCGGTTTCGTACGAGTGTTTTGAATTGATGACAATATTGTCATCTGGTTTATACTGTTTTTGATTTTTAAAAATATTATCTCTTTAACAGTAAAAAAATATATCTATTTATATAAAAATGAATGTTTGTCTGTCTGTATTTCCGCTATGGACTACTAAACCGCTCGACCGATCGATGTGAAAATTTACAAATTTATTGAGTACACTCCCGCAATGGTTTTTGGCTTACCAAACCTTCCCCCCAACCACCTCCCAACCTCCACCCCCCAATTTTTTTGTAATACTTTACAAATTTTTCGAGTTCACTCCTTCGAAGGTTTCTGGCATACCCCCCCCCATACGCCCCTCAAACCCCACCTCGCCAAACAACCCCACTCTCCCCAAAAATTGATATCGATTTTTTACAAATTTCTCGAGTAAACTTCCGCGAAACTTTCTGGCATACACCCCCTCCCCCTCCCCAACCCCCCCAATCACCGACTACAATTGATATGGAAGTATACAAATTTCTTTATAATTATTACCCCGCGAATAATTTTTTAGTTGCTTGCGTAGCAACGCGCGCAGGGTACAGCTAGTTTACTATAACCCCGTGTCTTAGGTAAGCGACGCGAACCGGCAAGAGAATTTAGGCGAATCCAGTCAATTTAAAACGTAGTTGATCAAAGGTCTTATGTGCCATCGCTCGGCCAGACGCAATTAACGCTCTGGTGAGCTTGGACCGTTTCATATTTTCAAGCGATTCGCGTGCGCCATGAGTGCGCACTTGAGGCGACTTGCGACATATGCCGTCCTGACCGGACCGCTTCGCCTACGTATGACACTTGCATGGGCGAGGACCGTTTGATATTTTAAAACTCTGCCGCTTTCAAAGCCGCGCCGGAACGCCTCGCCTAGATTCGCCCAGCTAAGACGACCCGTAAAAAACAGACAAACATAGAATGATTGATATATTACTCTCCACGTTTTTATGACGTACGTCTTCAATATCTAAAATCCGGCCTAAATATTGTGTATTATTACAGTTCATCGGGTACTGTGACTTTATACCGCAAATAAGAATCAAAATGGTGAAAATATGTACGCCATGTTTAATGAAAAGAGTTTGCCAAATATCATAAAACTTGCAGAAAATTTTATGGGATTGTAACGATTTTTGCATCTTTTATCCGTGTACCTATTTATAATAATTTATTATAAAAACAAAAAAAATATTTCTATCTGTATAATTTAAAAAAAGAATATCGAGTGACCTAACGAAACAGTCCTAACTACAGAATTGAGCAAGTGAGTAAATCTAATCAAAATTAAAAATAGTAACATCAAGTTATGACAGTCTTAAGAAATTTTACAAATCGTTTGCTTGCACCTTACCAACGGCAAGTGATAAAGCATGCCAAGCGCCCAAAAAGATCATCAATTATTTTACTTAATATCTGTTATAATAATAATAACATCTCATCACGGATTTACAAATTTGAATGTCTAGATTAACTTTGATTCGTAATTAGGAGCCAATTTCAAACGAAATACAAACATTGCGATAGTTTCTCGTTTTACATATTATAAGAATGCGAATCAGTTTATTTAATCGCCAATCATCAAATTTGTTCGGGAAGATCTGATTTTCATAATGGTACACAGGGATTGTCAAGTTAACACGATCAAAAGATATACTAAACGATGGTATCGAATTAAAATCGGAAAAAACTTATTCAATAAATTAATATGTAAAGTGTATATGTATGTTGAACTTGGTTTTTCCCACCACCAACTTGTTGTGTTTGTGCAAATAATATTTCATGGCCGCCTTTCACAACGCTATCGACATAGAAAAGGGAATTTACCCCTCACATTCATGGCCCGAGTGCACTAGTGTGCTTGAAAATAGAAAAAAAAATAATAAAAAAATTGGAGTTACAAGATCAGCCACTGAAATCAGTTTGATACAAAGTATCCTGTGTATAATCCGTATACAGTCGATAGAATTTTTTCTCATGTCTACTCCCTTTTCGGAGTATGTAGTCGTCACACGGTGCCTCCAGGATTCTCTATCACTCGCTAACCTCCTCACTTCCTCCCAAGTCATCCCAGCGTCCCGTTTCTCCACTGAATACATTCTATAGATAGATAGCAATTTACGTATAAAAAACAGTGAGTGAATATTACTTAACGAAAGACCTGAATGTTTCTAAAAAAAGCATTTTGATCATCTATCTACAATACATACATTACTTGTGATAATCAGTCATCAATGTGTGGACCATCAGGAGTATTTTTATCAGCGACAATGGAAATAAACTTGGTTGAACTAAGTGCTACTATCCATAACTTTACATTAAAATAGAATTTCAAACAAAATAAAGCTTATATTCTGTTATACTTGAATTGAGGGGTTTAAATGCATAACCGCCTCTCTCCACAAAGTCAAATTGTTCAGCAATCGAAAAAAACGATTTTAATCTTCAAGAATAATATTAGAATAATTTGCAAAGGGAACACAAAACGTTTGTATGGTGACAGGGCGGTAGGTCAGTGCTCCCTGGCTCGTGATTGGTGCATTTATATTGTGGCGGTTTTGAAATCCACATATAGTGGAGAGAGGCGGTTATGCATTTGATCGTCATTTTCGATGTCAAATTTAAATGGCTTGAAATAATTTTTCGTAGGTTTGAAGATTGAAGGGCATATGACATAAGAACCGGATCATTAATCAATCATTATCTCAAAAATGATAATAAAGGGTATTTCAATAGGGACGCTCAAAATATGTTACTTTGTCCTGCTGAGTAGATTATTCATTGTTTAGTGGCCAAATTTGAGTCAACCAGTTTGGTAAATAATCGGCCTACACCTACCTGTACGTCATCAAAATACAATATCTGGTGAAAAAATTGCTGCTGTGTGTGAAAGTGTACAGAAAAACCCAAGGCAGCTTATTTCAAGAACTTGGCTTTTCTGCGACTTCAACTTGGCGAATTTTGAATCGGGCCTTATGTCTGCACCCGTATAAAATCCAACTAACCAAGGAACTTCAGGTAAACGACCACAGACAACGCCTGATTGGGTTCTGGAGCAGTTGGAAGTTTACCCAAATTTGTCAAAAAAGTCAACTTTAGCGACATGGCCCATTTTATAATGAATGGATATTGGCAGACATTTGATGCTATATTCTATATTTAATGCCATAAAATATACTTACAAATGAAATTAAAATTTAGTCGAAATCTCACAAACAACTTGTTTTATTTACATTTCAAAACCAAGCGACAGACAATTCAGTTAAAGGTAGAATGGAAGAAAGTTAACGTTATTTAAGGGAGGTTTTTCTTCTCCTGTGATTTTCTTATTAATTCGTTCTTCTTAAAACCTTATCCTCCTTTTTTGTGAGAGCATCGTGAAGCGGTGTTTCTGCTAGATCTTTATTGTTAACTGGATAAGTATAAGTGTTACATATATATGACTAAAATAATTTTATTTGATTGTTATGCAAATTAGGTTATAAACATCTGATGTGTAACGAAAGAGTATGACCAGACCACAGGGTGATTAAGACTTGCCTTCGATGCAATCGCTCCACACTAATGACGAGTAACCGTTTGTATTCACTTTTGCTTTGAATATTTTATTGCAATAAAAAACATAATGCATGCAGGAGTGCATTCAATTTGGTCGATAGAAAGGTTACCGGGTGACAGAGCGAAGACTTACGTCAGCGGTCGTAAAATTGGTTCAAACCGAAATGTTAATGCAATACAATATAAAGTGTACTTGCATACATTGCATACAAATGAAATATGTTGCAGGCAATGTAGGGAAATTAAATGAAAAATCACTTTTTAAGGTGTTCACTGTCAGTACTGGTGGAATGGCATTATAATAAAAATAATAAAACATTTTTAGTCCTTATTCCTCATTCGATTTATTTGATCAGGTCCGGTTACGCTATGGCGAGTATTATCAACTTGTTGATTCTTGCCATGAGCTAAACCGGTCTTGATCTGATAAATTTTATTATTTTTAACAAATGAATAATCGATTCAATTCTTTTTTCTACGAAACTTTATCAAATATATATTTTTGGCAAGGAAAAATATTAAAATTATACCCTCGGTCCGTTGTGCAGAGGTCAACGTCTTTGGCTTCCGTGACCGACCGTCCGGGCTCGAGTAAATTTTTTTCAGACGATAGAACGATTCTGTTTTAAGGTGTGGGTGTTTGCGTTGTGAAAAATCCCTTCGTATCTTTTTGAATCCCAAAAAGCGGTGTGTAGCGAGAGCGATTATCTAACCATTAGTCTTGTCCTAGTCCTCGAATACTTTCAAACCATACTCTCTTTAAAAAAAAGAGTTGTGGAGCAACTGAGTTAATGCAATTCTCCTAGAAAAAAAGCGTTTTAAGATAAACTCCATGAAGAGTCCACATGCTCAAAGTTGGGAGCAAACTGAAGTTTTAGTTTTTAAGGTATCACTCTATAATCTATTGATCAATAGTTATTGTAATTCGCATGAAAGAGATTTGAGAAAACTTTAAACAGGAAAGGATTAATGACTTATTGGCATATCGACTTCTCTGGTTATAAGTTGTTTATTCTGTCATGATTGGGCTATAATTTTTAAGACAGAAGAATGTATACTAATTTATAAACATGACTAGAGTTTTGATTGAACGAACATTAAAATCATATGATGTTGATAACAAGCCCGTTGAATAATTAGATGCATGCAAAACACAACAAATGCAACTGGTAAGAGGTTGTTGTTGTGTTTCGCAATCAAATAATATGTGTCGAAATAAACAAGTCCGGAGTAATTACATGAAAAATCGATTTTATTATCAAGCAATTAATTTTAAAGAGATAATAATATAAAGGGTCTTTTTATAAGGACGCTAGTTTTGAAATGTAAATAAAACAAGTTGTTTGTGAGATTTCGACTAAATATTAATTTCATTTGTCAGTATATTTTACGGCATTAAATATGGAATATAGCATCAAATGTCTGCCAATATCCATTCATTATAAAATGGGCCATGTCGCTAAAGTTGACTTTTTTGACAAATTTGGGTAAACTTCCAACTGCTCTAGAACCCAATCAGGCGTTGTCTGTGGTCGTTTACCTGAAGTTCCTTGTTAAGTTGGATTTTATACGGGTGCAGACATAAAGCCCGATTCAAAATTCGCCAAGTTGAAGTCGCAGAAAAGCCAAGTTCGTGTGAACAACGAGAAATAAGCTGCCTTAGGTTTTCCTGTACACTTTCACACACAGCAGCAATGTTTTCACCAGATATTGTATTTTGATGACGTACTGGTAGGTGTTGGCCGATTATTTACCAAACTGGTTGACTCAAATTTGGCTACTAAACAATGAATAATCTACTCAGCAGGACAAAGTAACATATTTTGAGCGTCCCTATTGCAATACCCTTCATAAGAATAACATTAAACAACATTTAAATAAAGATAGTTGGAGATTTCAGATATTTAGTTATTTGGCGAAATGTTACTGATGCGATGTTTTCAGTATTGCTAAAATTAACACATTGATCGTAACTCAGCAGTGAAAATAAACGATTTAAAGATTTTTTTTCCTGTCAGTACAGCTTCGTCATACAGAAAAGGGTTTCGAGAAATATGCGTAATAGAGTACTTGCTCATACAAATGTGCATGCATTCGTTCCATTTATTGGTGATGCAAGCATTTTGTTTATAATAATTATAAACGTGACGCTGAGTTTATGGCTACTTGCTCGATTCTCAATCGTTTTTTAGCCCTACTTTTGTAAAATTGGGTCATTATTACAGCATAGCATAGAATATTGTTCAATTGATGATATTTGATGAAAGAAACTATTTTAAGAGTTCTCAATCAAGCTTTTTAGTGTTTTTAAGAGGGAATTGTAGTTATATTACTTTAATTAAATGCTTCTATGAGCTTTTAGTATACAGTCAGCTCTCAACTTACGACGAGGTTCCGTTCTACCACCTAGGACGTAAGTCTAAATGGTCGTAAGTAAAATTACATTCAATAAAATAATGAAATGACAGACATAAAAAATGCATGGTACGCTTGTAGTATTTATTACAGAATATGTACTATAAGTAATATACATATAATATAAAATTTAAAATAACTTTGATTATTCCATGTATTGTGCTACTTAACTGTGACACGTGTTTCGTCTCTTTCAGAGGCATTTTCAGACTTACTATCGCAAAGTTTGCTTAAGTTTTTTTATATTTTATATTAAAATGAACTTCCTCAAAGTTACCGCTGAAACCATCGAAAGTATTATATATAATATATTTATAATATAATAATAAGAAAATTGTACAATGATTTTCGTTACTGTCTACTAAAATTAATATTATTATTATGTTTTAATAGTTTGTTCTATATGCCATTTTTACATGATTTCGTTACATTTGACCATCATTCATATATATTTTTAATTGCTTGAAAGATCTTATAGTTTTACCAAAATTCTCTCAATTATGGTCTTTTTCTATTGCTATGATTGCTTGGGCAGTAGTAATTTTAAATAATGCAATTTAAAAATTAGCAATACCCTTTGATCCATCGGCTGTAAAATCATTGTAGTGTTGGGGGGTAAATAAATATTTTTTATGTTTGGATGGGATTTGACTAAGCGTAGAGCAGTGGTTCTTACGTGCGGTCACCAGAGGATTTGACTGCGGCCACCAACAGCTTCATATAAAATATTAATATTTAAAAAAATGTAGTTTTACAAGTTAATTTCTCAAGAAAGACTATGAAAATGAAATGTTTCGTATACAATTAAAACCAATAGTAAATTGACAACCAAGTGTAGTTCTATTTGACATACTTCAAACTAAACAAACTCAAAAGAAAAATTTGGTGCGGCCACCAGACATTTTTATAGGACCCTTATGTTTACGATGTGGCCACGGTGCAATTTTCCGTGAGAACCTCTGGTGTAGAGGATGACCCGGAGCGTTTTCAATAATCAGCAAATATTTTTCAATAATTTATTTAATATTTTAATTTTGGTCTCCGTCGTAAGTCTGAATGGTCGTAAGTCGAGAACTGACTGTGCATGCACCTTTTTGAGACATGGAAAGATTAATAATTGAGACAGAAAATTGAATACATTACGCAATTTAATAGTTAACTTCACACAAAGCTTGATTTAAGCACACAACAGAAGACGACTGCGTTGTAAATAACTACCACTATGTGGGTTATTGTTAAGCATAAGTTGTTGCGGAAAATATGTGATGTTTCATGGTTCACTGTTACACAGAGATTGAAGTCTACTCACTATTCGTGAGCTCGTCTATAAAGTGTCTTAATAGTTTCATAAGACAGTGGGCCATCACTGTAACCCAACGATCTCTTCACTGCAGAATTATGACAAAAAGGCACCAGAGAATCGTTATCGACCGAAAGCCATTCTTCTCGATGATGTTCCATAGTTAAAGATCCCACGGCTTGGCACGATATTTGCTTAGGTTAAAATATAGAAACCTGCTTCGCCTTTTTTCAAAAAAAGTTTCTGGTAAGTTACTTTAAAAAAGATTAGTTTAATAAAAGTATATTAGTAGTTTTAATATTCATATGAATAATTTAACATAATAATTTTTTTTTTAATAATCACCATAGTGCATAGTCAGAAGACCAGTCTCGTGTAGCTCTGCATCCGGCCAAGAAAATGAGGAGTGAATCTTTTGTTGATCGTATTAAAGGCGACAAATGAAATCAGGGCAGGGGAGTCGTTAAAAAAAGATCGACTCCGATTCCAGAAATTACCAAAACCATGACTCCGACTCCAGCATTGACCATTAACACGACTCAGACTCGGACTAAAAGAAGTTAATTTAAATTCGTCATTTATGTGTATACAATTAAATATCAACTAGCCAATCCGGCTAATCGCCAAATTTGACATATTATATGCAAAAATAAAAGGTCAAAATTTCTCCGACCGGCCAAAACGCCGCAACGACTGCCACTCCGACTCCACAGCCCTGGATTAAACGGATGCTGGTAGGACAGCCAAAATACATAAATAAGAATTAAAAACATATTTTCTACAGAAGAGATAAATTATTTACAGTAAACGATCCTTTGTTTTAGTATCTTAACTAAGTGGTTTAAATATTCAATTGAGTAACGTGAACATCCCACACACAGAGAGCAATATTTGTAGCTTATGTGGAAATGAAATGTAGTGCATTTGTTTGTATAACATTTGCGGTAGAAAGCATCTGAAGGTGATAATATATCAAATATGTAGTAAGAAAATAAACCACATTGGTTTGTTTCGCAAGAGATGTACAAACAAAAACAAATGTGACATCTTCGAGCCTGCTATTTGAAACATATAATTTACCTCGTTATATATGTTGTTTAATTTAACTAGCAACATATTTTAAGAACGGTATTCTATGGCCGATGGTTTTATTTATTACTAGCCACTCAAAGAAAAAAAGTGTTTTGTGTTTTAATTGTGTTTATTGAAGTGCCTTTGGATACACAATATTATTTCTTTTTCTGTTTGGTGCGTATGCGAATGAATCAGAAGGGTTCCAACGCGTGAACAGGCGGGACAAAAAAATATTCATTTTTATATCTAAAAGAGTAAAGATACATAGATAATTAAGAAACCTTCGTTGGCGTCCACGCAACAAATCACCTATGTTTTATGGCAATCGGATGCACGGTGTAGGATCGCATACGGGACAAAAAAACATTCATTTTTATATGTAAAGATAGATAGACAATTAAAAAATCTTTTGTCGGTGTCCACACAACAATTCACCAAAGCTTTATCGCAATCAGATGAACGGCTTGGGAACGCGAGAACCTTCCTGGGCATCTACAGAAAAAATCACCACGGTTTCATTGCAATCGGATGAACCGTTCGTTAGCGCATAAAGCACGACCAAACACACAAGTTGGTTTTTCGGTTTTTCCCACCACCACCTGTGGTTTTTATGCAGCCAATGTTTCATGACCGCCTTTTACAACGCTGAATGTTTTGAGCATATCATATCGATTAATTCATCTTAAGCCACCCGCAAAAGACTTGTTTAAGCTAAATTAATGAAATTTAATGCAGATTATGTTTTTACTAGTTATTTATTACTAGTATTGCTACCCGGCATCGCTCGGACCAGTTTGGGGTTATATTCACCTCGGCGCATAAATTCAGACGGGCTAAGTTGAAACAACTTTTTTCAAAATTCAAAAGTCTAGGTCAATTAAAATGGAATTAAAATGAACATTTCAGACTGGCATTGACATTTCACAGCCCCTTTCATATATTGACAGCCCCATTCTCGCCCATTAAAATGTCCAAATTCAAGGAAAATATCTAATTTGCCGTCAAAGAAATGTCAAATAATACCTTCACGTAAATAATAAACATTATTATATTAATAAAAGCCGGGAAAAGTTCAGTAGAAGACTAATTTATTACATTTTGTCTAAATGTCTTCGCCGATAAAAATTCAAACATATTTTCTTTCATATTCGTTTGTATGGCAACTTAATGACCAACAATGCAAAAGGGAATTACAGACCCACAGACATACATACACCGTTTCGGTTTTATATATAAGATTGTGCTAACATTAGATTATTTCTGGTGTTTTACAGCCGTTAACACTTGGTTAGCCATGCAGAAACGAAAATCAATAGAGTCATTGGAATGAATTAAATATAGGTGAAGATCATAATACGTATCTCCAAAGAATATCGATATGAAAGTGTTATATTAGATACTAAAAAAAAAGAGTTCAATAGCAATTCACACCTGTAGACTAGTAAATGTTACTCTATGGTGACGTTAAGGTTTTTTTAAGATTGTTTCGGATAGGTTAAAAAGTAAAATGATATGCTAATTTTATGAATGAATCTTGGTAACCTACGTATGAGTATTGAAATATCTCCCGCCAACCTCCTCGCATCTTTCCAGGTCATCCCGGCGTCCCTTAGCTCCTCTGAGTACATCCAATGGATGGTCATCAGAGGCCTTCCGCGGCGTCGGGATCCATCAGGTTGATAGAAGAGGCAGGCAGGATTCAGGCTCCCCTGGGACATCCGCAGCACATGTCCAAGCCAGGTCCATCGTCGCCTTTTAATTTTAGACGTAATAAGGGGCTGGTTTGTCCGCTCTCTTACCTCCGTATTCCTGACAAAGACAAACCACTGTACTCCTAGTATTCACCGCAGGTATCTGTTTTCGAAGCACAGTATACGGTTACCCTGTGCTTTTGTGATGTGCCATGACTCACAACCGTAAAGCAGCACAATCAGTATGCGTGCGTTGAATAAGTGGCACTTGGTTCTGACCGAGTACAACCGTGAGTCCCAGACTTTCCGCATTGAATTAAATGTTGCAAATCGTTATATATACTTTATTAATACCATTACAACGAAAAAAGAAGATAGCGATAAAAGTTATTTAAAGTATAAAAAGAGAAAAGTGAAGTTGACCAATACAAGATGAGCGTAACAAACCAAATTGGATCTGTGATCGCTAATTTGGTAATATGTGCAACTATTGCAAAGACTTCCGCGTGCATGAAAGCAAGGAATATATTAAAATAACACTGATTTTTGTAATACATGTCCTGTCTGTTTATATTTTGCCTTGTGTCGTCAAAGACACGAAAGTCAGAAGGATGCCGTAAAATAACACGACGATGCATAATTGACTTTTTAGTTAATTGAGTCGTTGACTATCTCCATGTTCTACCCTCCCACGCTCTGTTTATATTATAAATAATCCTAATACTGATTAAGATCACCTTAAAGGTGTCGGTTGTCACTTATTAGTGGAATACAATATATTTAAATAAATAATGCGCATTTTTTGTTCTTCTTCCACATATTCATTATAAAATAGATATATGTGGAACTAGTACAAAAAGCAGTATTCTGTTTCAGAACATTGCGATCCTAGTTACTATACAGTCTTTTAAGGTGTTCACTGTCAATATTTGGTGGAAAGGCATTATAATTTATGTGGAAAAAGTACTGAAAATGTATTATTATTTTTATTACTATACAGTCTGTCAATAATTTATTGAATAATTAAGTATTTCGACTGAAGGGGCGTGATGGTATTTCAATATAAAATTTGAATTTTTTGAATTTTGTAATTTTCCATGTGTTTTGTCGCTAACGAACCGGGTTTCGCCTTTCGGCATCTTCAGGCATTCCAAGTGCACGGATGTACTTAAACTGTCGCGTAGTAAACAGTTTGTATCGTTTATATACAAAAATATAAGTAGATCACCAAGTTAAAAGGTTATTAAAATGTAAATTAGCGAAATTTGAATGAATACAAGTTTCAATGATTTAAGTGGGTTTGTTATAATTATGTGGATTTTTGAAAATATTAATGACCAGATGATAACATAAGAATATTTAAAATAAATCTAATCAGTTCAAGTACATCCGTGCACTTGGAATGCCTGAAGATGCCGAAAGGCGAAACTCGGGTCTTTAGCGACAAAACTCATGGAAAAGTAGAAAATTCAAATTTAAATAATTTATTGTATGACTTACGACATAGACTGTCAGCTTCTTTTTCTATTAAGTATTTTTATTTTTTATTCCTTCGATTTGTATTTTTTTTTATTTACTACATTGCATCATATATCGTTCTACTAGTTCAGAAATTTGTATTTATGTGGCGTAAACATTAATTATTTAATTCCAAAAAGTAGCAAACCTTGCCTTATATCATTTCAAAGTTCAAAATTAATCGCAATTGCTCGTGAATCTTCATACATTATTCTATGTAAAGAATCTTACAAAAATTTGGCAAACTTGCTCTTTTGAAAACAATATAAATTATTGATATCGAATTCAATTTGGACCTTTGCAAGTCGAAATTGTCTGTTCGAACAACGGATTTAGTGATTTATGAAATAGCCATAACTAAATAAAGGTGAGCCCTTGAATCTTGAGCCCGAGTCGTGAGATTATCACGACTTTTGTTTGGTCGATCAAATTCCATAAATTATTTTTGTCCAAGAAGCATTCAGTTTCTTTACCTTTTATTGGGTCAGGTTGTTAAAATATTTTGTTTGCTAAGACAAAGGCTTATAAAGGTTGCAAAAATAATTGATATTCTCAATTATTCATTAAAATACGCAGGCAAAATGAGACTATACTAGTTGTTGATTGTTTGAATGGTTGGAATTGTTGATTTTAATAAAACATTTCATTTTTTATATACTAGTATTGCTACCCGGCGTCGCTTGGACTAAGCGACCAATAATTATTTAATGTTATATCATTCGACATAATTATATCACAAAAACTAACATCCAAAATAGAGTTAAAATAAAATCACAAACTTTATTTAATTTGATGACAGCCCCATTCTCGCCCATTAAAATTTCCAAATTCAAGGAAAAAATTTAATTTGCTGTCAAAGAAATGTCAAATAATACCTTCACGTAAATAATAAACATTATTATATTGGCAACTTGCAACAACAATGCAAAAGGGAATTACAGACATACATACATACGCCGTTTCGGTCATGTTTTGAGCATATCATATCGATTAATTCATCTTAAGCCACCCGCAAAAGACTTGTTTAAGCTAAATTAATGAAATTTAATGCAGATTATGTTTTTACTAGTTATTTATTACTAGTATTATATTCACCTCGTCGTAAATTCAGACGGGTCAAGTTGAAACAACTTTTTCAAAATTCAAAGTCTAGGTCAATTAAAATAGGAATTAAATGAACATTTCAGACTGGCATTGACATTTCACAGCCTTTCATATATTGACAGCCCCATTCTCGCCCATTAAAATGTCCAAATTCAAGGAAAAAATTTAATTTGCTGTCAAAGAAATGTCAAATAATACCTTGTAAATAATAAACATTATTATATTGCAACTTGCAACAACAATGCAAAGGAATTACAGACCCACATACATACATGCCTACTCAATTTTATATATAAGATTTATTATTTAAATATATTTAATATAAATATATATATTAAAAAATGAACTCAAATATTAACAAGCTTGAATCGGCTTTAAGTTATTTTTTTCTGAGATTGATTTGTTCAAAATTAATTAAGAGTTTTTGTTCTTATTTATCAACTAATTTATTGAGATCAGGACTGATTACGCTTATCGTGACCATTTTCACCAGATGAAAATGCTCTTAAGATGATTTAAAAAAAACTGTATGTATTGGTTTGAACCCAAAACAAACGAGCCAATGAGTGTTGAAATTACTTTCATGTAATCTTATCTTAAATAGTTATATTGTCAATATTTGAATATCATCTCTTTATCTTATTTAAAAGTAATAAGAAGTAGAAGAAATTTAAAGTTTTACTGAAGAAAGCATTGTTTTATCAAATCTTACCTATTATCAATTAGTAAAACCATTTGTAAAATTAAGTGAAATCAGAAACGGAGCTTCATTTCCTTGAAATAAAAAGTAATCAATGAATTGTTAACATGATCATTAGCGAAATCATAAAGCATATACAAGTTATAAATTATATTGTTCAAAAACTATAACAATTTGTCATACAGGATAATTAGGGTGATGACATTTTAGTCGTGTTATTCCACATGTTTTTTTTTCGTTTTACTTTATGAAAACATCTCATAGGATCATCATAGGTTAGATTCAATTGGATGTATTGAATCTATTTATAACATACCATTCTATGAAAAAGTTCAATTTGCAAAAGATAATCGCTATCCTTATGTCATATAATATATCCGAAATGAAATTTTCAAATTAGAATTTTATATTTTATTGTGTAGCAATGGGAACACCAACGATGAAGAAATATTTTTCTGCCGAATTAATTATTATGATGATGGTGTACTAATGAAGATGAAAAAGGCTATGTTTGTGGCTTTCAAGGAAGCAAAGTATGGTGGGTGATGGGCTTTACGTGCTGGCTATATTTTCTATTAACGGAGCAAATATAGTCCAAGAAGAAGTAGATCTATGATTTAAATATTGGTTTTGAATCTTTCAATGATTTTCATAACTAGACTATCGGAACTATTAAGAAAATTAAAAATAATAGGCATCGTTTCAATTTTGTTCTTGCATCTTGAGGCATTTCAAGTGCACGAAAAAACTCATGGAAAAGTAAAAAAATCAAACGATTCAAATTCCATCAAGCGCTTTCAGACAAAGTTCTAAAAAAAATTAATTGGCCTGGAGGCAATATTGCCACAAACAGCAACAAATAAAACGAGGAATTTCTTCTATTATTATAATATGTTCAAACTTATACTGTTAAACTTATATGCACGTGAAAGATCGTGATAGCTTATTAGAAAGGTTGTTCTAATTTATAACGAAAATTATTTCTAAACACAATAAGTTTTATCACATTCAATGTAATGAGTTATATATTGAATTTATTATGTTGGCATAATCATTAAATATATATTATAAAAATCTCTTATTGTAATCTTTCAGTTATATTTATTGTGAATAGATTTAACAATCCGTCAATCAACTATTGTTCAGTATCAAAAAGTACGAAGGCGTGCACTTCTCTTCGTTATAACGTCTCAAAAGCTCGAAGAGATTTATGCATATGGTTCATAGAAATAATTACTGTCGGTATATGTATATTATTATTATAGCAATGGAGATGAGTTCCCAGTGAGATAATGCTACAAACGAGACGTGTAACATTACAAAGCATCCGTTTAAATTATGAAATATATAAGGTTACGTGTGTATTTCACTCATCTTATTATAAATGGAATTAGATTGATTATTTTACCAATCAATTATTTTCTATTCAATGATTTTAGTAACTAAATTAACAATTGATTGGTTGCCGCTGTGGACTAAATAATTATGAACGAAAATTATTAAATGGTCCTTTTATTAATATTCGGTGACTTAACTTTTTATTCTTAATCTTTTTGAAAAATACTTGTGCGTTTGGGTTAGTTTTCGTACAACAACCTTTGTTGAAATAAACCCAACTATGAGTCATCTTTGATGCTTATTCAGGTGTGTTATTTCTACCCACCCTTATAGTGCTAGATTGCTATCTGAGGTGGCTTACTTATTGATTGCCCTTTTTCAATTTGAAGGTTTTGATAAAAGTTTGGAATGGTGTGGAGACATCAATAAAAAACGGCTTTTTATTGCTTGGGCGTAGGACAAGCAAGAACTTATTACATGCGGCACTACGAATAAATTGAGTTAGTGGGTGATGGTAAAGAAAAATCGATTTTACATTCGGGACCAACTCTCGTATTTATAAAACGTATAGATTGTTTCAGGTCATTAAAACCATTTGATATATTACACTACTCAGGGACATTATCTGAAAACTGTTTCTTTAGTAAGTTGCATTTATAATAAGCTACAGGCCAAACAAAAACATCCCAGTTATAACCAAGGAACTTCAGGTAAACGACCACAGACAACGCCTGATTGGGTTCTGGAGCAGTTGGACGTTTACCCAAATTTGTCAAAAAAGACAACTTTAGCGACATGGCCCATTTTATAATGAATGGATATTGGCAGACATTTGATGCTATATTCCATATTTAATGCCGTAAAATATACTTACAAATGAAATTAAAATTTAGTCGAAATCTCACAAACAACTTGTTTTATTTACATTTCAAAACTAAGCGTCCTTATAAAAAGACCCTTTATAAAGAATTATTTACACAATATAGAAGAGGAAATAACGTAATTTTTGACCTTAAATACTAAATATTTTTGCGTTAATACGAGAAGCAATTATTGTGACTGATATTGAAACGGTCATAAAACTCGAAAGAATGCTATGACTATCAACATGAAAATTTATCTTTATGAGGCATCGTCTCTTCGATTTTTTCTTCCGCACTTATATGAAAAAAATGCATCACACAGTATAGGGTCATTTGAAACTATGTCTATTAAATATTTTCAAATTTTTTGTTGCTTAATAATGTCCGATTAAAGATAATAATGATTGAAAAACGTGTACATCAGTAGAACTACATAACGATTGTGCTTTGTAGTACTGAAATGTTTTGAAGGGTCAAAGGTTTAAATTATAGTCTTCGTATTAATATTGATTATGTATTCATTGTTATAGAAAATCGCTGATGTTCTTATCAGTTTCTGAGAAAAACAAAAATGATATCTTGAACACTAATAATGTTGTATTAACAATAGAAATAAATTAATATTGTAAAAAGTAATGACCGTATACATATGTATTAATTCAACTGTCATACATTCAGAATGCGGTTTAGTAGTAATGACCTGGTATCAGCTAGAATGGGTTTATTAAATAAATATTGTCGTCTTATCTAAGATTGTTTCATTTTTTTGGTAAAAATATAGCACCACAAGATAACAGATTCAAATAATGATCCAAAACCGTGAACAAATTATTGTAGTGTTTATGTAATTAAATGCACTTTATTCGTCTACTAGGGAATTATCAAAATCCAAGTTTCTTGATTTTCTAACCCATTTTATCCAACAAACTCCAAAAACGAAACATCATTTAATTACACTTTCAAACATCATCTACTGATCGTGATTTCCTAAGTAACGGTCAAAGAATTAAATTTCCAAAAAACAGTACACATTTTTTGGGCAATTCAACATATCTTATAAAGATAATAAATACCAGATATTATTAAGAAACCTTATTCTGAAACTCTTAAAAATTTTCTTTTCTTCATTTCTGACATAATTTTTGATTACAAATTTGCCGTCATTTACTTGTAACATGTCATTAAAATTTTAGTTACAGGACGATTGTATGATTCCATTTATTTCTTACTTGACAGATTGTCCGTTAAGTATTGTACCAATTGTTGGATATACTTATTAGCCATACTACTATTAACATTGAAATTCTGTTTGGGCTAGTTTTTCATCAGCTTATAACTCTAGCGATGAGGGGATTTTGGCCTATAATACATAAATATAAAGGATCTTTTTATAAGGACGCTTAGTTTTGAAATGTAAATAAAACAAGTTGTTTGTGAGATTTCGACTAAATTTTAATTTCATTTGTAAGTATATTTTACGGCATTAAATATGGAATATAGCATCAAATGTCTGCCAATATCCATTCATTATAAAATGGGCCATGTCGCTAAAGTTGACTTTTTTGACAAATTTGGGTAAACTTCCAACTGCTCCAGAACCCAATCAGGCGTTGTCTGTGGTCGTTTACCTGGAGTTCCTTGGTTAGTTGGATTTTATACGACATAAGGCCCGATTCAAAATTCGCCAAGTTCTGGTGAACAACGAGAAATAAGCTTTGGGTTTTCCTGTAACACACAGCAGCAATGTTTTCACCAGATATTGTATTTTGATGACGTACAGGTAGGTGTTGGCCGATTATTTACCAAACTGGTTGACTCAAATTTGGCCACTAAACAATGAATAATCTACTCAGCAGGACAAAGTAACATATTTTGAGCGTCCCTATTGAAATACCCTTTATATATATATATAAAAAACGTGACATTAAAACCGCAAAAATGTTCAGATTACACATTAAAAATAAATCTTTCATATTTGATCAAAAGGTGTGAGTATTTAAAAAAAAAATATTTCCTCGAACAAAATGGTTTAAATGAGAAAGTTATAGGTAGGTATGTAACGTGAAAACCATTTACATTCATACAATTTCATAAATTGTATTTTATTACAATAGTAACCAGGAGTGATAAGTGTTTTTAAAAATACTCTTTCCATTGAAAGTATAAACCTTTGTTTTAAAATACAACGTGGCATTTATTAAATCAAATACAGTTTTGTAATTGAATTACTAGACAAATGGGTTTAATGTAGAAATAATTGGTTTTGGTTTAACAGAGTCTTCAAAGTACAACCAAAACGTGATATATGGATAAATACATTAGGGTCACATGAATAACGCGCACCTACTCATGCATCTTTATTATGAAATATTATATCATATCGGATTCGGTAAAGTGTTGATAGACAACTGCTCACTGCAACTTTTTATCGAGACGCTGCACCAAGCAAAAAAATGATGCAAAGAATATTTACAATTGTACTGTTCTTAATTGTTCAAATATTTATTTAGTAGCTTTATTTAAACTCTATTAAATTTAATTACAAAATTGATTCTGATTCCGTAACCCGTTGTATGCCGGTAGGTACATATATGAACGGTTGTGCACCGAGGGCCCCGATTTTCTTTAATTGAAAAATAGCGACAGATTTCGGAAATACAAGGAAAAACTTTTTAAAATTGATTATAATACAAAATATATCAACAATAAGTATAGGAATGTGATTCTTAGAGATGTCGCTATGTGTTTAAAATGTTTCAGTTATTAAATCGTCGACCTTATCCAGTATTAGTCGGTGTAAAGTGGACCATATATACACGCTCATGTTCTATAGCCGGCACTTCGCTCACGGAATTTTAGACCGTATTAATTCGTTTCTGTCATAAAATTGGTTAGAAAATCTACCCGTTATAAAACATCAAGACCAGTTGTTCTCATGGAAAATTTCACTGTGGCCCCATCGTGAACATACGCGGTCCTACGGAAATGTCCGGTGACCGCACCAAATTTTTGTTTTGAGTCTGTTGTGTTTGAGGTATGTCAAATGGATCTAAACGTGTGTGTGTGTCAATTTACTATTGGTTTAAATTGCAGACAAAAGATTTAATTTTCAGAATCTTTGTTGATAAATTAATAAAACCACATTTATTTAAAAATCAACATTATCTATGAAGCTGTTTTTGGCCGTAGTCAAATCCTCTGGTGGCCGCACATGAAAACCACTGATCTAGACAGAATTTAAATATCAAATTTGAGCTTTTTAAAGACAAAACCCGGGTCGTCAGAGACTAAACTCATGAAATAGTACAAACTACGGTCGAGTCGTCACCGTCGATGGCTTCAGTTGTGACGACTCGACTACATGTCTGGTTTGAAGAACATTTTAAAATTATGATTCATTCATTCAAATTCAATTATGATTTATTCATTCATCATAAATTTTCATTTTAAATGGTCGAACTCACCTGATAAAATTAAGTGAGTCTGAAAAAAGATGTGCGTGCCTTTTGTAAATTCTTACTTAATTGAAATGTCTGAAAAAATATTTACAATAATAAACGCGTGCATCGTCGTATTGTCATAATTACCTTGTCTGTAATTTACTATATTTTATTTATTTTAAATCTTAAAAAAACAAACAATGAATAATTGTTTTCATTCATGATAGTTCTATGCATGAACACGCGAGACATTGCTGACGATTTTATTCCTTACGAGCCTGTACCCGGTAAGCGTTGCAATGCCACTCAATTAAAGAAAGCACAATATTTAAGATAAACAATTTAGATTTAATTTCACAAACATTGATCGGTATCGATGACATTTGCCGTTTGACATTTGCTGTTTGTATTTTGCCGATTTTCTTTGGATTGACATACGCGCCACCCATTGAAAGTCGATTGTACTATGTCTATTACCTTTGCGCAAGTGCAACAAAAAGTTGTCAAAATGAACGGTATGGCAGCGCATATAATATTAAAAAACATATATAAAAGAACTACTGTAAGCTAATTTTACTATGCCATAAACCTCCGCGCAAATGCAAGCAAAATGATTGTCAAAGTTTCATTGCGATCGGATGAACGGTATGGCAGGGCATAAATTCCGACAAACAAATATTTGTTTTTTTATATAATAATTATTCATAGAAAATCGAATTCTTAAAATACGACTTCTCTATCCATGCATTCTCCACGCGACGCAATAATTTGCATCTGTAATATTGTTGAATTAAAAAAATCGTTTTCCGTAAAAGAAGAACATTTCTTAATAATTATTGACTTAAATCTTTTTATATTGTGTAAAATCGGTATTGCGATATGGCTCAGCAGATCGTGCGCGAAAATATTCCGATTCTAATTTCATATAGCATTATTTTTATTTACATTGGAGACCACACATTAAACCAATTTTAAAATCAAACATAGCCGAGATTATTTTGCAAACATGAAGACATTACCAGTTTTGTTGAGATATAAATATACAGACCACAAATAAATGTAATATTCTGGTACAAAAAACGATTTATTAAATAATACTGACGTTAAAGCCATTGTTTTACTGGCAAAACCGCAAAGGTATCGATTGATGTATTTGCCAGTAACTTCCTTATTTACCACAATGTCCATATCAAATTTAGGACATATAGAATCATAATTGTAGCATTTCAGCAGGACTTATTGTTCAGTCCCTTAACCTCTCTTAAGTGCGGATTGACAGACGGTCGTAGGATAGGACCAGTAATTAGCTTAACGATATCGCCACACACCAAGATCGGATGAGTGGAGTCAATTTTTTTCATCACAGACATACATTCATTCAAATACAAACCCATAAGCCGAATGAAAAAAAGATTTTCGAGTCCGTATGCACTTCATGTATGTATATAAATATATTACTATTTCGACATATATTGTGCTTTTTGATCAGCACCTGTTTCGCTCGTCGTGAGCATTAAAAGTTCTCTATTAGAATATACAATTTATCCCTTTTTACGCGATACATTGGTTCCAGAAAATATCACGTAAATCAGTATCAAATATACAGAATGTGTTCTTCAAATTCGCGCAATTATAAAAAATAATTACATTACTGATTTCATATTATAAAAATACAATGAAAACCAGGTACATTATACATGCATAATAATTGTATTCTCATAAAGAAGTTATTTGATGCTGTCACTATCGGTTTGTATCTAAAATAATCGTTCGCCATTTTTTCTGTAATATAAATGTTGAAAAAAAAACTCGCGTATTAACAAGTAAATCGAATAAAAAATAGCTGTGCCGTCCAAATAAATCGCGAAAAAAGAAGAGTGATTGTAAGTGGAAATAGTACTACAAAATTTGATATATTGATTTGGAAAATTTCTGTTTATGATGTTTACAAGACTTGTAGTTTGAAAGTTATAATTTTCAGTAATTTTTAACCGTAAATATGCTGAAAGGTTAGTTAGCTAGGGTCGTAAATGAAAAACTATAAATTTGTCCCAAGCATGAACGCTTCGAATGTTTACATTTTTCTACGTTACCTATGAATAGCACAGCAATCTTATAAATGTTTTGAAATTGGATGGCTTTCAAATACGCAATCTTCAATAAATTTTATTGTGCAGTGCATTGACGACTTCTGGCGAAGATGACGATATAATTTTATCGTCGAATCTCGTTACATAAAACGAATAAAAGTAATTTGACTGAAAAAGTCATAGGATTCAAAATACTATTACCTCAGCCAAATACTTTCTGTGACCTGGTTTAAGTAAGCAGTGAGTATGAAATAAACATTTCTTCACATTCCCATTTCAAATATCATTCAATACACAGAATTACATCAAAACTGTTGAGGTATACAGTAGCTATAAAAGATGGTTCTCATTTTAATAAATATTTTACTTAACCCTTTATAGGGTAAAGGCCAAAATTGGTTAACATATTAACCAGACGCTTTAAGGTCAAAATATATGTAGTAAAGTCAATATTAGTATCTCAATGCATTGACGATAATATTCTTTCGTCAGTAAATTAATCGAACGGTGAAAAGTTTGCGTTGTCCCCCGACAATGGTTTTCATCCGCGAGTCATTTAATTGACTATTGGCCTTCTGTGGGCGCAACTAAGGCAGTTTTGCGATTTTATTGAGAAAAAAGTATTTTTATAATCATTTCATTTACAATTACACATACATTTATCAAAAACCGCATGAATTATCAATCTGTTGTACTCTTAGCAACATTTTATCGTCGTTTTTTAATGGCAACATCTCCAATTTCAATGTCACACGGTTAACTTAAAAATGGCCAAAATAATTGATATTTTTCTTTTCAAACTTTCTTTATACATTATTTTATTTATCTCAATTAGATATCGAAAATATTTAATTTGCCCTATAAAGGGTTATACGCTGTCTTAATGAGCAGTTTATTTCGTTTAAAAAAATGAATTTTAAAAACATCTTTTCGTTTTCGTTGCAATATCCTTAGTTAATTGACCACGAACTTTTTGACGAACTTCCATAAAACTAATCAATAAATTGATGAAAATGTAATTATTTATTACATACATACATACATACTTTTAACTATTGCTCAACAGTTCATATTTATATTAAAAAACCTTCCTAATATAATTTCATATTGAGGTTATTTTTTCACTTTCCGGACAAACTTGAGGAATTGAGTACACGAAAAAACTGATGTCAGGTTCGTTTTTTCTACCCAAAGAAAAAATAATAATTGTAAATTATATTTTCTGTTTAAGTCGCAAGAGTTGTAGCCGCCATGTCTGTTTTTCATTGGTGTACAAATGATAAAAAATCAATCTATCTTTCACCGAATAACTTACCATACACGGCACTTACTTGACAGCGGCCAAATTCTGAACTAAAAATTTTCCCACTGAGTAGACGTCTTCACAAAGCGTTTAAGTTGTATTATTTTACTTAAAACATATCTACATAAAGTTAATTAAAAATATGTAAGTAAATAAACAATTTTATCACTCAAGCGATGTGTATTGTTTCAGAGTATTGCACATAGGTATTGTCAAGAACTTCTAGTTACATACTACCTACAAAGAGAATAGGGATTGAAAGGATACGAAGACTAGACCACTACTAGTGGTAAGTTAATCGATATCTCTCCACGCCACTTTTGGGATAAGAAAGGAAAGAAGAGATTTTTAACAACACAAGCACCCATTGCCTTCGAAAAGAATTGATTTGTAGACTGAAAAATCTGTTCGTACCGGGAGTTGAATCCGGGTGGTTTGTCACGGAAGCCAACGACGTTGACCACTACACCATAGACTAGGCGAGTCATGTTATAATAGATTTTAAAATATATATTTTTGATATTTATGTTATACTAGTATTGCTACCCGGCGTCGCTCGGACTAAGCGACCAATAATTATTTAATGTTATATCATTCGACATAATTACATCTAAAATAGAGTTAAAATAAAATCACAAACTTTATTTAATTTTATGACAGCCCCATTATCGTCCATTAAAATGTCCAAATTCACGGAAAAAATCTAATTTGCTGTCAAAGAAATGTCAAATAATACCTTCACGTAAATAATAAACATTATTATTAATAACAAAAGCCGGGAAAAGTTCAGTAGAAGACTAATTTATTACATTTTGACTAAATGTCTTCGCCGATAAAAATTCAAACATATTTTCTTTCATATTCGTTTTTATGGCAAGTTAATGACCAACAATGCAAAAGGGAATTACAGACCCACAGACATACATACGCCGTTTCGGTTTTATATATAAGATTTGGTCAACCAAGTGCGTTTTTAATACGAGAAATTAGACGTGACGTCGAGGTAATTTAGGTCATGTGCAATAAAATACAACTGCAGATAATATTTATTAATGCCATGAATAAATTAACGAATTTTTTAAAAACCATGTAATATTATTCTCGTTTTGTCAACCCTGCTCCAGAATCGTGACGCCCAAGGCCGCGTTTTGCTTTTGTTATTTCCTCGTTGTACTATTTTCAACATTGATAAACAAACGAGTAATAGAACAAAGAATTGTTAATTGAAATTCTTTTCGTAATGATATTTAGAGCACAGATGCAACAAGCAGATTCGAGAACAAGCAATAAACTACGCGCTGTCGGCATTCCAGTAGCATTTATTAACGAAGCATCTTATTTATGAGAATTTTCTTTGAAATTGGTCCGTGTATTCTCATTAACCTTTAAACGCCCGAGCATTTTTTTCCAAATATTTGCGCGACCCGTAGCTCTTATAAAAATAATTATATCTCTAAAACAAGTCAGCTTATATGGATAAAATAAAAAGCATTAGCAAAATAAAAGATTGCTTATAACTTACGCACAAAGACCAGCACTGCAACTCGTGCGCTTTCTTATTCTCTAGATAAACAAATAAACTAATCCATTTTAGCTATAGCTATCTAGAAAAAATGAATCAGTTACCCCAAAGGATAAATTTCAAGATGTGGAAAAAATCTGTATCTGTATTGAAAAAAATTGTATGGTGTGAATAAAGCACAACGCATATTCCAAAGGTCAACCTTGTACCGCAGATTTTTATATTCTTAATTATGACAAAAATATTTAACAAAACCGAAAATAAAATCATGGATCGGTATCTCAAAGACATTATTTATGAAATCTTATATTCATATGTTAAAAACTGTTATCATAAATCAGTGTAATCCGATAGCGAAGTGCACCATAATCACTGGTTCCATTTGGAACCGTAGGGCTTTTAAATGTTAAGAAACGACAAATACACAAAAAGCTTTATATTAATATTCATTATCTTAACATATTTATTTTTGTGTAGGTTTGGTGCTATTCTTTTAGTTTTTCATCGTGAACTTTCGCAGAAAACAATAAGGATTCAAACCAATTGCTTCCATGGTAACGCATGTATAAGTGACAATAGTTTGCTTTCCATGCTTAGTTCCTATTCAGTAGATTAATGATCGTTCATTTGAGGAGTAAGGTTACAATTGCAGTATTTTTTAATACCAGATGGATTCGAGCACGTCCCATTTTTTATTCCGTGAACCAATTAACGCTGATACCGACAAAACAATATAATGTTATCCCCAAACATAATATCAATATGAAGCCAATATTTGAAAAAGTTTAATAATTAACTAAACGCCCCTTTCTGATAAATATCTGTATTTTTTTTTAAATATCTCGCTTTCAGGCAGGTATGAAATATTTCTGCTCCTTTTTATTATTATTTTTTTATTTTTAAGACAACCCTTCTATAGCGGCCCCTTCTAAAGCGTAGTTCCTAGACGAAAAATTTCAAGGTCAAATGACTTAATTTGTAGATAGGTAATACCATACGTAACAATTTTGCATTCGAAGAATATTTGTCAGAAGCTTTTTGTCAAACAAGTAAGTCATTCCAAATAAGTACATATGTATGTATGTAAAAATATGGTATTTTATTCCATATAGTGGGGTCCTATTGCACTGTCTCTCTCTCGGCACTTAGATTGGTTGACTGTATAACTTTCTACAGAGTTACCACTATAAAATATACCAAAAGTGTTAATACTACTATTTTCAAGAGAACTCGCCCCAAATAAATTCGCCATGTTATGGCGTTTTATTAATTGTGTCAGATTATACATTTCTCATGATTTATTGTTCTAATTTTGAATACGTGTGTACATCTTCAATTGTTAACCAAAATTCATCATTAATTTCACATAGACATCAAAATTGAATCATTACCTTAAATATTTGTCTTATTATATCAAATTTATAGCTCACCTAGCGCAATTTTAGAAGATTGTATACTTTTCGTCATACGGGTACAGTAAGAAATATGATTATATCTAATATCTAAATACTCGTTCATTGTAATTTTTAATATGATTTTTTTTTCGCCTGCCGTCGTTTTTATGACACATACGGATATCAGTATATTTATTGGATCACAAACCGAACCAATATCATATTCAGATGACATTTTATTTTAAGTCGTGTTGGCGAAGTTTAATCGATTTTTGAACGCAATATTTGGAAGTACAAATTTTACCGCAATGCACTAGTAGATGAACCATTATAAGTAAAAAGCGTTAGTCGGTGAAAATATACATATCACTGTATTGGTCTATCAACCTAAGACTTGATTCGGCGGTAACTTTAAAGCAAATAGTGCTCGTAGTGGGTCTTAAACCCGAAAGCCCGTGAGGTCCATCACGGACCCAGCTAAATTATGATTATTTAGCTAAAATACGTGATATACCGAGAGGTTTTGTAGGTACCTTTACAAACAATTGTTATATATTTAAAACGCATGTATTATTAACAATATTGCAAATAATAGAACAAGCAAAATCTTTCAATCGTAAACACCTCTAAAGCTGTAATTTAAAATTTCGACTGAAGGTGCTTGATGGAATTTCAATATCAAATTTGAATCGTTTGCATTTTGTCCTTTTCCATGAGTTTTGTCGCTATCGTCCCGGGTTTAACCTTTCGGCATCTTCAAGCATTTCAATTGCACTAAAATACTTGATGTACAGTTACTTTATTTTTCCGTCTCGATCCTGAATTTACTGATGATTTGATAAACTAATAATCAGATCATACGGAAAGAAAAATAACAATGGATTGGGGGATCGTGTAAAAGCACTTAAAATCTGCAATTTCAAGTGCTTTTACACGATCCCCCAAAAAATACCCAAATTATTGTTTCCCACCATTACTTAAGACCAATAAATCAAACTTATTTAAATTCTTTCATGTGACGTCGGTATGGTTTCAACAGAAAGAGATTATGTAGGAGGCACCCTGTCTAGCAAAGGGTATATAAGCTATCCCTAATACACGTTTTAAACATAGTTCTGACGAAGGCGTAAGCCGAAATAGCTATCAACAAATATTTAAAAATAATTTATGTAGAATTAAAATACATTGTTATTTTTCTTTCCGTATTATAATGGAGTTCTACCAAGTAAATGCCTACTCAATCAATCAATAATAATCAGATCGTTAGCAAATTAAGCGCACACTTTGCTGGTGCCTGGTAGTATAAATGCCTCTAAAGTTTTATTAACTGTCGACTATTTTATTGTAAGCCACTGTCAGTTGCCAATATTCTTATTCGTTCTCATTTACGGTAATAACAAATGGCGGGAAGATTCTCACTACGAGGTCGGGTTACAAGCGAACACTTACATTTCTAGCAAACGGCCTCGTGGCTTTAGTCTACTTTAATGTCTCGCAAGAGAGATAATGCAAGAAAGCATTGCGGAAATATCTACCTACATAATCAATTGTACTGTCTTGTTTGTGTGAGCGGTAATCTATCTTCTATTATTCCCTTTAATGGAGAGACTCTCTCCTTAAAGGCAATAGCAGAATCGATTAGGTCCAGCTTAATTGAATTTACATAATTATCAAATAGTCTCCTTTTAATTTTCTATATTGTTATTAGAATTTTATTTACATTGACAACATCTTAATATGATATGCATTTTTCACAACTTAGCAATAACTTCATTATAAAAGATATTGAATTATATGATGGTTTTATTTATTATGATGTTAATTGAAATGTATAATACATAAACTTAATGTGTGTTTTTTCCTGGGGCTGTGGAGTCGGGGCCTTTTGGCCGGAGTCGGAGTCGTAGCGGCGATTTGGCCGGAGTCGTACTCGGAGTCAGATATTTTGAAAGTTTGAAATTTTTGCATGTAATTTGTCAAATTTGGCTATTGGCCGGATTGGTAGGGTTGATATTTAATTGAATACACACCAATAGGAAAATTAGGCAAAACAAAGTGACGATATTCAACTTTTTTAGTCGGAGTCGAACTTTTTTTTACCGACTCCACAGCCCTGGTTTTTTCTTAATATTTTCATCAATAATATTTTGTGCGTTTTGGTGCGGTTCTTTTGACTTACTAAAACTATCCTTTAGGTTCATATTCTCTTCGAAGTTCGCAGTTACAACATTTGACTACTTAAAACAGTGATACACAAACGCGGCCCGCGGGCCGCATGCGGCCCAAAATGGATTTTTTTGCGGCCCAAAATAACAAATATTTCATCAACAAATTTTTCATTAAATATGATAAAAAATAGTATTCGATATGTGAACAAATTATGCAGTAGCAACGGTATATAAAAAATCAACCCCTTCTCAGTATCCATCAATGAGGCCAATTCATCATTGCAACTAGATGCATAGATTGATTTGCAGAACAACGATCAATTGAGATCGAAATATCAGGAAGGCGATCTGCAGAGTTTTTACAAATATCTCCCCAAAGAGCATTTGCCACCTACGTAAAAAGGCTGCGCTTTGTGCTTTTTGGAAGCACCTACATTTGCAAACAAGCATTTTCCATATTAAAACTAAATAAGTCTCAACACAGAAACCGCTTGAACAATGATAATCTCAGTGCTGTACTGAGGATAACAACCACAAACATTGAACCCGACATCAAAATGCTTGCTGCCAGTATACAGTGTCAGAAATCTCTCTAAGTTCCATCGTGCAAATCTGCACGTAATGTGGAACGGAGAAGGATCGAAGTTGCTGATATAATTATGTAATTATTAAAATAAAAAGAAAATTTATATCTCATCTAGTATAATAAATCAATATTTTTCTTCACTTTTACCCTTTGCGGCCCGCAAAAAGTTTGATATAGATAAATTGGCCCTTCTCTCAAAAAGCTTGTGCACCACTGACTTAAAATAACAGTATAATATAATGGATTTCTACCATGTAAATAATAAGTCAATCGATAAAACACCAGTCAACAAAACAACAGTCGATTAAAGTCTTTTAAAAAGAGTACTTATATAACGATAATCACATCGTCACAAAAATAAATTAACTCTCATTTCAAAGTATGTATCTTTACTTACTTGTATGGTGCTTACTATTATCTTTGGTAAAAAGGAATTTTATTGATTGAGTAGGCATTTACTTGGTAGAACTCCATTATAATACGGAAAGAAAAATAACAATGTATTTTAGTTCTACATAAATTATTTTATATAGTTCTGACGAAGGCGTAAGCCGAAATAGCTGTCAACAAATATATAAAATAATTTATGTAGCACTAAAATACATTGTTATTTTTCTTCCGTAAGGAATTTTATTTTTGAAAAAAGGTCATTATATCTGATTGGTGATCGTGAATATATATTTTGAAATTTTGTTTATCTTAATTTTCATTGTTGCTGTGTCAAATTTGATGTCAATCATTGTGTAGTTTTCATCGAAATATTTAAAAATTGCGGACATGTATTATTTTTATATAAACAAACATTGTTGCATTGATTTTGTGTAATATATCGTTGAGTTTTATTTATTTTGCCAAAATTGATTTTGCTCATTGCCTAACTATAATATTAATCCTATCATTTTCAACATTTTTTAAGTAACCTAATTAGTAGAATTAGCAATAATATGGTAATTATGATTATATCGGTTTTTTGTTGCAAGTAACGTTTTTTGGTTGCTTACTTACATCGGCCACCGTGAGAAAACCTATTTATATTATTTTACGAAATAATTCTACTGTCATGTTACTTCTTCGTGTAAATTCAATAATTTATTCGGCTTAAGAATAGGCTCGTAATATATTGTGAAATTTAACTTTATATTGATAAATTATTTATATCAATTATAGCGTTTTATTTTTGAGCAACATATTTCAAATAATATCAGAAAAAATAGCCAGTGAACTATTTTACCATTTGATGGGATACAGAATCTTATGTTATCATCTGGATATATATTCTTTTTTACTTAACAGCTGTTTTTATTCGTATTTCTTTCACAAATGCCTTTTGAACAAACTTCAAAATATTTTTGTCAAAAATTTTATACAATAAAACCAATTATATATTTACACATAATCGTAGGTATGTCTTATTACAAAAATTCATTCTTTTTATATGTATTTCTTTCAATTTTAATAATTTTCATTAAAAAATCTGCAAAATACAGACCTAATATTAAAACGCGTTTGCAAAATAAATGTCAACTCTTGTTGATAAGGTAAATAATTAGTGACATATTACATGGTGAAAAAATAGTATTTTAGTGATTGAGTAGGCATTTACTTGGTAGAACTCCATTATAATACGGTAAGAAAAATAACATTTTATCTAAGTTCTACATAAATTATTTTATATATTTGTTGATAGCTAGGTCGGCTTACGCTTTGTCAGAACTATGTTTTAACGTTTAACACGTTTAAAACATAGTTCTGACGAAGGCGTAAGCCGAAATATCTAACAACAAATATATAAAATAATTTATGTAGAACTAAAATACATTGCTATTTTTTCACCGTGTTAAATGGAGTTCTACCAAGTAAATGTCAATTCAATCAATAATAAAAATGTCTTTTAAAATACATAATAATACAACTATATCGCCTTCTTTCACACAGTCAAAATGTGAAGATTTTTAGTCTCAATATGATGCTGTGAACGAATAGAATATAAGATTCATTTAAAAGATAAGGAAATTATTTAAATGAGGTTTATTAAAGAAGCCATTAGAAAGAAATAAAACAGCATATGTCTAACTAATGATCATGATTGTATAATTATTTCGTATTAGTACAGAAAATTGTTTTCATTCTGAATACGAACATAATTTATTGCTAGCACGCACTCGTTTACGTGGAATCTTGGGTTAACACTATTAGTAGACTTTTTATGATTCTCAGAGCAATAACGCTAAAGTTCAGATTATAAAAATCGATAAGAGTAAACTGATAGGATGGTGGTGTTTGTGGAATATTAAGAGAAAGTATCTATAAAAATGAGTTATTATTAATGCTAAACCGCTAAGCGTAATCGTTTTCGTTAAATTCGTATTCTAAGGAGTTGACTAAGGTGACCATATTGTTTTCGCCAAAACAATAATGATAATTGAATATGATACTTAAGTTGCATACATAAACTTTTTGAGAATAAATGCTGGTTTGTGAACCAGTAACGGGCCGCAAGCAATCAACTACTGATTTGTGGTAATTTTAATGTTGAAAAAATGAAAGAAATTTTATTCCTATAACTTCTTTATCAAGTCTAACACGACATTGTATAGGTAATACGCAAACCCTGTGATATCAATCAATTTATCAAATATATTGAAGAGTTGTTGCATGTAAAAAAAATAATCTATTGAAGAGTGCAAAGGTTTAATATAGATGCTGGTTTACCTCTTCCCACCATTCTTTGCGGTACCATCATAATCTTTAGTTCCATATTAACTCTCATTTGTAACGCTTTCTCCATTAAATACAATCGTGACTGAATAAGTTATCTTAGAACAAACAAACTCATTATTTGTAATGCTATATCGTAGAAGAATTTAGCAAAGCTAAATCCAACACTAGTCATTCATTAGTTAAGGACTTCGACTGAGGGTGCTCGATGGAATTTCAATATCAAAATTGAATTGTTTGAATTTTGTACTTTTCCATAAGTTTTATCGCTAACGACCCGGGTTTCGCCTTTCGGCATCTTCAGGGATTTCAAGTGCACGGATGTACTTGAACTGACAAGTAAATCCGTGCAATTGAAATGCCTGAAAATGCCTAAAGGCGAAACCTGGGTCATTAGCGACAAAACTCATGGAAAAGTACAAAATTCAAACAATTCAAACTAGTCATTCATATATTATATCGGTGTTGTTTGGACATAATCAAATAACAGCAAAATATTGAATTAATACAAGGATTTTTCAAACAAATATGAAACTATGAAAACAAATAAATTGTTGTCAGAATTTTTGGATTATTCCAATAATCATCCAAATAATATCGGTTTTAAGGAGTTAGTAATAAAATTATATCTTAAAGTACCTAAAAACTAAAAAAAAAGTAATCAGGTTCTTCCCAAACACCACCGATATATATACTTGTGATCCTTAATAATTATACAATTTTTTCAATTAAGCTCATGAAATCTATATTTATTACCCGAACTATGTAATCTTAAAGCATGTCCATGTTAATTAAGATCAGTAGAAAGTGTTAAGGTAAATCAGAACAGAACAAACGGTCACCATATTGATAGCGTAACTCAATATGAACTAATTTCCATAAGGCAGACGTTTGTAAAATTCAGGATTTTAATAATGTTTAACAAATTCTTAGAGGAATTGGATAAGTATTTTTTTTCATTTTTAAACATCTTCACTGAAAATGATGTCCGAAACAGATTTATAATACGACTTCCGATTCTCATATGAAGTCCATCTCAATTAAATATTTATTGAATTCGGGCGTGAAGGTCGAAAGATTATATTTAATTTCTGACAATAATTATTGTAAATGTGTTCGAATTATAAAATCGTTAAAACATTATTATAAAAACTATATTAATGCGTATAACGAACATATTTTCAAATGTTTTTATTTTTATGTGAGTAAAGCTAACAACACAATATTATTATATGATAACTTTCCGGATCCATGGTCAAGTGGTCAACATCATTGTTGGGTTGCAGTGCTGATAGATTGGAATCCTATGTGATGTTTAAAGCTCCTCAATTATTTAAACGGGCATAGCAAGAGCGGCTGGCCAGCCAATTGTCCTGTAAAATTATCCTTCTATCCCAACTCTTCTTGAAAAAAGTAGAGTGGGTAACTGACTAAAAAGCAATCCAGTCAATACATAGAATAATTAGAGTTATTTTTAATTTGATATCAAAATGAACTTTCACAAAATTACCTCCGAATCCATCGAAAGTATTAAAAATCAATTCTCACAGAAAAAAACTTTTGTTGAAACGTTAAAAGTCCGTATGCGTCAAATTAATAACCAACACAGCTCTAAATAAATCTCAAATATTCCAGTAAAAATATGACAAAATATAAGCAGGTATTTTATAATAGCACACGTTGAGATCGGCCGTTTATTTTCCAATGAACATATTCATATATTTTTTTAAAACAATATTTTTTTTAAGGACCGTATTCGCCCATCGTTTGCTGTAAGTGATCACAGTAGGTACTGCTTTCATACAATAACTATTAACATGCTATTTTGTCCAGAGTCATTTCCTCACAACTATTTATAATCAAGGAATTTCAAACTAATCCTAAACTTTTTTTAATACCCCTTTAAAGACACTGCTCAACTTAATCCATTTAATGAGTATAAACTAATTTTAATTATTATGCACAAAACGAGACATTTCATTTAAAGGTTTATAAATTATATTTTGTGTTATGGTAGAATACATAATATATCCCTGGAATGGCGAATCAATTAATAGTCATCCTTATAGACCGTCGGTAAGTGTGGTTCGTCACGACAAACTTTCTTTTGTTCAGGCCATGGGAATGAAATGAGATACATACTTCTCTTTGCAAGAGATGATAGTCTGAATCTAGCATAATATAACATAATATGTAATGGACTGCCTGTAAGTCTGTTACAGCGCGTGAAATATGAATATTGTAACAAAGAATCATATTGTTATACAACAATAATCACTATTAACATGTCTCATAAACATTTATTGCTTGATTTATGAGGTAACGAAATTGTAGCGATATTTAATTTCGATATTAGTCTTAATTGTCCAATCAAATTTACATAAATAATTTTACAATTCATTTTTAAATTTATGAAGCATTATACTTCATAATTGAGCGATGTTTAACTAAGTGAATTATTCACTTTATTTCTAATATATTTTGTAAGTAAAAATAATATCGATTAAATAAAATTTAAAATTACTTTGATTATTCCACGTATTGTGCTACTAACTGTGACACGTGTTTCGGCATTTTCAGACTTACTATCGCACAGTTTGCTTAAATAATAAAGCAAGATTGAATCTAATATTTTCAATTATGAAATTACAAAATGGAGAATGGTATTTTTTTCGTTTTAAGGGAAGCAAGGAGGGGGTGATAGAATCGAAACAAAGCAAACAAGTAATCATACTTCTAATGACGGTAAACATTACAAACTATTAAGCTAATGAGCTGCAATCAATTCATTACTTAAGCAAAATTTGCGATAGTAAGTCCGAATATACCTCTGAAAGAGGCGAAACACGTGTCACAGTTAGTAGGACATAACGTGGAATAATCAAAGTTATTTTAAATTTTATATTAAAATGAACTTCCACGAAGTTACCGCCGAATCCATCGAATGTATAATGATATTATTTTTACAATAATTATGTGTTATCAATAAAATGTAAATTAATATTACTGTTTTTTAAAATAAAAAGCAAATTTTTTAGATATTAAATTATGACATTAAATAATATTTAATCATCGAAACTGGGCTTAGCAACCTTATTGTTTCATCTACCTTTTATAATGGTCACTATTGTATGTATTTTTCATCGATTTGAAATACTGCCTTACCGAAACCTTATCCCGAAATTTTCGGGATTGGTTAATTTATCATGCTCAAACGAATTATTATTAACAAAATTGTAATTTTTCATGTACTTGCTAATGTTATCTTTGGAACACCGGATGGCCGAAAATAAATTATTTGTTGCGTTATGCATCGATGACAGCATCGAATATAAAGCAATATCGTATTGAGGTTAATTTTGAGGATGAAACATGTCAAGTGATTTTATGGTAATAAATAATGTTTTAATACATTGCCAAAAAATAAGTGCAATGATAATGAATTTTTCTTCAATTAAAATTGCTACCCATGAAATTGTTTAATTTGAATGAGTTGACCGATACCCATTACATTATATTTCGATAAAATATTTTCGCCCTTCAATAATGGATATATGTACAACCAAAATATTATATTTCTAAAAAAATAGTGATACTTCTTATTTTTAACTATTTATAATGATTAATTAAATGGCTAATATTTAATAAATATTAAATAAGACTGTTAAAAAATATACCAAATCCCGGAGCCAGCCCCAATATTAGAAGCCCTTGGTGAGACGAAAGCCAAGTTATATAAACGTTGAAATTTTACCCTTTAAACAAGGTAATAAGTTATTGAAATAACAACAGATAGTAAAACTGCCCTTTGAAAAGGATCATAAAAGAATTTAATTTATGACTCCTAAAATCATATTTATTTTGAACTTTACAACGAAATTTTATTAACAATCATAATTTGCAGGTGTTAAGTGGTGATCGCCTAAACTTTGCTCTATTAAAACACAAATAAAACAAATGAATCATAGTTTTAACGATTTAAACTAGTATTAAATAATACCAGTATCGCTTCTTTTTATGAAGTAGGTCGATATCATCACGATTAATCCACGCACATTTTCGTAACAAGTGATAAAAAGAACAAACGATTTATATTTGGTTTCATAATTCTCAAATGGAATTGTGTTTTATATCATTTTAATCCATTAACCTTTTTGATTTCAAACAGTGAATAACTGATGTTTTTTGGTTGTAAAAAATACCAGGACTTCACTCGACACGCAAAACGTGCGGAAAACTATCCGAAGGTTCAGCTAGTCCATCATCACTATCAGCTCGAGAATAACCCTGGACAAATCCAGACACGTTTTCTTTGTGAATAAATTCAGCAATATATATATGTATGTATCACACTTATCTTCTATTAGTCGCATAATTAAGCATCGAAATATGATGAATGGTCTCTCTAAGCCGAGAGGTTAGTTGGGCGGAAAATTCAAAGGCTGAGCAGGCCAATCCAACAAATGTGTGGCATAATTTAAGTCATCGAGCAACTTCTGTTGAAATGCTTTATGCGTTGGCCAGATGCTTCAAATTGGAGCGGGAATGAATAAAAGACAAATCTAATTAATTTATGATTCCCTATTTTGTGAATCTTTTCGATATTTTAAGCAATATTTATTACCAGATCGTCAAATACATCCACTATTAGTGTGCACGCCAACCTGGGATCAGTGCACGAATGTTTGCAAGCTGTTGCGCGGCTGCGGCTGCAACTAAAAAGGAAACATCGAACCAGTTTCCGCAATGGGTAAAGATGAGGTTGAATATACTAATATTACTCTGTTTTTTTCATCCCATTTCCGGACCAGCTGGAGGGTGGTTGGCGCGAACCAAAATAAAATAAACATGCATACTTTTGAATTCCCGAAATAATTGAACGATCAAACAATCAAACTTTTATATAATGAAAATGAAAATAACTTTGATTGTTCCACGTATTGTACAAAACGCGGAATTATCAAAGATATTTAAATTTTTATACTAACATGGACTTACGGGTCGTCTTAGCTGGGCGAATCTAGGCGAGGCGTTCCGGCGCGGCTTTGAAAGCGGCAGAGTTTTAAAATATCAAACGGTCCTCGCACATGCAAGTGTCATACGTAGGCGAAGCGGTCCGGTCAGGACGGCATATGTCGCAAGTCGCCTCAAGTGCGCACTCACGGCGCACGCGAATCGCTTGAAAATATGAAACGGTCCAAGCTCACCAGAGCGTTAATTGCGTCTGGCCGAGCGATGGCACATAAGACCTTTGATCAACTACGTTTTAAATTGACTGGATTCGCCTAAATTCTCTTGCCGGTTCGCGTCGCTTACCTAAGACACGGGGTTATAGATGGATAGGATGGATACTAACAAAATAACCACCAAATCTTATGAAAGAATCAAACTTTCAGTCAAACTTATGGATTTGAGAAATATGTACTTATTAGCTATGGGATAAGATCTATTAAGATACTTATATTATTTTGAGAAAGCATAAAAATCTAAAATAAATAAGCAAGAGATATTTTCAGACGTCAAAAATGGCCTTTATTATTTTAGATATTTCTCAAAAATTATAATTGTTACTTAATATATTTTTTTTTCTCCATATCCGTTCCGTATTTGGAGCATATGGCCGCCACACGGTGCCTCCAAGATTCTCTATCTCCCGCCAACCTCCTCGCATCTTCCCATGTCATCCGGCGTCCCGTAGCTTCTCTGAGTACATCCTATGGATGGTCATCAGAGGCCTTCCGCGGCGTCGGGATCCATCAGGTTGATAAAAGAGGCAGGCAGGATTCAGGCTCCCCTGGGGCATCCGCGGCACAAGTCCAAGCCAGGTCCATCGTCGCCTTTTTATTTTGGTGCTTAATATATATCAACGAAAATAATTCAACGTTATCCGTTTAGTCCGCTCCGTGGCGCAGTGTCAACGATGTTGGCTTGCGTGCCGGACCGCCCGTGTTCGATTCCCGGTACGAGCGGATTTTTCAGTCTATAAATCTGTTACAAGGCATGGGTGTTTGTGTTGTTGAAAATCCCTTCCCACCTTTCCGATCCCAAAGAGCGACGCATATTGAGAGCGATTAGCTAATTACTAGTCCTGTCCTAGTCCTCGTATCCTTTCCATCCCTACTCTCTTCGAAAAAAAGAAAGGTTGAGCAACTGAGTAACAAGCAGTTCTCTGAGAAAAATATACATGTTGAGATAAACTCCGTGAGGAGTCCATATACTCCAAGTTGTGAGCGGACATGGTTATCAATAATATTACGTAATTTTCTTTCATAATCTCCTCACACTGCAGAAAATTTTCTCTATCACTATTTAAATTTTTAAGTCCGCCATATACATATGTAGTTAAATACTGTCTGTAATATACATATAGCATAAAAAAGTTCTCAATTACATTTATTGGCGTGTACATATCAGTAGCAGTTTAAGCCTGAAACAGTTTCGCAATTTTTAAACAACTGATTATCATATTGTACGTACGCTGTATTTAACCTGTGTAGCGCTAATACCGGTAATAAATAAATCGATGTTTCATCCACAGCCGGTTCAACCGCCCCTGAGTGATAAATACAAAGAATTTGGACGCCTACACGATGAATAGCGGCCTGGCTATTATTTTTAAATGTTTTTAGTTATGCCACCTCGAAATATTCCGCAAATTTTTATTTTTTATTTTTATACAAACATTGTTTAAATTACTGTGACTATTCTGAAAATTCTAAATAAAAAGTCATACTTATAAAAAATAATAACACATTTTTAGTACTTTTTCCACATCTGATTTATTACATCAGGACCGGTTTCATCATGGCGAGCATTATCAACTGATAAAATACAATAAGACAGTATTTATGCAAAAGTTAAGGATGAAAACAAGGTGTCAAACAATTGGTAACAACTAAGCAAATAAATTAAGTAAATTACAAGACAAATAGACTAAAAATAAAATGTTCAAGACTAAAACATCAAAAATCAATTAAGTATGGGCCCAACTAACACATCAAAAATCAATTAAGTATGAATTTAACAAAGTAAAAGCCGTATTAAGTGAATTTAATAAAAATAAATAAAGCCATAATTAGATGGAAGTCGCTATCGTGCCTAATAAAAGCCATTTTCTTACAAATGTGTTGTAAAAATAAAAAATTAGTCTGTAGAAAAAAATACAATAAGAATTGGTTTAGTGAATTAGTCATTTAAAAGATTACAATTATTCATAAATTTATGTCGGTTTATTTCAAGGATTTCTAACTTATCTAGTTTTACAGATTTATTAATCGTGATTTTAAAGTTTTGAGTAATCAAAAGTATGCTTATTTAGGAACAGATGGTTACCAAATGAAGATACTTCATTCCCTTTAATTGAAGGAATGATTCAATTAAAGGAATGAAGTATCTTCATTTGGTAACCATCTGTTCCGAATAAGCATACTTTTGATATCACTAAAAAACTTTAAAATCCTGCATATTATTAATAAATCTGTAAAACTAGATAAGTTAGAAATCCTTTGAAATAAACCGACATAAATTTATGAATAATTGTAATCTTTTAAATGATCAATTAGTCTTCGTTTCTACATTACTATACCCAATTCACTAAACCAATTTTATTGTATTTTTTTCTAGTTTCTAATTTTTTATTTTATTTTCCTTTTCTTTGATTTTAATTTGTAAGAATTGATATGGCTTTTATTCTGTTACAGGCACTGACTCATTTGAACTCATTACGGGATCTAATTATGGATGACAGACATTAGCTTTATTTATTTTTATTAAATTCACTTAATATTTGGGCTTTTACTTTGTTAATGCCTTAATGTTAAATTCATACTTAATTGATTTTTGATGTTTTAGTTTTGCATTGCTAAGAGGTTCTGAACATTTTATTTTTTAGTCTATTTGTCTTGTAATAATTTATTTGCTTAGTTGCATTACCAATTGTTTGTCATACCTTGTTTTCATCCTTAACTTTTGCATAAATACCACTGTCTTATTGTATTTCTTATCAGTTGATAATGCTCGCCATGAGCGAAACCGGTCCTGATGTAATAAATTTTAAAAAGTACAAAAATGTTTTATTATTTTTATTATAATGCCTTTCCACCAAGTATTGACAGTGAACACCTTAAAAGTGATACTTATAAATATCATAGCGATTTTTTTTGTTCAATGTATTCTCGAATAGAGGGCTATCTTATGTTGACAAAACAAGCATTGGGTGGGTTTAGAAATGTGAAACATTTGAATCGTTTGAATTGTGTACTTTTCCATGAGTTTAATTGCTAACTACACTCTGACTTCTATAACAGTTCACTTGAGTGTACGGCAGCCGTTAATACTAAATAATTTTTCTCCCCTCTTATATAAGAATCCACCTACTGCACTTAGCCCACGCGTTCAGTCTATATCAAATTAGGGAATTATAATTTTTCGAAACAAAACGAAAAAAACTCTTTTTTGTCGGCGGCATTCAGATTAAACGATTCGCATTTGATATTGAAATTTCATTTATTCCCGAAATGAGGGCAATACTTTGCATTAGCAATTGATTATATACAAGCATTGAGTGGTTTTGAAATTAAGTAGTTCAAATTTGAATCGTTTGAATTTTGTACTTTTCTATGAGTTTTGTCACTAACGACCAAGGTTTCGCCTTTCAGCATCTTCGGGCATCCATGGAAAAGTACAAAATTCAAACGTTTCAAATTTTATATTGAAATTTCATCAAGCAGCTTCAGTTGAAATCCTAACTAAATTAATTGAAAAATGAAGGCTTTCAATTTCAAGACTTTGTGGAAATGCACTTCTTATAAAAATACAAACATATTTTTTTTGTTTCTAAAATATTCTAACAATAATAATTAAAACAAATATTTATTATTGTAACGTAATATTTTTAAAAAAAATCAACAACAAACAATATCAGTTGTAATTCTGTTTACAGGACCTTTCATCCTATCGTTGAGTCATATCTATGGCCTTGCAATCAGTGCTGTGCTCGTTTATAATCATGGTTGTGAATCACTGTGCTATCATCATCTCTGAAATGTTTCTGTTTAACTAACATCTAGATTCCGGATGTTCTATTATTTTTGAAATCTGTTCATCAAAATAATATAAAATATGATGTTAGTGGATTTATTGATAATATTTTTACCACGATGAAAAAATAGCAACGTATTTTAGTTCAACAAAATTATTATTGAACTTAAACACATTGCTATTTTGTCAATGTGTCATAATGGAGTTCTACCAATTAAATACAAATTAAGTTAATATGATATGGTGTTTTGTTTTGTAAAATTGCCCGGTGCGTGGTGCAGTGGTCAATTTCGGACCACCCGGGTCGAGTGTCGATTCCCGGTACGAGCAGATTTTTTTAGGTGATTTAATTTTTTAATTTTTGATACATAGATTCTGCTCAGGGGCAATAAGTGTTTGTGTTGTTAAATCCCTTTCCACCTTTCCGATCCCAAAAAGCGACGCACAGTGACAGCGATTAGCTTATCACTAGTCCTGTCCTAGTCCTCGTATCCTTTCCATCTCTACTCTCTTCGAAAAAGAGAGGTTGAGCAACTGAGTAACAAACAGTTCTCGTCGAAAAAACTTTTTGGGATAAACTCCGTGAGGAGTCCATATACTCTAAGTTGGAAGTGGAAATGGTAAAAAAATGATTAACATCTCACAAATTTTTGTATCCAATTTCATTGAATAGCATATAGTTCCCGCTGGAGTCTATTTCAGCGGAAGTTTTTTCTAAGAGAACTGCTTTTTACTTACTTAGTTACACAACTTTTTAAAAACAAAGAGATTGGCAATTTGGGATTGAAAAAGATAGGACTAAGAAAAGACTAGTGGTAAGCAAATCTCTCTCGCTTCGTTGTGGTTTATGATCGGATGGTTGTAGGAGGAAATTTCGCACAACACAGACATGCATGTTGGTTGAAAGGCCGGATTGCACTTGTGGACACGACTACCAGGACGCCAATCACGTACTGTGGGACTGCCCCGAGATGAATGCCGAACATGCTGAGCTGTTTGCTGCGGTTGGTCTTCATACGAGCCCAATATGCCACGCTGACTTGATCTCAACCAAGGCCAATTTTGAGGCATTCGATAAATTTACAACATCATATGGGGAACGGCATACTCTTGATTCCTCTCTAGATTCAACGCGAAGGAGATTAAACTCCACGGTTTCTCAGTATACGGATACATATGATACTTAATATCACTTAACGAAGTGGTTGTACAAGTCACATTTTATTTTTTTCCCCTATCTATTTTTTTTCTCTTTAAACACTTTAGTGCATAGTTAAAAGATCAGTACCGTGTAGCTCTGTCTTGGGCTAAGTAAATGAGGAGAAAATTTGTTTCTTTTATTGATCTTATAGCGTTATGGAAGGCGGCTGTGAAACAGGACTGCACACAAATAACGGAAAGGTGGTGGGACAATCAGCTTGTTCACCCAAATTTATTATATTTAAAAACCGAATAATCAACATGATGAAAGTCAAACATAATTGTTCAGTATCCACTGATCGTGCGGCTTTCCTTAAACTTTTTGTCTCATGCTTGAAAATATCACTCTAAATCGTTTCCGTAAATATTTGTATCCTTGGGGCGGATATCATCCACTTTCCAATAGTTTCGTTCACCTGGTCGCTTCACCTCATCAATTTAATCTTCAACATTTTTAACTTGTAAGTGTTCAATTGTGGCCTGTTCCTTGGTGAAAGGGGAAATTATATGCATAATATAGTCTAAAGTGAATAGTATTCTGATATTCAGTTCTTGCGGTATTGAACGGTCGGTCCATAAAACAACAGTGTGGCTATTTCTAGATCAAATATTTGCTTATTAAAATCAACTATCTGTTCTTTAAATTTGAATTTATAATATCGTGTTAGCTTATTTATACTGCATGAAATCACGCTACTGAAACGGAATTAAGTTTTAATTATATAGCGATTTTGTAGAGCGCTTAAATTATAAATAATGTTATATTTAAAATGTTTTATGAACAGTCTAATTTTGCCAAAGAAGAACATTTACACTGTGTACACTACTTCATAGGAAAAAAAATGAAGAAAACACCGTATTTTCTTTTAATAAATAATGTAGATCTATTTAACTTTTTAACTGCCAGCATGTGCATGTATGGCAGTACCTTGCACGCCACGAATTTTATTGTAAAAATAAAACGTTCTAAATATGTATATCTATTTTAAATGTTTATTTGCAAAATCTGCGTAGATTACGATGCGATTGTGCCGTCATTTATCTATAATAACAAAATTTAAATATTTATGACTCGGCAGTTACAATTAATTTTAGTTAGTTAAATCCCGCTTAAAGCGAGCGTCCAAATACGTATTTTTTTGTATGATTGGCGTGCCGTGCCGTTCACGGAAAAAGTTCGCGTCTTAAGACGTTTGTGGCAGCCATCCGGTTAAGCCTTAACTATATTTTTTCTCTCTACATAAAATTTAAACGTAAAGTCATTTTTTTTCTTTCTGGCGTAAAAGAATCTTCCAAGACGGTTGAATATTTATTTTATCAAGACTTTGTCTGCTTTATAAAGTTGCATCACGTCAAAGCTTACATATGACATCAATTGTGAGCACAGTTAATTGCTTAAGATTGCTGTTATATTGACGTAGATAAAAATAGCTAATATTTTTTAATTGCAGCCATCTATTATAGTTTTACTATGTGCAAACTGCAGAGTGTAGAGCAGTGGTTTCCAAACTCAATAAGGATGTGAGTTTCTTTCCGAAATTGAAATTGTCTGATAAGCTACTTAAACGTGATTCATGAGGGCTTTGGAAGCAAAGTTATCTTTCTAACAAAAAAGCATTTTGGAGAAAAAAACTTTAAGCTTATTTTAATACCGTTAAATTACATGCAGAATTTGTATTTCTTCGCTATACATAATATCTTATATATAAAACCGAAACGGCGTATGTATGTCTGTGGGTCTGTAATTCCCTTTTGCATTGTTGTTCATTAAGTTGCCATAAAAACGAATATGAAAGAAAATATGTTTGAATTTTTATCGGCGAAGACATTTAGTCAAAATGTAATAAATTAGTCTTCCACTGAACTTTTCCCGGCTTTTATTAATATAATAATGTTTATTATTTACGTGACGGTATTATTTGACATTTATTTTACAGCAAATTAGATTTTTTCCTTGATTTTGGACATTTTATTAGGCGAGAATGGGGCTGTCATCAAATTAAATAAAGTTTGTGATTTTATTTTAACTCTATTTTGGATGTTAGATTTTGTGATATAATTATGTCGAATGATATAACATTAAATAATTATTGGTCGCTTAGTGCGAGCGACGCCGGGTAGCAATACTAGTACAATATAAATGTTGATAATGCTGCATTTGCTTTATATTTTTCAAGGCTGCTGTTTTTACGCCTAAACGATTGAGAAAGTTTGATACTGACAAATTTATAAATATGGTAAAATATTCTACGCGAGCTACTGAAAATAAATGCCACCGCGAGCTTCCGGTAGCTCGCGAGCGACCGTTTGGTGATCACTTGTGTAGAGTATGAAAGAATAAACAACGGCTAATTAAATTGATGATAAAAATTTAAAATAAAAAACTCGTAGTTCTAATTAAGAAAATCATGCTATGACCTTGTTATGTTATGAAACATCAGACGATTAAATATGCACCAACTGCAGTTTTTAAATAGAGACATTCAAGTGCAAGTCAAAGCTCACGTGTCGTGTGCGAGACTTAAGCTTTTTGACAAGTTGATTGAGCTGCACGATATTGCATACCACGTGATGTGTTATCGTTAATGAAATAAAATTCAAGTACTGATTTAAAAGGTCGATTTCACGATGTGCTAACATAGTGGTCCAATTTAAGCGGCGATGATTAATTATTTGGTAGTCGAGGTGCGATGTTTCGAATGTGTTTGTTTTAAAAATATTATTATTAAACAAAAATTTTCCTTCGCCTCAAATATAAAGTTAGGAATTTCGACTGAAGGTCCTTGTACTTTTCCATGAATTTTATTCCGGGAACGTCAGCTTAAGTTCATTCGCGCACTTGGAATGCTTGAAAATGCCTAAAGGCATTTTTGTTTTGTTAATTATCTCATACATTTTTTCACCATTCAGGCGCTCAAATTTTCTTTCTATAAGAGAGTAGGAATTGAAAAAATGAACATGAGTGGACTGGTTAGCTAATCGTTGCCCGAAGATGCAAAAACGCGAAACCCGGGTCGTTAGCGACAAAACTTATGGAAAAGTATAAAATTCAATCGATTCAAATTAAAATATTAAGATTTTTAAGCATTTTTAAATGTTTTATTCTTTTCTTCTCACCTTTATCTGATCCTGAGTGTTGATGTAAGTATGTAGTGACAAGCTACGAAAAAAAATCTTTTTTCTCATTGAATCCTTATCTTCTCCAAAACAAGAGGTTATGCGATTGAATTACTTTTTTTTACCATGGCCGCTCCCAACTTGGAGCATATGGACTCCTCATGGAGTGAATCTCAACATATATTTTTATACGATAACTGCTTGTTATTCAGTTGTTCAACCTCTCTTTTTTCGAATAGAGTAGAGGATGGAAAGGATACGATGACTCGGTCAGGACTAGTGGTTAGCTAATCGCTCTCGCTAAGCGTCGCTCTTTGGCATAGGAAATGTGGGAAGGGTTTTTCAACACCACAAACACCCATGCCTTTGAACAGATTTATCGACTGAAAATATCCGATCGTACCGGGAATCAGAACCCAGGTGGTCCGGCACGCAAGCCAACAACGTTGACACTGCCACGGACCTGAATTACTTACTAAACCCATATGCACCACATTTGAAGCAGTCATTAATTAATCGTAAATATATTTTCCGTCCTGAAAGTGCAGCTTTAATGGTATGGTCGATTTTAATGGTGAAATTAAAAAGTGTCAATGGAATAAAAAAGTAAAACATACTAAAACATCCCATAGGAATATACGCAGTTAGTTCATCCATTGCTGGGACCGGACGGACACGCCTTGGTAATGACCAATTTAAATACGTATTATTACTCACCGTATAAACGGTGTACTTTTCCATAAACTTCGTCGCTCACGACCCGGGTTTACCCTTTCCATATCTTCAGGCATTCAAGTACACGAATGAACTTTAAATAGTTCTCCCCCCCCCCGTGTCGTAAGCGACAAGACTCTTGGAAAAGAACAAATTTAAAACGATTCATATTTGAATATGAATCGTTTTAACCCTGACGAAGGCGTAAGCCGAAAAAGAACAAATTTAAAACGATTCATATTTGATATTGAAATTTCATCAAGAACCCTAAGTCTAAATCTTAAATTTATTTAAGTAACACATTTTTAGTGCAATAAAATTTCATTGGCATTAGTTCCAAGCTTAGTGGAAATGATCTGCACATTCATATACATTATTCAACTGAACAACAACTCAAAAAATAATGAAAACACAGAAAAATTACACGTTAAAATAATTCAAACAATTGTTAACAATGCATCAGTTTATAAATGAATAAAAAGAATTTAAAACGATTGGCCGACCTTCATTTCTCGGTTCATTGTCACCTATCATCGCTGTCAAGTTGAAATAATACCATTATGTTAATAACCTTCACTGTATAGCAATTAATTTGAGCAATCTATCCGATTGTTACGTTTGAATCTGAATTGATAGTTCTTGGCGTCAATTGAACCTTTGTGGGCATCTTTTGAGGCGATGGAATCTGCTAACCTCATTTTAAGCGGATCAAGAAGTGATTCGGTGAAACAGATTCTCGATGAACTTTTGACGTCAAGGATAAGTGCATCTCAGAACAGCACTGTCACTTTTATTCTGAAGAATTATTGCAACATGTGGCTGCTATTTAAATGTTGATATTGAAGAAACAAAACATCATACTAAAGGGTCTTTTTATAAGGACGCTTAGTTTTGAAATGTAAATAAAACATGTTGTTTGTGAGATTTCGACTAAATTTTAATTTCATTTGTAAGTATATTTTACGGCATTAAATATGGAATATAGCATCAAATGTCTGCCAATATCCATTCATTATAAAATGGGCCATGTCGCTAAAGTTGACTTTTTTGACAAATTTGGGTAAACTTCCAACTGCTCCAGAACCCAATCAGGTGTTGTCTGTGGTCGTTTACCTGAAGTTCCTCGGTTAGCTGGATTTTATACGGGTGCAGACATAAGGCCCGATTCAAAATTCGCCAAGTTGAAGTCGCAGAAAAGCCAAGTTCTTGTGAACAACGAGAAATAAGCTGCCTTGGGTTTTCTTGTACACTTTCACACACAGCAGCAATGTTTTCACCAGATATTGTATTTTGATGACGTACAGGTAGGTGTTGGCCGATTATTTACCAAACTGGTTGACTCAAATTTGGCCACTTAACAATGAATAATCTACTCAGCAGGACAAAGTAACATATTTTGAGCGTCCCTATTGAAATACCCTTTATTATAAAGACTTTCTTTTAGCAATTTATTAGTATAATCCTGTCAAGAATAATGGTAAGAAAATGGTGACAATTGCGATTCAATAAGACGTATACATAATTATATCTAATACGCACATTAGCGCGCTGGACGCTACCGCGCAGTATAGACGCCGACATTACCGCGCCGACACTAGCGCGCAATATGAGGTTATATGGTATTGTTAACTGCTCATTTAAAAGAAATTTACTGACAGAAAATAACTTTTCTTCTAAAACTGAATCTTATTTCAAATTAATGGATACTTTGTATGATTATGATATCTTTGATATATTTTAAATATTTACTATTTTTAGTATCCGGAGTGCAGCAATCGGAAAATTTATGAATAGTTTCTAAATATATTAAATTTCTTTTATGTTTGCTCATTGTTATTTTCAAGCTGTGTTTTTATGTTTTTATATGTTTTAAAATTTTTGAAAATAAATGCATTCTATTTCAATATAAAATTTAAAATAACTTTGCGATTAGTAAGTCCGAAGATGCCTCTGAAACAGGCGAAAAGGTGTCACAATTAGTAACACAAAACGTGGAATAATCAAAGATATTTGAAATTTTATATTAAATGAACTTCCACAAAGTTACCGCTGAATCCATCGAAAGCATTCTATTTTATTAAAATTATTAGTTTCCGCGCAAACGTCGGTGCGGTAATGTCGCTGCATCATCTAATACTTATTTATTTGTGAAAATAATAATCGAAACACCACCATTAACACAACCATTACTGCTTCCTTAGTAATGCAAGCGCCTCGTAGGTAAATTAGTTCAAGAATTAATCCCGTGTGCTGTCATCAGTGACCTTTTAAGATGTCTTAATCCATCCAGTTAAAATAATACACAAATGCAATTCAGATTTATAATATTTTAAGCCCAGAGATAAAAAAAGTAAAGATTTCGTGACGTGTTCACTATAACAATGTTCTTTTGATGATTTTCTGTGCATCGCATATAAAAAAAATATCGTCTATTATAAGCTGGCAACTGACAAGATCATTTTTACGCCCAAAAAAATAGCACGAACATGCGTGCGTATAAACGTTTTAAACACACAACCTTTTTGCGTATATTATGAATGAATATTGCTCCGGTATTTAAATCAACTTAAGTCAGTAATTAAGGGACTCCAATTACTCGACATCTCAACTACTCGAGTATCGAGTAGTAAAATATTAAAAAATATAAAATACTCGAGTAGTTTCAGATGGACCAAAATATATTTTATTAATTCAAATTTTTGTCTATAAATAGATGATAAATTAATTAATAAGCTTATTTTATTTCATTATTACATTTATTTCAATTTATGAACCATATATGTTATTCAAAAATAATAGAGAATTAAATGTCTAAATATTAATTTGGTTCGAAGTTTTGTTTTTTTATTCCAGCAGTACAAAAATCTCTTTCTGTTGCTGTGGACCTCGGCTTAAAAGTTAACAATCAATTAAATTGTGCTATCTAGTTTTTCTGTCCGCTGCTTAAGACAAAATAGAATTTGGAATTATATCTACATTTATATATAACGAGTATTACTCGAGTATTTTTCAAATTACTCGAGTATCGAGTATTCGAGACTCGAATTGGATTCTCTAGTCAGTATAGAGATAACGACGTCAAAAAAATTCAAAATTTTGACTGTAGTTATGACAGTAAATAGTAAAAACGTTCTAACATTGATGAATGCTTTTTCATTGTTTACTGACTGGATTATGACGTTGACGCGTTTAGAGATATCTGACCCTAAGAGGTCAACGTTGATCATTTTACAAATAGGAAAATACTCACAATTATCATGATTGTCGATGTTTCTACCATTTCACTTTCATTTTCTCCAAGCGACAAGTGATCGAACTGAACATATCGTATGACTGATGCAGGGCAGAAACCAGGAAACAATATTTTATTACGTATCGATAGTTTGCCACGCTCTTTCGCTTGCACAGTATTACTAAGGTAAAATATGATTAAAGAAATTTGCCGCCGATTGCATTTTATGTACAACCACTATGTGAACTTTAGTTGTTATTGATCTTTCAACGAATGTATAGGTAAAATATATTGCAACTTAAGTAGTTATAATATCAACACACACACTCTGCAATGAAAGCTAACATCCGGGAGCTTTTTAAGTTTCTTATAATGACAAACATAAGAAACGGTAAAATCACCAGTGAAATTAGTAAAAATAAAGTATCCACCCTCTGATTAATCCTCAGGAGTAAACGGATGCTCTTAAGATGGCTTGACAGACATGTGTAGTGAGCACTCAAAATCGAATGAGGCGAATCAAATCTTTGACGAGCTTATAATTAAAATTGTACAACATGATACTAACATAAATGTGTAGCCGCGGTAAGTACCTATCTTTTTTAAATTAGGAAATATGATTTATAAATGTCTTGCTTATCTGAAGCAATAATTCCGTGGTATACGATGGTTCAATTAATTCCTCAGTTGTTGCTGAAAATAATATTAACCGCTTCTTAAAATAGCTTCTTCTTGGTCCTTCTGAAAAGGGTTTGATTTCGGTCATAGTTGATTTTTTAACCATGGCACTCTCAATGGAAAAATACATGGACTACTAACAAAAACGTTTTCTTTATAAGAACTGGCTTTTATTCAGTCACTTAAGCTCACTTTTTCGGTGAAGTTAACGAAAGAAAGTTGTTTGATAGTTGTTTCCTTTATTTGATCCGATGGGGGGCGGAGGAATATAAACACCACAAACATAAAACATCTTTGAACCAAAATATATATATAAAAGGGCTATTCGGCCCATAAATACGCTGCCTGTTGATGTGGTCATCTTCGGCAGTGAACTTGATGCATTGTTGTGTTTTCTTCTTATGTAAATAATATGTTTCTTATTTTTAAAATTTGTTATTTAATTTGTCAAATGCATGGCACATTGGCGCTTGCTGTAATGCCATGTATTTTATATTATTTTTTGCCAATAAAGAAATATAAAATAATTAAATGTAAATTGATTTATACTTTCGATAGATTCAGTCGTAGTATTGTGTAAGTGTATTTTATCACAAAAATTAAATTAATACTTTTTATTAGACGAAGACATCGCAAAAAGATATGATGACGCGTTGATTGCTATTCTACTGGACCGGAAAATTAAAACTAAGTTTGAAATATGTTTTACCCATATGAAATGAAACAATTTAAAATACAATCTCAATCATTTTTCCATGGCAAGGCAATAAAAATACAATAAAGATAGTTAAGCTATTGAGATTTTATTTGGTGTGAACATTGATTCTTTTCAACACATACTGCATGTAAAATGTGTTATATAAGATACATAAAACAATAGAACAAGTATTCACAAATTGTAACGCCTGGAAAGCTTATTGGCAAAAAGGTTATTTGATTCTTCTCTTGAAATGTAAAAAAAAGATTGACGAGTTCGACTCAGTAGAGAAGACATCGTGTTGCCAACTGGCTGCACGACTTGTATCACGTTTTTGAGATTTCTTGCGTTTCCGTCTAATAGTCAAAGAGTTATGTGATATGCTCGTATCGAGTTTATAACGACTATATCCGTTTTTGTTTAAGCACAATGTTTTTCAAACTTTTCATAATTTCAATATTATATTACGGTAAGCAAAATAACAATGTATTTTAGTTCTACATAAATTTTACATATTTGTTGATAGCTATTTCGGCTTACGCCTTCGTCAGAACTATATAAATATATAAAATTTATGTAGAGCTAAAATACATTGTTATTTTTCTTATCGTATTATAATGGAGTTCTACCAAGTAAATGCTTACTCAATCAATTCAATATTATATTTTACTGCCATTATTTTCAATATGTCTAAAAAGCAAGATTTCAAATTTCATGCGGCAATAGGAAATGTATGATCACTTTTAAGGTGTACACAGTCAATACTTGGTGGATTGGCATTATAGTAAAAATAATAAAAATTTTTTAGTACTTTTTCCACAAAACAATTATTGACAACCAAACAGTCTCCAATGTTTAAGTTGTATAGGATTGGAAGAACGTGGGCAGAAAACCTGCCACTACGTTATTCATAGACGATCTCACTAGTAGAGAGGGAATGTTCATTTCACAGAAATTAGATTTTTTAAAGTTAATTAATGCATTGATTGAATTGCTATTTAGTTGGTAGAACTTCACTATAACACATATTTGAGCTATACACACTTTAGTTCTGACGAGGGCGTAAGTCAAAATAGTTATCAATTGTGTATTATCAATTTTTTTAAGGTGTTATTTTATACAACTGGTAGAGAAGAAGTTCTAATTAAAATAACTACAAAAACATCGCTAACACACTAATTTGATAAAATTAGATCAATATTGAAGATAACAAGTTTTAAATAGTAATACATATTTGATTACATATAAATGTACAATGTTCTTCTAATTGGCGCTTCAGTCCAGAAAAAAACTGGGATCCTTCGAATTTCATGTCAATAAATCATGTGACACCGCATTTATCCAGCGATCGTACTGTTATGCATCTTATCACCCCTATTTTATTAACTGCACATGGCTCAACCCTTAAGCCGATACATCCGTGAGACGCGATATCACATCCCTTTCTCACAGTCGTAAGAGCAATAAATTAACTTCAAGTATTAGTGGATAACCAAAAGCGATATTCTGCGCTTTTTACAAGATAAACTTTGCACTTGATTTTACTTAGTTCCCACAGATTTTATAAACACATGTGGTTAACTAAATGACTATATAACCCCATACAAACTACGATTCTGAGTTATTCTTCTACCATCCGTTTGCAAGCTTGTTATATATTGTCAGCTATTGTAAAACTGTATCTATACAAAATAAACCAAACATCAAAACGATAAAGGTATAAGTGTCTACCCGTCCGTGTCCTTCAAATATCATAGACAAATACCTGACGGTTGTCTATAAAACTGAACTATCTGGAATAGTTCATATTCGTCTTACAATTGAAACTCATTTGACTCGATATCTCAAGTCAAAGTCTCTGAAAGTAAGATCATATACATTCTCATCTCATATCAAACACTTGATATGAAGAGGACGGGGTTGCTTAAAATAAACTAAGCCAATTGAGACGACCTGGATTCGGTTTCCCTCGTTAAATGAGAGGGAACCTCTGTCCAGGGGATGCGCTCAAGTGAAACTATTTCAAAGTGTCAAACAATAGTGCAAAGCACACACATATTTATTTACGAATTAAATACAAGAAATTATTACATAAAGTTACATTAAGAAAATTTCGCGGTACCGGTTTTGGAGGATCTGGGAATAGCGGATTCCAGGGGAGAAGATTTCGAGTCTGCCAACACCGCTCAAGACATGGCTTTCGCTAAGATTTACAACTCAAGCTGGGGAAGGTTTCCCGGAACAGAGGGCAGCTATTCCAACTCCTTAATTATGGCGCGGCTAGGGCCGTCGACCAAGTTAAAGGCGTTATATGGCTTTAATAGTGCACACTCCAAGTTACCGTAGAAACTTCTTTAAAGAAACGTCTTTAAAGAATTGAAAGATGACACCTTTAACGTGAATCACACGTAACTTCTTTATAAACGCAGTGTTGCTAAAAAAAACATTAAATAGCTATTTACACATCAAAACAATTACAAATCTATATTACAGGAGAAGCACTGATGTACACAGCAAAATAAATCACATATCATTATTGTGAGCCGTACGTCTATAAGAAAGAATTTAAGATACATATTTTTTATGTCTGTCATAGATAACATAATGTTTGTACATTCAAATGGAACAAATAATAAGTAACGTGTTACATAATGTAACTAATGCATAACTGAACTATCGATTAGTCTAATTAAATAAGTTAAATGTTTTACTACTGAATTAAAGTGATCGTAGAATAAGTTGTGTATCAAACTAATTGACATTCAGAAGAATGAATAACAATAGCAAATAATTGCTTTTAATTGTGTAAGGTCAGGGGTTCTTAACCTTATTGCGGCTTCGGGCGTATTTCAGATTAAGGAGAAAAGCGGCGGAAGCAGGGCGGATTTTTACAAGTAGTACATTATATTATATTTTATATTATTATTGTTTTCTGGATAACTTTACATATAGCTGACATTTATTATATTACTAGTATTGCTACCCGGCGTCGCTCGGACTAAGCGACCAATAATTATTTAATGTTATATCATTCGACCTAATTATATCACAAAATCTAACATCCAAAATAGAGTTAAAATAAAATCACAAACTTTAATTAATTTGATGACAGCCCCATTCTCGCCCATTAAAATGTCCAAATTCAAGGAATAAATCTTATTTGCTGTCAAAGAAATGTCAAATAATACCTTCACGTAAATAATAAACATTATTAATAATAATAAAAGCCGGGAAAAGTTCAGTAGAAGACTAATTTATTACATTTTGACTAAATGTCTCCGCCGATAAAAATTCAAACATATTTTCTTTCATATTCGTTTTTATGGCAACTTAATGACCAACAATTCAAAAGGGAATTACAGACCCACAGACATACATACGCCGTTTCGGTTTTATATATAAGATGACCGAATTATTATAGGCCAGAAGATTATGGTTTAATTTGTCTTTAAAGTAATACCATACAGTTACATATGAAAGAAATAAGTTAAAAAGAAAACCATAAAATATTCAAAAAAAACATTTTTTTTGCGATTCAAATAAATAATATCAAAAATGCAATTCAGGATAACATTAAATTTAGCTTCTTGGTTGTAGCGGGCGCCCAAAAATAGCTCAGCGGGCGTACATGTGCCCGTATGCATTGAGTTAACAACACCTGTATTAGGCTTTTAGAATATGAACAATGGTAATAAATATAGTGTAAGTCACACGGAAGAAGATTTCAAGATATTTATTCATGATAGATTCATTAATATAATACTCATCTAAAACGATTTAGGTCATTTTTTGTTAAAGCATTGGTGCAACCTTATACCATAATAATGGATTTATAGAATCATCACTAGCATCATCCGCAGCTGTCATTAATACATGTGACCAGACTAACTTTACTTACCTTCGAATATGTCCTTGCATTATGAAAATCATTTTTACCGGAATTGATTTGTCTCACTAATGTGGCAAATATTGGGTCATTTCTGCTGACGATTATTCGATCAATGTGTCATTCATGCCAGCACGTATGTATGCAAAATATGAATCATAAATTAGGTAAATGGAGGAGCTAGCTGATAGCCGTGGGTGTAGGGACATACGGGCGAAACTAGAAAAATGGCTTTTTTGAGTTAAATATGGCAATGTCAAGCTCAAATGCAGTCCTATATGATATAAAAATATGATACTTATACGAAGAGCGGTTTATATCGCTCGGCTTTCCTGCAAATCATTAAGAACAAAGTATAGCATTGAAAACTGTTTTGCCATTTATCTCAGTTCGTTGTTTTTGTAGTTTCTCCCGTATGTCCCTACACCCACGATTACTATGTATGTATATGAGAACGGGAAAATTAATAGGTTCAATTTTAACAAATAGATAGCAAAAAAACTCAAATAGTTAGAAGTCAGTGACATTTTGTTACCTTACTTTGAAAAGGTTCAGATTGGCATGTTTGCCTTTAATGACCTTTTGGTCGGAAAAGCTTGTATTTACCGCATGTTATCATATGTATGTATATATGAATTTCAGAAGTATCTATGGTTGAATAACGTAGTTACCAGAATTTCGATGTTGCACTGCATCTTCACACTTATTTTACTAAATTTAAAAACTAAATTTAAAACAAAGTTCTAAGATTGTCATCATAAGGTCTTTAAGATCATTATTTCTCAGCAAAATTGTGAAAAAATATGTTTCAAATAAGTAATTTGAAACATTTTTACATGCTCATTGTTACAAGTGAATTTTAATCAATCGAAACTTCAAACGCTCATATCTTAAGACAGTGTCAAGAGCAGTTAGAATCTTTTCAAAGTTAAAACACATATAGTATAAACACGAAAAAAAATTGTGTACAAAAACGAAAAGCTTAAACTATTATGTATCTAAAGGTATACAATATAAAACAAAACTTTCACAGGACAGACAAATCATACCTTGTAAATATATTTGAATGACAGAACATAATATTATCTTAATAACACAGTATACAGATGTATTCTAGGGATATTACCACGTCTTGGCTAGAGGCCGTCGAGAAATTTGCAGAGTAATAATTTTTATGGAAAAACGTGACAGGCCAAGGTAAAAGAAGAATTTTCATAAAGGAATCGTTCAAGAATTCAAAAAAAATGTTAGTACTTATTAAAATATAAGCATTCTTGATTATCAAGCTACAATTTATTTTTCTTGTTTTATTTATACAATGAAAACTGGTTCATGCTCCTCGAAGTTTATAACCTCACAACCTTAATAAAATATACTAAGATCGAAAACTAAATGGGTTATAGCTCGTATTTAAAAGGGCATCGACGTCAGGATTTAAAAGCTTATTTAATTTATGTTGCAGTACACTTCTATGTGGATATAAAAATAGTTTTAATATAATAACGAGGCCACGAGCGTGCCATACCATCCTACGTAATAGCAAAATAAAATAAATGATTATTAAAATTTCTTTTCAATTAATTTGTTAAATCAATTAGACATGTTATATGCCATTAGTGTGTACTCTTAAAAATATGAATTTGAAATATCATTACCATTATTCTTCTGTCAATCTTTTAAGTCAGGGATACCCAACTGAAATGACAAGGTGGGCAAAATAAAATTATGCGTGTCGCTGATGGGCCACTTTAAAATATATTTTAAGCATAAAATAATTATGTTTTTTTGGATTATAATAAATAAACAGTTCATAATTTAATTATAATTTTAAAGCCTTTTAACATGCATTTTTTTGATGTTGAATGGTATTTTGAACGTTGCGCATCAAAGTAGATTAGTTAAATTTTCCTCAATCAACCTGTTTCAGTACTTTAATTTTAATATTTTTAGATTGAGAAAAACGCCTTGTATGGAAATGTGGTACCAAATGCAGCTATAGTACACATTGCTAATTGACTTAATTTCTGAAATTTCTTTGAAAGAATATATTTTTGATAAAATTCTTGTATTAATAAATATATAAGTCACAAATTCAGTGATAGATTTTTTAAATGTATTCAACAAGTGACAAAAATCAAAATGTATAGAAAGTAGAAAACCCTCAATTGGGCCACACATGGCTCGCGGGCCATGGTTCGGCCATGCCTGTTCTAACTGCTGAAAAAATATTTTCTAAATATTTATAATGTCAAAATATAATTAATGAATAACCTTGAGCTAGTAACGTTGTATTTAAGAAAATGTATTTTAGCACAAGTTTTTTTCTATACTTCCTGTTTTTTTCGTCCTTAAAACTAACAGTTTGACCCTTTTAAAATAGGTCATATGTCAAAGTTATATCACGAATACCATAAAACTATCGAATATATCTTAAAATATTTTCAGATTTATTTATAGTTTTTAATATAAGGTTACGCAGATCAAAACATTGAAATACGATACGCATATATTATTTTTATATGCCGGAATCATGAGATTCTTAATTTAAATATACCATGTTTATAGTTCAACCGATTGATATGAAATATGTTCGCAAATAAATGAAGTATTGGAACATTTTTGAATATTTTATTTTTAAATTTTAAATTACTATATAACATTATGTTATTATCATGATGGAATATTATTCGAGAATCACCCGTTCGATGCAGATAAAGGAGTTAAATTTTAGAATAAAAACACAGACGAACAAAAATTATTTTGTCAAGAAATATTAGATATAATTAGGGTTCAGCATAACAGTCTTCCAATTTAATCTTCCACTCTCACCATTTAAAACCCCTTTAAATAAATATCATTATTTATAAAGTCAAACTATTGAAATCAATTCAGTAATAATATCACTTTTAAAGGTGTTCACTGTTAATACTTGGTTGAATGGTATTACAATAAAAATAATAAAACATGTTTAGTACTTTTTCCAAATATTTTTTTTGGATCAGGACCGGTTTCGCTCATGGAACATTGTCAATTGATGATTCTCGCCATGAACGAAACCGGTCTTGATCTAATATATTTTTATTATGTTTATCAAATGAATAATCGATTCAATTTTTTTTTCTGAGAAACTTTATAAAATAAATATTTTTGGCAAGGAAAAAATATACAAATTATACGATAGGTCCGTTGTGCAGATGTCAACGTCTTTTGCTTCCGAAACCGACCGCCCGGGCTCGAGTAAATATTTTTTAAACAACAGTTGACAATGCTCGCCATGAGCGAACCGGTCCTGATCCAATAAATTTTATTTTGAAAAAGTACTAAAAATGTTTTATTATTTTTATCAATAATAATAGGTTGGATAAAATCCACGATTTATTTATCGATAATTCCTTGTTATTATCTAGTATTTACGATACTGCATTCAAAATATTCAATAATTATAATTTACCCACATAACTCATTTAAACTTGTTTACAACATTTTTTTGCTAATTCATATAGATTACGTTAATAGCAATTAAGCTTAGTGATCTTCTTTTATTTTTGTATATAAACGATTTAAACTGTTTCCTGTGCGTTCTTTCAAATACATTCGCGCACTTGAAATGCCTGAAGATGTCGAAAGGTGAAACCAAAAACTTATAGAAAAGTACAAAATACAAACGATTTTAATTTGATTATTATATAAAAGGTCTTTTTATAAGGACGCTTAGTTTTGAAATGTAAATAAAACAAGTTGTTTGTGAGATTTCGACTAAATTTTAATTTAATTTGTAAGTATATTTTACGGCATTAAATATGGAATATAGCATCAAATGCCTGCCAATATCCATTCATTATAAAATGGGCCATGTCGCTAAAGTTGACTTTTTTGACAAATTTGGGTAAACTTCCAACTGCTCCAGAACCCAATCAGGCGTTGTCTGTGGTCGTTTACCTGAAGTTCCTTGGTTATTTGGATTTTATACGGGTGCAGACATAAGGCCCGATTCGAAATTCGCCAAGTTGAAGTCGCAGAAAAGCCAAGTTCTTGTGAACAACGAGAAATAAGCTGCCTTGGGTTTTCCTGTACACTTTCACACACAGCAGCAATGTTTTCATCAGATATTGTATTTTGATGACGTACAGGTAGGTGTTGGCCGATTATTTACCAAACTGGTTGACTCAAATTTGGACACTAAACAATGAATAATCTACTCAGCAGGACAAAGTAACATATTTTGAGCGTCCCTATTGAAATACCATTTATTTAGATTGAATCCACAGATCTATTTCGAAACGTCCATCAAAAATACATATTTAAAAATATTGTGCGAAGTATTGTTTTATGAAATGTAGCAAAATCATAAAGTGTAACTATTTCATGGTTACGAGCTTACGAGTTACAAATTGAATAGTTATATTTCGTAAATATTCTGCAATATATGATAATTATATAGATATGCTCATGTTAGTCTCAAATAGCGCCGTATTGAGTACTTATCCATACACATTGCACGTTTTGTGGGTATCATCTCTTACGACGTAAGTTGCCTTCGTGCTTGAGCGGTGACAGGTATGATCACGAATTCTGCATCTTTTCAAAACCGCGCTTAATTATTATTAAGACGATTCATACGTGATCCAAACCCATATTCCACCAAATTGCTTTTATGCCAGTCGCGGAACGTTTTAAAGTTACTACATGCTGACAAGTATCATCAGTTGAATCGTAAATTTATTGATTGAGTAGACATTTACTTGGTAGAACTCCATTATAATACGGTACGAAAATAACAATGTATTTTAGTTCTACATAAATTATTTTTGACGTGACAACGTCTTATAAATCGATGAACGCCCGCTGCACGCACGAAAAAACATGACTCATTGTCCCGTTTGTCGCGTTACGCCGAAGGCAAGCGTGCGAGCGAGAGCGCGGATAAGCGATAGAGAGGCACGATCGGCCTACCGTTCGGATTGTGCCGCATCTATCTCTCTTCCACTCGATTGGTCGATGCGTCTGAGTAGAAAAGAGACAGCGGCAGCACACAACTTATACACCTACAGTAGCTACACGTGATCTGTTTACAACTGTTTACAAAGTGAAGTGAAATGTTAATGTGGTTTTCATTGTTTATATTACAACAACAATTGCGGCAATAAAGGTAATTAATCCTTGAATTAATGAGTGCGAATAAAATATATCAATAAAAAATTGTAGATTTCATTTCACTCCTTCTTCGTATCCATACAAAATAATGATAATTCAATAAAAATGATTCCATTTTATTCATAAAAGTATGCAATCATTTCATCAATGTTTTCTTATGACATTGTCACGTTAAACTATCGTCCGTAAACCGACTTTATTTATATTTGTTGATAGCTAGATAGATAGAGATATATAGAGAGGGGATGTATGGTGTACCCTATCTAGCCTAGGTATATAAGCTATCTCTAATGCACGTTTGAAACATAGTTCTGACGAAGGCGTAAGCCGAAATAGCTATCAACAAATATAAAAAATAATTTATGTAGAACTAAAATACATTGCTATTTTCCTACCGTATGTTAATGATAAATATCAATTTGTTTAAATGATATAAGGTTTCATAATACGTTTATATTTTTTCAGCCTCTGTTTATACTTATTATGTAACAATCGTTATTATGTATTATTGCAACGGTCAACAAACATCGGCCTGTGGGCCATATCCGGCCCGCTAAAGATTTTCATCCGGCCCTCCAAAAAATCTCGATTTTTGAAAGTAAATTATTCAAATAAGAAAAAAATGTGTTCTTGAAATTTTATGATTTGGATGTGAATTCACAATTATTCATCAATTGGTTCCTATAAGATACGACAACGTATAAACCCATAAAATATAATAAATATTTTCTATTATAAATTCCAATAGAAATTACATTTTATAATTATTTAAGAACGAATAAAGTACTATTCTTATTTGATTCGAATAAGAATTTAGTTACTATCCAGCCCGCCAAGTTTAAAAAATTTCAATCCGGCCCGTTTCTCAAAAAGTCTGGTGACCCCTGTGACTACGAAACACATTTTATCTACAAGTTTATCAAATTTGAATCATTTGATTTTTGAACTTTTACATGTGTTTTGTCGGGTTTCGCTTTTCAAGATCTACAGGCATTTCAAGTGCACAAATGTACTACAACTACTTATTAACATAAATCTCTTAAAATAAATTAAAGTTTTTAACTAGACATCAGTCCAAGTTTTTTTAATATTATGATGACCGGGCTTGTTAAACTATTGTTTATTTTCAGCTGAAATTGAAAAAATGATAAGAACGCACAATACAGTTGAAATTGCTAGAAATGAGTAGAAATGAGCAGGGATGCCCAACAGAATCCGCTTGGTGGGCCAAACAAAATAATGAATGTCTCTGATAGGCCACACACTAATATTTTAAGCCTTACCAATAAAAATTTTGAATCGTAATATTCCATGAGCTTTGTCGCTAACGAGCAGGATATCGCCTTATGGCTTCTTCATGCAGTTCAAGTGCACGAATAAACTTAAACTGACGATTTTTTATATGTCAACCGGCGATTTAAACGTCGCGCATCGCAGGAGATTAATTAAGCTTTTATCAGTAAACCTGTTTCGACACTTCAATTTTACGATTCTAGCTTTGATAAAAATGACTCGCATTCAAAAGCGTGGCCAAATGTAGCGAGAATTATCAATCATCATTTGATAATGCTCACTTTGAGCGAAACCGGTCCTGATCTAATACATTTTGTGTGGTAAAAGTACCTACTAAAAATGTATTATTATTTAATCTAGAACAAAATTCAAAATGCAAGGGTCACACAAAGCTTTTAATTTGGGCCACATGTGGCCCGGGGGGCTGAGGTTTGAACATGCCTGGCCTGAAGTATAGCGCCATGATTTCAAAGCGACTAAAGTAAATTTTTGACTTGAAATTGTCCAAATCAAATTCATTATATCACCATTTTACGTGTTAACGCTTTGCCACTCATTGATGCAAGTTATGAATTCTAAAAATCCGTTGAAATCAATTCTCACACTGAAGATGGGCGACTTTTTCTCGTGTCATGATTTGTTTCGCAATACAAAAGTTCAATGTGAGGATAACGCACGAAATGTAATATAATATTATTTATTTGGAAGAATTTCGCTTCACGTTTTTGACATTTCCATCCCGGTGGGTAAGACAGCTTACCACCACTGCCACTTTATCTTAATATTGGTGATACAATGTTTAAGATTTTGGTATTCTTAAATCATTGTTTTTTTTTGCCTTTTGCACTAAAAAATATGTTTTTGATCGACTAGTTTCGTCGCAATTAAATAAAAAAAAAAATAAGTCGGATTATTATTGACCGAAAACCATTTATACTGTCGCTAACAATTGCCAAGATTCAAATTTCACTGCCCATACGCGATAAGATAACGTTATCTTATCTCAAACGCGCCTTTTTCAACATACGTTTCAAATCAAATAGATGCTTTTAACATTAAAAGGTGAACATAAGCGGTCGTGTTCACAGTTTTGATATCGCCACTCTGGAATAAACATGAGCGCAATCAGGTTGTCACATTCATGCGCAACTTAAAATATGAATAACTATAGGTAAACTATCGATTTTTAAATATATTTTTTTAGAACGATGCAAACATAAACGTTAAAGCATAATATAACATGTTATGAATGCCAATAAAGGAGTACACACTGGAGTTATTTTTAGTCTCCCCTTTGGATCACACGCTATTTTTAGAGACCGTCATTCGAGAGTTAAGCGGTTAGCGTAGACGCAACGCAGACTAAATAATCGACCATTAAATCATAGACACTTTCTTCGCACATTTAATTTAAATACCAAGCCATTAATAATGATTCCATTATTTAAATTAATTTATCGCACTATTGTTAGAATTTAAAAGTACGTCACATTTATATTTAAACTCCGATTACGTATCTATTTATTATTTTATATTAAATAATGCGTGAGATTTTCTTAAATATTTAAGAGCAGTGGGACGAATATTTTTGGACAGGTCTACGACGTTTTTTTTAGAAATATTTGTCCTCGCTATTTGGAAAATTTTAATCCAAATTTATTTGTAAATTACTTATACCCAAGACTTTTTTCATTCTAAATTACCCAAGAAAATAATGATCGACTTTTTTTTTGTTTTTAAATTCGTTAATTGATTTATGAATGTGTCTTCGAAAGCATGGATTTCTGTGTTTTACAAATTTCTTTCCAGTCATCCTATCCTACAAAAAGTGTGTACTGAGAGCGATTATTGAAATCCTGTTCTAGCCCTATCCTTCTATTACTTCTATCCTTCCCTATTATTCTATCCTTGTATTCCTTCTATCCATCCCTATTCCTAATCCGTCTATTCCTAAGAATATAATAGACTAATCTCAAAAAATGTTCAGAAATATAGCAACGAAAAGTCCTCGTAGAATCATTTTGAGTGAACATGGCTAACTGGTATTGAATCTGAATTCAAGCAATGCTTTAGCCCACTAATCTTTGGTTTGAAACTGTAAGCTTATCAGAATATGTACTTCTCTTAATTCGAAATGTTGGATTTAAATTAAAGCATAAAAAATCAGATCCCTGGTTGCAGCAGTCCAGAGCGTTCGCTAGAGATAGAAGATGCATATTTATGCAAATGTACAAGTTGGTTTTTCCCACCATCACCCGCTGTGTATATGCAGCCAATGTTTCATGGCCGCCTTCACAACGCTTTCGACTTAGAAAAAGGAATTCACCCGTCACATTCATGGCCCAAGCGGATATGCACGGGACTGATTATGAACGATGCACTAGTGTGCTTGAAAATAGAAAATAAAATAAAAATAATAAAGTAAATTGGAATGACTAGCTCAGCCACTGAAATCAGCTGGATACAGAGTATCCTGCGTATAATCCGTATACTGAGAGCCCGTCGTGTAAGACGAGTATATACTCTAGTGAAGAATCAAGATTATTTCGACCCCCGAATAAATTTGCAAATTTTTCAAATGCAATGAAGTTAGCCTTAGATGCAATCAAGTCAGCGTAGCCTATTGGTCCCGTGTGAAGACGGACCACAGCAAACAGTTCTGCTCATTCGGAATTCATTTGGGGGCATAGGATGTGATTAGCGTCCTGGTGGGCGTGCCCACAAGTACAGTCCGGCGTAAAAAAACTAATGTAAAACTAAACTACTATAAGTATTCCAGTAGAATTTTGATTTAATTTAATCATTTCCAAGTTAATTATTTCCAATAAATCAAATAACCTCACCCGGAAGAGCAAAGGACTGAAAGAATGATTGCAAATCGAAGGCGTTGAAATAGACCATCTGGTTGAATAAATGAGGCCACATTCAAACAATATTAAGTATACGTTGTGTTCACCAAATAATTATCGTCTTTCGTAAAAAATCATTATCATTTAAAATACCTAAATCTCGACGTATGATGCACGTCCGAGTTTATCTAATCGACACTTTACTTTGAAAAGGTTCAAACTGCTCTTGACACTGTTTGAGATTATTACAGCTTACGCCAATGCGCCAAATATTCTTAATAGTGAAAGTCATACGAGATTAACTCGATGATAAATAATGAATCAGTTGTGCACAAAATCAACGATAAATAACATACACCCAGCCCAAGATCTCTTTTTTCAATTGAAAAATCTAACCTTGCCGAGAATTGAACTCGGGTCCCCTGATCGCTAGGACAAAGCTCTTGCCACTATACCACAGGGATCGACAATGAGCGTTTGAAGTTTCGATTGATTAAAATGTTTCAAATTACTTATTTAAAGCATATTTTTTCCCAACTCTTACTGAAAACTAACGATCTTAAATATCCAATTATAGAAATAATGATGACAATCTTAGAACTTTGTCAAATAAATTTAGTAAAAAAAGTGTGCAGATGCAGTGCAACTATGGAACTTTTCTAACTCCGTTATTCAACCATAGATAATTCTGAAATTCATATACATGTATGATAGAATGCGGTAAATACAAGCTTTTCCGACCAAAAGTTAATTTTAGGTAAAAATGTCAATTAGAACTTTTTCAAAGTTATGTGATGTAATGTCGAAATGCAAGCAATGATTTTACACGTGACGCCGTCATCATCAACTCGTATACTAGTTATTATAAAATCATGCGTTTGCTTACAGTACTGTAAAATTATACAATCACACAATTATATTAGCCCTTTGGCGGTGCAGAGAATTTCGTGTTTCAGTAATTTTGTGTAGTAAAAATCTTTTGTTTTAAACTAAAATGAAAATTACACAACTATAATGGGACATGTTGGGATAATCGTCACATAGAAAATTGAATATCAGTAAATGGTTATTATTAATGGGGTAAAACTAACTTAACCATTTATTTATTCTCCCAAACTGGGACACCTAAACAAAGGCAGATACTTATTCGTTTTAGGTGCCTCACATCTTGATACATTTACAATTGACATGATATTAATGTTTTGTTCATGTCATTTAAGGTTACCTATTTTATTTATTTACCAGTATTGCTACCCGGCGTCGCTCGGACTAAGCGACCAATAATTATTTAATGCAATTCCACCAAATATTGACAGTGACCACCTTAAAATAGATCCATGAAGCTAAAACGGCTAAACTTACTGTCTTATTTAAGAAATATACATTAAAACAGTGTTTAGCTTCCCATTATAGTTGGTTCAATCGAGAGTGTCTTCGGCTCAAAATTCATCAGTTTATAATGCTCGCCATGAGCGAAACCGGTCCTGATCCAATAAATTTTATGTGGAATAAGTACTAAAAATGTTTTATTATTCTTATTACAATGCCATTCCACTGTCTATTGACAGTGAACACCTTAAAAGTGAAGAAATCTTTAATATTTAATATATTAGATTACAATTAATTTCTAAAACAAAACACTTTTTTAAGACTTCGATAACTCACAGACAGACACGATTTTGTAAGCTTATTGTATTTATTACGTGTATTATGATAATCAAAACCATGTAATTATTTTTACAATAATAACATATGACATAAAAAAAATCTGAGAGTGTTCAATGAGGCACAGATCTTTTCGTTCATTGAAGATCATATTAATCCTGACCAAAGATAGTTTTCTTGTGTAACAAATAATATATAATAAAACTAGTATTGCTACCCGGCGTCGCTCGGACTAAGCGACCAATAATTATTTAATGTTATATCATTCAACATAATTATATCACAAAATCTAACATCCAAAATAGAGTTGAAATAAAATCACAAACTTTATTTAATTTGATGACAGTCCCATTCTCGCCCATAAAAATGTCCAAATTCAAGGATAAAATCTAATTTGCTGTCAAAGAAATGTCAAATAATACCTTTACGTAAATAGCATTCATTATATTATTAATAAAAGCCGGGAAAAGTTCAGTAGAAGACTAATTTATTACATTTTGACTAAATGTCTTCGCCGATAAAAATTCAAGCATATTTTCTTTCATATTCGTTTTTATGGCAACTTGCAACAACAATGCAAAAGGGAACTACAGACCCACATACATACATACGCCGTTTCGGTTTTATAAATATATAAGATTTGAAAATTAGGCTTTCAGTAGATTGGGACATTTATCTATGCTTAGAAAATCGTTTTTCAGGGGTTTGTATAATTGAATAATTCTCTCAACTGCAAGCAACAGTATAAGTCAGTTTGTCTTGATGTAAACTAATAATTTGTGATATTCTACACCGACTAAATCACATTATTCTTTTGTAGTGTCCACCCGAACATTTTTTATAGATAAATAATCATATTTTTTCACTGCCGTGCATTCAAGATCCACCGACATGCCTTAGCCCAACTCGGGTGCTATTAATATCTTACCATAGTACTTTAGTTTGACGAATCAGCTTGGTTTCGGGGCCAAAAAACCATAAATGCCGTAATTTCAATCATTAAAGAAAAACCGTTGGAGTAGTTCGATGCAGGTGCACATTTTAAATACTGTTATACAATGGAACGGTATTGAAATGTGTATTTATATGCATTGTCTCTATCTAAGATTTTACAGAATTGGGAAAAGATTCAGTCTTAAATTTTTATAACATTTTATTTATTTATTTAAGAAAAAGCAAATCATGGCATTACAGCTGACGCCAATGCGCCATGGATTTGACAAATATAAATACATGCATTTATATATATATACGTATGTATATATATAATAAAAATCACAAATTAATTAAAAATTAAAAATAAGATGAAAATTACAATAGTCATAAAAAAAACAGAGGGAAAAAAATATTAATATCACAATAGAAATTTTCAAGGCAGTCATCGATTCTATTTAAAAACTTAATATGAAATATGTCGACATAAGGCATTGTCTGCTTGCAAAATCAACTGGCAATTTCTTGTTTATAAAAATATATTTTTTAAATCATAATTTTATTTATAATTCTAATATTGAGCATGTTAAAATTACCCGAATATCAAAATATATCCGGATAGCTTATGTTTTACTATTCGATATCCGAATAGTTGATAATGACTTATAGTTGGAATCTTTACTACTAAAGTTCTACCAACAGCTAAATTATCTTTGGTTAGTTAGCACATTATGAACGCTTATCCTTTACATAGTAATTCATGCTCATCTTTTGGACCAATTGATAGTATTGGCATTTACTTGGTAGAACTCCATTTTAACACGCTGGAAAAAAATAGCAATATATTTTAGTTAAACAAAAAATTATAAGATATATGGTTGATTGCTATTTCGGCTTACGCCATCGTCATAACTAGTTCATATCAGATCCATCTTTAACTATAGATTTTTTTTATAGAGAATAGAATTTTAGTAGAAAACGATTAGTAATAATAAACAATTAAAAATAATATTTTACGAAAATAAGATCGATTAAAAAAGTCATTTCAGTGATGATATGAAAATTTCAATGAATAATGATCGTTAAAAAAGTCGTGAATAAGATTAAACTAAATCAGTTATTAAAAATCGTGAGAAAAAATATCGCCGACTTTCAAGATACAATAATTAAGTATCTAGAAATCTTCACCTCTCAATAATTAAGAAAAACAATATGCCGATCAAGGATTGCAGATGCCATACATTCAAGTCATTATGAAAAAAATATGCACGCAGTAGTTATAAAAGTAACACACGATCACATATATTTTCGAAACTTGTATTTATCCAATTCTCGAACTGACAAACATTCATTACGATAGACCGCTATAAATATTATCACACATGAAGCTTAATAATTGACACAGAAAAAGTATACATCTTTTCTCTGTCTCCACAGCTGTGATGCACAACTTTTTTGTCAGAAAGGCCAGATAATCAAATCTCAGATAGATTGAGGGTCGCATGGGAAAAAACATTATTTCTATAGTCTTTTTTTAAAGTGAATAATTAGTCAAGATTTTAACGTTATATTATTTCAGAGTACGATCATTACAGTCATAATTTGATAATGCAATAATTTTATAAATGATTCTTGATTAATATTAGATCTACAAAAGGGTTCATTTAAAACAGTGATGCACAACCTTTTTGGGAGAAGGGCCAGGTTACCAATTCTCAGATAATTCGAGGGCTGCATGGGTAGAAGTGGTTAAATTCTCGGTATTTTTAGTGGAAATAAAATTTAACTTTTTTTAAAATAGTCCGTAAAAAGTTCTGAAGAAAAAATTTGGGTATAATTAATATATAATTTAAAATAACTTTGATTATTCCACGTATTGTGCTACTAACTGTGACCAGCCTTTCGTATTTTGCTTATCTTTCATATTTTGCTTACCTTGTCTATGAATTCTGACAGCTGTCGATTTTTGTAAAAATTGAGTTAAAAATTGACTCCGGCCTATTTTCGTATTTAATTTTATATTAATTATCAAGAAGCCTAAATCTTTAATGCATTCACATATGGATGTTTGGTCTTCTGAAAGAAAAAATATTTTTCAATATTAGCCTAAAATAAAATTATTCTTTTTATTTTAAACAAATAATATACTTGTGTGACTGTCTCTATCCATATAATATTATTATTTGTATGGCATGTGGTTGCATTTTTGCTCCCAAAAATTAAAACAACTCGATTTCATACTTATTGCGAAATATTCTTTAGGATCTTCTATTATGATAAATTTAAAAATTAAAGACGAAACATTTCAAAAAAAATCGTAAGCTTTACATTAATTAAAATAATGTTATCTGCTTTCAAATACCTTCCTACGTTCCTACGTGGAATATTTTATTAATCTATCAATAAATGCACAGTGACATTTGTCTTTAAGTAACACCATAGACAATTTATCTTTCTGAAATGCAAAAGTGGTTACCTGGAGCCTAGAGAGTATAGGGGCGGAGCTAAGCAGGAGAGGATTGGGATTCTGCCCCGTGTACCTATTACCATATATTACCAAAATTTGATTGATAATTGTCATATGGGCCGCATGACACGTCATTGCAGGACGCAGGCTGGGCATCACAGCTCTACAGTTATAGCTGCATTATGACTGAACAGATTTACATCCTCATTTCACGAATGTCTCATTGTCAGTTTTCTTTTTTGGATATGTATTTATTTGATGGAGCTTTTAGTTCTAATGTGCGTAAGCTTCAAAGTTCTTCCCGTCTTCTTCGTATCGAAGCTTATTTTTTATATTAAAATTGTATTCCCTTCCTATCGCTGTTGGCAGGAGAGCTGACACCAGTTCAAGACGTCAGCTTACGTTTTTTTTAAACCTTGGAGGGTCATCGACAAGAATGGATCTCGGTCTATAACGATTCTCAGATGTCTTCTCGTCAGTGGTGAAAATAATTATTATTGAGGTATAAATAATAGTACATACTATTTTATGGATTCGCTTTTTAATATTACAAATCGCTTCTGTAAATATGTTATGTATTTGTTTACCAAGTTTGCTCTCAATGTGGATCATATGGACGTCTCAAGGGACATTTTATTTGAAAACTGCTTGCTACTTAGTTGTTCATACTGCTTTCTTTTGAAGAGGGTAGGGATATATGGATAGGAGCTAGAAAATGACTAGTGATTAGCTAATCACTTTCACTACGTACGGTGTAGGAAGGAATTTTAGACAATACAAACGAAAACATACATATGTTGTTGAACAGAAATCAATAGTTCAATTGAAAAATGAATTAGTTGCCCAAAATCTAGATTAAAAAATCAGTTGTCTAAAAAAAAAAGACCCGGTAAAAAGGAAAATTTAGTTAGGCTGCAATGACTAATCGGTTTCAATTATCGGAAAAACTAGTTTTTATCTAAATTTCCGAAAACTAAATTCGTAATGAAACGATTAGGAACATATGTAGTACCGCCAGAATAGTAAATATTCTTATATTTACGGATATGTAATACATAGTACTTGAAAGATCTAGGTCTCGTCCTTGATTAGATATTCAATCAAAATTCGTGCAAAACTTTTTAGGTTGATTATCATAATACACGTAATAAATACAATAAGCTTACAAAATCGTGTCTGCCTGTGAGATATCGAAATTTTATTTTAGAAACTAACTGTTGAAAAATGTAAGTTTTTCGATCTAATAGATTAAATATTATAGAATTCTTCACTGTCAATACTTGGTGGAATGTTATTATAGTAAAAATAATAGTACATTTTCAGTAATTAATCCACAAAAAAATATTGGATCAGGACCGGTTTCGCTCATGGCGAGAATTATCAACTGATACAACGAAACAGTGACATTTATACAGAAAGTAAAGCCATATTTATTAAATACACTTGTTTTGGTTTTTACTTTATTAATGATCATTCATACTTAATTGATTTTTGATGTAATAGCTTGTATTGCTAAGAGGTCTTCAACATTTAAATTATAGTCTATTTTGCTTCAATTTATATGCTTAGTTGTAATACCAATTGTGTGTCATACCTTGTAATTATTCCTTAACTTTTGTATAAATATCACTGTTTCGATGTATTTCTTATCAGTTGATAATGCTCGCCATGAGCGAGACCGGATCCAATAAATTTTATATAAAAAGGAAGGTTCTGTTGATTGTTTATGTTTCGACTTATGTATACATATTTGTTTAATCTCTACAAATAATTATAGTGACAGGTTTGTAATCATAATAATATATGATGGTACTTCACCGCAGGCAATATGTTAAGAAGCAGTACGCCAAAATATAAAATATAGATTTCACACTATTGACGACTTAATTTGAGTGCTCAATCAGTCAGCCAATTTGAGCTTGGTCAAATTATTAAGGCAAAATAAAAAATTGTAATGTGATTTATTGACAAAAAACGTTATGGATGTCGCTCGTTATGAGGCATTTCTCAACAGTCACCAGTGAATCTATATTTAGTATACACAGCCAACATTTAAAAAAACACAATTTAATAGCATTCTTGTTACGATGGGAATGGGTTCAAATCTTCCATAGGAAGCAAATAAAAAAGGTTTTGAATTCGACAGATCTGTGCTGCCTTAAATAAATATAGTCTTTATCCGATGATATACTCAGTGGCGGTACGTGGATTAGATATCTTGTGGTGGCGCAGTTGTTAACATCAAAATTAGTAAAATTAACTAAAACATGTATTTCATAAATCATTCACGCTATGCATTTCTATCCTTGAGTAAAACACTTTCTATTGATTGAGTAGGCATTTACTTGGTAGAACTCCATTATAATACGGTAAGGAAAATAACAATGTATTTTAGTTCTACATAAAAGCGGTATATATAAGATGACCTGCGGTACATGTGATTTAGTATATGTGGCGCAGACGGGGAGAAAAATTCTGACCCGTGCAAACGAACATGTTAGATCATTTAACAATGGAAAAACTGATTCACAATATGCGAATCACCTCATAGAACAATCACATAATCCGAATACGGTCCCGAGTTGTTTACTTTCCTGTAGTAAAGGCCTTAAGCTAAGTGCATTGGAACAGCTAGAAATTAATAGGTATAATCAATCCAATGAAATTCTTAACGACCAGATTACTTGTATTGCTTCACCTCTTCTATACCCTTTATTATGCAACAAACTAAAAACAATTTAAAAATTAAAATATATGCACTTAAGACTTTGCAGATTTTAAGTGGTTTCACACGATAAAAATAACCCAAAAATACCCAGATTATATTTCGCACCATTACTTTAGACCAATAAATTAAACTTATTTAAATTCTTCCATGGTTGGTATGGTTTGAAAAGAAAGAGAGGATGTACGGGGCACCCTGTCTAGCAAAGGTATATCAGCTATCTCTAATACACGTTTAAAAACATAGTTCTGACGAAGGCGTAAGTCGAAATAGCTATCAACAAATATATAAAATGTATGTAGAACTAAAATACATTGTTATTTTCCTTACCGTATTGAAACACTTTTTAGTTGAAAAAAAAACTCGCACCCGTACAGACGCAACACTGCTGGAGAGACAGTGCCCAAGCAAGTTTGTATCAGTGAACTCCCCTCCTCGCGCTCCTCTTTCACCCACTCTAGGATATTCCATTGACAACGGTACTGCTCAAAATCGCTTTTTATCATAATTATTGGATGTATCGGTGCGCGGGGCGAACTTAATACACGCCTAAATAATATTGATATTTACATTACAGTTTTTTATATAAGTAAGTATTTTTTGCGCGTCTAAAAAATTATCTATATTATATCCAATAATAATATGAATGTATCTGTATGCGTACCCAGAAAAAACTGATAGTATAAGTTCATTCGTATACTTGAAATGCCCTAAAGATGCCAAAATCCCGCTAAATTCGATAAAATTTAAGGAGTAATTCATCTAGATTTTTTTTTCGAAGATTGACGATTTTAAATTGAAAAAATGACCAAAAGCACATTTAGTCGAGTCGGAAATGTCAAGGTATAAAACTTATTATAATGAGACATACATAAGCGGTACATTTGTGTTTTTTTGAAGCAGCACGTTTTTGGCTAATACATCATGTCGATATGTTTAAACAAATTTGCTCGCGGGTATCAAATGATTCTCGTATTAATGCAATTGCAGATACGAGGATAACTATATTTGTAGGCCAGTGATAATGTCTGATTATAATAATTAGAAATTTGGAAAGGTCAACAAAACTAAAACAAATTGCAAGCAACTAGATTGAGTTTTTTTAGACTAAACACGTGTTAACACTATAATGCAATACGTTGTAGGTAGAATTTGAGAAGTGAATTTTCAACAATTACTTCGACCAAATTTCACTTTTTGAATTTCTTCAGGAAATATCAAAGTATTATATCAATGATGGACCATTTCTGACACAAACTTTTAAATGGGAAAGTTTTCTACATTAAATTTACAAGTCATTATTCTCACTATTTAAAAAATTCGTTACTTCACCTTCTAATCAAACTTTACCATATTTTTTTGGATATCTATTTGATTGAGTTTCACGTTTTAATGCGTGTAAGCGTCAAAGTTCTTTCCGTCTTCATCGTCTCCAAGTATAGTTTTTATATTCAAGTTGCATTCCCTTACCATCGACAAGAGTGCGCGTAGTGTTCCCTCGTGAAGCCAGTTCAAGAGGTCAGCTTAATTTTTCATCTTTTCTTATGTAGGGTCATCGAGAAGAATGACTGTCGATCTATAACGATTTTCAGATGCAAGCTTGCTGTAATTCGGCAGACAAGAGATCGTTGAGTTACAGTGATGGCCTACTAACACTGTGAAACTTTTTAGAGGTTTCACGATGGTATACGTGGGTGTATTATATCCCGATTCCCATTATCCAATCTCGAAGGTTGAGCGACCGACTAAAAACAATAACTTTAAACGTAAAATGATCAATCCAAACGGATGCGGCACGTATTTGCTTCACCTTAGTATATTTTTTTAATTAAGAAAAAAGGATTAATAATAAGGTCAATTACCCCTAATGACCCTCAGTTACTGTCATTATACTTCAATTACTTGAAATATTCTATAGATATCCGTCTTTGATGAACTGGCGATTGAGGTTAAAACAAATCAATGATTTTATTTTTCGAAGGGTTAGTCGTTTTATAATTGAAAAGTGCATTTATGAATTTCAATTTGTATTGTGGTAATGCATGACAGTAGTAAACTTTTTTATTTATGGAATTCATCGCGCAGTAATGTTAGGAACGTCTAAGTAAAACTATGTATTTTGTCACTTTTAAGGTGTTCACTGTCAATACTTGGTGGAAAGGCATTATAATAAAAATAATAATACATTTTTAGTACTTTTTCCACATAAAATTTATTTGATCAGGACCGGTTTCGCTCATGGCGAGCATTGTCAACTGATGACAGTGTTCACTGTCAATACTTGGTGGAAAGGCATTATAATAAAAATAATAATATCTTTTAGTACTTTTTCTACATTAAATTTATGTGATCAGGACCGGTTTCGCTCATAGCGAGCATTGTCAACTGATGACAATGATCAGTTATAATGCTCAATGATCAAAACAATACTCGCAAAAAAACCGGTCCTTTTATTTTTATTTTTATTTTTATTATGTACTAGTATTGCTACCCGGCTTCGCTCGGACTAAGCGACCAATAATTATTTAATGTTATATCATTCCCAAAGAATTACAGACCCACAGACATACATACAAACACACATACATACGCCGTTTCGGTTTTATATATAAGATTTTGTATTACAAAGAACACCGAACCCATACCAGATCGCTGTACAATAGCTTGCAACTGGTTACCTTACCTTACACCCATACAGGGGACAGTTGAAGAAGAAGAACATTTAAAATAAAGTAAAATAATTTTGCTTCGCTAGATTTAAAATGTTACTATAGAAACGTAAATAATTAATTATTTTTATGAATAGATGTCAATGTTAATGTTAATATATCTGGACGAGAGACTTTTTCAAAAACTGTATAAGAAAGACAATGTTTCGAAGATTGTGCCTTTCCGCTAATCGTTAAAATATGAATTTAAATTTGGGCTCATACTAAACATATTTTACAATGTTTTATGAATTAATTTTATATCTGATCAAACACGACAATGATGTATATATATGTACATAAGTATAGAATATAATATAGAATATCGACTGAAGATGCTTGATGGAATTTCAATATCAAATTTGAAAGTCAGTTCAAGTTCAATAATATATTTGAAATGCCTGAAGATGCAGAAAGGCGAAACCCGGGTTGTAAACGACAAAACTCATGGAAAAGTAAAAAAATCAATCGATTCAAATTTATATAGGTAACCTTTTGCGCTCCCAATTTTGAGTAAATGTACCCTTACCGGAGTTTTAATGAACAATTGTTTTTATACGAGAACTGCTTTTTAATCAGTTGCTTAACCTTTCTTTTTGTGAGTGTAAGAATAAGACGCGGACGGGACTCGTGGTTAGCTAATCGCTCTCACAGAGAACCAGTTTTTGTTGGGAAGGTATTTTAGACCAAACAGACACCCGTGTCTCCGAACAGATATCAATAATTCGATTTAATAATGAAACTTTCCGGGCAGAGACTTGAACCCGTAAACAACGCACCCGAAGCCAACGACTGGAACTCGGCCACGTTTCCGATAAATAATAAAATAAACATACAGATTTTTTGTCTGTTAGTTGTGTGAATTGGCATTTACTTTGTGGAACTCCATTATAACACATTATATGATAAATGGTTATAATCAGAATAATAACACATTTTTAGTACTTTAGAATAAGTACTACATAACATTTATTGGATCAGAAACGGTTTCGCTTATGGCGAGGATTATCAACTGATAAAAAATACAACGAAGCAGTGATATTTAAGCAAAAGTTAAGAAAGAATTTCAAGGTATGACAAACAATTGGTATTACAACTAAGCAAATAAATTGAATTAAATATTAGTATTTTATTTACCACATTAAAAGTGATAAATGATTAATAGCTATGTATATAAAGGGAATTTCAATAGCGACGCTCAAAATATGTTACTTTGTCCTGCTGAGTAGATTATTCATTGTTTAGTGTCCAAATTTGAGTCAACCAGTTTGGTAAATAATCGGCCAACACCTACCTGTACGTCATCAAAATACAATATCTGGTGAAAACATTGCTGCTGTGTGTGAAAGTGTACAGGAAAACCCAAGGCAGCTTATTTCGCGTTGTTCACAATAACTTGGCTTTTCTGCGACTTCAACTTGGCGAATTTTGAATCGGGCCTTATGTCTGCACCCGTATAAAATCCAACTAACCAAGGAACTTCAGGTAAACGACCGCAGACAACGCCTGATTGAGTTCTGGAGCAGTTGGAAGTTTACCCAAATTTGTCAAAAAAGCAACTTTAGCGACATGGCCCATTTTATAATGAATGGATATTGGCAGACATTTGATGCTATATTCCATATTTAATGCCGTAAAATATACTTACAAATGAAATTAAAATTTAGTCGAAATCTCACAAACAACTTGTTTTATTTACATTTCAAAACTAAGCGTCCTTATAAAAAGACCCTTTACAATAAATCATATAAGTTCTGTATAACTAAACTACTTTGCTATTTTTCCAAGGTGTAAAATTCTATTCTCATATCTCACGTGAAAAACGTTTTTCCGAGCATGATTATAGGGACAATTTTCGTAGTACATAAGAAAAATAAAAACCAACACTAGGGTATGAACGTAGTAAGAATAAACGTGACTACATATGCACATCCCATAACTGAGATCAAAGAGATATGATCACTTATTAAAGCATAAATGACAATGTCATGAAATGTCGTAGTACTCTGAAAATGATATCACTTGCATGTACTTAGTTAGTAGTCAAACATAATAGGGTTGATGTAGAGTAGTGCAGCGTTAAACATTTATTAGCATAAAATTAAAAATAGCTTTGATTATTCCACGTATTGTGTTACTAATTGTGACATGTGTTTCGCCTTTCAGATGCATCTTCTGACTAACTATCGCAAATTTTGCTTAAGTAATAACGTTGATATTTTAAATTGTTAAGATTACAAAATGGAGTTTGGGATTTTTCCTTTTTACGGGAAGAAAGGAGAGGGTTATAGAATTAAAACAAAGCAAACAAGTATACTAATAAAGTCGGAAATTATGGAAGCAATGTGAACAGCGTGTCCTATTTAGGATATTATTTAATAATTCTTCTTTACTGTTAATACTTTTATTTATTTCTAAAAATTCTATACTAGTAATTTTAAACTTTGTATTAAAATTTTATACAAAGTTACCGCCGATTCCATCGGAAGTATTATAGAAATTTATATTTAAATATTTAATTCTCGATCATTGTGTATTTTAATTAATACTCCTTTTAAATTTAACCAGTAAGGTCGAGGACTAAGTTTTTCTATTATTATTCAAATCGTCATAATTTGTTGCAGAAAACGGTTGAATTTTGTAGTTTTCTCTAAGTTTTGTCACTAACGACCCAGGTTTCGCCTTTTGACATCTTCAGGCATTTCAAGTTTACAAATAAACTTGAAATAAGTTTGAACTGATTTGTAATATCTATGAGGTGTTTCTATCAATTATTATTGTTGGAAAGGCAATATACAAAAAAAAGACCGGGAATGTTTGGAATAATGCTCATTATGAACGAAATTGGTCCTGATATTAATAAAATATGTAAGCTAGGTAAAAAAAATGAATAATAAATTATCACTATTTGATACCAATAAATAAGTAATAGATTGGCTGCTTCTTAAAATTTATATACTTAATCGCTAAACAACATAATTAATGTTTAATTTAGAATGTGATTAATAAAATAATTGATATAAAAAAAATATTAAGTTTTGCAAAAATAGTATCTAGAAAAGAAACAACAAAAGTAAATGAATGAAGTCTATTGGGAGTACTATTTTATTGCTTTATTCATATCGAAATTTAAGAAATGAAAATTTGTCTCAATGATAAATGATTATTTGAAGATTCTTTCAGTGACATCTATTTATTTATGTGAGAAGTTGGTAAATTAATTTGTATTTACTTACTCGGTAGTTTAGTTTGGTGAAAACAACCAAACTCATTTGAAGAAGCATAGGTTTTTCTTAGTATTTTTATCTATTTTCTATTCTATTATATATGACTTGTAACGCACCAGGTGGTGTATTCGAAAAATATTTGAACTTTAATAAACCGTTCCATGTAGATGATAAAACATTGATTATTCAATAATGAAAGATGTATTCAAATCAACATAGAAAAATATTTATGCATATGAAAGTGTTCATTTTAACTCTTCGTTTCCAGCATGCATGCGATAGGACGATATTTTTGTACAATCATATAGATTGCGCTTTTTTTCTATTGTTTGTTCTTTAATATTTTAGATACTTGATATACTATTTTGCCATCTATGAACAAATTCCAAAACTAATTTAATTGTATAATTAATAATTTAAACAAATCTTTGTTATTATAATATATTTTATTTTCTTTCATTTAAATTGTGACACTGTAATACAGTAAATATTATATTTCGATAGCTTAAGATTTAAATGATGCATATTAGCAATCACGCGAATGGTAACATAACATTTTAATAAGTTGATTGAGTAGGCATTTACTTGGTAGAACTCCATTATAATACGGTAAGAAAAATAACAATTTATTTTAATTCTACATAAATTATTTTATATATTTGTTGATAGCTTTTTCGGCTAACGCTCTCGTTATAGTTCTGACGAGGGCGTTAGCCGAAATAGCTATCAACAAATATATAAAACAATTATGTAGAATTAAAATACATTGTTATTTTTCTTACCGTATTCTAAGAAGATACAGAATAATAAAATTAGTGCTTCAAAAATATATTCAGTATGTTACAATAATTGTACCAATGGATTAAAATTTGTTTTAAGCATAGGAAAACTTTAATTGATGAGAAGCGAATGATTACTTATGACAAATAACACAACAACAATATCTTCAAACATTTCACAGCAATATTTAATATAGATCACTATGGTAACATTCAACATAATTTAAAAATTAATCATTTAAAAATACTGTCAGTAGAATAATACAATATAACAAAACATACATAAAAATTTGATTAAAAACAATTACAAAAAAAAATGTATTAAAATAATAAAATTTGAACTATGACAGAATAAAATTCTAATATTTTGACTAGTAAAAATAAGTAATTCACGATCATATTACACGTACTAAATAGTGGTTATCAATCTATTATTTAAAATAAGTATATTATTATATTAACATTCTAAAGTATTTATTCTATTTAAGACATTCAAATTCATCACAAGTCGGTAGGTATAATTATCACACACACAACATGAAATATTTATGTTGTCATAATAATTTATTTATATTTGGTTTAAAATTAAATTATTACTTTACAACAATTGTGACCTCCAAACAACCTTTCAAGTCATTTAAAAAGTAATTAATAAAATATTTCTAAAAATAGACTTAATCTAAGTGTTACTTGCGTAAAATAAATAAAACTACTTAAAATTAACATGAACGAATTTTAAACATCCTTCACATCAACAACAAAAAAATATTATTATTGCACAAAACACGATTAAATCTAAAAATGAATAGCTTTTTATTTTATTAAAGTGATTTGGAATTTATTATATTTTTTTAAAATTTAATTTTACTTACTATTTGTACTACTATGCATTGTTAAAAGATTTGTCCAAATATAAACTTAGGTTTTTTATTTACTTATTATTTATGTTAACGTCTACTAATAAAATATATATAAATTAATACTAAATATACAAAACGAAGCACAATATTTGCGTCAGATGTTTAAGAATCATTAGATACAGTATAACTGAGCCAGTTTCTTTATCACAAAATTAAAAAAAAAACATTACGTTGATAATATATAAGAAGCCAGCAAAGTAATACATAATATAAAATAAACATTTAAATAAATCGATTAATATATAAAATGGAATAATTGTATCACCATAAAATCATCACAGAGCAAAAAGCCCACGAAATACGTTTTTTGTAAATATGTAATACCTATAACTATTTTGTTTTTTAGTACTCCAAAGTAACCCAACCGAGTTCAATATAATCTTCAACGACCTCTAGCAAGCACTGCTTGTATCTATTGGTTGTAGAGTCTCCATTGAAGGTTTGCGTCTTTGGTTTCTTGATATTGTTTGGATCACAGGTAACTACAGGTAGCATCACTATGGCATTCACGAGGCCGTACATCTTATATGTGAATAGTTCAGCCTCCAATCTATTATATGTAAATTTTCTAATGTAGTCGTCATTTCCGTTGCCAAGAAAATCTTTCAAATGGCTTATTAGATTCTTATAGTATGACATAAAAATAAAATCGAAGTTCGATTTTCGCACCTCTGATTTTACGCTTGTGAATGTGACATGTAAAATGTCCATAATGACAGAACCCATTCTGCTCCCCTGGAAGTCTACAAACTTAACATCTGTAGGCATATTGGTTCTATCGTATGTGAACAATATATTATTTATCCACAGGTCTCCGTGTATGAGGACTGAAAGGTCGCTCTCTGGTGCCTTCATCATCATCGGAACATATTTATTATGATCCGCTGCTATTTTCCGAAGACATTCCAGGACGCTTTCGTACTTAACTTGCTTATTTTCTAATTCTATAACATTAATAGCGTCATTAATACTGTGTACAACAAAATGCTTTGATATATCCTGGGTCTCTGGACTATTGTAAGGATGGCAAAAGTTCTTCTTCATGTCGGCGTATCCTACTGGATCAATTTTCTGCATAGCCAATGATGCGGCATGGAAGACAGACAATTTCTGTAATAAAAAAAAGGTTTGCAATTTGAATATCCTTATACAATCATACATATATGACTTGATACAGTACAGTCATTGCACGCTTTCTCAGTGTAGTGAAAATAATTTAATATCACACGGTCGCCAAATGACCAAGAGATGAATACCAACTACAAAATAAATTTACTAAACAATTTCACATAGAAGAAAACTGGAATTAACTGCATAATATTTAAATGGTCATCTGAATTATACATATTAACCTTGCCATCCCTAACGGTATAGATTTTTTCCCAACAGCTACTTTACCTTAAATATTTATCTTAATACTAGTGATACGATGTCTAAACTTTTGGTATTCTTAAATCATAGTATATTATACCTTTTGCACAAAAAAATATGATATTTATTGGCTGGTTGCGCCGTAATCAATTAAAAAAAAGAAGAAGTCGGAATTTTTCAGTCTAATTGTCAATGTTGGCAATCGCTGGGAAGCGCTAACATAAAATTTCACGCCCATAAGCGATACGAGAACGTGACCATAGCGAGTCATAGATAACATGGACGGAGTGTTTCATATCTGGCAACAATAAAAGGATAAGGTAATGTGACTTCGTGCATGGTTATTGGCTTGTTAGTCACCGGCTCCATTGTAAGTCCGCCATAGCCGTTGGAGTGAAAACGTCGTCGTTTTCATGCGTGACTTAAATATGAATAATTATAGGAAAAATAGGGATTTTTATATGATTTTTTTTTCAGATAGATGTATAAATATACGTTTGTAGTCTATGCCAATAAGGTCAAAACACTGGGGTCTTTTTTACCCCCCTTCGGCCTGAGAGTCATTTTTCAAGGATAGTCCTACGAAGGTTTAATCTAATATTATTTACTTTCGTTGGATTTGGCGGTAACTTTGTGGAAGCTCATTATAATATAGAATTTACAACTATAGAATCCGCTATTTGCGTGACTATTAGTGACACGTATTACGCCTCTTTCATATGCATCTTCAGACTTACTATCGCAAAGCTTGTAATGATTTTTTACTCAGTATTAAAGAATCCTTTGCAATGTGAAGTCAGAAGATGCGTCTAAGTCTAATCTAAGTGATTTTCATTCTTATCCTACTATTATTTCTTTGAAATAAATTGAAAAATTTGCTATATAAATAAAACATATATTTAACTGTTCGACAACAGTCATCTACAACAATATTATTCAGATGGGAATTGTTTAATATATGTATAATTGTCTTCTACCTATTGATACCGCCCTATATGGTAGGCTATCAGAACTCTCTCGAACGATCTATTAATCACCTCAGTCTATGAGTGTAAGTTGATATCAGGAAGTAAATTGAGTCTAATAATACTCTATATTGAGATCTATAGCGATTCAATATAGAGTCATTTCAACTCATGTAAAACATACATTTAGGCACGACGTCTCCAAGTCGGTATTGCGACCAACTTCTCGCTCTAAATTTATCTGACTCTTTCACGCCCTGAGTGCATGAGATATGTCGTATTTCACGCAGAGTCCGCTGGACCATAAAAAATGATTCATCGGGCGCATCTTTAACGGTTTTGCTCCGTTAAGATGACAATAAGTTGGGCAATATCCGCTAAACACGGGTGATAATGAGCTTATCAGCATCGATTGTTGAGTAAATTAGTCAGTGAGAAATTAGCGAGCCTTGAGTGAGCACTTAAGATCCGGATAAGACTTCGTGTTGGTCAAGTAGCATCCCAAACATAAGCCACGGAAAGAAGCTCTCAATCTCCTAATCCTCCCCCTAGGTTAGCATCCCTAGCTACTGATAACTCCTTCGCAATAGTAATCTAAGTGTATTGTGTAATTTAACTTAACCTGTAAAATCTATGTGTAACATCTTAATAAACAATGTGTGCTTATTGCACCATCTTAACGCTTTGAGATCGTCTTTTTCTAAAGAGCATCTTGTTTCTCTTCCTCTGATCCCTAAATTCCTCTTCCTGAGTGTCAGACCGGATATGACAATTCTACCGTAATGTGCGTTTGTTTTGTTACAATCGTCGCCTTTGTTATTTAGTACGTTCAATATATTATATTTGAAAAGAAAGACAAACGATTTACAGAAATCTAAAACATTCTTTCTCGTGAATTATTATTAGGAGAATTTAAAATCTAAACTCGGACACAGCTTTGTGCTTTAGAATAAATTAGTATTGCAATTAAAATGCATTTAAGTCTAGTTGTTGAATTTAAGCTAGCTTGAATATTGGCGTCGTCTTAGTTGATTTGGTGATTGTTTTTTTGGTCTAAAAGAGATATAAATGTACTCGAGCCTTTTACCTTCATTACTAGTAGAGTTTGATCCAGATTGAGCCCCTTCAGTCTGTCTCCCATGAGGTAGAATCTCTCTTTGAGGTCTTCAAGGACCATTATTTTAGGGTCACTGTAGTAGAATTTGGGATGCGGCATATCGGAATTGCAGTGGAGACGAAGTCTAGGTAAGATTTCTTTATACATTTGCTCTTCATTGGCCCACACTTCTTCTGTCATAAACAATTGTTTCTTTTCAGCGTCTTCAAGTTGCCGCTTGAGAATAAAGTACTTTCTGAAATCTGAAAATTTGCAAAAATATATTTAATTCTATAAATTATAAATACCTAATACTTTTACGTTTATATCAGTAATTTGTCTGTATAGACCAGGCATGGGCAACCATTCTTAGGTCTGGGGGCAAATTATCAATATGTCTTCGAGTCAAGGGCAGGACCAAATTACTAATCATAGCAAAGTAATATTTAATTCAATAAAACACGTTGCTACTTCTATGTGGCCGAGTGCGGGAGTAAGATTGGCATTGTACTTGAATTACGAGACTATGGATATTGGCGTTGATGTTGCTTAAGGATAATCGCATAGATTTTTCGAGATTTTCATCTGTTATCCTCGTTCGAGTTTTTGATTAAGTGTGTTTCATCCTCGAAAAAAACTGTTGATTTTTCATGCAAATGTGCGTAAATTTGTATTTTTTTCTTCCACCAAATATAATTTTCAAAAATCCGTCAAAGCAATGTTGTTAAATTGTGGTTTTAGCACTAAATCCCCCTGAAGCTCAGTGAGTTCCATCTGTATATTTGCCGGCACGCTATTTACATCTGCATCCATCGGACAAGCAAATATAGCGAATGTGGAATCTTTGTTTTGGGAGTCAGCAAACCTCGTATCATATTGCTCTATCCTTCAGTTCATCTCCATAAATATTATATGTGATGTTTGTATAAGCTGAAAGACTAGGAGAATGGTTTAAATTCCTTTTTATAAAAAAAAATCTCGGGCCATGAATGTAAGGGGTTGACTATATTTTTCTGTGATAGATAGCGTTGTGAATGGCGGCCATGAAACCTTGGCTGCATATACCCAACTTAAAGGTGGTGAGACCAACTTGTGTTTACTGCCACGTTTTACGAATAAGCTAGTTGGATGGTGTACTCTTTTTACTGTGAATTGTTGAGTTAATTGCGACCATTAACATAATTTTAGACCAATATGGAAGTAAACTTACAGTTTCCGTTTGAACCTATTGCTTCAACATGTGCTCTCTGAATGATAGACATGTAGTTATCTCCAGTATTTGTCGCTTTTGCTATGTGAACATTGTCTATTGTCAGCTGCGAGTCATCCTCTGATTTCCTCAAAATATCTGTAAAGAGATTCCTCTCCAGTTCATACTTGGAGCTGTTTTCTTCAATTGAAATTACCCCATTTGCCTGAAATTAAAAAAAAAAAAAATGATTATGTGATCACAGATTGTCCGTGGAAGCGATTATACAGTGACTTGTTGTAAGGCTGTGAAGGTATTACAATTAATTAAATAAGCCCGTTGCTTGAAAAAATCAATTCTCTGAATTATCTTATAATAATTTCAGTCAGTAGAAAGTCAGTTCTCTGCAACTGGTGTGCATTGACATAGAAAAACTTGTATTTTTATAATATTTGTGGAAGTCTCGTTGAATTTTTATTTCGACTATATGGGAACTTGCTGGTATTGTACTTTTATGGATTTAAAGAATCAAGACAAAACAAAAATAATGCGCCTTGAATAAATATTATATGTATTTTGAATGGAATGAGACCTTCATCTGCAAAGTTGTTTGTAACTATTATCAGTCGCATTGCTACAGTTTCTTTCGTGAGTATTCTCCGTCGATAGAGATATATTTTTTTGGTAAAACGTTTCATTTTTTTAAACTTCATTGGGAGCTTGCGATGAGCCTTATTCGAGCATTGCCGCAAAAAACTGATGATTGTGAAAATGAATTACAAAAATGAATAGGTACATTCAATATGGAATTTCGTGATGTGATGAAACGGCGCCATGTCCAGAGTGTGTGATTTTCAGTGGGCGTCTTTCTTACGAGGCAACGGTGCCTAACAAACTGACTCGCCATCTAAAATCAAAACATTCCAGTTGCGCTAATAAAGACAAACAATATGATTTAAGATCTTACGTCACCGTTTCGGAAAAAGCTTAAGAAGCAAGTTACCAAGTAGTGAAATTATCTTTACGTCAGAAAAAAACCGTATATCATTTGAAAAAACTATTATTTAACTTGCATAAATCGAAATCGTTCGATTGATGCTTGGACTAAAAGGGAAAGAAATGAGCAATTTATTGTATCATATAATGTTATCAAAATACGCATTGACGATATACAGAATCTTATACGAAATCTTTAAAGTATTAAAGTTTTAAAACTCTAAGTCAACTATGAACTTTAGAAGATTTCAAAAGGATTTCAAAAGGATGGTATCATTCTAATGAAAAACTTTTCCACCGTGAAAAAATAAATGAAGTCTAGAAAATGGAATATTTTTTAAATGGGGGGTATAAAGATAAAACTTTTGGTGTATAAATATGCTGAAACTCCTCTTATGCCTACTAGTTATTTCATTAAATATGCTAGTTTCTTTCTAGTTAGAGTCATTGCATGATGATTAGTTTACACGACTTAGAGTCAAAACACATGAAAAAAAGTACCCGTTATGAACTCAATACCGATCGTTATTTCGTTATTCGATTTTGAACCATATGAGTCGTGACTTACGCAATACAAATAATCGTAAATTATCATAAAAATATTGCGCTAAAAAAAGAATCTGTTTTTTGTACAAAAAAAATGTTACAAAATATGTTTTTAGGAAACAGACTAATAATCTTTCTATACATGAAATATATGCACATGCCAATACAGTGAAACCCCGATTCTACGTTTTTCAAGGGACCGTATAAAACAAACGATTAATGCGGGAAACGATGAATGTGGGAAAGTTTTATATATGAACTAAATGTCGGGACCTAGAAAATGAACGCACCACGCGGGAAAACGTATAATGCGAGAACGTAAGTTCGGGGTTCCACTTTAGTAAATATTTTGAAAATTAACTTTCAAGAAGCAATCTAGCATACATTTATAATTTTCAATTACTATTTCGTATAGAGGCAAAATATTATTAAAATAATAACCAGACAACACTTTTAGTGATATTGATGGAGTAGGCATTTACTTGGTAGAACTCCATTATATTACGGAAAGAAAAATAACAATGTATTTTAGTTCTACATAATTTATGTAGATTGATTTATGTAGAACTAAAATACATTGTTATTTTTCTTTCCGTATTACTTTTAGTGATAATGGAAATTTATGTATTACGTTACCTTACTTTGAAAAGATTCTAACTGAGGTTTTGGCAAAAAAATACCTCTTCGTTGGAAAAGTTTGTACTAACCATATTATAGCATATATGATAACTTCATAATCATATTTTATTGAATTACGGAGTTATCAGAATTGAATTGAAAACATTTTTTACTAAATTTATTTTATAAAGTTCTAAGATTGGCATCATTATTTATCAAAAGAATGGTCAGAAAAAAATAAAACATTTTCAGTACTTATCCCATATCGTTCATGGCGAGCATTGTCATCTCAGTTGAATTAACCATGTGTCAAACCGGTCCTGATCCGATACATTTTATGTGGAATAAGTACTAAAAATTTTGTATTATAATGCCTATACCTGAAAAGTGAGAATGGTCTGAGTTGTGAAAAAATATGCTTAAAATAAGTAATTTGAAACATTTTTACTTGCTCATCGTTTCAAGCTAACTTTATCTTAATATTAATCAATCTAAACACTCATATCTCTAAACAGTGTCAAGACCAGCTAGAACCTTTTCAATGTAAGGTGTCTTATAGTAAAATATTTAAAAAAATTTAAAGTTACCACAATTTTAAAATATGACCAACGAGTAAGCGCGTTCATCTTAACGATCGTGTTAAAAAGTTTAGGTATTCTTTCTGCACATTTTGTTTTTGTTTAATATTTAATTCACACAAATACAAAATTTTTCCGAAAAAGGAATTTACAGATTTGTTATCAATGTGATAGAAGTTAAATACACAAATAGAAAAGTGAACTCTTAATCGATTTAAATATTTCATTCATAATAGTTTTAAGACAGAAAAAAATAATTTGAAGTTTGAAAAAAATATTTACCGTTTAATGGTCGGTAATAATAATAGATACTAAATCAGAAGTTGTATACAGATCGTGATTTCCCGTATATACAAAGAATATATTTTTTAAGCTTCCCATATTTCTCCTGCAGTATATTTTTATTGTCTACAAATTCTTATGAATGCTAAATTAATGTCTATAAATGAATTTTGAAATATAATGGACACATTTTGAATACACCTAGAGAAAAATATAACGAATTTATAATTATGACACCAAGTTATTGAGGGTGCTATATAATAATTCGTTGGTTATTTTGTAGTTACTACTTTTTTATTTTTATAAAAGAAAAGTTGTGGCAAATGTTTTGTTTATTTGCGAATAAGTTTAAATTAAGTTCAAGTAAACTGATAAATTGTAAAGTTGCACTGAAGTTTTGGGCGTTCCGTAAAAATATTTCTTTCAGCCTATCTGAGGCCAAAATCGGAAATTAACCATTCTTGAGTATGTTAAATTGAATTTTCCTGATATTTTTTTGAGGAACATGGATATGATATGTTTGTTCTTCCTATGGGTAAAACCAGTATGCCAATGGCGATGCCACCAGGAAGAGCTTTAACAATTTTAAGCGGCGTTGCTTTGGATGTCAACATATTTCACACTGACGTGAGTGAATTCAGACGAATACATTTTTTTTTTATTAATAAAAGTTGATTTTGTCGGAACATAGTTGACTTATTTGTCAATTTTAATGTAATTATATTTTTCTCTGTCTCTTCTGACGAATAAAATGCTGTTATTTTTTTTCACATTGCAAAAGCAATAAACTATAAATATGTTTATTTATTTATAAATAAATAATTTTTTATGTTTTTTTTGTACATTTGTCAAATGCGTGGCGCATTGGCGTCAGTCAGTGCCATGATATGTATTTTCTTTAATGAATAAATAACCTAAAAATCTTTTTAAGTGATAGTATTTAAGTAATAAAAACAAAAATATGTTAACCTTTTAAATGCCATCTAAAAACATTAATTCTGACACTCCATATGCTAGGCAGTGCATCAGTTGACAAAATGTTTTTTTTCGCGAACATTTTCAGCTGATCAAAACGGTCCCGATAGTTAAAAAATAGTTGTCTGTAAAGTCGGTTTACGGACGATAGTTTAACGTGACAACGCCATAAGAAAACATTGATGAAATGATTGCATACTTTTATGAATAAAATGGAATCATTTTTATTGAATTATCATTATTTTGTATGGATACGAAGAAGGAGTGAAATGAAATCTACAATTTTTTATTGATATATTTTATTCGCACTCATTAATTCAAGGATTAATTACCTTTATTGCCGCAATTGTTGTTGTAATATAAACAATGAAAACCACATTAACATTTCACTTCACTTTATAAACAGTTGTAAACAGATCACGTGTAGGTACTGTAGGTGTATAAGTTGTGTGCTGCCGCTGTCTCTTTTCTACTCAGACGCATCGACCAATCGAGTGGAAGAGAGATAGATGCGGCACAATCCGAACGGTAGGCCGATCGTGCCTCTCTATCGCTTATCCGCGCTCTCGCTCGCATGCTTGCCTTAGGCGTAACGCGACAAACGGGACAATGAGTCATGTTTTTTCGTGCGTGCAGCGGGCGTTCATCGATTTATAAGACGTTGTCACGTCAAAAAAATATTTAATTTCCCTTATAAATGTACCTTAATAAAGATTCATATAATGTTTGAGAAATATGCTACCTATCGTAAACTCTCAATGAAGAAATTTAAATAAATATTTATTTATTTTGATATGCTATACATATGTATATAAATATTTCTCAAATCGCCACATGTAATATTAATAGGGCTCCGTGGGAAATTGAATTAAGCTGACTTGCAGAACCGTTTTCACTATCGTTCATTTACCGCTAGAGTGCATTGAATCTCTAATAGTGTATTACGTGTAAAATAGAGGTCGACCGAGCGAAGATGAGCGATAAGAAATAATACATTATTATTTGCGTCAAAGACAACACGGAAGCAAATAATTTGATAAACAATAATAAATTTTCACTTTTAAGGTGTTCACTGTCTATATTTGGTGGAAAGGCGTTATAATAAAACATTTTTAGTACTTTTTCCACACATAATTTACTGGACCAGGACCGGTTTCGCTCATGGTGAGCATTGTCAACTGATAAGAAATGCAATGTAACAGTGACATTTATACAAAAGTTAAGTAAGAAATACAAGGTATGACAAAAAATTGGCATTGATTTTTGATGTAATAGTTTGCATTGCTAAGAGGTATTCAACATTTTATTTAAAGTATATTTTTCTTGTATTTTGCTTCAATTTATTTGCTTAGCTGTAATACCAATTGTTTGTCAAACCTTGTATTTCTTACTTAACTTTTGTATAAATATCACTGTTACATTGCATTTTTTAATCAGTTGAAAATGCTCGCCATGAGTGAAACCGGTCCTGATCCAATAAATTTTATGTGGAAAAAGTAATAAAAATGTTTTATTATTTCTACAATACTAAATTCTTAAAAACATAATATTTTAAATTTTCACTTATTATGTAATCAATGAAAGTGAAAATAGTATGTATATTTTGTAAAGCATCTGTCGCTTATTGGAAATTAGAGTATCATTTTTCAGGGTCAGCCAAAATTCATTTTGTCAATATTATTTGCATACAATTTTGTATCAATGGTCTTCTATTATATTATTGTGATGAATTTCAGTTCAACGAACTGTAAACATTTAATAAGGCCAATGCATTTTCAACACATTTCTACATATTCATGTGTGCCAAATTTATTGGTTTTTTAAACAACATTTATTTTATATATGTATTTGATACTAAAGATTTTTTTTGAGTTTTAAATGTATCATGTTCATTAATTCTAACTAGATACTATTTTCTGTTATTTCTACTAAGCTTGTTTTGTTATTTTATACTACCATATAAATATCTATTAATTCTGTAACTTTTAAGGTGTTCACTGTCAATACTTGGCGGAATGGCATTGTGGAGCGAAACCAGTCCTGATCAAATAAATTTAATGTAGCACAATACGTGGAATATTCATATTTGATATTAAACTATACAATGTTTATCATAATTATTTTTGGTTGAATTGTAAACAATTTTACTGAATACATATTTTCTTAATCATTTTATGTCATCGACTCTTCTTATTTTGTTTAGATGACCTACAGGCTACAGAGATCATAAGTATGAAAATATTATTTTCATTTCAACCTACTTTCCCTGGACGGACGTCAATAGACAATGGACAGACATCTGTCTATTCCATGAAAAGATTTTTTAGTCTATGTTAGAGGTCTGCACGGGCCGAATTTTCAAAATCCGACCCGAGCCCGACAATATTTTCCTGATCTGCGGAGTCGGAGTCGGAGTCGTACCCGGAGTTGGAAATTTTGAATTTAATATGTCAAATTAGGCTATTGGCTGGATTGGCAGGGTTTTTATTTAATTAAATACACATAAGTAGGAAAATTAGGAAAAAAAAGTGACGATATTAAACTTTTTTTAGTCGGAGTCGGTGTCAGAGTCGTGTTTTTGGTCAATGTTGGAGTCACAGTCGTGGATTCGGTAAATGCTGGAGTCAGATTCAAACTTTTTTTTACCGACTCCAAAACACTGAGATTTTCAACTCTTAAAGAAAAAATTAATTATCATTTAAAATAATTTCGTATAAACTAAACTTTCATATAAATGGAATTTAGATTTACGATAATGGCGTAAACATCCAGAATAATGTTTTTTTTTGTATTTTGTTTGTACCCAGGCCCGAATCCAAACGTTCGATACCCGGCCCGACCCGAACCCGTGCAGACCTCTAGTCTATGTACAAATTATTCAATTAATACGATTAGATTTAAATATTTATTTTATTTTCACCAAGTATCTACTTATATATGAGCTAAAAGATTTTGTGAGTGAATGGTTATACAGTTTTTAATTCATACTTTAATAATTGTATTATAATAGATTTTAATTGGTAAGGTCCTTAAAATGTGTAGTATTGAAACTTGATCCGAGTATTAATTCAATATTGCAAGTATTTCTATGAATTGTAAATACTGGCTAGTATAAATATTGCAGTTTATTGAACTTATCGCATTTTGATCAGTGTTTGGTATAATTTTCGCTGAGAAAGCATTTTGGAAATTTTGACCTAGTCCCAAGTCTGTCTCGATACAATAATAATAAGCTATAAGTCAATGACTTTAATTGCATAGGGTGTTTCATATTAACAATTACTTATCATTTGGTTTTATACACATATGTATTGTACATTGAAATGGATCCTCTTGCATAAATGGATAGATCCAACAACTATAAATACTTAAAATATTAAAAAATCATGATTGATAACCGATTTATGGATTAATGAATACTTAATTGAAAAAAATACACGGAACTTATTAAATCTTTGGATTCTTTAATTTGCAACTGATTTGATTCATGATATCTTAATAATGTTGTTAATTTTCTAGTATTTTTCTAGTGAATGGAATCATTTGTTGTGTTTAGTAAGCCTATTTTTTATTTTCCTGTTTCCGCTCTAAGTGTGGAGCATAGTCTATTCTAATGAAGCTTATCTTAATAAGTAAAGACCAGAGTAGAACTAAATGTCTAGTCGCCCTTGCTATACCCCGTTTTTAGCAACGGATGAGTGGGGTTGAATAAGAAATAGACACAGCATACATCTTTACTAATCAAGGATTTCGACGGAGGGTGCTTGATGGAATTTCAATATAAAATTTGAATTTTGTACTTTCAAGTCAGTTCAAGCACATCCGTGCACTTCAAATGCTTAAAGATGCCGAAAGGCTTAACCCGGGTCGTTAGCAACAAAACTCATGGAAAAGTACAAAATTCAAACAATTCAATATTTGATATTAAAATTACATCAACCACCCTCAATCTAAATGCTTAATTAGTAAAGATGCCTGTTGTGTCTATTTCTTATTCTACTTCACTTATCCATTCGAAAAACGGGGTATAGTAAGTGCGATTAGACATTTAGTTCTACATCCATAAATCAAATCGATTTTGTACTGAGATTTGAACGTCGCATTCGATTGCAATGACGTCAAACACTCGGTTACAGGAATTGTTTACAAATTCAAAATTTGAAAAAAACAATTCTTCACTTTGTAATCTTATGATTCAATTGTTACTTTCATAATATGAACAAAAGCTTTGAGGAAATATTTTCATAGTATTCATTCGCTTACAGTTGTTGTGTCGCAACAGCTTTCAAAGTCGAAACGTTAAAGCGCAGTTGCATTACGTCGAGGTGAAGGTTGTGTTGCCTATTATGTCATCGCGGAAACAAACCGTAGCCGTATGTTGGGAAAAAAGCTAACAGCTGTTATCGATACAATCTGTGGCTAAATCTTCTTATATATAAAACCGAAACGGCGTATGTATGTATGTGGGTCTGTAATTCCCTTTTGCACTGTTGTTGCAAGTTGCCATAAAAACGAATATGTAAGAAAATATGTTTGAATTTTTATCGGCGAAGACATTTAGTCAAAATGTAATAAATTAGTCTTCTACCAACCTTTTCCCGGCTTTTATTAAATAATAATGTTTATTATTTACGTGAAGGTATTATTTGACATTTCTTTGACAGCAAATTAGACTTTTTCCTTGAATTTGGACATTTTAATGAGCGAGAATGGGGCTGTCATCAAATTAAATAAAGTTTGTGATTTTATTTTAACTCTATTTTGGATGTTAGATTTTGTGATATAATTATGTCGAATGATATAATATTAAATAATTATTGGTCGCTTAGTCCGAGCGACGCTGGGTAGCAATACTTGTTATATTATATATTATTTGTTACACAAGAAAACTATGTTTGGTCAGGATTAATATGATGTTCAATGAACGAAAAGATCTGTGCCTCATTGAACACTCTCAGATTTTTTTTATGTCATATGTTATTATTATAAAAATAATTACATGGTTTTGATTATCATAATACACGTAATAAATACAATAAGCTTACAAAATCGTGTCTGTCTGTGAGATATCGAAGTCTTAAAAAAGTGTTTTGTTTTAGAAATTAATTGTAATCTAATATATTAAATATTAAAGATTTCTTCACTTTTAAGGTGTTCACTGTCAATACTTAGTGGAATGGCATTGTAATAAGAATAATCAAACATTTTTAGTACTTATTCCACATAAAATTTATTGGATCAGGACCGGTTTCGCTCATGGCGAGCATTATAAACTGATGAATTTTGAGCAATAATGGGAAGCTAAACACTGTTTTAATGTATATTTCTTAAATAAGACAGTAAGTTTAGCCGTACTAGCTTCATGGATCGCTTTTAAGGTGGTCACTGTCAATACTTGGTGGAATTGCATTAGAGTAAAAACTGACAGTTGATAATGCTCGCCATGAGCGGAACCGGTCCTGATCCAATAAATTTTATGTGGAATAAGTACTAAAAATGTTTTATTATTTTTATTATAATGCCATTTAACCAAGTATTGGCAGTGAACACCTTAAAAGTGATCATATTGTATTGTTATATATAATTATATTATCTTTATCACCTCATTAACTTTTTTCACGTTGGGCTAATATTTTTACGATGAGCATTGAATACCAGAGAAAATTATACTTTACCATTTGATTTGTGAGAGTACATTTTATTATATTAAATGACAAATTATTGCGAATGGTCAAATAAATCGATTAAATTTTGATTCATTCGTGCCTAGCTCAAAACATTATTTAGATTGTCCTGTATTATATAATAAAGAATTTAGATCAACTAGTTCAAAAGCAAAATAATTTAAAAAATATAATAAACAAAGGTTACACATATGAAACCATTTAAAATTTTTGATTAATTGGAAGTAAAAACAACAATACGATATAAAACGTTTGTAACATTGAGACGATTCATAAAATTAATTACAACCGTATTAATTAAACTTTGCGTTCAAATAAGAAAATCATGTATCAATAACTTGATTTTGATTAATACAATACATTAATTGGATAATTTACTACAATAACAATGAATTACAATGTCATTGTCTTCCATTAAACTTTAGGGTTACTAAATTGATGAAATTGACTTACATTCATTGTACGTTTTGGGACCATTCTATATTCACAAGTACAAAATAACTTAAAACTAACGTGTCTATGACACTTAATCACCAGCGTCTAAAATTAAAATGACCGTATTTTTAATTTTTATTCATTATACACAGTGACATTATTAAAGTACCAACCTTAAGGATTCCATTGGCTTGGGCCATTTTTAAGCACCGCCCTGTTAAATTTCGCACAGTATTTTTTACACCGGAAATTCCGTATCCGTCCCTCTGTCAATTGTTTTTAAAACGATCGATACTTATTTGGTAATACTTGAGCGAGACGTCAATGTTTCGGTAGATGGTATAAGTCCGGCAAACGGGTTAGTGGGACAGCGGTGCGTCTCCACAAGCGAACTGGGACGAGGGTATGCACTTGACTCTATGACGGGTAGCGAATGTTAGATGCACTGTGTCGTCTATTGCCATGTATATGCTAGATATAGAAATTTGCAACCTTGATACTTATTACGCTGTGTGCGGCTAGTTGTGTAGTTTTGCATCGGGTGCGGTCATAATTTGTGATTAACTGCACAACGAGCATCATAATATTTTTGATAAATTATTATTGAATCATAATTAACCTCAAATAAGTCTGATATCAAGATAAATTTTCTTATAGATCAGAGAGTACTGAATATTTTAATGTTTGTATTATAAATGTCATTCTCAATGTACGAAGAGCTAAATAGGACGTAATAACCAATATTAAAATCGTTGGTTTGTCTGATTACAATAAGAACCACTTGGATGGTTTCTAGATTTTACTTTTCGTTAATTGTTAGTATGTGAGTTAAAATATACCGTAGTAACTTGTTTGTGTGTATATTTCTGGCTAGTCGTTTACGTTTTATTAAAAAAAAATGTTTTAAGGCATTTTATATAAAAAAAAGAATATTTTAAATTTGTATGTTGGACGTTTTCTGCTTAACTACATCCAATTTTCCATAAAAATATTCCTTCAATTTCATAATAAGATTGTATTCGATAGAGAAAAGTCTTTTAATTAAAATTTTCATACCTAAATACATACTCTACATAGAAAGCTTTTTTTTTATCAAGAATTAAGTCAGATAATCCAAACGATAAAAACTTATAAGCATTTTTACTTTTGTGTAACTGATAACAAAGCTTTTTAATGATAAATTATTTTTTGCCAACGAAAGTGCTTGGTAGAATTTCAACATCAAATGCACACACATCAATTTTCTTTTTATGATTTATTGCTTAAGCGAACTTAGAACAAAAATAAAATAAACTAAATATGGAAATTTAACCTTCCAAATGGCAAAAAACGAAAGTAATACATATGAATTTGAATCGTTTGAATTTTGTACTTTTCTATGAGCTTTGTCCCCAGCGATCAAGGTTTCGCTTTTCGCCATCTTCAGGAATTTCAAATGCATTAATGAATTTGAGCTGACTGAAGATTCCGAAAGACTAAACCCGGGTTAACAATTTTTAACGATTAAAATTTGAAAAGATAATTAATTGAGCCAATCAGCAAATACTTAAATTTATTATTATCTATCACCTGTTTCTAATAAATTTAATTAGACAATAATAAACTAATTAAAAAGAAGGCTAAATTAAGTCACAAATCAAAAATTTAAACGTGACAGTAATAATCAAATACAACTGAGTCACATGCATATTTTATACTTTAATCGTTCGTATTTTTTAAAAGGTTTATTGTTGACTGAAGACAATATCATATATTAGTTGAAATTATTTCTAAATAGTCACAATTAAATTACCCAGTAAAACACAGTTTTTATTTTGTTTGTACATTTCATAAGTGGATAATTTTTGCAATGAGCGAATCGTTATAAAATACACGTGCAAGTATTATAAATTATTTATATTTGTTTTCATATAATGAATGCTTTTCGACGAAGACAAGTATTTTTATGACATCGATAAATAGTGCATTGTTAACAGTTCTAATAGTATCATTTGAATATTCGGTTTCAATTTTTATTTAAACACGTTTATTTAATATTCAATCTTCCGAAGATTTGTTGAATAAAACGGGTAAATTTTTGGGAAATACCTTTCACTCTTTAATTCCTGCATAAATTCGCAATAAATATATATAGAAACAGTTAAAAGGCTAAACATTGTTTTTCACAAAAAATAAGGCTCGATTATTCAAATTGCCTAACGATCTAAACTTGAACTTTTTGTGTGCAACAAAAGTTCTTTCTAAGATGCAGCTAGTTTTCAAGGCTATTCGTTGAAAAAAAACACAACAAAGCGGCCGGAAAAATAACAGGTTTTGCAATGTTTCTATTTTGACATAGACCAAAACGCTATCCGTATTCGGATTTAACAGTAGAGTTGTTTTTGATTTTCAAAACTTACTGTATTTTCGCTTGCGTGCAGAAAATAATGTTACGAAATTCGAATCAGCTGTAGTTCTTTTTTTCAACTGTGTGACTGAACATAAAAATATATTTTCAGCACTTTTTTATACTGTTTACTTATTTATCAATAAAGTTTATACGTTAATTAAAAGCTTCATTATTTCACTTGAATTATGAACCTTTTTTGAACATCCATAATTTTTATATCTAACGAACCAGTTTCGCCTTCTGAAATATCCAGGTAGTCAAGAGTAATTTCGAACTTAAGAAGTTTCATCTTCCTTTATTATTTTCACTACCTTTGCGATACTCCAAAGATGCCTAAGTAAGAATTAGCAACGCAATACGTCGAATAATCAAAGTTATTTTCAATTTTATATTCAAATGAACTTCCACAAAGTTACCACTGAATCCATCGAAAGTATTTAACAGTTTGCTTAGTTGAAATATGAAAAAAAGAAAATTCCGTAAAACATTAATGTCATATTATGATTTACGTAGATATTACGTGAAAATAGAATACATTTGCGCAATATTCTACCTTAACCTGGATAAAATCACAAAAATATATTCAATTCATTCAGTATGTGTGAAAATGATTATCTTATCATTTTAATAATATAATGCATTGTTCTATTTCCAGTATTATTGTACTTATATCAGTAAAATTTACAGCTTTACAATTTGCTAAAATTTTACGATAATTACTCTCATAACTGAGAAAACTTAAATATCTCAAGAGATATTACAAAGTATTTTTTGACTCATATGACTACCTACATATAACTAATGTTACAAGCTGGTGTACCTAATTAAAGATTTCGATGAAAAGCTGGTACCTCGAAGTTTTATATTTGACACAACTTTCATATTTGACACAGTATGTATATTTTATATTTGACACAATTTACATATTTTATATTTGACACAATTTGCATATTTTATAGTTGACAAAGCTTGTTTATTTTATATAGTACACAATTTTTTACTTTATAAAAAAAAAATGAAGAAAAATGATTTGCAACGGTAGCAAGGATCGATGGACGCAAAGCATTAACAATCCTTTCGATGGTTTCGGCGGTAACTTTGTGGAAGTTACTAAAGCAAACTTTGCGATAGTAAGTCTGTAGATGCCTCTGAAAGAGGCGAAACACGTGTCACAGTTAGTAGCACAATACGTGGAATAATCAAAGTTAAAAAAAATTACATTAACAATCCGTTTGCGCGATAAATGATTACTATGTGCCAATACACGTGTGTGTCAAGGACAATATTGGAACTTTCCATCAAGGAACCCTAACGCAGGAAGTGTTCATCCAGCGGCTTACAAAGATTACACCCATTAAACATTGTTTGTTAATTCAATTGCATTTACATTTTAAATAAAGAAATGTATTTAAAATTTGTAGAGCCAGCCTGAAAAACATATGAATACAATTTGAATTTGGAATCATTAAATACATATGATTTTCTAGCAAAACCTTACAAATAATACTTTGAAAAAATGGTTGCATACCCAATGTATTATGTAATTGACAGATGACATTAATTTTATTAATTTATACTCATTGAGGTTATTGTATGCATGATATCACCGGTGTATTTTATACGACTTGATTCCATATCTAGAATACTTTGAAAAATATAAAGCCCTTGAAAATAGTATAAGCGTTCATGATTATAACGTCGCAATTGGCGCGGCGTCCGTTGAACCTAAAGCGGAAAATGTGTGAAAACTAAATTAGCATGAAAAACGCTAAAGGCAGTATTCTGGTCTAGGATTCTGCAAATGCCGTTTTTTTTTTATTGCATATTTTCAATGTTTAAATCTTTGAAAATATGTTTTTACAAGATTTTGATGTTAATTGTTATTATTGCTAGAGATATAGCTACTTTAATAGCGTAGAATCTAACAAATCTGGGCGGTTTTCAACTTTGCCCGAAACTAAGCACGTTTTTCTCTGACTTATTTTTCAGTTTTTTTCAAAAATAGTTGCCTTGATATCTCAAGTTTTACATGTCCGATTTATATGAAATTTACGGTGAATTTTTTTTATACATTCTTTTATGGTATATACTAGGATGATAAAAAAAATAATTTTTACGATTTTTAAAAAATTCGGAAAATCAAAATACGGAGAAAAAAAAGATTTTGCGAAAAAGTATTTTTTTGATTTGGTTCTAGTATATACTAGAATTGCATCTTTACTTATTATGAATATAATTTTTTTTTTACTAGATGTCACTGGAAAAGTTGGGATCGTGGCAACTATGTAGCGTCATTTTGTTGAGACCCCCTACTTTACTAGCCTGTGACTTTTTGGTTTTTGGTTATTTTTTTGGTTTGAATATTTTTTTGTATATTATTAAAATATTAATAAATATCTGGTAAAAAAATGGACGTTTAATTTTTTATACTTTTTTTTCAATAGTACTTGCAAAAACACCTAAAATTTCAGCCTCTAGACCGGAATACTGCCTTTACGCAAGCTAGTGGAAAACTCAACTAAGCTCATTGAAAATGTTTCTGTGAATTTTTTTAAAAAGTTATACATGTAAGACGGATCAATAAAAAATACTGGAAAAAATAGAAGTTTTAGAAAAATGATTATTGTTAAGCTGAAAAGTAATCAAATGTTAATATATTTATTTTTAAAATCTGAACAGAAATAATAAAATTAAAAGTAAAATCGGAGATATTTCATTACATACATATTATGTATTTATCAAATGCATAATACATTTTTTTTTAAATATTATGTCTGCATTTAAAAAACATAAAGATTAGCAAAAGTGTAGAAACCAGTTATTGATTAAGTGCTGTTAGGTTTATTTCGCTTTAAAAAAAATATTACAATGCACTTGCAATTTTACACGCATGCATTTACTTCCTGATTCAACATATTGCTTTTTGATTACAATTTTAAAATACTTCAAGGACTTGCATTCAACATTGAATAACTGTAGTTTATCCACTTCCTGGTGCTTAAAAGTATAAATAAAAAATTAGAAGACAAATATCAAATAATTCATTATAATCAATTAAGTTGACTTTTTCATCAAGCAGTGAATTAAATCTGAAGATAAATTAGTACTTGGAATATTACTTAATATGAAATGTTCATATAAATTTATATTTCCTTGAGTAAGTGCATTCAACTTGAATGCAATTGAAATTTCCATACACGTGAGGCAAAGCAACGTAAAACGGGGTGAAAAGAGACATTTTTTACCCTTCACGACTATGTATTAGAGACTCCAATTACTCGACTTATCAACTACTCGAGTATCGAGTAGTAAAATTTCAAAATACTCGAGTACTCGAGTATACTCGAGTAGTTTCAGATGTACCAAAATATATATTTTTAATTCGAATTTGTGTATATTTATAAATGACAAATAATTGAAGAAACTTGAATATTACTAATACATTTTTTTCCATTTATACAAGATATATTTCAACAATAATAGAGAATTAAACGACTCAAATTTTAAATTGGTTTGATGTTTTTCTTAATAATTCTCGCAGTAGAAAAAACTTCGACGATTATTACTAAAACGAGTATTACTCGAGTATTTTTCAAAATACTCGAGTATCGAGTATTTCAAAAATGGACGAGTATACTCGAGTATCGAGTACTCGATACTCGAATTGGAGTCTCTACTATGTATCTTTATCTCTGCACAACATAATACAAATATTAATGGCTTGAAACTTGTTTCTATGGTCTTACTACACATTCATGACAATATTTTTCAAATATTCACTATCGTTATTGAGTCAATTTTGTTCGATGTCTCTATTCAAATTGAATCGAGGTGAATAGAGACATGGCAGGTGAATAGAGACAAAAATACAGATTGTAATGATTGGAATATATGAACCTCTATTCTGTACGAGTCTCTATTCATTCTATTGTACGGTACTTATTAAACAAACAAAACGTGATTGATTTTAATTTTCGTGCAATAAAAGAAAAAATTTTAAGGGGTCAAAAAGTAAAGATGCACAGGCATCGAACTTAAATACGTTTGTTTCAATTTTGGCCAATCATTTAGATCAGGCACGGGCAAACTGCGGCCCGCCAACATAAATCCTAATTCTAAGTAAGAATATATTCTTAATATTTTTTTAAAAAATATTGAAAATAAAATAAAAATTCTTCTAGATATTGAGTGAGTATACAGATATTCCTTTTCACAGTTAAATTCAAAACCTTTGCTTGGAAAAAGTGCTTCGAAGAGTTCGGGAAATGAAAAATATTATAATTTTATTCTTGGAAATGAAAAATGTAACGACTTTCTCGATACTGATGATTAGGGATTTGTGATTTTTCATTTACTCTGGACATCGTGCTACACTTAAGTACTATTAACTCCGTGTTATGAAGGCTCTGAATGACGATTTTCACAAAGATTTGATGACTTCCGAAAAATTGAGACAAGTTTGGCGCTAGTAAGCGATCCATTTTAAATAGATATTAAAACTGTATTGAAAGAGCTAGAGATTATTTATCTGCAATGTAACACTGATTTAAGAGATTTACACCATCGTGACGAAATCTGCAAATTTTACAATGATCTCAGTTCAGACAAATTCGACCAATTTAAAGATTTTGCACGAAAAATGTGAACTGACATTTTCGATCTTGAACTTCAGCTTAATAAGCAGTTTTAAAAATGAGCTTGTTGAAAAATTTTAATTTTCGAAACAGCTTCATTCTTCTGATATTTATAGTGATAATAAATAGAGTACACCCGGTCCTCTTTTTAAACGATTTTTTTTAGTGATTTCGATTTTACGTTATTCACAACGGTATTCGAGTTATTCGAAGGTATGTGATTTTTCTTTTTACAGACAAGATGGTGCGCAAACTCATGCGATATTATTGGTAACTCTGCTTTGAAACTTATTTAAGCACAATGCATTTATAAAATTCGTTGAATAGCACTTTTAAATTTGTTGAAAAAATTTTTAGGTCGAATTTGAAAAATAGTTTTGGTTTTTTCTTGTATTTTGGATACCATTTCCGCGATTTTTTATATGTGCGCCACTTTTTGAAATCAATGTAAAAAAGATCGGGTGTATATCTAAAAATGGTGTTTTACTTGCGGCCCGCGGCTCATTTTGAATTCTTGGAATTGGCCCGCCATCCGAAAAGTTTGCCCCCCCCTGATTTAGATGTTTGGTTTTGTCATTCGAGATTCATTATTAAAGTCATTGTAAAGAATTATATATAAATATTGAAAAATATATTGGATACTTATTAAAGTTGTGCTTAAGTTCAATCCTTGTTTTTGTCTTTATTCAACCCGTTTTGCGGTACTTTGAATATTACTCAATATGATATGTTCATATAAATCTATATTACCTTGAGTAAGTGCATTCAACTTGAATGGAATTAAATTTTTCAAAACACGTGAAGCAAAGCACATATACATGTATTTTTATCTTCACCTTGCTAGTAAAGCTGGGAGAGGCAGTACACGTGGAAACGGCCAACCAACTATGCGATCCATTGCGTCGTCATGGAAAATTTTCCTACAGAATTTAATGAAAAGCCTTTATTTTGTAACGTTACAGTCGATCTTTTCTCATAAAGCTGTCGCCTAGCGGTGTTTATTTTCAGCAATTAGTATGAAAACCAATATGGAATAATCGTTTTTATGTATTCTTTTCTATTGAAAGTTGACACTGGAAAATCAGTACTCTGGTGTACACACCAACGTTATGAAAATTGCGACTCTTATTAAAGTTTCTTAGTTGAGAACACTTCTTGGGTTGGATAATATATAACGTTTCATAGAATATGATCAATTTTTGTCCTCGATAGTAATGATGTTATAAATATTCATTTTCGAAAGAGACAGCCACATTCCATCAAGCTTTTTATGGTCCTATTCTTAAATTTATTGACTTCGAATCGTATAATAATTTGAATAATAAGTGTCTGATTTTGTTCATAATATGACGTACCTTTAAAAGTAAATGATCTTAGTTGAATGCTAGAAATCCAGTTCTTATTTTCAAAAGGCTAACAATGTTCTTCATTGTCTTCCCAATTTATTTATTTATTTATTTATTTAAGAAAAAGCAAATCATGGCATTACAGCTGACGCCAATGCGCCATGGATTTGACAAATATAAATACATGCATTTATATATATATACATACATACATGTAAATATATAATAAAAATCACAAATTAATTAAAAATTAAAAATAAGATGAAAATTACAAGTCATAAAAAAAACAGAGAGGAAAAAATATTATTAATATCACATTAGAAATTTTCAAGGCAGTCAACCGAATGAGTTCTGACAAAATCAACTTTTATTCATAAAATATAGTATTCGTCTGAACTCACTCACGTCAATATGAAATATGTCGACATCCGAAGCAATGCCGTTTAAAATTGTTAAAGCTCTTCCCAGTGATTTATTCATTGGCAGACTGGTTCTACCCCTTGGAAGAACAAACAACTCATGTTCACGATTCCTCAAAAAATTATCAGGGACATTCAATTTAACATTCTCAAGAATGGTGGAATTCTCATTTTGGCCTCGGATAAGTCGAAAGAAATATGTGGCCAGGTACATTTCTCTTCGAAATGCACCAATGCATCTGTAGTCTTCTTTTCTCATCTATACTCCTTACGAAGACCTTGTCAGATGCTCCAACGTATGCTTGATATATCAAATTTAGATGGTAGAGAACTTTTCTCTTTGCTACAGTTATCCTGTTTGTGACAAATGTCATCATCGTCAAGTCTTTGTACTCACCGAAGAATTGTCTCGTATAGCTTGCTACACATTTGGTCATTCTCAAAATCGGCAGCCATGACTTTGAGAATACTTATTAATCCTTTTCTTATCATGCATGTACACTATTTTTTACTTATTCTCTTTGACTTTGTGTAATATCGAAGCTGAAGTAAAAATATGTATGCAGACGACTGTAATTCAATTATAGATCGTCTTGTCATTCCAAACTCTTTAAAATCAAGTTTGTAATAAATAAAAGTAGGTTTTTTTATAATATTTTTACATTGTTTCTACTACGCTGTTATTTAACGTAAGGTAAACGATCCATTAGTGACTATTTTTAAAAACAAACATAATTCAAGTAATCAAAAAGAAAAATAAAAATCAACGCTATTTTACTAAATATTGAGATTTGTTTAGTCATTCAAAAGGCATTTGTCAGTTCGTCCTCAGATGTCAAGCTATAGAATATACTACATACTTAATCAATCGAACTAATCAAATCGAATAAAAAAAAAAAAGCCATCATTTTTATGAATAATGAATGAGTTGTAAATATGTCTGCGTTTATATTCTTATAAACAAAGTGTAGTCTTTACCAGTACGGTAGCCGAGTGCTTAAGTTTTGGAAATATTTTACTGCTTGAGGGTTGTTGTTTGAATGGAATTCCAAAATCGGAACTTACTGGATTTGTGTCATTGGTGTAACAATTGCATACCCCTCTCTGTCATCTCTGTCTTCTCTATCTTATCCTGGAGTCGAGGTGTATATGGAGGGATCAGTGCAAAAGACAATATTAAGTTCAAAAAATTTAGTAATCCCGACTAAAAATGTATAACATGTTTTTTTAAGTGCCATCTAACATTGTAATAGTTTTCTAGTAAAACGATATAAAGGGTATTTCAATAGGGACGCTCAAAATATGTTACTTTGTCCTGCTGAGTAGATTATTCATTGTTTAGTGGCCAAATTTGAGTCAAACAGTTTGGTAAATAATCGGCCAACACCTACCTGTACGTCATCAAAATACAATATCTGGTGAAAACATTGCTGCTGTGTGTGAAAGTGTACAGGAAAACCCAAGGCAGCTTATTTCTCGTTGTTCACAAGAACTTGGCTTTTCTGCGACTTCAACTTGGCGAATTTTGAACTCTTCAGGTAAACGACCGCAGACAACGCCTGATTGGGTTCTGGAGCAGTTGGAAGTTTACCCAAATTTGTCAAAAAAGTCAACTTTAGTCGACATGGCCCATTTATAATGAACGGATATTGGCAGACATTTGACATATATTCCATATTTAATGCCGTAAAATATACTTACAAATGAAATTAAAATTTAGTCGAAATCTCACAAACAGCTTGTTTTATTTACATTTCAAAACTAAGCGTCCTTATAAAAAGACCCTTTACATAATTGAAATAACGTAACACATCTACTTATAAATATTTTTTTTCAGAAAAGATGTGAATAAATTGATTATATTTAAGAGCTTTGTTATTGTTAATATACAAATTGATTCATTATGTAAATATGATGCTTTTGAATTTGTTTCAATCACAAAAAATGGTCAAAAAATGCTTCTAAATAATATTTTTTTTTATACGACAATAATTTTCTCATTTCATGTATCATAGCTTAGTGGTAAAGATAGGGCACTTATTATCATTTTTTGGTTATCATTCAAAAACAATTTCAGCACTATTTGACATTTTTTGTTGTTGAATTTTTTGGAGCTTTAAGTCTTTGCTTTTGAAACAAAGTTCTTCCCATCTCTGTCTAAAAAAAAAAGCTAAGCAACGCTATGCCTTATTCGTCGAATATTTATAACCACTTTTATTTTGTATTTTTTGAATAATTCTTTAGTAAACAATGTTCATTTTAGCCTTTTTTGTTACCTATAGATATTTTTATGTTTCTACAACATTCAGAAGACAGGTTCTCAAAAAAGAACGCGTCAGCTGAAGGAGGGTCAAAAAATACCCCAGAGAAAAAATGATATATCTACGCATTTTAATGTAAAAAAGCCTCCATTTGATTTGAAACACACGTCTGACTGAAGGGTGTTAAAGATAAAAACTTAATCTCATCGCTTAGGGGCAGTGAAGTTTGAATCTTTTGAAAAAATTTTAGTGACGTTATAAAGGGTTTTCGGCCAATAATAATCAGATTTTTTTTATTTAGTTGCGAGGCAACTAGTCTATGAAAATTATATTTTTTATTTCCAGTGTAAAAAACTATGCTTTAAGAATACCAAAAGTAGCAGAAGGGGTCGTCGATCTAACCCATCGGTAAGAAGAGTTAATATGGGTAGCCATATTATCTTATATATAAAACCAAAACGGCGTATGTATGTATGTGGGTCTGTAATTCCCTTTTGCATTGTTGTTGCAAATTGCCATAAAAACGAATATGAAAAAAAATATGTTTGAATTTTTATCGGCGAAGACATTTTGTCAAATTGTAATAAATTAGTCTTCTACTGAACTTTTCCCGGGTTTTATAAATATAATAATTTTTATTATTTACGCGAAGGTATTATTTGACATTTATTTGACACCAAATTAGATTTTTTCCTTGAATTTGAACATTTTAATGGGCGAGAATGGGGCTGTCATCAAATTAAATAAAGTTTGTGATTTTATTTTAACTCTATTTTGGATGTTAGATTTTGTGATATAATTATGTCGAATGATATAACATTAAATAATTATTGGTCGCTTAGTGCGAGCGACGCCGGGTAGCAATACTAGTAGTTGTATAAGACTAAAGCTATCGCAAAATTATTAACGTTTTAGGTATGGTCAACAAACTTGATCGTTAATATTTGTTTGGAACAATGGTCAATGAAATAAATAAAATAATCGTTATGTAATGGTGAAAATGATCGTTCCCATATTGTCTTTGTTCGTTTTTTATCGTTACGTTTTCTTTGTTAATTGAGGCAAGAGTTTTTTAATTACCCATATCAAATTAATAGTGTTAAATCAAATTATATTAAAAAAAAAATATGTTATAAATTTTAATATCACAAATAAATATCTTTAGGTAACTATATTTTCTTGGCAGAACTCCGTGGCTCAGTAGCGAAGTGTTTATTTACACAGGAAAAATAAAACAAACTATTCAGCATCGCGTCAACATATTTTCGTTTTAAATGACATCAAACATATTATTGATTGGATTGATATTTACTCCACTATAACATGGTGGAAAAAAGCAACATATTTAATTTCCACAAAAATTATAAGATATGAAGATGAACGATTTATGGCTATTTCTGCACACGCCATCGTCAGAACGAAATACTTCTAACGATGGCGTTAGCCGAAATAGCTATCACCTGTATATCTAAAAAAACTGTAGAACTGAAATACATTGCATTTTTTTTCACCGTAGTACAAACCTATTGCTCTAGCAAATTAATAAAAAAAATAATTGCATATTATCCAATGAACTTGAATCAAAACTTTTATATACTGTTTTTTTTTTAACTTTGTCCGCTCCCAATATGAAGCATTTGAGCTCTTCATGTAGTTTATCGGAAGAGAAGTTTTTATACGAGAACTGCTTGTCAATACGTTACAAAGATGACTATAGTAAGGTGTGAGACAGAATAAAAAATAAACATAGATATCAATAATTCGATTGAAAAGTCAAACTACCTAGACTAGGATTCAAATTCCGTGCTCTTTGTAACCGATACCAACAACTTTGAATTAGAGTTAAACATTATTTAACAGATAGCTGTAAATAATGGTTATAACACAGATGTAGTAGTTAACTTACTTAAACGTAAGCAAGTTAAATAACTCATAGTTAATAGTATTTTTACAAGAGAGAAGAAAGCAAACGAAAATATTAAACACTGGCGTAGAATTATTTATTTAGGAGACATTTCGTCAAAGATAGTTAAGTTTTTGCCAGACAATATAGAACCCGCGTTTTATACAGTAAATAATTTAGGAAAAATTTTGTTGAACAGTAAAGAACGCGTAGATTCATCTTCACAGAGTGGTATCTATCGACTCTCTTGTGGAGACGGTCCAGCTTCCTATGTTGGACAGACAGGTAGAAACTTTTATATTAGAATTAAAGAACATATAAGATGTCTAAAGAGTAATAATTTTTCTGAGTTTGCCAATCATTTAATAGAAAATGACCATAATTTTAATCAGACTAGTAATTTAGAAATACTCCACCGAGTAAATAAAAAAGTCTTAAAGATGAATAGTCTAGAATTTTTAGAAATAAATAAAACTCTTAATAAAAAAGAAGCATTATCAAATAATATTCTTAACAGGACAGGATGCTCGCCTTTATAAACGTTATTTCCAATTAATAGAGTAATCACTAACCTATCTGATTGATTGCAGCTCATTAGTTTATAGTTTAATTGTTTGTAATGTTTAACGTCATTAGAAACATATTTATTTGTTTGCTTTGTTTCGATTCTATAACCCCTCTCTTGCGTCCCTTATAAAGGAGAAATCCCAATCTGATTGATTGCACCTTATTAGTATCATTATGTTATTGCATTGTTTTGATTCTATCACCCCCTTCCTTGTTTCCTTTAAAAGGAAAAAAACCCGTAATACATTTTGTAATTTCATAATTTAAAATGTTAGAATCAATCTTGCTTCATTACTCAAGCAAACTTTGCGATAGTAAGTCTGAAGATGCCTCTGAAAGAGGCGAAACACGTGTCACAGTTAGTTACATAATCCGTGGAATAATCAAAGTTATTTTAAATTTTATATTATATGATACCAACAACGTTGACACTCTACCACGGACCCTTTTATTATTCTGTCATAGAATCCATAAACGACAATAATATTAATCTATGATACACTGAAATATAATACTTTTAAATATATGTTGAATAATTAATGTGGTGGTAGAGTACCTGTAACGGTTGGGTTTCTGTTATGTTGCATTTCATTGCCAAGTTCTAATGCAACATTCAAGGTTGTGAAACATCGATCGTCATGTGTACAGGAAACTTGACTCATACAATTTTCATGCTTCTACTGCATTCGAGCTTGGTTAATAAAACGGTATATTTTTGCTCAGAAATTTTCATTCGAAAATTTCGTCTAATTTTTTTATTTAAAAAATAATACAACATTTTAAAAGTGTTGTATTATTTTTTTAATTACCGTGAGTTTTTTCGCTAACGACCCGGGCTTCAAATTATTTTACCAAGAAATCTTGGAAATTAATCGAGCTCAGCTTAACAGTTTGCCAATTTTGAACGAGAAAATTTAGCTACCTGTTTCACCATTGTTGTACCCTTTTAAATAATTTTCATTTATAAAAAATTCAAGCACTTGCTATCAATAAAAATGAATTCAAAACTTGAAATCAATCAACTCATTAATAATAGGTCGGATAAAACACTAGATTTATTTTAGATATTCCTGCTATTATCTGGTCATTAGTATTTTTAAAAATCCCTATAATTATAACAAACCCACATAATTCATTGAAACTTGTGTACATTCAATTTTCGCTAATTTACATTTTAATAGCAATTTAACTTAGTGATCTACTTCTATTTTTGTATATAAACGATACAAACTGTTTACTAAGCGTCAGTACAGTGCATTTCAAGTACATCCGTGCACTTGAAATGCCTAAAGATGCCGAAAGGCAAAACCCGGGTCGTTAGCGACAAATTTAGATTATAGATTTTATTGTTATATTGAACTATTGGTTCATTTAACTAGTTAGGTGTTCGCCGGTCAATACTTGGTGGAATGACATGATAATACAAATAATAAAACATTATTAGTACTTCAATTAAATTTATTACATTAGGACTGGTTTCTCTCATAGCGAGAATTATCAACTGGCACGTACACAATGATCAAGATAACCTATGTATATAAATATTCTACAAAGTTTTATTGCGATCGGATGAAAGGTTTGGGAACGCAAAAACTTTTCTTGACGCCCACACAACAAATCACCAAGTTTCATTGCAATCGGATGAACGGTATAGGAATGCATAAAGGACCATCAAACAAATATCATTCATTTATATGTATACTAGCTGTACCCTGCGCGCGTTGCTACGCCATTGCAACTAAAATAAATTTGAAGGAAAGACATTACACAAATATTCAATTCAATTTGAGTCAATTTGAGTGTACGACAGAAAGTTTTGCGGAAGTTTACTCGAGAAAATTGAAAAAAATCGATATCAATTTTTGGTGGGAGGGGGGTTGTTTGGCGGGGTGGGGTTTGGGGGGCGTATAGTGGGGTATGCCAGAAACCTTCGAAAGAGTGAACTCGAAAAATTCGTAAAGTTTAAAATAAAAAGATGGGGGGTGGTTGGGGGGAAGGGTTGGCAAGCCAAAAATCATTGCGGGAGTGTACTCAATAAATTTGTAAAGTTTCAAATCGATCGGTTGAGCGGTTTAGTAGTCCATAGCGGAAATACAGACAGACAAACATTCTTTTTTATATATATAGATGTTACAGTGAAACTGTATTCTCAGTGAAAATGTATTCTCTCCTAGCTGTCATTGAAATTAAATTTGACCGCCCTATCTTCAGTCCAATGTTTGTCTGTGTTTTAATTTGGTTCTCTTTTTATGAAAGGGACTACTTGCTGATTTTGTTTCATTGAAGCAAACACAATTTAAGGACGGCAAATCATCGACTTAGGCCAATAATTTCAATGATCGTGACCAGTGAAATCATGTTGTCATACAAATCTATTACTTGCTACATTTTCACTGAGAATACAGTTTTACTGTAACATATATATATTTATAAATGAAACAAGAATGTAAAATATCCATTGAAAGATTACATCATAAATATTGATGTGTTTTACTTATCTAATACTAGTATTGCTACCCTAAGTCGCTATGTCCAAATTCAAGGAAAAAATCTAATTTGCTGTCAAATAATACCTTCACGTAAATAATAAACATTATTATTAATACCAAAAGCCGGGAAAAGTTCAGTAGAAGACTAATTTATTAAATTTTGACTAAATGTCTTCGCCAATAAAAATTCAAACATATTTACTTTCATATTCGTTTTTATGACAACTTAATGACCAACAATGCAAAAGGTAATTACAGACCCACAGAAATACATACGCCGTTTCGGTTTTATAAAGGGTATTTCAATAGGGACGCTCAAAATATGTTACTTTGTCCTGCTGAGTAGATTATTCATTGTTTAGTGGCCAAATTTGAGTCAACCAGTTTGGTAAATAGTCGGCCAACACCTACCTGTACGTCATCAAAATACAATATCTGGTGAAAACATTGCTACTGTGTGTGAAAGTGTACAGGAAAACCCAAGGCAGCTTATTTCTCGTTGTTCACAAGAACTTGGCTTTTCTGCGACTTCAACTTGGCGAATTTTGAATCGGGCCTTATGTCTGCACCCGTATAAAGTCCAACTAACCAAGGAACTTCAGGTAAACGACCGCAGACAACGCCTGATTGGGTTCTGGAGCAGTTGGAAGTTTACCCAAATTTGTCAAAAAAGTCAACTTTAGCGACATGGCCCATTTTATAATGAATGGATATTGGCAGACATTTGATGCTATATTCTATTCCATATTTAATGCCGTAAAATATACTTACAAATGAAATTAAAATTTAGTCGAAATCTCACAAACAACTTGTTTTATTTACATTTCAAAACTAAGCGTCCTTATAAAAAGACCCTTTATAATACTAGTATTGCTACCCGGCGTCGCTCGGACTAAACGATCAATAATTATTTAATGTTATATAATTCGACATAATTATATCACAAAATCTAACATCCAAAATAGAGTTAAAATAAAATCACAAACTTTATTTAATTTGATGATTCTCGCCCATTACAATGTCCAAATTCAAGGAAAAAATATAATTTGCTGTCAAAGAAATGTCAAATAATACCTTCACGTAAATAATAAACATTATTATTAATACCAAAAGTCGGGAAAAGTTCAGTAGAAGACTAATTTATAATATTTTGACTTTGTTTTAATGTTTTCGCCGATAAAAATTCAAACATATTTTCTTTCATATTCGTTTTTATGGCAACTTAATGACCAACAATGCAAAAGGGAATTACAGACCCACAGACATACATACGCCGTTTCGGTTTTATATATGTACTACTCGATACTCGAGTAATTGGAGTCTCTACACACACATTGATAACGAAACAAATTTACTGTCGAAACTTTCGCGAGCGAAATCAATTCGTTTGTTTGAACTTGCAACAACAATGCAAAAGGGAATTACATACATACATCCCCCGTTTCGGTTTTATATATAAGATATAAGGGTGTATTTATTACGTTCCTCTGTTAAAACGTAATATTTTTTTAACATTTCCGCCTTTCAAATATCTCGTAACATTTTTTAAATATGTAATTATAATGCAAACACAATCATAATGGTTATATTAATGAAGGTGAATGATCTCATCAATGTTTATTGACACATTGTTACTGTGACAGAGTTGACTCTAATTATTATCTTAACAATCTGACTTGCATCGTTATTGGATAATTAACTGAATCTTAATCATTTTGATTTCGTCAGGCCAAATTACCAATCTACACATTTTGCATTTACATCATTATGTATATACAAATCTAGCGCCATCTTTATCTAATCTTCTAGTATATAAAAAACAATATTTTTTTGTGTGCTTGTTCGCACCCTATGCGCTGCCAAACCGTTCATCCGATCGCAATGAAACTTTGATAAAAATTTTGATTGCTATTTTGTGGATGTTTTTGTCACAGTAAAATTAACTTACAGTAGGTCTTATAAATATATAAAAATCAATGTGTTTTCATATTTTATGCGCTGACATACCGTTAATTTTGACAACTTATTGTTGCACTTGCTCAACGGTTATAGGTATAGTACAATTAACTTTCAGTAGGTGGCGCGTGAACACAATCGAAAAAAGACCAACAGCAAATCGTTACCTTACTTTGAAAAGGTTTTAATTGACATTTTTGCCTAAAATGACCTTTTGGTCCGAAAAGCTTGTATTTACCGCATTCTATCACATATATGAATTATCTATGGTTCAATAACGGAGATAGCAGAGCCAGAGTTGCACTGCATAAGAAGAAATTTGAATCATTTTTACTTGCTCATTGTTACAATTTAATTTTAATCTATCGAAACTTCAAACGCTCATATCTCAAAACAGTTTCAAGTGCAGTTAGATCACCGATCAATGTTAGTGAAATTAAATCGAAATTATTTATCTAAAATATTGTGCATCCGAAAGCACTACAATAAACGCAAACACTTTATTTCTTTGAGTGGCATTCCAACGCTTGCCGGGTACCGGCTAGTATTCGATACTATTTGAAATTATTGTTCATGTTATCAAAGTTATTTAATACTCTAACAACGCCTCTTATCATTTTCACCACGCAACGTTTGCGATGATTTAAAATTAATCAATAAATACTTACATTGTTTGTTTACTGCAAATATATATAATATATAATAACATACTTTATGAGAGTGGTGTATGAGAAAAGATTGTCCCATGTATAATCAAATGAACACAAAATTTGAGTCTTACGTTACAAAGTCATATTTCAAAAAGTATCAAAAATATCCGTGGACACCGCGACGATTGTTTTCTAAGAATTTGTTTGTTTTTAAAATATGGATATATTTTTTTATAATTTTTCACGTGGAACTTATTCCAACAAAAATATTACTACCATCGGCATAGCGAGTAAAATAAAGAAAACGTTGCTTCAATAAGTTTATCGTCGGTCCCTGTGGTCTAGTGGCAAGAGCTTTGTCCTAGCAATAGGAATGCCAGGGCTCAATCCCCGGCGAGGTCAGATTTTTTCAATTGAAAAAGCGAGATCTTGGGCACAACTGATACATTATTTACCATCGAGTTAATCTCGTATGACTTTCACAACTAAGAATATTTGGCGCATTGGCGTAAGCTGTAATGCCAAATATCATTTAAAAAAAAAAATAAAGAATAAAATAAAGAATCGTAAATTATATAATAAAAAATGATACATTTCTCCAGAAAATGAATGTGAAAATATTATTTTTACCTAGTCGGTATCCGGTAAGCGTTGAAATGCCAATCAAAGAAACGACAATCGTTTATTTTTATATGTATAGATAGGTATATAATTAAGAAACCTTCGCTGGCGTCCACACAACAAATCACCAATGTTTTAACGCAATCGGTTGAACGGTATAGGATCGCATACGAGACAAAAAAAAATCATTTTAATATTTATAGGTGTTAAAAAAACTTTTGTGGGCGTCCACACAACAAATCAACAAAGCTTTATCGCAATCGGATGAACGATTTTGGAACGCACGAATGTTCCCGGGGGTCTACACAATACATCGCCAAAGTTTCTATTCAATCGGATGAACGGTATGGCAGCGGATAGATTACGAACAAACAAAGAAACAAGTATTGATTATTATGTATAAAATAGATACATATGGAAAGTGGTAAAATAAAGTCTAACATTGATCATAAAATCTCCTTTTATAACTCTCTCCGGTAGATGTAAAAATTTACCACTGAAATTATAAAAAAATATATTTCATTTCTTTAGTATGCCAGGTGTTTCTTCCATAAAACACCACCTTCGTAGAGTGTTTTGACGGAGATCGAATAAAAAGAGAAGCGGTGTACCCATCTGTCTGTGTTACCAATTGTCTATGCGTCGACTTATCATGTGTTGACTTGTCATGTGTCATTTTCGGCTATCTGATCACCATTAAAATTTTGTTACATGCATCGGGAAACAATGCAACAGTCAAACGGCTTTGAATAGTCAATGTGACCTGCATTGATAAATTTATCGGAATTAATGATAATTAGCAATTAAATCACTTACTAAGCAATCATGAAATAATAATTACGTAAACAGATTTAAAGAGCATTGAACTCGGAACGCTTTTGTGCAACGTGCACAAATTTAGCCAAGGTCGCTTACTTGGCATCCGGGTTGTGTGTTAGCATTAAGTGCATTTATATTATATATATATATACATGCAGTATATGCATGTATTTGTATGCATATATGAAGAAGGATTCACAATAAGTAATCACCGATAATAATTATTTATTTACAAAAATAAAATGTAATAGGGACAACAGTGAATCGACTACCAGAAGCTTAGCAAACTTTCAAATTAATAAAAATAATAATACATTTTTAGAACATTTTCCACATCAAATTTATTTGATCAGGACCGGTTTCGCTCATGGCGAGCATTGTCAACTGATTCAAGTTAATATTTGTGTTGTAATTATGGTAATAAGCATTGATTTTACTATAAAATTTAAAATTACTTTGATTATTCCACATTATTTGAATGTTGCTTGTATTATTTTATCTATGACACACATCAAAAACTTACTATCGCAAAATTACAAAATCAAACTTTGCGATAGTTAGTCCGAAGATAGCTCTGAAAGAGACGAAACACGTATCACAATAATCGAAGTTATTTTAAATTAAATAATATATTGAACTTCAACAAATTTACCGCCGAATCTATTGAAAGCATTTCTTTTCTTTATTATTTCGGCTTAAATATATATAAAAAAAAACATTAGACTATGGAACAATCAAAGACAATCGTAGGAGGCTGCATTCATCTGAATTAAATCATGTTCACGCTTCCGTATCTTCTTCTTAACAGAGTTTGTATCTAAAATTAATCATACTAGATTCAGTTGTGATGATATATACAGACAGATACAAAATGAAAAATCTATTTCTAGTCTGTAATAGGGAAATGGAAAATCTAAACAGGGAGATATCGGAGGTCACAGTATGATTTGAATGCACTTTTTCACTTACACTAACTACGACATAAGCAATTGAGTAACACTGTTTTTTACCTTCATCAAACAAACAGCCTGTTGGGCTGAACTTTCTGTGTTAAATTAAATATCACATTAATAATTATTATCATTTTTCTTACATAAATTGTTTATCAAAATTTGAGTTGGCTCTCTATCGTGTAGCCAAGGTTGTCTATATTTATGTAATTAGTTGAAAATACTCGAGTTGAGCAAAAATAGTCTTTATCGTTACCTTATATACATATATTATATTACCTTACATATTTTATATGTGAAAGTAGTAGAAAAAAACATTGACTAATGCGCGTTTCTGATTGGCTGTGGTTAAGCATTATTTTTTCGTTGAATTCAAATAAATCTATCAAAAAAACCAACGAACGTAGTTAACTTACATCGTGATATAATCATTATTTGTTTTTTTTTCAGTGAATTCTAATTATATTTATATGCGGAATCACTAGTCATTAAAAAAAAAACACTTTTTTTGGGTCGTCATTTTAGAAACTCACTTGCCATAAGGTAATTATTAGAAGCAGATAGATGTCAGGTGAACTTTTAAGGTTGAATTAGATTGAATAAAAAAGACAATGGAAATCAGTTGAAATCAAACTAAAATATTGCACTCAAAAATATATAAATAAAACTAAAATTTAAACTCGCTACAAATTGTAGCTCAGCTTCTATGAATTGTCTAAGATGCATGAGCCAGTATTGTATTGATTTATTTTTGTATGACATACACGGTGCACCAAAAACACAAGGCACAGACCTTGAGACTTTTAATCGACAAAATTTGAATATTCAACTATGCAGTTTATTTATTACATGCCAACATTTTTTTTTGAATTTCGTTTAGCTTAGAGATATTTTAGATTACGGGATTATTTTCAATTTACATAATTTTGAATGCAAATAATTAAGCAAAATTGTGTAATAAATTTATTTGTTTTCTCAATAAATATTCAGAATAAGAAATACCTATGCAGTTTAAAATATAATCGAGCCTTCGTTTTATTGCTAACTTTTTATAGAATCCAGTCTGACATCATTTTCCTGCAGAACGTCTCTCGTAATCCATTGTAACACGTAAAAAGGCAAAAACTACTAAAAAAATAATCCATTGGAAAATTTAATCCAGTATAATGACTATTTGTTTCGGAAAATTTGACTGGTGTAGTATTTTTGCTAACCATGTCCGCTCCCAACATGTAGCATATAAACTACTCACGAACTTTATCTCAACATATATTTTTATTCGAGAATTGCTTGTTACTCAATTTCTCAGCCTCTCCATTTGAAAGTGACTGGGGATTGAAAGGATACAAGGACAAGGACAGGGCTAGTGGTAAGCTAATAACTCGCTTTTTGGGATAGAAATGGTGGGGCATTTTTAACAACTCAAACATCCATTTTCTTCGAACAGAATCGAATTATTGACTGAAAAATCTTCTCGTACCAGGAGTAGAAACCGGGCGGTCCGTCACGCAAATGAAATTGTCAACGAAAAAGGGAATCAAAATATTACGTCAAACAAAGCATATATATTTTGAAGAATTATTTTTTTGTGGAATGCATCTCTTCAATCTATTTGAATTTTTACCCATTTTATTTGCCAATAACCGGAGAATATTTTGAAGTGTGAACAATATTTTCCTTATGTATTTGACTTGAGAGGACTTCATGCAAACTAATAAAACAATACAAATATACTAAACATAATAACACATGTTTAGTACTTGTGAACTAGTGAACACCTAAAAAGTGAAAATGAGAATACATCCATCCCTCGCTTAGCACGATACTCGCTTAGCACGGTTTCGCTTTAACACGGTTACAGTTTTAGTGGAAAAAAAAATGATTTTCAACGTTAAAGAAAGTTTGAAGAAAAAGAGTTAAATGAAGAAGAATGAATTGATATGACTACAAGTGCTCCTCCTGAAATCTGAAGCGATACCGAAAGATCTGGTCAAATTTTAACGATTACTGCTAAAACAATAAAAGATGGGTTGGAAATGCCAAGAAATATAGAAATACATTTTCTAAATAATGATCCAAATATGGATCGAGCTTTATAATTTCAACGAGAAATTAAGCAATGCGTGCCAGAAATGAAGAGATTTACAAGAATATCAAAAAAGATGAAGAACCAAAAATTACCGATTTTTTAAACGTCGACGGAACATAACAGGAAATGTAATTGAAAGTAGTAGTATTTTCGATGGTTTCGGCGGTAACTTTGTGGAAGTTCATTTTAATATAAAATTTAAAATAACTTTGATTATTCCACGTATTGTGTAACTAATTGTGACACGTGTTTCGCCTCTTTCAGAGGCATCTTCAGAACTTACTATCGCAAAGTTTGCTTAAGTAATGAAGTACTTAAGCAAACTTTGCGATAGTAAGTCTGAAGATGCCTCTGAAAGAGGCGAAACACGTGTCACAATTAGTTACACAATACGTGGAATAATCAAAGTTATTTTAAATTTTATATTATATGAAAGTAGTAGTGATAATGACATTCAGCCAATAAAACGAAAGAAAATTCCTATATTAATATCTTCTAGTGATAGTGACATTGAATAATATATTTTATCCGTGTTCATAATATTTCAATAAATTTTCAGAAGTTCTACATACCTACTTTTTTCTTAATATTTCTAAAAAAGAACCTATCCTCTCTTTTTCATACATTTGTTAGTCTCGCTTAGCACGGTTTCGCTTAGCACGATGATCTAGCAAAACCTATCTTCCGTGTTAAGCGAGGGATTGGTGTATTTTTTTTCAGAACACTATTTACTAAGAACACTTTTGAATTCTCGGTATCGGTTTGTATCGGGTACAATGAAGAAGACACCTTAAAAGTGATAACGAATTTAAATCAAAATCGCAAAATTTGTAAGAATTGATATGGCTTTTATTCTGTTACAGGAACTGACTCATTTGAACTCATTGCCGGGATTTCCATCTAATTATGGTTGACAGACATGTAGATTTATTTATTTTTATTAAATGCTCTTAATTTTGGGCTTTTACTTTGTTAATGTTAATTCATACTTAATTGATTTTTGATGTGTTAGTTTTGCATTGCTAAGAGGTCTTGAACATTTTATTTTTAGTCTATTTTTCTTGTAATTTGATTTAATTTATTTGCTTAGTTGATTTACCAATTGTTTGTCATACCTTGTTTTCATACTTAACTTTTGCATAAATACCACTGTTTTATTGTATTCCTTATTAGTTGATAATGCTCGCCATGGGCGAAACCGGTCCTGATGAAATAAATCTCATGTGGAAAAAGAAACAACAGTAAAATAACATTAAATGGAAATTTTATAATTTATTTTCTTTATTACACATTTTAATAGCGTAATAATACATTTTCAATGGCATATTAGTTATCGTAAGAATTCCTCACCTTCATAAATTAGTTGTGACTATTGACAATGACATAGATACGTCATTAAATAAAAATAAAAATTCCCTTTTTATTATATGATTTGATTTATATGCGAGGCTTTGAAGTTAAATTATTACTTCACAGTAGAGGTCTGCACGGGCCGAAATTTTATAATTTCGTCCGGCCCGAGCCCGAAAGCCTCCTACCTAACCGAAATAACCATTTAAGAAATACTGAATTCGGGATCATATTATGATTTTTTCATGCGTATTGTACAAACCCCTCAACAGCAGACATCATTAAAAAATAAAATAGTATTTAATGACTGCTGTCGCGCAGTCATTAAAAAACAATGTGTGTTGTTCTATCGAATGGATGGTTCTTACGAGAATATAAGGTTTTTAAATTACGATGAAGGCGTCGAAAAGATGACTGTAATACGAGTACCTACGTGAAGTTTATTATTGTATTAAATTAAGATTTACGATAATGGTGAGCTCATTCGGAAATAGCCCGATTTCTTATATTTGTCGATAGCTATTTCGGCTTACGCCATCATCAGAACTATGTTTAAACTTGCGATTACTTATCTATAAATACTGTTGAAGACAGGGAACACAATACATCTTCTATTCTGTTCTACCATCCTAATTTAATATGGTAATTGTAAGTATAATGGAGTTCTACCAATTAAATCTCAATTCTATCAATATACAAGTTTTAACATCTTTAGACTTTGCTCACTTTGCTTCTCAAAGGCTCAAATGTACTATTGGGATCGGATATAGTCAATAAATTACATAATTACATCGTTCACTTGTAAGGCGTTCACTGTCAATACTTTGGGAATGGAGATGGTTATAAAGCATAAAATAATAAAACATTTTTTAGTATGCTTTTATTCCACATAAATGTTTATTGGATCAGGAACGGTTTCGCACATGGCGAGCATTGTCAACTGAGTTCAATCAGTCAATCAGTTTACAATGCTCGCCATGAGCGAAACCGGCCCTGATCTAATAAAATTTATGTTGAATAAGTATTAAAAATGTTTTATTATTTTTAATTATATCGTTGTTTTCATTTGTGAACTGTTCAAATAATTCATTTAACATGTTAAAGGAAGACTTATCTTATCTTTTACGCTTGCACCTATCAATGCAATATTACGTCTATGATACGGAGGGCTTATATGCAACTGCCTGACGTCACACATGCCCTACTGCACTTGAAATCGGTTGAATAATAATTACAAGGCTGCTTGCAGCAAGTGCATATTGCACGCACTTATCGCCAATGAGTCGCGCAATTGTATTAGTGTTTTTGCATTCGCATGCAATATCATGCGGTTACAATACGAATTGATAAACAATGCATAAATCAGTATTGAATTTCTTAGAATTTTACTGACGGATGCTAATTTCGAATGCAGATATTTTGGTTTCCGCTGTGAATTGAAGTTACACATTTCGAAATTAACTCATTACATAAGCTGATAATGCTCGCCATGAGAGAAACCGGTCCTGATCTTATAAATTTAATTTGGAATTAGTACTAAAAATGTGTTGTTAGTTTTATAATTAGCTTTTTTTTTAAATAGTAATTTAAGATACAGACAGGTCTGTAGAGTCGGTGAAAAAAAGTGCGACTCCAGCATTTACCAAAATCACGACTCCGACTAAAAAAAAGGTTAGATCGTCACTTTTTTCCCTAAATTCCCTAAGCTCCGAAAAAAGGGAATAGTTGTAGTGGTGAGCAATCGTTCATATTGAAACTAAATACGAAAATGTGTAAGCAGTGGACACTCATTGATATGATGCCGAGGGTAGCTTCCACATAAATTATTAAGCATGAAGTCAAAATGTTAAATGCCTTCGTGCAGTTTCAATGGTTTTAATAATGCTGGAAATAATAATTTCGAAGTGGAGTAACTGATACTATGTTTCTCTGAAATAATGAGAGAATACACCTGAAATACTATCCCATGTGGACCGCAAGCAATTGGTAAAATTAATAATATGACCCATTTGAAAAAACTGACAATAAAATGGCTGTACCAAAAATCCCTTCCTAGCTTTGCTTGAAAATAATAATATTATACTAATCCGCACAATAAATACAAATCTCAATTCACACTAAATAAAATCGTTTCATAATTTCAATATAATTCATCTTTTAACCATCTGGATTGTTTTTTTTTTTTTTTTTAATTTTAAATATCTACGCCTTCTATTTTATAAGACATATTTTTAGTAACTACCCAGACTGCTTGTTTACTCCAAACATGACTGATTCGAGGAATCTACATGGAACTCCCAGACTGAAGCAAGCCGACAAAAGTGCCTGAATACGCTGCCATCATCAAGCCACCGCGGTCGCCGTCGAAGTCAGCCGAAACTGAGTGTTTACATCAAACATGACTGATTGCGAAAGCCTCATGGAACACTCAGACTGACGCGAGCCGACACATGGGACTGCAAAGGCTACCAAGATCACCACTACTACTCATGACGACACGCAATTCCGACCACAGCATCATCCCTACTTCTATGCTATCATCACGACACCAAGCCGACTCATACACTGTCGAAGCCAGCCTAAACTGCTTGTTTACTCCAAACATGACTGATTCGAGGAATCTACATGGAACTCCCAGACTGAAGCAAGCCGACAAAAGTGCCTGAATACGCTGCCATCATCAAGCCACCGCAGTCGCCGTCGAAGTCAGCCGAAACTGAGTGTTTACATCAAACATGTCTGATTGCGAAAGCCTCATGGAACACTCAGACTGACGCGAGCCGACACATGGGACTGCAAAGGCTACCAAGATCACCACTACTACTCATGACGACACGCAATTCCGACCACAGCATCATCCCTACTTCTATGCTATCATCACGACACCAAGCCGACTCATACACTGTCGAAGCCAGCCTAAACTGCTTGTTTACTCCAAACATGACTGATTCGAGGAATCTACATGGAACTCCCAGACTGAAGCAAGCCGACAAAAGTGCCTGAATACGCTGCCATCATCAAGCCACCGCAGTCGCCGTCGAAGTCAGCCGAAACTGAGTGTTTACATCAAACATGTCTGATTGCGAAAGCCTCATGGAACACTCAGACTGACGCGAGCCGACACATGGGACTGCAAAGGCTACCAAGATCACCACTACTACTCATGACGACACGCAATTCCGACCACAGCATCATCCCTACTTCTATGCTATCATCACGACACCAAGCCGACTCATACACTGTCGAAGCCAGCCTAAACTGCTTGTTTACTCCAAACATGACTGATTCGAGGAATCTACATGGAACTCCCAGACTGAAGCAAGCCGACAAAAGTGCCTGAATACGCTGCCATCATCAAGCCACCGCAGTCGCCGTCGAAGTCAGCCGAAACTGAGTGAACACTCAGACTGACGCGAGCCGACACATGGTGACTGCAAAGGCTACCAAGATCCACTCAACTATTCATGACGACCCGCATAATTTGACCTCAGCAACAACTCTGATTAAAAAATTATCCCCACGACACCAAGCCGCCACGGACGCCGTCGAAGCCAGCCTAAACTGTTTGTTTACTCCAAACATGACTGATTCGAGGAATCTACATGGAACTCCCAGACTGAAGCAAGCCGACAAAAAACGACCGAAAAAGCTGCCACTATAAGCCATCGAGGAAACCATCGTGGAAGCCGACTGAAACCGAATGTTTATCCCAAACATGACCGATGAAGAATCTACATGGAACACTCGGACTGAAGGAAGCAGATACAGGCGACCGAAAAGGCTAACAAGATACCACTGATGACTGAATTCATCACCATCACTCAACTGACGACGAAATGAACTTCTAAAGCGACGCATCGGAATTATCCACGACGCCGACGAAGAATCTCCTATTGAAATTAATTCAACTTACATGTTTCTCCTTAATTGTTAAAGTTTTTGTCATCATATAGATATCATGTAATAAAGATATCATATATAGATATCATGTAATAATTTTCAATTGAAAAATGTAATAACTCGCAAAGATGGAAGGGATTAGGCTTACCGCCCAAGTCCCCGTTAAATAAAAATACTATACAAGCAAGTACAACTACCCAGAAAAGACTTTATTTAATTGGAATTACTAAAATATTTTTCATGTTATTCTGCTTTTAAAATGTATATTTTCAAAACATTAGTACTCAAAAATTAATATCCTTTGTTGATATCACCACTAGGCGGACAGAAATCGAACAATTTTTAGATAGCTTCCAGCACGTGTGACTAGATGGCATACTCTTGGCCTGTATATTTTGATTATCATTTTTACTTCTTTCAAAATAATATTTTTTTGGGAAATATGTAGGTAAATTAATCAGGCAATTCTGCTATGTTTAAGCATTTATTTTATATTATTGAAACATTACAAAATTAATGAACAAAAAATTGTTTTGTACACGAGCATAAATTAATAATAATATTGGACTTAGGTGGTATGATAACTCAGGTAACCATTGGCGTAACGTTGAAACTTTTCAGGAAAATTCTTATTTCTATTGTGGCAAGTAAGACCTGTCTGGTGCGTTTGGTACTCCATACTGTCCACTCGGTGACTCTCCATTGTATTCATTGGGTTCGTTGAAGTTGAACTCACCATCACCGGAACTTGGAACTCCATATTGTGAATTTGGTGAATTATTACCACCCTGAGAATAGTCATTGTTTTCTTTAGGTGGTAAATACGAGCGACCTGGGAGAGATGGGGCGTTGCCTAATCCATTTCGGAATGAAGAAAGTTCACTTCCATTTCCATTGAATCCACCTTTAGAATTTTTTTGAGACCCTTGACCACTGACTCCGTTTGATGGAGTTCCATAGACTGGTTTGGGAGAGTTTCCATTGAATCCATTTCCGTTTCGGTTCCCACTATTTCCACCGTTTCCGTTTCTTTTGTTATTACCTCCGTTTCCGTTAAAGGATGGTACACCATATGATTGGTCGATATTGTTGACGTTTTGGGTATCGTATCCACGAGGAAGATTGTTTCCATTTTGCTGTTGTGCTCCATTGAAGCCATTTGATCCAGATTGGTTAGGTACTCCATATACAGGGCTAATATTATTTTGTCTTCTACCTCCATTTGCGTTTCCATTTCTACTGCCATTACCATTGGATTTGCGATTTCCATTTTCTTGACGTCCTCCATTGCCATTTCCAGATGGTACACCGTAAACATCACTCGGAGCTTGAGGCCCACTGGGTTGTGGCCCAGAGTATCTTTCACCTACATTTTGATTTCCTCCAGGAGCATCGTAATTGTATCCACCCTGTTGCTGACTCAATCTAGCATCAGCTTCTTGCATAGCTTGAACAATCTGTTCGTTGACACTGTATAGTTCTTCAGCTTTGCTGCAATCGAAGTTGTACCACCAATCGCAAACCAAATACTCTTGGTTGAACACAGTTCCGTTGGGACAGAGGAATCCATCGCTCTGTCCGCTCTTTTGACAGATGTAGAAAGCTTGGCACTGGGATTCAGGGTCAGCATAATATCCAGGTGATTGCTGGTTTTGACAGTTGAAACCGGTTTGAGGTACTTCAGAGTAGATTGGATAATCACGGCCAGCTTCTCCGGGAATCTCGTCACCGTTGATCTCATCACCGTTACCATTATAAGAATATCCTTGATTGGCTGAGTCATATCCTAACTGGTTGGAAGGGTTGTCTCGAGAATACCCGTTCTGTGCGCTGACTGCAGTCAATGCGCATAGTAGCAATATGCACCATTTAGATACCATTTTATTCTGAAAAAAAACATATTTTAAATTCATCGTTTTCAATACATTTTTTTTCATTTGGCAATTCAAGCGATCACCTTAAATTTTAATTTGTAAATGAACAATAGCTTGTAAGAGTAAGTAAACACCACACGTGGCCAAAATATCATTATGTCATATGTATTTTTCCACTAATCACCCTTACATCATGGAAATGTTTTCGAATTCCACTGACTAAATCTGTATGACATAAATAAATAAATACAAGCCGGATAATATATTTTTCAAACATTAAAAATCGACAAATATTAAAATTAGTGAATTACGGAAAAACTGTTAAATTAGTAAATTTTAATTTTTGAAGACTTGATATCTCAAGAGAAACACCATTGTCATTTCGATAATGTCTGTTTCACTACGTATTATTTTGACAAAATTAAATATATATTTATTATTAATATTAAGTTCTCAAAAAAGCGATTTGTTCTCTCGTTTTTATAATAAGATAGCAAACTATGGTGATATGATATTTAAGCCCGCTGTAAATATACAAAATAGATTGTATGAAACGTTCTGGTTTGTTTTATGACTAAAAACGTGTATCGAAAATTTAAAAACAGATGTCGCCCCAAGATCGCACTATTACTGCTGATATACTTATATGCAATATTAAAAAATGTATTATCTGATACTAGAATCATTCATAACTTACGATTTTTAAAATATTATATTTGAAATAAATATATGAAATAAAGATTTTTGGGTTGTCTTAGCACTTGTTACCACTATGGGAGTCAAGTTAGTTCTTGTTGATATTGTGAAGGATCACCCATGTTTTTATACAAATGTGGAGCAATCTTCGTGACTTTGGTCAGTATCGAGATAGCCCCTCCTTCGCCCATATGAAATGGACCAGAAAACGTGAAAAATGTTTCGTTATTAATTCTGCCGTGATACAATAATGTGATAATGAAGCTATCAACGGTTGTTAGGTATCAAGATTGAGTAATTTCATAGTAGGCAAAATTCTATTATTATAATGTGGTCATTAAAGAATCAATTGAATAAAAAAGTATTTTAATGAATACTGATTAATAGTAGCATCTTTATGTAATACGACCTTAGTCGCATCGTATTTTTAGAGCTTTTTAATCATAAGAGCTACAAAAAGGATGTAAAGCGAAAAACTCGCTGTAAGGATTTAATTAAGGACATTGATAATTTGTAATAGAGAAGCAATTAGGATCATAGTTAATGTCAAATCAACATCAGCATATCTGGCTATAAAAAATGGGTTTAATGTTTTGTTTACAATGCTATATTACAAAATTTTACAAAATCTGCATCATTTGCGTATATTACGTACAAGAGATACATATATGGCCAATATTTTCATATATGAGCGAATTGAAATATTTTTACTTGGCGGGTCCGTGGTCAAACGTGATTGTCACCGGTGCCGAAGCAGAGCTAATGAGTTTAAGTTTTAATACGCGTAGTATCATTTATTAAAATTTAATACGATTTATTGATTCTCTTTCGAGGTCTGAAACTCCCTCTCGCTTCCATCAGATTCTAGGGAGCGATTTGCTAACCACTGGTACTGTTCCAGCACACAAACTATATATACAAGCTACATTAGAAGTCCATATGCTCCACATTAGGATTAAAATAGCTGAACAAAAAATAATGAATTTTTAACCGTATACTGTGCTTCGAAAACAGATGCCTACTGCGAATATTAGAAGTGCAGTGGTTTGACTTGTTTGAAGAACACGGAGTTAAGAGAGCGGAGAAACCAGCCCTAATTACGTCTAAAATAAAAAGGCGACGATATACCTGGCTTGGATATGTGCTGCAGATGGTCCAAGGTAGCCTTTCTTTTCTATAAACCTGACGGATTCTGACGTCTTGGATAGCCTTTGATGACCGTCCATAGGATGAACTCAGCAAAGCTTTGGGACGCCGGATGACCTGGGAGGAAGCGAAGAAATTGGCGGGTGATAGAAAATCCTGGAGGCACCGTGTGGCGGATATGTACTCCGAATAGGCAGCGGATATGGTAAAAAAAAATGAACAAATGTTACTATCTTAAATCGTAACTCATTTATGATACAAATATTAATACTTATACCTCAATTATATTCAACATTGACTTCATTTTGAATCCATTTGTTACACATTAGAAACGGACACTAAAAAACACTACTTGACGATTATAAATTCGTGGCAGTCATCTTGATTTTGAAAAAATGCCTATAAAAAGTAGAGGGATGTAAAAAAACATGACAAAATGCTGACTTCTTGAATTGTCTACATAATTAAGCCAGTCAAAAAATTTTCAAGACACATGGAGGATTCATTAGTATTTTTATTTTTCAAAGTTTTGGCGAATTAATCAGGTTATTCTTCGGCACTTTCATTGTTTATGTCATTTGACTCTTGTTGCTCAAGTATTCATTTGACAGAAGTTCTGAGTGAAACTCAATCAACTCATTAACTTAATTAAGGATTTCGACTGATGGTGCTTGATGGAATTTCAATATCAAAATTGAATTGTTTAAATTTTGTACTTTTTCATGAGTTTTTTCACTTACGACCCGGGTTTCGCCTTTCGGCATCTTCAGGCATTTCAAGTGCACGCATGTACTTGAACTGACGCGTAGTAAACAGTTTGCCGATTTTAAACGAGCAACTTTAGTTAACTAGTTCACCATTATTTTACCCTTTTAAATAATTGTCATTCATTAATAATTCAAACACTTACTATCATTAAATATTAATTCAAAGACTTGAAATCAATCAACTCATTAATAATAGGTCGGATAAAACCCTAGATTTATTTGAGATATTCCTATGTTAGTATCTGGTCATTTGTATTTAAAAAAATCCCTATAATTATAACAAACCCACTTAATTCATTGCAACTTGCTTACATTCAATTTTCGCTAAATTAAATTTTAATAGCAATTTATCTTAGTGATTGATCTACTTCTATTTTTGTATATAAACAATACAAACTGTTAACTCCTCGTTAACAAGTTCAAGTACATCCGTGCACTTTAAATGCCTGAAGATGCCGAAAGGCGAAACCCGGGTCGTTAGCGACAAAACTCATGGAAAAGTACAAAATTAAAACAATTCAAATTCAACTCATTTACATTTCTGTTGTTGGCATCCAAGTTTAGTTCATTCATTCGGCTAACTATTTCTTCCTTCATAGTTTCCGGAATTCAGTTCAAAATTCGGACAAAAATCTTCAAAAAAAAAGATTTTTTTTTATAATATATATTATGATGCTTAATTTGTCTGTTGATAATTACATCATATCTATTATGATCATGAATATGTATTACAATGATCTATTATCTGCCAATCACTTGGAACAAATGACGTTATAAAATATGTTTCATTATCAGTACCGGTAAAACAGGGTGAATAGAGACTGGCAGATGAATAGAGACAAAAACAAAGGATTGAACTTTAGCAAAACTTTACTCAGTATAAAATGTATTTTTTACTATTAATATATAATCCTTTACAATGACTTTAATACTATTTCTCGAATGACAAAACCAAACCAACTAAATGACTGGCCATAATTGAAATTAACGTGTTTAAGTTCGATGCCTGTGCATCCTCACTTTTTGACCCCTATTATACTTTTCTTTTATTGGAAGAAAATTAAAATCAATCTTGTTTTTTTGGTTAATAAGTACCGTAAAACGGAATGAATAGATACTCGTATAGAATATAGGTATAATCATTAAAATCTGTATTTTTGTCTCTATTCACCTGCCAAGTCTCGGTTCACCCTCCCTCGTCTCTATTCACTCCGATCTAATGTGAATAGAGACATCGAACAAAATTGACTGTGTCTTAATAAAGATAGTGAATATTTGAAAAATATTGTCATGAATATGTAGTAGGACCATAGAAACAAGTTTCAAGCCATTCATATTTGAATTATATGGCACAGGTATGAAGATAAATTAGTCGTGAAGGGTAAAAAGTGTCTCTATTGACCCCGTTTTACGGTACCTAATTTTTTTCTTTATTGACATTCAAAACATTTAATAAATACATAATACTTTACCCAAATTGAAACAACGGCAACATTCATACATTTTTCGCCAACAGACAGATCACCATTATCTTTGCAATTTGAAAAGAAGCTGTGTCTAATTTTTAAATTATAATATTAGGTCATGGTTACTTTCTTCGGCACATACTGACCTCTCAATCGAAATGAATTATAACAGTTTATATCACGCTGTAATGAAATCGAAATTTTTATTAAGTAATCTTTACAAACGTGCACTCGATCTTCTATTTATTCCTATGATTGGATAGGAACATGGTTGGATAACATTTTTTTAAAACAAACATATTGATTTTAAATTAAATATTCAATTTTTTTTGATTTTATTGGAATTCAATATAAGATATTTTTAATAGAGAATTTCGTAAGCATATATGTTAGTATTATTTGTATGGTTCTAAGATCGGTAAGCAATAACACGCATGTAACCGTAGAAAATAAGTCGATTTAAAAAATGACTTTCAAAATCATGGTTTCACGACAGTTCATTACATTTTAATTACACTGATTTTGGTACAGTATACATCTAGTACAGTGGTTCACACGGAAAATTGCACTGTGGCCTCATCGTAAACATAAACGGTCCTAAGTAAATGTCTGGTGGCCGCACCAAATTTTTGTTTTGAGTCTGTTTTGTGCGAGGTATGTCAAATGGACCTAAACATGCTTTTCAATTTATTATTAGTATTAATTGCGTCCAAAATATTAAATTTTAAGAGTCTTTGTCGATAAATTAACTTGTAAAACCACATTTTTTAAAAACATCAATACTTTCTATGAACCTGTTGGTGGCCGCACATAAGAACCACTGATCTAGTAGAATCACAAAACCAAAAGGTACTAATGTTCAAATAAAAATAGAAATTTTAAGCACTAATTAAATATGCTATAAAATCATAATTCCAATAAAAAAAAAAATCTAAATCTAACCGAATATGTACATTAAGATCGACTTTTTTAATCCAACTCAGCTGAGAAAGATTACATGAATTTTATGTTTTATGTTATGATGGCTTCTTTGGGTCACCACAAGTAGTCATAAAATATATCCAATATTATTTGTTGGACTTTATTAGATCATACTAAATATTATAATACGTATGTATCAGAATCTTGAATATTTATGTAAAAATAATAAATAATTAGATATTCGTTAACTTGAATATTTTCATATACTCAGAAACAGGAAAATATTAAAAATTCTTTGTGATTGAAATAAATATAAGAACACTTCCCGATTATTCCAACAAAGTTTTTTTAAGGAATGCTTTCGTTTCACTCTCTTGAAGCTCGAGGACCAATTTCAATATAGAAACATTTTTCTCTTCTTCTTCGGGGCCGAGTGGATAACCCTGACATCCTTGAAAGTTTAAGTTTGCATGCTCCAGTCTCCAGTCGCAAGGGCTATTCGGCAGTGAACATGATGCTTTGTCTATTTTGTTTTTCTTCTTATGTAAATAACTTTTCTGATCTGATTCCTTTTTTATAAATATTTGTGAAATATGTTATGTAATTTTTATTTAATTAGTCAAATGCATGGCGCATTGGCGCTTGCTGTAATGCCATGTATTTCATAGTATATTTTACCAATAAATAAATTATTCATTTTCTAAGTTAGTGCGATATTTTATTTAAAATATTTTTTTTGAGTCTTCAATAAAACATGGTTTGCGACTTCTGAGATACCTTTAATGTGATGCACACATCATGTGAAATACGCGTCGAAAATCGTGGCTATTGGATGCAAAATTATCAAAGTGTTACAGATACCCATATTTAATTGCATACCGTAAATAATTCGTGATCCTCTTAACATTATAGTCAAAAGATTTTCAAATAAACTAAAAAAGCCGGAGCTGTATAGGTAGTAACTCAATATCCATCTATTTAAACAAAAATGTATATTTAAAGGTCGGTTGTATACATCGTGTGATTAAATTATTTGATGTAATGAAATGGCGTATTCCAAATTTCTTCCTATTCTTTGAAATATTGTAAGTCTATTCAAACAAGGTTTGCATTATATTTATTATGACAACGGATCTAAAAACTCATTAATTTGTACAGCAATACGATGGATAATGCGGTTAATTAATCATCGAGCAACAAGAGGGCCTTGCATATTTATTTTTCGATTAAAAAAATACCATTATTCTATGCGGAATAAATTTATGTCTGTGAAATTTTCTCTCATCGATTAATTGAGCATGTTCTATGGCTGTTGATATTTGATTAGATATTTGTTCATACTTTTTATTGAAGAGTTGTGGCGGAACAATGATGATTAACCCAGAGCAGGAGCAGAGCCGGAACACGAACAATTTAAAGCAGGGCTGTGGAGTCGGTGAAAAAAAGTTCGACTTCGACTACGACTCCAGCATTTTCCAAAACCACGACTCCGACTCCGCTAAAAAAGTTTGATATCGTCACTTTTGTTTGCCTAATTTTCATAATTATGTGTATTCAATTAAATATCAACCCTACCAATCCGGCCAATAACCAAATTTGACATATAATATGCAAAAATAAAAAGTTCAAACTTTTCAAAATTTTCGACTCCGAGTACGACTCCGACTCCACAGCCCTGATTTAAAGTGATCCAATGATTGACGAACAGATTGTTTCAATTCAATTATGGAAGCTCTGTTCCAAATTCAAATGAATCTATTTGCTATTTGACATACACATGTACTGATATTTAGTATGCTCAATACTCAAGCAAGTGTTGGGTGACTATTTTCTGCGCCGAAGTTACTATTAAGCGTGAATAAGCAAAATATAAAGAAGTTTTTAGATTATTATTTGTTATCAGTTGATAATGCTTGCGATGAGTGAAACCGGTCCTGATCTGAATAAATTCAATGTGAAATACATACGTATTAAAAATGATCAAACACGTTTCAAAAAAACCATTTCGTTGGATTGAACTCATTACCGGTATTTCCACATCTAATTATGGTTGACAGACATTTAGATTTATTTATTTATTAAATGCACTCATTGATGAAAATTCATTCTCAATTGATTTTTGATGTATTAGTTTGCATTGCTAAGAGGTCTTCAACATTTTATTTATAGTCTATTTTGTTGTATTATGCTTAAATTTATGTGCTTAGTTGGAATACCTTGTATTTCTTACTTAACTTTTGTATAAATATCACTGTTTTATTGTATTCCTCAGTTGAAAATGCTCGCCATGAGCAAAACCGGTCCTGTTCTAATAAATTTTATGTGGAAAACGTACTAAAAATGTTTTATTATTTTTATTATTAAAAATGTGAAATTTTTATTTTATGTTTTGTCGAAATTGATAAATAGTTAATATTTTGTAATGCTTACGTCATTAGTAGTATAATTATTTATTTGTTTTGATTTGATTCTATAGTCCCCTCCTTTTTTCCCGTAAAAAAGAAAAATCCCAAACTCCATTTTATAATTTTATCATTTAAATTTTTTTGAATCGATCTTGCTTTATTACTTAAGCAAACTTTGCGATAGTAAGTCCGAGGATGCATCTGAAAGAGGTGAAACACGTGTCATAATTATTAACACAATACGTGGAATAATCAAAGCTACAAATTTTATATTAAAATATCATTCATTATGTGCATCGTATGAATAAAAAATTTCACTGTGAAGAAGTCAGAATATTTTAATTACACAGGACCGGTTTTGGAAAATAAATGTAGCGATAGGAATTTCATAAATAAAGCTTTGTAAACTTTTTTACGTTTAGCGAGTAATGTTTCCAAAAAATCATTGATTGGTTGAAAACGATTTGAAAATTGTTATATTTAATCATGCTACTCATTCATTGCATAACAATCAGCTCCGATATCAATCACGATGAAGTTGTTGCATCTGATTATAAATTGATCATTATATTTGGCAGTTAAAATAATTTCAAGTAATCTAAGCAAAATTTTAACCATGTGCACTTCCAATGTGTACATTAGTATTTACATCAGAATAAATTAATGTTAACAGATACAAGATAAATTTCCAAATATGCTAGGAATTACAGATTTGGGTGGCATGTACTCAACTTTGTTTGCCACAAAATAAGTATATATTTGGGTGAACAAGTTGGTTCCCCACCACCTTTCCGTTATGTGTGTGCAGCCATTTTTCACAGCCGCCTTCCATAACGCTATACGATCAAGAAAAGAAACGAATTTACTCCTCACTTACTTGGCCCGAGACAGATCTACACGGGACTGATCTTTTAACCATGCACTAAGGTGCTTAAAGAGAATAAAATAGAAAGGAAAAAAAAAAGATAATGTGACTTGCTCAGCCACTTTGTTAGAGTGATATTAAGTATCCTATGTGTCTGTATACTGAGAATCCGTGGAGTTTAATCTACTTCGCGTTGAATCTGAAGAGGAATCAAGATTATCCCGTTCCCCATATGATGTTGCAAATTTATCGAATGACTCAAAATTGGCCTTGGTTGAGATCAAGTCAGTGTGGCATATTGGGCCCGTATGAGGGCGGACCGCAGCATACAGCTTAGCTCGTTCGGCATTTATCTCGGGGCAGTCCCACAGTACGTGATTAGCGTCCTGGTAGTCGTGTCCACAAGTAGAATCCGGCTTTTCGACCAACTTGCCCAATCCAAATAGTTTGCCGTTGAACATGCCATGTCCAGTTATAAACTGGCAAGTCCAGTGTCCATGCGCTAGACTCTTCACCTTGAGCCTCCACGTCACGTCTGGGAAGAACAGATATGTTTGACGCCCTTTGGTGGACGCAGACCACCTAGTTTTCCAAGCTGTTAGAGCCGTTTTGTACGCCAGCTCATATACGAATGAACGGAGAGTATAATGTTCTGGTATATTTTGCGACAATGGTGGCGTCAGAGGGACGCCTTCAATATTCGTGTTGATGCCCTTCAGTAAAAGAGTAATTGCACCGCGTACCTGTATGTGCAGGTCTAACGGTAGTACGCCAAAACCGGCAAAGCGTCACAAAATAAGTAAAGGATTTTCCAGTAGGATGATTTCTAATATTTCCTCCCCATGTATCGCCGCCAAACTTTTAAATATAATAGGAGTATACACGAAGCTGATGGGGTTGATTGGCGCTGATCGACTTTGAAACGGCTTAAGTGGGTATTCTGGTCTAGAGGCTGAAATTTTAGGTGTTTTTGCAAGTGCTATAGAAAAACAAGGAATTATTTTTTTTACCGTCCATTTTTTTATCAGATATTTATTAATACTTTAAGAATATACAAAAAATATTAAAACCAAAAAACTATAAAACCTACAAAGTTACAGGCTGGCAAAGTAGGGGTTTCAAAAAAAATGGCGCTCCATGGTTGCAATGGTCCCTACTTTTCTAGTAACATAAAATCAGTAAAAATGCAATTCTGTTATATACCAGAATAAAGTCAAAAAAATATGTTTTTGAAAAATGGCGGAGATTTGAAAAAAAAATCTTTTTTCCCCTGTTTTTTTGATTTTCAGATTTTTTTAAAAATAGTATAATTTGTTTTTTCAAAACCATTTTACATTCCACATTCACATCAAATTTCATTTAAATCGGTTATGTAGAACTTGAGATATCGTGGCAACCATTTTTAGAAAAATCCAAAAACAAAATCCGAGAAAAACGTGTTTAAAGTGTCCTTCAAAGTTTAAAACCGCCCAGATTAGTTAGATTCTACGTCACTAAAGTAGCTATATATCTAACAATATTAAGAATTTATACAAAAATCTTGTAAGGACATCTTTTCAAAGTCTTGAACTTTGAAATATGCAATACAAAAAACGGCTTTTACAGAATCTTAGACCAGAATACTGCCTTAAGTAATTCTTCCCATTTAATTTACGTACCCCGAATTATTTAGGGGATCTGTCCTATGTCTATAATTTACTAATTTCAATCAGACCACTTTGAGAAGTCAACCGATCAAACTAAGTTTCATTAAAAAAAGTGCGACCCGTAAAATAAGTGGTTACAGTGAAACCACGATTCTACGTTTTTCAAGGGAAAGTATAAAAAATCAACTAAATGCCGGGATTATATAAAATGAACGCACCACGCGGGAAAACGTATAATGCGAGAACGTTAGATCGGGGTTCCCTGTACTTTTAAATATTTAAGTAATTCTCTCATAAACAGTGTCGTTACAATATTTCATATTTGTTTTTGTTTTATAAACTGATCTAGCAAATTTAAAAATCGAACCGATTATCGAAAAATATATTAATATCTATGAAGTCAATATGTTGATATCTATTTTTGATATAGCTTTTTTTCTAATGCTCATTATGAAATGCACTATTCAATGCATTCATAAATCTTTACAATTAAGATAAAACGAAATGAATTGGTGATAAAACAGACTCCTGTACATCGCGCGTGAGAATCGCTATCGTAATACTAAACGAAAAAATGATATCTAGATTTAGCTTGAAAAAAATTGGTTTACTTTCAATATTCGAAGCAGAAAAAATTTAAGTGGGATCGAAATATGAACGAAGTGAAGATTTCCAATGCCGCAAACACATCATATTTATAAGTATATAAAGATGGATATTTTTTGAAATAGCAGTACAGAGAACATTTACTTCTCCTCTTAATAAGTAGTCTAGAGTCACGACAGTATTTAATTCATTAAAGCGATTCTAAAATCATCTAAAACGTAAGTGTAACCTATATTTTTAATGCATAATCTAATTTGAAGGGTGCGCTTAATTGTGTGAGAATTTGTATATAATCAAAAATGTTCACGAACAAATTAAGAGTAAATATATATTTCAGAAAATTTTACAACCGGTGATTGATATTCATTTAAAATGTTTTTGAATCGTCTCTTAATACAATTTTAAAACCGATCAAAATTAATTTATTTTCAGATGGTTTCCAAATGGACCGTTGTACTCCTGTGCGCTCTTGGCTTAGCATCAGCACAAAATGGCTACTCTCGTGACAGTCCTGCCAACCAGTTGGGTTATGACTCTCCCAATCAAGGATATTCTGATAATGTAAACGACGATGAAGTTCATGGTGATGAGATTCCCGGAGAAGCTGGCCGTGACTATCCAATCTACTCTGAAGTACCTCAAACCGGTTTCAACTGTCAAAACCAGCAATCACCTGGATACTATGCTGACCCTAAATCCCAGTGTCAAGCTTTCTACATCTGTCAAAAGGGTGGACAAAGCGATGGATTCCTTTGTCCCAACGGAACTGTATTCAACCAAGAGTATTTGGTTTGCGATTGGTGGTACAACTTCGATTGCAGCAAAGCTGAAGAACTATACAGTGTCAACGAACAGATTGTTAAGGCTATGCAAGAAGCCGATGCTAGATTGAGTCAGCAACAGGGAGGATACAACTATGATGGTCCTGAAGGAAACCAAAACGGAGAAGATCTTAGCGGAAGATACACCGGACCACAACCTGGAGGTCTTCAAGACCTAAGCGCTGTCTACGGGGTACCTTCTAGAAACGGTGATGGACAAAATAACGGTAACGAAAAATATGGAAATGGCAGATCAAATGATAATTTAAATTCTCCAAGACCAGTTTATGGTGTCCCATCATCTGGAAACGGAGTCAATGGCCCTTCTTCTCAATTCAGCTCTGGAAATAAAAATGGACCTTCTTCTCAATACAATAACGTTAACAACAATGGATTTAACAGAAACCGCAATGGCAATGCAAGATTAGAAAACTTTAATGGAAATGATTCCCCAAAACCAGTGTACGGTGCACCTTCCTCAGTAAATGGAAACGGAAATATTTTGAATGGAAATCATCGTGGTCAAGAATCATTCAACAGCAATGGACCTTCTTCTCAATACAATGCAGGAAACTCTAAAGGATTTAACGGAAACAATTTCCTTAAGCCGGTGTATGGTGTGCCTTCTTTAGGAAATGGAGTTCGTGGACCAACTTCTCAATTGAACTCTGGAAACGGAAACGGTAATAATTTCAATGGAAATCACCGTGATCAAGAATCATTTAACAGCAATGGTCCTTCTTCACGATACAATGCCGAAAACACTAACGGATTCAACGGAAACAATTCCCCTAAGCCAGTTTACGGTGTGCCTTCATCAAATGGAGTAAGTGGACCAGCTTCTCAGTACAACACAATTGGTAGTCAAAGTAACGGATTCAACGGAAATGGAAATAGGAATTCAAAGTTAGAAGATTTTTCTGGAAATGTTGGTGCCCCACAATCAGAATATGGCGTTCCATCTTCAGGGGTTGGCAGCACTGGGCCCGGAAATGGTGGCTATAATAATGCATTCAACGGAAATAAGAATTCAAGACTAGAAGATTTATCTGGAAACGTAAATTCCCCAAAACCAGTATATGGTGTACCTTCTTCGGGAAGTGGTAATAGCGGACCTGGAAATGGAAACCGAAATTCAAGACTTGAAGATTTAAGCGGTGATGACTCTCCCAATACAGCATATGGTGTTCCATCGTCTGGAAATGGTAACAACGACGGCAACGGAAACGGATATAATGGTAACCAAAATGGTAACTCTGAATTCGCTGATTCATTCAATGGAAATCAAAACAATGGATTAAACGATAATTCAGGAAATAGTCCAGATCGTTCTTATTTACCTCCCAGCGGTGATAGACAAGATCAAAATGGTTCATCTCAAGGACCATCTGGAGGAGACGATCAATCTGCTGGATTTAATGGAAATACTCCAGATCGTTCTTATTTACCCTCACAATAGAAAAATTGATGATGACTATTTATTCGTATTTAAAATTGTATCCAAATTTTCAGTCATAAAAAATGTTTTTAGTGTATTTTGATTTATATTTTAGTCTGAAATTTTAATAAAGTCTCCAAAAAAGATATATTTAAACCATAATTCATTGTTTTTTAATGCAGAATAAGCAAAAGACCCTTTTTATTTTTTATTTTTTCAGATAATTATTCAATGTACGAATATAAAATAGTTGACAAAAAGAAAAAATGATTGGTTGAAAATTATAAATAATTTGCTATTAATTGTTTACTGTGAGTCAAATCGTGAGTCGTGAGAGAGTGAAAATGTATCTATACACAGAAGTGTTAGTTTTATAATAAGGTATACTTATTAAATTGACTGTGAAATGCATTATTTTTTAAGCCGAGTAAATATGCCAGGACCATGGTTGAGTGACACGTAGGCATCGGTTGCGGAGCTTAATGGCTCGAATCTCAATTCAGCATATTTCAATTAAAATATTGGCTTCTATTCGAAGTCATGGATGTCTGTGATGTCTAAGATTCCCACACTTATCCTATCCCAAAATCGGGACCTAACGAATTTGTTTACTATGGTTAGTTATCCACTAGTACTGCCCTTCCTCTATCCTTTATTTTGCTACTTCTTTAAAAAAAGAGAGCAACTGAGTAACAAGCAGTTTTCATAGGAAACTTCTGTTGAGATACACTCTATATGGAGTTCATATGGACTATATTGGAAGTCCGCTTCCATGGTTAAAAAAAACGTTATATGCTTCGCTGTCAAGACTTTTGTCTCTCGGTCTTAATTAATATTAACTATTTGAAAATGTGTGCGATTTCAAGGTGTTACTGTCAACTATTTATAGAAGGTTATCTTTTATACCTGAACACTATATTACTAAAAAGTTCTATACATAAAAATTATCAATGGCTTTAATTGCTTTTAAGATTTTGAGCTCTACAACTAATTAAGATTATAAATTGATATTTACGGTTGGTTGCGTTAATTTGTGGAAATTTAATAAAAGAGACAAATCATTTTCTTCCAACGTGATTGGGTAAAAGATCTTTTCTTACTAACTCATATGTTGAGTATTATTTCACAAATCAAATAATGCTTAAATGTTTGATTAGTGAAAGTTCTTTGCAATCTAACTTAAACTTTACTACACAAATCCAGCTAATAATCGTTTTCAAGTTAAGTCGTTCATCCCTTTCCAGTAGGAAAGATTGAGCGAACGAATTCTGAATGATTAAAATTATGCTGAAATTCTTAAATAGGGTTTGTTAGCTTCATATTGACTATCGATATAATTTGAAAAAAAAACCAAGCCCATAATTGTCGGGCTCATAGTCAAGTGCCAAAGTTGTAGGCTTGAGTTGCGGAGCTCACGGGTTAGAATTTCGAGTATTTTTCAATGGATTTATTAATTTCAGTGAAAACAATACTAACCTCCCACACCTATTCGACCCAAGCGAAAGCGATTAATTAACCACTTGTCCCTATTTGAGTTCGATTGTTTTTCAATCACTCGCTCCAAATAAGACAGGTAAAGCTGTATTGCAAGCAGTCCTCGTAGAAAAAACCTGTGTTGAGGTCTCCATAATATGCTCCACATTGGGAGTGGATATAATGTCTAAAGTTATTTGGGAAATATGCTCACAAAATAGTTCTAAAAACCAAATTGTTTTTAATACCCAAATAACTCAGTTTAAACCTTCATTAGGAGACCAGCTATATATATAAAAATGAATGTCTGTGTGTATGTCCGCTATGGACTACTAAACTGCTCGACCGATCGATGTGAAACTTTACAATTTATTGAGTACACTCCCGCAATGGTTTCTGGCCTACCAACCCCTCACCCCAACCACTCCCCAACCTCCACCCTCCAATTATTTTTTTAAACTTTATGAATTTTTCGAGTTCACTCCTTCAAAGGTTTCTGTCATACCCCCCCATACGCCCCCCGTATTATTTTAATTGACCATTTAAAATTTTTAACTGACCGTTTATCGAATTAGAAACTGACCAAATATTTAGTAGTCTATTTTTATAATATTCAGAAAGTCCAGGATTGAAATTGTTAATTTAGTTTCAAGTCGGGGATAGTGTTACATTTTTCGTTGGTAAGTGGCAGAACTGCAATCAAAACTTGAAATTCAACTCTTCACTGACATCAAAACTCATCATGCCTTGTTGAAGTGTTGATCTTGCAATTTGAATGACACGTGCTTTTTTATTTTGATCATGTCTGTTATAAGATAGTAATTAAATTCAATAAGCAAAGCGACATTGAGAACTCAGGTAATAGTCAATACACATCTCAATTACTTGTTTTTTTTTTACATTCTAGTTTAATCAGAAGTTGCTTTGATTCGCAAATTCAAATTGATTACACGTATCATGGATGCTCGTGCAGAAAAAAATGCCAGTGATAACTAATTTAATCATTTTTTGTTTCAATTGATTATTGATTTTAATTTCATACAACCATACGAGATAACTTAAAATATTATACGCATATGAATGTATGCTTTAATTTGTAATTCATATTATTACACGTCAAAAATACGATGATTAATTCAATGTTGGCGAGCGGCTATGCTTCAGTTTTAGTAGGAAAAAAATAATGTGCATGGCTAAAATTCTGTTGTATCTCGATTTAATCGTAAGTCGAATTTTATAAAAAATATTTATTACAATTTACATGTATGTACATAATTATGCAGTACAGTGGAACTCCGATATTACGTTCTCGCATTATACGTTTTCCCGCGTGGTGCGTTCATTTTCTATATTCCCGGCATTTCGTTCAAATTTAAAACATTCCCGCATTCATCATTTGCCGCCTTAATCGTTTGTTTTATACGGTCCTTTGAAAATCGTAGAATTGGGGCTTCATTGTACATCTAAAACCTTTTTTTTGCGGTAGATGCGTTTCGCGGAAATCGCACAAAAAACGCTATGACCTAATATAGGAACATATCATGAACAAGGGCGCACGGGTCAAGGTCACATTGTAATAAACAGGTGAAACATTTGATTAGCACGTACAGTTTGTGAATAACGCGCTGATAATTATGTTATAACATATGTATATATAGTCCCAAAAATATATTTAAAAAAATAAAAAATTGCATAAAAAAAACGCATAGTTCTGGAATCACACAAAAAGATGTTTGAGAGTACCTATGTATATTCATATTTTTACTGTTAAATTTGAAGCAATTGTGAAAAAAAGCACATTTAAATTTTAGCTTCCTGGTCCATCGGTTGCAAGGTATTGGTTGTATTACCTTATTCTTAAAAATGATTGAAATCGTTGAATGTGATAATTGTTGATCGCGGGATACGTCCTTCACCTTTTTCACCACTCTCATACTGTTTAATTATTTTAACATCTTTTATTTCTAAATCTATAGCACTTCCTTTTTTATTACATCTACTCCGTTGACCATTCATTTGGTGCACAATTAATTAATTATTCACTTTATAAATTAAATGCGTATATTATATCTAAGATAAAGTGAAAAATAAATAAAAGATGTTTTTTATTAAAAAGTCGAGGATTACCTGAATAGCCTTTTCCAGATTTAGCATTCTTGAATGTGCTTCAAATGTTCAGTTTCAGTGAGCAATAATGTTATTTACCGAAAAATCTTTCAAAAGTTGTAATAACGAACGGATATAATAACATGGCTCATTGACAAAAGATCGCACACAATCCACGACATTAACTTGATTTCAATTTCATATACTTCACAAGATACGTTGTGTGTTAATATTTTTCAATGTATTCTGAATTTTTTGAAAACATTTATATAAAGCAGCGTTTCTCAACATGGTAGGCACATCTTGTTTCAATTGAGGTACAAACCAAAAATTAACTTTTTTGGTTACATACAAAATTTACAAATTGTGTAAGGATTTCTAATCTTAAAATTTTGACGGATAAACATTGACCATACTATTGTGAATTATATTAAGGAAAGAAATAGTTTTCAGTTTGTTTCAAAAGTAAAAGAAATGTTTTTCGATTAAAAATCTTTATTTCAAACTGTTCTTCACAGTTATGGTTTAGCTTAAAAAATATTAAATCAATTAATAAATAAATATAAATTATTCAGGTAATTTTATATCAAATCACTGATGTAGCTTAATATTTAAATAATGTACAGCATAGGAAATAAATTTCATATAAGATAACAAAGTGTAAATTTTCTTAGAAATCATTTGTTAGATATATTAATTTCAATTGGTACATTTTTAAATGAAAAGGTAACAAGTGTGAATTTTAAAAATAAATTTTCAATTCAATAATCATCGTCAGAAGCGGCATAGCTAGGTCATCACATATTGAAATGATTGCAATTTACTTCGATGGAGGTAAATATGATCGATCAGGAGATGCTCCATTATAACTTCCTTGACCACTTGGTCCGCTTCCATTGATATCTCCAGAAAATCCATTTCCTTGCCCAGGTACCCCGTACTGAGAGCTGGGAGAATTTACATTTGAGAATCCGTTTCCACTTGGGGGAAGATAGCTGCGATCAGGATTGGAGGGTGCGTTTCCTAGTCCATTTCTAAATACCTGGTCGTTTCCGTTACCATTGCCGTTGTTACCGTTAAACCCATTGAAACTTCCAGCGTTTCCTCTATTTCCATTTCTACCATTGTTTCCATTCATGCCAGTGGGAGGACCATAAACGGGTTTTGGCGAATTTCCATTTCCATTAGATGAATATCTTTGGCTGGAAGCACCATTGGATGATGGAGTACCGTAGCTTTGGCTGGGTCGATTTCCGTTTTGACGTCCATTGATACCGCTATTTGAACCAGCACCGCTTCGAGACTGTCCAAATGATGAACCTCCATTCAGTCCAGGTACTCCATAAACGGGGCTCAATCTGCTTTGACCATTTTGTCCATTTTGGCTGTTGTCGTTTCCGTTGTTTCCCTTTGATGGCACTCCATAGGTACTGCTTGGTCCCTGGTTGTTACCGTTTCCATTGTTCCTTCTTGATGGCAAACCGTATGTACTGCTTGGACCTTGATTGTTTCCGTTGCTACCTCTTGATGGCACACCATAGGTACTGCTTGGTCCCTGGTTGTTACCATTTCCGTTATTTCCCTTTGATGGCACTCCATACGTACTGCTTGGTCCCTGGTTGTTACCGTTTCCATTGTTCCCTCTTGATGGCAAACCGTAGGTACTGCTTGGACCTTGATTTTTTCCGTTGCTACCTCTTGATGGCACACCATAGGTACTGCTTGGTCCTTGGTTGTTACCGTTTCCATTGTTTCCTCCTGATGGCACTCCATAGCTACTGCTTGGTCCCTGGTTGTTACCGTTTCCATTGCTTCCTCCTGATGGCACACCATAGGTGCTGCTTGGTTCCTGGTTGTATTGGCCAGAAGCACCGTTTCCGGATGAGCCAGGGGCATCATAGTTATATCCTCCTTGCTGTTGCTGTTCACTCAGCTTAGCATCGGCCTCTTCCATAGCACGAGCAACTTGTTCGTTTACGCTGTACAGTTCTTCGGCACGGCTGCAATCAAAGTTGTACCACCAATCGCAGACTAAAGACTCTTGATTGAAAATGGAGCCGGTGGGGCATAAGAATGATACACCACGTCCGCTTTTTTCGCAGATGTAAAACGCTTGACACTGAGATTCAGGATCAGCGTAGTATCCAGGGTACTGTTGGTTATTGCAACTGAAGTCTGTGTCTGGAACTTTGTCATAATTGGGATAGTCGCGACCGGCCTCTCCAGGAATCTCATCACCATTCAATTGGTCTTCATCAGAAATCGCTTGACCAGATGGGTTGTAGCCCAACTGATTTGATGGATTATCACGTGTGTAACCATTTTGTGCTTTGACCACAGCAAAGGCACATAGGAAGGTGATTGCCCATTTGGTAGACATTGTGATACTGCAAATTGAAATACAAAATCAGACATCCAATTTTTAATAAAATATATATTTTAAATTTTGATGAACTACATTAACTGTTGGTAATGATCTCATTCAGCTGAACGTGCATCATATAGGAAGAATATGTTTAATTACAGGAAAACAACAAAAAGAATCTCTATATTATCTTAATAATCGATGGTTAAATAATGGAGTTAGCAGAATTCCAAAATTGCACTGCATCTACACACTTTTTTACTGAATCTATTTTACAAAGTTATAAGATTGTCATTACTATTTCCATCATCAGATCTTTAAGATCATTATTTCTCAGCAAGAAATTTGAAAAAAATAAGTAATTTGAAAGATTTTTACTTGCTCATTATTACAAGTGAATTTTAATCAATCAAATCATCAAACGCTCATATCTCAAAACAGTGTCAAGAGCAGTTTGAACCTTTTCAAAGTAAGGTGTCGATATGTAACATTTACCGTCAACAGTTTATTTTTTTTTATTCATCGTTTTAATTTGTATGTTATTTGAATTTTGCTAATATGTCATATATTTGAAAACACTTGATAAATATTTTTTTTTTTGTATCTTTGCATTGAAGAGGATTTTTTATATATTCCACTAAGATGAAGCGAAAAGTTGATGTTTAACATTACGCTTAAACACAATGAAATTTAACAATTTTAATCTCAAAATATTGTTTTGTCTTTATCATAAATGAAAATTGAAACTTGCATTATTTTTTTGACAAGTTCCAGAATCCGATTATACCATCAGAACTTTCTATTAAAAAATGTTCCAAGAATAAATAATATTTACTCACTCAAAGATTGAGGATAGTTCTGTGAATGAGTGACGAATCAGCCACCTTCTGATTCAGGAGAAAACTTGCTGAATGAACAGCTCAGTTGCTTTTGATGATCTTCTTCCCATTGTATCATCTTTATATTATATATAATTTGATTATCGAGTACTCGATACTCGAGTATACTCGTCCATTTTTCAAGTACTCGATACTCGAGTAATTTTAAAAATACTCGAGTAATACTCGTATAAGTAATAATCGTCAAGAGTTTTTTCTACTGCGGGAATTACAAAAACAAAACTTCGAACCCATCGAAAATTTGATACGTTGAATTCTCTATTATTGTTGAAATATATGTCGCATAATTGAAATAAGTATATTTATGAAATTTAGGTTTTTTATTTATTTATCATCTATTAATAGAAACAAATTTGAATTAATAATATATATTTTGGTACATATAAAACTTTTCGAGTATACTCGAGTATTTTTAAAATTTACTAATCGATACTCGAGTAGTTGAGATGTCGAGTAATTGGAGACTCTATATGTATCTTATAATTTTTGTAGAACTAAAATGCATCGCTATTTTTTCCACCGTTTTAACTAATAATTACTTACTGAAAAATTGATGATAATACCGGGATTGTGTGTCGAATCAGCCACCTTATGATTCAGGAGAACACTTGCTGAATGAACAGCTAAGTTGCTTTTGATGATCTTCTTCCCATTGTATCATCTTTATATACCTGCAGAATTATCCTTAGGCCTCTTGATACTTCGCGCAGCGCCCCTCCGTCAATCTAGAATCTAGATTATCAACTCATAGAAAGTGATCATTATGAATGATCGCTGTTATACATATAAGGTTAACATTAAATTACGTGTACAACATCTTCAAACGTGTGTATTGGTTTCATTATCGTATTCACACGACTGTATTTTACATCATTACAGGAGTAAAACTTGAGCCGATCTAATTTTAAAACGATGTATGTACTTCACTTTTAAGGTATTCACTGTCAATACTTGGTGAAATAGCGTTAAAAGAAAAATAATAACACATTTTAAGCAGGCTCTTTTTCCTAGGGCTGTGGGGTCGTTCAATAATTACGACTCCGACTCCAGCATTTTCCTAAAGCACGACTCTGACTCCGACTCCGACTCCAACATTGACCAAAAACACGACTCCGACTAAAAAAAAATGGTTTCGTCACGTTTTTTCCCTACATATTATTGATTGAGTAGGCATTTACTTGGTAGAACTCCATTATAATACGGAAAGATAAATAACAATGTATTTTAATTCTACGTAATTTATTTTATATATTTGTTGATAGCTATTTCGGCTTACGCCTTCGTCAGAACTTCTGAACTTAGTTCTGACGAAGGCGTAAGCCGAAATAGCTATCAACAAATATATAAAATAATTTATGTAGAATTAAAATACATTGTTATTTTTCTTTCCGTATTTTTTCCCCACCTTTCCTATTTATGTGTATTCAATTATATTTCAACCAACTAATCCGGCGAATAGCCAAATTTGACATATTAAATGCAAAAATAAATATTTCCTGAATTGACTCCGAGAACGACTACGTTTCCACAATTTATTCCAAATAACATTTATTGGTTCAGGACCGGTTTCGCTCATGGCGAGCATTATCAACTGAAATACAACGAAACAGTGATAACAAGTGTATTTTATATCAGTTGATAGTGCTCGCCATGAGCGATACCGGTCCTGATGCAATAAATTGTGTGTGTAATAAGTACTTAAAATGTGTTATTATTTTTATTATGTATGTATTTGACAAAGTTGTATTAAATATATTGAAAATTGCTGTCAATAATTAAAATTCCATAAAATTTTGGGAGTAAATAATTTGAATCATTTGAATTTTATACTTTTCACTTACTCACTTTTGTCGTTAACGATCTGGGTTTCGCATTTCGGCATCTTCATGCTATTCAAACGCACAAATGAAGTTGAAATGACAACTAAACTTATGGAAAAGTACAAAATTCAAACGATTCAAATTTGATATCGAAATTACATATCAACTATTCAACCATGTCCGCTCCTAGTTTATCTAAACACATGTTTCTTTACAAGAACCGATTGTTACTCAATTGCTCAACCTCTCTTTTCGAAGAGAGTATGTGATTGAAAAGATACGAGGACTAGAATAGGACAAGTGATTGGCTAATCGGTCTTGCCGCGCGCCGCTTTTGATATCGGAATGGTGGGAAACACAAACATCAATATTCCTTCGAACAGGTTCGATTAATTGACTGAAAAAAGCCCGGCAGGTCCGTCACGAAAGTTAACTACATTGACCACTGCACCATGGACTCAGAAAAAAATTACACGTTGATAAATAATATTACTGGAAATTGATACTAGATTGCCACTGAGTAAGTTTAAATAAACATAATCTATGATTTTCCCAAGCTTGTCAGCGTTTCAGGTTGATATTTATAAAAAAAGTTGATAATATTTTCATTTAATAAAAAACTGACAATTGAAAGTAAAATAAACATGAACTATGAAACATTAATACTGAATGAATATTGGCCAGTTTAAAATAAAGAAATTTATTGATAAGAATCATTATAATCGATTCTAAATAAAAAGTCAAGATTTTTTTATGATAAGCGAAATTTTAAATTAGTAAAAAATCTCAAGCTTGGATTGTTTTATAATTTCACTGTCTTAATGGTTTTCTAACAAGGGTAAAAAATTATCGATACATAGGTATTTTAATTAAATTTGGTTATCTACAATACAATTGTTTTTTTTGTCTTGTTTTCAATTTGAAAGTATGACCAAAAAAATAATTCAAGCTGCTCAGTTGATAAAAACATGAATGATTCGTTAATACTCATTTATGAAGTGATCTTTCTTTTAGATAGTGCTATTAGTTGTCCACTTCCACATATTCGAATGAAATTTGAAGGGCCTTCTTTTCTTTAATATTTTAAATTCTTCATACGAGAAAAAAATTTGAAATTTTTTGTTGAAAAAATCTTTATTCATCAATTGACTTTGCCAGGAATTAAAACGGAACCTTCTTATTGCTAAAGTAATGCAATGTCCAAAATAATAATACATTTTTAAGCTGCAAAAAATTTAAAACGAATCTTTAACGTCATTATTACCTACAACATAAAGATAATTTAGAAATTGATTTGTCAGTCTAATGAAATCTCTTAAATAACTTTTCAGATATCTTTTTCCACCATATCTACTCTCATGTAAATATATGGATACGGAAAGAAAAATAACAATGTATTTTAGTTCTACATAAATTATTTTATATATTTGTTGATAGCTATTTCGGCTTACGCCTTCGTCAGAACTATGTTTAAAACGTGTATTAGAGATAGTTTATATACATTTGCTAGACACGGTGCCCCCTAAATCATCTCTTTCTGTTGAAACCATACCTACGTCACATGAAAGAATTTAAATAAGTTTGATTTATTGGTCTAAAGTAATGGTGGGAAACAATAAAATGAATGTTTGTCTTATTTGATCGTATGAACCACTAAAATCTGCAATGTCTAAGTGCATCTATTTTGAATTGTTTCAAGTTTATTGTTTGTTAAAGGGTTTTGGCCTAACAGAGGTCCACCCCAATTTTTTTAAACTTTACGAATTTTTCGAGTTCACTGATTAAAGGTATCTGGCATACCCCATTCAATAAACCCCACCCGCCAAACCCCCTCCCCCAAGTAGAGATAATGATAAATAAGGAAAGGACTAGGACAAGATTAGACTCTATCTTGTCTCTCTCATTACGTCATGTTTTTACTCAAATTGAGACAAGGAATATTTGTAATCGAATAGATTTCCTTCAAAATTATTTTGATTGGAAAATCCAGCAACTCGCGAACCCGAGCTCTTCGCAATCTAGGCCATTGAATATAAAAATAGATACAATAACTTTTCAGAACATTATTAATTGTACTTTGTTAATTTATGAAAAAAGTCTTGTGTTTTTTCCATACAACTGACCAATGCCACTGACCAATCTGTCACCATCAGAAGATTTGTATAAGAAGAAACGATGTAAATTTTGGTTGGAATTTTTAAATTAACAAAAAATAATATCTTCATTATAAAAAATAATCAACTTTCATTTTATATTGTTATGTCATTTAAAGCAATGAATTTGCATTCATTAATTGTGTGTACAATCAAATATTGTTGTTCAAAATATATTCTTCTTATGAAACGCAAAACACATTTTTTCTTCCCTAATAAATATACATCAAATTTAATAAATATACTTTAAAAATAAGTTTGAAGTAAAATTTTAGATAATTGATGACATAAAATTGACAAACATTGATAAACGGATGACACATAAGAATAATAAAAGTATCTGATTTAAATTATATTTAATAAATAATGATTTTTCATAAAATTAAAAGGTACAACTATTTGTTATTACAAACAAGAACATTAGTTTGTATTCTGATAATCATCGTCAGTGCAAAATAGCTAAGTTATCTCATAAAATGATATCAAAATGATCAAGATTTACTTTGATGGGGGCAAATATGATCGATCAGGAGATGCTCCATTATAACTTCCTTGACCACTTGGTCCGTTTCCGTTGAGGTCTCCAGAAAATCCATTTCCTTGTTCAGGTACTCCGTACTGAGAGCTGGGTGAATTTCCGTTTGAGAATCCGTTTCCACTTGGGGGAAGATAGCTGCGATCGGGACTGTACGGTGCGTTTCCTAGTCCATTTCCGTTTCCATTGCCGTTGTTACCGTTGAATCCGTTCAAACTTTCAGCGTTTCCACCATTTCCATTTCTTCCGTTGTTTCCATTCATGCCAGTGGGAGGACCATATACAGGTTTTGGGGAATTTCCATTGAATCCATTTCCATTGGATGAATATCTTTGGCTGGAAGCGCCACTGGAAGATGGAACACCATAGCTTTGGCTGGGTCGGTTTCCGTTTTGGCGTCCGTTAAAGCTGTTGCTTGATCCAGCACCGTTGAGACCATTTCGAGACTGTCCAAATGATGATCCTCCATTCTGTCCAGGAACTCCGTAAACGGGGCTCAACTTGCTTTGACCATTTTGTCCATTGGATCCTTGTCTATTTTGGTTGTTGCCGTTTACATTGTTTCCCATTGATGGCACACCGTAGGCTTTGCTCGGTCTTTGGCTGTTACCATTTCCGTTGTTTCCCCTCGATGGTGCACCATAAGTGCTGCTTAGTCCCTGGTTGTTACCGTTTCCGTTGTTTCCCCTTGATGGCACTCCATAAGTACTGCTTGGACCTTGAATGTTTCCGTTGCTACCTCTTGATGGCACACCATAGGTACTGCTTGGTCCCTGGTTGTTACCATTTCCGTTGTTTCCCTTTGATGGCACTCCATAGGTACTGCTTGGTCCCTGGTTGTTACCGTTTCCATTGTTTCCTCCTGATGGCACACCATAGGTGCTGCTTGGTTCCTGGCTGTATTGGCCAGAAGCACCGTTTCCAGATGAGCCAGGGGCATCATAGTTATATCCTCCTTGCTGTTGCTGTTCACTCAACTTAGCATCGGCTTCTTCCATAGCACGAGCAACTTGTTCGTTTACGCTGTACAGTTCTTCGGCACGGCTGCAATCAAAGTTGTACCACCAATCGCAGACTAAAGACTCTTGATTGAAAATGGAGCCGGTGGGGCATAAGAATGATACACCACGTCCGCCTTTTTTCGCAGACGTAAAAAGCTTGACACTGAGACTCAGGATCGGCGTAGTATCCCGGGTACTGCTGATTGTTGCAACTGAAGCCTGTGTCTGGAACTTTGTCGTAATTGGGATAGTCGCGACCGGCCTCTCCGGGAATTTCATCACCATTCAATTGGTCTTCATCAGAAATCGCTTGACCAGATGGGTTGTAGCCCAACTGGTTTGATGGATTATCACGTGGGTAACCATTTTGTGCTTTGACCACAGCAAAAGCACATAGGAAGGTGATTGCCCATTTGGTAGACATTGTGATACTGCAAATTGAAATACAAAATCAGGCATCGTGTGTTTTTCATTTGGATGAAAATCAGTGGTTTTCTTTTATAAGAAAATGTTTGATAAAAAAAAACAATAACAAATGAATGTATCAGCAAATGAACGACATTTGGTAAATGGCGTGAAATATGTTACGTTTACCATTAACACACCTTTTTAATTAATGTTTATTGAGTTTTACTACTTGTTGAAGACACAGAAAAATAGATTATGAATAAAAACATTTTTTCGGAGCTTTGCATTAAGCAGGGCTTGTATTTATCATATTAAGAGGAAGCGTATAGTTTATTTCTCATTTTAGCTCGTTACATTTTACTGATTTTAATCTCAATTTCCATATTTCATTAAGAATAAATAATAATTGAATGATTGAATTGACATTTACTTGGATTACCATTATAACACGGTAAAAAAAACTAAATCAATTAATACAGTTTGCCACATTTCATAATTTATTATTATAAAATAAATGTTGGATGTTAGAACAGAAAAGAATACCTACATATCTATTGTGTACCTTTTCCAAACCAGTATACGGTGAAATCTCTATCTATTGTTTTTGAAGAGACCTATAAAAATAAACTATGGATGCGGAAAAACTATGAACATATATAAAAATGGCATATAGAAAAAAATACACTAATATTGAAATGTTTAATATATTTTTTTTAAATATGATTCATATTCATTTAAATGAATTTAATGAAATAAAAAATAAAAAAGGAAGCTGCTTGGAAACAAAAACAAATATTATTTGTATTGTATATAATCGTCATTTGCTTTTTGTATGCGAAATTTAAGCAATTAATGCGGTAAAATGATGCACAGAGAAAAGATAGATGAAATCTATTTTTGCGTTCTGTATGAAATTAATTCGGGACTGCAAGAAAAACGATACACACGGGAAAACAGCCGTAAGACCGAATAGATCAACCAGGAGGATACATATCAGGAGGTAGTATTCAAAAGGGGTCAAATCCATTTGTTGAAAAATTGAGAATGTGAGATATTTTCATTACTTTTTCCTCATAAATTTGTGTTTTCTATCAATATTTTTAAAATTTGTTTTAAATCAAGGAATTACGGATTATGTGTAAAAAATCAAACTTTTCCATGTGAATGAAGGTTTTAAAAGCTTAATCGAAATCTGGCAGTAGAAAAAAATTATTTTGGAATTACCTCCTGATATGTATCTAGAGACTCCAATTTGATTCGAGTACTCGATACTCGAGTATACTCTTCAATTTTTCAAGTACTCGATACTCGAGTAATTTTAAGTAATAATCGTCAATAGTTTTTTCTACTGCGGGAATTGCAAAAAAAAACTTTTGAACCCATCGAAAATTTGATACGTTGAATTCTCTATTATTGTTGAAATATATGTCGCATAAATGAAATAAATGTATTTATGAAATTTAATAAGGTTTTTTATTTATTTATCATCTATTAATAGAAACAAATTTGAATTAATAATATATATTTTGGTACATATAAAACTTTTCGAGTATACTCGAGTATTTTTAAAATTTACTAATCGATACTCGAGTAGTTGACATGTCGAGTAATTGGAGACTCTATATGTATCTTATAATTTTTTAGAACTAAAATACATCACTATTTTTTCCACCGTTTTAACTAATAATTACTTACTGAAAAATTGATGATAATACCGGGATTGTGTGTCGAATCAGCCACCTTATGATTCAGGAGAACACTTGCTGGATGAACAGCTAAGTTGCTTTTGATGATCTTCTTCTCGTTGGATCATCTTTATATACCTGCAGAATTATCCTTAGGCCTCTTGAAACTTCGCGCATCGCCCCTCCGTCAATCTAGATTATCTACTCATAGAAAGTGATCATTATGAATGATCGTTGTTATACATATAAGGTTAACATTAAATTACGTGTACACATCTTCATACGTGTGTTTTGGTTTTATTATCGTATTCACACGACTGTATTTTACATCATTACAGGAGTAAAACTTGAGTCGATCTAATTTTAAAACGATGTATGTACTTCACTTTTAAGGTGTTCACTGTCAATACTTGGTGGAATGGCATTATTATAAAAATAAAAACATATTTTTAGTATGTACTTATTCTCAAGGCTGTGGAGTCGATAACAAAATTATGACTCCGACTCCATCATTTCCCAAAATACGACTCTGACTCCGACTCCGTTTCCAATTTCGTCACGTGTTTTCCCTACCGTTCCTATTTATGTGTAGGGAATTATATTTCAACCAACTTATCCGGCCAATAGCCAACTTTTACATATTAAATGCAAAAATAAAAATTTCCGACTCCGAGTACGACTCCGTTTCCAAAATTTCTTCCAAATAACATTTAGTGGTTCAGGACCGGTTTCGCTAATGGAGATCATTATCAACTGATAAGAAATACAACGAAAGATATCAGTGTAATTTTTGTCTGCTGATAATGCTCGCCATGAGCGAAACTAGTCCTGATGCAATAAATATTATAGGAATATGTACCAAAAATTATGTTTTTATTTTTATAACGAATATTATTTATTGAAAAAAGCTGTGAATAATAAATTTAAATCATTTTATTTTGTACTTTTCCATGAGTTAAGTCGCTAACGACCTGGGTTTCGCCATGGGGCATCTTTAGGCATTTCAAGTGCACGAATGAACTTGAAATGATAATTGAACTTGACTGAAACTCATGGAAGAACAAAATTCATACAATTTAAATTTGATATTAAAATTCTACCAAGTACCTTCAGTCGAAAGCCTAAATTCGTTTAAAGTAATCCAAATGTTCGATTTAATTATTTGTAGTTGATATGTTAAATACATTTATATTTCCTTATAACCATGTCTGCTCCCAGTTTATCTCAACATATACTTTCTACAAGAATTGCTTGTTACTCGAAGAGACTAGGGATTGAAAAAATACGACGACTAAAATAGGACAAGTGGTTAGCTAATCGGTCTTGATACGCGCCGCTTTTGAGATCGGAATGGTGGGAAAGGACAACACAAACACCAATGCCTTCGAACAGAGTCGATAAATCGACTGAAAAAAGCCCGGCAGGTCCGTCACGAAAGCTAACGACATTGACCACTGCACCACGGACTCGGAAAATAAATTAAACTTTGATAAATAATATTGTTGGAAATTGATACTGATTAAGTTTTAATAAACATAAGCTACGGTTTCTCTAGTCTTGTCAGTGCTACAGGTTTATATTTATAAAAAAAGTTGATAATGTTTTCATTCAATTAAAAAACTGACAATTGAAAGTAAAATAAACATGAACTATGAAACATTAATAATGAATGAATATTGAAAAATGTGTCAGTTGAATACTCCAAGTCAAATAAAGGAACGTAAAGATAAGAATCATTATAATCGATTCTAAATAAAAAGTCAAGATTTTTTTATGATAGGCGAAATTTTAAATTAGTAAAAAATATCAAGCTTAGATTGTTTTATGATTTCACTGTCTTAATGGTTTTCTTACAAGGGTAAAAAGTTATCGATACATACATAGGTATTTTAATTAAACTTTGGTATTCTACAAAACAATTGTTTTTTTGCCTTCTTTTCAATTTGAAAGTATGACCAATTAAATAATTCAAGCTCCTCTGTTAATAAATACACGAATAATTCGTTGATACTCTTATCAGGAGGTAATTTTCTAAAGTGGTTATTTCCAAAATATTTTTTTTGAATTGCCAGTTTTTGATTAAACTTTTGAGACCTTTTTTATTCACATGGAAAACTTTGAATTGTTACACATTATCCGTAATTCTTTAATTTAAAACATATCTTATAAAACATATTGATAGTAAACACAAATTTATAAGGGAAAAAGTGAAAAATGAAAATATCTCACATTCTCAGTTTTTCAATAAATGGATTTGACCACTTGGAAAATACCTCCTGATATATGAACTGATCTCTCTGACAGTGCTTTTAGTCGTCCACTCTCACATATTCTAATGAAATTTGAAGGGGCATCTTTTCTTCAAATATTTTAAATATCTCATACGAGAAAAAATCTGAAAGATCTGAAATGTTTTGTTGAAAAAATCTCTATTCATCGATTGACCTTGCTGGGACTTGAATCGGAACCTTCTTATTGCTAAAGAAATGCCTTTCCAATATAATAATACATTTTTATATTGCAAATTATTTTAAAACGAATCTTTCACGTCATTAGTACAACATTGATAAAAGGACTAGTGGTCGGCATATCACTTTCATTATGTCATGTTGTCAGGATCTGATGGGTGAGAGAGGAAGCTTTGGACTGTACAGATTTTCTTGTCTCCGAACAGAAATCAATAATTTGATTTAAAAATCCAGCTGCCTGGACTAGGAATCGTACCCGAGCGCTCCGCAACCTAGGCCAACGATGTTGACACTCGTCCACATACCCGATCAAATATGTAGGTACACAGAGTTTTTGAAGTGCCGGAACTCACTTCTTGTCAAGTTTTTTACCAAATAAAATTCTATTCTAATATCCTTTACATAAAATTTAAAGCAGCTATGTCACGAAACGCACGAAAATAATTTTTTATTTTGTTTTTAATTAGAAAAAATATATTTGGGATTACAGCTAATGCCGATGCGCCAATTACTTTAGTTGTGAATGTCGTACGAGATTAACTCGATGATAAATAATGAATCAGTCGTGAAAAACTCAATGGTAATTAAATACACCCAGCCCATGATTCTTTTTCAATTGAAAAAATCTGACCTTGCTTGGAGCTGAACACGGGCCCACCTGATCGCTAGATCAAAGCTCTTGGCACTGGACCAAAAGGCCTAAAGGCTAAAGTTAAAGTTTTTCCTTTGCTACTTTATATGCAATTGTTGAAATAAATAGGATTTTGACCGGAAGTTTCATGTTTATATTTAAAACTAAAGCTAAAATAATCGTCTAAATCTTTTATATTAAAAAGAGAAAAAGAAGAATCAAATAAAAATAGTTTCATTTACTCTTCAGGATATTATCAATTGTACTTTGTTCATTTCCGAAAAGAGCTATTGGTTTTTTCCACATCTGACCCAGTCGCCATGAGATGATTTGTTTATAAGAAGAAAAGATTAAAACTTTGAAAGAAATTTTTAAATTAACAAAAAAGAAATATCTTCATTAAAAATAATGACTTTCCATTTTATATTGTTCAGTCATATAAAGATAAACTATAAAGCAATGAACTATTTTTATTATGAAACGCAAAACACAATTTTTTTCCTAATAAATATCTGAATGAGAATCAAATTTCATTAAAGTAAAATTTTGATATTTGATGGCATAAAATTTAGAAACATTGATAAACGGATGACACATAAAAATAATAAAAAGTATTGATTTAAATTATCTTTAATAAATATTGATTTTTCATAAAATTAAAAGGTACAACTATTTGTTATTACAAACATGAACATTAGTTTGTATTCTGATAATCATCGTCAGTACAGAACAGCTAAGTTATCTCATAAAATGATATCAAAATGCTCGAGATTTACTTTGATGGGGGCAAATATGATCGATCAGGAGATGCTCCATTATAACTTCCTTGGCCACTTGGTCCATTTCCATAAAAGTCTCCAGAAAATCCATTTCCTTGTCCAGGTACTCCGTACTGAGAGCTGGGTGAATTTCCGTTTGAGAATCCATTTCCACTTGGGGGAAGATAGCTGCGATCGGGATTGGACGGTGCGTTTCCTAGTCCATTGCTAAATATCTGGCCATTTCCGTTTCCATTGCCGTTGTTACCGTTGAATCCGTTAAAACTTTCAGCGTTTCCACCATTTCCATTTCTTCCGTTGTTTCCATTCATGCCAGTGGGAGGACCATAGACAGGTTTTGGGGAGTTTCCATTGAATCCATTTCCATTGAATCCATTTCCATTGCCGTTACCATTGGATGAATATCTTTGACTGGAAGCGCCATTGGAAGATGGTACACCATAGCTTTGGCTGGGTCGGTTTCCGTTTTGGCGTCCGTTAAAGCTGTTGCTTGATCCAGCACCGTTAAAACTCTTTTGAGACTGTCCAAATGATGATTCTCCATTCTGTCCAGGAACTCCGTAAACGGGGCTCAACTTGCTTTGACCATTTTGTCCATTGGATCCTTGTCTATTTCGGTTGTTGCCGTTTCCATTGTTTCCTCTTGATGGCGCACCGTAGGTACTGCTTGGTCCTTGGCTGTAACCTTTTCCGTTGTTTCCCCTTGATGGTGCACCATAAGTACTGCTTGGTCCCTGGCTGTTACCGTTTCCGTTGTTACCCTTTGATGGCACTCCATAGGTACTGCTTGGTCCCTGGTTGTTACCATTTCCCTTTGATGGTACACCGTAAGTTCCGCTTGGTCCCTGGTTGTATTGAGCAGAAGCGCCGTTTCCAGATGATCCAGGAGCATCATAATTATATCCTCCTTGTTGTTGTTGTTCACTCAGCTTAGCATCGGCTTCTTCCATTGCACGAGCAACTTGTTCGTTTACGCTGTACAGTTCTTCGGCACGGCTGCAATCAAAGTTGTACCACCAATCGCAGACCAAAGTCTCTTGATTGAAAATGGAGCCAATGGGGCATAAGAATGATGCGCCACGCCCGCTTTTTTTGCAGACGTAAAACGCTTGACACTGAGATTCAGGATCTGCGTAGTATCCTGGGTACTCTTGATTGTTACAACTGAAACCTGTATCTGGAACTGTTTCGTAATTGGGATAGTCCTGACCGGCCTCACCAGGAATTTCATCACCATTCGATTGGTCTTCATCAGAAATCGCTTGACCAGACGGGTTGTAGCCCAGCTGGTTTGATGGATTATCACGTGGGTAACCATTCTGTGCTTTGACTACAGCAAAGGCACATAGGAAAGTAATCGCCCATTTTGTAAACATTGTGATACTGAAATTTAGAATAAATAATAAGTAAGCTTATCAGATTTTTTCTTTGTTTTATTATCTGATCTTAAATTTGATTTTATTTTTTAGGTTTTTTGAACAGATATTTTTTTTTAAATGTCAACATTAAATATGTTGTCGTTTGTTTTAAGAGTCATTAGTGTTACTTACATTTTTTTTGTCAACAAAAGTAAATATAAAAAGCAATGTCAAATGATGAGTCTTTCATTTATGAAAAAAATAGCAAAATAAATTTCTCAAACGTAAGGAATTTTCAATCTTGGAAGCTTTTGTCATTATCCTAAATTTCATTTTTGTTAACATAACCTTATAAAATATGCATAGTTGCATAGTAAATTGACTGATAGTTGCTACTCTAACTTTTTGAGAATAATCGAGAATTTGTGTCAATTGGAAAATATGTTTCAATTACTATTTACAATTGAGAAGATTGTTAGAAGATGTTTATTTAAAGCTTGTTGCATTTTTGTTATAAGCTACTTACCGGAAGGTTGAGGTTAATTCAACAATTGCGTGTCGTCTTAGCAGTCTGACTGATTTTCAGGAGACCACTTGCTGGATGAACAGCTTAGTTGCTTATGATGATTATCTCTTTGATAAAGCATCTTTATATACCTGCGAAATCATCTTTAGGCCTTTTGATATTTCACGAAGCGCCTCTTCGTCAATCTAGATTATCTACTCACAGAAAGAGATCATTATGAATAATCGCTGGTATACATATAGGGTTAACATTAAATTACGTGTACACACTTTTCAAACGTGTGTTTTGGTTTCATTATCGGAAACACACGATTATATTTACAATCGTAACAGGAGTAAAACTTTATTTGATCTGTCGTAAAAACGCACATATTTATTTTGCAAATATGAAGATAGTCATATATTGATATACAAATAAATGCAGGATCATTCATACTCAATTGATTTTTGATGTAATAGCTTGCATTGCTAAAAGGTCTTCAACATTTAAATTATAGTCTATTTTGCTTTAAATTTATGTGCTTGGTTGTAATACTAATTGTTTGTCATACCTTGTAATTCCCGCTTAAATTTTCTATAAATATCAATGCTTCGTTGTATTTCTTATCAGTTGATAATGCTCGCCATCAGTGAAACCGGTCCTGATCCAATAAATTTTATTTAGAATAAGTTCTAAAAATGTGTAATAATTTTTATTACAATGCCATTCCACCAAGTTTTGACAGTGAACATATTAAAAGTGTTTATTTGTTATATTAAAAAAGACTTTGTATACCACATACTCTATTCATTTGAATTAACCCTAGTTACGAATTTGTTTATTTAGTTCTTATTTGGAGATGACATGGCAAATATTATAAATGAAATTGGTGAGTCTATTGCCATTCAATTCTAGATTAGCCAGTTACCGTATTCTCCAGCGTTCCCCTTGCCCATTAAATATTAACGGGGTTTCGTATCCGTGTGGAAGAGGTCTGCATGGACTCTGGTAAAGCCTGCAGGTGCCGAGTCGGGCCTGGTGAATGAAAGTTTGGGTTCAGATATGGACCGAGCTCGGGCCTGAGTACACAAAAATTCAAACATATGTCAAGCTATTTCCGGATGTACATACACGCTGGTATCATTAATCTAAATTACATCAACATTCATTCAATTTAAAAAGAAAAACAGTAGGTTTAAGTAGTCCAAAATCCCCCAACACATTCAAAAGACGGGATATAACGACATCGATTGACTACCAATATTCATAATATAAAATTTAAAATAACATTGATTATTCCACGTATTGTGCTACTAACTGTGACACGTGTTTCGCCTCTTTCAGAAGCATCTTCAGACTAACTATCGCAAAGTTTGCTTAAGTAATGAAGCAAGATTGATTCTAACATTTTAAATTATGAAATTACAAAATGGATTTCGGGTTTTTTTCCTTCAATCAATCTTGCTTCATTACTTAAGCAAACTTTGCGATAGTAAGTCTGAAGATGCCTCTGAAAGAGGAGAAACACGTGTCACAGTTAGTAGCACAATATGTGGAATAATCAAAGTTATTTTCAATTTTATAATAAAATGAACATCCACAAAGTTACCGCCGAAACCATCGAAAATATTACCAATATTCTTATTTTTTTTTTATCCCAACTCCATTCGAAAAATATAGGTTGATGAGCTGAGTAACGAACAGTTCATGGTCATACAAATATTAAATAAATCATATCTTTATGAGTGATTATTATGAAAAGCTAGTGATCAAATGGATCTGAGCTAAAGTCCCGGCAAGGTAAATATCATATAAATATATTTTTAAGCTTAATATTAAAATCTTGAGTATGGGCTACGTGATACCCGTTTTCCTCCAGCTAAGTTTAATGCTCACTTTTAAGGTGTTCACTGTCAATACTTGGTGGCAAGGCATTATAATAAAAATAACAATACATTTTTAGTACTTTTTCCACATAAAATTTATTTGATCAGGATGAGCGAAACCGGTCCTGATCAAATAAATTGTATGTGGGGGAAAAAGTACTAAAAATGTATTGTTATTTTTTTAACTTTATGTTATTGAAAAATTGAGCATGAATGATCAGAAATTATTTTTTCATGAAATACTAGAAATAAATAGGGCACTGGAGAATACTTTTCTTAATTTTTTATGAGTATCATAATCTTCCTTATTCACTCTTGTTATATCCTAAAGTCATTGTCATAGTTTAAAGATTCAAAAAGTCAAAATAATACATCAGCCAATACCCACCGTCTTTAAATATATCATTTCCTTGCTTTGAGCTGGTTATTAGTTCTCAACGATATCAAATTTAAAATCTATTGTAAATGTTATTTATATACATATGCAACTACTTATCCAATAAGCTAAGCCTCATTTATATCAAAAATTCAGTCATAAATCTAGATTGCGATAGTAACATTTTAACTATTGATGTTACTTTCATACTTATATGGAAGCAATACACACTTTGTACTGCGCGTCATCTAAATTTAATTTGTGCATTTGAAATACATACTTGAAGATGCCGAAAGGCGAAACTCTAGTGTTTAGTGATAAAGCTCATGTAACAGCACAACATTGACATTGAAATTTCTTCAAGTACCAGCATTTGCGGTCTAATTCTTAAATTTTATTTTGTAGCTTCTAAAATGAGTTGCCCGGTCCGTAGTGCAGTGGTTAACGTCTTAGGCTACCGTGTCAGACCGCTCGGGCTCGATCCCAGGTACGAGCAGATTTTTCAGTCGATAAATCGATTCTGCTTTAAAAATTCTTTTCCCACCTTTCCGATCCCAAAGAGCGATGCATGACAGTGATTAGCCAACTTATAGTCCTGTCCCTAGTCCTCTTATCCTTTCTATCCCTACTCTCTTCAAAAAAGAGAGGTTGAGCAACTGAGTAACAACCAGTTCTCGTAGAAAAAGATATGTTGAGATAAACTCCGTAAGGAGTCCATATGCTCTTAGTTGGGAACGGACATGGTTAAAAAAACTGTTTCTCCTATAATAAATAATATACTTTTATCACTTTTAAGGTGTTCACTGTCAATACTTGGTGGAAAGGCATTTTAATAAAAATAATAATACATTTTTAGTACTGTCTCCACATAAAATTTATTTGATCAGTACCGGTTACGCTCATGGCGAGCATTGTCAACTGAAATACAGAAATACAGAAACCGATCCTGATCAAATAAATTTTATGTGGAAAAAGTACTAAAAATGTAATATTATTTTTATTTTAATATACTTTTGTATAATTATATATCAAGCCATTTTTATGCCTGAGCTAAGGGAACAATTTAGATATTCATTTTTGCAATTATAATAGATTCTATATTTTCCTTTATTTGATTATTTAAACTGCACATGATTGTCAATCTCCTTGTAATATTTCAATATTTTCAAAGGTTTTTTTGATAGTAGTCGTAGAGTTTTCGAAAATCATATTCACGTTCACATAATGGTATATTTTTGATGTTCTGAATTGATCACCAACTTTTTATGAGTGTATTCACTCAAAAGTTAATTAAATATTAATAAAACAAAATAATACCATATTGTTTCAATATAAACTTTTTATTTTTTTCAATGGATACATTAATTCTAAAACTAGAGTATAAAGATATAAATAATATAAAAAACCTTATTCACTGGTATGGCTAAGAGACCCAATAAAAAGTCTTCGAGAAAATAAAGTCTTATTGAGCTCAGTTTCCATTCGCTTGGAAAATGAGTTCAAAGAAAGTATATTTTCTTATCATTCTCTTAAAATTAAAAGGTACTTATATTTGTTTTGTCAAACAAGAACGGTAGTTTGTATTCTGATAATCATCGTCAGTGAAGAATTGCCAAGTTATCAAATAAATATTGAAATGGTTGCTTTTTACTTTGATGGGGGTAAATATGATCGATCGGGCGTTGCTCCATTAAAGCTTCCCTGCCCGCTTGGTCCATTGAATCCTACAGAATTTCCATTGCCTTGTTCAGGTACTCCGTACTGCGAGCTGGGAGAATTTCCATTTGAGAATCCGTTTCCACTTGGGGGAAGATAACTGCGATCGGGATTAGATGGTGCGTTTCCCAATCCATTTCTAAATACCTGACCATTTCCATTGTTACCGTTGAATCCATTGAAACTTTCAATGCTTGGAGAATTTCCACCATTTCCATTTCTTCCGTTGTTTCCATTCATGCCAGTGGGAGGACCATATACAGGTTTTGGGGAGTTTCCATTGAATCCATTTCCATTGCCGTTTCCATTGGATGAATATCTTTGGCTGGAAGCGCCATTGGAAGATGGAACACCGTAGCTTTGGCTGGGTCGGTTTCCATTTTGGCGTCCGTTAAAGCCGTTGGTTGATCCAGCACCGTTGAAACTCTTTTGAGACTGTCCAAATGAAGAACCTCCATTCTGTCCAGGAACTCCATAAACGGGGCTCAACCTGCTTTGACCATTTTGTCCATTGGATCCTTGTCTATTTTGGTTGTTGCCGTTTCCATTGTTTCCTCTTGATGGCGCACCGTAGGTACTGCTTGGTCCTTGACTGTAACCATTTCCGTTGTTTCCCCTTGATGGTGCACCATAAGTGCTGCTTGGTCCCTGGTTGTTACTGTTTCCGTTGTTTCCCCTTGATGGCACTCCATAGGTGCTGCTTGGGCCCTGGTTGTTACCGTTTCCATTGTTTCCTTTTGATGGCACACCGTAGGTGCTGCTAGGTCCCTGTTTGTATTGGCCAGAAGCGTCGTTTCCAGATACTCCAGGAGCATCATAGTTATATCCTCCTTGCTGTTGCTGTTCATTCAGCTTAGCATCGGCTTCTTCCATAGCACGAGCAACTTGTTCGTTTACGCTGTACAGTTCTTCGGCACGGCTGCAATCAAAGTTGTACCACCAATCGCAGACCAATGACTCTTGATTGAAAATGGAGCCGATGGGGCATAAAAATGATGCACCACGCCCGCTTTTTTTGCATACGTAAAACGCTTGACACTGAGACTCAGGATCGGCGTAGTATCCGGGGTATTGTTGATTGTTGCAACTGAATCCTGTGTCTGGAACTTTTTCGTAATTGGGATAGTCGCGACCGGCCTCTCCAGGAATCTCATCACCATTCGTTTGGTCTTCATCAGAAATTGCTTGTCCAGATGGGTTGTACCCCAACTGGTTTGATGGATTATCACGTGGGTACCCATTTTGTGCTTTGACGACAGCAAAGACACATAGGAAGGTTATCGCCCATTTGGTGAACATTGTCAAACTGTAAATCAATTTAAAAAGAAATTCAAGAAAAATGCATATTTTAATTTTGTGTGATTTTAAATAAAAAAATATAGCGGTATCGTGATTTAACATATTTGTGTTTATGTTTTTTTTAAGGTGTTGTTACAAATAATTGCTATAATTATTCTTGGTGAAACGGCATTGAACACAGAATTTTTTTTGTTCGTATTCACATATTCATGAAGATTAAGAGTTGATAATACTTGAAATTAATGAAACCGGCCATATTATTTAGATAAATGTCCACTCACTACGCATACGTGTTTTCCTATATTTTTGAAATTTTAATCTTATATATCCGTGTTCCTTGGGCATAATCTGATTTGTCAAAAATTGACAGAAGGAATATAAAAATATGAAACTATGAAAAAAAAAGTGAGAAAAAATGAATTCTTATCAGAATTTTGTATATTTAACAAATCACCGAAATAATAACCATTTTCAGGAGCTCAATTATTAATTCCAAAATATATTCTAAAGTCTATCTACTACAATTCATATATTAATATGAAGCCATACATAACATTATGCATGCTTAGTAAAAAAATAAAAACAAAAAAAAATCGAAAAGCTGACAGAAGAAACAAAATTGGTTGTTAGTTGGGCTTGTTGACAATTTTGGTTCACAGAAAATTGTCATCATGCCCAACTATTAAAGATTATTTTTTTCCAAAAAAATAATTTTTGTTTGAATGCATGTTTATGTTTTTCCATTAAAAGTAGTAGAGCATTAAAAGTAGTAGAGCTTCAATTGTATCAATAAAAGTACTGATATGAATTTTGGTTTTGAGACTTACTGGAGAACTGAGGATGATTATGTGAATGTTTGTCGCGTCAGCCGTCTTGACTGATTGGGACAAGCACTTGTTGGATGAGCAGCTTTGATGCTTATGATGATCATCTCTTCAGTGGAACATCTTTATATACCTGCAAAATCTTATTTAGGCCACTTGTTATTTCGCGTTGCGCCCCTCTGTCAATCTAGATTATCTACTCATAGAAAGTGATCATAATGAATGATCGCTTTGATAAATATAAGGTTAACGTATATCTCCGTATTCCTACGCTTTGAATTTTGGTGTATTTTTGGTAGTAGATTATTATATTCATGAATAAGGATATATCTACCATCTACGATTAAGATTTTATGGAAAATAAAAATATATTTTAGTCATTCTTCTGTTTTTTTCAAGTTCAGTAACAATTTAATAACATGGTTTATTTAGATTTAGTTCAAAAGAAACGTCTCAACTAGAACGTAAAGAAAATCTATCAAACCATTTGTTTTTTTAGGCAGGGTATGAGTTAGAAAGGACAAGTAGTTCCTTTAAACTATTTCTACGTATTCGATATTGGATAAAATATTAATGTTTGATTTGGCTACAAAACCATTGCCAAGCATTATTTTTATATTATTACTAGCTGTACCCTGCGCGCGTTGCTACGCCAGCAATTGTAGGGGTGATTTGGGGGGGAGGGGTGTTCGCCAGAAAGTTTCGCGGAATTGTACTCGAGAAATTTGTAAAAATTCGATATCATTTTTTGTCGCGGAGGGGGGTTGTTTGGCGGGGTGGGGTTTGGGGGGCGTATGGGAGGGTATGCCAAAAACTTTCAAAGAAGTGAACTCGAAAAATTCGGAAAGTTTAAAAAAAAATTTGGTCGTGGAGGTTGAGGGGTGGTTTGGGGGAGGGGTTGGTAGACCAGAAACCATTGCGGGAGTGTACTCAATAAATTTGTAAAGTTTTACATCGATCGGTCGAGCGGTTTAGTAGTCCATAGCGGACATACATACAGACAAACATTCATTTTTATATATATAGATTTATTCATTTACTAACAACGTTGAACAACTATAGTTTAAGGGTATTAAACATTTTTTTATTTCAAAATGATAAAATGCATGGTACATACTCACCTAATAAACACACAAGATCAGAAAATTCTTAAACAACACCATTTTTGTTATTTTTTAAGCCTACAATAATATTGAATTCACATTTTTAACTGTTTTAAAGTATAACTGATACAAAATGAATTAACTTAAACGTCACTGTTTAGTTTTTTTTAAATAAACTACATAGTAAGAAGCATCTGATCAATCGTTTATTTTTCCTTGAGAAAATTTACCTAAAAAGCACGCGCGCGTACGTTAAAATAACTCGTTTGCAAGCTTTCAAAATATTCATAAAATATTTTTACCGTAGTCGACCGCGGTAGTCTTATGGGTAACGATTTTGAGCTCTGTCTTTGGAGTTTGTATTCTCAGCCTGATATTACAGGTATTTTATGGTTTTATAAATTTGTATCCTTGTTTTTCCCAGCCATTTCTCCCTATAATCGAAAACTGCTGTTTCACCACGAGCTGTTTTATAATATCTATTTGTTCAGTTCTAAAAGTCTTTTTCAAAGGTCAGTATAGAAAGTAGGTCATAAGTAAGTACCTAGGTAATTATTTAATGGCTTTCCGTTTGTCAAATGGCATGAGTTCTTCTGAACAATGCTCGCCATGAGCGAAACCGGTCCTGATCTAATAAATTTTATGTGGAAAAAGTACTAAAAATGTATTATTATTTTTATTATAAATAATCTGTATGAAGACTATCAATAACTAAGATTTTTTCATTTGATTACATTGAAGTCATAAAAAAAAGTCTTGCTTATTAACAATTAGGAGATAATTTTAAAAAAAACTTTTAAAAACGGACACTAGTTGAAAATAGTTTTTCATGATTTTATTTCCAATCTCTCAATTTGTGAATTCGGCAGAAATGTATTTAAATAAAACTATTTAATCATATTTGAAATGAATGAAACAATCAATCCTTTGAAGTTTATGATGATTGAAGATATTCTGCTACGTGATCAATAATCATTATCAAAATATAAATCCACAGAAAGAAATTGCACAGTAATAAAGTTTGATAAAGGCACATGATTGAAACATCACCTCATTTTAAACGCAGATTTAAGTGTTATTATTACCGTAAATACAATTTAAAACCCACAGAGATTGAACTCATCCTTCAATGCTGAACTACTTTAACAGCAAACCAGTCCAATGTACCAAGAAAACATGAGGTATTATTTAATATTAGGTAATATTCACACGCGGACATATAACGAGTATAAAACATCCCATCCTCACGTAATTTCTGTACACCTGATACTTTTAAGACTGATCAACCAACATGACCGAACAAAACTACTACTATCTATCTAATGTTATGCTATTTTTCTCATATATCTATGAAATGTACAAGGTAAATCTTTATTTTGATCGGTTAAAATGCTCGACAATTTATATCGACGAAGCGCCAGTCATTGAAAAAAATGGCTTGAATTATTGTCAGGTCGTTAAGATTTCTTAATTTTCAATGGAATAAAAATGAAAATCACGATTTGAGAATTCACGAAAAATCTGGAGATGATTTTGCACTAAATATATCGTATTATTTATTGCATTTTTTTCTTCACATGCAAGATTGGTTTTTGGTAAGTATTAAAACTAGCATAAACCACTCAATTAATTATTGAAAAGGTACGTCTTACCTGCTTCTTTTTTTTATTTATTTAAATTAATTACGGGCTTCTTAAGTCTTAACACGGTGCTTAAAATTATGATCGACTAAATTTTGATTGATCGTTTCTGTGTAATGCTAAATTTATTTACTTTTCTAATTAATGTCAGTACTTAGATTCCTTCAATACGCGAACTCAAAATGTTAACTGTTTTTCACGTAGAAAGATTTCACATCAATATTATTTATTATTTTTTTCCAGGGCTATTGAGTCGGAGTCGGAGTCGTGGAGTCGCAGTTTTTTGGCCGGAGTCGGAGTTGGAGTTCGAGTCGCAGTCTTCGCGGCGTTTTGGCCGCAGTCGTACTCAGAGTCGGAAATTTAGAAAAAATTGAACTTTTATACTAAGTAAAATTTGGCTTTTAGGGTGGATTGGTTGGTTGATATTCACCTAGCCATCCCAAACAGTATAGATTTAGAGATAACAGCTGCTTTACCTTAAATATCTATCTTAATACTAGTGATACGATGTCTAAACTTTTGGCATCCTTAAATCATAGTTTTTTACACCTTTTGCAGAAAAAATATGTTATTTATTAGTTAGTTGCGCCGTAATCGATTAAAAAAGAGAAGAAGTCGGAATTTACCAGTCTAATTTTCAATGTTAGCTGGGAAGCGCTAATATAAAATTTCACGCCCATAAGCGTTAAGAGAACGTGACCATAGTGAGTCATAGATAACATGGACGGAGTGTTTCATATCTGGCAACAATAAAAGGCGATAATATAAGAGATAAGATGACTTCGTGCACCGTTTTTGGCTTGTTAGTCCGCCATAGCCGTTGGAGTGGAAACGTCGTCGTTTTCATGCGCGACTTAAATATGAATACTTATAGGAAAAATAGGGATTTTTATATGATTTTTATTTTCAGAAAGATGTATAAATATACGTCAAAGCATATTCCATCATTTTTTTATTGCAGTCTATGCCAATAAGGCCAAAACACTGGGGTCTTTTTTTACCCCCTTCGGCCAGAGAGTAATTTTTCAAGGATAGTCCTACGAAGGTTAAATTGAATATACTTAAATAGAAAAGGTAGGGAAAAAACGTGACGAAATTAATCTTTTTTTTAGTCTTAGTCAGAGTCGAGTTTTTGCTCAATGTTATAGTCGGTGTAAATTTTTGGTTAATGCTGGAGTTGGAGTCGGACTCAAGCTTTCTTTGAACGACTCCACAAACCCTGTTTTATATAATATTCAGCCAATTTTATTACGAAATTGTCCAATAATACTTTTTTTCTATTTAATAATCGCCCACACATAATAAAATAACATTTTAATTAATAAATGTTTTTCTTCGTGTCAAAGTTATAATATTATTTACTTCTAAATATAAAATCAACTAAATCAATGAATTATAAAAGTCATTATAAATATGAAAACAAAGAGAGATGTACGCCACTTCAAGGGTTCGTGAGGATATAAAACACCACTTACAATCCCTTATACACGTTTCGAGTTCAAAAATATCTTGCATTATCACCTTTCAAAATCTGAGTCGGTGGCTTAAAGATCACATATGTATATCTGAAAGAAAATAAAAATAAAGGTTAAAGGGCCATAGTGTTCGGAAAATTATCACAAAACTGATACGAGAAGCCATGTCTTGTATTAATTAATATAATGTATAAATTCAATGTTTTTCTTCGTGTATTTTAATATTTTTTTTTAAAAAAAAAAAAAAAAATTGGCATTACATACGACAATGCGCCAAATATTCTTAATTGTAAAAGTCATACGAGATTAACTCGATGATAAATAATGAATCAGTTGTGCACAAAATCAACGATAAATAACATACACCCAAATAAAGACTAAAGGGCCAATTGAAAAATTATAACCTTGCCGAGAATTGAACTCATGTCCCCTGATTAATTAATATAATGACAAAGTTCTTGCCACTAAAAAAGACATCACGGTCAACTATTTTGCTTATGGGTTTATTTTTTCTAACTGTGTATTAATAAACAGTTTCTTGTTGATGAATTCGTGAATGAATTCATTGAACATATAATATGAGAGTTTGATTAATTTTCAGATGAAGCCATAATGATAAAATCAACGATATTTTTAATAAGTGAAACATTATCTATAATCAAAAAGAATCTACGGTTACTTGATAATCTAGTATTGTGAATAAAAGAGTATTTTATGAAATGCATCATGATTTTTGTAAGTTATAATCATGATGCAAATTGCAAGGTTAATGAAGATAAATAAAAAATAGTGCAACATGCGGATGAGAGCATAGATCGTATTTTTTGCTATTTAAATTAATGAGATCTCAGCGACTCGATAATAAAGCTGTCAGCGCTTAAATTAGGAAAATATTTCGTCGATTTGATATATGATAGAACCGTTACATCATTTTCATTTAAAGGTTTTAGTAGTGACAAAGACCTAGTTATTTGGAAAAGGTCGCTGATTTTTTTTTATTAATGTTGGCTAGACACAATGAGATATTGTTTTAATATTACTTAAGATCATTTTTTAGACCGTCACAGGTTTCAGTTTTTTTTTCATGCTGAAGAATTAACTGGTTTAGTAATATGTATTCACATTTTCACTGATTTCTATCTCGTACATAAAATTGATGTCTACTTATTACTTCTTCTTTAAATCCGTTTTATATAAATTATTTGATTACCGTGCCTTTATTTGTACTAACACTTATTTAGTTAGAACATGCTTGCATATGGTATTTGTTATTCTTAAACCATTTCTGGTACATTTGTGAAGTATATGGTCTCTTGTCAATTGCTTTGCTTCCTGACAGCACCAGACAGAATCCTTAACGTTATTTTGATCACCCATCGGTGAGTAAAGAAGGCATATTGGTTTCCTAAATATATTTAATTTATTAGTACAATTGTAATTTATGAAAAATTGTTGTCTATTTGTTTTTAGAGTTGATGTCTACAACGCCAAACATTTTTACTAACTAATCTCAAAATAACAAGATATTTGTTTTATGAATAACTTATATTCGATTAATATTTTAAAATTCATTCAGTGTGTTTTTACTTAATTAACAAGACGAAATTCGATGTATTGAATAAGTGAAGAAGTCTAATCAACGAAGCAAAACACGAAACGCCCTCCCTCACTTTGTTACTCGGCAGGTGAAAAATAAAGAAAGCAATTTTAATTTGAAATTGGAAATGAGTTTCCAATTTTTTTTTAAATATTGAATAGTATAATTCGATTCAGTCTTTCAGTTAAATATATCGGCTGGTATTGGTATATTAAAGTAGAATAAAACATATAAACTGAATTTAGTTTTAGAAATATTGAAAGAAAAGATGAATATAAGAATTCACGTATAAGTTTATTGATATATAGCATTTTAATTTACGATTAAAATAAATCTTAAAATCCAAAATGATGGCATTAAGCTGTCAAACGATTTTAAGTTGCTAAGGCTTAAAATGTATGCAATATGATACAGGTGCAAGCAACAATCACTTTGATTGTAATATAATATTGTCTACAATTATTATGTCACCCATATATTATGGATGTCAGTCACAGTGATGCTTTAACGCAGTGATGCACAACCAGCGGCCCTCAGTGACATTTCATGAGGCCCAATATGAAAAATATCAAATACTTTATTTTCTTCAGAATTTTTCACGGACGATGGGAAATCAATATAAAATAATAAAACTTATACGCACTATAAGAGAAATTATTTTCTGGCCCTTCTCCCAAAAAGGTTCAGCATCACTGCTTTAACGTAACTATGGTTAGTTTGGTACATCAAATTATCACGTGTATGCTGATTAAAGCACCTTTATTAAATGCAATGTTTTGCGTAATTTATTATTGTTTAACTAAAAATCATAACGAAATAAAATGGTTTTTCATTTGATTTTAATCAATTGTATTCAGCGAAAACCATGACCCGAATGAAAATAAAAACATATTGATTGAATTGGCATTTACTTGGTGGAACTCCATTATAATTGTTAGCTATTTCGGTTTACGACATTTGATGGTACTGAATTTATTCATTATTAGATTAATTCATATCTTCGTTTCAATAAAATACTTTCGATGTATTCGGTAGTAATTTTGTGGAAGTTCATTTTAATATAAAATTTTAAATAACTTATTCCACGTATTGTTAACGTTGAATAATCAAAGTTATATTTAATTTTATGTAACTTAATTAAGTATTACGGAAAGAAAAATAACAATGTATTTTAGTTCTACATAAATTATTTTATATATTTGTTGATAGCTATTTCGGCTTACGCCTTAGACATTGTTATTTTTCTTTCAGTATTATAATGGAGTTCTACCAAGTAAATGCCTACTTAATCAATTAATTAAGTATGTTTCAACTTCTTTCTTCAAGTTATATTGTATTTATTTTTAACTTGTTCTATGCAAAACATTCAGATCATTTACGTCAAGTCACGATTCAAAGATGGTATTATAAATGTGTACCAGAGTGCCCGCGGCCACCTCATAAACCGTTAGATTATGTTATTATCTTTTGAATATTAATAACCATTATGTGAGTATATGATAGATTCAACAAAAGGTTAACAAAAAATGCTTTTAATGTCTTTTTATCTCTTCTAGCAATGAATTATTGCACAGGAAAAATTCAATCAATTCATTAGGATTCGTAACTGTAACCATATTAATGAAGTCCATCCCAAACATCCCAACAACTTTACGGCAGCAGAGTTCTGATACTGGCTTTATCTTGCGTTGTCAGTAGAACAGTGTTTTAAACGATGAATTCATTATTTATTATGAACCCATCTGAATGCACTGCTGGTAACAATTCCTGCTCAAACTTAAAGGGCATATATTCTCTTAACGGTGCTTATATCAACCACAGCTATTCTACGATAGCTGCATGTTATTCAGCCGTTCAACCTCTTCTATTTGAAGTCATTATACAATCGCTCAAAATTTAGAGACAGTAAAGATATAAATATAAAGGGATTCGGACGGAATGTGTAGTAAGTTTGCAATCACACTCACATGGTCCTGTTACAAGAGTTGGATAGGTAGCTTTCGAATACAAATCGATTGGGAAATCAGCTTTAGAACTCGAACTATAGACCACAGAGGAGAAAGACTATTATTATTTGACATTTCTTTGACAGTAAATTAGATTTTTTCCTTGAATTTGGACATTTTAATGGGTGAGAATGGGGCTGTCAATATATGAAAGGGACTGTGAAATGTCAATGCCAGTCTGAAATGTTCATTTTAATTCCATTTTAATTGACCTAGACTTTTGAATTTTGAAAAAAGTTGTTTCAACTTGGCCCGTCTGAATTTACGCGCCGAGGTGAACATAACCCCAAACTGGTCCAAGCGAAGCCGGGTAGCAATACTAGTAATCTAATAAGTTTAACATATCATGTTTCTAAGTTTTTACAGGCTAGCGACATCATATTTGATGAAATATTATAAATGTGTGCAACTCGCAGTCTTTGGACTCAGTTTATGAAATAATAATAAATTGCATACAAATACGTGAATCACACTATGTGATGCAATTTCTCATAAGCTTATTAATAATTTTGCATACCTCGTTTTCTGTGATACGTGTAAGTAGTTATCACGTTTCCAATACATGCCTTACATACTGCATGCTTAGTTTTTTGAAATATGTAGCATTTCAATACTTTAACATAATAACATGAGTACGCACAAGTATTTTTGTTAATGTTGTTTTAAGCTCGTCTTAATTGTATTAATTTGCGATAGTTAAAACCAGGGCTGTGGAGTCGGTAAAAAAAAGTCCAACTTCGACTACGACTCCAGCATTTACCAAAACCACGACTCCGACTAAAAAAACGTTAATATCGTCACTTTTTTCACTAATTTTCCTACTTATGTGTATTCAATTAAATATCAACCCTATCAATGCGGCCAAAAGCCAAATTTGACATATTAAAAGTAAAAACAAAAAGTTCAAACTTTTCAAAATTTCCGACTCCGAGTACGACTCCGGCCAAAACGCCGCGCCGACTCCGACTCCGACTCCACAGCCCTGGTTAAGACACCCTAAATTAAGAACAAGCCTGACTTGAGAAGTTGTCATGCCTTTAACCTTTGCACTCCCCAATTTATTATTTTTTTCCTCCCAGCAACTCCTCAAATGATTTGATAAATTGATAAATATCACAGGGCTTGCGTATTTATTAGCATGGTTAAACTAAATACCGAAAAAACTGCATTATGACATGTTACAAACATTAACTAAGGCACACAATCTAATTTTTACTGTTTTTGAAATAAGGATAATTTAAAATTAATAAAACATATATTTTCAACCAAAGTAATTGTGTTTCCTTACTTTGAAAAGGTTCTAACTGTCATTTTTTCAAAAAAATACCTTTTGGTCGGAAAAGTTTGTATTAACAGTATTCTAGCATATATTTATTATTGAGTAAGCAGAATTCTGGAGTTCATCTGCATACTTTTTTTAGTAAATTTATTTGATAAAGCTATAATAATATTGTCATCAGTATTTCCATCAATAGATCATTAATATCATTATTTCTCAGTAGGATGGTTGAGTTGTGAAAAAAACATGCTTAAAATAATTTATTTGAAACATTTCTACTTGCTCATTGTTACAAGTGAATTTTATCTTTTGAATTAAAAAGTATGATCAATCCAAACTTCAATCGCTCATATATCAAAACAGGGTCAAGAGCAGTTAGAACCTTTTCAAAGTATGTTGTCAATATATCAATAATTAAAAACGAATTATAAAATGATCAAAATTAATTTATTGCAGTTAACTAAACGTTGGCAAGAAATGAGATGTAGCAAATCAATGTTTTTTTTTATAATCATTAACATAATTTGAGAGATTACAATATGTATACAAACTCAGATGTATCTCCAATGTAGCTTGGTGTAGATTTAATATTCAATAATTGAATGTTAACACGTAAGTTAATTTATAAAAAACTCAAAACTATTTTTATAAACGTCTTGATGCGTAGTATATCGTAATCTAATGAAATCTTCAACTAGTTCGTACGTGTTTTGGTTTGATCGTGAAATGAGTTGAAAATTAACAATAATCACCGAGTCATGAAATAGCGTTGATGTCAAATTAAGTAGAACTTACGTAACTGTTTATATCAGTATGTTTAAACATATTTTTTTAGCGTTTTTTTATTACATTTTAAATAAGAATCACGAAAAAAGTCAAATATCTAACTGTTCACTTTTAAGTTGTTCACTGTCAATAAATAATAACATATAACAGGGGTGGCTAGACTTTTTTGCCCGCGATCGACTTTTGTTTGAAATTATTGGCGGCGATCGACCAACATTGAAAGTAGTAATTTAAAGCCTATATTAATCTAATTGCCAACCCTTGTTTGACCCGGGGTTCAGAAAGAGATTTTTGTCGATAATCGGCTAGTTTCGAGATTTTAACGTGCTGTCCCTGTCACACGACTTGTCTCGCACGCTTCTTGGGACGGGCACTAGAAATTTGTACAGATCAGATACGTGAACGACGCTTTGGCCACCCCTGACATATAATAACACATTTTTGGTATTTATTTCACATTCCAGACCGGTTTCGCTCATCGCGAGCATTATCACCCGATTAATTTTTTTCGGATATCTTATTGACGGATCTTTAAGTTCTAAGGCGCGTTAGCGTCAAAATTCTTCCAATCTCTTTTTTTGAAAGTGGTATTCCCTTCCCATCGCTGCTGACAAGAGGGCGCGATCGCTACAGTTCAAGAAGTCAGTTTACGTTTTAGGCTGTTCATATGGAGGGTAACGAGACGAATGGCTCACGGTCTATTATTTTTCTCTAGTGCCTTCTCGTCATAATTCTGCAGACAAGAGATCGTTGGGTTACAGTGATAGCCGAATGCCTTATGAAACTTTTAAAAGGTCTCACGAACGAACTCGCGAATAGTTGGTAAACTTAATTCTCTGTGTAACAGAAAACCATGCACGAACCATGGAGCAACACCTAGACTAGATGATAACGCAGTCATTTCAGTTGAAAATGCTCGCGATGAGCGATTCCGGTCATGATTCTAATAAATCTAAACTGGAATAAGTGTAAAAAATGTGTTATTATTTTTTAATATCCGACTTTTACTGATTGGTCAGATTTCAATTATTGCCTACACAGAGTACATACTAGTATATTTATTTTTGGACTTTATAAATTTTTCATATACTTATGTATTACAAACGATTGCACGTTGTTTTATTACTAAACCCTTTGGGCCCAAGTTACGTCAGCTTACCTTTTCCGTGAGAAAATCCGTATAAAAAAACAAATCATAATCTTACAAATTAATTTTTATTATAATCTTTATTTCTGTTTTTCAGTCGATTTGTTTTTGCAATATTAGTTTGTTCCTCTTCGCTAATAGTTGGTTTATCAGTTGTATCGTCGAGTTGAATATTTTCTTCGTTCTTCTTCTTTTCGTCTGATTTTCTTGGGCTTTCATTGCCTCCTGATGATGCCAGGCTTAGATCATACGGCCCCTCTTCGATGATGAAACTTTGATAGGCGAAATCTTGATTGTCGTAAACAATATTGTGCTTGGTGATATCGTTCGTAAAGTCGACTTCGTTAGACGAAGAAGAACAATCGACATCGTACCACCAATCACACACGGATACCTTTTGGTTGAATATACTGCCGTTAGGGCACAGAAATGATATCTTTTGGCCGCCTGCAGTGCACACGTGGAATACCTGAAACATGTGTAAACCAAAATTGAAAACATTAAATTGTTAATAAATGTATGCATTGGTGTTCAGATAGTTATTTTTTACCCAACCATCTGAGCACAAAATGTGCATGAGCAAAAGTAATTAGCCAATTGCTAGTTCTTTCCTGGACTCATTTACCAATACAAAATAAGCCATTAAAAATATATAAAACCTTTTTTTTTTATTCTACATCAAATTTATCAGTATCAGGACCGCTTATGCTCATCGCAAGTTGAGAAGTTCTGTCAAAAGTTAAGAATAAATAAACAAGCACAAAAAGCAAAAAATAATCCAAAGCAACAGTGCGATAGTAGGTATGATGATTTTTATAAAAGAAGCGAAGCACGTGTCACAATTTGTCACATAGTACATGGAATAAACATAGTTTTTTTGATTTTATTTTTTAAATAAAAGATGGTCTTGGTTGTATTGGAAATTTCTCGGAAAACTATTTAACATAGTTAAATAAAGCAACTATCAATTGCTTAATTAAACTCATCATAAAGAAACAATAACTGCTGCGTTTTAAAATGTTATTCAATATTAAAACATCATCACAAAAACTGCATCTATTTATAACTAAGAATTTAACTGAAGATTCTTGATAGAATTTCGGGAAATTATGGATATATGGTCACGGGAGAATTTTTGTAAAGATTTATGTAAAAAAAGCACATTAAATGAAATGAATGTAAGGCTTACGTTTTTTTTTAAATGTTTCGTCTTTAATTTTTAAATTTATTATAATAGTAAATCCTAAAGAATACTTCGCAAAAAGTTTGAAAACGAGTTGTTTTAATTTACACGAGCAAAAATGCAACCACAAACTACACAAATAATAGTATTATACAGATAGAGACAGTCACATAAGATTATTATTTGCTTAAAATAAAAATAATAATTTTATTATAGGTTAATATTAAAAAACAAATTCATCTTTCAGAACTCATCAGTAATATTCTTCAGATTTAATCATTTTGATTCCACATTTTATAATAATCCACAAGAACTCAAAAAGTAAAGTCAAAACATAAAATTATAAGCCAGTATGTATAAATTTTTTGAGCTTAGCTTGAGAAGATTGGGATTTTGTTCCATGACCATATATCCATAATTTATCAGAATTTCAATTTCAAATTTAAATCGTTTGAATTTTGTACTATTCAATGATTTGCACGGATGTACTTGGTTAGTTCAAGTACATCCGTGCACTTGAAAGGCCTGAAGTTGCCGAAATGAGAAAACCGGGTCGGTAGCGAAAAAAATCATGAATAAGTACAAAATTCAAACAATTTAAATGTATTTTAGAAAATCATTCAATAAAAATTATCTATATGAAAATATTATTATTGAATTAAGACACGATTTCATTATTGATACATTGACAACACTGCAATGTAAACAAATGATTTAGAAAAGGCTAAAACATTGCTAAAAGACGCGGTGGTTATACCAATTGTGAGAATCAAAATATTGTTATTATTTTAAGTATGCAATATGAAAAATAACTGTTTCAAACTATTACCTGGCAGTCGGTGTCTATATCAGCGAAATATCCAGATACTTTCCTCCCTTTGCAACTAAACATTGTTTTAGGGATTTCACTATATGCTGGAAAGTCTTTGCCAGCTTTTCCTGGGATAGTATCAACCCACGTGCCATCGTACGAGCCGTCGTCTTCTTCTTCTTCTTCGTAAATAAATGCACGGTTTCCTCGATTCGGCTGAGTCTTCAACTCCCTTTCTTCGTTGTAGTTTTCATTTTTTTGATTTTCCTCCGCTTTGTCTGAGAGATTGTCAATTGGTAAATTGATGATCTCTACTGTATCAGGCTTCAATTCAAATCGCAGATCATGGAAGTCATTGCCGTTGTAAATATTTGACTAAAATAAATATCTAATGTATAATTTTATTTAGAAACCCTAATCCAACACAATATTATTAAAAAGCCGGTGAAAAAATAGTAATGTATTTCAGGACTACGAAAATTATGTAATACTAGCTGTACTCTGCGCGCGTTGCTACGCCAGCAACTAAAATAAATTTGAAGGAAAGACATTACACAAATATTCAATTCAATTTGCATGTAGTCAATACTCGAGAAATTTGTAAAAAATCGATATCATTTTTTGGGGGAGTTGTTTGGTGGGGTGGGGTTTGGGGGGCGTATGAGGCGGGTATGCCAAAAACCTTCGAAGGTGTGAACTCGAAAAATTCGTAAAGTTTGAAAAAAAAAAATTGGGGGTGGAGGTTGGGGGGTGGTTGAGGGGAGGGGTTGGTTCGCCAGAAACCATTGCGGGAGTGTACTCAATAAATTTGTAAAGTTTCACATCGATCGGTCGAGCGGTTTAGTAGTCCATAGCGGACATACACACAGACATTCATTTATATATATATAGATAAATATAGTTGATAGCTATTTCAGCGTACGCGCTCGTCCTAACTATTTGGGCGTTAATCGATGTTTACGAAGTAAATGCAAATTCAATCGATACTAATATTTAAAATGAAAATATTAAAACGTTTTACATACTTATTCTAAATTAAACTTATTAGGTCAGGACCGGTTACGCTCATAGTGATCATTGTTAACAGATGATGCTTAATGTTTTTTTTATTTTTATTTTAATGCCATTCCACCAAGTATTGACAGTGAACACCTTAAAAGTGACTAATATTTATCTTAGAGCAGTGCTTATTATCTTTATTCAAGCCATGTAACATCACAAGTAACACTATGCTTGTATGCATTCAATGCAATTGATTTCTTTAAATATGGGTAAATGAAAATACAGAAGAACTCTGATAAACTACCAAAATGTCATGAGCAAGCCCATCTCACAAAGATTGACAGAGATGGATGATTCAATAATCGCAATATACCATCAATATACAATGTCTTAGATAATGAATAATAATTATTTCACATTTGTAAACACTATAATAACTACAATAGCTGTAGTTTTCCAAAAACGTTTCTCAAATATATTGCACTATCATTAGAGACTCCAATTACTCGACATCTCATCTACTCGAGTATCGAGTAGTAAAATTTCAAAATACTCGAGTACTCGAGTATACTCGAGTAGTTTCAGATGTACCAAAATATATATTTTTAATTTGAATTTGTGTATATTTATATATCATTAGTAAAAAAAGAAACATATTGAATAACATTAATACATTAATTTCAATTTATATAACATATATTTCAACAATAATATAGAACTAAACGACTCAAATTTTAAATTGTTTGAAGTTTTGGTTTTATAATTCCAGTAGTAGAAAAAAATTTTTCAAATACTTGTACTTGTACGAGTACTTGGAAAATGGACGAGTATACTCGAATATCGAGTACTCGATACTCGAATTGGAGTCTCTATCATGTGATCTGAAAAAAATGCATTAGATGCTCATGTAAAGCTTTTCGAAAGTGCAATTTATGCACCTATGAAAAGCTTTTGGTTTGTGTTCTGTATTGAATTCTGGGTTGACAATTCATAATAACGTGTATTTTAATACTTTTTTCGTTTCAAAACAGTGCCACATTACTATAACTGTTTAAAAAATATAAGTTGATAAAAGTTATTAACTAGGTACTTTATTAAATGTAAACAAAAATATATTTTTTTTAAATAAAGATGATAACTTTAAAGCTGTTCACTGTCAACACTTGTGGAATGGCATTATAATAAAAGACTACTAATTATTTGGTCAGTTTCTAATTCGATAAATGGTCAGTTATAAATACTTAAAACGGTCAGTTAAAAATAATAAATGGTCAGTTAACACTTATTAAAATAACATTACCTGAACTTAAGAAATTATTTCATTTCATGCGCTTATTTTTCATATCAGATGTCATAAATTTGCTTCTACGACCATATTTGATAAAATTCACAAGCTGTCAAATTAAAACTTATCAATTTTTTTTAAATTACTGACCGTTTTATTTAATAACGGACCACATTCACACTAACACAATGACAACTGACCGTTTATAATATTAACTAACCATTTTGATTTTTAACAGACCATTTATTTATTTAACTGACCAAAACTTTAATTAGTTACTGACCCATTAAATACATGCCATAATAAAACAGTTTTGTTGGGTACCTACTTATTCCACATCGAATTTATTTATATCTAAACCTGCTTCGCTCATGCTGACATCAGTTGATAATTCTTTCGATGAGCAAAACCAGCATTGCTCTAAATAAATTGATGTTGAATAAGTACGAAATTTTTTATAATAAGATGATAAATATATGTATAAAATATTTTACCTTATCTGCCAGGCTCACAGAAAGAAATAATAAAATTAGTATCGCTAACATGTTAAAATGATTTAATTTTTTACTTGAAATTTACAAAACTGTTACTGTCATCCATGTGATGTGACATCTTCGAATAGTCTGGTGTACTTACGTATTTTCTATTCTCTTTTATATGTTGACTATACAATCCAAATGCATTTAACTGTTGAATAGTAGTAGTTACGTATTGTAAGCGATCTTGCATCTATAGTTTATTGTTGCATGTGCATTAAATCCGGTGACATGATCGAATAGTTAAGTAACAACGGATTTGGATTCATACTGTTCTAACGCAAAATTAATCCATTTTTGCAACAACAAAAAAAATAGTGACAAGTATGACTATGATTATTGACAGTATTAAAATCATAATATGTAAAATCAAGAGAGAGCTTTCAAGCGATAAAGAATTCTACAAAATCAATTCTGTATTTGTTTTATTAATATTTCTTATTAAAAAAAAGTGTAATTTACCATGATATTATAGTTTTCTAATTGTTTTTCATTGGCGTTAAATGGCCATGCCCAGTAAGATTTTTTACAAGAATTTGAAGGATCAATGCTTGATATATAAGTTACTTGAAAAGTTGGTATGCTGTGAAAAATCTGTAAATTTAACAATGAATATTGAGAGGACTGATTTAAATTTATTTAAGCAAAATTTTTCCACCAAGAAGTGACAATTAACACTTAAAGAGTGTTTTTTGGTAATTTAAAAATATTTTTGCAATTTTTCCATGAATATTGTTTAAAAAACGCAATTATTTAAGTATATCAACTGAAAGTGCTTGACGGATTTTTAATTTTTTTCCTTGAAATACTTGAAGATGCTGAAAGGCGAAACCGGCGTCGTTGAAAAGTTGAGAAGTAAAAATTTCTTCTTAGCCAAATTTTTTACTCAATTGACTATCTTTACATATTAAATTTGTTTTCGAATTTGGTACTATCCACTCATACTGCTTTGTTAAGCGAACTTGGTAAAAAAATATTTGCTATTTTTGCAGATGGAAACTTGTCACATTTGACTTAATCACATATTACATTCGTTTTAAACGTGGATACAATAAATATTTTAAATAACAATGTATTTTAGACCTACAGAAATTATATTTTATATGGTTGGTAGCTATTTTGGCATTCATCAGAACTAGACAACGGCGTAAGACGAAATAGCTATCAACCATATATAATAAAATTTCTGTAGGACTAAAATACATTGCTAATTTTTCAAGGTGTTATAATGGAGTTCCAAGAAAATGCCAATTCAATCAAAACAAAATCATATACTTGATGTAAAAATATTAAATCATTCGCGTCACGTTAATTTAATCTTTTTTCGAAAATGGATTTAGAACTAATGTATCCAATATCAAAATTGCATTGTAGTTATCTAAGCTCGGTATATATATTGACGCTGGCAAATGCATTTTGATTCCGGGTATAGTATCTAATCGTGATAAATGCATACAAAGAGGATTCCATCTCCGTCTGAATTCGTGTGTAAAGAAAGACTTTGTTTTCGATGCAATCATAAATAGCTAAATAATAACAATAATTATCATATTATGAAACTGAGAAAACGAGAAGGAATCTTAGTATTCACAGTTTTTACTCATTACTCAAAGTTACATTATTAAGTAGAAATGATTAAGTAATTTCTTTGATTAAAGTATAAGTTTTACCAGTGGTGTAGTGGGAAATAAATAGGTAACAGGTCGGTCATTGATTTCTTCCTTATTTTTTTTTATATCCATCCGAAGTTTAAAAAAAAACCACAAGCTTAAACAACTCCAACAATAAAAAACTTTTTTTTTTACTGTTATTATTGAAAATTAAGTACACGCCATAAAGGTGGCAAAGCGGTGCCCTGGCTCCTTTTCAGGTACCACGTTGCCACCTGGCCCCACTACACCAATGGGTGTTACGCGAAACTCGCCTCTTAATGAATCTCTAGCTCTCAACTAAATATCTTATAATGTTTGTAGAACTAAAACATATTTATTTTCGTGTTATAATGAAGTTCTAACAAATAAATGCCAATACAAACGATATTGTAAGATTTTAACTAACAACGAAGAGGTTGAACCTAATTTTTATTAGCACGACAAGCTGGTAAGATAACACAGTCAATTAATAAAGTTATCAATTTGGATGTTATATTCTAAGTCCATAGAAAATGGAGCGACTTATATCGAAAGTTGGACGGTTTTAGTTATTGGACACTTCAACTTTAACCCTCCCCATACTGTGCTAAAAACTTCCGCGAGCTCCGGTGATATGTATTTACTACACCATATGAAAAAGTTATTTAAAAACCGGAAAAATGTGAATATTTATAGACATTGCTTTGATTGACTATGGTTGAAGTTGAAATATAACAATTTTTGTAATCTAAGTGTCTGAAAAGAAGAAAAAAACATCGCAATTACCTGCCGCTCCGACGTCTTCACCCGTCGGCAGTCGAATTCGTAATGACGAAATGAATGGCTAGTTCGAAGTCGATCACTTCTACGCATGCGCTTTCGCGCCGGAGCTGAACACGTGCAAAAGTACGCTCGCACTCGCGCTTACACACGCGCATAAATTGGAATACGTTTGTGTGTATGGGTGATTCTTTGCCCGATTCTTCCACTAATTATTTATTTCCATCGCTGCAAATGAATAACAATACATAACTGTAATTTTATTTAATACGTAATAACATTACTGAGGAATACAAAAATTCTCAGATCAGTATCTATTATATTTAATAGAAATATTCTCATTATTAGAGTCGAGTTGTAGTAAATACATATCACCGTGCAGCGAAGGTTAAGTATCCAAAATAAAAAAATGTTTGAATTCTCATTGGTATGAAGAGAGTTTGAGACAAATGTATCTAGTATTTCATACCAACGAGAACTTTTAAGCACTTAAATATTTTGGAACCTTAAAGTTGAAATGCCCAAGTCACTATAGCAGTTACCCTACTACTGGAATCTGCTTCCATTTTAAATAACTACCTGCAGTCTACACAAAGAGCATGTAAAATCTGAGTTTTTGTGTGTGAATTGCGAAGCAATTAATTCATTCACAACACAAGCAACTATTATGATATGGTAAATACTAATTTTTTTATTAGACTAAAAGTTCAACGAAACGATCGAGTAATTTAAATTAAGATCAATCAAAATATTAAAAAAAAAAAAAAAGATATCTTATTATGGAACAAGATTATTAATGAGAATTAATTTATATGCAGATGTACTACATAATTATTTTGTATCAATGCTAATTGCTTAACAATACGTCACCTTACTTTGAATTGGTTATAACTGAAATTTTAGCAAAAAATTACCGTTTGATCGGAAAAATTTGTATTAACTGTATTATAGGATATATGATAACTTAATAATCTTATATTATTGAATTACGGTGTAAACAGAATTCCGGAGTAAGTATGCATACTTTTTTTACTAAATTTTTTTGATAAATTTTTAAGCATTATTTCCATCATTAGATTTTTAAAATCATTCAGTGGAAGTAGAAGTGAAAAAACTTTTTGCAATATTTTTACTTGCTCATTGATAAAATAAAATTTTATCTTTTGAATTAAATATCATTATCAATCCAAACTTTAAGCGCTCATATCTCAAAACAGGGTCAATAGCAGTAAGAACCTTTTCAAATTATGGTGCCAAATAGTTATTCAGCTTCTACTTATTTACAACAGTACGTTGCCATTTAAAAAATATTGATTAAATGCGAAACAATTTGCCAATATTCGTAAAGTAAATCAATCATTACGTTCATTATCTGAGTAAAATACTTATACGTCTTCTATGCGAGGTATCAATTGGGATTATGGAGTTGCATCACACTAGAGGTCTGCACTGGCCAAAACTTTGAAATTTCACCAGGCCCGAGCCCGAAAACTTCCGACCAGGCCCAGCCCGAGCCCGAGGCTCATTTCTAAAAATCTTACCCGAACCCAACCCGAGCCCGATATTTTTCAACCTTCCCCGTAAAAGATCCGATTTACTTTTTCGACAACTCTAATAAAAAATTTAAATAATTAAAATTGATACACCAATTATCGTTTGTGTGCAAATTTTGGAAAATACATTTCTTACAAACTTAATAACTTAATAACATAAATTAGTTACCAGCAAAGTCTCCCTGGTTACCGGTTTCCACTATTTTAAATTGTTGTGTAAAAAAGCCCACTTCATGCCGGTAAATTCAAAAGAAATCAACTTAACAAATCGAAACAGCCATTTAAGAAATACTGAATTTGGGATCATATTATGAAACTTATGCGTATTGTGCAAACTCCTCTAAAGCAGCCATCATTAAATAATAATATAGTGGCGACAGCAGTCATTAAATTAAGAAAAATGCGCCGAAAAGATTATTGTAATACGAGTACGTGAAGTTTCGCGCCCGTCCGGCCCGAATCCAAGTCCCCATTACCCGTCCCGGGCTCGGGTAAGGCCCGAGGGCCAAATCCGAGTCCGTGCAGACCTATTCATCACACTATAAGTATTGAGATTTTCTTAGATGTATTCAGGAGGCGCTTCCAAAAGTGTGAGAGGTAAGTAACTACCTATATCATCTTCAATGCACGACTCACGACCCGGAGCGGTGCCGCTGACTATGTGAATATCTAGTGCAAGGTTTCCCAAGCGAAATTCATTATCTTGATCGAAATTGATATCGCTATTCATTTGTAATATTACAAATTTTAATGAACCTATCATGATTACGCATCAGATGGGTCAATACTCACTATTACCATGTTTTGTATATCCTATTTATGAACTTATAATTTACTACCAAAAGATCTTTATCGCTTTTTTAGTGTAACAATTGCTTTCTAAGTTTTCAAAGATTACAATATTCTTATTTTAAAATTTGTAAAGCTCACAGCTAACCTTGGATTTTATGTGCTGTCAATTTTTGTTCAAAGGAACCCAAATAGACTAATGTGTTTTTGGTGTTTGTAATGTGCTTAAAAAGCAAAATATAACAACATTTTTTTGTCAGGATGTAATGAAAACATAAATAATACTATTCGCCTTCTTTGATTTTATTGTGTATTATAATATTATTAAAGCAAACACCATTATTATTTAGTCAAAATCTAATCAAATACATACATAAAATAATCACGTCCAAATACATCATTTCAAAAACCCGACATAAGCATACAAAAAAAAAAATCATAAGCTGAAAACCATTAATTCAATGCCAAATTTTATTAACTGGATTTAGAAGCGGATTAACTTGCAATATACTATATTATGTCGTTACTTAATTTTCTTTCAAATTATATGTTATGTATATAATTTACAAAGCCCGATAAAAACATTAATCTTAAGCTGAAACTGATTAATTCAATGCCGAAAAATCTTCATTATTTCACTAATACAACTGCAATTAGATGCGGATTAAGCTACAAACATATTCACATTTACATCGACTTTTGCTTTACGACACCTGTTTTGATTTGTAAAACTAAAACCAACTATAAAATACAAATTTTGTGCACACAATTACTAATTAAATTTGTCTCATTAAAATGTAATTCTACAACTACTGAAGTGTCAAATCAGTCAAGGGAATACATTACTGGAAAACAGGATTTACCACAGTCATATCAATGACCATTTTTTTTTCATTGGAAAAGATGAAAAGATTACTGAATTAAGCGATGTTATTAAATCCTTTTATTTGATTACATCATGAGGTAAACTTTACCACACTCAAAGTCTCTATAAAATCGTGAATTATAAATCGCCAAGCTGTTACTATATTGGTAATGATTAACTAAACAACAAATATATGTAATAAAAAGTTTGGTCCGTGAACCTAGTATTTTCCAATGTTAATAATATCTTCAAATAGGCAAGCGTAAAATTAAATTCTGTTTGAAGTTTGAGAGCTGTTCTTAATGTCCTTACACTCATAAATAAGCATGCGATAGTCATATTTCGTTCAAAAATATTCACCTAGATAATATATTTATGTTTGCACATCTAGTTGTTGCTAGTTAGTAGAGTCCCTTTCTCTCGTCATTGGTTATTTCAAACACATTTTTTGCAAAGATGAACATTTTCCAAGGCGCGTGCTGTATGATGCTTAAATGAATATTTTGATTTATTAATGTGCGATGGAGATCAGCATATTGTACAAAAAAGCATTCAGGCATGTATACATGTCACAATTAATTATTTTTATTACGACTTTCTGACGTATTGTAATGCATCATTTTAACGCAATTTATTTTTTCTACATTTATTTAAATATATACCTAAATATAGTTTTGAAGTATTTTTTATGTATGTTGGCACAAGAGACTCCAATTACTCGACATGTCAACTACTCAAGTATCGTGTAGTAAATTTTAAAAATATTCGATTATACTCAAGTAGATGTACCTTTTTTTATTAATTCAAATTCGTGTATTTAAATGAATGATAAATAAATAAATAAGCGTATTTAATTGATTATAACACAGCTTCATCCATAGTCGGCAAATCAAAATATTTTATTTTGTCTCTTGTCATATAGTCATTAATAAGATAAGTCAGCAGGACCCAAAGAAAAAGTAACAAAAGAAATACTCGCACAGCATTGTCAACGGCAAAATCATTAAATCTAAATATTACCTGACGCGTAATACTAGGTTAAATGCAATGGTTAAAAATGATATATATATAAATATATGTATTTTTTTAATAAGTAAATAAAATTTGGAAATGCTACTCTCAGGGCTGTGGGGTCGGATTCGTGGAGTCGGGGTTTTTTGGCCGGAGTCGGAGTCGTCGCGGCGTTTGGGCCGGAGTCGTACTCGGTGCCGGAAATTTTGAAAAGTTTGAACTTTTTATTTTTGCATTTAATATGTCAAATTTGGCTTTTGGCCGGTTGATATTTAATTGAATACACATAAATAGGAAAATTAGGGGAAAAAAAGTGACAATATTAACCGCTTTTAGTCGGAGCCGTGTTTTTGGTCAATGTCGGAGTCGGAGTCGGTGTCGTGGTTTTGGTAAGTGCTGGAGTCGGAGTCGGAATTCCGACTCCACAGCCCTGGTTACTCATTTCAAAAGGTTTTTTCAAAATACTCGGTTATCGATTACTTGAAAAATTGGCGAGTATACTCGAGTATTCGATACTCGAATTGCAGTCTCTTGTTGGCACCCAATGTGGATCTTATGGACTACTTATTATCTGAACGGATGTTTTTTTATGAAAACTATCCATTTTGAATAAACTACAGTTATATATATATATATAGGGATAAGGCAAGACAAGTGGCTGCTAATCGTGATGGACAGATTGGCTTAGATATGGATAGATACGATCGGATGGATAGGAATGAATTTTGGACATCAAATACATCCGTACATTTGGAAACAAATCCAACAATTGATTGATGAACCAATTTATGAAATTGTAGGCACTTGGACTCGAACTCGTAAGTATCGTAACCGAAGCCGACGACAAATGACTATTCGGCTATAGGTCCGGCAGGTAGCTTATACCAGAAACATCTTGAGATAAAAAAAAATACGAAAAACAGCAAACTGGAATGTCATAAACCATTCGAGTTGATAAAGGTTTTTTGTATCTGCATATACCGTACAGAATAATCAAGTTTCAATTAGTTCAAAGTATAAAAGATAATTTAACACTTTAAAGCAGTCCAGTTATTACACGACTGACATCTATTAAATTAAATTTGAAGTAAATTTAGTCATTCGAATGAGTAAAAGTTTTGTACTGCTCTTAACAGATGTCTCAACACATGAGTTTTTGAATGTTTTTTTAAGTTTTTTTATAGCTACACAATATTCTATTGTATTCATTAATTTTCCCCGCTGTTCACTGTCAACCTGTATTTTTAAAATATTTATTCAAACTTATGATAACTTAATTGACCCAATCCTTGCTCTTCTCAAAATACCTATAAGCTTTACAATTATATCAGTAAATGTAATGAACATTATTTTCAAACACAGTGACTCTAGTATTGAGCCGATAAGAGATCAAAAACAGATTTGCGACCATATTTTGAATAACATATTAATGACACATTGTTATTATTAATGCCGTCAAAGTCATCACAATCTAGGTGAAGGGACAAATTATTAAGATTTGTCGCGTGTGACGACATAAAGGTATTAAATAATATGAAGGAAATGACCTTCTTGTTTAATGTCTCACAACAAACCAGTCTTTCTTACCTTACACTGGTAATGATATTTCACTAGATTATAGCTTAATCCACGCAGGTCAACTGAGCCCAGACACTAGACTTTGATTTAAAGGGAATGCACAAGGAGCATTGAGAGTAAATCAAAGATTGTACTTTCAGTGTCATACTACACTCTGACTTCTTTAACAGTACACTCGAGTTTGCGACAGCCGTTGATGCTAAATAAATTTTCTCCCCTCTGACATAAGAATCCACCTACCGCACTTAGCCCACCCATCAGTCTACATATGTATATCAAATTAGGGAATTTAAAATTTTGGAACTCTGGCAATCTTTCTCTCTCTTCAAGTGCATAAGTAACGTGGTCAGTCTGTATGTACCTTTCTTTAACTAAACAATATTATATTTTTAATCATTACAATTCAAAAATTTTCAAAATCACTAAAACAAGTAAAAACGCTACGATGAGTATTTGTCACGGTCTCAAATTTCTAACCGCGTACGAATCGCCAATTGAGCAAATCTGATTCTTCGTTCCCTTCTGATATAAATGGTTTTTTTTATTTCCCACCCCTAATCGAAGCCTGGTGTCTTAATCATCGCGACACTGTGCCGACACGTCCTACCCCTAGTCATTGGACGCTCTTCTTTCCACTACGCTACGATCAACGTTAATTAAGTTACTATTTTGTTTACTATGCATGCTAAAAAATATACCCCCAACAAAAATCATTCAGTGTTTTATGCCACAATACTCAAGAACACTCAAAATTTTGTACAAGTGTCGCCCAAGTATGGCTTTGTTAACTAATGTACAGAATGAATAACTATTATGAATCATGACGATATTGCAAATAAAAATACTAAACAAAAAATGGTGGGCTTAATATATTGCTAGCTTTTCCCAATACTGTGTTAAAAATTACTTTCTATCTTTCGATTCTTAACTACTATGGAACTATTTCAAAAATAATGCCACAACACTACAAATTGCTTAATCATACTCTTTGATTTTGCTCTACGATTTCTTGAGCAATTTTCTTTATCTATATTTTTCATAAATATAATATTAATATTTTTGAGAATTTGTCTTTTTCGTGGTAAACTTTCCTTTGGAATAATTTCCTGCCCCCATGTAGTAAGTGCCCCTTCGAGTACGGAAAATTGTGGTTGCATAATTGCCCACACATTTCCCACAAGCGTTCATATAATTATAATTAAATGGTTTAAGCTTTAAAAGTAAAAATCAGATTTTTCTTTGTCCTCATAGACTTTAGAACTGTATGCCATATAAACACATTTTGTTGGCACCTGTAAACAATGATTGAGTTGTTATATTTGAATTGTTTGTAAAATATAATATGAATCTCATTTTGTTTCGTGATACGTTATTAATTTTAGACCCATGGTTGACTTAGGTTTATATTTTTTTTGACTAGATTTTTTATAGGTTTGTAAGTATAACTTTTGATCCCATCTTGATCATGATAAAGATCCTTCTAAGTGAATAAAAATATCATCAAAAAAAACAACCCTTGTCTTTGATATTCCTGCCCTTTTTATGCGATGAAAGTGTTGCCTTCAAATACAGCATATAACATTTGTGGGAGTAAAATGTTTTTGTATGTGTTTTGAATAAATCTTAGAACTCACGGCTTACAATATCAAATTGGTTCTCAAATAATAAATTCAATATATTCAGTACTTATTCATTTTTATTCTTATATCTATATAAATAAATAATTTACACAATTAACACAGAATTAGAAAAATCGCACAAGATTCTTGAAGTCATATCACAACTAAAATCCTTTACCAACCCAGAATGGGCCCAATTCACAATCCACAACTTTTGACTACAATCACTTGTTTGATTTAGAAAATTTAATTTAGTTAATCAAATTTCTTAAGGAATATCAATAAAATATGATGCACTGAAAAGAGGCCGCTTGATTAACATGATGCTGGAATGTTAAAAAACGAGTCACTTTTTCGGAAAATCATTTTTTAAAGAATATGAAATAAGTTTTTTAGTGAAATATCAAAAAAAATCATGACACACCGAATAAGAAATCGCAATAAATAAATTATTATTTTCACTAAAACGAATTAGCTTATCGCCTTCTGATGAAACCGGCGTTCTTGGCGAGCTTGAAGATCTGCTCTCTTGGGATCTTCTCAGCTTCTCTGTCGAAGACTTGCATCTCCTTGTCTCCGAACCATGAGTCCTTTGTGAGGGCAGCGGCAGCACGAGGGTTGTCGTAGAACTTCTTGGACTTGATCAAGTCAGCGGGGAGGAGAGCCTCGTGAGCGGCGTTGATTTCAACTGCCTTATGAGGCATTCCATGAACGTTTTGTGGCTGATGAGCGGCTGCCATTTGGTAAACGATTGGTTGGTGGAAAACCTGACCTTCGCAGGAAAGAGCTGCTACGGCGACGAAGACAAAGATGGCGATGAAATTCATTTTTGATAAGCTGTAGAAAAGAATTTTTTATATAATATATATATATATAACCATGTCCGCTCCCAACTTGGAGCATATGGACTCTCTACGGAGTTTATCTCAACACATGTTTTTCTACGAGAACTTGTTGTTACTCAGTTACTCAACCTCTCTTTTTCGAGTGTAGGGAAGGAAAGGATACGAGGACTAGGACAGGACTAGTGATTAGCTAATCGCTGTCACTATGCGTCGCTAGTTGGGATCGGAAAGGTGGGAAGGGATTTTCAACAACACAAACACCCATGCTTTTGAACAGATTTATCGACTGAAAAAATACCGGGAATCAAACCCGGGCAGTCCGGCACACAAGCCAACAACGTTGACACTGCGCCGCGGACCGGACATGATAATATATATGATAGATAATAAATTGGTTTTATAACAATAATTGAATACTAATAAATATAATCAAGATTTCGACTGAAGAAGTTTGATGGAATTTCAATATCAAATTTCAATCATTTGAATTATTTACATTTCCATGAGTTAATGTCGTTAAAGTCGTTAATGATCTCGGTTAAACCTTTCGGCCTCTTCATGCATTGCAGTTCAAGTTCAAGTGTGAACTTGAAATGCCTAATGATACCGAAAGGTGGAACCTAGGTCAATTACTACAGAACTCATGGAAAAGTACACAATTAAAGCCATTCAAATTTACTAATATATTTTATTTTAAACTTTACATGTATAAGGATTTGAGTTAAAATTATAATAAACTGATACTTCTAACCATTAAATAATATCTATCAACGATATTTGATACAAAAAATATTTCAGTTTACTATTTATTATATGTACTTCATCGATTAATAAATAAAAACTACTTTAAATGAATATAATATGCAAATTATTTGAAAGTTTAAGATATCTTAATTTGAAAAAGCCGTAAAAATAGTTTAAAATGTAAAATCTATTGTGAAGTGATTCTAGAATGTTTATTTAAAAAAGATTTTGTAAGTTCCAATCTATATTCAAGTCAAGGCAACCAATAAATAAGCCGTCGATGAAATAATCAAAACACGACAAAATTTCTAATGAATTAGGTACATAAATTACACTAATAGTCAACAATGGCGTCAAGTGTAACACTTGACGCCATTTGATAAACGTAAATAATTCGGATTAATTGATATGCAAGCCTCACGGTTGATTGAGTGGTTTTCATCGATGCTGCATCACATTACTTAGCATTGCATCAGCTGGTGTATGTGATTTATATAATATATAAATTGAGGATAGAAATGGCCTTTATTTGAAGGGGCTTATTACGCAATTATGTCAATGTCCATTATTGCATTCATTGTCTCCCTTGAGATTATAAAATCAAGCGAAATGGCACGTACATATTGATCTAGATAACCTATATAAATATTCACGTTTATGGTGTTCACTGTCAATACTTTTAGCATTATAATAAAAATGAGCGAAACCGGTCCTGATCTAATAAATTTTATGTTGAAAAAGTACTAAAAATGTATTATTATTTTTATTATAATGCCTTTCCACCAAGTATCGGCAGTGAACACCTTAAAAGTGATTATAATAAAAGTAAATAAATATAATAAAACATTTTTGGGACTTATTTAACATTCAATTTATAAGATCAGAACCGGTTTCGCTCATAGCGAGCATTATCAACCGATAATGCGACATACATATAATAATTAGTGAAAAAAAATTGGTAACTAACACAGATTCACATTTTGACCATGATACACACACTTTCAGTAAATAAAACACATTTTATAGTATCTCTTAGATATATATTCTGAAAGGAATCATGGCAGGTTAAGCTAGTCACGAGCATTGTCAATTTATCACGATGAACAAAACTGGTCTTGATCTTTATCATAATATAAGTAGTACTAAAAAGTATTTTTATATTTTTTAAATAATTCATTTCTTCTAAGAAGTGACAGTAAAAGTAGAACATAATGTTATGGTTTCACCAATAAATCTCAGGCAAGATGTATTGATGCGTATTATGTTTAACAAGAGAGAAAAGACTCTCTTTTAAAAATTAAAAATGTATGTTTAGTTTTGAATTAAATTTAATATTTTTTTCACAATAAGAACGCTTAGTTGAAGAATAAAAGATGGCGGAGTTTCCCATATTTGAAATTATACAGCTTAAAAGATAAATTATATAAAATTTATTTTTACCGATTTATCGAGAGTTTGAATTTTTTATAAAAAGCATGCAAAGTTGTTGGTATGCGTCCAAATATTGTCCGTATATAAAATTGCTTATTTTGTATTTGAATAATAGTCTTACACAAAAAACTTTACCTTCAACTTGAAATGAAAATGAATAATTTACAGTACACGAATGGTTGAAAATTATTATTGACTAAACACTTTTAAATATTTATGATTCAATATAACACTTACTTTTATTTAAAACTGTTCAACTTCACAAAGCTTCAACTGATACTAAGACAGGTGTTCTCGACAATGGATGATATCGTCAACTGATGCAGTCCTGAGGAACAAGAATCCATTTATATCGGCTGACGAACCTGACCTCCAAATCGGCAAACTTCCGCGGTTCATTCAGATAACTTAGCACTGGGGCGGAGGTTCTATTGAAAAAGCTTGTCGTGTGATTTTTATTTATGTATTTCGGATATTAAGAGGAAGGTGATTTGGTTCCAAACGGCAAATTAGGAATATATTTGTTCCTCGTGACTTGGGTGAGTCACAAAATAATGTGTTATGGTTATTGAACCCGCGTTATTTCAATGACAATGAGTTAACTATTAGTTGTAAACGAATCAACTACGCGAAGTTTTAAAAAACATATCTACGTTCTCAACTGAATTGATATTATAATTTTATTCTTATGAAATTCAAATTACATTAAAATAATATCTTCTACTTGAAAATGTGAAAGCAATTCAGTATATTGCAGAATTGCCACTGTATCGTTTTAATACGCTTCACAATGGACAATTATACTTTAACCCTTTTAGCCTCAGCCGTTTTTGCGGGTTGGGCGAAAAAGCTCAGAGGTATTTATATGAAAACGTAGTATATACTTTGGTTATAAGATATTTTTTATTTTAAACAAAAAAAAATGAAAAAATTCAGTACACCTTAATAGATGAAGGTGAACATTTTTAGAGAGAGAATTCAATAATTCTTTATATTGACATACATAAAAAATAGATAGTATATATTATTCGTCAACGAAGGCAACTTGCTATTATTGGAATTTTGCCAACAAAAAATTAGGGTACCTGCATGCAAGACCATATACCAAAACATATTTTTACTGGTAGATGGTCAGTCTTAGGTTTATCAAAAGTCACGCCGACGGATAATGATCATCGGAGCGAAATACACGCGCGGAACTCAAAATATAACTGTTAAAAAACCTGAATTTTGAAAATAATATTTCGTTAATTAGTTTATTTTAATGATAAAACATTTCTCCAGTGGCTTTTTTTTGTTTCACTATGTTTGCTCTCTTTATATCTCGTATATGATATTTTAAGGGAGGCGCCGATAGATCGGCGCTGTGTGGCTTTTCGCATAGTCTAGGTGCGCCGATAGATCGGGGCTCTGAGGCTAAGAAGGTTAAACCTACCAAAATTTTAAAATTACTGTTCAAAGTTTACCGGTTCGTTGTGCAGTGGTCAACGTCGTTGGTTTCCGTGTCGGAACGCTTGGGCACGAGTCCCGGTACGAACAGATTTTGTCAATCGATAAATCGTTTCTGTTCGAAGGCAATGGGTGTTTGTGTTGTAAAAACTTCCTTCCCACCATTCCGATACCAAAAAGCGGCGCGTAGCTAGAGCGATTAGCTAAACACTAGTCCTTTCCTCGTTCTCGTAACCTAAAAATCCCTACTGTTTTAATGATCATAATTATCACCAAAATAGTTAAACTTATAATCAGTGTTCTTTAACAAATAAATTCTTTACGGTTCGTAATTGTGTCATATAATTGCATTAGTAATGCGGGCAAAACTATGTATTATAAGAAGTGTTTAAGGAACTAAGATAAATTTGTTTGTTTACATAAATCTATTAGAGATTGTATTTTACCGTATTTCTTGAATTATAATTATCTCATAAACGTTTTTTTGAGAGACAATTTAGCCCAGTTACCGACTAACACATCCTCTTTTATCATCCCGTATTTATACATGGAATAAAAGCATAGTATTTAAGCAAGACACTCAATGAAATATTGGATTCATCACACGTGTTTAAACAAAAGGTAATTAATTTATTACTTTGATCAATAAAATTCCCTACCATCTATTAATAAATATTTTATTTAGGGTTTTTTGTTTTGTTTAAAAAAATATCACCTCTTGTAGGCCGCCACTTATTAATAATTCAATATTTAGAAGCCCTCTCTGTGGAGATAGACCAAGGCTAGAGAGACACGCCCAATATTGAATGTTTTCTTTACTAAGAACAACACAGACAAATATAAACATCACCTTACCTGGTAACATAGCATTTCATTTGAATATTCGAAGTAAGACAAACTGCTTCTACTCAATATTTATTACGTTGAAAACATTGATTTTGGAGCCTTGGGAGCTATACCACGAAATATATTCACCGATAGTGCATATCCGTATCCATTTTACATTGAACAAGTTTATTATTGAAATCTATTAAGATCACGCGGTTAATCAACGAATTTGTTTCATTTGGCATACATGCACTTTGGGCTAGACATGAAATTAATTTAGGTTACAATATAGCTTTCAACTTTCAAGGATCAGAGAAAACATAAGGTTTTATTTATTTTTTGCCAAATCGTGTAGGTATATACGCTTGTGTTTTTGCGCTTTAATAGAGTTAATATTATCATAATTTTAATGGAGTATTACGATTACTGAGCTGTGATATTCGACGAACGATTTTTTCCCTAGAGAAAAAGAGGTTTTCTATATTATTTATGCTAATTGTTCATTGAATTGACATTGACTTGGTAGAGCTCCATTCAAAATAAAAAAAATAGCAATGTATTTAAGTTAAATAATATATAGGTAGTTCAAAGCTATTTCGGCGTACGCCCTCGTCAGAATTAAGTTCTGGGTTCAGTTCATTTTATACCATATAATTTTTGTAGAACTAAAACAAATTACTATTTTCCACTCTGTTCTTTGTATTCATCATTTGTGACTATTATTTAAATATCTATAATTTCTAAATGGAGTAAATTGCAATAACCGAATAATGTTAAAAAGCATATCTAAAATTGCATTGTGAATCACGCCTTTGATAATGTTTTAATAATAAAACATTTTTAGTACTTATTCAACATCAAATGTATTAGATCAGGACTGGTTTCGCTCAGAGCGAGCATTATCAACTGATGACTATTGTAAATAAAAGACATAAAAAAAAGTTTATTCTCTCAACATACAAATTTATATTTCACATTGAGACATTACTATCATGCTGCTTTATAAAATGTGACTTATAAATAATGTTAAAAAGTGTTGATCAAATCATCTTTATTTTATTGAAAGCTCCATTATAACGAATGAACATAGCTGTTATAACAATAACATAATCTTAGAAATTCGACATTGTAATAATTAGAGCAAGTAAAGACACATCGTCATTATATGATAATATTATCGGGCCTGAGGCGATAATGACACGCAAGGAGACAAATTTTCTAATTTATATCTATGATATATGAGATGAAACAGTGGGTCATATATTATATTACGATTCTTACAATATTTATAACATCACTCAAAATATTTGACAGTGAACAATGAAATCTTATATATAAAACCGGAACGGCGTATGTATGTCTGTGGGTCTGTAATTCCCTTTTGCATTGTTGGTCATTAAGTTGCCGTAAAAACGAATATGAAAGAAAATATGTTTGAATTTTTATCGGCGAAGACATTTAGTCAAAATGTTATAAATTAGTCTTCTACTGAAATTTTCCCGGCTTTTATTAATATAATAATGTTTATTATTTACGTAAAGGTATTATTTGACATTTCTTTGACAGCAAATTAGATTTTTTCCTTGAATTTGGACATTTTAATGGGCGAGAATGGGGCTGTCATCAAATTAAATAAAGTTTGTGATTTTATTTTAACTCTATTTTGGATGTTAGATTTTGTGATATAATTATGTCGAATGATATAACATTAAATAATTATTGGTCGCTTAGTCCGAGCGACGCCGGGTAGCAATACTAGTATTTTATAAATAGGAATAATTCATTTTTTTTAAACGAATGATTCTGTTTCTCTTAAAGTATATAGAACGCAGTTAAAAGTTGTATTATATAATAATAATCAACAACTAGGTAATTATAATTACCAGAGAATTATAATTAGGCTATTGACAAATTGTTAAAATTGAATAATTTTCAATGACGTAATTGACCTTATTAAAACTGATAAAGAAATGTGATTTAATGTTTATCCAATGATACTGAATAAATCAGTATTTGTAGAATTTTCGGATTCAAAAAAACTATTACCACTGCTTGATGCTTGAAGTTAAGTAATTAAATATTTAAATTATTATTTATCAATTACTAGTATTGCTACCCGGCGTCACTCGGACTAAGCGACCAATAATTATTTAATGTTATATCATTCGACATAATTATATCACAAAATCTAACATTCAAAATAGAGTTAAAATAAAATCACAAACTTTATTTAATTTGATGACAGCCCCGCCCCATTCTCGCCCGTTAAAATGTCCAAATTCAAGGAAAAAATCTAATTTGCTGTCAAAGAAATGTCAAATAATACCTTCACGTAAATAATAAACATTATTATTAATAATAAAAGCCTGGAAAAGTTCAGTAGAATACTAATTTATTACATTTTGACTAAATGTCTTCGCCGATAATAATTCAAACATGTTTTCTTTCATATTCGTTTTTATGGCAACTTAATGACCAACAATGCAAAAGGGAATTACAGACTCACAGACATACATACGCCGTTTCGGTTTTATATATAAGATTCATTTTAACTAAACGGTTGAGAAAAAAAAAATACACGAGCATCGTTAGCAGCTACGCAGTGTTCAATGTTCAAAAGAAGAAGATTATTATGATAATAAATATAAATAGAGCAATACATACTTTTATTTCTTTTTTAACATTCCGCCAATGAAAAATGTAGTACAGTACAAAAAAGGTTATGTCCTTAGAAAGATGGTAAAGCTGACTCAATAAACGTTTTGAAAATCCCATCCAAAGTATGTATATCGTATTTTAATAAAAATAATCACACATGTTAAGTATATAAATATTCCGCTTAAAATGTATTAGATCAGGACCGTTTCGCTCAAGGCCAGCATTATCAACTTATCAGTTGATAATTTCACCAAGTATTGATAGTGAACACCTTAAAAGTGGTACATTGTATCTATTCAATTCTGTTTAACATGTCGATGATAACATTTTTTTTACTATTTCTGACAACCATTCAACGGTGAGTAAGCAGTGGACAGAACATTATTTGAATCCATGTCCGTTCCCAACATGGAGCGTATGACCTCGAAACTACTAAAACTGCTCGTTACTCAGTTTTCGAAGAGATCATGGATTGAAAGGATAAGATGACTAGGGCAGAACTAACGGTTAGTTAATTAAGCGCTGTCTTTGCGTGCCGCTTTTTAGGATAGGATAAGAGGGGGAAAAGATTTTTAGCAACAGAAACACACATTACCTTCGAACAAAATATTGATAAATTCACTGAGATCTGCTCGTATAGGGACTTGAACCCGGTCGGTCCGTCACGGAAGCCAACTGCGTTGACCACTGCATCACGGACTGGGATAATTGAAATATTTAGTGCAAACAAAATGGTTTATTCATTCAATTTAACATTTTCATTCGCACCAATTGTTTATTTATAAATATCCCCGCTTCGTTTTAATTGTCTTCGCGATGTGCAAAACCGGTCCTGGTCTTCTTAAAATATGCGTGGAAGTTTAATTGTATAAATAGTACCATGTTTTCTGCAATGGAAACATAAATAGCTTAAAAGCATGGTTGTGGAGTCGGAGTCGGAATCGTGCAGTTGGGATTTTTTGGCCGGAATCGGAGTCGTCGTTTTAGCCGGAGTCGTACTAGGAGTCGGAAATTTTGAAAATTTTGCACTTATTATTTTTGCATTTAATATGTAAAATTTGGTTATTGGCAGGATTGGTTGGTTGATATATAATTGAACACACATAAATATAATAGGTAGAATCAAATGTGACGAAAATAAACATTTTTTAGTCGGAGCCGGAGTTGTGTTTTTGGTCAACGTTGGAGTCGGATTCGTGCTTTTGTTAAATGCTGGAGTCGGAGTTGGAGTCGAAGTCGTATTTTTTTAACGACTCCACAGCCATGCTTAAAAGTACACCACAATATACGCATTTATTTTTTAATAAAATTATTCATTAATTATATGTTAATATATTTATTGCATATATACACTATGGTGTCACTATCAATGTTTTTTTTTATTATTTATCCCAATTATTTCACACCGATAATCAGAGTGATCGATAATAAAATTTTGTTTGACAAGAAGTATCTCTGAATAAGCAGGCCAGTGTCAAAGTGAGCTTCAGGCTACTCGGTACCTTGAGCAAGGTCAGTACCGTGGATTGTATTATTGCAAATGGCACAGACACAGACAGATGATGATGGTCCATCATTTTATTTTACTTCTAGAACTTGCATGCTATATATTATCACGCGGAACTAAAATTTAAACATTTTTCTTTACAATAACCAAGACATTCAATTTTGGAATCTTTAGGGACCACGTTATAACGTGATATATGTATTTGGGACAGTAAAATTGATATTAAAGTAATGAAAAAGTCATAAAAAATCAGGTCATATTAATAAGGGAGATTCAACAAAATATTAAATATGTATTAAAAAAAATATTCAATGTGTATAATTTATTTTTAAAATGTTTATTAATATCGTTTCAATCATACTGCTTAAAAAAGTTGTACAAACTCGACGACTAGGAGTTGCGCGTTGCCAATACGATTTCGAGCTAGACTCGACATAGGAGTTGAAGGAGTTAAGATCAGGACCGGTTCTGCTCATCTCAAACATTATCAAATATATCGTTAATTATTTATGCTCGCGATGAGCAAAACCAATCCTGATCTTAATAAACCTAATGTGGAATAAGTAAAAAACATGTGCTAATATTTTTTTATTGCCATTCCACCAGATATTGACAGTGAACACCTTAAAATGAACTTAAGTCTAATACGACAACGTAATCTTAAACTCTATGCGCTACTTATTAGTTCAATTATACATGTAAAATCCAGGGCTGTGGAGTCGGGGCTTTTTGGCCGGAGTCGGAGTCGTCGCGACGTTTGATCGGAGTGGAAGTCGGAAATTTTGAAAAGATTGAACTTTTTATTTTAATAATATATAATATGTAAAATTTGGTAATTGGCAGGATTGGTTGGTTGATATATAATTGAATACACATAAATATGAAAGGGGACGAAATTAAACTTTTTTCAGTCGGAGTCGGAGTCGTGTTTTTGGTCAAAGTTGGAGTCGGACTCAGACAGCCCTGGTAAAATCAACTCAACGAATTGATCGTATTATTCCTACTAACTAATGTACTGACAACTTAAAAAATATAATTGAGGCTAGTCAAGAATTGATAAAATATAAATATTATGATAACACACATCTAATGTCTGAATGCGTCAGTATTATTAGTAAAGTAATAAATATCGCCACTAGGAAATAGGCTTCACGATTTGGTATCAGCCTCCAGCCTTCACCCCTTCAATGCCTTCTCTCAGGTCGTTGCCTCATCTCAAGCTAGCTGTTTTTTGGCGGTCTTTTTAAGACAATGTGAGGTGCACAACATTTTTTCAACACTATAATATCAAAACTGCTTTAAATAGAACCAAGCTGTCAAGACTTTACTGCAGATCAGAACTCGACTGTTTCACAAAATTTTCAGCTATTATTTCTTGACCACTAGTAGTTAATTAAGCTATTTTTGCCAAGACCATTTTTGCACTTTTTTTATATTTTCCACTGTTGTCTTAGTCTTATTAACGAGTATTAACAATTAAGTGAAGTCGTTAAAAAAATACGACTCCGACTCTAGCATTTTCCAAAAACACGACTCCGACTCTGATTCCAACATTGACCAAAAACACGACTCCGACTAAAAAAATTTAATGTCGTCAAGTTTTTTTCCTATCTTTTCTTTTATGTATATTCAATTATATATCAACCAATCCGAAATATATATATTTGGGTGAACAAGTTGGTTCTCCCACCATCTTCCGTTATGTGTGTGCAGCCGTTTTTCACAGCCGCCTTCCATAACGCTTTACGATCAAGAAAAGAAACGAATTTACTCCTCACTTACTTGGCATGAGACAGAACTGCACGGAACTGATCTTGCACTAAGGTGCTTAAAGAGAAGAAAAATAGAAAGAAAATAATAAAGAAAATGTGACTTGCTCAGCCACTTTGTTAGAGTGATATTAAGTATCCTATGTATCTGTATACTGAGAATCCGTGGAGCTTAATCTACTTCGCGTTGAAGAGGAATCAAGATTATCCCGTTCCCCATATGATGTTGCAAATTTATCCAATGCTTCAAAATTGGCCTTGGTTGAGATCAAGTCAGCGTGGCATATTGGGCCCGTATGAGGACGAACCTCAGCAAACAGCTCAGCTCGTTCGGCATTCATCTCGGGGCAGTCCCACAGTACGTGATTAGCGTCCTGGTAGTTGTGTCCACAAGTGCAATCCGGCCTTTCAACCAACTTTCCCAGCCAAATTTGACATATTATTTGCAAAAATAAAAAGTTTGAAATTTCCGACTCCGACAAAAACCCTGCGACGACTCCGACTCCATAGCCCTGATTAATGCAACAATCTCATGTTACCTTCAATATCTCATTTGATTTGGCTTCGATGACAGGCTGTTCTGCAAAGGAAATCCTGTGCCATCATCAAACTGGTCAGCCTACCTAAAATGAGATCGTCACTTTTACCTTCAATCTTACCAGATAGGATTAATATGTATAAACATGGATCGTGTGATATGTATTCAAAGAGGCTGTGAGGAGCTTTTTTATAATTTTACTAGAGTTCACTTAAACGAGCTATTGTAGATAGTTTACCTATTTATTTTTATTAGAACTATTGTTTTAGGCACCTTAATGAGAATTGAAAAAAATCAGATATTGCAATATGATATAAACTATCAGAATTTTAAAATAAGTTCAAGCTTTTTTTAAAGTAGCCCATCTCTTTAATTATTCAGTATGGTAACTAAAATTTTCCAGAACCCTTACTCTAAAAATGAATATCTCTATGTCACAAAAATGCAAATAATAAATTATACATTTAGTTTGTCAGGTATGCCCTGAACTTAAAAAGTTTCGTTACAATTACTTTTCTGGGTCACTATTTATTTGTGAAGGTCGATGAGTTTGTATTTATTTGTCTATGTCATACCTGGTCCCAATGTGGATAATATTATGGAATTTAAATGCGGGATTGCTACAGAAGCTAGTAAGCTGTCTCTCAGCAAATCTTTTTAGGGAGAGAGAAATTATGAGCTGGCTTCCATATGGTATGTCTAGATACGGATAGATTAAAATATTTACATAGAAAAAGCTTACTATTAGTCTTAAAAGTTACTATTGGACTAAGTTAATTTTTAAATGTGTTTTGAAAATATGCGATTCGTAAATCATAAAAGGCTCATTATTCTATATGAATTATGCTACAATATGTAGTTTTTTAAATATTAAAAAAAAGTTCTTTCAAACATCACACACACTTTTTTAAAATTTAATAATATTTTTATCATCTAACAATCGGCTTACGCCATCATCAGAACTATGTTTAAACATCAGCTATCAATCATATATAATAGAATTTCTGTAGGACTAAAATAAATGGAGTTCTACCAATTAAATGCAAATTCAATCAATAAATCTAATATAATGTTTGGCTGTGTCATGTATTTTATCTTATAAGTATGCCGTAGGTTTGTTGGGCAGTTTCTTAACAACTAAAGAAAACACTACAACCTGTTCCAAACACCACAGTTCGTTGTACTCTGTAAGGTTAAAGCGCATATTTTAAGGTTGGCCATATTGGTTTCAGAATACTTTTCTTAAATGCTCTACTGTAAAAGAGGTTACCCTTGTGGGAGCAGTGATACATGCACTGAATCATCCACCAACCAGTAAGGCAAATAATTGCATTATTTCAGGATCATATCTAAAACTGCCGTACTGTCATTATCTTATTATCTTATTGTAAAATTTTTGTATTGTTATATTTACTTCCGCATTACACCTACTATTATTATTAGACGAGAATATGTATGATTATAGAGTACAGGTTTTGATATGTCGATTGATAACCATTATGTCTAATATCCATTAGCTAATTGATTTGTCCGGTCCGTGGCGCAGTTGTTAACATGGTTAACTTGCGTGCCGGACCGCCCGGGCTCGATTCAAGGCACGAGCTGATTTTTTCGGTCGATTAATCTGTTCAAAGGCATGGGATTTGTGTAGTTTAATATCCCTTCCCACCTTTCCTGTCAAAATGAGCGACGCATAGCGAGACCGATTAGCTAACCACTAGTTCTGTCCGAGTCTTCGCACCCTTCCCATCCTCTACTCTCTTTGAAAAAGAGAGGTTGAGCAACTGAGTAACAAGCAGTTCTCGTAGAAAAATATTTGTTGACACAAACTCCGTGAGGAGTCCATATGCTCCATGTTGGGAGCGGACATGGTTAGAAAAAAAATGGATGTTTTGGTCAATTTACTGACCCCCGTTCCAAAGCATGTATGTCTGGCATCTAAAATTCTCTCTCACCTATCCGATCTAAAAAAAAATACTTATTAGATCGATAATCTATTCACTGGTACTGCAGTTGGCCTACACTTATACCTCTTCTCTCGTCATTCAGGATAAATTGAGCAAGCAGCCCTCGATTAAAATTTTCTGTTGCAATAAACTTCATTGAGAGTCCATATGCTCCACATTACGGGGAGAAGATGGCGAATTTTTGTTTCTGACATGCCGATAGACGTAAGTCATAAAAGCTTCAAAAAAAAGAACACAAATCTTTATTTTTTCGCTCAAGTGTTGCTAAAAACATCAAGGTAATGTGCAAATTTATTATATATAGTAAGGTACTAAAAATAATAACACATTTTTAGTACTTTTTCCACATGAGATTTATTTCATCTGGACCGGTTTCACTCATGGCGAGCATTATCAACAGATGAAATAAATCTCATGTGGAAAAAAAACTAAAAATGAGTTATTATTTTTATTATAATGCCTTTCCACCAAGTATTGACAGTGAACACCTTAAAAGTGATAGTAAGGTACTTTAAAATTTATTTAAACCACTTTAAAGCAAGTGTTTTCAACATTTTATGACACACAGTAAAATGACCTAGTATTTATTGACTTGGATTTAAAAAAAATGGATTGCTCATTACTTTAACAGCATGATTCGATCAGAGGTGGAAAATTGAGGCGTCGAGTTTTAAACAATGGAAATTCTTATCAAAAAAATAGAAACGTTTGTTCCATACGCTAGAAATGATATGACAAACAGTCCTTACACCAATTAATATAGTATTGCAGTACCTAGGTAAACTTTGATCTAACGATTTCGCGTGAGGCTTTGGTGGTAGATTTTTATAATGTATGTTATATCGCAAAGTTGAAAAATAAATCTAGTGGACGTATTTTTGATAAAATTATGACTGACATTGATCTAGCCATATGTCGCCACCAAAAGTTTTTTTTAACTCATTTCACATGGTCTGGTAAAAATCAAAATGTAAAAGAGAAAACAATCGACACAAAAATAGATCTTTTATTTAACGAAAAAATCAATCAATTTATCATTATTTATAAAGTTTACGTTATAAAAGTTCACTACATATTTCACAATTGCTTGATTTTTAGGATAAGTGCGATGGTAGTAGCGACATCTCTGTATAGGCAATTCATTCAACTTGATAATATACTAGTCTAGAGTTTTTAGCATACTTTCATAGATGACAATAAAACATTTTAATTTTATTCTGTTATTACGTATTATTTATTAAATTATTTCTGTGGTCGCTTCGTGTGACAAACGGCTTCTCTTAATGCGTTTTAATGTCCATTTAAACATGGGTTAAGGGTTTTTTTTATCGTTATTGAAGAAGTATTTTTTTGTGCAATGAAAAATATCGAAAAATATTGTGTATAAAATATATAAAAAACAATATTTATATCATACTAGTGTTCGAACCCGGCTTCGCTCGGACCAGTTTGGGGTTATGTTCACCTCGGCGCGTAAATTCAGACGGGCCAAGTTGAAACAACTTTTTTCAAAATTCAAAAGTCTAGGTCAATTAAAATGGAATTAAAATGAACATTTCAGACTGGCATTGACATTTCACAGCCCCTTTCATATATTTTGACAGCCCCATTCTCGCCCATTAAAATGTCCAAATTCAAGGAAAAAATCTAATTTGCTGTCAAAGAAATGTCAAATAATACCTTCACGTAAATAAAAACATTATTATATTAATAAAAGCCGGGAAAAGTTCAGTAGAAGACTAATTTATTACATTTTGACTAAATGTCTTCGCCGATAAAAAAATCAATCATATTTTCTTTCATATTCGTTTTTATGGCAACTTAATGACAACAATGCAAAAGGGAATTACAGACCCACAGACATACATACGCCGTTTCGGTTTTACATATGTACTCCTCGATACTCGAGTAATTGGAGTCTCTACACACACATTGATAACGAAACAAATTTACCGTCGAAACTTTCGCGAGCGAAATCAATTCGTTTGTTTGAACTTGCAACAACAATGCAAAAGGTAATTACAGACATACATCCCCCGTTTCGGTTTTATATATAAGATTATATCCGAAATTGTTTTATTTCATTTTATCTTCACAAGAAACAACTAGGTACTTACCTAAATCAAAAATATACATGCAATATTCCTGTGTGTTGAAATATTATGTAATTTAAATTATTATTTATATTATAAGTATAACTATGTAGTGACTACGCTTGCGATTTAAACCCGATTTGTGGTGATAAATTTTATATGAGTAATATGAGTATAGGCGTCATTAAAACGACAGTACGTTTAAAGCACGCTTAGTCAGAGGCCCTGATTGCACCTTTTTCCGATCTCCTTGCTTCTGGCGACTTGAAAACTGTTCGGCACTACCCATAGAATAACTTCGGCATGGCTAGGGGATGCTACGGCGACCGGGAAGAAAGAAAAGCGATATGTGACTCAGGATAACCTGGGAATCATGGATATAACGCGTGATGTGTGTAATAGTATTGTCTTCAAGATAGGTAACGTATGTTCATATATGATATAAGAATAATAAAGAGACTTTTATTACATACCGATCAACCAAGTTATAAAGATTGATATTTAATATGAATATATTCAAAATAATAAACGTTTGTATTAATAATAGTTTTCCCGGTCCGTGGTGCAGTGATCAACGTCGTTGGCTTATGTGTCGGAACACCTGGGTTCGAGTCGCGGCACGAGCAGATTTTCTCAGTCGACAAATGGGTGTTTCTGTTGATATAAATCCCATCCCACCTTTCTGATTCCAAAGAAGCGGCTCATATTGAGAATGATTAGCTAACCACTATTCCTCGTATCCAATTTTTCTTCTGAAAGAAATAATATGCTGGGATAAAGTCCGTGAGGAGTCCATATGCTCCAACTCGGAGACAGACAAAGTAAAAAAAAAGTTAATGATTGACATTATCTTATTCCACGTTTGTTTAATTTTGAAAGACCAGTTTCGCTCCTTAAGTAAGCATGACAGTTGAAAAATTGCCATTTACTATACAAAATCAGTCATGCTAATAATAATTATGAGATAAATTCACTGTATTTCAGTATAGGTACTACAGCACTATTAATTTAAAAATAACGAAACAATTTATAGATCAATTATGAAGTAAGTAAGTAACTAGTCAGCTATGTATAATCAACTAGTAATAATTATATGTATTACTCAAAATAATATAAAGGTATGTTGTTCTTTGAAATTATGTAATCAGATTCTGATTTATTTTGACCGCTGTTCAATAAATAGAATGACATGGTCAGAATTAAAAATTTTAATATTTGAAATGGAACTGTCATTCGGTACGATTATATTTACTTTTACATGATAATAACAATGTTGATTTTTTTATTTTATTTACTCCACATACCTTCTGGGTAATAAAAAAATATATTACAAACTGCAGCATGTAAGTGATATATCTCAACAAGGCATATAATATGATTTTAATTTCTTAATGACTGTTTGCTCTAGTTTCATGCTGAAGAAAAATATTGCATGCATGATTTTCGAAATTTGTTTTACCGCATATTTACAGACAATATAATGAATAATTACACGTCATGATTATTTTTTTCTGTCTTAAAAGAAAGATTTAAATTTTCTTATAATTATGATTAAATGGAAAAGTAACACATGTTTTTAAAGTTGTATACACTTATATTTTACGTATTCTTATTATTTATAAAGTAGTCTGTAGTTTTTTTTTAATAATGTATTTACAATCATGAGGGACATTTCTTCTACTCGAACATCTTTTTATGCGATTTCAAAGCTAGGCATTTTTTTTTAATGCAATTATATATTTTTGGGACTATATAGAATAGACGTACATACATATGTAATTACGTAATTAACGCAACGTTGTTCACATACTGTACGTGCAAAATCCAGCGTTTCACCTGTTTATTACAATGTGACCTTGACACGTGCGTCCTTGTACATGTTATGTTCCCAAATAAAGTCATGACATTTTTTGTGCGATTGTTGTTTGTACGATTTTCCGCCGAACGAACTTACCGTTCAATAAAAGGTCTTTGAATCCCTTCTTACCACCTCACTTCCCTCCTTGGTCACCTTATTTGGTATAACTAATTTTGTATGCTTAATTTAAGCCTACTTACGCGTAATGTGTGTGATATTTTTAGTTAATTACAAAATTCATTGAGCAGGAAATTAGTGCCACGTTAATTGCATCGGTATAAATCATGCAAGAAATTTCAAGCCAAACTTTGTTGCAACATTCTAGGAAAAACATGATATGCAAATTGTATTTCGATAACCTCTTTACATAGGCTTATATGTTTTGGTCAGTTTAAAAAAAAAACATATTCTTCTACTCGTTACGTTGATATTATGTGTCCTGTAAATATCGAGTAAAAAACGCATGGATTCATTCAATTTCCTTTTAACATTAATATTTTCGCAGGCTTAAAATGACACGGTCTTTTAAAAAATATTTATTTACATGTACATTACAAAAATCACAAATTATCAGTTTATTGCTTTTGCAATGTAAAAAAGATTCAAACATTGGAATAAAAAATTACATAGCTAACAGATATAAGAGTGAAATAAAAAATACATTGGAAATTGGCGAAGAAGTCAAAAAAATGGACTACTTAATTCTTACACTAATAATTTGTGATATTTTTTTGTGTCTAAAAAAATCCCTTCCCACTTTTCCGACCCCAAAACAAGACGCATAGTGGCAGCGATTAGATAACCACGAGTCTTCGTATCCTTTCCATCCCTACTCTCTCACGAGAGGTTGAGAAACTGGGTAACAAGCAGTTCTAGTAGAAAAAACATATGTTGAGATAAACACAGTTAGGGGAGTCCATATACTTCTAGTTGGGAGCGAACATGGTAAAAATAAAAATAGCCGAAAGCCGTGTCGTATAGGCTCTACAAATTACCAAGTTTGCCAAAATTTCAAGTTATTAAAAGATAAAAGATTTGCGATTTTTTTTGGCACAGTGGTTGTCAAAGTTTTGGAGAAATGAATAGCGGATGTACAGTTATTGTTGCAGAGTTTTTTTTTTTAATACATATATTTTTAAATCAAAACATTTGACAATAGGTGTGACCGCAACCAAGGGGTTAAAATCTATAGCATAGCAGCATGTAAGTTATTCGTTACTGCCACTTACTTAATAGCTTAATCTCAAGGTCTTGGTCCAGATACTGGTATTGTGGCGGATATGGTATTGAACGATTCGCTTGCGGACTTAAATTCACTTTTTTTTTCAAATCAGCGAGACACATTATTATTACATTGACTCATAATGAAAGGAATATGAAAAACTATGTAAATGTAATATTAGCGTAGCTCCATTTTTTACAGACCGCTTAATAATAAGCAACACCACTTGCTACGCAGATCAATCATAACAGGGTGATTAAAAATGATCCATTGTCGGTATAATACACTTTGTTATTTATTTTCTTATTTTTAGCGAATTTGTGCATAGTTGAAAAAGTCGCTTTGTGCAACTCAGCATCGCACTAAGAACGTGAGGGATACATTCTTATTATTGGTCGTAATAACGCAATATTAAGATACGAAACTTTTTCTGCAATGGAACAGAACTAAGTTAACTTTCAGTTGAGTAATTCCTAATATTTTCAAGCTGTTTTTTTATCGGATTAATGAAGAATAAAATAAAAATGCGGCTTACTGTTCTATTAATCTTGACAACTGTCGTCAAACTGACAATACTTGTCAGCAGGTCTGGTAAAAACAGTATACCCCAACTCTTACATGCGCATGTCATAAATATCGGTGGAGATTGATCGTCACTCGCCTGTTAATTTGAAGAACAAGATCTTTAAATGTGTTGCAGTGTATTGTCACGGAACCCCTATTCTGGTTCAGCGGAACACAGCTTGGGAAACCCTGATATAACGCAACAAAAGAAAACGGGAATAAATTAGCTGCATCAAATATTGTGGTAGGACAACCGACGGGTAATCTTACATATAAAACCGAAACGGCGTATGTATGTCTGTGGGTCTGTAATTCCCTTTTGCATTGTTGGTCATTAAGATGCCATAAAAACGAATATGAAAGAAAATATGTTTGAATTTTTATCGGTGACGACATTTAGTCAAAATGTAATAAATTAGTCATATTAATCTACTGAACCTTTCCCGGCTTTTATTATTAATAATAATGTTTATTATTTACGTGAAGGTATTATTTGACATTTCTTTGACAGCAAATTAGATTTTTTCCTTGAATTTGGACATTTTAATGGGCGAAAATGGGGCTGTCATCAAGTTAAATAATGTTTGTGATTTTATTTTAACTCTATTTTAGATGTTAGATTTTGTGATATAATTATGTCGAATGATATAACATTAAATAATTATTGGTCGCTTAGTCCGAGCGACGCCGGGTAGAAATACTAGTAATTTATAAGTAAGAAAAATAGTATGACAGTGTCAGGGCGTCAAATATTTTTATTTTCTAAATCACCCCGAGGGTACGAACCAACGATGGAAAAAATCAACATTTGGACAAGTTATTACTTCAGCTCAAATGAACATTTTGTTCTTGAGATGTTCAAAAAAATGTCTGCAGAAATTAATGCACCGTATATAATACAAATTAGACACTGACTATTTGTTTAATGCAGTCGTGTATGAATATTAATCAAATTTAACGCTTTTTTCTACTGTTATCAATCTTACTTATGAAAATTATTCATGTTTTTTTATCGAAATAAACAGTAGTATATTTATTTTGAGCTACAAATATCAAACCTGATAATTTACTACAAAAATTGTCGGGTACATAAATTATTTATACATCGATGATTTCGACACCTATTTATAATAATCTATCTATAAGTGAATGCATTTTTGATATAAATTAAGCCGTTCAAAGAAAGTTACATATTTCCGTTAATAACAAAGTTGTCAAAAAAATTATAAAATTCTGAGTAATCATTGAATGTTAATTCATTTAATATATTCATAGCTGTTCCATAGTGGCAGAGAACATAATTTCCAATTGAAATAGAAAAACATTTTTTCCGTGATAGGTGGTTTCTTTTTGTACCGCATTTGAATGAACATAACATGTGGATGTGATGTCAATAGAAAACACGTTATTAGAATTTTACAAATACATGTTCACATAGTGTTTGAACACATTGCTTCATTCATCGCGTATTCTATTATTATACCATTCGGAGTAAATGTGTTAATCATATCTCAAAATAAAGGTGGAGAATCAAATATATTCTTCCAATAAAATCGCATGTGTATATTCCGGGGCTGTGGCTGTGGGGTCAAAAAAAAAACACGACTTCGACTCCAGCATTCACCAAAACCACGACTCCGATTCCGATTCATTTTATATGCATAAATAAAAGGTTCAATCTTTTCAAAAGTTTTTCACTGCTCCGGTTTCAGTCAAAACACTGCGAGGACTCCGAATCTGACCAAATAACCGCGACTCCACGATTCCGTCTCCGACTCCACAGCCCTGGTAAATTATATAAATATAAGTAAATATTAAATTAATCAAATAAATTTATCATCTACTGTCGAAAAACATGACATCTATTATTCATTCTCTGTATTCAATTTTGGGGACAATTTTTGTGAACAGATTTTTCACTTGTCAATTTTTCTACAATACTTCTTAACATGGCCAGTTTGTTGAATTCAAAGGTAAACTCCAATCAGAGGTCTTACGTAAACCGAGTCCGTAATCTTATGTTATTTCCTCAAGGTCCAATCTATTTAATCTCGGCTGTGTTTCAATGAAATTATTTATTGACACGAAATAATATATACCTACGCTTTTTACATTCAAAAATTAATGCTTATTTCTAAACTATGCGAGAAATATATTGTTGCGGCTAAGCAATCGATTTTTTCACGTAATAGGCATTTTTATTGTATTATTAAATTCTCACAACATTAATCATTTGTAATGCTCAATATGTTATTTTTTTTCTTCTAGCAACTCCTCCAATTTGAGAAATTGATTGATATCACAGTGTTTGCGTATTTATTTGCTCTGTAAAACGAAATACCGAAAATATAACATATAAGGACATGTTAAAAACATTAACTAAGGCACACAATCCAATATGTACGGCTTTTGAAATAAGGATAATTAAAAATTAATAAAAAATATTTTTCCAACTAAGTTTTACAATGTCGAGTAGGACTTGACATAGGAGTTGTAGAAGTAAATAACACTTACCTTACCATTGCTAAAATGTATCTTTTCAATTAGACAACAGTATAAAGTTATATAATAGCGAATAATTTATATAAAATTACATTACGGTAAAAATAATAACACTCTTTTCCACTTTTAAAGTGTTCACTGTCAAAACTTGCTGGAATGGCATTATAATAAAAGGACCGGTTTCGCTCATGGCGAAAATTGTCAACTGATAATAAATACAACGAAACTGTGACAAGGTACAAGGTTTAAGTAACAATTACAAAGAACAATTGGTATAATAATTAAGTGCGGTAAGAAAAATAGCAATGTATTTTAATTCTACATAAATTATTATATATATTTGTTATATTGAACTATAGTTCTATATATATATAGTTCTGACGAAGGCGTAAGCCGAAATAGCTATCAACAAATATATAAAATAATTTATGTAGAACTAAAATTCATTGTTATTTTTCTTACCGTATTATAATGGAGTTCTACCAAGTAAATAATTGCATTGTTTGGTACAAAAAATACTCTAAAAGCTAAAATAATATTGTAACATTATTTTTAATGGATTATAAATAAAGATATAATTCAAACCTTGTACTAACTCACACGATATATTTATTGATACATTATAAAAAACGTTCCGATGTTATACAACAAACATGCACACCCAGTAAAAGACTGTGATAACTGCAAAAAGGTTAAACACAAAGCAAATATCGAAAAAAACCATTAATTATGTAGCTTAGATTCCACAATTGCATACAAACTAGAGTGTTTTTATACATTTCTATAGATCGCTAGTATTTTAACTAGTTAATAGAAATGTTGATTTACTCAAAGATAATACAGTATTTTATATAGGGTGCGAAGTAAAGAGACATACATCCCACAACGGATAACTTAATATTTTCCAACGAGATTTATATGTCTGCCTTACTCGCCGATAAAAGTTATAGTGTTCGTTATATTATATTCGCCACGCATGGTTATAATCCATCAAGTATTCTAAGAGATACCATTACAACATAAATTCTAGGTCACATTAATAATGGTGGTATAAGTTTTACATTGTTGCCATTGACGTATTTTTATCATCGTTTGTTATAATTCGTTTGAAAAAGAGAAACTAAATATTCAAAAAGTTAAAAATCATGCAATTTAAAACTAGGATGGTGGAACAGAGAAGAAATGTATTGTGTACCCTGTCTACAACGGTATACGTAAGCCGAAATAGCTATCAACAAATATATGAAATAATTTCTGTGAAATGGCATTGACTACTTGTTTGCTAATAAAATTAGAATTTTATCTATTTTGCTAATAAATGCTTATATTTTAGTTGAGCTAAGTATTTTAGTTATGTTTTCTTCTATAAAAGTAAGCAACATATATAGATTTCAAAAATATTTAGCAAATGGCATTCATAACTCAATTTCATTTTTTTGCGATTGACTGCCCTTCTCCTTGGTAAGGCAGCATATATCTCCATTAGTGTACAATAAAATAAATGATTTCGTTGTGCCAAATGGTGCAATAAATAATTTATTTACCGAATTATACCCCAAAGATAATTATTATATATTCGAGAATCTTATTTATAGCAATTTTGTTAATAGACAGCATCTGTCAGTACGGCGACGGACTACGTAAATCGCGATTACGTTATAACCTATTTTACGCTTGCAGAGTCAGTTACATTAACCTGATATCTCTTGCAAAATATCTAGACTATCCGGGTAGCTTATTTGCATGCAGTTGGTCAGTCATCACTTATGGTGTTTACACCGCCGAGCTGCTATTACCGGCAAATTTTGTGTGCTATAAAAACGGATAGCGGGATGCCTTGGGTGTTTCTTGCGATGTTTAGCTCACGACCTTTTAGGTTCGTGCCTCTCTTGGCACCTTTATTACCCCGGAACTGTATCGAATAAATGAGGTATATTTATCATACTAAATAAAACGCATTCGTGTCCCTGCTTAGACGTCGATGTTTCTTTATACGTGCAAGTGTTGCGACATTACGTCTTAAAACCAGGGCGCCGTTGTTATAACTCTCACTTTGTTCAATATGTTCTTTAGCATTTCAAAAACAATATCTTAGTGTAATTAAATCATTATATAGTAAAAGTTCTTGATCGTATTTTGACAAGCAGTTAATCAAAATTATAAAAACAATGAAATAATAACCTAAAAAGGAGAATATCTTACGATAATGAACTTAGACTATGACTAAATAAGGATTTCAACTGAAGGTGCTTGATGGAATTTCAATATCAAATTTAATTGTTATCACTACGCGTCAGTTCAAGTATATCCGTGCACTTGAAATGCCGAAAGGCGCAACCCGGGTCGTTTGACTATGACACTTACATAGATGTATATTATTCATTTGCTTAAATCTAAGCAGGATGGTTGTATTCATTGAATTTTCATTCAATTGCTAGTTTTCCATTGAATCTCGGTGAGAATTTATGGCAATGTATTCTTTGCCGTGCTGAGATGGACTTAGTTGGTTTGTTTAACTCGTCCAATAATTTTATTCACTAAAAATTCCTCCACGAAAATATCTGTGCCGGTTGAAGCCAATGCAGAATGACACTGTACAGATCATTATATTATCCATTCTTGCTGACTAAAAACGTTTTATCAAAATTACATGACAGTGAAATATTTGCTATTAATTTTTGCAAGTCCAAAACTAGTAATTCTATTCGAAAGATCTTCATCCCGAAGTCATCACGAGGATAGTGATTGAAAAAAGATCGACTTGTATTATCTATTTTGCCAGCTGTAATGTCAGTCCAAAAAACATCGAATGATTTCAAGGCTTACAGCGGTTAGTATAAACAAAATGAAAAAAAACAATTTTTTCGTAAATAATTTATTTGATCGGTATTTGAAAAATATTTACAAAAACATAAGAATGTGTTTCAGTTCGTTTATAATCGATTATGAAAAGCGAATATTTATTTAGGCAAGCATTTACGAACACAATTTATTGATCTTAAACATTCATGGCCATTGCTGTAATTACAGAATCAACTTAAATATCTCACATTCCAGGTATAAATTGGAGTTTTATTGCTTTTAACAATCACTGTTAAAAACAAAAAATGTTACATTTATGTTGATTAAATAAAGCGAGGAAGCAATACGTAAAATTATGTATCTTTTTAAATATCACTTATTTCTTGTGGTAATACTCCAATGGGACTTGGGCGTGAGCAATAGCTGGAGCAAGGGCTTTTCCGTAAACAGGTACGGATGTATGTACTCTCTGTACTCCATGCTTGGCGGTTTTGATGACGGTGTGATGGTTGACGGCAATGTGTTCAATCTTGGTTGCAGGTTCAACGACATCGATTTCTTGAAGAGTCTGTACTGGGCGAGAGACAACGATTCTTCTGGTGTTTACTTTCTCGTCAATGGGTTCGTGATGGGGAGAAGGAGTGGCAGATAAAACCTTGGCTCTAACAATTCCAGCATCTCCGATGTGGCCTTCGGAGTGTCCTGATCTTCCGAATCCGATTTCAGCAACACCTCCTCTGGCTGTCAAGAGCTTGAGAAGTGTGTGTTGGTTTTCTTTTGCTTCTTCGTTGCTCAATTGATTCAAATGGTGAGCTTCTTCTTGTTGGTGTTGGTTGAAAGCGGCGTGTTCATCATGTTGGTTGAGGACCAAATGCTCGTGGCTGTGGTCCAAAACAACCTGAGGAGATCCATTGGAGTGAGACTCAACTCCAAGACGGTACTCAGCGTTGTGTTGGGCGCGTGCGACAGCGTCTTTGTGAGCGATTTTAGCTTCATAAACAGCGTGTTCAGCTTCAGCGACGTGTCTAGCGGTAGCTTCAACAACGACGGAATCATCTGATAAGTGGTGAGGGTTGGGTGAAGATGAAACAATAATGGGAGCGATAGTTGAATAGTGCACAGGAGCTGGAGTAGATGAAACGTAAGCGTGTCCTTGGTCGAATACGGCTTCTTGGTATTGATGTCCATGCTCATGAGACTCGGCGTGTAATGCTTGTTCATAAGATTGAATTGGAGCATAAGCTGCTTCAGAAGTAGCGTGAATGTAGGCGTGAGGAGAAGGAGTGATGGAGACGGTGTGAGCAGTTGGTGCGAATGCAACAGCATGTGGGATGGCAGTGATGGCTACTGCATGGTGGGCTGGGGCGGCTGTAACAGCAACGCCATGTTCAGCCGCGTAAGCTAATTCTTGGTGTTGTTGATGATGATGATCTTCGAGTGTTGATACAACAGCTGGACCGGCTTGCACCTTTGAAATAGGCTCATCTAATTCAACGAGAGCTGAGCCAACGGGACGGACGATGGTGCGTTCTTCGATATCGTAGAACTGCTTTTGAATAGCAGGACGACGAACCTATTTGAAAAAATAAATTTTATTACTTAACTGCAGAGTAATAAATAAAAGAAAAGAATAACTAGTGAAAGATAATACATTCACAAAGTGTTGGTGCTTTCAAAATCTATATTATCCAAATATCAATGTGAATGCTACCCTTTCTAAAATTCATAATATTGACAGATTGAAATACCAATTCTTTATTTGGAAATGTCAAATTTGATTGTAGATATTATCGAAAGTATCATTACACCACGAACGGATAAGAAATTTTTAGCAAGATCACGACATCTTACAATGTAATTTTTCTTAATGGTAGATCATTTTTCACAATCCCATTGCATAACAAACAAAATATTACGGTGTGTGTTTAAAATTACATATTTATCAACTCAATGAGAGATATCTTTATTCAGAGATAGTATTCTTGGAAGCATTGTCTGTGTTTTTTTCATTTTTATCAGACAGTAAAAAAGTATCAATAATGCCAGCTTTTACCTTTCATTGTATTGGTTTGGATTTTATATTAGGTACTTGAATGTGGTTTTTTATTATCGTTTATACCTTAAGATGTGTGTTACCAGAATAAATAAATGCATTTTTTTGAAAAACGGTTTCGCAACTCGCCTGGTATTTGCGTGTCTTGATAGCGGGCTTGGCAACTTCGACGATCTTTTGAATAACGGCTGGTTGTTCATGGATCTTGGTGTAAGGAACATCAGCTACTGCGGGGACGTGGTGAACAGTAGGGACAGCTACGGCTGCCTTAACTGGAACTTGGGCGTAAGCCAAAGCTCCATGACCATGCCCTTCATTGCTGTATCCGACGTATTGTTCCTGGGGAGCACTGTAGGCAATGGGAGAATACCCATCGTAATGGGACTGGGAGAATGAGACGTGGGATTGAGCGCCTTCGTAGGCTTGTTGCTGGTGCTGTGGCTGGTATTCGTAACCTGTCGCAGCGTATCCAGAAGGAACGGCGTACGGAGACTGTCCTTGGACGTATGTGATTCCAGCTGGGTTGAGGAATGGCATACGAACAGCCACATGACCTGACATGGCCACCTGCACCAAGGCGGAGGCAAATAATAAGAACATCATCTGAAATAATAAAAAAATACAATAAACCATAGGCTCCCAAATTTTTCGGGTGACGACCCCTTTTAAAAAAAGATATGTGACCCGCGACCTCGATGCAATTGAAAATGCATTTTTAATACAGTAATTAAAATAAAAACAACGAAAATGCATGTGAGAGTATTTTTTTAGCTGACTTTATAAGTTGGCGACCCGACCCCACAGAAAGCCTGTTGCGACACCGCAAGTCGCGACCCATATGTTGGGAACCCGTGCAATCAAGCCATAAAAAAGTAAGCCGATATTTCATTTTCATTAAGTTTTAAAAACTGATCGCTGACCTCTGCATTTTTTCAAGAATTTCAGATTCCAAAAAAGAACATTTGAAAACATACATAATTAGTATCAGTAAAAAGTCATAACGAAAATTTTAATCCTTAAGATTAAGTCCTGATCGCTGTAAAAAATGTGTTTTACTTTTACTATTATTATTGCTAATAAATGTTTATAAATATGGGTATAAGAATATTTTTTTTTTTATATTCTCTTTCAACTCTTACAATATTTTTTAAACGTTAAATTATTTTTAAATGGATCATAATAAAACACTTATGCATTATTTGATTTTAATCATACGTTTCATTTAAAAACACCTACTATGATTGATCTGTCAAAAGTTTAATTAAAATCATATGATATAGCAAAAAAAAATAATAAAATAAATAAAGATTTTGAATCGCAAATTTCCAATATTATGGAATGTATAATGTAATGCAAGTAATGAAATCCGTCATGCATATTGATATTACGACTAAATTTAAAATATAATTTTATTAACTTCCTTACTTATCAGAGCTGCCAAACCCTAATAATAAATAATTTATGCAATTAGTTATTAAGCGGAGACACTTATTAAAACGCACTATTCGCTTATTAAAATAATGCCGAACAAGAAGTGCGAACGTTCTGATGGATAGCGTTTTTGTGTTTATCTTACGAAATTACACTATTATTAATATTGATTTTGTGCTCGGACTGATTGAGCGTCTTGTGAATTGCACGTTATGGTTTATTTGTTCCATTTACGAAGGTTTCTCGGCGAATTCAATTATTAAATTAATACTTAGATCAATGTATTCTCAATATGTTATCGATTAAATCAATTTTAGTAAGAAGAAACTATTGATTGATTTTTTTTTAAAAATAATTACCAAATAATCCTAGAATATTTTGCTCAAATAATGTACTTTAAAACAAAAAAGACTATGTGGCTAAAACGACGATTCTCTAGCTATTATTTCATTTTCAAGCGATAGCTTATATTTATAGCTGTAAGAAATTATTTTAAAAAAGAATAATTGAGTTGGCATTTACTTGGTAGAACTCCATTATAATACGGTGAGAAAAATAACAATGTAATTTAATTCTACAGTAATTATTTTATATATTTGTTGATAGCTGTTTCGGCTCACGCCTTTGTCAGAACATTATCAGTTTATCAGTTGATAATCGCTATGAGCGAAACCGGTCCTGATCTAATAAATTCAATGTGAAATAAGTATTAAAAATGTTTTATTATTTTTATTATAATACCATTCCAACAAGTGTTGATAGTAAACACCTTAAAAGTGTTAAATGGTGGTGGTTGATTTATCTCTAAGAGTAATAATTTTCTTCTCTAACTCTTTTAAAAATGAGTTAAGTAATTATAGGCAATTTCTTGACAATAAATCTTTATTTTTATGAATAAAGGTATTCGAATTTTTTTTTTAATTATTTACATTAGTTGAGATAATCTTTGAAATAGACTTCGAAAAGTAAGTCATTATTTCCGCCGCTTTTTTATGTTGTTTTAAAGTCTAACACGCTTTTTTACTGCGAGTCAAACACAATAATCTTTAATTTTTGCTTAGGTTCATTGCATTGTAACACATTGGCTACGAGGGAACTCAAAACACAAAGAGTAACATCGCATAATCCATCTTCCCGTAGCTAATGTGTTGAGCAATTATTCGACTTGTAAATTAACAATCCTGCGTAATAAAGGGCTAATTTAAATCATTAATACGTTTTCAAGTCGTAGCCTTGAAAGATTTCCCGATGAAATTAAGGTCGGTGAATGTGAGACATTCTTTTGTACGAATTATAATTGTCCGACAGTATTAAAAAAAATATAATATTAACTGGTATAGATTGCACAATTTGTATGAAAATTACCAAATGTATATCAAGATCAAATTGAACGAGCAGGCTGAAAATATTCAATCATAAAGCAATGTTTTGATTTATTGATATGAATAGACAACGGAAATTGTACAATTTATTGCATACCTATAAAGTTCATTATTTATTCGAAATTTATATGATAAATGTTTATTGCTGTATTCATTATAAGCCATATATTTTTCTTAATCAAATCTTATTGATAAATATTGAAGAATTAATTTTAGTTTCAATGGTACAATATTAAATAGTAAATAAAATACTTATTTTCAGTCAATTCTAAGTTGCATTAAAAAAACGATAAGAAAACACATGTGTTGCATAATAAATAAACTTTGGAACTTTTAAGTTCTACAGAAATTATATGATATATGGTTGATAGCTATTTCGGCTTACGCCATCGTCAGAACTAGCAACCATATATCATATAATTTCGGTAGAACTTAAATACTTTGCAATTTTTTCACAGTGTTATTTATATTCGAGTTCTATAAAGTAAATGCCAGTTCAATCAATAAACTTTTATTTAACGAGAATGAATTCAGAATAAAGTAAATTACTAGAAAATAAACATATACACAAGTTTAAATGCGACGAAGCAAAAGGTTTTCAAAAAAAAAAATATGGTTTAAATCTTTGTAACTATTAAGAACCTAGATTTTTTTCTATCGTGAACGGATCACATGAAATTCAATATTTAGTTGTTTAGTGTTGGCAATATTGTTTTGATACATAACAATATTTTATACTTTCGTTGATACAAATCAAAAATATTGTAAAGATCAGAAACGGATTCGCTCATCCAGAGCGTTGTAAAGTACTTTATTTATTTTAATTATTGCTTTTGCACAAAGAATATACTGTAATGAGCACATAAAAAGCGATTATAATCAATAGTCCAATTATAATTAAACGGTAGTAATTTATACTACTTTTGAAGTATATTTACATATTTGGCGACCAAAACTTATTAATAATGTTTTAATGCTTGCAAAGTCAATGCAAATATAAACGACTTCCAACTTGTCTTAAATTCAATCACGTAAAACACTTTTATGTTTGAGAAACTTTATTGCTATAATCAGCAATGCTACTGCAATTACCTGCCAATCTATTTGAAAGGTACTCATAAGGAGTGTTCTACTGGAATTATTATTTGCCATACCAGATGTTTAAATTTATCAAAAAAATCGGTTTGTGATTATATTACTGCATTTATCTTAAATTGCGGACACTCCTATTTATTTGCAGTAGTAACGAAAGCACTGCATGCGGGATTATGTAGAAATAAATAAATGATATTACGCATAAAAAAAGGTTCTACGTTACAGTTAAATTAGGTAATTGGAAAAAAATGGTCAAATTTATTCATCAAATTCATTTATTGATTATTGTAATAAAAAACAAATTAAGAATTTCGACTGAGGGTGCTTGATGGAATTTCAATAAAAAATTTGAATCGTTTGAATTTTATACTTTTCATGAGTTCTCAGTTCAATTACATCTGTGCACTTGAAATTCTTGAAGATGTCCAAAGGTGAAACACGGGTCGTTGGCGACAAAGCTCATGGAAATGTACAAAATTCAAATGATTCAAATTTTAAAAAAAATAATTGCAAATTTTGAAACATGTCTCCAGAAATATAACATAGTTGATAAACATACATATTATATTTTACTAATTTGATACCTTTGTTATTCGACTGGCTGTGTTGTCGATGCTTCTTAAGAGGTGGAACACTTGTTACATCTAATTACACAACCAGTAGAATAACAAATGTATTTTTTCAATCCATCAAAAATTTTATATTTATATCAAATAATTAATCTTAAAAAATGTAGCAAAAAGTTTTATTTATTTTTTCATAAAAATGCGGTTTTATAAAGGCGTTCAGGTCTGGTAAAAATATTTTTTTATATATTATATATATGTATATACCAAAACCGGAACGGATATAATATATAATTAAAATTGAAATTAGAATTTTTTGAATTTTGTACTTTTCCATGAGTTTTGTCGCTAACGACCCGGGTTTCGCCTTTTGGCATCTTCAGGCATACCAAGTGCACGGATGTACTTGAACTGACGCGTAGTAAACAGTTTGTATCGTTTATATACAAAAATGTAAGTAGATCACTAAGTTAAAAGGTTATTAAAATGTAAATTAGCGAAATTTGAATGAATACAAGTTTCAATGATTTAAGTGGGTTTGTTATAATTACGGGGATTTTTGAAAATATTAATGACCAGATGATAACATAAGAATATTTAAAATAAATCTAGGGTCCTATCCTACCTCTCGTTAATGAGTTGATTGATTTCAAGCCTTTATTATTATATTACATTAATGATAGTAAGTGAATTGATATTTAATAATAGCAAGTGCTTGAATTGTAAATAAATGACAATTATTAATAAATGACAATAAATTAAAAATGACAATTATTTAAAAGGGTACAACAATGGCGAACTAGGCAAATAAAGTTGCTCGTTCAAAATTGGCAGACCGTTGAGCTGAGCTCGATTAATCTCTAAGATTTCTTGATAAAATAGTTTAAACTCACCCCTGTTAGTATGTAACAACTCAATGCCTGTTACATTTGAAAGTTACGATATATTTCAATTGATTATAGAATATAGTATATTTATAGATCTGAATTCAACAATTAAAAAAGTACTAACGAGTTTTAAAATGTAAGAATATTTTTTTTTTTAAAAAGCTATCTTTGTTTATTTGACGCAGTTATCCGATAACTATTTTCTATTTAATTAATTGACTTCCTATTGATGAACATGAGAGATAAATAAAATCGCGGATATCCGGGTTTGTCACAAAAATACATTCTAAAAAAACCTTAAGAAAAAAATGATTATAATAAGCAAAAGATTATACTAAAGCACTATTACACTTTCACTGTTTAAATAATAAAAAAGCACTGCTATTTTAGGGGTGTGAAACACTTTTTACACATACTGTTTCAAATAATTATAAATACAGCATTCACAACCCTGCTTAATCGGTTTTAAAAAAAATATATTTAAATATGGTAATCACCACCAATGTAGGCGTTAAAATATCGACATCAAGGTTGCCCACTTTTTAAACATAAAAACAGGGAGAGAAAAAAAATGTAATATCGTAGGTATGAAAAGCTAACCTTATTCCGTGTGATGACGTGATTTACTTAAGAGTGAAATAATAGTTTGGTTATGAGCAAATAGGGTACTGTGTTTTGCTTTTTATAGTTTTGTTGAAGTTTAGCAGGGCGGGAGGCATTTTACTTATTGGCCTCGGCATTACTCCGTTGCCTAACTCTTTAAAATTTTCGACGATCAATTTTGCACGACAAGAATATCGCAAACGAAATTATTTCACATATTATTCTTACTATGATTATAGATTTACCAAATACTAATTTAAAAATTGAATTCGATATTAATTAAAGAATAAAATGAGAATATTACAAAAGTGCTCTTTTTTAAATAAAGCACTCTACCAGTGTATAATTTATAATTTAACTACAAGTACGATACAAGTATCTAAATATAATTTTAGTGCTTTTGATAAATTCGGCGGTTACTGTGATACGATTGAAAAATTGTTGAAAATCATTTTGAAGATATTTTAGTTACAATGAAAATTAATTTGTATGATAAAATTTAAATTTGTTTCTGTTTTTTGCAAACAAATTAGCAATGTTATTGTTTGTGTCTACTTCTCTCTTTTTCAGTAGAAAGAAAAGTATTGCCCTTTATTTGTCTCGTAATTTAATAATAACAAAATAACACCTATGTTATAAATAAATTCATCTTTCAATAAAGTCAGCCTGAAGATGCTTCTCAAAGAGGCGAAATATGCCTCACAGATAGTAACGTTCTCAGTGGAATGACAAATTCATCAATTTCAATTGGATTTGAAAAAATCTATGATTGTAAATCAAAACACGAATCATTACAAATCATTTACTTTCCTACCTTTTTATAATAACACTCACACAATACCCAAGATTCTATATTAATAGAAAAAACTTTGGTAACATAATTGTTTTATTATAATTAACAATATGTGTATATTTTAGAAACCATTTTTATACATGTAGAATGATAGTATACATATAGTATGCTTTAAATGCATGTGAAAGATGCGAAACACGTGTCACAGTTAGTAGCACAATTTGTGGAAGTGATTTTAAATTTTATATGAGTTAACTTGTCAATAATTTTATTATATATAGAAAAATATCTGAAACAATCAAAATTGAATCAATAAGGTTTCATGTAATCTTGATAATTTAAGCAAATCATAAACACCACATATCGATGTGAATTGAAATGATTCTATTCTAGATTTTCTTTAATGCCGTCTTACCCACAGTGCACTTTAAACATTTATTCAACGTAATTCTGTTAATTTTGCACCATTTTATAAATATCAGAATCAAATAAAAAAGTGGCTATCTGGATGACCTTTCAATACCAAACTTGAAACGATTCAGTTTAAGCTTAATTAAGTTCAGTTCAAGTTAATCCGTGCACATGTAATGTTAGAAGATACCAAAAGGCAAAACCCGGATTTTTTGTGACGATTTCATTCATACGATTGTTATATCAATTAGTCAAAAGCTGCTTTGTCTTTTACAAAATGAGTGACAATTTAAACAATAATCAGTTGATATTCATTCAAAACATATAATTGATTTTATGTATGTTTATCTGAGGCATATTTAAACGGGACTCAAATACGTTAATAAAACTTGAAACATGTGTAGAACGGAATATATCTTCTGACCAAGGCGGTACCATAACTCAAAAGTAGTTCGACTTGATCTTATGTGAGCCCGTAATACTGCACATATGACAATTATCTTGATCTGTTGAAATTATGCCTTAAATGAGTTTTGTGAACCATTTTCAAAGAAAGTTGAAAATACTTCATCAAACGTCTGATGTTTCAATAAATATCACACTATTTCCACATACTTCTTGTTTTTGTTCATGACAGCTCACAGACGTAGATAGTTCATAGACAAATCAACTTAAAGAGATACATAGTAAGTCCGAAGATGCCTCTGAAAGAGGCGAAACACTTTTCACAATTAGTAACACAATACGTGGAATAATCAAAGTTGTTTTAAATTTTATATTGAAATGAACTTCCACGAAGTTACCGCCGAATCCATCGAAAGTAAAAAAGATACCCCTTATTAAGAATATTCAAATGTTTGCTAATATTCAAGCGACTATTTATTTCAATGTATAAATTGTAATTAAATAATTAGAATGATGAGGCATGGAGATCTACATGATAACTGATCTCTTAACATCATGTTTTCTGTAAGTGGAATGAGAAGAAGTAGTTGATCAAAAATATTGTTAAATTTTGTTTCCACATACAAATTTTTTGTTGAACAGTTTAAAAGTTTTAAATGTATATACATATTTTTAGTAGAAAAATATAAGTATATTAAAAGCATTTGTTGGACATTTTTATAAAACATTATTTTCTAAGATTTAAATGTTCATAAAGGTTGTGGTTGTCTAGGGAATAAATCCGCTATAAAAATGTACTTCCTCGCGAAATTTAAATAGTAAAATTATAAAAACCATTTTACTTCCAAATCTTCATACTTCATACTAACAAAAATACGGCCATGATAAATCAATGAAATGGTAGATGGAGAACTTATTTCTGCCGTGTAATTATTAAGGCTAAAAATATTAACTCCTAAAGGAAAAATATTTATTTTTTTGCATTTTTCTAATATAATATATACAAATAGCAATTAGTGCTGATACGTATTTTATCTAATTAATATCGTAGCACAAAAATGCGTGGTTAAAATATCAGTCATTTGCAGAAATTTGCTAATAACTTTGAGGGTAAACGAGTTTGGTTTATTGATCGCTGTTGCCTTATAAAAGGTGGTTGTGACATAACTGTTTTCATAAACATGACAGGTGGTGGTGTGAAAAACAGCTTGGTTCCAACCACCAATCAAACTCCTGACGGTTAATGTTCCTGTCGTTATGATTTCAATCTGAATATTGAAATCAAAAGAAAAGATTATGTCAGCCATATATGTAACAGAATATAAATACCATCTACTTAATGCAGGTGCACTGTTTTTGATTTCGTTTTACCAAACATGAGTTATGCTAGCATTATATATTGAAGCTTACAACATATTACGATTAGAAAAGTAACAATGTATTTTAATTCTACAGAAATAATTTTCATTGTTGATAGCTATTTCGGCTTACGCCCTTGTCAGAACTATAGTACTATCTAGTAAAATGCAATAATCGTTTCTTTTATCTATAGAAAACATAATTTTATAACATGAAATCAAATACTCAGTTATAAAATATTCATAACTTTAAACATCCATAAATCCAGGACTAACAGCATTTTATCGAACCAGTCCGAACAAAATTCAGATGCAAACAAAATTCACTAAGTTTGCTCAAAAAATTGCGAACGGTTATATTTACAAACTGACAGTGGCATCAAAGAATAGCTCCTGTAAGTGAATACAATTATGAATGTTTTCACATGTAAAAAAGATTATTTTTTTTATGTAGAACATTTTTTTTGCGTGAATTTGAAGAAAACATTTTGTTTTTCCGCATATTTTTGAGACCTTTTTACGTGATGTATTGATTTTTAGAACCAATTTATCAAATAATATGAAAGTAACGTTTTTACGCGATTTTATTATACACGCCACTTTCTGGAACCAATGTATCGATAAATAGAATTTTTTTCTTTGATTTTGAAAAACTGTCAACATATCGAAGCGATCACTCTGCGCATGCTTAGTGATCTATTTAATAAGGGTATTCATTTCTTATAATCACGAACTCTTGTCCTCGTAAATAAAACATCAGCTTGGACGAGCCTAGCCCAAGTCGTGATATTAGGCCGCATTGTCTACAATTCTACAGTGAAAATGTACTGGATATGTATTATAGTAAGTGCTAGTTACACGCTTCAGGTCATGCAAAACGCAATACGAATATCAATAACTTGTCCTGGCCGAAGGGTGAGACAGTTGACCACCACTGCCTATCTTATTAATATCTATATTAATATAATTGATGTGTAAAATTTTAGTATTCTTAAATCAAATTTGAATTGTTTGAATTTTGTACATTTCCATGAGTTTCGGCATCTTCAGGCATTTCAAGTATGCCTGAAGATGCCGAAAGGCGAAACCCGGGTTGTTAGCTACAAAACTCATGGAAAAGTACAAAATTCAAACAATTCAAATTTGATATTGAAATTCCATTAAGCACCCTCAGTCGAAATCCTTAATTATTCTTAAATCATTATTTTTTACACCTATTGCAGTAAAAAAATATGATTTTGATAGACTAGTAACGTCGCTTAAATAAAAAAGAAAATAAGTCGGATTATTATTAGTAGAAAACCATTTATATCGTCGCTAAAAATTGCCATATACGTTAATAGGCGTAGATAAGCGCTCACGCTCATAGTTTTGTTTACGCAAGTCTGTCGTGAACATCAACACAAACAGCTTGTTGATACGTTAAAGCATAATATAACATTTTTTTAATGCAATCTATGCCAATGAAGCCATACCACTGGGGGTTTTTTTAATCCCCCTTCGGATCACGCGTTATTTTTCAGAAACCATCTTTCGACGGATAATACATCGTTCATTGATACATATTTTCACTTTCCAATATCTATAAAAAAACAAAAAATATATACTGTTGTTTGCATGTCTTTCAGATTTACACATATAAGTAAAATAGCTTTATTCAGTACGAGGTTAATGATAATTTTCGCACGAGACTTTTTTTTATAATTTGCATGTTTTAAGCATTCACCGTAAATATCGATGGCTGATTTCAAAACCGTTACAACTCCAAATTGTCTAAAATGGGGCTATTTCCTAATCACTTATCTTTCAAACGCGTGGTTACTAAGAAAACTACCGATTAAATTAATAATGCCACATAAATACTTCTTGGAAAGATAAAGCATTATTAGTTAAATAAATTCAAAATAAATGAGGGATACATACCAAGAAAAATTCAATTTTAATTATTCCATAATTTACTCTTACATTATGTGCAGACAATTGTCAGCAGCAATAAAATAAATAAAGGATTTCAACCGAGGCTGCTTGGTGGAATTTCAATATCAAATTTGAATTATTTGAATTTTTTACATTTCCATGAGTTTTGTCGCTAAGGACCCGGGCTTCGCCTTTCGGCATCTTCATGCACTTCAAGTGCACGGTTGTACTTGAAATGACTGGGTTTATTATAATTATTGGGATTTTTGAATGTAGTTTCGCAAATACTAATGACCAGATAATAACATAGGAATATCTCAAATAAATGTAGGGTTTTATCCGACCTATTATTACTAAGTTGATTGATAGATTTCAAGGCTTGCGACTGTTTACTGCGCGTCAGTTCAAGAACATACGTGCACTTGAAATGCCTGAAGATGACGAAAGCCGAATCCTGGGTCGTTAGCGACAAAACTCATGGAAAAGTACAAAATTCAATCAATTCAAAAAAGTAATAAAAATATTTAGCTTAATTTATTGTTTTATAATATTTTCATTCATTAATTGCATTAATTACATATAATTAGTAAGAAATGTTTTTAATACGACTAGGTAACGATTTTTATTTTCTATAGTAACTTTCAATCCGCATTGCGAGTTCCTACTGCAAATAAAGTCTCTCACAGCAAAAAACAACCATGTGAATAAAATCGATACCTATGAAAATAATGATGAGTTTAATTTAGTACAATACAAAAAAACACGAATTAAAAGATTGCTTCTTTTATGTGAAAAAATTTAAAGAAAAACATTATATTTTTTACAGAAAGAAATTGAAAGTAAAAGTCAACCAATTGAGTTCCGACAAAATCAACTATGTATAAATCACTGTTTTATTGTATTCCTTATCAGTTGACAATGCTCGCCATGAGCGAAACCGGTCTTGATCTAATAAATTTTATGTGGGAAAAGTACTAAAAATGTATTATTATTTTTATTCTAATGCCTTTCCACCAAGTATTGACAGTGAACACCTTTAAAGTGAAAATCAACTATAATACATAAAAAAAATAGTACTCGTCTGAACTCATTCACGTCCACGTGGAATATGTCTACATCCGAAGCAATACCGTTTAAAATCATTAAATCTTTTGCTTCTGGCATCCTGATTGGCATTTCGACTCATTAGAAGAATAAGCAACGCATGCTCACGATTCCTCAAACGTACTCAATTTAACATTCTTAAGAATGGTGGAATTCTAAGAGTGGAATGAAATATATCGATAGGTATATATTTTTTATAGCATTCAATGTAGTGAACATGAACATACCTAAGAAAAAATCGGTTGGATAAAGTCATCGCTAGAATTCATATGTCCTCTATAGAGAATTCTCACAAATTTCTTCCGAACCCCCTAGCAAGTTTTGCAACGGAATTATTTCCTAAGGCATGTTGCAATATCGTCAAAAGCAACCTGTCGCTTGCTCTGAAATGTTTATATTTACATTACATATTATCAATTCAAGAACAAATCTTTTATTTCACTAGACAAACAAACATATCTGTGACTTTGAGACAAGTTTCAAATTTACTCAATAGCTGTCATTATAGAATACAGTCTACTTAAATAAAGTACCAAACTAGGCTTGATATTTCAAAACCCTGTCTAGGATTAAGCCAAGTAATTTAATTACAATATTTTTCAGACAGGCCAGCAGCTTGGACAGCAAGAGACATTGCCCAATATCTTCTTGCCTTCAAAAAGGAAAGGACATAACTAGATCATTTTTTTTTTATTTCTGTTTTAAATTATAATCGAGAACCATGCAGAAATTTTTAAAGAGTAATTTTTTACTTACAAGATGCCTTTGTGTTGGATTGTGATCGATTATTCTAACAATGGGAGACTATTATTATATATTATATTCTATACAATACATATTAATTTGACCATTCAAACCATACTTAATTGAATAGGGATATCTTTTATAATAATAATTAACAATTATTATTTATCATTTAAATACACAATTTTATTAGTAGCATGTGCTTATCCACTGCTCTTGCGCTAATACAACTCGTAAGCATTGTCAAGGATTCAAATCCCGGAAGGTTTGTTTTTTATATCAACAATCTATGGATTCCGAACAAATGAAATGGATTCCTGTGCTTTAATTATTTTCATTTCGATTAAAAAGGTTATTCAATATAAAAACGGGATGTGGAGAAAACAGTTTTATTGTTTTAAAAATAAATCCCTTTCTAATTCCAATATTGTATTATTATCGTCTTCAATAAGGACTAGGAGTAAAAACTGCCAATTCTTGCCCTGGCCCATGGTGCAGTAGTCATTGTCGTTGGTTCCGTGACGGACCGCCCTGGTCCGAGTCCCGGTATAAGCAGATTTTTTCAGTCGAAAAATGTGTGTTTGTGTTGTTCAAAATCTTTTCCCACCCAAAAAAACTGTCGCGTAGCGAGAAAGATTAGCTAACCACTAGTCATGTATTTACTTCTCCAATCCTTTCAATCCCTACTCGAAAAAAGAGAGGTTGAGCAACTGCGTAACAAGCAGTTCTCGTAGAAAAAAAATGTTGAGAAAAACTCCGCGAGGTGTCCATATACTCCAAGTTAGGAGTGGACATGGTCAATGGAAAAAAAAAAACAATTCAATTCTGAAAAGCATTTTATTCTTATACCTTGTATTTTCTTTCTTTATTTATTTTTCATAGAATTAAATTGAACGTGATGAAAAAAGTTACTGGTCCCTATCTTTCGAAAATATATGAGGAAGTTGAACCAAACCAAAATGAGTTTTATTTATTTAAATACGAAATTCATTGATTACATTAAAAATTGGAAACGATTATTTTGATGGTATGTAAATCACGGGAATTTTCCACATTGCACACGCATGTGAAATATACGTTTGATAGTTATTTCAACATCATGCCACTGTAAGAACGATTTTATTTTTTTATTATAGAAATAATATGTAATTAGATTTTTCTATATAAAGAAACAAATATCTCACACAAATACGAAACATTTTAGACTTTTAACATTATAATAATTGCAATATGATTCTCTGTTTTTGGCAAACAATACCTTGCTCGTTGTATGAATAATAATGAATTCATTATTGAAACACAGCGAATAAAAATTTGTTTCTTTTTAATCTTAATTTAAAAGTCTACTTTCAACTTAAATTAACATTGAAAAGTTGTATTGCAACTTATATCCGTATTAAACATGTAGCCAAGGGCTTGATATAAAGCCGACAAATACCAGCTTGTTAAGCTTTGCTACGTAAATTGACTAAAAATACTTTTCCCATTTGTTATAACATTAATAAATATTGACAAGGGCGGATTTTCAGTATACGGAGACACAGGAAACTTAATATCACTTTAACAAATTAGCTAAGCAAGTCACATATTCTTTTTTTCATTTAATTAAGCACTTTAGTGCGTGGTTAAAAATCAGTTCCGTGAAGCTCTGTATCGGGCCAACTAAATGAGGAATAAATTTGTTTCTTTTCTTTCTTGATCATATAGCGTTATGGAAGGAGTTGTGAAAAACGGCTGCACACTAGAGACTACAATTACATGACATCCCAACTACTCGAGTATCGAGTAGTTAAATTTTAAAAAAACTCGATTAATTTCAGATGTACCAAAATATATAATATTAATTCGAATTTGTGTATATTAGATGATAAATAAATAAAAAAGATTATTTTAATTTATTAAAACCTTTATTTCAATTTATACAACATATATGTATTTCAACAGTAATAAAGAATTAAACGTCTCAAATTTCATATTGGTTCGAAGTTTTATTTTTATAATTTCCGCAGTATAAAAACTTTCGACGATTATTACTAAAACGAGTATTGCTCGAGTATTTTGAAAAATACTCGAGTATCGAGTACTTGAAAAATGGATGAGTATTCTCGAGTATCGAGAATTCGAGACTCGAATTGGAGTCTCTACTGGGCACACATAAAGGGAGGTTTTGTGACAGCCAAATTGTTCACCTAAATATATATTAATATTGATAAGGCTGCATTGAAATTAAACAAAAAAGCTTTGACCTCAGGTTTCTATAAAGACATTTAATTGCACTTTCATAAAACGTACACTTTATTTCCAATCAGTTTATCGAGTGTACATTATTGAAATGCAGTTTAGCTAAAATCTGGTAACACTTTTAGTCAATACGTGATTTTTTTCCAAAAAAAAATGTCTCCAATGACCTCCGTAACTATTTTAATATTCGTTATCCGTTTCAACCGTTGCAAGTTCAGTATTCATTTTATTTGTGTTAGATTTGTAGGAAACACACGTAAAATTTGCAACATAAGTTAGAATATCATTTTGAGATGGACAAATTCTTGCATTTGGAAATGATAAAAAGCCCAAATAAAAATGGCAAAACAATAGCCTTATTTATAAACTCTAATAAAAATGAAATTATAATGATACTTCAACTTACCACTAGCTCTTCAGTTATATATATTTATATATATACTAGTATTCGAACCCGGCTTCGCTCGGACCAGTTTGGGGTTATGTTCAGCTCGGCGCGTAAATTCAGACGGGCCAAGTTGAAACAACTTTTTTCAAAATTCAAAAGTCTAGGTCAATTAAAATGAACATTTCAGACTGGCATTGACATTTCACAGCCCCTTTCATATATTGACAGCCCCATTCTCGCCCATTAAAATGTCCAAATTCAAGGAAAAAATCTAATTTGCTGTCAAAGAAATGTCAAATAATACATTCACGTAAATAAAAACATTATTATATTAATAAAAGCCGGGAAAAGTTCAGTAGAAGACTAATTTATTACATTTTGACTAAATGTCTTCGCCGATAAAAAAATCAAACATATTTTCTTTCATATTCGTTTTTATGGCAACTTAATGACCAAAAATGCAAAAGGGAATTACAGACCCACAGACATACATACGCCGTTTCGGTTTTATATATGTACTACTCGATACTCGAGTAATTGGAATCTTTACACACACATTGATAACGAAACAAATTTACCGTCGAAACTTTCGCGAGCGAAATCAATTCGTTTGTTTGAACTTGCAACAACAATGCAAAAGGGAATTACAGACATACTTCCCCCGTTTCGGTTTTATATATAAGATTATTGAAAGTAACTTCAAAACTTGGATTGTCGAATACAAATAAAATCAAGATATGTTCCATTAAAACAACTTCAGTTCCTTAAGGCAACTAGTATCCACCACGTACGGACGTCGTTATCTTTCTGTAATTCTTACGATATTTTTCTGTTCATAGCTAGTGCATCTATACACTGTCTCTAGTAAAAAAAAGGTTCTTCCGTCATCAGTCAATCTTGTTGAAAATAGGATTTTTTTTAGAAGTCGGCGGTAGATATGATTAATGCGACCACTTTGCTCGGTCCTGAGGCGGTTAAACAATAATAAATCTGTCATTCCCGTATCCGAGTAGTTAATACTATTTGGTTTTCGTCCAGCTCAGTTCTGTGACCAGGTGCTCGATTTTTTGAATGGCAACGTTCATACATTGCATAGAAAACGATTTTTAAGTTTTTTTACAAGCCAACAAAAACAAATCTACCCAAACTTTTTGTATAAAAATAGTCGCTCAAGGTCACTGATGACAATCCAAAGGATGTACTCAGCGAAGCTACGGGACGCTAGGATGACTAGGAAGGAAACAAGGAGGTTGACGGATAATCTTGTAGGCACAGTGTGGCGGCCATATGCTTCGAATAGAAAGTGAATATAGAAAAATAATTATGTGTGATATAAAATACATATATTATCTTTTTTGTGGCTTTCGAATTATCCAATATTTATTCAACATTTTATTAGAGTTAAGTTTTGATTAATGGCATGGCATTAAAAAAGCTATAGTTCATAAAAAACAGCTTACACATTATATTATATTTACATTAAGCGCAGTGCACCCCCGCATATTGTTTGATAACGATATTTTTTATCCTTTGTCAAATGGCCAAACAGCTTAGAATATGTGCTAGACTTAAAATATGTGCTATTTACATATAAATTAACAGTGATTAAGTATTTAAATTTATCTGAACAATTCCGCACTAGGAAACTATTAATTTAAATGCTATTTGAATTTAAGCCGAACTTTTTAGATCATTGAGATTAAATTTATTGTTTAGCGATTGATGCAACTCTGTCAAGAGCCGAAACAATTGTTACTTAATACCAATAGACGTGCGATTTTTATCAAAACGAATCGTTAGAGTGCTTGATCGTTAAATGGCGATAAATATTGATCAGATAGTTGAAAATTACATTAGAGGACAGTTGGCTTGCAATCGATAGTGCCAAAATAGTAAATCCATTAATATCGGTCATGGCTTTTAGTGCTCTATCCGTTTTAGTCAAAGCAATATCGGTATTAGTATAAATTAATAATTAGTAAAGGTCATTTGCATAAATATTTTTGTTCAATTCAGTTTGAATCATGCTTTAAATGAGAAGCAGTTATTTTTTATTATTCATTTAATTAAACATATGTAGGTATAAAATCGTCTCAGTCAGTTTACTCTAAGCGTTATAATCATTTGTCGGTTGAAATATTCAGTTTTAACTGTCTCCACACACTTGATGTTAGGATTAAGCAGACGATATAATGCCTTTCCACCAAGTATTGACAGTGAACACCTTACAAGTGAGCAAATTATATGATTAGAAAATATGTAATATTAAATATAAATATGTGAATTTGAGAAATATTTATAAGTTGCTGTACTTCACTTTACTTTTGATAAAGTAAGCTATAAAAAATCTTGCTCAAAACAGGGTTGACTGTATTATCAAAATACTGTTGATGTCTAAGGAGTTAACGATATTTTTCACCCAACATACCTACATATAGTGCCGCACGTTTATTCTATATACTTTTTCTCAATCGATTAAGACCTTGAACTGTTCGTATTATACTTTTTACAAAAAAATCGAAAAGAAAAACAGGAATTATAAATCTTGTCATTCTAAAAAGCTTATACATTTTTTAATACAACAATTCAAAGATTTTGAAACTATTACGATAATAATAATTTTCATGAATAATTTAAAATAACTTTATAGGGGATGTATCAAAATTGTTTTGCAACGGCTTCCTGTGCTTGTTTTATTAAACAATATCTTTTTTCTGTTCACCTTGTATGTTTATATGTATCCATATTTTACACCTTGTTACATACGACACCTGGTTATTGAATATATTATTTATTTGATAATATTTTTTTTTGATATACTTTCCATTCTCGCAAGGTTAAGCTATTTTCGAACTTGCCTTTATCATTTTATCAGAGAATGTTTAAATGAATGACTAATATTGTTGTCCTCTGATGGCTATAAACGGTTTTCAAAATCAAGTGTCAACCAATTGTAAAAGTACAATGTTTTTTAAATATAACTCGTAACTGTATTTTGGTAGAAGAATTTATTTACGACTTATTCATAGGTATCTAATGCAATTTCAAATATTTTTGCTTTTTTGTGCATTCATAATACGTGTCCGTATTCTGTTAATAAGGAATTAACACTAATTTAAAAATTTATGAAACAATATTGTTAAAAAAATTTACTAAAATTATCAATCTGTTAACACTCATAACCAATTTACTGTGTTAAAAATAACCTAAATGTAATGCTTCATGAAGTAGTTGAGTGAACTTTAGAAAATAATTATCATAAGCTTTATACTGTTATAAGACATGCATATTTAAAATAAAAATACCTTTTGCCAGTTGCTGCTCATTTTTAAATATGAATGATTAAGGAACACGGAGGTAAGAGAGCGGACAAACCAGCCCCTTATTACGTCCAAAATTAAAAGGTGACGATGAACCTGGCATGGACATGTGCTGCGGCTGCCTCAGGGGAGCCTGAATCTTGCCTGCCTCTTTTATCAACCTGATGTATCCCGACGCCATGGGAGGCCTCTGATGACCATCCATAGGATGTACTCAGGGGAGCTAAGGGACGCTGGGATGACCTGGGAAGATGTGAGGATGTTGGCGGGAGACAGTGAATCTTGGTGGCACCGTGTGGCGGCCATATGCTCCGAAAAGGGAGCGGATATGGAGGAAAAAAATGATTTTAAATGTATTCATTTTAATACAAGTCACGAATTGGCTATTTTTCATCATCTTCACTTCTGAGTCCTTCAAAGTTGAATATATTTGTCTAAGCTTCATGGAGAAAAATTTCTGTGTCTTGATTTTTATTATTTCATTTGTTTAGCTGTCAGAATTTATTAGAACCCTGTTAATCCAAAAGCTTATAGTTGGGCAAGGTTTGGTTTGTTATGCTTAGGTTAGGTTTGGTTTGCTTAGGTTTTTTTTAGCACGTAGAAATATTACTTGTTTAAACACGTAGAAATATACATCAGCAATTAATTAATAGGGAACACTGTCGGCAGCCATCTTGAATTATGTGTCAAATACAAAATTTTTGATTATACCCCTCACCTGAAGGATTACCTACTTTTTTTGAATATTCTTTAAGTCAGGCTATATCATAATTCTGGATAGTAAGAAGCGTGAATCCCATTCGAGATGTATTCTCTCACTTTTTATTATACATACATATGGCATGACATAATAGTAAGAAATGCATCATTTTGTAAGCATCTTTTGAATATGCTCGCGATGAACAAAACTTGGTATTTATAAAATATGTGGAATTAGTAAAATTTGTTTTTTTTTTTTAAAAAATATTAACTAAAAATAAACCTTTTTAGAAGGACTGGAAAAATGCATTGCCCTCAGTCGCTCGGAGCAATTACCTCACTCTGTATGACAGTCTTATCCGTGTAGTTAATAATAATAGTTGCGTTAAGGAAATACAGTCACCATTTTTTTATATTTTTTTGTCTACGAGTCCTAGATGCAATATTGTATACCAAATATAAGAAATACAATTATGTTGTAATGATAAATAAGAAATAACCTTTAAGGTGTTAACTGTCTCTGGTAGAAAGGCATTATTTTAAATAAGTAAAACACATTTTACTAGGACTACTTCCACATATATTAAAGTAATCCGGCTAACATAAGACTCTTTACATGTGTTTTCTTGTGACATTTATGTTTTCAGAAATATTTAGTTAGTTTTATTAGTATGTATTCTTACCACTATTAAAATACAGGAAAACATTACTCCAAGTCCAATTTTTAACGAATAGTTGGGCAACATTGGGCACCACAACTGTCGATGACCGAATTCGGTACTTTATTTATTAATGTGTATTAATGTAATTGATATCTTGGGACTCCTATCTAGTCCTGAAAACGGAGTGTTCTTTTCATACCCTATCTAAGGATAAAAGAAAGATTGATTAATTTTCAGGTGTATTAAAATCTTGTCTGCTTCCAATATAGAGCACGTGAACTTAGAAGTATTAGAATTAAAATTGAGTATCTTAACGAATGTTATTTTTACGACAGCAGTTTTTTGTTCAGTCGCATGATGGAAATGCGTTAATTAAAGCTAGGCGTTATCGAATCCATTTCGCTACGCCATATTTATAGCATCGAATGGATAGATACTGTAGGAACAGTATAGGATCGCCATATCTTTGGCCACAAATCAGTTTAAAAGCCAATTTATGATTTTTTCCACCGAATCGGACAAGGGCGTTGACCACTCGCTTCGGGGGACCGGATTTAAATCACAAGTCCACGATAAACCCTATTATTCACTATCACCTTGGCAACAAGACTTCGGCGTGAATCAGCTATTTTAACATGCGGATATTCGAACGCAATCACTTGAAATACAATTTATTTATTCAATAATAAACGAACATGATACCAGCTGCATTAGATTTACATATCTCCGGCAACATTGCGTTATAAAATGCTTTACTCACTTAAATATATATGACAAGACTCAAATGATTCTTGGAGTTCGGTCCGTAATATAACATTTTAAAATCATATTTCAATATTATTATTCAGTAACTATTAAGTAGTGGTGTTAGACATTCAATCATAAAACAGTGTAGGCACATATATCTTAAAGATACTGCAGTATATCTGGACCTGGATATTGGTATAATACAATGGTCGGCAAACTTATTCGCCAAAGAGCCAAATATCAACATTGCAACGATTAAAAAAAAAATTGGGAGCCAAATCTCTCTATTGATTTAATACACGATTAAATTAAATTAGAATTTTTTGAATCTTGTACTTTTCCATGAGTTTTGTCGCTAACGACCCGGATTTCGCCTTTCGGCATCTTCAGGCATTCCAAGTGCACGGATGAACTTGAACTGAAGTACATCCGTGCACTTGGAATGCCTGAAGATGCCGAAAGGCGAAACCCGGGTCGTTAGCGACAAAACTCATGGAAAAGTACAAAATTCAAAAAATTCTAATTTGATATTGAAATTCCATCAAGCACCCTCAGTCGAAATACTTAATACACGATTATTATAATTTTAGACCTTCATTTGTTATGGGTACACTAAATAAAGCTCGATTTTATACTTAATAAACGCGATTTGTAATTTTTTATTATTTAATTATTTATGTCTGAGCCGCACTTAAGGGGCCAAAAGAGCCGCACTTTGCCGACCACTGGTATAATATATTGTAACCATGCTCGGCTCAAATTTGGAGCATGTAGCCACACAAAAGAACTTATTTCAACAGGAAGTATTCCACGGTAACTGCTTTTTTACAGTTACTAAATCTCTATTTTTCTGAGGGACTTGGAATATAAGGATTTGGCTGGGACAAGAATATAGATTACATAATCACTCTCGCTATGCTCAGTTCTATGAATCCAAAGGAAAGGGAATTTGACATCACATACATCTAAAAATGATGTACGGGACCAATATACCACGCTGACTCGATCTCAACCTAGGCCAATTTTGAGGCATTCGATAAATTTGCAACATCACATGAGTAACGGGATACTCTTCAGATTCAACGCGAAGTAGATTAAGCTCCACGGATTCTCAGTATACGGATACATATGATACTTAATATCACTCTAAAAAAAGTGGCTGAGCAAGTCACAGTGTCTTTTTTTATCTTTTCTATTCTTCCTTAGTGCATGGTTAAAAGATCAGTCCCGTGCAGCTTTGTCTCGGGCCAAGTAAGTGAAGAGTAAATTCGTTTCTTTTCTTGATCGCATAACGTTATAAAAGGCGGCTTTACACACATAACGGAAGGGTGGTGGGAGAACCAACTTGTTCACCCAAATATGTATCTAACGATGATCAACACGAATCGATTTGAAGAATCAACACTGCAACCAAGCATAATGACATCGAGCATATGTCATCATGCAAGGTGATTTTTGTATGTATGTATTCAGATGTGTGTTTTAAAATTTTCTGTAGACCTTTACTCTCTGAAACTTACTAACACATTCACTTAATGGTCCGACTTAAAGTTATAGTAAAGTCAATATTGAATGTTTAGGTGTGTTCGATTTTTATCTTTTTTTATCTTTAGGTATTTGGCAAGTATTTTTTTTTAATATTTATAAAGATAACGATAACAATAAGCAATGTTTAATGGATAAGGTTTTACTATTAATTAAAAGCCCAATCCGTGGTGTCGGATCGCCCGGGTTTGCAAATTCATATGCAGCATTTTGGGAGTGGGCATGGTTTAAGAAAAATAGCTTCAATGTGCAATGGTAGCCACTAGTAAATGCTGTTAAAAATATGTTTACTAACAAAATAGATGTCAGTGTTCTGATGAATTTGAACCCATTAACGTAGAATGTCAGCACACAAACTTGCCATTTAGACACTGGGGTCGGCTATATAAAATAAGGTTAGAAATAAAAACGATATATGTGTATAGCTAAGTTTTATTTATAATTGATTATGACTAATGTAAGACATCATTCTTTTAGACGTGATTCCATACTATTAACCTTAACAGGATTATCAAGCAGTGGCGGATCCAGAAATTGTCCCAGGGGGTGGACATTTCGAAAAAAAACATGATATCTATGTATATACACCCAGTTCCATTTTTACGCGATTTCGATTTTCCACGATTAATTTAGACGGCACCGCTACTTTGTTTTGCGCGATTTTTTTTGTTATAGTAGAAATGATGACCCTGCGTTAAAAGTGATGACTCCGAACAAAATCATGTGATTTAAATGATGACTCACATCAGTTCTTTTATTTCAATTCAAAAATGCAAACATTAAAAAACACAATACAAAAAAATACAGTCTGGTACCAGAGAAAAATCGCAAATATTATAAAATTAAGTAAAATTTTCGTTATTTTGATGTTGTATGTTGGCTCAAATAATATTCAGGCTAAAAATATATTTTCCAGTGGATATGTTTCAAAGCTAGACCCTATTCCTTAGCCAGGTTTTCATGTGTCGTAATGTGAAAAAACTCCTTTACGCTGATTGTCAAACTTAATAAAATTCGTAACAAAACCTCACAATTAGGATATAATTATGAAATTATCACATGTCGTATATAAACTAAAGGGTCGTGAAAAAAAAAGAAAACTATTACATATTTATTTAAATAAAAATCATTTACAAATTAATGTTAAAATATGATGAATGTAATAAATTCTGCTTCCCCTCTTGGATCCACCAATGTTATCAAGTCACCAGTACTTTTCCAGGCTTTTAACCAAATCCTTTGGATCAGTGTTTGGCCCGTGCCTCTCTACCGGCTGGCCATTCTTATCAATGATGAATTTGGTGAAATTCCATTTGATATAGTCGCCGAGTGTTCCACCTTGCTTGTGTTTCAGATACTTCCACAGCGGCTGAGCGTCAGATCCGTTCACGTTACCTTTCGTGTATATGTCACCGAAGTCCGCGTTTGATGATAGCAAGTGGCAAACGATTTCTTCACCAGTTCCTGGTTCTTCACCATTGAATTGGTTGCATGGGAAACCAAGAATTCTGAGACCTAAAAAACGACCAATTTAACCATCACAAATATAATTTTTAGATGTAAATTATACACAGCGAAAAATGATCGGTGAAATGACAAAAAAATGTGAGCAAAAAATTGTACTCAATATACCTAAATAATAAGACTTTGATTTGGAATATTAAATTGGATGAATTATATTTTCTGCTAAAAAACACTATCAAATTAAAAGAAAAGTAGTAAAGCTCTACTAGGTACGAACAAAACATCATTATAAAAAAGATATATTATTAAATAATATTCTTAACAGGACAGGATGCTCGCCTTTATTAACATTATTCCCAATTAATAGAGTAATCACCCAACCTAACTGATTGATTGCAGCTCATTAGTTTATAGTTTTATAGTTTGTAATGTTTAACGCCATTAGAAATATATTTATTTGTTTGCTTTGTTACGATTCTATAACCCTCTCTTGCGTCCCTTATAAAGGAAAAATCCCAATCTGATTGATTGCACCTTATTAGTATCATTATGTTATTGCATTGTTTTGATTCTATCAACCCCTTCCTTGTTTCCTTTAGAAGGAAAAAAACCCGTAATCCATTTTGTAATTTCATAATTTAAAATGTTAGAATTTATCTTGCTTCATTACTCAAGCAAACTTTGCGATAGTAAGTCTGAAGATGCCTCTGAAAGAGGCGAAACACGTGTCACAGTTAGTTACACAATACGTGGAATAATCAAAGTTATTTTAAATTTTATATTAATCATTCCAATAATCTCAATCGAACATTTTACTAGAACTAGCCTCAGTAACAATTTCGTGACAGTTTATGTTATATAAAACCTTTGAAGAAGTAAGGACGTACTTTTGGTTCAACACAGAGAATGAATTAAACATAATATAAAAAATAAAAAAACTTTGATTATTCCACGTATTGTGACTTATTATGATACGAGTTTCGCCTCTTTCAGAAGCATCTTTGAACTTACTACCGCAACGTTTGTTAGGTAATAAAGCAAGATTATGTTGAATTAAATTCAGTATGGATGTTTACGCTCCTTGAAAGGTTAAAAAAATAAGACATTGTTTGTTCTTATTCCACAATATCTTTTATATATTTGAATCAAGACCGGCTTCGCTCATCGCAAGCATTTTCAGCTGATGATTATAAATATTTTTTTTTATTATAATCCCATTCCACCAAGTGGCATTAGAAAAGTGTTTTACGATTGATAATAATTTTATTATCATTATATGTGCTATAATTGCAACAAAAACATTAGAAATTTTCCTTATATGTCGATTTGATATCAAATTTGATAAGGTACACTAAATTTAGCAAATAATATATTTTACAATATTTTTGACGAATATTAATTACCTTTAAGCAAATATTCGTTCTCTTTAATTCATATGATAAAGCTTTTATTTCAGGAAAAAAAATGAATGAGGTGTGTTCCTTTTACAAATATATTTTTTCTAACCGTATCATATATTTCATACTCCCAATACTAATAGACTAAGCTGTACTATGAATAATATTACTTATTACGCAAGGATCGGGCATTGTTTATATTTTTTACGCTATACGTTAAAAATCATTCATTTCCTGAGTTCAGTTAGTGAGCCCGTATCATATATCACTTATCTAATCTTATCAATATAGTTCTGTTTGCCCGAGATAGCAATGGGCAGTTAATAGATTTTCGTAATTATTTCAAAATACTGCACCTTTGAAAAAATTAATAATGATTAAACTACAGTCAACGATTTAAAATTAATTATTGTCAAGCAAAACCAATATATTTTGAATTCAATACTTCAAAGTTAAGTACATTCTATTGTAATACGATTATGAAATAAATATTTGAACAAATTAAACTGTGATGTAAAAAAACTAGAATTCTATTCATTGTCACACTGGATTTTGTTTAGTGTATATTTTTATAAATAGATTTTTACGATTCTCTGTATATTTATTGATTGAGTAGGCATTTACTTGGTAGAACTCCATTATAATACGGAAAGAAAAATAACAATGTATTTTAATTCTACATAAATTATTTTATATATTTGTACGCCTTCGTAAGCCGAAATAGCTATCAACAAATATATAAAATAATTTATGTAGAATTAAAATACATTGTTATTTTTCTTTCCGTATTATTCTCTGTATAGTTAATTATATCATTATGATAATACTAGTATTGCTACCCGGCGTCGCTCGGACTTAGCGATTAATAATTATTTAATGTTATATCATTCAATATAATTATATCACAAAATCTAACATCCAAAATAGAGTTAAAATAAAATCACTTTATTTAATTTGATGATTCTCCCCATTCTCGCCCATTAAAATGTCCAAATTCAAGGAAAAAATCTAATTTGCTGTCAAAGAAATGTCAAATAATACCTTCACGTAAATAATAAACATTATTATATTGCAACTTGCAACAACAATGCAAAAGGGAATTACAGACCCACATGCATACATACGCCGTTTCGGTTTTATATATAAGATTGCTTATCTACAAGATGAGGGGCTAAATTATTTTTTTAACATTTGACACATAATCCAGACACGAAAGCCGACACATAACCTAGCCTATCCTAATTTTAATAAATAACAATAATAAATCAATTCATTATCATGTTTAAGAAAAATTAAATATTACTTGTTCCAACACGTAGAAATATACATCAGTAATTAATTAATAGGGAACACTGCGTCGGCAGCCACCATGGATAATGTGTCAAATGCAAAAAAAATGATTAACCCCTCATCGTGTAGATTACCCATTTTTGTATCACGTATTGTTAATAATGTCAAAGATTATTAGTAGTGAGTGACAAATAGTACCTACTAAAATTGTTTTCAGTATTGATAAATAATTTATTCAAAAATAAAAACAACCTTGAGAGACTATAGCGGTGTATAAATCTGCATAGTACAACTTGTCTTATTATAAAAGATACTCATAAAATTTTGAGACGCAATACTGTACCTTTCGATTCTCCGTAAGTATTTTTTAACTCGGTTAATTCTTTATAGTTGGTTGCCGTCAATCCACACTTTGAAGCAATATTTACAATCACGCATACGTGTCCTCTATATTTCTCCAACGAAACATCATGACCTTTTATATCTTTAACTACAAAATCATATATAGACTTAGCAGCCTTATAATCTGTAGAAGCTGCCATTTCACTTGTATTCCAATCTGCTAAGTAACTTTATTTTTTTATTATAACCTCACTTTTAAATATCCGCAATACGTATGATTATCACAGAAACTGCATTCTGACTGATATATAAATAATAAGTATGGCCAGAGTCCGTTGTAACTTAATATGCGTGTTGATGATTCTAGAATGATGCTCAATAGGTTATATGACACACAAGTAGATAATACTAGATAAGAGTCAACAGGAAAATCATTATTTACAGTGTCAGCTGTAAATTCTTAGCGGAAAATAATTGTAGTTTAATAGATAAAATCACACATCTTTTGCAATACCAATTCTACAGTTTTTTATTTAAATCATGACTGATTTCGCTTATCGCAAGCATCAGTTTACAATGATTTAAAAAATGTAATAGTGTTTATTTTCAATACATAATTTAATACCTGGAATCAACATTTTCAATATCAAGTCATGTTCCCTGTTTTTTTCTAATCCTGCTGATTGGTTCTTTAAGTAATAATGTAACAATTAAACCAATATTCATTAGTCTCTAATATAAAACATTATTACCATAATATAAAATAAACATTTGAAGTTCCTACTATAATTCTATTTCCCATTTGCGCTGAGTTATCTACTCGCCAACCATTATGAATTAACAACGCTTAGTGATGGTCTGTGTTCCAAAAACTAACTAACCATTTTTTTTAGTGCTTCGGATTAATTTTACTATAAACCAAGAGACGGTAAGACGGTTTCAATAAATAAAACAAATATATTTTAATTGTTTTTTTATTTAAATAATTGATTATAAAAACGTATTCATTGTAGATGTATAAAATCTATAGTGTACACATATTTAAACAATTTACCTAAAGGTACTCGTAAAAAAAATATCGATATTTTTTCAACATATTAAATCTTTACAATACAATCTAAGTGCTTAATATTATTTACAATTTTTCCATCCAAAATTCACGTTTTTAATTTAAATTATTTACAAAATATTAATAATCATTCTCAGTCAAACAACTCTCATACGTATTTGTGTAAAACATTTTCTAATAAATATATTTTTAAAAAAATACTACGGCAAATATTTTAAATTGATCTAGCGTCATAACATCTTTAAATTACTGTAAGAACATTTCTAATCTAAAATGAAAGCTTAGCAAATACAAATTATGCCTCTGAATCATCTGAGATCAACTCAACATTGGCAGTTTGACCTCTTGGCTTAGCTTGCGTTCTCATTCCATAGCGAGATGTTTCTTGGGCTTCAAGTGGAAGGGCGTATGTTAATTTTTGCTGAGATTCACTTTCAGCTTGAGCATCTTCACTTTGTAATCTATATTGCTGTCGGGCCATTGGCCTTCTACCATGCTTTCTAGCCCTAGGAGCTTGAGTTGCAGTTGCATACGCTTCACTTGACTGTTTTTGATATGTTTGGACTTCAGGCGCAGCTGTCTGATAAGAACCTTGGTATTTGTTATGTCCAGGATAATTTTCGGGAGCTAAATTAAATGCTGGTTTTGAGTCTTCATCGTCAGTAACGGGGACAGGAGTAACTGAATATCCAGCAGCAACGAGTGCCTGGAACTCTTCTTGGGTATAAACTTTGCTGTTCTTTGGTGGCGGCAACCTGACAGTTTGAATGTCTTCTTCTTCTGACTCTTGCTCGTGGCTTGGTTCGACATGGACATTATGACTGCTAGATTTTTTAGGAGAAAGTGCTTTAGATACAAAGATTGATGAGTGTGATGCTCCTGCTAATGGGGATACTTGTGGACGAGTCTCAGTACTGGCGGTTTTACTTGTTGCATATCCAGATAGACCCTGTCTTGATTTTTGTTGTGACTGTGTGTAAAGGGACTGAATAAGAGAATCGTCTTCGCTTGAATACTGACTTGTAAGTTGAGGCTTGGCGGCCTTGTATCTCACGTAATTTGATTGATCTTCTGCTTTAGCAGGTGCTTGGTATCTGGTATCATAAGATGATTGCTCGTCGACGAAACTGGCGGCACTTGGTTGTGCTGATTTTTGGGTAGCAAATCGAGGAGAATATGCACCGATTTGCACATCGTTCGCAGAGCTGATATCTTCTTGTTGTGGTTTGATTGGCTGATAGTACTGCAAATAAGTTGGAACGGCAGGTTCATTGGATTCTTTCTGCACTAAATGCTTGTACTGGTATGGAATTTGTTCTCGTTGCAATTGCGGTGCTGCAACAACTTTCATTGGACTGGCCTTATCTTGATATGCTTGGAAGTCGAAATATTTTGGTTCTTCAGTACTTGCTTGTACATATTGAGGCCTTGGTTTGTATACAACTTGTTTCAATTGCTGTGGTTGCTGTTGTTGTTGAGGCTTAGTTGTTTCAATCAAATACTGTTGTGGCAATCTTGGTGCTTTTCCTCTACCGGCTACGACTGGTGCAACATACTTAGGTCCCTGAGCATCAGGTCGAAGGAATCCGTACTGCTTTGGCTTTGGCTGTGTAGCGTATTGTTTCTGTGGAGCAGCTTGGATGTACTGGTATGCTTGTGCGGGTGACTGCAGTTGAGGTTTAGCTTTTAATTCTGATGCTCGGTTTGCGGCGACAAGTTCAGCCAGCTCTTTTTCGAAGGAGGATTCACCAAGTGGACTCTGTTGAGGTCGTTGAGTGTATTGCAGGACTGATTGAGATCCACTGAGACCTGATGGCTTATCATCTGCCACTGATAAAGCAGCTTGCACTCTCGCTTCATGGAGCGAATGCCCATTGGGTGCTGACACAAAGCCTTGTGATGTATAGATTCCTTGTACAGGCGCGGGTCTGACAGCCTGGGCTGGTCGAAGAACTAATCCGGGAATCCGGGTGTTTTGATAAGCTTGTTGCAGAGCCAATTGATTTTGAGAGTAAATTGATTGTGGTCGCTTTCCTTGTCCTGGCTGAAGTTGAATCAATTTTGGTTCTGAAGCAAACTGCTGACCCTGTGAGTAAATCTGTTGTTGCTGTTGCTGCTGTTGTTGCTGCTGTTGTTGCTGTTGTTGCTGGTGATGTTGTTGTTGTTGTCTAGAAATAAAAAAAACATTAAATTTTGGTACATTTGAATTTAAAAAAATATTTTTATAAAAATGTTATGGCGACGTCAGTCATAAACTGTAATTGTAAAATGTCATGCAAATGTAAAAAAATGGTCAGTTAATATGAAAGAAATGGTCCGTAATAAAAACATAAAATGCTCAGGAATAATTATTTTTGGTCAGTAATTTATTAATTTTTTTTTTAAAAGGGTCATGGATATCATTAAACGGTAAATAACTGACCATTTTAAAAAAAACTGTCCGTTTCATTTAATAACTGACCACATTCATACTGATACAGTGAATACTCACCGTTTATAATATTTACTGTCAAAAATTTGAATAAGATACTGACCCATTATATACAAGCCTAATTAAAAAATAGTCATTATTCTTGGCGAAAAAGTTTGAAAACCTATATAACATTATATAATTTCCGATCCAAACCTATTACAAAATCTAGCGTAAAAAAACACCAAATATAAACATAATATTTACTTTTTCGAAATATGTAATGATTATCGAATTGTTATTTCAAATAAGAGTAAACGAAAATATTTATTTTACGCACAGCTCTTAATATTGGTTCTTTAAATAACCTAGATTCGTGACACATCTTAAGCAAGCGTATTCATTACGTCATTTTAAATCCATAATATTTATTTTTATCTCAAATTATACTGAGAACATAAAAAATATTCCCAAAGCTATATTTATTTTTAAATATATACCGTAAAACGGGGTGAATAGAGACGCCTTTCACCCCTCGAGACTATGTATCTTCATGCCTGCGCCACATAATTCAAATATGAATGTCTTGAAACGTGTTTCTATGGTCCTACTACACATCGTTATTAAGATACAGTCAATTTTGTTCCATGTCTCTATTCACATTGAATTGGGGTGAAAAGAGACGAGAGAGGGTGAATAGAGACTTGGCAGGTGAATAGAAACAAAACAACAGATTGTAATGATTGGAATATATGAACCTCTATTCTATACGAGTCTCTATTCACCTCGTTTTACGGTACTTAATAACTCAAACAAAACCTGGCTTAATTTATTTTTGTGCAATAAATGCGAAGTTTATAAGGGTCAAAAAGTACGGATGCACAGGCATCGAGCTAAAACACGCTTTTTTTCAATTTTGGCCAATCATTTAGTTGGTTTGGTTTTGTCATTCGAGAGATAGTAGTATATTCATTGTAAAGAATTATATATAAATAATGAAAAATACATTGGATACTTAATAAAGTTGTACTAAAGTTCAATACTTGTTTTTGTCTCTAATCACCCCGCAGTCTCTATTCACCCCGTTTCACGGTACGTATTGATACCGCCAACTCAGTCTATGAGTTTAAGTCGATATTAAATTATTCTAATCATCTATATTAAAAGCTATAGCGATTCGATATAGAGTAATTTTTACTTTTGTAAAAGAGACATTTCAGCGCGGCGTCTCCGAATCGATATTGCGTCCAACACCTCGCTCTAAATGTCTCTGTCTCTTTCACGTCCTGAGTGCATGAGATACGTGGTATTTCACGCAGACTCCGCTGGACCGAAAAAAATGGGACGGCGGACGCATCTCTAGCGGGAAGGCTGCGCCGTTCAGATAACGACATCATCCGCTAAGAACGGATGGTAAGGGCCATATAAGAACCTGTTTTATTGCCATTAATCAGTTAAAGTTGCAGAGAGATTGGAGAGCCTTGAGTGTGCACTAGCCAGATAAATCTTACAAAGGGTCGAGGAAACTCTCCAACGTGTAAGTCCTGGGAATCGCTTTCAAGCTGCTAATCATCTCTCTAAAACTTCTTACAATTTTAAATCCTGATATCGCCTTTTTAAACGCGAGAAAGTAATCGTAATCGTAATCTTGCTACGTTTAACCAACTTGTGTGTCCTATAAATCGTGTAAATTCTGTGTGTAATTGTCTAAACTTTAAGCTCTGCGTGTAATTTGCTTTTGTTAACTAAATAAATTGTGCGAGTGCTAATCGCACTTGTTTACCCTTTGAGTTCATCTTTAATTCAGAGCATCCTAGTTTATCCTACTCCGAGTCTAAATTTCCTCTCCCTAGTGTCGGATCGCGCATATAACGAGAGAGCCGAGATCGAGGTCGTCTCAGTATTTGTTTTTATTTAGACACCGTACATACCTTGGTACAAGATACTGTTGAACTGATGGCCTAGCTTGGGCTGCTGCTGGTTGAAGACCTCCTTCTTCAATTTGCCTCAAAATGCTCAAGTAATCGGATTCATGCTGAAAAAATGCAGAAGTATTTTTATTTATTATAATACACATTTATACAACGCCACTGCAGCTATAACATTTGTTGAAAAAATAATATGGAGTTACAAGATACGTGAACTTAGTGACAAAATAATGTTAACCGGTAAACTTTCATAGTTTATTTTTATGGCCACATATTATATTAAATATTAGATCGGTCAATTGGCTCACTTTTTCTTTACAATTCCGCTCCCAGCTTGGAGCATATGGACCCCTCTTGGAATCCATCTCATTTTTTTTTTCAATTGAGAATTGCCTGTTACTCAGTTACCCAACCTCTCTTTTTCGAAGAGAATAGGGATTGAAAAGATACGAGGACTAGAAAAAGACTCGTGGTTAGCTCATCGCTGTCGCTATGCGCCACGCTTTTTTGGTAATAGAATCGATGTATCTGCTGAATAAAATCTGCTCGAACCGGGAATCGAAGCCGAGAAGCCCGTCACGGGAGCCAACAACGTGGACCACTGCGTAGATTGGCTCACTAGTTTTAATAACCATAATAAATTTTAGCGAAATAATCAAAATCATGTTATTAAAGGGAAAATAAATGCTGATTTTTTATGATGGTGTTTTTTATTATAAATTGTTCTAACTGCTACGAATGGAGACGGCCAAAATCTACTGTGGGCTTAACAGGTAGCGATAGTGTTTCAAGATCATTTTTTTGATATTTCACTACAAAGTGAAATGTAAGAAGTCGTTAATGATAATGACAATTTAAATATGAACTAAATGTTAGCAAAAACAAGTCACGTAACAATTTAAAATAAAAGATACTCTATGACTAAAGGAGAAAGCCGTGTGAAAAAGATAATTTATGCATGAAATAATCCGTGTGACATAATGTCACAATTATTTTTCCATTGCCTTAGTAATTTTCAAAATATAGGCTGGTATTTTTCAGGCATTTCCATTGTACTGTCCATCACTAAATGCATGACCCAAAAACTTGAGACATTCTCTCGTTGACCGCTGAATAATGCAATTTATTAAAACAACTTTTTTTAGTTACGTTTTTTTTAAGAGTAGTGCATTAACAATTCTGAATTTTCGTCTAATGTTGATTTAAGAAGTCTATGTATTATAGAAAACATTATTCTGGTTTATAAACCCTTTTAATGAAATAATCGATATACAATAGACAATTGATATCATAATTTTAATGGTTTATAAAATAACTTATAATTTATTGATTTTAGAAATACTTATTTTATTATAAAATTTAAAATAACTTTGATTATTCCACGTATTGTGTAACTAATTGTGACACGTATAGTAATGTAGAAATACTCCACCGAGTAAATAAAAAAGGTTTAAAGATGAATAGTCTAGAATTTTTAGAAATAAATAAAACTCTTAATAAAAAAGATATATTATTAAATAATATTCTTAACAGGACAGGTTGCTCACCTCTGCTAACATTATTTCCAATTCAAAAGAGTGATCACCCAACCTAACTAATTGATTGCAGCTCATTAGTTTATAGTTTATTAGTTTGTAATGTTTAACGTCATTAGAAATATATTTGTTTGCTTTGTTTCGATTCTATAACCCTCTCTTGCGTCCCTTAAAAAGGAAAAATCCCAATCTAATTGATTGAGTGATTGCACCTTAGTAGTATCATTATGTTAATGCATTGTTTTGATTCTATCACCCCTTCCTTGTTTCCTTTAGAAGGAAAAAAACCCGTAATCCATTTTGTAATTTCATAATTTAAAATGTTAAAATGTTAGAATTTATCTTGCTTCATTACTTAAGCAAACTTTGCGATAGTAAGTCTGAAGATGCCTCTGAAAGAGGCGAAACACGTCACAATTAGTTACACAATACGTGGAATAATCAAAGTTATTTTAAATTTTATATTAAAATGAACTTCCACAAAGTTACCGCCGAAACCATCGAAAATATTACTTATTTTATAATTGCGTGCTTAAATCTGTAAAATAGCATGGAAACAAACTCAGATGTTTTTTTTAATAGTTTATCTACAAGAAATACCGCATTAAATTAAACAATTTTGGATGTTTGATTACAAGAAAAATGTTTTATCAATGTGCAATAAAATGCATTAAAATGATGAATGCATTTGAATGTACAGTTAATATACATAAATACGTTTAAATCAATCAATTGTTTTGGTTTGAATATTTTTTTTGCTAATACTGTATTATAAGCAATTTAATTGATGTACATATTTGTTTTACATTGAGTTCAATGTTTATTTGAGCACCACAATGTTGAGGCTCTTTCGTGTTTATCAATATGAGTATTTTTTATGGGTACCAAAATGAACACAACATTGCTTAAAATGAAAATAAATTCTCACCAATCCAGTATAAAAAAGGCTCCAGGATATACAAGATTTTTTTTATCTATAAAACCATAGTACACAATCTAGTTCGATCTACAAAAAACATGTGTTGTTCGATTGAGAGATAATATTTGAATTACTATTACCTAACGTTTGTGAAATTATCATAGAAAAAATAAGACGTTACTTTTAAAAAAAGAAATATCAGGTTACCTTTTCTTTAAATGAAGAATAATAATTAGTATATACATTTTGTATTAGCGTGTTATTTATTGTATGCTCAGAAATGCTCAGAAAAAAACAGTCAAGAATACTTGTTTTTTTAATCAATTTTTGTGATATTTCAATAGCAAAGCATTTAACTATTAAATTATACGTATTTTAAAAAAACTTAGATAATTATAGTGTTGATTCCATTTTAAGCATTTACAGAAAAAATACAGACAAACTAATTCAGACATATAATGTTGTTTTTACGTATTTTGAACCATACATATTTAAGATAATTGATGGAAAAAAAATGAAACTGTTTCCTTTATTACAATAACATATATAGCAGAATAATAGCTTTGCGACATTACAAACAATTATTATTTTTGTTTAATGAAGTTTCTAGCGCTTGTCAAATACGATTGCATTAAACTTCAAGAAAATTTGCAAACCGTGTAATTAAGAAATGTCGTAAACCCACGCAAGTAATTACAACATTCACGATGCACATAAAAATGACAAAACAGCGGATGTTAACAATTAACATGCCAAACACAACATGACCGATCTCCGTTTTGTTTATTTTAGATGCATTTTTTTTTGTCTAACTTTCGATTTCAAGAAAAAGGAAATTTGGACAGAAAAAGTGTAATAATGACTATAAAACGTACGTTTTTAATTCTTTTTGCCTGCTTAATGTATTTTAAAATATTCACAACAAAAAAAACTCACTCGTTTGAAAGTTAATTTCGGAAAATAAAATCTTTAAACACTAAATATATTTACTTCATTTTTAATGTGGTGTTGATGGAAATCCCCACATATTCCGACAGCTCGATCTTGGTAAATTAAATTTTTAAAGCCCTTATCGATTTTAAAAGAAGTATTTACTGGTAAATTGATTAAGAATCTGCCAGTTAGCTTCTCTTTCAGAAAGGATTTATATGGAATGTTGAAGTGTTCTTACTACAAAGAATTTATGGAAACTCCGTACGTGTTTATGTCTTTGGAAAAATCAGATGATTGAAGCAGGAACCAGAAACCCTTGTCAGGAAAGACAAAACCTCTCAATCGCTAAGCCACAGCGATAGATCTTTGGAGAAAAGATAATTATTTATCCTTAATCAAGGATAATTGAAAATCTATCTCCTGCTTCTGACTCCAATGTAATTCCAACATTCCAACAGCAAAATTATTCAAATAGTTTGCGCTTTAAAATTAGTTTTAAAAGATTTAAGGCCAATTTATGAAAGCAACAAAATACATTTGCAAACAAAGGCGAGCTTAGTTAAAAGCGATTGCTTTCCGACTAAATCTTGTATATAAAAATCAATGTTTTTGTTTGTTTGTATTTTATGCGTTAACATACCGTTCATCCGATTGCGATAAAACCTTGTCAACTTATTGCTTGCACTTGCGCGAAGGTTACAGGCATAGAAAATCAACGAATAGTAGGTCTTTTATATAAAAATCATTTTTTTTCATATTTTATGCGATGTCATACCGTTCATTTTGACAACATATTGTTGTCCTTGCGCAAAGGTTATAGGCAAAGTAGAATTAACTTTCAGTAGGTGGTGAGTGTAGAAAATCGGCAAAAGAAAAACAGCAAATGTCATTGATATCGATCAATGTTACTGAAATTTAATCTAAATTATTTATCTAAAATATACTGCATCCGAAAGTACTTCAATAAACACGAACACTTTATTTTTATGAGTGGCTTTGCAAAGCTTGCTAGTCTTTTATATAAAGATCAATATTTGTTTGATTACTTTTAAGGTGTTCACTGTCAATACTTGGTGGAAAGGCATTATAATAAAAATAATAACACATTTTTTAGTACTTTTTCCACATCTGATTTATTTCATCAGGACCGGTTAGATCAGTTGATAATGCTCGCCATGAGCGAAACCGGTCCTGATGAAATAAATCAGATGTGGAAAAAGTACTAAAAAATGTGTAATTATTTTTATTTGTTTGATTGTTTGTTCGTACTCTATGCGCTGCCGTACGGTTTATCCGATTGCGATAAAACGTTGATGATTAGTTGTATGGACTCCCACAAAAGTTTTTTAATTACCTATATATACTAATTTCTTTGAGTGGCATTGCAACGCTTGCCGGGTACCGACTAGTATAAAATAATTACTAATATTGAAATCAAATGTATGTTTTTATCCATAAAAGATTACTTATTCTGTGATAAACGTAGCTCAACAAAATTGGCTTGCGAAATAAGTATTTGCGTGACGGAATATAATCAGGACATCGACGGACAATTATGAAACCTGGCGGCTCGCAGTTAATATAAAAACAAATATTTAAAAATGACTTGCAAATAATATTAAAATATACCGGACACATAATAAATTATTATCTATATATCAATAGATTGTAGAATAGCGCGGAACGGATACAGTATAACACTTGACATAAAAAAAGTTGTTTCATGGATATCCGTTTGGATAGCAACTGATTTATTTATTAATTTATTCTTGGCATTTAGCTGAAGCATTAAACTTTTATCATTCAATTGATATTTGTCATTAGATCCACTTAAAAATAACTTTAAATTAAATTAAGCTATATAATAAAGATGACATTATGATTTTGCACGGTATATTTATATACATAATTAAATAACTTTCCGTCAAATATACTAAACCTTTCTTCAAGATTATTATTTTGACAAACACGTAGATATCATATCTTAACGTTTTCTAACAAAATATTTAATATTTGACTGTCAAAGATATAATATAAATCTAATATAGCATCTGAAAATATTTACTTTCCATTGTAATACGGAATTCTATTTCATTTAAATTAAGAATTATTAAATAAAATATAGTGCATCCGGTCCGTGGCGCAGTGGCAACGGCTTTGACTTTGACGTGCCGGGCCGCCCGGGTTCGATTCCCGGTACGAGTGGATTTTTTCAGTTGATAAATCTTTTCAAAGGCATGGGCGTTTGTGTTGTTGAAAATCCCATCCCAGCTTTCCGATCCCAAAGAGCGACGAATAGTGACAGCGATTAGCTAATCATTAGTCCTGTATAGTCCTCGTATCCTTTCCATCCCTACTCTCTTTGAAAAAGAGAGGTTGAGCAACTGAGTAACAAGCAGTTCTCGTAGAAAAAAACATATGTTGAGATAAACTCCGTGAGAAGTCCATATGCTCCAAGTTGGGAGCGGACATGGTTAAAATAAAAAAAATACAATAATATACATAATTGAAGTCTGAAGTTTTAAATTATATATATACATATTGATATACCACCACCACCTACTATGTGTATACAGCTTCTGTTTCAAGGCCATAACACGATACTGATCAAGAAAAGAAAAAAAATTCTTCTCATGTTATGGGCCCAATTCAGAGCTGCACGGGGTCGATCTATTGGGGTTTTAAAAATAGAAAAAGTGGCTAATCAAACTAATACTAATGTGAGATAGTAAAATTTTTATCTTACGATGATTTTATCGACAACTGGAGTGAATAAATTGAAATTAAGGAGTAAAAGTTACTTTATTTCTCACTGAAAATATATGGATGAACGTCATCCATATTATGGTGCGTATTTTAAAATAGAAAAAATCCTCTCTGTTCTGACCAAAACATCAATTAATTTTAATATTTATTACTATTCTGAAAATTCAGACATGATTTATCTGATTACATTATGTAAGTTAACAAAAGATTCAAGCTATTATTTTTTTACAGTGTTGTTAAGTTTAGACAAGTGACGTAATTTGATGTGATGTTTTTGCTCTAAGCTCAATAAAACAAGTATACACTGCTTTATTTAGTTTAGATTTAGCGGCAATTCTTAGTCACGACGTGTGACTAGTTTGTTGTGAAACTAACTTCAGCGTTTACAGAAATTGCCGTCTGTGTTTTTAACACAATGGAGTTTAACAGTCATTCGCCATTCTTAAATCAGAGTTGATACCTAAACAGTATTTATACATTAATCAAAAAAGACCACTGTTCTTTCATTATAATTTAAAATGTTAAATTTATCTTATATATAAAACCGAAACGGGGGATGTATGTCTGTAATTCCCTTTTGCATTGTTGTTGCAAGTTCAAACAAACGAATTGATTTCGCTCGCGAAAGTTTCAACGGTAAATTTGTTTCGTTATCAATGTGTGTGTAGAGACTCCAATTACTCAAGTATCGAGTAGTACATATATAAAACCGAAACGGCGTATGTATGTCTGTGGGTCTGTAATTCCCTTTTGCATTGTTGGTCATTAAGTTGCCATAAAAACGAATATGAAAGAAAATTTGATTTTTTTATCGGCGAAGACATTTAGTCAAAATGTAATAAATTAGTCTTCTACTGAACTTTTCCCGGCTTTTATTAATATAATAATGTTTTTATTTACGTGAAAGTATTATTTGACATTTCTTTGACAGTAAATTAGATTTTTTCCTTGAATTTGGACATTTTAATGGGCGAAAATGGTGCTGTCAATATATGAAAGGGGTTGTGAAATGTCAATGCCGGTCTGAAATGTTCATTTTAATTCCATTTTAATTGACCTAGATTTTTGAATTTTGATAAAAGTTGTTTCAACTTGGCCCGTCTGAATTTACGCGCCGAGCTGAACATAACCCCAAACTGGTCCGAGCGAAGCCGGGTTCGAATACTAGTATTATTATAATGGAAACTGTAGATATATTTAAATAAAGCGAGATAGGGTTGTTTAAATTCTTTTACAAGTATGTAAAAAATAGGTAAATATATTATTTCATACAAAAAAAACACTTAAAAGTTAAACTACTACTCCGACATTAAAGGTTCGCTCATGCTCTGCGAGCATTAACAACATTATCAGTTAATCCTCATCAATGTACAATAATAAACATATGTTACAGTGAAACTGTATTCTCGGTGAACATATATTCTTCTCCAAGCTGTCATTGAAATTAAATTTGACCGCCCTATCTTAAGCCCAATGTTTGTCTGTGTTTTTATTTGGTTCTCTTTTTATGTAAGGGACTACTTGCTGATTTTGTTTCATTGAAGCAAACCAAAATTTTAGGCCGGCAAATCATCGACTTAGGCCAATAATTTCAATGATCGTGACCAGTGAAATCATGTTGTCATACAAATCTATTACTCGATACATTTTCACTGAGAATACAGTTTCACTGTAACATATACATATAGTACCAAAAGATGTGCTTTATTTCTTTCGATGGATTCGGCGGTAAATTTGTGGACGTAAATGAAATTTGCTTAAGTAATAAAACAAGTTGATTGTAATATTTTAAAATGATAAAATTACAAGATGGAGTTTGGGATTTTTTCTTTTTACGGGAAGCAAGGAGGGCTATAGAATCAAAGCAAAGCAAACAAATAATTATACCACCAATGACGTCAGGAATTATAAAATAACTGTGCTTTATCTGTTTGAAAGAATGTCTTTCCACCAGTGACGGCTGGTGAAGGGGTGTTGGGGGGTGCAAAGGAAGATTCAACCATTTTTGCAAGAGTTCTTTCCTATTCATTGGATTTTAAAACACTTATATAGCATGAACATTCAATTCAGATGTTCGCAATACCAACTGTTTCTCTTCCGTAGTACGAAAAAATAGTTGAATCTTCCTTTTGCACCCCCCAGCACCCTGTCACCAGCCGTCACTGCTTTCCACCAAGAAGTGACAGTTAACACAAATGTTGAGGAAAATAAAAATGGCTTTTTTTAGAAGTTATTTTTTAGTGAAAAAATATTATAAGTTAAGCTAAACAAATATTCAACATCACACTGAAGTTTAAATCTCAAGGAGGCCATTAGAACGGTCGCATTTTATTGATCAGTGAAAAATTATGTATAATTATTTTAATGATCAGTAAAAGATTCCATTATGGACCATAAATGCAATTTAAATTATGGTTGGAAAGATAGCGATGGATTTTTAGGTCTTAAATTCCTAAACGGTCTTAATGAATGGCTTGATTGGTGTTATTAAAATTGATTTAGAAACATTTTCAGAATAATATTTTCTTTGGTGTGCATGTTACACAACGTAAAATCCTGTGACCAGAAAAAATAATAAGACACGGAAAAATTGTGCGTCTTTAGGTATGTGATTTATCTCATGAAAATTGTGCCATAAATTGTAAAATATATCCTGTCGAAATTGTTTTTTTTTCTTCAAGGTTTTTAATAATAATTTGATCTGTATCTTATTCGATAAAAGGGTCAGTAAATATGAAAGAAATGGTCGGTAGATAATTAATTTTGGTCAGTATATTATTGTAAAATAGAAGTCATTTTTCGTCTTAGGGATTATGAATATCTATAAACGGTATGTTATTAATGGAAGTAGGACGATTTGGTTAGGTAATAGAAAAATATTATGGATTTGGCGATATGTGATAAATTTTACAAGCTGTCAATCTTAAGCTAGCCATTTATTAAAAATTGATTGACCATTTCATTCAAATATAAACTGTTTTACAAAAATTACTGACCGTTGAATTTTTTTAATGACCACATTCATATTGATTCAGTTTATACTGACCGTTTATATTATTTACTGACCATTTTTAAAACTCGAATTAGATACCGACTTATAAAAAACATGCCATAAGAAATGACAATAGAAGTCTTCGTTTGTCATAATTTGAAGCGTGACAAATTATTGCCGCCGAGTTTTCATCGTGTTTTCGTTATGCCCGATTTCATTATTGACATAATAATGCCTCGAAGGACAATGGGAGGGCAATGATGCAATTTGAATTATTTAATAGTGCCCACAGTCGCATACTCACTAATCACATGTAATTCGTTTGAATCGCAATACTCTTGCATAATGCGATAAATAATATTAAATCACTTAATGATATTTTACACTGAGTTGATGCATGACCAAAGACTTACATTTTATAAAACAATGAAGCACATAATCGAATAATTCACTGTTGTTATATTGCTACGTTTGTTCCTAGCCAGTGCGCAGTTTTTGAAAATCAATAATTCGTCGGATGGCAAAAATAGACTTTATTGAATTTTCTAGCGGTATTAAATTAGGCATTTGGCGTGTATTAAATAGGTCAGTATCTAATAAGAGAGCTAGTCAGAAAATAAAATAAATGGTTAGTAAATATTATAAGCGGTCGGTATCCACTGAATCAGTCAATGTGAATAATAAGTGAATGTGGTCAGTTATTAAATGAATCGGTCATTAATTTATGTTAAACGTATTTGAATTAAATTGTCAGTGATTTGAGATATTTGTAATTAAACAGATTGTGATGATGATCAAATTAATATGGTCGTTTGAAATAAATTTATGTTTTCGATGGTTTCGGCGGTAACTTTGTGGAAGTTCATTTTAATATAAAATTTAAAATAACTTTGAAGCAAGATTGATTCTAACATTTTAAATTATGAAGTTTCAAAATGGATTACGGGTTTTTTTTCTAAAGGAAACAAGGAAGGGGGTGATAGAATCAAAACAATGCAATAACATTATGATACTAATAAGGTGCAATCAATCAGATTGGGATTTTTCCTTTATAAGGGACGCAAGAGAGGGGGTTATAGAATCGAAACAAAGCAAACAAATAAATATATTTCTAATGACGTTAAACATTACAAACTATTAAACTATAAACTAATGAGCTGCAATCAATCAGATAGGTTAGTGATTACTCTATTAATTGGAAATATCGTTAATAAAGGCGAGCATCCTGTGCTGTTAAGAATATTATTAAATAATATATCTTTTTTATTAAGAGTTTTATTTATTTCTAAAAATTCTAGACTATTCATCTTTAAGCCTTTTTTATTTACTCGGTGGAGTATTTCTAAAATACTAGTCTGATTAAAATAATATTAAGTATCAATTTGTAAAACATTTTTTTAGAAACATATATAGACAGTGAGTTTATGCTTCCAATCTCGCAACAAAACATTGCGAAATATTATGAAAACAAATACATTTAATGTATTTACAATTTTAAAATAGAATCACGTACGAAACTAAAAACTGTTGTTAGATTTGTGTGAAAACACCCTGATCTTCGAGTAGCTTTCTTTTCATAAAAAACAAGCAAAGTGCTACTTTTAGTTCGATTATCGTATGGTCGTTACTTAGCTTTCTAGATTTCAAATCTTATATATAAAACCGAAACGGCGTATGTATGTATGGGGGTCTGTAATTCCCTTTTGCATTGTTGGTCATTAAGTTGCCATAAAAACGAATATGAAAGAAAATATGTTTGATTTTTTTTTCGGCGAAGACATTTAGTCAAAATGTAAGAAATTAGTCTTCTACTGAACTTTTCCAGGATTTTATTAATAAAATAATGTTTATTATTTACGTGAAGGTATTATTTGACATTTCTTTGACAGCAAATTAGATTTTTTCCTTGAATTTGGACATTTATTGGGCGAGAATGTCATCAAATTAAATAAAGTTGGTGATTTTATTTTAACACTATTTGGATGTTAGATTTTGTGATATAATTATGTCGAATGATATAACATTAAATAATTATTGGTTGCTTAGTCCGAGCGACGCTGGAAAGCAATACTAGTAATTTTATATAACTGTTCTAATTTAGTAAACAGTCGATTATGATTTCTAATGCAGATAAATAAGTAGGTATTTTCCTTTGAATTGATGAATCATACAATATTATTTCCATATTAAAACCATAAGGAATCAACCAGCGTAGAATGTAAGCATCATATGTACGTATTATAGATAAACATTAATATTGAGTTAAACCTGTTTAGTTGAATAGTTAAAATGTCAAGAAGATCTGAAATGATTTTAAACAGTATTGCTTCACTACATTAAATGTCTTTCGAGTCATAACGCTTTCAAATGAATATTATACTGAATTGAAATTTACCTCGGAGTTGGCTTCTTTTGGACCTGTCCTAAGTACATAGTGTCCAGGGGCTGAACCATAAATATGTTGAGTCGATCCACCAATAGCTCTTCCTTCGATTTGGCGCTTAGATTTACCCTGGTCCTCGTTGTCGAGATCCACTTCCAATAGAACCACTTCTTCGTTTTTACTATCTTCAACTCCTGCTGCCTTTTCTTCACAGTTGCACACTACGAAGAGCACTGAAACGGAGAAAATACATTGAAATAAAGTACCTTATAATGTATTACTAAATTTGATTATTTATATTATTTCCATATGTTTTGTAATTAATAAATAATCCAGATAAATGTGGCTACCGTTTCCAGCTATCTTGTAAAAAATATATTTTTATCATTTTTATGTCAACTGTAGATAAATAGCACATTTTTCATGTGTTTCATATATTTATATATAGCAATGATCAATACCAGTTCAATTCATCATGACCATTTTAAAACTGATTGCCAGCTAGAAATGCTTGCGATGAACGAATATGGTCATGATCTTTAGACAATGTATAGAAAAAACTAAATAATATTTATTGAAATATGTTTTGTTTGGGTTTTTTAAAAGTATTAATAAAATATACTTGACCATACTTGAATAAACAGATCGTTAAATATTTAAATACAAATTGATTGATTTTATCGATCATTTTAATTAAAATGAATTTGTAATAAAAATTATAAAAAAATGTTTAGTTCTTATTCCATATAAGATTTATGAGATCAAGACCAGTTTCGCTCATAGCGAGCATTATCAACAGATTGAATGGAGTGGAGTTTAATGTGGAAAAAGTACCAAACTTTTTGTACTATTTTTATTATAATGCCATTCCACCAAGTATTGACAGTGAACACTTTAAAAGTGATCAATTGAATTTTTATATATTTGAAGAATAATATTTATTGTATGGCTAAAACTCTTTCTTAAGACTTGTCCTTTTTTATTGGTTTGTTATTTGCAAATTTGTTTGTATGATTTTATCTGTATCACGGATTCAGTTCTCATCAAAACACTTCCTACTTTCGCAGTATCCATCATTACTTAATATTTAGTATGAAAATGTTAGCAAACATATGCAATAGGTCAAATTGAATAGTTATCGCAAAAGACGCGGAAAGAAAATTCCAATTCCAGGCCAATATTCTAAGTGGCATAAACATAAGTATGATTGCAGATAAATGAAAATACTTTTCCCGTATATATTATAGGTACACAATTATGTAATGTGTGTCTTGTTTGCATATTAATTAATAAAATGCCATATATAACCGGAATTGTTGCAAGGAAAACAAGTATGCCTACAATATTGAAAGTGTCGGTTGTGTTATATATTGATAATTGTCGTCAATTTTATTGAGGCACAAAAAATCCGTAAACCAAACCGTTTTCATAATGTCGACACACAATTTATTCACCATATTATAAACTTTTTATGAGTTTCCTTGAGTAAAGATAACAGTTGATGTAATTAAAATGTGGACATTTCTTGTACTTATTTTACATTAAATCCATTTAGATCAATACCGGTTTAGTTTATCACGAGCATGTCAGTTAATAATAATTATTGACAGTGAACACCGTAAAAAATGATTACATTTATGTATCACTAAGTTTTATATAGTATCCGATGGTGCATCAAATACAAAAAGAAAAAATTATATCTAGGTTTGTTCTGTAACATCTAGTGAGAATCAAAATATAAAATGCGTTTAAGTAGTTTTACCAGATCAATGCCCTTCTAGTGAAATATGTAGGTATCCGTTTAAGCAATTGAAAACAGATAAACAGTGTATGGGATGTTTCCGTTTCCAGAAATTATATTTAAACAAATAAATATACCTTTTTTGTAAACCAGAACTAAATTAAGTAAATTAAGAACGACGATCTCATTTCTTTCTAGTTAATGTGTAAATACTTTTAACTTACATATTTGGTATTAAAGCTAGTGCCAACGCGCCAAATATTTTTGATTATGAAAGATTTTTTTATGAATCAGTCGAGATCAAATAACTGTCGGAGTAAGATTTTTTTTTAAATGACAATATCTGACCATGCCTGGACTTGAACCCAGACCCACCTGATTGCTAGAGCAAAGCCTTTTCCAGTGGTTAGCCACAGAGACCGACTTTAAAATTTTAGTCTTTATTCAGTCGTTCCTTTAAGCGTTAAGATTTTATTACTTACTAAAAATATTTATTTTTCACAGAGGTTAATTCATAAAAAAAAATATGTCGGAGTCCTGCTGGACATTGTAAAACTTGGCTGGAAAACTATTTATATTATTTTTTAATTATCGTATTTATTTAATTGTGTGCCTTAGTTAAAGTTTGTAACATCCCATAATGTGGTATATTTTTCGGTATTTCCTTTTACCATTCATACGCCAATCCTGTGAAATCAATCAATGTCTAAAATCTAAATAATATATTGAGGAGTGCAAGGAGCTAATAGGAAACAATGGGCATGGATATTCATTGATTGAAATATCTACTGAAATGGAAATATAAATGTCTGTCATTATTACCCAACAAAAAACTATGAAAGAAATAAATAACAAATCTTTTTCAGATAAAAACTGTTACGTAATAAAATAAACTACGTTTGAATAACATCAGACTAAGCTTTGAATTTTATTTTAAAATCCTCTAGAATTACATTTGTAAAATTCAAGGTTCTTGAAATGAATTCAGCCTTCGCTCGTTCCACTCACTTAACGAATTCTCTAGTATAATCTGTTTAGTATACTTTTATCTATCTACCCACCTATTATAACGACCATAGGTCGTATAAGTTCAAGCTTTTTATTAATAGTTTTACAAGCTTTGTATCCAATAGTTTCTTACAAAGAAGAATGTTACTAACCCGAGAATTCTCGTGCAAAAAACAGTTGATTAATTTTATTTTTGTTTGGTATAATACAACATTATGTTTTGATGTTTTGTTTTTATATGCAAAAAATCTGCCACAACATAACAACAGCAGAATTACACACTTAATATTTTTATTTCAGTACTTTTTTCAAAAAAAAATCTACATAACAGAAATGAGATCGTTAAATCTTTGCATATATAAATCGTTTCTTCGGTATAAATATTCTGAGTATGTAAATACATTCTAACGAACAACACACGGATAGTTATCAGAAAAAATTATGTAATTTTTAAGATCAAATAAAGTGACAAACTTAAAAGCTTATTCAAAAATGACAAGAAATATTCAGCAAAATAAAAAAAAAACTCTCTGTGAATTATGATATGATACTTACTTGTAAATTTTTGATTTTTCAGTTCAAGTACATCCGTTTCAGGTCAGTTCAAGTACATCCGTGCACTTGGAATGCATGAAGATGCCGAAAGGCGAAACCCGGGTCGTTAGCGACAAAACTCATGGAAAAGTACAAAATTCAAAAAATTCTAATTTTGATTTTTAGTTTTGAAAATAAAAACGTCTATTTATATCTATATGTACATATTTACTTTTGTACTAAAATTTCTATTAAGTGAACTAAATTTTTTGAGTCGAATTTTGCTTTCTGATTTCGAATTAACAAAATCATTTTGAATCTACAATTATGATATGTCGAACAAAAGGTGTCATATAAATATAATCTATTCTACTGTAAAACATTACATGAAACTCGTTCAAACGTACATAATATATAAATGCAATTGAAAAAGATCAAAATTTTTTAGCATAACAAGTGAGTTAATAGAATATAATATTCTAGTATATCGTATCTATTGACTATATAATTATACGTTTTCATTCTCAGTAGGTATTACAATCTGAAAAATTCTTTTAAAATTGGACGGGCTTTAAATCACGCCATTTTTATATCTCTATATATATAAAAATCTCGACACAAATCTTTGTCGCCAAACTCCTTCGAAACGGCTGGACCGATTATTTTGAAATTTTGTATGTATATTTGTTAGATATGAGAGAAGGTTTTAAAGTATATTTCATACCGCTAAGTGAAGGATGTCTCTATCAAGACGTATTTTAATAATTCTGACATCTGTCATTATTTATTATTTTTGTTGTTAAATCACAGAGGGCGCGCGTGAAGTTTGATATTTCATACAGCGAATTAAATTTAATCTTTGCAAAGCAGTCGCAAGAGGCGCTTTTCATAATCGTATGAAAATATATGTGATTCACGAAAAATGTCCTATGTCATAAGGTGCTTCAATAAAGGGGATCAGCCCGAGTACAACCCATCCATCAAATAGTTTAACAGAAAGCAGTGCAAGATTTCAATGTAATTAAAATACTTCATTTTGATTTTTGCACATTTATTTTCCATATTCATTTTGAGTATTGATTTTGACTTAATAAAAAACTAAATTTAATTCAGCTAATACGTTAACACATCTATTGATTCTGAGGCGGTACGAAATTCACCGGGTCAGCTAGTATTTTATAATATATCAAATTTATTACATCCATTTTCTACAGTTAAAAAACTCAAACAATTTGAATTATTAAAATTCCACCCAATTTTATTTTTCAAATAAATAATATATGATGCCATGGCTTATTAAATAATTACCTGTCATCAAATGTGTAAATAAGTATCTACTGCTATAATTTTCTAGTGTATGTATGTTATAGAAAATAAAAATAATCACACATTTTTAGTACTTATTCCAAATTAGATCGATTAAGATCCAGACCGGTTACATCGGTCATCGCTAGCATTATCAAAAATTCAAAATTGTTTCATGCTTTATGAAAGAACTTATTTAAGGAATTGATAAAAAATACAACATTCCTGAAAGCTCTTTTTAAAAATGATGTAATGCGTGAATATATGTGATGGCATATTACCTACAAGTCACCCAGTTAATTATTTGTCCTTTTCTAGACCTATTCCTCTACAATTTGGATGCCCAAAAAATGAGCAATCATTTTTCATAAATACCACATCTTCTGCGGCTTTTATATCGTATTTATTTACGGCATGAATGTCTAGGATTTATAAAATATACCACCCATCCAACCCAAAAACAGTGCATAACAAGAAGTTCATATTCTTCACATTGCAAGCGGACATGGTACTTAAAATTTAAGCTTAATCTAAAACTATAAATAGCATACCGTATGTTTTTTTATTTCATGAAATGACACTGCAGTTTTAAGACGATAAATAAAATTAATGATTCCTTGTAATCGATTGAACTCAATTTGAAGTCCTTGAACTGAATTGGCGGTTACTAATTCACATCCGTCTTGATAATGATTCATTTAAGAGATAGTGTAAGGCTACCGGATCTTTTAGAGCAATATTTAACAGTCATGGCAATCACATTTCTATAAAAGCATCGATGAGATTTTAATTATGAAGCGAGAATAACCACTGTGTATAATTAAATTAACACAATGAATGTTATATTTGAACCAATCTTTTATAAAGTTTGGATCGCTGAAGACTGGCGATTAGTATATTTATTACAAGTGATTTTTTTTTAAACATCAATCTTGTATAATTTGCATGGAACACAATCAATTAGAAACGCACTTAATACATATACTTGTTTTTTTTCAGTGTGATCATTTGCATAGAGGAAAAGAAGAGACGTAATTAATAAAATTTGAACTGTAAATAAAATTGAAGATTTTAGTGAAACATTTAAAGTATTCCTTAGGCTCATTAAATTAGATCTGAATCTACTCAAACTGTCAATAAAATAACCTCTTTTTAAGCCAAAACAAAGCGTTAATGCAATTTTAAATAAATCAACCTAATACACTACTAATTAACGTGTATACTAGAGACTCCAATTCGAGTATCGAGTACTCGATACTCGAGTATACTCGTCCATTTTTCAAGTACTCGATACTCGAGTAATTTGAAAAATACTCGAGTAATACTCGTTATATTTATAAATGAAGATTTAATTCCAAATTTTATTTTGTTTTAAGCGCGGACAGAAAAACTAGATAGCACAATTTAATTGATTGTTAAGTTTTAAGCCAAAGTCCACAGCAACAGAGAGAGTTTTATCTACTGCTGGAATAAAAAAACAAAACTTCGAACCAAATTAAAATTTGAGATTAATTCTCTATTATTTTTGAATTATATGTTTCATAAATTTAAATAAATATAAGAATGAACTAATATAAGCTTATTTATTTGTTTATCGTCTATTGATAGACACAAATTTGAACAAATAATATATAGTTTGGTGCATCTGAAACTACTCGAGTATACTCGAGTACTCGAGTATTTCAAAATTTTACTACTCGATACTCGAGTAGTTGAGATGTCAAGTAATTGGAGTCCCTAGTGTATACCCACTTAGCCCCAGGTTAGCTTTCTCTTATCATTTTGATCATATACAAAAATGCATGTATATCAATGGTGAAATCTATCAATTTTTATCAGATCTTTGTGCAAATAATTTCTATATGCAAAAAGTTCCCTACGACTCAATTTCTTTGACAAACAGTCATTAATTAATTAACTTTACCTCAATAAACTATTCAGTTACCGGTTTATTGAATACTTGAAACCGGTATTGAAATAAAGTTAAAACACTGGAGTCCCGGTTCTGATAATACCAGTATTGCAATTTAAGCTTTAATTGGAGCTGGAGTGTGATTCAATAGGGTCCAGCGAACACTAGTGGCATGGATAGAACGTAAAATCAGTTATACAAACAACCAAGCGGTTGAAAACTTGACAATAATATTGATTTATAAGTTTCTACAATGGATTTACTTAAAAATCACAACTCATATTGTGATATTTGTGACTAAAGACCTCAGTATTGACTCAATTCATGACCAAATCCAGATGCTGCCCACAAAGTTCTACAGTGACTGTAGAGACCATCCTAACCCAACCGTAAAAGCATGCTTAGATTCCTACGATATTCACGCTCCTTCAGACTACGCAAGACCGCGAGATATCTTGCTTCTCAAGCTCCCCTAGACAACCTCAAATTGTTTCCTTCACAAATCCCTTTTTCTCTGTCTGGTATGCCGACTCCAGAACAGGATAGCAGAAGAATAGAAGAAGCTACTAGAGAAATTTCAGAATGTGTGGAATATAGAGATATGACACTCTCTCAAGGTATCTCACATGCAAGTAAATTTTAAAAGAAATCCCTCGAAGCTATTGCATCATGAATCAGTGTCACCACCGTCAAGAGATCTTCACCTCATTGAAATCATCATTACCACCCATCACCATCTTCATATTTTTTCTAGTAACAAGCGAAACGCAAACCCGAGACAAAAGGGAAATAAGGGCTTTACGCCTTGGGTCCCCCATATAGCGAATATTCACATGATCATCGTGACATTTCTACAATACCTCTCTTTTGAACGACCTCAATTTAAAGCAAAAAATCTCTTAATATAAACATCTTACAACCTATACAAAATAAGGCAGATGGACTTATGATTCAATGTGTAAAAAATTTGTAGTCCATGTTCATTAAAAAATACTTTCCATCCATCACAAACAAAAAAACCTTCTCACTTGCCAACTGTTTCAAGACAAGATAAGTAATCTATTCAAGGCCAAAGTCAAATTAACTTTTAATGCAACCGAAGTAAATTAAAATCACACGCCGTGTGTCGAAACTTTAATTTCATAATGAAATTTAATGTTCCATCGAAATGTTAGACTTTTAAAATAATTGTAATAACGAAGCATCTGAATTGTATTGAACTTCATTAGAACAATCATAATATTTGAACATTCCTTGATTGCCAGAAAAAATTATGAACACTATTCTTTCATAATCAAAATAATAAAACTTTTTTAGTTCCAATTCTACATTAAATTTATAAAATCAGGACCGGTTTCGCTCATAATGAGCGTTATCAACTTATGATACTCGCTATGAGTAAAATCGGTTCGGAACTTATAAATTGAACGTGGAATAAGTACTAAAAATGTTTTATTATTTTTATTATAATGCACATTGCACCAAGTATTGGCAGTGAACACCTTAAAAGTGACTTTTCTTACATACTTATAGCTCGGTCAAAAAAAATAAAAAATCAATACAACGGGGTAATACATAGCAATGTGTTCATTCATTAATTAAAAATAACTTTGATTATTCCATGTATGATGCTACTATTCGTGACACGTGTTTTGCCTCTTTCAGAAGCATCTTCTGACTATCTTAATATGACAAATTTGTTATATTCTTGAATAGTTAGAAATACCATCTCTTCATACTTAAACATCTTTAGTGTGATCAGGTGTATTAAGCGATCTTTTAAAGTGTTAAGAAATACATTTGTAAATTTAAAATTGGATTAAACTACCAAGTTTGTTTCTTTTGAATCAGACAAAAGTCATTGCTTTTCTGAAAACTTTTATTCAACGATAGGATTTGCAATATAACCTTATACTGATAAATCGAAAGCAATATGACATTAAAAATACGCCTTTTTGTAGATATCTAAAAAAATCTTTCTTTGTCGGGCGTATTATGGTTGGTATTATTAAGTTTAAACGTCAACCGGTTTGAAGCCATATTTCTATTTCAGCAGTCTAAGGTTAATACTGTCATTGACAGATTTAATGGTTCAAAAGTAATATTTATTATATTGAAAAGTAATGAAACATTTTCTTTTACTTACAATGAACACGTTAAGAGTGATTAATATTTATTATTTGTCAGTGTGAAACTCAAAACTATTCATAGAAAAGTGCAAAATTAAAAAAACAAACAAATTTTTTATTATTAAGTCTGAAAATATTTATGTGTGGCCGACCAGAGACATGCATTGTGTTGTTTGGCCTACCGAGTGATTTCAATTGGGCCTCCCTGCCCTGGATAGCAAATTTAAATTACGATATTGAGTATTCACTGAAAAGCTGCTTATCCTTCGAAAGACTGTCGTTGAAAAATAGCTCAAAGGCCGAAGGGGGGTCTAAAAAGACTCATAGACTGCAATAAAAAAAGGATTGATTATGCTTTGATATATCTTTATACATCGTTATATAAAAAAAAATATATGAAAATCGTTAATTTTCCAATAATTATTCATATCTTAAGTCGCGCATAAATGAGACAACCTGATTGTGTTCTTGTTTATTCTAGATTGGAGATATCATAACTGTGAATGCGACTTCTTATCTACACCTTTTAATTTTATTTGGAATGTTTGTTGAAAGAGGCGCGTTTGAGATAAGATAACTTTATCGTAACAGTGGTGGTCGACTGTTTTACCCTCAGCCAAGCAAAAGTTATGTATGTAATTTAAAAACAGTAATAAAACCGGTGATTTGGTTTTGTATTCTACTATAACTATAGAAAATAGTGTTAATGTAATTCAGAAATTGAATAATTACTAAATTTGTGTTGTGCGATTCTATAAATTGATATATTCCCCTAGCATATTAATTTCTCGGCAAAGCACCCATTATAAAAAGTGTCGTGTGGAAATAGTCTGTTAAATAACATGTAAGCAACAATTGACGGTAAATTAACATGGAAAAAGTCGTGTAAAAATTCCCAAACAAAGGTGCATTGTGGAGTTGGGAATTATTCTGATAATGGCTTCCTAATATTTGTTTGTTAATAATAATTATAAAGTGAATGTATTTTTTTTTCTTATCGATCGTGGGAAGTTAATCCATTGACGTCGTTCAGAAATAGCACCATTCAAAATTTTCGAATGCAACCTTTACGTAAAAATGTTAAATGATTCTTATCAAATTAGATTATTTATAAATTTCAGTGTCAAAAAGCTTGTTTAATTATCTATCATAGGGATTTCATCATCCTTTTATATATTCAACCACTATTTCTGAAAATGAGAACTTGTAACTTGTATTAAATTAAAAACGGTTTTTTTTTTAATATTATTTGACGTTCAATATAGGTATGATACGTATATCTTTATTGCACTACTTTAGATACGTTTTGGGACGTATTGAATATTTAACAAATGAAACTACATTAATCAGCTATTACCTTCTCATCCCAAAATATTAATAAAATAATAATTTATACACCCAATAGATTGCCATTGTCACCTGTCAAAAATAGATCAACACGTAGACTAGGCATGGGCAACCTTTCCTAAGCCTGGGGCCAAATTATCATTCTGTCTCTGAGTCAAGGGCCGGACTATTTTTTTTAACCATGTTTGCTCCCAACTTAGCTGCTGCCAGCATTTAGACTCCTCACGTAATGTTTCTCAACAAATGTTTTATCTACGAGAACTGCTTGTTACTCAACCTCTCATTTTCGAAGAGGGACGGGTTGGAAAGGATGAGATAATCGCTGTCAGTATGCGTCGCTCTTTGGGATCGTAAAGGTGGGAAGAAGTTTTAACAATGCAAACACCCATTGCCCCTGAGCAGAATCGATTTATCGACTGGAAAAAATCTGCTCGCACCGGGAATCGAACCCAGTGGTCCGACACAGTAACCAACGACGTTTACCACTGCACAATGGACCGGACGGATTTTTTTTATTCTTATTTGACTTTAAATATATGGAACGTATATCTTTAATGTACTACTTAATTTATCATAGATTAAATTACTACTTAAGATACATAGGTAATGAACAAAGAAAACGACTCGCTTTATCTTTGCTTTGATCATTCCAAAATATCAATAAAATAGTAATTGGATAGACGCGATGGATTGCCATTGACACCTGTCAAAAATATATCAACACGTAGGCTAACAGATACACTCTATCTTTGTATCCGCATAACGAATAAATGCGCAAGTTTTACAGACAGATGAACAGAAAAAGACAATATATATTTTAATCAAATTATAGTTAAAATACAACTGCACAAATTATATTTGGTTAAATCTACAAACCGTCATGCTTTCAGAATGTCTGTTAGCATAGATGCCATAAGAAATCTGTTTTGATATGAAAATAATTAAAATAGAAATCGTCCTATCAATATATTTTTAATTAATTATATACATAATTGTCAATGAATGGATTTCAACGAGCCTATTTCATTCAACTTAATTTTTCAGTCACATTTATATAATTACGTCATATAATATTGTACAACTTTAATTTATACTTAATTTAACAGCTTACTTTTACCATTAAGTCATTGATATCTCACCATAAATATCATATTTAAAAGCTCCGTTAAATAAAGCGCTTAGTTAAGAATATTGCATTGCGCGAGCAATTTTATTTCTTCTGAGCTGTAAAGTTATTTAAAAATATTCAACGTAAAAATTGTTTAAGCCATGTAAATTTCACTTTCTATTTCATTTTGATTTGTTGTTTCAATCGGATGTGTGCGTAAATTAAATAATTATTTAAATTTAACCGCAAATTATTTATAATATTGATAGGCGACTTAAATTACTTTCTTTTATTTTATTATGAAATACAGCTCTTAAATAGAGTATCGTACCAATTAGCAATACCTGAAAAAATGATTTCTCATTTTAAAGTTTTTTATATAATACTAGTATTGCTACCCGGCTTAGCTCGGACTAAGCGACCAATAATTATTTAATGTAATATCATTCCCAAAGAATTAAAGACCCACAGACATACATATGTACATACATACGCCGTTTCGGTATTTCTAGTATTGCTACCCGGCTTCGCTCGGACTAAGCGACCAATAATTATTTAATGTTATAACATTCCCAAAGAATTACAGACCCACAGACATACATACATACATACGCCGTTTCGGTTTTATATATAAGATAGTTATTGGATATACTCTCGCGTAATTAAAACTATATATGCAGGAAAACGATTGGTATCTTTATAGCAAATAAAAAGTTTTAAATCCTAAAGGACGAAAATAACAAAATGTGGATTTATTTCCCAGTAGAGGTTAGTATGACTAATAAGTTCCAAAAAATTGCGTATAAATGACATTAAATAGATAATAAAATTAAGCAATCACTTTAATTTTCGATATAAATACTGCTCGTGTCGATACATTTGAAACGGTTATTTACTTTTAATACAATGAAAAAAAAACACTTTGTTCTGAAAAATGACGGTCTTAAAATATAAAAAGGGTATTCAATATTTATATTGGAACACTTTTACAGTATTTTTAGTGAAATTTTTTAGCATTATAAATTCATTTAAATATGAAAGTTTATCGATAGATCAATCAGTGAAACTCTCTTTGATAAGCATCTTCAGACTTGATTAATTTACTAAAACATTTATTGTGGCTTATTCTATAATATCATGAAATGTTAAGCACCTTAAAATCAGTTAAAAATGATATTTATAAGCGAAACTAGATGTCACTTTTGATGTGAGATTTATTTTTATACATATAAATGAGGAGTATAGTGTATTTAAATAACCTTTTTTGGTAATGTTTAAATAACGTGAGGTACCGTAAAAATATTTTCTAATCTCTTATTGTATATTTCATCTATCAGTCTGTATTCATTACTGTCATTTTCATGCTACGCGTATTATGAATTGCGATACTTATTACCGGCCATTTTCCGTTCATGAACTTGTATAACTGGTAAGTCAGAAATAATAGCTGATACGCAATCATGCATGTATAAATAAGAAAAAAAAAAGAAACCATTCGTGTAAAGATTTCCAGCAAACTGTCAACGACTTACTGCCGACACTAATGACGAGAAAAAATGTATCGAGATGTGTACAAAAATCACTTTCGCTTCATATTATAAACAAGTGTCGTATTACAGACATGCCAATAAACTATGTAATACAGGTTCAAGTCTCTTGAGTATTATAAGATCGATTGAAACTAATGATACATTTTACATTGTAGCATTTTTCTTGATAACATTAAACCCGTCTTAGATTTAGTCTTTAGAGTCTATCGCTTGACTAAACTAAGCGGAAGGTGTTTGATATGTTAAGGTTAACCTTAAAGCTCTTCAGTATTTTTAAACCGAATGATAATGTAGTACTACTACATTATAATTCGGTTTAAAAAGTAGGCCTTAACGGCCGGATAGTCTATCAGAGAGTACCTTTTGAGATTACCGATTTACGGATTTGCCTACCTTCTCACCTTCCGCACGCACCACTATCGATAATAATCAGTTGACAATTAGTAGAATTGGGAACGAACGGATAGCAGTGTTGGAATTCGATACATATCCGTCATAACCTACAACTGTCAGACGCTAAGTATTTACGTCGCGACATAACCGTCAAATCTATCGACGAAACGAAGGGAAATGTAGCAAAATCTATCGATATATCGATGTATCGTGTGGCTATCGTGACTATTGTTAGTTCTGTGTGTGATTGTGCAATATTGACGAAATGCGTATATGACGCGCGGCAATCGAATCTGTCAAATCCATCAAATGTATCGAAACGAAGCAAAATCTAGCGAAATGTATCGATCCCGTCTGCGCATCAGTGCCGTGCGTGTCTATTGTCCTATTATCGCCGGCCGGTTGTGATTTATCAATTATTAAAAGCCAAAAGTATAGGCAGCGCTCGAAACTCCTTTAGAGAGGGATCCCACCATTCCGGCAGTTAGTATTTCTTTCTTATGTCTGAAGAAAAAAATTGTGCATAGATATTTTTGTAAACTCAATATGCACCTATTTTTGAAAACCATTTCCAATGTAATGTAGAATTAATCATTTGCCACAACTTATGTTGGGATTGGATCGAACTGAAAAAAGGTAAACTATTTATTATGAAATTAAAAATAACTTTGACTTTTCCACGTATTGATACAATACGTGGTATAGTCAAAGTTATTTTTAATTTTATATTAAAATGAACTTCCACAAAGCTACAGACGACGGCATCGAAAGTATTAAGCCATTTATGTATATTGAAGTGTATAACGTTGATAAAAGGAAACAGTTGTTTGAAATCTAAATATGTTGAATATTCTTTTTCGATTCTTTTATTACTATTTCTTAATGACTAAAGTGCGTGGTCAAAAGCAAATGATGATTCATTTTTTATTCATCTGACTTTAATGACACATAATAATTTGAACTACTTCAAAAGATCTAAATTATACTAAACATGTCGAATGCAGATAAAACAATAGAGATATATGTAAGAAAACGACTAGAATAGAAAGAAAATAATATTATGTTGGAACTTTGGAGAATAGCTAAGTTCTGTCAAACTGTCTGCTTATTGAAAGTTAACGAATACCAAGTAAAGAAAGCGATTAAATTAATAAATTCAATTTTCCTGAAAGCTTTTGAAAGCAAGAATTGATCACGATAAAATCACTATTGTGTCCTATAAATTATTCAACGTCCACCATTCTAATTAGATTATGTATTCTGAAAACGTGTACTACTCATTAATTATTATTTAGATGTTGTATTACCAATTCAGCAAGATGGCCGATTGAAAATTTTCCAATATAAAACAATTTTCTCCGTCCGTTTTACATTCTAACGGTTCTTGCATACACAATTCAATTAGATTTACTAGCACTAGAAAATGTTTACAAATATATTTTACAAATGACACTTGTATTTCCAGGCAATAAATTCTCACCTGTTCTGATTACTGTCTGACAGTATTACCTTTTGTCGAGATAAACCAGTTAGTCAATAAACTCAGAGGCTTCTTGGATCAATTAATTTACGTGTTGAATTACAAAAGTTGTTTTTAGTACCTTAATAACTCATAAGGTCATTGCCATTGACTTTGCCTATGTTTATTTAAGAAATTTTACGCCATATATTTACACGCTTATGTTTAATAATGCCTTCATTAATTCACAAAAGATATTTTCAAAAAATCTGTATGCGTAGGAAGTTCTTTAGGACTGTTGCTTAATGTTAACGACGTTACTGCGATTTAATTTGTAATTTATATCTTAAACGATTTTTTAATGTTTTTATTTTTAAAATTACGATAGGTACTTTTACAAGTCGGTCCCTGTGGTCTAGTGGCAAGAGCTTTGTCCTAGCGATCTGGAGACCCGGGTTCAATTCCCGGCGAGGTCAGATTTTTTCAATTGAAAAAAAAGAGATCTTGGGCTGGGTGTATGTTATTTATCGTTGATTTTGTGCACAACTGATTTATTACTTATCATCGAGTTAATCTCGTATGACTTTCACAATTAAGAATATTTGGCGCATTGGCGTATGCCAAATATTTTTTTTTATAAATTTTAATAACATTTAATTTATTATATATATTATTAAAAAAGTTTTAAGAAAAACAAACATTTTATTAAAAGGGGTTGAGAAAAAGATAAGGTTTTTTGATTGAATTGGCATTTACTTGGTAGAACTCCAGATATAACACGTTGAAAAAATAACTACGTATTTTAGTTCTGCAAAAATTATATGATATATAGTTGCTGGCTATTTCAGCTTTTGTTCACATCAGAACTATGCTTAAACAAATTAGCTTAGCTATGACAAATAATAGCTATGTAAAAGAGATACACAATGCATCTTCTCAAATATTCTAACATCATGATTTTATATTGAAAAACATAATATTAAATGTGACGAATTGGTTGCATGTATTTCTCGAAGTGAGAGCTAACCTAGGTTTTTAATGAGTCGGAATAAGCGTACGTTAATATTGTATTAACCTTCCGTTATGACCTGAGTAGCGGTGATGGAATAATATTAGTTTGTTCATTATTAATGTCATTGGATTGATTATATCTATTTATTTCTAATTTTTCCAATGCATTTAGCTAAAGAGTTTTAAGTTATGTTATGCTATTCCTTTATGAGATGGTTTGCGGTTTGCGAATCAAATGATCGTATATGTTCCTTAACTCGAGTCGATACACTCCTGCGCGCTTGTCCGATGTATATCGATTCGCATGAGCCGCAAGACATCTTATAGATACCGATTCTATCAAGCTTATTAGGCTCGTCTTTATAATTTGTAAGGAAAGTTAACCATTACTATTTTTTCGCCGTGTGATAATGTTTATAACCGCTACAAATTTAAAAAAAAACGTAAAATAAATCAGTGTAGAAAGGGGTCTATTTCTTCAAAAATCAATTAAAAATACAGCAATTTTAGAAATCAAGACTATTGACCAAAGTAAAATATTTAATTAATGTACCATGTGTAATAATATACAGTTCATATTTAATTAAACCGTTATATTGTAGGTATTCAAACATCATAGTAATATGCATGACTTATATCCTAATAATCTAGTTATCTAGAATAAACTTGATTAATGAAAAAAATGATGACATGAATTAATTTAGTGCCTCAAATATTAAATTAATGATTTTAAAATCGTCCCAGCTGTATTACAGTTAAATATAACCGATCTATCTGATACGTTTGAGCTCGATCTAAATAGTTTCAGGCTTAGATTAAAAAATATTTTATTTACATCATTCAGTCGTTGATTATTTAGGTTGATTCATAAAATGAAAATCAATCAATATTCAGTAATGGAGGCTTAAAATTTTGATTTTGATGGCGTAAGCCAAAATAGCTATCAGCAAATTTATAAAATAATTTCTGTAGATTTAAAATACATTGTTATTATTATAATGGAATTCCACCAAGTAAATGTCAAATCAATCAATCAATTGAGTTTTATAGTTAACAGAACAGTTATAAACAAAAAATGATCAAGAAACTGTGAGACATCGACACTTCTCTATTATTATTAATGCAAAACTCCGTTGGACAATATAATACCAGAACTTCTATTATTGTCCACAAATACTCTGAAGTTGTGGATAAACGATTTTTTAAGAATGATATCCAATAAGAAGAAACACGTATATATATAAATTCTTTTAGACATTAAAAATATAAGTATGTATGGACCAATCATTAACCTGTTCTGCTGACAGCGGAGTGATCAAAAAGTGTTTGACGGACAACAAGGACCTAACTTGCCCCAAATGGTTAAATAATAGCCTACAAATTACATGGCATTGACATCTTTATAAAAAAAATATTAATATCGTTAGCATGAAAAAAAGCGGGTTTACAAATGTAACTAATTTCGTGTTGAACTGTAAAAATTAAATTGGTTTACATATTTTCACTTAACATGGCTAAAGAAAGTATTTCTTTAGCATTGATATATGACGCCTGTAATAAATCTATCATAAAAAGAATTTTTCTAGTTCCGATTTCTTTTTCACGTCCGAAAAATGCACATCAAACCATAAACATTTTTTTCATAAACAAATTCGAATAATGTTATTTTAATGAATGCCATTTGGTTCATAAAAGTCACGTTATGTTTTCAATGCACCGGAACAAGAACTCATTAACTAAGTTAATCACTACATAAATTTTCATAAACAAAATAAAAATTCAATTTTATAACTATGTCAATATCATCAAGATTCACTTTCGAAACATTAATTTTCAACAACTGAAGTACCTAATATAATATATCAGCTTTATATTTAGCTTTGCACTGTATAATAAACATAAAAATAACTCACCATTTAGCACTAAGGCCCACACAATAATCTTCATTTTGATTTATTTCTTATTTTGTCGTAGAAAATTTAATTGATTCACTTGGTATAACACTTTTTCTCGGGATACAGGAATCAACTTTTTTAACTTGAAGAACTGTAACAAACAAAAAAATAGGTGGGTTTCTTGAATAAAGAAAAAGTAGTTTTGTCTAATCTTAATTTAAAAAAAAAGATCTTAAAAAAATTAATTATAGTTAAAATAGATTTATCTCTGGTTGTTAATATGGTTTTATTATACGTGTGTTATATTCACAGTACAAAAAAACGTGCAGTAATAAAACTTTTTTTTTTTACATCGAAACTGATATCTTAAAAAATCGCTTTTGTTTTAAAGCAAGATTATTTTATTGTTTAAATCGAGTGAATTTTATACTCTATAAATAGTAAGAACAACAAAAGATGGGTTAATTTACATTAGAAGTGTGTGTGTAAATTATGATTATTTTCGTTGTTTTGCCGGCTAAATCCGGACGGTGTCTGCCTTTCCCCCCACTAGGTAGAAGCTTTTAAGGCTATGCATCGTGAAGTTCCCCTCCATCCTAAGCCAGAGAAAGGGGCACCGTGCAAGACTCGGTGATCACCGACTCCAACATGGAGCATGCACGGATATGAAGTCTGCAGGAAACTCACACCCTTGCGTGATGATGAATCTAAGAATTTCCGTCGACATTATAATCTGTTTGGGCTCGCCAAAAGCAATTTTCAACTGTCAAAATACAGTTTTTATATATATTTTTTTTATTTTTCTCATTCTAATACCCATTGCACATTGTTTTCTCAATTCACATTGTCACTTATATAAATTATAATTAATCCAAATAAATAAATTAATTGTGATCAAATTTGCATAATTAAATATAGAATGGAATCATTTACAAATAATACTCTCCATTATTTTAGTAATAGATTTCTCATACATTAACATCATTGACATGTCAACCTATCTCAAGTGATAAACTTGTTTTACGTCGATAATATAAAATTCCTAGATTTTATTTTAATATTTATAAACTCCATTTTAAGTTTTATATTTATTTATATTCCATAGTCCATATTGGTTATTACTCATGTTTTATTACAAGAGTAGTAGAATAACAGAAAGAGATCACATAGAGTTTGTAGAAGGTCACAAGAATTACATTCTAGCGAATATACTTAAAGGTATTTCCTTTGGAATAAAGTTACTTAACCATTCTACTCAGTTATATAGGATGTTTTTTGCACTTGTTTCTCAACTTCGAAAAAAGGATGAAATTGCTAAAGTGGTAAATTTTCCAAGTAAAAAACTTCTCACCGGAAACGAAAAAATCAATTAGAAGATAATGTATTTATTTACAATCAGGAAAAATTTACTATTGGGAAACTTCACGATGAAACAATAACTAAGAATCTACTTTTCTTTGATCATATTGGCTCTATACTTTGAGCATATGTATTCCATTATCTCCGAGTTCCTGACTCAGGATCCTATTGTGAAATAAATAATTATATTTGTCTTCTTAAAAATGGGTGCTGCAAATTTTTTTAATCTTTCAATGCATACTTGTAAACATTTTTGTATTTCAAGTATTAAATTTACTCATTGATTTACGTTAAGCCATACTGTAACTTAGTTCCGTTAATTATTTATTAATAAGCAATCATTAACGTTTTCAAAAAGACATCATTAATGTGTCTCTAATAAAGAATTCTCCTTATTATTTCTATAATAAAAACCAAAAGTCGTAGGTTTATTACACGCACTGGTTTATTATTTCAAAATAATATTATAAACAGTCCCTTTACTGTTACTCAGTCCAGTTTCATAAATTTAAATTTCATGCGTAAATATATTGATAAATCATGTAATAGATAAATTAGTTTCATAACATTTCTTTAATTTAAATTATTTTCAATTAAAATTAACATAATCTATTAATATCATATAATTTTGTCAGAGAAAGCACACATGTATTAGATACAGCTCTAAATGAAACTTTTTATTCTAGTTATTAGGTATCTTGAAGTATTTTTTTAATATGGTTTTGTTCACAGTTGGTTCGATTTAATCTAATATATAAAACCGAAACGGCGTATGTATGTATGTCTGTAATTCCCCTTTGCATTGTTGGTCATTAAGTTGCCATAAAAACGAATATGAAAGAAAATATGTTTGAATTTTTATCGGCGAAGACATTTAGTCAAAATGTAATAAATTAGTCTTCTACTGAACTTTTCCCGGCTTTTATTATTAATAATAATGTTTATTATTTACGTGAAGGTATTATTTAACATTTCTTTGACAGCAAATTAGATTTTTTCCTTGACATTTTAATGGGCGAGAATGGGGCTGTCATCAAATTAAATAAAGTTTGTGATTTTATTTTAACTCTATTTTGGATGTTAGATTTTGTGATATAATTATGTCGAATGATATAACATTAAATAATTATTGGTCGCTTAGTCCGAGCGAAGCCGGGTTACAATACTAGTCATTATATATTTACAATATTCTTGATGCGGCGTCATTATAAATTTTAATCATTAATCGTGTCAATTCTGATAAAATTATCTGAATATTATGCAATTTTTTTAATTTATAGTTTTGTTTTTTTTTTAAATAAATTATTCAATGGCGCTAGTTTATGTTTGCGTTTCCTATTATTAAATGCATTTCAAACGATACAAATTCAATGAAATATGGAACAGTGTATAGAAAATTGGACACAAATGTAATAGTTGTGTTCTACAACATGTCTATAAGATAATTTCATTCAAGGTAAACGGATAATAATAATATTTTTTTGTTTACATACATTTTTTGACTTGCCTTTCTTTCACACAATGTTAACTAACTAACTTACTTGTTAATAGCTCAAAGTTTTTTTGAGATTTCTCTAATACCTCATTGATTTAATAATTTAAAACCGAAATTATATTACTGATTAAATTAGCATTTACTTGGTAGAACTCCTATATAACATTATAACTTATATTGTTTGTTTTTTTACATACAGCTTGTATTATTTATGTTTATAATTGACTAAGATAATATTTTCGATGGTTTTGGCGGTAACTTTGTGGAAGTTCATTTTAATATAAAATTTAAAATAACTTTGATTATTCCACGTATTGTTTTCCATATTTCCATATTTACTTAAGCAAACTTTGCGATAGTAAGTCTGAAGATGCCTCTAAAAGAGGCGAAACACGTGTCACAGTTAGTTACACAATACGTGGAATAATCAAAGTTATTTTAAATTTTAAACTACGATAATGACTAAGCGACCAATAATTATTTAATGTTATATCATTCGACATAATTATATCACAAAATCTAACATCCAAAATAGAGTTAAAATAAAATCACAAACTTTATTTAATTTGATGACAGCCCCTCATGATTTTCAGCAAATGTGAAAATGCGCTTTTATTTCAAAATAAATGATGCTTTATTGATATGGTGCAGTATTTTACAACCAAAATATCCATCCATAAAACAGTCAATAGATACATTATGGATAGCCAGAGATTTTTTTCTCTTCTGATTTCTTTACCACTGTATCCATGTGTATATTTGTATGAAACTTGAATTATATTTTTCCATCAATATAAAATTTACCACTTTGCATAGTCATAATGAATTCAAAATTCTCTGGAGTGATCATGCAGATATGAAATATATCCACTCGTTCATGTCAGTCAATCTAAATGTATATTAGCCTTATAGGTAACTAGTATTGCTACCCGGCGTCGCTCGGACTAAGCGACCAATAATTATTTAATGTTATATCATTCGACATAATTATATCACAAAATCTAACATCCAAAATAAAATCACAGACTTTATTTAATTTGATGACAGCCCCATTCTCGCCCATTAAAATGTCCAAATTCAAGGAAAAAATCTAATTTGCTGTCAAAGAAATGTCAAATAATACCTTCACGTAAATAATAAACATTATTATATTAATAAAAGCCGGGAAAAGTGAAGTAGAAGACTAATTTATTACATTTTGACTCAATGTCTTCGCCGATAAAAATTCAAACATATTTTCTTTCATATTCGTTTTTATGGCAACTTAATGACCAACAATGCAAAAGGGATTTACAGACTCACAGACATACATACGCCGTTTCGGTTTCATATATTTGCTAAGGCAATCGGTGTTTGTGTTGTTAAAAATCAATTTCCACCTTTCCGAATCAAAAAAGCTGAACTATACCATGCTAAACTCAATTCAACCAATAATAAAGTCAACCCTCTGATATGACACGCTTTTTTATGACGTGGGCTGCAGTCTCCAGGAAAATTATTCGTTTTTATGGCAACTTAATGACCAACAATGCAAACGGGAATTACAGACCCACAGACATACATACGCCGTTTTGGTTTTATATATAAGATTGTAAACGAACGTGAAGAAAGTGCGAATGTTTTTTTAATTACATTCACATTTAAAAACACAAAGTCATATAATTTAAATGTTTTATTCACATACCTTGATAGATCAAAGATAATTAATTACCTTTCAAACGTCTGTAACTATTGTATGACTCTAATTCTACCTCTATTCAGATCCTGAATGACGAAGCATATATAATAAGTATTCGTTAGTTAAAATATATTTCTTAATGCTTTCTTCTTTTCCTAACTCTTGCCAAAAATAAATCCTGAACGGCTGACTTACAATCAGTATAGCAAATCAATATATTTCATGTGATACCGCCGTTTGCTGGTTTCCACAGTTGACAAGTCGTTACCTTACTTTGAAAAGGTTTTAATTTAAATTTTTGCCTAACATGACCTTTTGCTCGGAAAAGCTTGTAATTACCGCATTCTATCATATATATGAATTTAGGAATTATCTTTAGTTGAATAACGGAGTTAACAGAATTCCGGAGTTGCACTGCATCTGCACTCTATTTTTACTAAATTTATTTGACAAAGCTCTAAGATGGTCATCATTATTTCCATCAAGAGTTGTGAAAAAATATGCTTAAAATAAGCAATTTGAAACATTTTTACCTGCTCATTGTTAAAAGTGAATTTTATTCAATCGAAACTTCAAACGCTCATATCTCAAAAAGTGTCAAGAGCAGTTAGAACTTTTTCAAAGTAAGGTGTCGAAGTGTGTTTTCATTTGTCGTGTATTATTTATTATGTCTATAATTTAAAAGATAAGTAGAAAGGTAAATGGTGTCTTTAGATGCTGGTGTAGCAGAGAATTAACATACAAAAATAGGGGCGTTTCCAAAGAAATTTCGTAATTGCTTTTTTTCCCAACGTCTGATAGAAATATGTAACGGTGAGAAAACTTGACACCGGTGCAAATTTTGTTCGGCGTGTATTCATAACAATGTTTTATCCATCGTAAAGATGTAATCGATGCTTTTGTTCAACGCGCATGAAATTACAATATATTGAAGTTCATGGATAGTTAACGTTTGAATTGGATACTGCAATCTTAACTATCTAAATATAGTAAAAAATAGATATGCAATTACTAATCACGTTTTTAAGTATGGTTTTTTAATTTCAGATGTATATTTTCAGATAAAGAATAGACTTTTATAATAATGAAGTAAACATAATTTTTTTACGCGTTTTTTTAATGAACATGTATACAATGGCAAGTTAAAAGGAAATTTGTAACAATGTTTATATAGAAATCTCTGAACATTCTAAAAAACGGTCAGCGGATGTGTAAATTGATACCGTTCATCCGATTGCGATAAAACTTTGTCAACTTATTGCTTCCACTTGCGTGACGGCTATAGGCAGGTAAAACTAGCTTACAGTAGGTCTTTTATATAAAAATCAATGTTTTTCATATTTTATGCGCTGCCTTACCGTTCATTTTGACAACTTATTGTTGCACCTGTGCAAAGGTTATAGACATAGTACAATTAATTTTCAGTTGGTGGCACGTGTGTCGTACCATAGACAATCAGCAAAAGACAAACAGCAAACGTCAATCGAAAAATGTCATCGATACCGATCAATGTTAGTGAAATTATTTATCTAAAATATTGTGCATGCGAAAGCACTTCAATAAGCACAAACACCTTCTTTCATCTTTCACTAGTATTTAATTAAATCATTAACTCAACCTTCCAATGCCAATACGATAAAAAAATAATTAAAGAATAATTTATTTAATCCAATGCTCTGGTGGCTAAACTAGATTTTCATCAGTGATTGTGTTTATTATCATATCCAATCCTAATGTGGAGCATCTGATATTTTTATTAAATTTATCTGAACAAAACTTTTTTAAGATCTGCTATTTCTTTAATCGTTGAACGTTTTTCTTCTTAAACAAAATATAATGTTGATATTGTGCAGAGCTAGAAACTAGCTGATAGATAAAATGGAACGATCCAGAATACTAGCCTATAAATTGATTGATAAATGAGAATTTATGAGCTTAGATTCATCACTCGGTTACAGGCTCGGCAAATAGGTGGAAGAAGTATGATAACTTTACATATAATATAAATAATAACACATTTTTATTACTTTTTCCACATGATATTTATTTCATCAGGACCGGTTTCGCTCATGGCGAGCATTATCAACTGATCAACTTATCATCAGTTGATAATGCTCGCCATGAGCGAAACCGGTCCTGATGAAATAAATCTCATGTGGAAAAAGTACTAAAAATGTGTTATTATTTTTATGATTCATAAATGACAATTTATGAGCTTAGATTCATCACTCGGTTACAGGCTCGGCAAATAGGTGGAAGAAGTATGATAACTTTACATATCTCAAAAATAATGATTCACAAATCCTTATTATTTTGATTCTCAAAAGTATTTGTAAATTTGGATCCCGTTTTGTTAAAAAAGCCGTGATAGTCAAACTTTAGTAAAGCATCGGTCTTTTTAGTGTCGTTCATATATTCTGTGAAACTATAATCATGTTTATGTATGTAAATTTTTACACACCTTTTAAAGAACCTTCACATTACCCACACTCCAGTGCTCAAATACACTACAGAAACGCACAGAAGTACTTGCAATATAATAAATACACGTGGATGAAAAAAAATCAACGCTGCACTCTGAGGATCAGACGATTTACACTCAGATTGAGATGGCAAGAACTCCCTGGCTAGATAATTATTGATATCACCTTTAATCACCTCACTAGATAGGAAGAACTGTTGTGGGAACTAACAACCTCAACAGGTTATCGTGTAAGTAATTATAAATAGAATAGTCTATAAAAAATATCAGGTAATTCAATCAATTCATGGAAGTACATAATAAACATAATTTTATCGTAAATACGATCTGATAAAATGAAAATAGGCCGCAAATTTATTATACAAGACAAGCAACAGTAATACATTTATTGAGATAAATGGTTTATTTCTCTTCAATAAAATAAGAGGTAATTTCTTCCGCAAGCTTTTAAATTTATACTAAAGAATCACGCAATTTATTATAAATTATAATAAGAGCCTTGACACTCAAATAGTCTCTTCGTTCGCAAGTTTTTCATCGACTTTTCTACAATAAGTGTTAGTTAATCAAAAAGAACAAGGCCGTGTTTTTAACTTCTTTTTCTAAAGCAAGTTACCGTTCCAAACACGCAATTGATTAACTTTCATTTTCCATTTGAGTCAATAACTTGGAACTGGCGTTAGGTTGTGATCTTAGCAACGACGTTACGTATACAGCGCTCAATTTACCATTTAAAGCAGTATAAACAACTGAGAAAAATATTTAATGAAACTTTGAGAAGCACTTACTTTTTTTTCCTAGTATCGTGTACACTTTTGTTAATCTATTATAGATTTTAAAAAAAATACGTTTTTGTTCTTATTCCACGATGAATTTATGTATAACTGATCAGCTGAAACCGGTGATTTCAATAGTATTTATTACAACAAACAACTTTAAATAATTTCCCGTTTTCACTCAAAACGAATTACCCTGTTAAAGCCCTCCGAATTCATTTGTATTAAATTATAAAAATGAAATATTTTCTTTCAGTAAATGAGGATTTTGGATTATATAAGAGTTCTTATAAATTAACCGACTCATATTTCAAAAAAAAATTCTCCTTTAATTTATCAATTGCCGCAGAAATACAGGTATTTATTGTTTTGAATGCGTTGAAACATCATATGACTGTCATATCAAAGCAATTTACTTATGATTTTATGATATTTCAAGCGATTCAGTTCAATATTTATATAACCAACAGAAAACTGATTTATTTGTCGTCAAGATATAATAAGTATTTTCTTAAAATATCATAATATAATAGGATAAAAACCACCAACCCTGGGACGTTGCGATAAAGATAAGCTAAGGACAAATCCTGTTCTAGTAATATTCTTTCATTAGGGTTTCTTAACCTTATCGCACTTCGGGCGCATTTGAGATTGAAAAGAACAGTGATGGGCGCAGGTTGGATTTTAAAAAGAACAAATCCCAAGTACTTCGTACACATTTATGAATTTGTATCAATGTTTCCTGGGAAGCTTTACATATGTTAAAAACACAATAACACAACAATAAAATATAGTTCTGATAAAATTTGGGTTTTTTCGTCATTTGATACTTTGCCGAGGGCGCACGATAATAGCTCGGCGGGCACAGGGTTAAGAACCCCTGCATTAGGATAACGTGGTAAAAAAAACAATTAAGTGTGGAAAAATTGATCTTCGTTCCAAATTTCAAAATGTTTTGTTTTATTGATTGAGTAGGCATTTACTTGGTAGAACTCCATTATAATACGGAAAAAAAATAACAATGTATTTTAGTTCTACATAAATATTTATGTAGAACTAAAATACATTGTTATTTTTCTTTCCGTATTGTTTTGTTTTGCTTAACCAATGCATTAGTTATCTGTTTCAAATGACTTGAAGTGGTATAATGCACTCTGATTTAATGCGTCAAGCACCGTTGTATTTGTCGGTATGTAGCCGCAGTGTGTTTTCCCTTTCAATGGTCACGCTTGACGCTGCTACATTTTGTATGGTTCTTGTGATAAAGAGAATTGTTGTTTTATTAAATATTGCAGACAATTTTTGACTCCTGCATCTCACAAAGCCTGCACATGCGCAATTCAAAATTTTGATAGACTTTCAAGCCTGTTTCCGTCAACAGAAAACTGTAATTGTGTAGATTTTTTCATGAATTAATAAAATTTAAATTTAAATTTCTCAGAAGCTCTCAAGACGTACTCGCACGCTAATTTCCAATTAAAGTCCAATATTTAGATTGCCTACCATGTATTTCTGGAAAATAATAACAACTATTAAAAGCAGTAACAAAATACAAATTGTTCATATTTATAATTTATTGAACATTAATATCTTCTATGGCGCTAGTGACAAACATTTGCTTACTATTTACACTATTTGACATAATGATTAATACCAGTTTCAAGCCTAGCTAAAAATAGCACCTTGAAAAAATAGCTATGTATGTATTTTGTTTATATAATAAATACATAATATTTAGTTTTAAGGCTATTGCGGCTTTCGCCGTCGTCAGAACCATATGCATAAATAAACATATAGGCGTAGAATAGGTAAATAATGCATTTTCTCAACTATTCTATCATCGAGATTTCATATTGAGACGAATTGGCTTAAAGTATTTCTTTAAATGATGGCAAATCTGGGTTTATCGATTGGTAATGAATAAAACTAAGATAGATAATAGAATAGATAAAAAAAGATGCATTGTGTACTTTTCCTAAGCCAGTATTTACATAAATAAATAAATATATGTTTAAATATAGTTCTGATGAGGCCGTAAGCCAAAAAAGCTATATTATGTTTGCAGAACTAAAATACATTGCTATTTTTTCACTGTGTTATAATGGAGCTCTACAGTGTAAATGCCAAGCAATGTTATACAGAGAACGACATAAATAACACAACAAATTAATTACACGAAAAGAGTAAAAATAAAGCACCAATTTCACTGCTGAAAATGTCCTTCTTAAGAGGCAGTGCATTGATCAGCCGAACTGCCCTTGCGACTGGTGACTCAAATAACCTTCCCAACAAACAAGATCTGATAAAAACAATCATTCAATATCCGATCGATTGATTTGAGAAATAAATCATCAAACATAGTAAACAATCAAACGGAATATGAGTATTCTTAAATATGGTAAATCTACAACGACATCAAACCTTCTCCTGACAATATTTTAAGCACGTGCAACTGGTCACGTAATCTCTTTTTCATCATAATAATTATATGCAAAAAAAAAACACAATGCGGTGTTGGCGTTATCAAAACACTATCAAAATGTATATCACGCCATTGCCGAAATGAACACAGCAGGTTAGTAACACATCTCAGTTGCAATGTTTATTTTTATATTTTTTCTGTCCGTATTTTTAATATTGAGCATTAACAGTGGTGTAGTGGGACCAGGTCGAGTCAGGTTAGCGACCTGGAAACTGTTAATGAGCCAGGGCGCCACCCTGACACTTTTTTGACTTGTAACTTAATTTTCAAGTACGTACATATGTATGTATATTCAAAATACTGTTCATAATTTTTTAGAGTATTAGTTCAAATCAGAATGGTCAGAAGCACATTTTTCTCAGTAAAATAAAAATTACATGAAAATATGAGGTGTAAGGCAGTGATGCACAACCTTTTTGGAAGAAGGGCCAGATAATCAATTCGAGGAACGCATATTTTAAGTGTACATAAAATTTAAATTTTTTATTGTTTTATATTGTTCTTCCATCGTTTGTATAAAAAAGGTTATTGATATTTGTCATTGCGGGCCGCATGAAATGTCATTTAGGTGGACCGCAGGTTGTGCATCACTGGTGTAAGGACTCAAACATTATTAGAACAAAATCGCTTTCAGTACCAAACGTTTACTCTCGATCTATAATAGGTCAAGTGATTGATTTTCGATATATTTTTGAAAATTTTTATATTTCTATCATCATGTACATCGTACAAGAAGTGAGTACAGTTTAAAAAAAATGATGATTTTTTTAAAATTAAATTGTTAAAACTTGTGGTTTTTTATTGGCGGAAAAAAATGGGAAGAAATCAATGACCGACCTGGTACCTATTTATTTACAACTACACCACTGAGTATAAGAGTACCGAAAAGAATACAAAAGAAATTCATAAATACTTTCCCTCTTTCGCTCGCACTATCGAAATTATTATTCAACCATTACACAATGCCATTTTTTCTCACTCAGTTCACAGTGTTTATTTATCGTGGATCTATAGGTAACATTTTGTCAGTTATTCGGCCAGTATGAGCGCATAATTAAAATACTCCTTCAATATCGAACAAGGTTCTAAAACTAAAGGGTATTTCAATAGGGACGCTCGAAATATGTTACTTTGTCCTGCTGAGTAGATTATTCATTGTTTAGTGGCCAAATTTGAGTCAACCAGTCTGGTAAATAATCGGCCAACACCTACCTGTACGTCATCAAAATACAATATCTGGTGAAAACATTGCTGCTGTGTGTGAAAGTGTACAGGAAAACCCAAGGCAGCTTATTTCTCGTCGATCACAAGAACTTGGATTTTCTGCGACTTCAATTTGGCGAATTTTGAATCGGGCCTTATGTCTGCACCCGTATAAAATCCAACTAACCAAGGAACTTCAGGTAAACGACCACAGACAACGCCTGATTGGGTTCTGGAGCAGTTGGAAGTTTACCCAAATTTGTCAAAAAAGTCAACTTTAGCGACATGGCCCATTTTATAATGAATGAATATTGGCAGACATTTGACGCTATATTCCATATTTAATGCCGTAAAATATACTTACAAATGAAATTAAAATTTAGTCGAAATCTCACAAACAACTTGTTTTATTTACATTTCAAAACTAAGCGTCCTTATAAAAAGACCCTTTATTTCTTGATTGAATCAGAACTCGATTTTAAGAATTGTATGAGAATACGTTGAACATTTTTTTTTGTTTTATGTTACTTTTTCGATTATTCAGCGTTGTCTTTGGGCAAGTTCATTTTGTAAAAATACCAGGACTGTGAAGTCGGAGTCGTCGTCTTCGCGCCGTTTTGGCCGCATTCGTACTTGGAGTCGGAAATCTTGAAATGTTTATTTTTGCATATAATATCCCAAATTTGGCTACTGACCGGATTGGTTGGTTGATATTTACATAGTTGAATACACATTAATAAAAAAATTAGGAAAAAAGTGACTGAATTGAACTTTTTTAGGCCTGAGTCGGAGTCGTGTTTTTGGTAAATGCTGGAGTCGGAGTCGTAGTTTTCGAACAACACCACAGCATAGGAAAGTACGATTGTTAACCGTTTTATCCAACTATTATATAACTAACAATCATACGTGATTCGATTCGCGAATATATCAATAATTGACTTTTGACTTCAAGTATGCAAAGTTTGTATGATTATCTTTAAATAATATCATGTTTCAATACTTTCAAAAATTATATTGGTACATTGTCGTTATTAGTATATAACTCAATTGTATACAAATAGCATTGTTCGTATTAGCACGTAATTAGTTGATAATTATCATGATGAATGAAACTGGTCCTAATCATTAAACAACATTATTATATTTTTTATGTAGTATATATATTTAAAGAAAAAACTAAACAGCCTCGAATGTGAGTTTGAGAAGTATTGTAAAAAGTAAATAGTATAAACCTTCTATTCACGTATGCATGCATTATGTGGAGCAATAGCATTAGTAAGTAATCATGATTAGCATTGCATGCAGTGGCGTTCTAAGAGGGGGGGAGGTTTGCACTAAGTGCATGAAGTTGACCAATCCGAGTGGACATGAATCGGTGACATAATATAAACTACTAGTATTGCTACCCGGCGTCGCTCGGACTAAGCGACCAATCTGAGTCTAGCCTCTCGTTCCTCGGCAGTTTCACCCAAATTAAACGATCTTTTCCGTTTTGACATGGCTCTAAGAGGAGCAAACTATTTGCTCTATCAATATTTTGCAGAGCAAGCAATGCCAAGCAAGGCAGAGTAACAACTGTTCCCAGTTTAGAAGTTTATGTCCAAGTATAACCAGTAAAAACGTCGCGTTTCCAGCCCGTCCGAGCGCGTCCGTCGTTTAGACTTTTCGAGCTAGAATCCGTCCATCTTGACCAATGGGAAAGCGGGCTACAAAGTTTCAATAATTTGGCCAATAGGATTGGCGCTTATTTGACAATTACAAACATACATCCCCCGTTTCGGTTTTATATATAAGATTTGTACAACTATATTTTGCAGGTTTGTAGTCAAGTGTCAAAACGGGGACCTTGGTCGAGGAGCGCACGGGTTTTAGTCCCAGCCCAGCTGGTTTCATTTTTTAATCGAATTATTGATTTCTATTCGGAGACATGAATAGTATTTTCTACAATACCCTCGTACATGCATCAGACACTGAAAATGAAACGCAGAAAGAGAGATTAGATAACCAGTAGCCCTGTCTCAATACTATCCTTTCTATCGCTGTGTTAAGCAACTGTGTAGGAAACAGCTCTCGTGGTATTTGTGGTGGGAGATAAACTCGATAATAGTGCATGGTGAAAAAATACATTTATCGAAATAGGTATCCGATATTGTGTGAGACTAATTTTAATAAAATATTCATTTTTTTGATACATATTTATGTATATAAAGTAAGAAATTAAATTATAATTATTTTCAATCGTGATAAAGGGTGCATATCTATATACAAAAATGAATGTCTGTATGTATGTCCGCTATGGACTACTAAACCGCTCGACCGATCGATGTGAAACTTTACAAATTTATTGAGTGTACCCCCGCGATGGTTTCTGGCCTACCAACCCCTCCCCCCAACCTCCACCCCCAAATTTTCTTTTTAAACTTTACGAATTTTTTGAGTTCACTCCTTCGAAGGTTTCTGGAATCCCCCCCCCCCATACGCCTCCCAAACCCCACGTCGACAAACAACCCCCTTCCCCCCCAAAAAATGATATCGAATTTTTACAAATTTCTGGAGTATTGAATACATGCAAATTGAATATATGTGTAATGTCTTTCCTTCAAATTTATTTTAGATGCTGGCGTAGCAACGCGCGCAGGGTACAGCTAGTTTAAATATAAAGGACGCCACTGATTGTGTGTTTCATTGATTCGTTTTATTTTACTTAGCTGAATAACTTTCTAACTATGGTAAATGTTGTATAATAATTGATAAAATATTTTCACATTCAACTTACAAGTAAATTATGATATCTTAATTAATTAAATTCGATTTATTACATTGTAGGCGTTAAAGGCACTAATATCAGCAAATTAATTTAGAACCAAATTTAAATGTTCTCATTAGTCTCTCTGTAACATTTTCAATCCTATTTTTAGCAATGTATTTATTTATTTCGAACTCTGTATTTATCAATATGGCTTAACCTTTTTCATTCAATCAATCAATTTTAACTAAAGTAACTTTGTAATAGTCTGAAGATGCTTATTAACCGCTTCAGTGCCAAACAAAGTGGTCGCATTAATCATCCTTTTTTCAACAAGAACGACTGATGAAAGAAGGATCATTTTTTTCTAGAGACAGTGTATAGATGTCACTAGCTAAACTACTCCCAACCACCACCTGCCACGGCCTTACATTCGGTATCAGAGATCGTGTCCCGTGGCGTAACAACGTTAAGCGTATCTGTTCTGTTTGCGAGTATGGTGTTGTCTCGGGAGCATTTGCCCAGGACTTGGAGGCCAAGGCACTCAAGTTTGCATTACTGACTCTAAATAATTAGCAAACCCTATACGTTACTGATTCTAGAAATGCTATTTAATGCTGTCATTAATGCAATCAACAAAGGCCGGTTACGGACCTATACGAATAGGTCCGTCCTTGCACCGTATGACGCCGCAAATTTACTGAAGGCCAAATAATTATTTTTATTGGCTACCAAGTCGGCGTGGCCTACTGGCCCGACAGCTGGTCGGACCAACCTGAGTTAATCTTGTCACTAGCTATGAAAAGAAAAATATCAAAAGAATACTTACAAGAAGATATATTTTGCAATATTTGTGACGGTATTCGCGACGTTTGTACGCGGCGCCCACCATTGTGCCTTACGGTACTGAAGAGGTTAAATAAGCGAAACACGTGTGACTGTTTCGTACAAAATACGTGGACTTCTACAAATTTCACGAATCATTCATCGAAAGTAATACCGGTTAATTTATTGATTTATCAAAATTTCCACACGTGTATTTAGTAAAAAGCGCATTGAATCAAACGTACACTTTACTGTTTCACTATGATTATTGTGTGTCGAAAATATGTCACAAATACAAAGGTAGGGCCGAACGCAGACAGAATAATACTTTTTCGATTTGTAAGAATATATTTAATTGTATCTCTTTAGTAAAAAAAAAAGTCCACTGGTCTGCCAAAATTGCGTTAAATATTCCAACGTTCCAACGGAAGACATTAGCAAATAAAGTCATATTATATGAACTCATTTTCAGATATCTTTAGTAAATGTAGCGTTAACTATAATGTCAAGGTTTTCCAATCTCCGACTCCATTTTGCACTGATATACTTAAAATGCAAGCAATATAACTACTATCCATATAATAATACAACTGAGTTCTCTTAGTAATAACATGAAAACAAAAGTTCTTCGATGTAAAAACATTCTGATAATTGCATAATGGTTCTCATAATTATCCAGCCGAAAATAAAAGTACTACATTAAATTCAATAGAAACATAATTACAGAGTGTGTGATTAAAAAAGTATTCATTTCTGAAATAATAAAATCTAAGCAGCACCTTACGACGGGTGCTCGACGAAGTTAACTTTCTTTATCCTTTTTATCTTTCCAAACATAGTCAGCGATTTTTTTTTATGGTGGAATAGTATTTTTAAACTTAGTTTTCAACATTTTAACACTACGTGGAAGCTTACTAAATAAATGAACAGAAAAAATATTTCAGAGAAATAATGATTAAAAAAGTGTTATAAATAGTATGAGATAATTTCATCAGCAACATATCATCTGAGCCATTGAGAGATGAAGAGAGCCGAGCCAAGTAACAAAATCATGACATTTTTTTATAAGCTCATAGCGTTCTTTTATTCTAGAAAAATAAAATACTATTTCAGTGTGTATTTAATAATCTTACTTCACTAATACGATACTTTAAGGTTTGAAAAAAATGAAACTGCATCTCACTTATGTTTTCTATAAATGCTACATATCCTTACTTCACTTCTCAGGGGCTCAATTCATGTCATATAAACATTCTTAGTCTCTGCGAATATTTTCTTTTAGTAATGAAGTGATAATCTTTATTAAATTAATACCATAAAACGGGGTGAATAGAGACTGCGGGGTGTATATAGACAAAAACAAGGATTGGACTTTAGCACAATTTTACTAAGTATCCAATGTATTTTTTACTATTTATATATACTATCTCTCAAATGATAAAACCGAACCAAACAAATGATTGAAACAAACGTGTTTAAGCTCAATACCTGTGTATCCTTACTTTTTCACCTCTTATAAACTTCTCTTTTATTGCACGAAAATTAAATTGAATAATGTTTTTTTAGTTAAAATATATCGTAAAACGGGGTGAATAGAAACTCATATAGAATAGAGGTTCATAAATTCCAATCATTACAATCTGTTGTCTTGTCTTTATTCACCGGCAAAGTCTCTATTTACCCTCTATCGTCTCTATTCACCCCGATTCAATGTGAATAGAGACATCGAACAAAATTGACTGTCTTTATAAAGATAGTAAATATTTGAAAATTATTGTCATGAATAAAGAATGATGAACATAGAAACAAGTTCCAAGCCATTCATATTTGAATTATGTGGCGCAGATATGAAGATACATAGCCGTGAAGGGTAAAAAGTGCCTCTATTCACCCCGTTACATTTTTTTTCATATTAAACGTTATTAAACGATTATGCACTGTAAAATAATCTTCATTTTTTTAAAGCCCGCTCATAAAAAATCCAAATTCAGAGCATTGATACATATGTAGATTGATTAAAATATTTTGTAAAAAAAACGTGCCATCAATAATTTATTCTACACAAGTAGACCAACAACAAGTATGTATGTACTTAAATAGGATTAGACAATGATTTTGCTTATCATTCTAAACGTACTTCTTACCAATGGCAGGTAATGAAATTGCAAGTCACAGTTATATTAGTAATTGTAACCATAGAGCATACATGGGCAACCACCGGCCCGCCGAGCAATTTTGTCCGGCCCTCATTTATCTCGGTGAAGTAATAGAGAAAGATTTGATACGATGTTCGCTGACTTCAAAAACAATGACTCCACATTCACCATATTTGCTCGTCTGATGGATGCAGATGTAAATAATGTGCCAGCAAATTTACAGATGGAACTTATTGAGCTTCAGGGGGATTTAGTACTAAAATCGCAATTTAACAAAATTGCATGGTGGAAGAAAAATATACAAATTTACGCGCATTTGCAATAAAAATCATTTGTCCTTTTGGGAGCACATATACGTGTGAACAGTTTTTGTCGAGGATGAAGGACACTAAATCAAAAATTCTAACGAGGATAATAAGAGAAAATCTCAAAAATTCTATGCGATTATCTTCAAGAAATATCAAAGCCAATATTGATAGTCTCGTAATTCAAGTACAAGTACAATCTCAACACTTAATTTTGTAATCAGTTAATATTATATACTAGACAATATATAAGAAGTTACAACGTGTTTTATTGAACTAAATATTACTTTATTATGTTTAATAATTTGATCCGGCCCTTGATTCGGAGACTTATATTTGGGTGAACAAGTTGGTTGTCCCACCACCCTTCCGTTATGTGTGTGCAGCCGTTTTTCATAGCCGCCTTCCATAACGCTATACGATCAAGAAAAGAAACGAATCTACTCCTCACTTACTTGGCCCGAGACAGAGCTGCACGGGACTGATCTTTTAACCATGCACTTAGGTGCTTAAAGAGAAGAAAAATAGAAAGAAAATAAAAAAGAAAATGTGACTTGCTCAGCCACTTTGTTAGAGTGATATTAAGTATCCTATGTATCTGTATACTGAGAATCCGTGGAGTTTAATCTACTTCGCGTCGGAGACTTATTTTGGCCCCAGACCTAGGAAAAGTTGCCCATGCCTGCCATAGAGAATTTATAGTTAAAAATTAAATAACATTTCACTGACAAGGCCATCGCTGCAAAGTGAATTAATAGTCTTGTTACATGAACTTGGCATCACATTAATTATGAAGACAATGACACCTAATTAACATTTTTGTAATTGTTCAGGAGTAGAAGAAGAATTTTATAGAATATTCTATGGTAGTGAAGAACCGTCTCGCTCCTTTTTTTTACATCCTGGAGACAGCATATTTTTTTTGTCTCGCTTCTTCTGCACCGTGAGTTTGACTACTGCAACTTTGAATCTACTGTCGTAAACAATGCGTAATTAGAAAACGTTACGAGTAGAGACTCCAATTCGAGTATCGAATGCTCGAGAATACTTGACCATTTTTAAATACTCAATACTCGAGTATGTTGAAAAATTCTCGTTATTTCTAAATTAAGATTTACTTCCTCAGTTAAAAAAAAAAAATATAAATAATGTTTCACCGTTACGTTTAACTGAGTCTTACGCGAGGATTTTACTGTCAGGAAATATATTTTTTACAAATGTTTTTTCCGTTGACTATGCTAGGCGAGAATTTATGTGGTTACGTATGCTTTGGGTCATGCTGACTTTTCTTATCAATTGCAAGTTTATGATGACGAGAGTCTGTGATGACAATAGACAAAATAAAATAATCTAACAATATACACAAATTTGAACTATTTATATATCTATTTTGGTGTATCTGAAATTACTCGAGTATTTTAAAACTGTATTACTCGATACTCGAATAGTTGATGTGTCGCGTAATTGGAGTCTCTAGTTAGTTAGAGTCCTAGAGTCCTAGACTCGTCATACATGCAGTTTTTGCAATTCTCTAAAATGCTAGTACATACATGAAATCCGTGATAACTCGGCACAAGTCAAGTCGGCACATGGCACGTCGACACATGTCAAGTCAGCACATGATGATTGACACATAGACAATTCGGCACCTTGACATCTTGACAAAAATTTCCTTTTTGTAATACAGTGAAAAAATATATTTGAGCTCTACAAAAATAATATATTTTTGATGGCTATTTCATAATAATGCTTGAATTGTGACCAATTGATATTATTTTTTTCTGGAAATGAAAGCAAATCTGGGTTTTTATGAGTGGTAATGAACGTTTATTAGTTTTACATCAAGATGATATTGGTAAAATGGCATTAGCGATCTGTAATGATCTGAGTATTGATGTTGGATTAATGTCTGTTTGCTCATTAAAAATGTAATTGGATCGATGCTATCTATTAATTTCTAATTGTTCTAATGCATTTATCTAAAAGCCAATTAGTTATGATCAATTCATCGTAATTCTGTATTGGGAGCTAGATATGGATATGGCTGGCTATGTTAGATTGTAATAACGACATAATTGTTCGTAATTATGTAGGCACTCACTTCCCCTAGTGTGCCAAAAGGTGTTTTCTTCCATAAAACACCCCCTTCGTGCAGTTTTTTGACGGATATCGAATAAAAATAGGAGTGGTTTGTCAAGTTGTCTAGGCGCTGAATTGTATATGTGCCAACTTGTCATGTGCCGACTTGAATGTATCGACGTGCCATGTGCCGACTTGACTTGTGCCGATTGGTCTGGTTACCACATACATGGAATTAAATTAGTGTATTTAGGTTTTCTTAAGATGTTACATACTTAAGTCATTTTTAACAAAAATGTGTCTCGTAGCGTTTTCGAAATGCACGATTCAATTGTCAACAATGGACTTTGAAAACATTAAACACCAACTTTGAAACAAATTAAACATATAAATGTAATATAACTACTGCAGTCTTGAAGATTGATTATTTAAAAAAATCCAACTACTTCCGTTAAGACAACAATTAAAATTACTACTGATATTTTAATTACAAAATTGTAATGTTTCAATTGGTCGAATCAATCAATGTCTTACTGTAGAACTATGTATATATTCTGGATTTTTTACTCGCCTGGTCTTGCTTTTGATCTTAACAATCAAAATAACTGACCGTCCGTATTCATTGCATCCGTAATAAAATATTTGAAGCGTGTAAGAGAACGACAGAAAGTGTTCGCTTGTTTATTCACAAGAAAATATTGTTTTATGATGAATTACTAATCGTAGCACTCACAGCAGGAAGTCGGATGTTGATCATGTTGCTTTTTAATCGATTACAATGCCTGTCAATTTTGATTGCTTATCGATAGTGTTTTTATTAAATAGAGTGTTTATTAGAGATCTGCACAGTCTCGGGTAAGTCCGCAGGCCCAAGCCCGGCCCAGCCCGCGGATTAGGTCGAGACGGGTAACTGAAGGCTTGGATTCGGGCTAGGGTACCAACAAATAATCGATTATTCCGGACGTATACGCCAATATCGTTTATCTTAATTCAATACATATTATAAATTGATGAGTTAATATTAAATTATTTTTAATGTTAAAAAAAATATTGATGAAAATACTTTCGATGGTTTCAGCCGTAACTTTTTGGAAGTTTATTTTAATATAAATAATGTAAGTAATGGCGAGCAACCTGTCCTATTAAGAATATTATTTACTAATACTTCTTTTTTGGTAAGAGTTTTGTTTATTTCTAAAAATTCTAAGGTATTCATCTTTAAACCCTTTTTATTTACTCGGTGGAGTATTTCTAAATTACTACTCAGAAAAATTGTTACTTTTTAGACATCTTCCGAATTCTTTCCAATTAATAGAGTAATCACTAACCTATCTGATTGATTGCAGCTCATTATTTTAATAGTTTGTAATGTTTATCGTCATTAGTAGTCTGATTATTTGTTTGCTTTGTTTCGATTCTATAACCCCCTCCTTGCTTCCCGTAAAAGGAAAAAATCCCAAACTCCATTTTATAATTTCATCATTTAAAATGTTAGAATCAATCTTGCTCCATTACTTAACCAAACTTTGCGATAGTAAGTGCGAAGATGACTCTGTAAGAGGCGAAACACGTGTCACAGTTAGTAGCACAATACGTGAAATGATCAAAGTTATTTTAAATTTTATGTTATTTTTGAAAAGTTGAAAAAACTGCCAGGCATTAAATTTACCCATCTTAATAACATTTCATTATTTTGCTAATATTTGTAATCTTAATAATTTATGAACACATGTTTACATGATTCAAGGAAATCCGTAAACTTAACAATTCAATTAGAGGTACAAACAACAGCTATGTTGGATACATGCATTCACTGAGCACCGCAAGATTAATAAAGCTCATTAGATATATTTAAAAATAAGCCGCCATTTTGATAAACGATTTGTACGAGGAAGTAGAATTGCCCGTCCGCATTCTGTTATATTATTAAAAAAATTAAATCAATCTCGGCTTCTTACAATAAAAGCTTTATTGAATATTTTAATACTGTAATTTTATAGTGTATAAAATTGACCATGACTTTTTTAAAAATGATTTGTGTTGTTTTTCTCAACGCTCTTGTCTGAAACCTAATGACCGTTGATTTAAAAAAAACTATCATTTTATCGTCATACATAATTAACCCAACATTAATTGTTTGGTTACATCTTCCTTTCCTTAGTTGGATTCAGAAATTCCAGTAATAATATTACCAAGTAATAATCATCCCGAGCATTCTATTTTCACCACGTCAACGTTTCCTATTTAATGCGGCCTTCCCATCTGTTACCACGGTATCTCTAGAGGTAATTTTTACCATATCTGCTCCCAACATGGAGCATATGGAGCGTATTTCAACATATTTGTAGTGCATGTCCCGTGCAGCTCTGTCTCGGGCCAAGTAAGTGAGGAGTAAATTCGTTTCTTTTCTTGATCGTATAGCGTTATGGAAGGCGGCTGTGAAAAACGGCTGCACACACATAACAGAAGGGTGGTGGGATAACCAACTTGTTCACCCAAATTTATATTTGTTTCTACAAGAACTGCTTGTTACCAAGTCGCTTAACCTTCCTTCTTCGAAGAGAGTAGGGATTGAAAGGATACGACGAATAGGACAGGATTAGTGATTAGCTAAGCGTTCTCGCTATACGCGGCCTATTGTGATCGGAAAGGTTGGAAGGGATTTTCAACAACACGCACACCCATTGCTTTCGAACAGAATCGATTTATCGACTGAAAAAATCTACTCGTTCCGGAAGACCAACCCGGGCGGTTTGTCGCGGAAGCCAACGACGTTGACTACCACACCACGGACTAAGCTGGAGGTCTTTGAAATATTAAATAATCATATGATGACTTATGTAGATTTCTATTTACTATTGATTTAAAAATTTTAATTGCATATAGTTATATACCAAGCCTTCATATCCCATCTGTAAGTAATGGTGCATAGAAACATAAACGTTGGTCATAATATTGAGATGTCATATACCTATCATCTGTTTTTTGTACATATTACATCTTAATAAAAATAATAAAGCATTGTCAATACTTATTCCACATTAAATATATTAGATCAGGACCGGTTTACAAGCTAATAATAATTAGCTTGTAAATTAAGTAAATTAAAAGTATTAATAATAATGCTCACCATGAGCGAGTCATTCCAACAAGTATTTACAGTGAATACCTTAAAAGTGATATTGCTTCTTGGACGTTTCTGACATCTTTACAAATTACATTAAAATATAAGTTATAATTGTATCATGAAAATATTTTAAGCTATCTTGTATATAAAACCGAAACGGCCTATGTATGTATGTGGGTCTGTAATTCCCTTTTGCATTGTTGTTGCAAGTTGCCATAAAAACGAATATGAAAGAAAATATGTTTGAATTTTTATCGGCGAAGACATTTAGTCAAAATGTTATAAATTAGTCTTCTACCAACTTTTTTCTGGCTTTTATTAATATAATAATGTTTATTATTTACGTGGAGGTATTATTTGACATTTATATGACAGCAAATTAGATTTTTTCTTTGAATTTGGACATTTTAATTGGCGAGAATGGGGGGCTGTCATCAAATTAAATAAAGTTTGTGATTTTATTTTAACTCTATTTTGGATGTTAGATTTTGTGATATAATTATGTCGAATGATATAACGTTAAATAATTATTGTTCGCTTAGTCCGAGCGACGCCGGGTAGCAATACTAGTACATTATATAGAGACTTTCAATAGGAATGCTCGAAATTTGTTACGTTATAGCAGCCATGTTGTTAAAGTGACATCTGTACTTTTGTTTGTAAAGTGTTAAGTAGTGTACGACAAATCACTATGGAAGGTTATAGCGTTGAACAACGTGTGAAAATCATCAAATTTTATTTTCAAAGCTACTGTCCCGTTCGAGAAACGTTGCGTACAATACGTTAACTTTAGCGACGAGGCCTATTGTGAACAAGCAAATTTATCGAATTTCGATTCCAATCCATACGAGATACACCAGCAACAATGCATCCCGAAAAAGTCAATGTTTGGTGCAAATTTTGGTCTGGCGGAATGATCGGTCCGTATTTCTTCTAAAACGAAACTGGCAGTGCCATAACCGTCAAAAACAAGCGCAACAGATCAATTATAAGCATAAATATTTATTGTGGCCTAAACAGGATGATATGAGTAACGATAACATGAGGGTTCCAATAGAACGGCGATACGTGCATCATAGCACATACCACGATGGACATTCTACACGAGCGAGCGTCATTATTGAAAGACTATATAAATATTATTAATGGAAATGATTCTTGCTGCTTGATATAAATAGCATATTTAATTATATCTATGATTTGCAAGTAATACACTCAATTTCAAATATGTATATTAAATAAGAGAAGCAATATTATAATTAATACAGTATGCAGAATAAATTAAATAGGCAAAAAAGTTCGTAGATCACTTAATAATATGTTATATTCACTAACATTGTTGCAGTTAAATTAAACACATTGAAGAAATAGTTCATTTAATGAATTTGTAAAAAAATATGAAAAGCTTTTATTTATTTACCACAAAGCATACCATTCAACTTCACCGTTGAATGAACGCGTATGTCATTAGTTGTTATGGTCAGTCGATAAAATATATGGATTTTATAATAGATGTTTGATCACGACGTTATCTGGACCATCGGACTCGTATAACTTTGCGACTTATATTATACTAGTATTGCTACCCGGCGTCGCTCGGACTAAGCGACCAATAATTATTTAATGTTATATCATTCGACATAATTATATCACAAAATCTAACATCCAAAATATAGTTAAAATAAAATCACAAACTTTATTTAATTTGATGACAGCCCCTCGCCCATTAAAATGTCCAAATTCAAGGAAAAAATCTAATTTGCTGTCAAATAATACCTTTACGTAAATAATAAACATTATAATATTAATAAAAGCCGGGAAAAAGTTGGTAGATGACTAACTTATTACATTTTGACTAAATGTCTTTGCCGATAAAAATTAAAACATATTTTCTTTCATATTCGTTTTTATGGCAACTTGCAACAACAATGCAAAAGGGGATTACAGACCCACATACATACATACGCCGTTTTGGTTTTATATATAAGATAATATAAAACAAAAAGCTGTTCATTATTAGGCTGAATCATTATTATGTGCAGACTATGAAAATATCAAGCAATACATACCTAGAAGTGTAGTTTATTAAAATATAAAAAAATTGAATGCCATCTGACAAGTATCAAGTGAAACAGAATGGAAAATTCCAAAGAAAGTATTTCGAACCGGAAATTTCAATGTTTGATTAATTATTGATAAAGCTGTTATAGTCAATATATTTTTTTAACTTTTGTTACAGCTATTCGTAAATATTTTGTACGGATGTACGCTAAAATAAATATGTACAATTATTGTAAGATTTGGAGATTGAATTTATTTTAAATGATCGATTCTGACGACAAACGCACGTTTCGATTGCAAATCTAGAGAGTTGTTAAATAAGTGGTTCATTCTGTTACATAGTATTCTAGAGATAAGTACCGTGGGATATTTGCCTCACAACAACACGACATTGATACAACTTATATCCAACTCGCAGATAGGGTAAAACCTACAATTGTCGGCCACTTAAGGATTTTTTCAACTTTAGTAATTTTTTGTGGACACTTATCATAGAAGAGGCAAAATAAAAAAAATACTGTGTGCTAGATTGATGATTTTTTTATAATAATCAATTTTTAAAATACGTAAAAAACATATTTAAAAAACAATGGTACAAAACTACAATTATGGGCCACTTTCTGCAATTGTTGGCCACCAAGAGATTCAATTATTGGCCACCCCAAAAGTTCTAATAAAAAATATTTTTTTTCTAAAACATAAGCTAGATGTATTATTATTACATGACCCCAAATCATTATTGAGTGTAAAATCTAGTGCATTATTGGATTCCAACATCATTTGTTAAGCTGCAGTCATTGGCCAAAAAGTCAACATTTTTCTAGAAATATCGGAGAAGTGTAATAAATACATAGGTGATTAGTAGTATTATTAAAACATTATTCATGCAATAAAAAAATATATTTTAGATTTTTTTTATAAGAATTTATAGGATTAGCTTGGCCGGCCAGTAATAGAAATTGTATGTGTTTTTGGAATCAGTTAATGGCCACCATCATGATAACCTTTTACAAAAATATTTTCAATGCATAAAAATAATTATTTTATAATTTCACTAAAGACGAATAATTCTGTTAAATTTAAATTTAAATTAATTAACTTACAAACGTGTATGATGCTTTTAGACTGAAGTCCAATCCTTATGATATTTACAAGAATCTCACATGCTTCACGGTGACACTCCGGCTGTCTGATTAAAATGTGTTTTTGGAGTTGTTTGGGAATTCATAAAATGACAATTTTATGTTTAAACGATAGAGGAATAATAAGGGAACTATATTATATAAACCAAAAGTTGGAAATGTTGTTTTGGTTTATAAAAAAACTAGATTTTATATGTAAGGGGCCAATAATTGTAGCTGGCCCACAATAGGAGGTTTTACACTAGATTGTTCAATATTGAAAAAATATTTAAAAAAAATAACAGATGATAATAAAGCCAAGATAATTTCCATTTTTTAATTATTTGGGAATTGAGTCATTTTCGTGATATTAAGTCGTTTCAGTCTACTATTATTTATAAAAAGATCTCTAGCGATATAATCATGTTTCAATTGGATGGCATTTCAAATCATTTTACGAATAAATATATATATATTTATATGAAAATGAATGTTTGGTCCAATACCGTTCATCCGATTGCGGTAAAACTTTTGTAATTTGTTGTGTGATGCCCGTGAAGGTTTTTAAATTATATTTAAATATATAAATGAATATTTGTTTGTTTATCACGTATGTGTTTTAGCACCGGTCATCCGATTGCGATAAAACTTTGGTGATTTGTTGTGTAGACGCCCGCGAAGATATATATTGTGTATCCAAAAGCATTTCAATAAACATAATTAAGACACAAACAATTTCTATATTTGAATGACATTGCAACTCATGCCGGGTTTTCTCTAGTCTAAAATAAAAACAGTTGTATTTTGAAAAAATTGGCATCGCATATTTTTTTATATTGCATTTTTATTTTATTAAAATGCAGATAAGAATTAAAGGGGCAGTACATTGGAGAGTCTGGTGTTGTTGTTATAAGATTAATAGGTACTAAAAGAACTAAAAAAACGGTAAAGTTTTATCACCATATATAAATCTTTGCAGTGTTTTTTTAAAAACATGTTGAGTTAATTTTAAAATAAATAATTATTTATTTTGTTTTGAGATACAATCAAGTTTTATACTGAGGAAATTCTATACGATTTAAAAACTTTTTTTTCTACGTCCAAATCTAATATATAAAAATCAATATTTTTTTGTTCGTACTCGGTATGCTCTCCCATACCGTTCGTCCGGTCGCAATGAAACTTTGACAATTTTCTTGCCTTACGCGACGGTTAAAGGCATAGTAAAATTAACTTACTTAGGTCTTTTATATAAAAATCCTAGCTGCCATACCGTTAATTTCGACAACTTATTGTTTCACTTGCGCATAAATTTACTACAATTAACTTTCAGTATGTGACGCGTGTGTCGTTTCATAGAAAATCGGCAAAAGACAGACAACAAACGTCAAACGGCAAATGTCATCGATTCCGATCAATGCTAGTGAAATTAAATCGAAATTATTTATCTAAAATAGTGTGCATCCGAAAGCACTTCGATAAACACAAACACTTTCTTTCTTTGAGTGGCATTGCAACGCTTGCAGTTCATGATAAAATCTTAAATGTAAAAAATACGAGTAAACCAATTTTCGATCTAATGTCAAATAAAAATTATTACTAAATTAGTTTCGTCCAAGTAAAAGTACACTGTAGTTATGTAGTGAAAGGAAACCGTAGGCATTTCGCTTTTTGGCGTTTGAGGTATTTCTTTCGATTCCCAAACGTCTAAAAAGAATACAATGAAAATAATGGTCTTAAAATATAATGTTCTAGGTAATTGAGCTGGCCTTTGTGATACGGCAAATTATTTGGGAATTTCTGAAAATTTGATTCACGGACGTATCTTCGTGTTTCTTTGGGTATTTTTACATTTCTTTTTTCCATATGTGCAAGCGATCGTTATTTTAATCATCAATTAAGTTGAATTATTTTTGAGGTGCTTAGAAAATTCATATCACTTTCACAAATCATATTAGCAAAAATGTGATTGTTTCCTAAAAATGTCTCCATGGTCTCACATGACAACGTTGTGTTGGTCTTTGACAAATACGTTGCTTCTCTGAGATTGATATATCATTGATAATGATTTAAATCATCCTAAAATATCAACCATTCAACAGATCTACTTGTCCTTTGCTAAGTATACATATTTACATCGATAATCAAGTATAAACTGTTGATGAATTGGAACATAAAGAAAGCATCTGAATTGCATTGTTTTACATAGAAATAATAACCAAAAGTTCTCTTTAATGTCAAAATTACGATATACGATGTCATAGTTTTTAACGTTGTATATTTTGAATTAAATTAATAATCTTATATATAAAACCGAAACGGTGGATGTATGTCTGTAATTCCCTTTCGCATTGTTGTTGCAAGTTCAAACAAACGAATTGATTTCGCTCGCGAAAGTTTTGACGGTAAATTTGTTTCGTTATCAATGTGTGTGTAAAGACTCCAATTACTCGAGTATCGAGTAGTACATATATAAAACAAAAACGGCGTATGTATGTCTGTGGGTCTGTAATTCTCTTTTGCATTGTTGGTCATTAAGTTGCCATAAAAACGAATATGAAAGAAAATATGTTTGATTTTTTTATCGGCGAAGACATTTAGTCAAAATGTAATAAATTAATCTTCTACTGAACTTTTCCCGGCTTTTATTAATATAATAATGTTTTTATTTACGTGAAGGTATTATTTGACATTTCTTTGATAGCAAATTAGATTTTTTCCTTGAATTTGGACATTTTAATGGGCGAGAATGGGGCTGTCAATATATGAAAGGGGCTGTGAAATGTCAATGCCAGTCTGAAATGTTCATTTTAATTCCATTTTATTTGACGTAGACTTTTGAATTTTGAAAAAAGTTGTTTTAACTTAGCCCGTCTGAATTTACGCGCCGAGGTGAACATAACCCCAAACTGGTCCGAGCGAAGCCGGGTTCGAATACTAGTAAATGTATATGATAGTAAATAAAAAAATGCTTATAAACATTGTAGTGTAATTATTAGTATTACGTCAATGTATCAATTTACAATTGATGCCTCATTTTTGATGTTATCAGAATCGGTGGAGAAACCAAATTATAATCATTTCATTTAATAATAAATAATAAGTATATAACATAGTACTCAATCTTATTTAATGATTTAGCGAAACAAGGTGAAAAAATAGCAATGTTTTTTTGTTCTACAGAAATTATATGATACATGGTTGATAGGTTTTTTATTTTATATAGTGGTGTAGCAAAAGTACATTTTGTATACCCTTTCTACACCACTATATATAGATAATTAAATGGATGTTTAAACAAAGATCTGAGGATGGCGGAAGCCGACATAGTTATCAACCATATAGCATACAATTTATGTAGATACATTGCTATTTTTTATCATGTTATACGTAATGGATTGTTATAATTCTACATAGTAAATGCCAACTGAATCAATAAAACATAATACTGAATCGTAATGAAATACCATCGAAATATGTATGGTAAATTTTTTTTTCACCAAAAAGATGCACTTTGAATAAATACTACACTTTGAACTGTATAGATATTATTATTTTATAGTGTTACAAATTCCCTAAAAAGGAAAATATTAACAAGGTGATTCTTTTCACACGTTTTACACACGCACAAAGCCGTCAATACGACATGATGAATACATGAGAATTTTGATGTGATTCACTTTCAAAAAAATATTTATTTTGTTACAATTAATGCTTGGCGTCCCGTGGATTTTGTCATTGTATATATATTTTTAAAAGAACATAATGAAGACAAATTGATTTTATTGCTCTTTGTTGATTATTCAATCACTGTAATAATAAAACGTGCGAAACTCTATAAAGTCTATTTTTGTTAAGGTTAAAGCTAAAAAGTTTGAATTAATTGAAAGTTTTTCCTCTTTACTTGAAATGTGACTCAATAAAAGATAATGTTTTCATTATTTAAAGCTAAAACATGTTCATTAGTTGAACTGGAATAAAGCTTCACATAGAACTATACAGTAGCGGAATAAGCACTTATAGTTGCTCTCTTTTTCGAGTGATAAAAAAGCATTGCAAAATATATTTGAGATTGAATAAATGACAAATAATTGTCATTAATGTTGATTTCATATCGAATCTTTTCTCCAAATTTGACTATGAGCAATATATGGTATTCCCCTCAGTTCACTAGAATCAATTCAAGATGACTTTCTTGCTCTAACGCACATCAGTCATTCAATATCTATAATATGCATATAAACTTGTTACGAGTTATTTAATAGGATGTAATTTGAATTTAATGAATATTTTTGTATTCGATGTTCTCTTTTAATTCGATAATTAAGAAAAATATTGTGAATCCCTTAAAAATAAACTAAGTGCTTCACGGAGAATGAATCGTTTTTTTGTATTTTTAATCTTTTTTTAATCGTCTCGAAATAGTGCCAAAAATTTTTGGTAAATATAATATTTGTAACACAAATAAGAAATCCTGAATCATGAATTGGTCATTGGTCATTACCGTTACATTTAAGCCCTGTAAAAGACGCGAGATTAAGTTATTATTGACAATACGTGAACGGCACGCCAATCATACAAAAAATGACGTATTTGGACGCGCACTGCGGGATTTTACTAACTAAAATCAATTGTAACTGATGAGTCATAAATATTTTAATTTTGTCATTTTGGATAAATGACGGCACAATTGCATCGTTATCGGCAAGTTTTTACAAATAAACATTTAAAAAGATATATTTGGAACGTTTTATCTTTACAATACCGCCATACATGAACATTCTGGTAGTTAAAAGATTATTAACCTAGTACTTTGATAAATACTGCTGTATCATAAACTATTATCGTTAAGTTACAAAGTATTGGTCTTTCCAATTATTATGTAGATACAAGTATGCTATAATTTTTATAATTATGTCAATTACAGATTTAATTCAAGCAATTATGATAAACTAGGCACTGACATTTATTTGCTGTTATCAAACACGTCATCATATCAGTGAACTTAAATGTTAGTAACAACGCGCTCACTTCCAACAGTATTTAAATGACCTCATATTATTAATTTATGGTTGGCAAAACTGTTTGACTCTTGGTAAATTGCCAAAACATCTTTGGTTTCTACATTTCTATTTATCAGAGCATTGATCATGTACTGATTGACAATCCGTTTATATCAGTGATGCACAACCTTTTTGGAACAAGGGTCAGATAGTTCGAGGGCCGCATGGGTAAAACTGACTGAATCACGATATGTTAAGTGTTTGTTAAATTGAAAATATATATTATTCTCCCATCCCTTGTGAAAAGTTCTGAAGAAAAAAGGTGATTGATATTTTTCATTTCTAGCCACATGAAATGTCATTGAGGGTCACAGGTAAATAACTTTGAATATTCGATGTATTGTGTTACTAATTTTGACACGTGTTTCTCCTCTTTCTTAATCATCTTGGGACTTACTATCGCAAAAGTTGCTTGAGTAAGCAAGATTGATTGATACGATTTAAATATTAATCAATTCTAAAATATTATAACTATGATCATGAATTGTGAATAAAAATTTATCTCGTAATAAAATATTTACTATCATATCGTAAAGCCCTAGTTATTTGTGCATTGCTTATAAATATCCGATAGAACCGTTGGGAGACTTCAGTAATAATTATGCGAAAGTGAAACCCAATTGAAATGGTGAACGATCTCGTTTTTCAACGATAAACATCTTCTGTAGTCGTTTCTAAAAGATGCGAGTCAAGTTTACATGATAAACACTGTTAAATAATATCGAATGAAGGGAAATTCAATTCATTGAATAAAATATGAGATGATTCGTGTTAATTTTTCCATACACATTGTTAAGTCTAATATTAAAAGTATTTTTTTTGACACCATTCAACAAAAAATCAACATTTTTATTTAATATTTAATAATGTGCCACAATTATTTTTGCATAATTTTTCAAAGTAAGTGCCAGTAAAGCCTCTTTAACTCTCATCTTCGTATTGGAAGCTTTTGATACGAATTAAAATGCTTCTCTTTTAAGGTACTAAGGTGTCAATACTTGGTGGAATGGCATTACAGTAAAAATAATTGCACATCATTAACACTTAGATATATTGAGATCAGGACCGGTTTCGCTTGGTTTCGCAAGAGATCATGGATGTCAATATGTTCAATGGAGAATGAGTACTAAAAATAGATTATTATTTTTATTGGAATGGCATTTTAATAAAACTTAATAAACACATTTTGTGTAATTATTTCACATTGAATCTATTGCGATCAGGACCGGTTTCACTCGTCGCGAGCATTACCAACTGTTAGAGTTTTAACATAATCATCAGTTGATAGTGCTCGCGATCTGTGAAACCGCTCCTGATCCGAATAAATTGAATGTGGGATAAGTACAAAAGATGTAATATTTTTTTAATACAATGCTACGATGTTCGTAACTATGCTGGACTCATTTGTATCTTTGCATTATATAGTGTAAATAGTTAAATACTGTAAGTCATCGGCGGCTAATTGAAAACCAGAATATTGGGAAATGGTAGAAAATATATGACAGCATTAGGATTCAGAAATATTTGCCCAAGCCAAGTCAAAATCTCTTAAGATATCCAAGTAGTATATTGGATAGTTATAAGCTTTATCGACTCCACGACATTGTTCGAATTTTAAATTATTTATTTAACGTATTTTAATTACAAAAATCTCTTTTTCTGTGATTCGATTAAATTTTTTGGCTTTCATTGGGTTAATTTTAAAGTGATTCCGACAATCTGGGTGATCGTTACAATTCGAAAGATTGCGAAAGATACAATAATGTGTGTATCTTTTTACTCCATATCTCTTCTCAATCTGTTTGCAGCATTATTATTTTAATGCATATTTATTTTCAATTTAATTTATACAAATTATAGTGTGTAATATATTGCATTGTAAAACCCTGTATTTTCAATGAGTTTATACATTAAAAAATGATAAGAATATTAAGACGTGGCTTGATAATAAAACAAAAATAACCAATATTCATTCCTCGTGATAAATTAAAAACCTTTCATTACAACCAATTTGTAAGTATGTACGTAATAAAATATTTTTTACCATCAATTGTAACAAAATATTCGTCGTTAATTGGATAATTTCTAAAGTTAATTACATCAATTAAATCAGCAGGCAATCCTAATATTTTACGAACGAAAATTGAAATGAAATTCAGTCATTAAGTGTGCCAAGTTTATGTGAAAACGAAGTTTAGATTAATCCAGTCGACTGGGTAAAATAATTTTCCAGCTAACAACAGACTGCATTCACATGCGTTTGTTGCTAAATTATTGACTTTCAAAAACTATATTGCATCGTAAACCAAATCTTTCGACTCGTTGGCAATCATTTTTCAATTAAATAAAATTAAGCCGCCGTAGCTTTTTGTTCACCGTTTTGGTATTTAGAAGATATATTTCATCACTCTATTGTCATGTTTTGTTATAAAACTCCCGCGCAGTTCGACGGTTTCAATTTGAGACACGAAAATTAACCTTCACTTCATATCAGAATGTTTATATTTTTAATGTTTCAGTGGAAAAAAACAACATTTGCTTTTCCAACATCCTATTTTGCCTTTAACGAGCTGTATGCCAGACACGTATATATAAGGTCTACAATTCCGTGAGCGCAGTGCCGGCCATAGAAAATGAGCGTATATACATATACGGTCCACTTCACACCCAATTGTACTGGACAAGGTTGACGTTTTTATAATTCAAACATATTATAAACATAGCGACATCTCTTGGAAAGACAGTCATATACTTACAGTTGACATATTTTGTATTTTAATCAATGTGAAATCGATTTTAAAGAGAGCTACCTTGTATTAACAAAAGCCGTCGCTATTTTTTCAAAGATCATCGCGGCCCTCGGTGCCCGACCGTTTTTATACCAACCGGCATAAAACGGGTTAGTTATCATGTATTCTGGTTTGGTATTGCGTAAATTTGTCACTATATGTTAAATAATTAGCTTGGGCTGTTTGACTCGGTACGTACTCACACAGATCCAATAGGCCACATCGACTTAATTGCAACCAATACTAATGCTAAGGGCATCTTAAGGATTCGTATTCATTGAATGCGATGTAAAAGGGATGTACAGTTCGAAAGCGTTTGTGAATTTCTTTTTCAATCGATGTTGAGCTTCATAGCAAAGATATCCGTGGTATCAACAATTTCTTCCATATGTCATAATCCACTCATATCGATTCCATTTTTTTATCTTTACTCTTTCCGCTGACAGAGATTCAGTTACTTTTGATGAGATTCTCTTTCTATGTTTGTCTATGCAAACTAGAGCTTGGCTTAAAATCAATATCATGCATTTCTGTTATGGTCGTGAAAGTGATGATTTAACTCTTTTTTCTACCAATAGCTATGTGGAAGGTGACAGTGAAGAACCGGTTTCGTTCACGCAACAGCTGGTGTTAGGTAAAACGCTTGTGCTTTCCATCAATTGGAAATAATTTATTTATACTCGGACATATTCAACAGATTTTATGCTTTTATGAAAATTAATATATGTATTATTAATTACGGATTTCGACTGATGGTGCTTGATGGAATTTCAATATAAAATTCTAATTGTTTGAATTTTGTACTTTTCCATGAGTTTTGTCGCAAACAATCCGGGGGTCGCCTTTCGGCATCTTCATGCATTTCAAGTGCACGAATTCATTTGAACTGACGCGCAGTAAACAGTTTGTATCGTTTATATATAAAAAAAAAAGTAGATCACTAAGTTAAATTGTTATTAAAATGTAAATTAGTGAAAATTTGATGTAAACGAGTTTCAATGAATTAAGTGGGTTTGATATAATTATCAGTATTTTTGAATGTAGTATCGCACATACTAATGACCGGATAATAACATAGGGATATTTAGAATAAATGTAGGGCTTTATCCGATATATTATTACTGAGATGATTGATTTGAAGTGTTTGAAATGGGTATAACAATGGTGAGTTTGTAAGATTAAGTTGTTCGTTAAAAATTGGTAAACTATTAAGCTGAGCCCTGTTAATCTCTAATATTTCTCAATAAAAAGTACAAAATTCATACAATTCAAATTTAATATATTATTGTTGCAAATGACTCTTAGTATTTGCAATGCGGCTTGTACATTTAAGATATTTTATTTCAAAGTAATTTGGAAAAGATTTTATTTAGAAACGATGGTATTCAATAAAATTGCTATCACGAAAATTCAATCAAGCGGAAAAGAGGAAATTGCTTCAAAAAAATAAATTCTTGAAATATTCATGGAGCGATTTTGCATTCATACAATAACCAATGATAAGCATCGGGTCGAATAGATATCACGATCCTTGCAAAATATAATACAACAAAAGTGCAGCACTGTCCAAGCGTTGTGTAAAATGCGGCGATGTACACTTCTGATACTCGCTCGGAATTCCAAATCGTGTATAGGAAAATGCATCCACTTGCATTGCGAAATCCTAAATACATTCATTGCTTTAGTATACATTTGAAAATAGTAAAAAATATGCCTTGCCGTTTTTGTACAGGAACTTATTCACTAAGCAAAGGATTCGTGGTAGTTTTGATAGAATCAATATGATCTATGAAGCTCTCTCAGTTCCGCTTTAAACTTTATTTCTAATATTCAATATAAAATGTTTTCAAAAAATCGTGAAAACGATAGGCAGCGTTAATTTAAGAATTATTATGAGAAGGCATCAGAGAATCGATATAGAACGAGAGACATTCTTCTCGATGACCCTCCATGGGTAGAGACGAAAAAGTAAGCTGACTTCTTGTACGATAGCGACCACGCCCTCCTTTCAGCAGCGATAGAAGGGGATGCAAAAAAACAAACACTTAGAACCCTTTTTTTTTGCTGTGGACAGAGAATGTACATATGTGTGTGTGATGCGTTACAGATGAATATATACATAGACACAAATATTTATATGCTTCAATTTATTATCTCCTACGTATTTTCAATTTAAGATTTCATATTGAAAAAATTGTTTTTATTTTACACTAACCAAAATCTTATATATTTTGTAATTACATCTGAACCTTTTTTGTGCGGTAGATGCGTTCTGCGGAAAATCGCACACAAGAAGCTATGACGTATTATGGGAACATAACATGTACAAGGACGCACGTGCCAAGGTCACATTTTTATAAACAGTTGAAACACAAAATTTTGCACGTACAGTATTTTAACAATGCGCTTTTTATTACGTAATGACATATGTACGCTTATATGGTTCAAAAAATTTATATATTTTTTTAATTGCATTAAAAAAACTGAATAACTTTGAAATCGCATAAAAAGAGCGTATTGCGATCTTCAAAGGTACATTAATCGAATGGCTAAGTATTGTGAAAAGAAATGTATTCCAGCTTAACAAAATTCTTACTGCTCAAATTTACTCTTGCGACGTAAAATAATTAGCATGTCAACAAAAGGAATCTTGTAATACGTTTCAAAACGTCATAAATCTTCAATTGTTTGCAACTTTGCTTAGTCTATTTACCTGACTGCAATATCAACGTATATCTTTTCGATGTGTACTTCTCAAAATAGATAATATATTAATTCTAACTGTACTTTTATTTGAATCGTTGATTGGGGTTTCAAATTTTTTTATGGAAACTATCTTAACACCTTTACTTTAATATATTTATATGATTTGATGATTTGTAACTTATTATGTTTACTATTACAGAAATATTTCAACACCATAATATTGAGTTGTATATCATCAACAGTACTACTTTCTCATATTTGTGGAAACTGAACTAATTATGTCACATTATTTGGACTAGTAATATAAACGAGTGTTGAGTATCGAGAATCGTTGAGATCTCAAAAGACTTAAGTTATGAATTGTGTGCATGTGCAGTGCTGTCGGTCAGAGTGTGCAGCCTAATAATGTGTCGGGACATTTACATATTCCAACTTTTGTGTTTATCCACTGTGTGTTTGTGCCGTGTCAACCATCTTTTTTATTAACAATAAATTTTTAGGTCAGTTTTTAATTCGATAAATGGTCAGTTATAAATTCTTAAAACGGTCAGTAATAAATACTTAAAACGGTCAGTTAAAATAATAAATGGTCAGTTAAAAAATAATAAATGCATTTGCTTCCAGATACCTGAACTTAAGAAATTAGTTCATTTCATGCGGTAATTTTTCATAGAACATGTCATAAATTTGTCTCTATGGTCGTAATATTTGATAAAATTCACAAACTGTCAAACTAAATCTTATCATTTTTTTTAAAATAACTGACCATTTAAATTAAAACTAACCGTTTTTAATAAATAACTAACCATTAAAATATATAACTGACCACATCGCACTGATACAATGACAACTGACCGTTTATAATATTAACTGACCATTTTGATTTTTAACTGACCCATTATTTATTTGGTTATCATATATTTGAAAATGTTGGGCTTTATCCTCCGTACTACCAAGGACTTTCCAGGAGTAAAAATTGTGATACTAATGTATAATTCTTTAGTTCGAAGCCGGCTTGCGAGTGGATCGATTGTTTGGGCCCCAAGAGGTGCGAAATATGTTCTTATGGTGGAGAGGGTTCAGAAGAAGTTTTTGAGAATTCTCTATTTGAGGACATACGGATACTACCCATGGCTTTATCCAACCGATTTTCTTTTAGGCATGCTCACGTTCAATAGTTTGAATACTCGAAGAGAAATGTACCTGGCCACATATTTCTTTCGACTTATCCGAGGCCAAATTGAGAATTCCACCATTCTTGAGAATGTTAAATTGAATGTCCCTGATAATTTTTTGAGGAATCGTGAACATGAGTTGTTTGTCTTCCAAGGGATAGAACCAGTCTGCCAATGGGAATGTCACTGGGAAGAGCTTTAACAATTTTAAACGGCATTGCTTCGGATATCGACATATTTCATATTGACGTGAGTGAGTTCAGACGAATACTATATTTTATGAACAAACGTTGATTTTGTCAGAACTCACTCAGTTGACTGCTTTGAAAATTTCTAATGTGATATTAATAATAATGTTTCCCTTCTGTTTTTTTTATGACTATTGTAATTTTCATGTTATTTTTAATTTTAATTAATTTGCGATTTTTATTATATATTTATATGTATGTATGTATATATATATATATAAATGCATGTATTTATATTTGTCAAATCCATGGCGCATTGGCGTCAGCTGTAATGCCATGATTTGCTTTTTCTTAAATAAATAAATGTATAAAAACGTAAAAGAAAATGATGGAAGGAATCAAAATCAGAACGGTTTTCGACATGGAAACAAAAGTAGAATGATATACTTTCGATGGATTCTGCGGTTACTTTGTGGAAGTTCAGTTAAGTATAAAATTAAAAATATCTTTGTCATTCATTATTCCACGTATTATTGTGTTATTAATTGTGACACGTGTTTCGCATCTTTCAGAGTAGAATGGTTTGGTCAATCATACTTTCGACCAATCGCATAGTAATCCTAAGTGATGGTGCAATGTAGCCGCTGATACGAATTTTAAGTTTCAGACTTTGATGGACTGTTTTTGAAATTTAAAATTTCAATCAAACTCAAAAAGCCAACAAAACGTTTTTCGTATTTTTCTCTACAAGTCAAAAAGTGGATAGTTTTAAGGACTAATTTTGATACTATACGACTCAATTATAGGAATTGGATATGATCATAGATTTTTGTCTTATTCGAAGTATTGGAAAATATGTAAAAAAACATACATGCTCAAACTTGAACCTCTATAACATACATGGGCAAACACCGGCCCGCCGAGCTATTTTGTCCGGCCCTGATTCATCTCGGCAAAGTAATAGAGAAAGAAATTAATAGTTCCAGGGAGGGATACAATTTTTTTAAAACCATTTTCCTAGTCTATCAGCTCATTCAAACATCACATACAATTATTATGGAGATGAACTGAAGGCACTAATAGAGAAATTTGATAGAGGTTTGCTGACTTCCAAAAAAAATACTCCACATTCGCTATATTTGCTCGTCCAGTGGTTGCAAATGAAAATAATGTGTCAGCAAATTTACAGATGGAACTTATTGAGCTTCATGGGAATTTAGTGCTAAAACCACAATTTTACAACATTGCTTTGACGGATTTTTATAAATTAAATATGGTGTAAGAAAAATCATTTGTATTTTTCGAGGATGAAACACACTAAATCAAAATTCGAACAAGGGTAAGACATGAAAATCTCGAAAATTGTATGCGATTATCTTTGCAATATCAACGCCAATATTGATAGTCTCGTAATTCAAGTAAATACAAGGCAAATCTTACTCCCACACTCGGCCACACAAAATTTTGTAATCAGTATATAATATTATGTCGTTCATTTTATAAATATCAAAATATATAATGGGGGGGGGCATGGACTCCATGCCCTCCCCCCCCCTTGGATCCGCCAATGGGTTCGGCTCTTGACTCGGAGATAGAATGATAATTTGGCCCCAGACCTAAGAAAGGTTGCCCATGCCTGCTCTATAAAATACAAAATAAGTTGTCATGTGCATTAATCGTAAAAATAATATTAAAATCTACTACAGCCAATCTAATAATTTCAATAAGTGAGCAGAGCTTTTATCTGATTTAATTAAAACTATCACCTGAAAAGTACCTTAAACAAAAAATATACTGTGATTAGAAAATATAATTAAAACACAGCGATACAGTTATACCAGATGTTATTTATTTTGTCGCAAATGAAATGATTTTATAAATAAATATTTACATGAATTTAATGATGGTTTTTTAATAATAGTCATCGTGGGCAGCTTCTTTCTTGAGTTCTTCGGCTGGCTTAGGCTTGGGTGCAAAAGGATTTTTCTCAGGATCAGCATTCAGACTGTAAAAATATAAATATTAAACATACAAACAAAAATTAATACTTACGACATCATCGTGGCTGTAGGGACATACGGGCGAAACTACAAAAATTGCTGTTTGGAGTTAAATATGGCATTGTCATGCTTAAATGCAGTTATATAAAAATATGAAACTTGTACGAAGAGGGGTTTACCAGATATTGCTCGACTTTCTTGCAAATCCGCAAGAACAAAGTTTAACATTGAAAACTGTTTTGCCATTTATCTCAGTTCGTTGTTTTTGTAGTTTCGAACTTCACCAACGATTTATTATCCACTAAAGTCCAAAAAGATATCTTTGTCAAAATATATTTCAGAAGAATTGTTTCCTTGTTTTTTGAATATATTTTTCCCTTTGAAGTTATCTTCAGTATATATTCAATGCTATTGGTAGTTAAGAACCACTAAATTTGTTAAGGCTGAATAAACGAAATTTGAATAATAGAATTGTATTTGCGATATTTTATTTTTTTACTGCATGAAGATAACAGCTCGAAGATGGGTAAGATAAATTTCATGATTGTTGAAAAATTTTCAACTCGTCATACTAGCAACGAAGGTAAATCCCATTAAAGATACCCAATTGCATCAACCACGAATAAAATCATTGATTGAAATAATTCATTGTTTTTTTTATAGAGGGCGACTAAATGCACGTGCGTGTAATTTTTGATGCCCAAGCCAATGGCATACCATTCGAATAATTGAAACAATGGATTAAATCGGGACTTTATTAATGATCGTTCCAAAAAAAAGTATCTATGGTTGAATAACGGAAGTGTGCATCTGCAAACTTTTTTTACTAAATCTATTTGACAAAGTTCTAAGATTTTAATCATTATATCCATCATTAGATCTTTAAGATCATTATTTCTCAGCAAGAGTAGTGAAAAAATATGCTTAAAATAAAAATAAGTAATTTGAAACATTTTTACATGCTCATTGTTACAAGTCAATTTTAATCAATGAAAACTTCAAACGCTCATATCTCAAAACAGTGTCAAGAGCAGTAAGAACATTTTCAAAGTAAGGTGTCGCTATGACTGTTGTCCTAAAATTACTGTAACTGTGATTAGCAGGAACATTGTCGCGCAATGATTCTGAACCATGTCAATAATAATATTTAGTTTACATTACCTGTACAGAGATGGTGCTTGCGCGCAGTCAACGTTGTACCACCAATCGCAAGCGAAAATGTGCTGGTTGAACAAAGTTCCGTTGGCGCACAAGAATGAAGCGCCTTGATCCCCCTCGCGGCCGTCGTGGCAAGTATGGTACGCCTGTAAATTAAATGGTTTGAGGCTGAGACAAGAAAACATTCTGCTACAACTTCAACATAATAAATATAATATGTAAACAGCGAAGCTTTTCATTTTTCAAGTAAAAATGTGGGTACATCAGTACATCCAATTTTCATTTTGTTTTACACACATTTTACATATACTCATATGTACAGCTATATTTTATAATACGATGAAAAAATAACAATGTATTTTAATTCTACAGAAAATATTTAATATTCTTGTTAATAGCTATTTTGGCTTACGCCATCTTCAGAACTATAGCTCTGACGATGGCGATGGCGTATGCCCATAGAGCTATCAACAAATATATTAAATAATTTCTGTAAAATTAAAATACATTGTTAATTTTTCACCGTATTATAATGGAGTTCTACCAAGTAAAAGCCAATTATAATGTAAAATATACATTTTTAAGATGTCCACTGTCAATACTTGGTGGAATGGCATAATATATTAAAAAACAATAACATTTTTTTCAACTCATTCCACATTAAATGTATGATGATCAGAGCCGGTATTTCCCATCGTGATAATGCTCGCAATGAGCGAAACCGGCCATGATCCTACCAAATTTTATGTGGTAAAATTAAATAAAATGTGTTATTATTTTTCTTATAACATACACATAATTAAGGATTTCGACTGAGGGTGCTTGATGGAATTTCAATACCAAATTTGAATTGTTTGAATTTTGTATTTTTCATGAGTTTTGTCGCTAACGACCCGGGTTTCGCCTTTCGGCATCTTCAGGAATTTCAAGTGCACAGATGTACTTCAACTGAGGCTATTGAAGTCAGGCAAATTTTATACCCATATTTTTATACCTTATCGAATATAGTTTTAATGTGGCACTCATTGTATAACAAATGAATTTTTTATTTATTTATTTTAACAGGGAGAATTAAACGAAACCGTTTTCTTTCTTTGAAGTTATAAATAATGTTTAATATCTACATTGTTTTTATGCGTGGACAAACAGTAAGTGTTGCTAATTATTTCCTTTTGTTTTTTGTTTCTGAACATTTATGCAAAATACGTCTAGTTTCAAAATAAACTATCTGTGTTTGCTTGGAGCCAAATCGAGATACTATCTCGCGCTTAAGAAACTATTATGCAACAAAATGGTGGTAAGCGGTAGTGACAAATTTCACAAACATTCCACGAGTATTTATAATGATATCTATTTGATGAACAGATTGCATAAATACGTTTTTACATACTGTTCTATGAAATTGAATAAATTACTCAGAACGGAATTTCCTATTATTTATGAAATGAAAATTCATATTTTTATAATGAAAATTACGGTCATTATTATTTATTAAATAAAATGTATTTAACCTATTTTCATATCACTTTTAAGGTGTTCACTATCAATACTTATTCCACATTTTTTTTTCGATCAGGCGATTGCTCATAGCGAGCATCGTCAGTTGATAATGCTCGCTTTGAGCGAAACCGGTCCTGGTGTAAGAAATTTTGTGTCGAATAAGAACCAAAAATATTTTAACTAATAGTTAGATCTCATTGATCATAAAAATTCGTCTAATATTTACGTTATTTCCCGGAATTCGATTAGGGTTAAAACTGAATATTAACCGTAGAAAATGATAGATATTTAAGCTTAATTATCAACATCTATAGAAAGAATAGCCCGAAAAATGCACCTTGAATTTGAATTAAATTTTTAATAGAAAAAAAATATTTGGCATTACAGCTTACGCCAATGCGCATACAACGAGCCCAAGTTCTATTTTTTCAATTGAAAAAATCTGACCTTTCCGGGAATTCAACCCGGGCCCCCTGATCGCTAGGACAAAGCTCTTGCCACTAGACCACAGGGACCGACTTAAAATGATTTCAACGCAGAGTAAAGCGAGTAGATTTTCACTCAAAAAATGTTACATTGCTTAATTTATTTGACAAAAATAAATTAGCACACCTATTGCTTGACTTTCAACTATACTTTTTTACTGAATGTATTACTTTTATCACTTTTAAGGTGTTCACTGTCAATACTTGGTGGAAAGGCATTATAATAAAAATAATTCATAAAAATAATGATAATTCATATTTAATTGATTTATTATGTATTAGTTTGCATTGCTAAGAGGTCTTCAACCTTTTATTTTTCTTGTTATTTGCTTCATTTATTTGCTTAGTTTTTCTACGAATTGTTTGTCATACCTTACTTAACTTTTGTATAAATATCACTGTTGTATTGTATTTCTTATCAGTTGAAAATGCTCGCCATGCGCGAAACCGGTCCTGATCAAATAAATGTTATGTGGAAAAAGTACTAAAAATGTATTATTATTTTTATTGTAATACTTTTTTTTTAATAGCATATTTTATTCTATGCTTAAATAATAATGACATATTCAATTCAATATTTATTTACCTGGCATCCAGTCTCTACGTTGGCATACATTCCAGGGTGGACTGGCACGTCACCACAGTGGAAGTTGGTGTGTGGTACCGAGTGGTAGAGTGGATAATCTTTGCCAGGAACTCCGGGAATCTTGCTGAAGTCTTGGGGCTTCTCATGTTCCCGAAGAGGCTTTTTCTGAACTATCTGCTGAGGATAGTAGAGTTCAGCTTGGTGTTGCAACTGAGGTTGGGGTTGATATAGGCTGCCATAATGCTGTGAAAATAAATAAAATAATAATTAATCCTTTCGGTGGATTCAATGGTAGCTTTTTGTAAGTTCATTATAATATAAAATAACTGTGGTTGTTGTTTTTTTTTTCTTTGTTAGTGATAAGTGTTTTGCCTTTTTCAGAGTCATCTTCAGATGAAATTAAAGTTGTTTATTTTAAAAATTATGTCTCTACTGTAGAGACTCCAATTACTCGACATCTCAACTACTCGAGTATCGAGTAGTAAAATTTAAAAATACTCGAGTAATTTCAGATGTAGCAAAATATATATTATTAGTTCAAATGTGTGTACATAAATAAATAATCTTATTTTATTGCAGTATACATTTATTTCAATTTATGTAACAGATGATTCAAATTATGTATTTCGGAAAAAATAGTGAATTAAACGTCTCAAATTTTAACTTTGTTTTTTTATTCATGCGGTAGAAAAACTCTATCTGTTGCGGACGTCGGTTTAAAAGTTAACAGCAAATTCAATAGTGCTATCAAGTTTGTCTGTCCGCTGTTTAAAAAAAATAAAATTTGGAAATTGATCTTCATTTATATATAACGAGTATTAATCGAGTATTTTTCAAATTACTCGAGTATCGAGTACTTGAAAAATGGACGAATATACTCGAGTATCGAGTACTCGAGACTCGAATTGGAGTCTCTACTCTACTGTTTTTAAATGTGGTAATGGTAGTGAAAAAATCTAACCTTGCCGAGAATTGAACTCGGGTCCCCTGATCGCTAGGAAAAAGCTCTTGCCACTAGACCACAGGGACCGACTGAGGTTGAGCAACTGAGTAACAAGCAGTTCTCGTAGAAAAATATATGTTGAGATAAACTCAGTTAGGAGTCTATATACTCGAAGTTCGGAGCGGACATGGTAAAAAAATGAAGTCTACGAACTATTAAAATTTCAAAATATGTGAGTAGATAAAAATTTAAGAAAAATATTTGACTATTTGACCTTCAGAAAGACCTCACCATTTAAATGTTTTCATTTTATATTGAGGAGTTTAAGTTAAAAGGTTTAAAATCTTTTTGAATAAAATATCGGTCATTGTGATTCAAAATTTTAATTATTTTCCAATTAAAACAATATGTATTTATAAACCACTCACGGAAAGCTATGTTCTTTATTGTATGATCCATGAAAACTAAATGAAATTATAATTAAAAAAGGGTGAACTTTAGACGGTGCATTTAATTTAAATCTCTTTTCAGCAATACGAAAACAATAAAACATATGCATTTAACTGTATTGCAAAAATAGTCCGACTATTTTTAAAACGATTTGCAGACATATGTTATACATTCTATTATTTTAATACATTCAAACTTAATAAAAAAATAATATGTATGTCAATGACATATTCAACTTACGTCTGCCCTCACAGCGTCAACTCCAATACAGCAGACAACAGCACTTAAGGCTATCAAAAGCAACGACTTTGCACTCATATTGCTCACTTTAAATAATTCTATAAAATTATTAAAATAACAAACTCTAGTACTGAATATGAAATGAAATAATTTTCTTCTACTGGGCTGCAGCTTTACACAGACGTCAACTTCTTGCAAAGTACTGGTTATCAGTAATATATTACAAGTTGCGACTCATAAGAACACTATGGTAAAAGCAAAAGTGTAGTTAACCCGTCAGCTGCAAAACGTACAAAAAGGTTATTGTAAAAACATAAATACTGTAATTCAACTTCCATCCAAAATAGTATTGTCATTGAAGTTAAATTTTCACATTTCAATGATATAGTTAACAATGTAATTTTGATATTACAAATGGATTCACTTTAAAAAAAAAATAGTTAGGTAGGAATTTGAGGTATTAATTAAAATACGATTCTAATATTTTTTAGTTTTCATTCATTTTTATTCATTTACAATTCTTCTACTGCTGTCAATTACCTTTTCAAAAATAAATCAAATAAAAAGGCTTTATAATAAACAGTTGTTCTTTCAAGAATAATAATTCTTTCACTCACACAAAAAAATACGCGAAAGCAAGGGTATCCAACCTTTTGATCACTGGGAGATACTTTTCTTTTTTATATTTGTTTGGGATTGACTTCTAACTAGATTATTATTAGAAGAACAATTTCCCATCAATATCCAACGTTACTTAAATTTGCTTTGCTATTATGATATTTGTGCGGTGCCTTTACGATAAAGCTGTCGTTTAATATTCAAAGAATTTTAGAGATATTGATTGAGTAGGCATTTACTTGGTATAACTCCATTATAATACGGAAAGAAAAATAACAATGTATTTTAGTTCTACATAAATTTATGTAGAACTAAAATACATTGTTATTTTTCTTTCCGAATTTTAGAGATGTTTACAAAACTAACGAAATATCCTGAGTACCGTACTTAAACAATACAGAGACAAGAAAATTATTTAAATTATTCAAGAAAAATGCAGTCTCCCTACCATTGCAAATATTTACGAATCATACTGAGACAACTGGGTCGACTTTCTAGGTCCATTTTTATTATTAGAATTTAATAAATCTAATTTTTGTTCTTGGTGGGTTTCGGGATCGACTAAATTTTGGCTCAGGATCGACCGGTTGGACACCCATGCACTAAAACATATGAGATATTTGTGAAGCGATATTAGTTCACAAATAAACAAATAAACACCGTTTTTAATCTGACATAACAAATGTGCATTAATCATAACTTTACGTGATACACAAAAATACATAAAACTGAGAATATTTACTTTAAGTATTTATTGTTCATGTAACTAAATTATTTTTTTACATTTCGGTTGTGTTGTTAAGAAAGAGTTGAGTTGAGTTGAGCGTTGATTAACAATTAAAAAGTATTAAATTTTTCTTGATAAATTTTACTCATCAATAAATATGGTTCTTCTTTGCTCACGTAAAACGTTAACTATTATTTTATTCCTTTCTTGCTTTCCTTGATATTCGATCGAATTTATTTTAATTACGATTTACTTGTCAATCTCCATTGAAAGGGTTAATAGTTCAGTGCCGCAGGGTACGTGTTACACACTGCAAGGTATATAACCCCAAGTTGTGGTAATTTACTTTACGCGACACAGTGGTTCGAAAAAAACTCTCCATTTTACTTTCTCTGAAGTAAGAAACTCCAGGTCAAATGCAACCAAAACGAGCTTTACTCTATTGGAATTAAGAACATTTCTTGTATTCCTCCGTATTGAACACTCTGTTATTTATCTAGGAAGAAAGTTGTATTAAATAAAACAATTAAATGCACACGAGAACATGCAATTAAATTCAAACTGCCTTATAAAATATTTCCTGGTTTTATTTAATGAATAAAATTATCAGCTGGAGACATAACTCTACTGGATTAATCGTTACGCACATATTTTCACTGAATTGACTCATTGGCTTAATCTTATAAATAAAAATCAATATTTTTTTGTTTGTTTGTTCGCAACCTATGCGTTGCCATACCATTCATCGGATCGCAACTTTGAAAAACTTTTTGCTTACAATTTCTCGGAGGTTTTTGACATAGTAAAATTACCTTACAGTTAGTCTTTCATATAAAAATCATTGTTTTTTCATATTTTATGCGCTGCCATCTCGTTCATTTTGACAAATTATTGTTGCACCTGCACAAATTTTATAGACACAGAAAAATTAACTTTCAGTAGGTGGCGCGTGTGTCATACCATATACAATCGGCAAAAGACAAACAGCAAACGTCAAACGGCAAATATCATCTATGCCGATCAATGTTAATGAAATTAAATCGAAATTATTTTTTTTAAATATTGTGCACCCTTCACTTCAATAAACATAAATACACTTTCTTTCTTTCTTTGAATGACATTGCAACGCTTGCCGGGTACCCGCTAGTATTGCATAAAAATATGACAAAGATGGCTGGTCAATTCTTGAACAGTATAAATATTCCATTAGACAGGTTTATAGTTCCTTTTTTCTATTTCATATATTACTAATTATATATATGTATGATGTACTGTCAGCGATTCCGCTTACTTATTTTTAAAAAAAATCATACTCGACAAAATGACTATTCAATATTTACTTCACTTATATGATTACCAATTGGATCAAGTTGGCCAAATATGGTAAGTAAATAAAACACATCTTTATAAGTATTACTTCCATATACATTCTGATAAAGATCAGGACTGGTTTCGTTCATCGCGAGCATTATCGACTTTATCAAAAGTTATTAAGCCGGTCCTGATCTTCACTGGAATATATGTCGAAGTAGTACTGTAAAACTCGTTTATAATGCCTTTTCAAACAAAAGAGACAGTAAACACATTTAACAAGATCAAAATAAATATAGTTTTTATATAGTTAAAGTTTTTAACTTATCACGATAAAATACGTAATATTTTTAGCCGTCAGCAGCTTTTCTCCAAGCCATAATATGTATCCTTTCAACAGACAAAAAAAAGATATTTGCTTAATATAAACAACATTTTTAATACTCACATGAAAGAACTCGTTTTTCACTACCAATATATATTATATGATAATAATCCAAGTATTGATGATAATAAATGTACGGTTGTATTAAATTTTTTCCTACATTCTTAAATCGGGTATTTCCCTAAAACACAACTGAATAAAGTTATGAATACAAGAATCGAAGAAAAATATTCATAATCGATATTATTCAGACCGTGAATGTACATTGCAAACAGCATATTGTTTGCCATAATAACGGCGGTAGCCTAATTTCGAAATCGATCGCTTATATCATAAATATCTTATTGCGTTTTATTCAGTCGGACGCAAAAAAAAAAAATAGACAGATAGTTACTGCCACTCGGTCAACTTTCAACAATTAAGGTCTACACAATCAAAAACAACTGTTTGTGAACTTACAGCGAATGGACCAGATATTTTTACTATGACTATGCAAACAAAAATAGGTAGGTACAATTTAATTTTAATGAGGACTAGATTACTTTTTTGCCGTCGGAGTTAAAAACATAAAACTAATATACACTTGGCTTGAACTCTGTAATAACGTTATTAAAAAAATCTTTTTTTAATAATGCAATATTGTAGGCTTAATTCTAACTTCTTGTAAGTCGGTTTACCCTAAGTGTTCTGGAGATTGTTAAAACTGAAGCAAGGCGCTACTGCGATACGTGAAATTGTCACTTGTCACAGGGATTTTGACCCCTTTCATTTGCATAATTGTACACTAAATGAATGAAATAGATGCATCGCTATACTTGCCAGCGGAAATCATCAAAACATGAAAAAAAATGATTTACATGATGTTATAATTAACCACTTGCCGGTCCAATTGATTTAACATATGCACATATGTATGTATGCACACATATGAAAATGCAAAATACACACAAAAATTTGTCATAACATATTTTTTATTGATTGAGTAGGCATTTACTTGGTAGAACTCCATTATAATACGGTAAGAAAAATAACAATGTATTTTAGTTTTACATAAATTTATGTAGAACTAAAATACATTGTTATTTTTCTTACCGTAACATATTTTTTATCTGTTAGTCTGTGTCCAGCCTTTGCTTGGACTAGATCAAATTCGTAATTTTCGTATGAAGTTTGGCCGAGTTATCTCGTGATGTCCGTTTTTGACGACTTTCAATACCCGAGTATACTCGGGCGTGCCCGGGAAGTGGTTAAGCCTACGATATAAATATGTTTGTCTGCTTTGAAAACAGATGCCTGCGGCGAATACTAGGAGTACAGTGGTTTGACTTTGTCAGGAATACGGAGGTAAGAGAGCGGACAAACCAGCCCCTTATTAGGTCCAAAATTAAAAGGCGACGATGGACCTGGCTTGGACATGTGCTGCGGATGCCCCAGGGGAGCCTGAATCCTGCCTGCCTCTTCTATCAACCTGATGGATCCCGACGCCGCGGAAGGCCTCTGATGACCATCCATAGGATGTACTCAGGGGAGCTAAGGGACGCCGGGATGACCTGGGAAGATGCGAGGAGGTTGGCGGGAGACAGAGAATCTTGGAGGCACCGTGTGGCGGCCATATGCTCCGAATAGGGAGCGGATATGGGAAAAAAAAAAAAAAAAAAATGTTTATAGGCATTATTTGTCAGACCGTTTTTGAAAGGTTTAAAAGCAGATTTGTGTCATGTATTTTGATCAACTTAAGGAATATGTAAAGAGGTTGTTTTTAAAATTTATTTTGTGCTATTTCAGAGTAATTACCATAACTACAGTATGTCAATGAAAAATAAAAATATTATATATTACGAACTATACATTGTCGTCAAGCTATTTTTATTATTTAGCTAGCAGTACCCTGCGCGCGTTGCTACGCCAGCAATTGTAGGGGGGATTGGGGGGGGGGGGTAGGCGAGGGGGTGTACGCCAGAAAGTTTCGCGGAAGTGTAGTAGAAATTTGTAAAAATTCGATATCAATTTTTGGGGGGGAGGGGGGTTGTTTGGCGGGGTGGGGTTTGGGGGGCGCATGGGGTGGGTATGCCAAAAACCTTCGAAGGTGTGAACTCGAAAAATTCATGAAGTTTAAAAAAAAAAATGGGGGGTGGAGGTTGGGGGTGGTTGGGGGGGAGGGGTTGTAAGCCAGAAACCACTGTGGGAGTGTACTCAATAAATTTTTAAAGTTTCACATCGATCGGTCGAGCGGTTTAGTAGTCCATAGCGGACATACACACAGACATTCATTTATATATATATATATAGATATCGGGGCTAATTTCATTACATCGAGCGAAATAAATACTAATTTTTAAAATATGTGGAAACGTTTGGACTGAATTTAATATTTTCATGCGCTGGTGTCTAACATAAGTATATGATAATTATATACTGTAAACTTTGGAAGTTAATAATTCGTAACCAAAATTTTGAAATAGTTTCAGTCTATTGCTTTGTATTGGCTTTATACAAAATTGTTTTTAGTTCTTAATAAATCAAACTAGACTAGCATAAGGAGAGTTCAGTGATCAGACGCAGACTGACCAGTCTTTCGCTAAAGGATAGCGATTATGAAATACTGGTTTTTAACGGTAAAGTAAAGTGCGACCACCAGCTTCTATTCCTACTTAATCGTATTGTGTATTCTCAATATATTATTATTTTCTTTCCATAAACTCTTCATTAGATTTGAGGAGTTGATTAATATCACAGGATTTACGTATTTATTATCATGGTTAAGCAAAATACCGAAAAATATACCACTTTATTACATGTTAACAACCCAATGAATACGGTTTATGAGATATGCAAGTATAATTAAAAATTAATAAAAATAATTTTCCAACTACTGTCGTACAAACATTTTACAATGTCGAGCAGGACTCGTTTTATCAATACGATGTCAAACTAGACTTCACATGCGATTTGTACAAGTTTTAGTTTTTTTATTGTTTTTCATATATATACGAGGCAATACGAATATAGACACTGGTAAAGAAATAACATTGACGAAAAGCTTTTGAATGGGAATTGGTTGAATGAGAAGTAATATTTTTCGTCTCTCACCTCACAATACTTAATCGTAAACATACATTCAAAAGATGCCGTTTATCTACCACAGCAGGAAAATTGCAGGCTATATTTACAATAGGGCAAGAAACGTGCAACATCTAAGATTTTACTTAAATGAATCCTTCTCAAACAAAATCAATGCGACAAAAATTACAACAGCAATTTTGATCAATATTTTAAAATCTCTCTAGTATTTTTATTAAAATAAATTGAAATAATTAAATGAGGTAAATATTCAAAAAAGATATAAGTTTATTTTACAAAATATTTTATTTACAAGACGATGCATATTACAATAAATACCAAGTGCATCTTTAGATTACTTTCAATTTACAAAAAAAGAATTTAATACGTTTATGCCGAAGTATTGTTTTGCAACGGTTTTCTCGCATTTTTTGTATTCGTCGCCGGTCTTCTCCTTGGCTGTATTCTCATGTCTTTGAAAATACCACCCGAGTGAGTGAATACCTGTAAAATACAAATAAGTATTTATTCTTCCAGTCATGTTGGTTTCCAATGTGAAGAATAAGGGCATCCAATTGAATTATTTATCATACGGTGAAACAAATAACAATGTACAGACTGATTACGCTACTTATGCACTCGAAAGAGTGGCGCTGTGAGAATTTCCTGAATGAGGCTGACAAAAAAAAAATTGCCAGAGTTCGAAAATTTAAAATTCCCTATTTTGATATGGACTAAACGCGTGGGCTCGTGGTAGATGGAATCTTATGTCAGAGGGGAAATTACATATTTAGTATCAACGGCAGCCGCAAACTCGAGTGAACTGATAAAGAAGTCAGAGTGTATTTGAATTCTTCAGAAATTATTTTTTATATTTGTTGATATATGTTTATATTTATTTCGGCTAACGCCAAAGTCAGAACTAGAACAGGCATCATACGCCATCTTCAGATAGTTCTGATGATGACGTAAGCCGAAATAGCAATCAAAAAATATGTAAAATAATTTCTGTAGAATTAAAATACATTGGTTTTTTTTTCATCGTATTATAATAGAATTCTACAAAGTAAATGCCAATTCATTCAATGAATTATTTATTGACAAGTTTGAAACGTATGCGAAAGGTCTTGAATGAGTTGGCTGGCAATTAGATTATTGATTGAGAAATATCACAAATTGGCATATGTTTGGTCTTTGGCAAAGTTTCTAGCCACAATTTCCATGTCGTATAATTTTTACCAGTCTCACACTATATTAATATTTTTTTCCAATCCATTTTTCTATTATGCAATAATGTTTTCAAAAAATACCGGAAATAAATAAATATATTTAATAATTATTTTATCATTTTTTTAAAAATTTAAATCTAATATATCATTATAATAAATTTCCATGTTTCGTTAAAATCGTATGTTGCAAAGCACGTACAGTAAGTATTCTTTAAAATCGGATTAATAGAGCTATTTAGTTTTATTTGTCATATACCTATATACGACTAAAAAGCTTTTTGCATTTTTTATTAACTTCATAATAATATCACTCTCACAATTATATTACATATTTTCAATTGAATGCCATTACACTAAAGATTAATTTGTTAAGTTTGAGCAAAATAATTGTACTAACGAAACGAAATTTTCTACTCACCCCGGGAGAAAATAGATTCCTGTCGAAATTTTGATCAGAAGCTCTCATTTCTTGAGGCTTGTCAGCGAAATGGTATCGTGGTTGCTCGTATGTTTCCGATGCTATTATCTTGCTAGATGCAAGGTTAAGAACACTGCTGAGCGTACGTTTGATGGGACTTTCATAGATGGCGTTATTCGGGAAAGTTAATGGTATCAAAACGGGGTAGAAAACTTTTCGATTCGCCGAATCCAAGTGGGAATGTAAGAAATTCAGATGATTTGTATTTATGTTAACTGGCGTTCTGTAAAAGTATCATGTTTATTTAATTAACTATTTTGAAGCTTTCTTATATTTGTTTTTATAAGTGAAAATAGCACTGTTCAATACACTACACATTCTTTTCTTCAATCAATAATCTCAACTAATTATGTAAGTTTGTAAGTCATTCTAAGTATTGACAGTATATTTCTTAATTATCTTTTCAGTGAAAATTGAATTAATTTTCCCGTAATGACTTTTTTGGATCGTAAATACACTCACCTAAATATTTTATTTGTCAAAAACTACTAAAATAATAAATCAAAAGCAAATATATAAAAATCAATATATGTATGTTTGTTTGTTCGCACCATGTGCGCTGCCATACCGTTCATCCGACCGCAACGAAATTTTGACAAACTTTTTGCTTGCGAAAGTGCAAATGTTTTTGGCATAGTGAAATTAGCTTACGTAGGTATTTTGTATAAAAAATCAATGTTTTTTTCATATTTTATGCGCTGCCATACCGTTCATTTGGACAAAATATTGTTGCACTATAGCAAAGGTTAGTGGCATAGTACAATTAACTTTCAGTAGGTGGCGCGTGTGTCGTACCATAGACAAACGGTAAAATACAAACAGAAACGTCAAACGGCACATGTCATCGATACCGTTCAATGTTAGTGAAATTAAATCGAAATTATTTATCTAAAATATTGTGCACCCAAAGCACTTCAATAAACACAAACACTTTCTTTCTTTGATTGGCATTGCAACGCTTGCCGAGTACCGGCTATTTAATAAAATTAATGTTACTGGAAAGAAAGTAAATATCGAATCAAGTGTTTTTTTTACTGACCTACAAAGCTTTGTTTTAATAGTAAAGAGGTAACGTGCTTTCTTAGTTTCAAATAAAATTTCAGATTTAAAAAAAAGATCAAGTAATAAAAATGAAAGATTGCACATTTCAAATTTTTTTGTTTTTTTTTTCATACAATATATATCTTATATATAAAACCAAAACGGCGTATGTATGTCTGTAATTCCCTTTTGCATGTTGTTGCAAGTTGCCATAAAAACGAATATGAAAGAAAAAATGTTTGAATTTTTATCGGCGAAGACATTTAGTCAAAATGTAATAAATTAGTCTTCTACCAACTTTTTCCCGGCTTTTATTATTATAATAATGTTTATTATTTACGTGAAGGTATTATTTGACAGCTAATTAGATTTTTTCCTTGAATTTGGACATTTGAATGGGCGAGGGGCTATCATCGAATTAAATAAAGTTTGTGATTTTATTTTAACTCTATTTTGGATGTTAGATTTTGTGATATAATTATGTCGAATGATATAACATTAAATAATTATTGGTCGCTTAGTCCAAGCGACGCCGGGTAGCAATACTAGTATACAATATAACAATAAGTTATTTTACCAATGAATGAGCATTATGCATTAAATTTTGTAACGTATTTCAACTAAAGTTATTCGATTAAAATATATCTTGAACATTTTAATCTATAAAAAAGTTTTACGTCTTATAAGGAAGCATCGAGATCAGATTAAATGTTAGCGTATTTATTTTTTAATCCGACAGAAATTAAAGCCACTGTGACAAGTTAAATTATAATAGTCTCTGCTAGTACGATTGTCCAACAAATAATTTATAAATTGCTTTTGAAATGAAACAATTCTTTAAATAAAATATTGATATTTACCTGATAATATACGTGGTATCGATCGCTTCCGGCTGTGTGGTAAAATATTTTCCAAAGATAGAAACATACCGACCATCGTCGGTCAGGTAAACTTTCAATGTTTCAGGCAATTCTTGGTATGGATAAGGATGACGAACTGGCCTGAAACAATAATATTGTTAAATGTACTATGTACAATAGGGTCTATGACCCAAGAAAATTGGTACACCAAATATACAAATAAACAACTTTTTTTGTTTAAAAACGTTCCTGTTAACATACAATAACTTTCATATTTTGAATATGTTATGGTATCTGTTGAGTTTTTTAATCATCTCTAAATCTCTTATTTTCCTACTTTGATCATAATTTTATTTTTAGTGTGCTCACATAAGTATTCACTTCATGATTTTTATTCAAGGATTTGACAATCACAAAACAATATCATCCATCTATTTCTGATTCACTTGTGATAAATTCACTTATTTGTTACACATTTGCGACTTTTTTTTGTTTCATGGCCACCAACTAATAGTCAGGAATTAGATCAATACATTTTATTTAGTAAAATTTGATTCTTAATAAATATCGTTTTAAGTATACTATTTTTAAAGTTGATAAATAACTAGTTTACATATGGTTTACCACGACCACTCACAATGTGGAACATTTGGGATCTAAATGAAATTTTTAATCATAACTGTTAATTAATCACCATTTTTCTTTTGGGTTTTGAATGTTATTTTAAAATCATATATGCGGAAAACACAAGGTTTGTTCACAAAGGTGCATTAAGGGCTGATTCTAACTTGAATTGAGTTTGAGTTGAACCTTTGCTTAACGTTTTGTATGTGAAGATATGATTCCGTCAGCATTTTTTAAAAAATCACTTTTTTGTCAATCTTTAAGCGGTGCAATTGCCACCGATACTAAGTATTTTAATTTTTATTTGGATTTTATTGAATTTACTTTCGCTAATATAGTAATTTAATTTTACGATTAATATCGAATGATCACAGACTCCTTTTATTGCATTTTTTACATCTTTAAAATACTTTTATTTTTTAATATAAATTAAATGTTATACTGAGATTTGTTATGACAAAGTATTAAATTTCGTCTTAATATACTTAGATGTTATCAAAATAAACGAGTATTAAATTAAACGGTTTATGCTTGAAGCGAGCGAATGTTTTCTTTGTTGGAAACGGTTTATTAAATCAATTTTCTTATAAAATCAATAATTTCATCTCTTTAATATTAAACTTTCTCTTTAACTACTGTTTTTGGTAGATTTTTTACGCTGTACCTATATATAATGAATACTGCTAATATTCCATGCGAATCTTTAGCTGAACTAGGTTTTTAGTCCTTGAACTTGTTTTATTTCTCCATTTGGTGATAGATCACTTATCTTCCATTTTGTTTGTAATGAAAGTGTTATTTTTATTTTTAAATCTATTCTTCTGTAGAACAGTTTTAAAATAAAGATCTAATACAGTAGCAAATCGGATACAGAAAATAAAGCTGTCAGTTTAACGTTGTATGAAATGACAAAGTAGAATAATGTAGAAAAAATCAGAAAAAAAATCTTCAACATTTCAAGATTAAAAGGTATATATTGTAGAAGCAAACTGATTATAGAACCAGTAAGATATTGAAAATATAAAAATCACATTGCTAAATACTGGTAATTATTTTTGAAAGCAATACTTTTTACCTTTTATGTTCACCGTGTAATTTCAAAGAACGCGAAAGAATTTTCAACATATTGCACTGTGCTGTTACAACTATTTCAAAATCAGAAATGTTTTTATTTTTACATTAAGTATATTGCAGTGCAATTATTAAGAAAAATTTTAACTAATCAAATACAATAGACACACGACATGCTTGAATAAACTTCCGGCCAAACTTATTCTATCGTAGTTCTTTTGAGCTTTCTATATTTTTGTCACATTAAAGAACAAATCGGAACATATCGTTCGCAAAAAGCACACGACCGGAAATGTATTTATAATTCTAAGTTTATCACCCAATATAAAACTTGCGAGTGGAAAGAAACGCTCCATAGAAAATAAATAATAAAACATTCAACTTTATTCATTATTATTTGTTAAAACGTCAGTTATTATTATCAACAACATTATATATCGAAATTTTTCAATTTATTCTATTCACAGTATAAAAATATATCAATTGTAAATTTACAGTAGCAATAATTGATTGATAGATGTTAAATATAAATAGCGCCTCTTTTTCACGATTTGGATTGTAACTGCACTACTTTATCACGCTTTTTTAAATATTCAAAGTTGTTTTTGAGACGTGCATGATTTAGTAACAAATTTATGGTAAGTTGTATTGCCCAACTTGGGACATGGTCGGCTAATTGATATAAAGAAGATGTTTCGCTTCTGCATTCTTTAACGTACGCAAAAAATAGCCACGGATAAATTCAATATATATGATAATTTAGGCAGGTATTTAGAGGTAGGCTATAAATTAAATTCTCAGCTACAAATGTGCCTTTCAATAGTTTAAATGAGTCGTATCTTATCAAAAGTAGAACTATCTCATATTTTTCGAAACTGAATTAATGCTATCACATTATTCTTCTGGTCATAGTGTATAGCGAGCAATAAAATATGTGTTTAAAGATCATGTACTTACTGGTATCAAAACGTAAAAGAAAATGATGGTTGATATCAAAATCAGAACGGTTCACGACTTATAATGGTTTGATCAATCATACTTTCGACGAATCACAGAGTTATCTTAAGTGATGATGCAATGTGGCCGCTCATACAAATTTTAAGTTTCAGGCTCTTATGGACTGTTTTTAAAATTGAAAAATATAAATCAAACTCAAAAAGCCAACAAAACGTTTTTGGTATTTTTCTCGAAACGTCAAAAAGTTGATAGTTCTAGTTAGAAGATTAGATTAAAAAAATCAAATGACGTACAAAATATTTCGTTTTCAATCATGCTCGATCCAAGTTTATATACAATAAATAATAAACATAAAACAAGATATAACTTTCAATTAAAGATGTTAATTTTTCTCGGTGACTTACAGGAAATTTTATGGCAAGTTTAAGGAAGCCTAATGGAGTGAATAATAAAATAAGCTTGCATGATACGACTACCATCTCAAACCATGAATCATCGAGAAAGATTACTTAAATCCATGATGAAAAATTTGCATTACCGCCTCAGATCCAGCATGACACCATCTGGAATAGCATATCCTTCTTTGTTTAGCTTATTGAGAGACAACCTGTCAGCTAAAAAGGCAGATTCAGGAATTTTTCCTCCAGATGCAGGCAAAACTTGCTCTCTAAATAGTTCTCGCTTTGCCTGAAAAAAAAACAGGCACGATATATTGAAAGAAAAATGTCAATAAACCATTTTTTTCAACAGCGAAAAACTGCATGAAAACTACGACATCGTTTAGATTATAGAGTGAATTGTTCGTAAAATAGATATTACATATATGCCTGCTTTTTTGAAAAACATCAAATCCAGAAATTGGAAAAACGTTAATTTAAATAAAAACAAAATAGACTTTAACTAGAAAGTTTCTAATCCCTAAATGCATGGATTCTTGTTATTTATATTGGTTTGTTAGGCTCTTTATTGAACATGATGGTAAACTTTCATTGATGTATCTAAAACAATCTAAATTATTTAGGTTATTTATTGAGTTCAGTGATGCTTCCATATTTATCTTGAAATTAGACAGGTTAGGTTGAGTAAGAACTACAATTATTTTAAATCGTGAATGTTTTTGATGCAATATTATATCTGTTAAGGTTATACAATTAAAGACCCAATGATGGTAATTAAAACTAGTTATTAAGAAACTATTTATAACTTACTCTATGTATACTTGATGCATTAATAGAAGCAATCAAATAAATAACCAATAAAATATATGGTGTAGATGTTACCGAGCACACCTTGTTTACCCGATATATCGCCATAGTTGTTTCTGAAAAATGAATCTGCAATTATACAATAATATATTATTTTTCAGAAATTCAGAAAATTAATGTTTCATTTTCATACTTTAATCAAAAATCTTACAGTTAAATATAGTATCAGTATATGAACACGTAAAGTAGAACACTAAGTACATATATGTTCTTATTCGTCTAAATAAATTGTTTTAGAATTGTTTCGACACTTATTTTCATGACATCATTATACAACAAAGATTTTGAATAAAAGAATACAAAAAAAAAAGTGAATCATATCTTCTTTAAGCGCCAATGTCCTTGAATCAAAGCTCATTCTAGGTACATTTAAATTTTAATGCAGTGTACTTCGTATAGATTATATAAAATATGAAAATTTATTTACAAAATTAAGCGCTGTAAAATTAAGTTGTACTATGGTTAAAATAACAAAGCACCTCACTACAATAAAGTTCTATAAATTAAATGCAAATCCAAATTATACACTTTGTAGTATTTATTGCACATTTTATTAATACTATCATGGCCAATTCGCTCATCGAGAGAACATGTTCAAGTTTACTTGTAAAATATAAATAAACTGTTTTACTCGATAGTTCTGATTTCGTACATATTATAACATTTTATAGAATACACTACATTTTTTTTTTGTTTTTATGTGCTTAAGCGAAGTCAATCAATTGACAATGAATGTTATCAAATTGCGACACAGTATATAATTTCGTGATTAAGCTAAATGAAACTAGCTTTCGATTTAAAATGTATGTCTGTGTTCTTTATCATTTTTAAACTGACAATTGAATGATTAGGGATGTGTTAATGTTTTAATTTCCAACATTATTTACCTCTAATAGAGTAGATAGATAGAAAAGCATTTAAATAAAAGTATTAAATCTTGACAACTACATTTCACTGCGTTTTTCTTTTATTTATTTACCAGACCTGAATTTAAGCGTCATTTTCTTTTATTCTTATCATTTTGGACAAAGACATAGGAGTGAAATTATTATTGATAAACATTGCCTCAATAATTATGTAGTTTATTGAAATAGCACATCAATTCCAACATTTTTTTTATAAACAATGATAATTTTATCAAACAAATTTGTTTTACAAGTTAAAATGTTTTTTATGTTTAATAAAACATTTGAATTACTTATTCCACATTAAATTTATTAGATTAGGACCGGTTTCGCTCATAGCGAGCATAACCAACTGATCGGTTGAACACAGTGAACACTTTAAAAGTGATTGCTATGTCAACTTTAATTCTAACCGAAATTGAATCGTTTAAAATCTATATATTCATGTAGAAGCACTATGCATTTAAATTGATTCAAATTTTGACCAACTTATTTCATCGCAAATGAGCATCAATTAGAAACAGTGTTTTTATACGATAGAAACTTACAAAGGTAGAACTTTACTTAAATGCACTCACTACTAATAAAAAGTAACTATTTATATTGTAGCATTAGTACTCATTGTTACATTCAATATTTATAAAATATTTGCAACAGCATTCATTATTATTTAACAACATAATGTTTATTGTCTTTATGTTTATATTTATTTTGATTTTTACCAATCTTACACATCAAATTTTTTAATCGACGTCTTGTTCGTCTGTAAATTTATAAATTATTCACCTTAACTGATAGGCACTTGAGAGAACTTTTGTTTTATTTAGTCATAGAACTAAATTGTTGTGTTAAAAAACCATTAGTGTTTTATAGCTGACTACTGCATCGAAGTCCAATAGACAACTGATACAGTTATTTTCCTTCGCTATGGATATGATTCCCCGCGTAAACAGATAGTTCTCCAAATCCACCTTTGTCGCAAATATAACAAAATCCACTCTTTGCTTTTATTGAAACGGCTAAAAGTTTTCAATAATTACATGTCTAAATAAATTTCGTGTTATTATATCGGTGACGCAATAATTGTTCACAGTAAATATATTGCCACAAATAAAACGTTTTTCTTATAATCTTGTAGCTACAAAAAATAAAGGGATATTTGAGAAGCCATATTTATTTTAAGGAATCAAATATGCACTTCAAATAAATTAATCACCACTTTTAAGGTATTCATTATCAATACTTGGTGAAGGGGCATTATAATAAAAATAATCACCAATTGATAATGCTCGCCGTGAGCGAAACCAATCCTGATCCAATAAATTGTACGTAGAATACTAAAAATGGTTAATATTTTTAATAAATTGATAAAATTTCTTTGTTTTGTAAGGTTTAAAAAGAGGTTTCTTATCACAAAATCACTCATCCATTTTTGGAACGATTATAAGAGTTTTGATGCTCAGCCAATGTAATAAAAAAATTGTCTATTCCACGTTTTATCGAAAGTGAACTTCCACACAAGTTATCACCAAATCACTCTAAAAAGGTGGAAAATAATATATAATATTGTATTATCTCTGTAACATATTGTACACTGAATTGTCAGTTACAAATTACTTTTAAAAGCATTATTTTGCACCTAACAAAATAATTTCACTCCTTAACAGAATATAACGTATAAAACAGCTTAATAAAAGAATGAAAAAAACTACAAAAAATACTTTGATTCCAGATAATGTTGGTTGTAAAAAATGTTATCAAATAAAAAATAATCTTTGTGTGATATTTGATGGCATTCGCTTCCCTGGCGGATGAAGTAAAAGTCATGATCCGCGATTATTTTCGCCTGCAATGCCAAAATTAGTTGGTCCCAATTCACAAGCCCCAAAGTCATGAGACCTGTCTTCAACATTTTGGTAATCACTCGATTAAAGTCGTGCATCAATTTGTCAAAAGGTTGTATTATCTGTTTAAGTTTTAAGTCATGAATGAGTATTTGAAATAATATCTCATTGAATTCTTATTATTCTAATAACAATACTAAATATTCATTTGGCTTTTCAGTGTTTTGACATCATATTATTTCAAATTGATTTCTATGCAGTAATCGAGGAGAAATATTTCAAAATTCGGTTTCATAATTTGTATTTTTTCGCACGATCAAACTCGTTGAGATTCTCACAAACAATCAACATTATTAAATTCACAATATCATTATTATGAATGACAAATTTAATTTTGATTTAACGTATAATATAATAAATGTTCTTCCAGAAAGTAGTATTTAATTAGTGTATACGTAATCTTATTCGATGGTATATATGCGGTAGATGCGTTCCGCAGAAAATCACGCAAAAAATCTGTGACTTAATATAGGAACATTACATGTACATGGATGCACGTGTCAAGGTCACATTGTATCATGTGAAACACTGGATTTCGCACGTACAGTATGTGAACAACGCGCTCTTAATTACGTAATTGCATATGTACGTTTATATAGTCGATTGTTTTTTTTTTTTTAAATTACATAAAAATAAATACATAATATAATAAGAAAAGTTTCATTGTTAACAAATCATTACTTCAAAAGTCTTGAATTCGATGTTTTCCACTGTTATGTAAAATGATAAAACATTTTTAGTACTCATTCCACATTGAATTTCATTATCAACTGCTGATAATGCTCACGATGAGCGAAACCAGTCCTAATCTAATTAATCCAATGTGGAATAATTACTAAAAATGTTTTATTATAATTCACATCCAACAAGTATTGACAGTGAGCACTTTAAAAGTGATCGATATTAATTTGTTGTTTACGATTTATTCAAAACATTTTAAGAGATATAAAAACATTAAAATTATGCAGTTTTTACCATCACCTATATTTTTTTTTATCGAATTGCGTTATTATGTAACAATTTACAAATAAAATCTTGATAACAAAAGATGGTATTAATCATTTTATTTACAGTTCGTTTGGTTCAGAGAAAAACAGTTATGTCCATAAAAAAGAGCCGTTTATTATAGGTTGCCTAATCATAGTGATTGTTTTTGTCGCATGAAAGTTGACTCAAGTAATTGGATGCGCCATTTTTGTTTCATTTAAATGTTTAGTAAATTCCTTTTGTTGGCTGAAGCATATTTCAAAAAATAGTGTCAGACAACAACGTAGCGAATCATTTGACAGTTCCCACTAATCACCGATTAAGGAGGCCAAAAAAAGTATTTTATTCCAATGGTTATGGTATCTTAGTTTTAAAATACAGCTAGGACTAGAAAATATAAAATAGCTTTGTTATGCAACTAGGTCTAAGGCGTGTTTTGCATCTTTAGACTAAAAGTATAGTAATACTTTCGATGGATTCGGCGGTAAGTTATCTTTGATTATTCCAAGTATTTTGTTACTAATTGTGACACGTGTTTCACCACTGTACCTATTTCTCTCATTTCCAATGATAAGATTAACCCACCCCTATTGATTTCCTCATTTGTAATTGCTAATGACGTCATTAGTACTATGATTATTTGTTTGCTTTGATTTGATTCTTTAACCTTTGCATCCCGTAAAAAGGAAAAATCCCGAACTCCATTTTGTAATTTTATAATTTTAAAATATTCGAATCAGCTTGCTTAACAGTTGAGCAAACTTTGCGATAGTGAGTCCGAAGATGCCTCTGAAAGACGCGAAACACGTGTCATAATACGTGGAATAATCAAAGTTATTTTAATTTTTTTATATTAAAAATAGAGTATTTTTCGTGGTTAGCTTCAATTGCAGTGCTCACGGGCTTGAATCCTCGTATGGTCATATTCATAAATTGCTTTTTCAATCCATTCGTCGGTATGGATGTCTTAAATTCTTACTTGAAATTGAAAGATTTGGTTACCACTAGACATTTTCTATATTTTTTATTTAAAAAAAGTTATTTAAAAAAAGAGGCTACTGAATAACAAACAGTTCTACTATAAAAAAAACTGCTGGTGAGATAAGTTCCACTATCTATCTTTATATGCTTCAAATTGGAAAGCGGAAATGATTAAAAATATTTAAAAAAAAAATGATTTTTGATTTTACTATGCTTGAAATTGTTAGGAGGGATAAGACTTCAACTCTGCCACTTCAAGTAATTATTAATAATTACTAAGTTTCATTTCATTAACAATAAAATTCTCTTCTCTCTTCATTTTGACTGTGTTCAATAATTGCAAGTTTTGCAATCAATTACTATGAAAAAGATATTTAACATTGATACACACATTTATTATGGAGACAACAAAATAAGCGAAACACGTTTTTCAAAACTAAAATTGAATTTTAAATGATTTTCTATTCGGTAGTTGTTGGATGCATCAAAAACAATTCTCTGTTAAGTTATAACAACTAAGTGTGCAAATAGGTATTACTAATATTTATAACAAAATGAAATGAGAGTGATAAAAAAATATCACTGACGAAATCAATATGATGTATAACAGATGACATTGAAAGAAGAAACTTGTACTACGCATTGATATCATGTCTGCATGAAGGCTCATTTTAGACATACATTAGACTGCAGTGGTCGGCAACCTTTTGAGAGACTGGGTAAAATTTTTCAATATTGAAAATTTCATTTGATCAGTGGGTAAAAGTTAAAAAAAACATATACATGTATGTGTAGTTGTGTTACATAATGAAAAAATATGTACATGTAAGAATGTGTACACATAAAGAAATGTATACAAACATTTATAAAAAAAAAAAAAATTGGCTACCTTGGTTTTGATTTTTTTTTCGATATTTGGCAAACATGTCCTGTGGTTAACTTGAGTCAAACACAGGAATCGAGATTTGCTAACGTAAATCTATTCCCCAGGCTATTCTGGACACATTTCATTTGGGGAAATGTTTGCTTACAAGAATACGTGGAACCAAATGCTGATAATAGAGCAAATGAAAAATTTTATAAGCATATTTTTTTTTGTGGTGATGTCGCCCAGCATGATGATATTGCATACATGTGATCGTTTTCTGTGTTGTCGAGATGCCGTCGAAGATCTTTAAATTTATTTGTCCGTAGAACTGAACATTTGAATTTAGTGTATTCTAATTCTAGACTATTTATTACAATTATATATTTAATTATTGGTATTTTCAATGAATAAATAATTTTATAAAAAAAACATAAAATATTATCACACATAAAATATTTCTTGGTGGGTAATTCAAAATGTCGTAGTGGGTAATTCAATTACCCCCGGGTAGTAGGTTGCCGACCACTGCGTTAGAGTAACTATTGAAAATTATTTAAATTTGCTGTCTAGTAATAGATTCATTTGCTAGAGTAGCAACGATTTACGAAAATATTGTTTGCTCTCGAGCAATAAAAGATACAACGATTGTTTTTAATGTTATCATTTTATTTACACCGATGATATGAAATAGAAGTATCAATCTTTCGGTAAATATAATTTCGTTTATTTTAAATAATTTACAAATGGCACATACATCTCTTCCGTAACTATAAAAAAGGCACATGTTAGTGGATATCTTGAAGCTGTTCTTCGTTTTCTCTCTGTGCCAAATCAGTAACATGTTGTCAACGATAATAGTATGGATCTTTTCTTTACCTGCTTCAGTCTTGGTTAGGGTAATCAGATGTACCGGTTCGTTCTTTTTTGAAAATTGTATTTCAGTATTTCTTCTTTCTTTTATTAAAATGATTCTTTTGATTTTTTTCCTTAGTGTCGACACTATATCATATTTAGTTGAAATGATTCTTTTCATTTGTCTGATAAATTAAATTAAATAAAATACAAAGCATTGAAAAATATTTTTTAAACGACATTATTTGTTTTTTATTCAATTGACATATTGTGTATTTTATTAATTGATTAATATATCTCAAGACTTTACTATTATATCTTATGGTAGAATAAAATTGTAATACAAAAGAAAAAAACATTAGCTCCCAGTTTTTATTCTTTCAAGCCCAAAAGAAGTTTTTAAAATAATTCATGCTTATTAAAATGAACAGTAGAATAATTTCAGTTTGTATAGTTATCACATCAGAAAAAATCATCAAAATTGTATTCACTTTTATTTAAGCAGTTAATTTTACTGCGTATAAAAAATTAATATCGATAAATGAGCCATACTTATAATAATGTAAAATAATCTGTATAAGACAGAAATAAAATTATAAATGGCGCATAATTTTTTTTTAAAGAAATTAACTGCACATATATAAAAGTAAATCAAATAATTTATGAAATCGGTACAAAAACAATTCATCAATTTTTATATTTTACCATTCAAGCGAATCATTAAATTAGTTTGGGCGGTGCATGTTTTAAAAAACGGAACATTGTGCACAATATATTTGTAAAAAGTTGGTAGATGCACATTGCAATAATTGCATTTTGCACGTTTCGCTCTACATTTGTTACTTACAATTTCAACAAACATATGGACATAATAAATCAGCAATAAAATTAAATAAAAATAAATCATCTCATGAAAAACGACGTAGATCTGTCAGATTCAAACAAGGTACTCGTTTAAGCCCGCATAATATAGCAATTTTAAAGTATTTAATGGTTACACTCGTGGTTTTATTTATTAGATCACTTTTTGCTCCTATGTTAGTACTTATAAAAAAAGCATAATCATTTCATCATACTCCTGTGAGTTATAAATCCATCACGATATTTTGAGAATTTTTTTATCATATTTTTGCAAATAATTAACCTTTTGTGGAGCCCAGTGTATCATAATAATATTTTTATAAACACAACTTTTGATTTAGTCTATATATTTTTTTTTCAACGGTGATGTCATTTAAAATATACGTATAACATGACTGTAATACTTACATCTTACCATGCTTAAGATTCTACTAACAACCTAGGTAAAATATTGAGTTTTTTTTCAATGTCATCCTACGAGACATTTTTTTGTACCAATGCTTCTATGGATCTAAACATTTTTTCCGGTAACTTTTTTTATAATTATTATACACCTTGGTGAGCGAAATATGAGAGAAATTATTTGTGTCTTAAAATATGTTATTTTTTAATTGTATGTTTATTTATATAGAAAATACATATATGTAATTGATGTAATGCACCTGGTTCTGAATAATAATTCAAGTTCGTAAATAGTGAATTAAACTGTTTTTTGATTAACATTCCCTTTACTTAAATATGTAGTTAATACTCATGGCTTCTAATAATAAAAAATATATCTTTAAATATAAGAAATTTTGAGGATAGATTTTAGGTATTCTTCCCTTATAAACATTAAAATTAATAGATATAATACGATTTTAACAGTAATAATAACCACTCATCGGTCGCAGCGCTGTGATTATGTCAATATTCCGGGATAAATTAACACAAATACAATCAAACGCGTGCAAGTGTGTTACGTATTCATTTACTAGACGTTCGCTTGATCACATACGGATGGCCAACGCGGCAGAAAGAGAGGCAAATTCGCGTGTCACGTCGTGACGATGACACGCGCACACTCACTGAATGAAGTGTTATTTGCGCGGTTCAAAAACTCTCTAGTCATTGTTTGAGTTGGATTATTCGGTCATTCGCCGACGTCTTTCATGTTTTCAGGAGATTAACTACATTTCTACTTCAACGGTAGAAGCCACCTCAATGATTGTTCATAATTTTCGTTATATATACATATATGCTTTAAACCACTAAAAAAAACGTGTAATGTGTAATGACATCAGATACCGGAGTAGAAAGGTTAACAAGATGAATTTTGAAAAATAAATATACATATTATAACTCCTACAACGTATTGTCAGTATTTTTTTAACCTAAAATCTTACTTAAGTAACATAACAACTCAATTAATGTTTATATTAACCGAAACAACATCAATACCATCTTAAATATTACTTGTATTGCTTCTTCTTTATTAAGCATTCAACACAAAAGATGCACGTGTATATAGCCTTTCCGTTGAACAAAGTGTAAGTTTGTATCTAAATAAATGGCATGCTTATCTTCAAAACTGTATTTAAAAAAAAACAATTAATAGTTTATTCATTTGTAGAAATAGTGAATTAAGCAAATTTATATGAATTAAAATACATGCATCTCATTACTGTCGATAATTAATTGTAAAAAGTCGGTTTACGGACGATTGTTTAACGTGACAACGTCATAAGAAAACATTGATGAAATGATTGCATACTTTTATAAACAGTTGTAAACAGATCACGTGTAGGTACTGTAGGTGTATAAGTTGTGTGCTGCCGGTGTCTTTTTTCTACTCAGACGCATCGAACAATCGAGTGGAAGAGAGATAGATGCGGCACAATCCGAACGGTAGGCCGATCGTGCCTCTCTATCGCTTATCCGCGCTCTCGCTCGCACGCTTGTCTTCGGCGTAACGCGACAAACGGGACAATGAGTCATGTTTTTTCGTGCGTGCAGCGGGAGTTCATCGATTTATAAGACGTTGTCACGTCAAAAATAAACCTTAAGTATAGATTAAGTATCATCATTTTGACGAATGTTTTAGTAGTTTAAAAACAGATGTAATCTGAGTTTTTTTTCCATCAAATTGATGCCTAGAAGTTTGAGGAGTGGACCGTCAAACAGGATAGAGAAATTTCATGTTTTGTCACGTTTTCAACACAGTAACTTTGACTCAACTTCCAAGAAAAAACAGAAGGTAATAGCGGCGTTTGTCGAAACATATTCTCAGGTGACTCAACTTATAGTTTTTAATATAAAATTTAAAATATCTTTGATTATTCCACGTATTGTGCTACTAACTGTGACACGTGTTCCGCATCTTTCAGAGGCATCTTCGGACTTACTATCGCAAAGTTAGCTTCAGTAATAAAGCAAGATTGATTTTAATTTTTAAAAAGATAAAATTACAAAATGGAGCTTGGGATTTCTCCTTTTTACTGGAAGCAATGAGGGGGTTATAGAATCTAAACAAAGCAAACAAATAATTATACTACTAATGACATTATCATTACAAAATATTAACTAATGAGCTGCAATCAATCAGATAGGTTTGGGTTTAACCTATTAATTGGAAATAATGTAAGCAGTGGCGATGAACCTGTCCTATTAAGAATATTATTTAATAATACTTCTTTTTTATTAAGTGTTCTATTTATTTCTAAAAATTTTAAACTATTCATCTTTAAACCCTTTTTATTTACTCGGTGGAGTATTTCTAAATTACAACATTGATTAAAATTATGATCGTTTTCTATTAGATGATTGGCAAACTCAGAAAAATTGTTACTTTTTAGACATCTTTTATGTTCTTCAATTCTAATATTAAATTTTTAATAATTTAACATTAGAATTAAAGAACATATAAAATGTCTAAAAAGCAGGGCTGTGGAGTCGGTAAAAAAAAGTTCGACTCCGACTCCAGCATTTACCAAAACCACGACTCTGACTCCAACATTGACCAAAAACACGAATCCGACAAAACAAAGTTTAATATCGTCACTTTTTTCTCCTAATTTTCCTATTTATGTATATTCAATTAAATATCAACCCTATCAATGCGACCAAAAGCCAAATTTGACATATGAAATGCAAATCGCCGCGACGACTTCGACTCCACAGCCCTGCTAAAAAGTATCATTTTTTCTGAGTTTGCCGATCATCTAATAGAAAACGATGTGCCTCCGAAAGTGGCAAAACACGTGTCACAGCTAGTAGCACAATACGTGGAATAATCAAAGCTATTTTAAATTTTATATTAAAATGAACTTCCCGAAATGAATGAGGTTACCGCCGAAACCATCGAAAGTATAATCTATTTTTAGATTGCTTTTAGAAAGCACATTAAAAAAATACCTAAATGATTTTTCATGGATGAAACATTTATGTATTTCAGATGTAACCTTTTAACAAATATTCATTTGTAATAAAAAGAAAATTATTGATTCGAATACAATCTTGAAATAAAATGATTTGAACGTACCTACTGGTTATCAAATGGAATTGAATTTAAACAAGTGCAAAAAAAGCGATCTCGTAATGTAATCGTAATGCAGATCATGTGAGAAGGCAGGTACCAATGTGCAGTGTTTTTTTTTTCATAGGAGGTGTTACATATTTCAAGTAACTTTGTTTCACTTTAGGTCACGATTTCTTTGTAAATAATTAATGTGAGCCTTGAAAATTACCATAAAATTAATTCAGTTTCTGACGAACAATATTGAGACATTTACTATAAACGATTCATATAATATAGGAATAGTTGAAAATAAATCCTCAGTCATGGATATTGTATGAAGTATTAATGATAATTAGTATATTTCATAATTTTAATCTAACCTACTATGAATCCGTGATTATAATCTATTTAATAAAAATCAATGTTTGTTTGTCTGTTTGTTCGTAGTCTATGCGTTTCCATACCGCTCATCCGATTGCGATAAAACTTTGTCAACTTATTGCTCGTACTTGCGCGAAGGTTATATGCATAGTAAAATTAACTTACAGTAAATCTTTTATATAAACATACATGTTTTTTCATATTTTATGTGCAGACATACCGTTCATTTTGACAACTTATTGTTGCACTTGCGCAAAGGTTATAGGTATAGTACAATTAATTTTCAGTAGATGGCACGCTTATACAATCGGCAAAGGACAAACAGCAAATTTCAAACGGTAAATCGAAATTATTGATCAAAAATATTGTGCATCCGAAACCACTACAATAAACACAAACACTTTCTTCATTTGAGTGGCATGCAACGCTTGCCGGGTACCAGCTAGTATGATATAAAAACAAACCTGTAAAAAATTATGTATAGCTATTTTTTTAATGTGTTTTTGAATCACACAAAATCTATAGATCGGGTGTGGTCGATTGTCAACGTCATTCATTGGCTTTGGTTGCGGAGCTCACGGACACGATTCCCTGTTCGGATAGTTATAATATGTCAAATTTGGCTATTGGCCGGATTGGTAGGGTTGAAATTTAATTGAATACACATAATTAGGAAAATTAGGAAAAAAAGTGACGATATTAAACTTTTTTTAGTCGGAGTCGGAGTCGTGGTTCCACAGCCCTGCTTACTACACCATCAGATCCTTAAAATGAGTCGTAGTGAGAGCATTAATCCACTATTACTCTTCAAGTTATATTCCTTCTATCCCTATTCTCTTCTTAAGATAATGGCTAAGAAACATAGTAAAAAGCTGTTTTCCATAACACACTGAATTGGGAGTGGACTGGGAGAATTATAACGGGTCAATTCGATTGATATTCGATCTAAAATCACCATTCAAGGCGTCGGCCTCAATTACTTATAATAAAATTAGTATAACATGGCACAATACCGTCAAAATATCTAATGTAATTTAATATTTTTGTACGATTAACAGCATTTGTCTAAAATATGGTTTCGGCAACTACGCGTCACTGTTTATGACGAGTGAACTTGGGAATAAAATGATAATTTAATAATTCAAGCACTTACTATCATTAAATATTAATTCAAAGACTTGAAATCAATCAACTCATTAATAATAGGTTGGATAAAACCCTAGATTTATTTTAGTTAATCTTATGTTATTATCTGGTCAATAGTATTTTCAAATATCCCTATAATTATAACAATCCTACTTAATTCATTGAAACTTGTTTACATTCAATTTTCGCTAATTTACATTTTAATAGCAACTGAACTTAGTTATTTACTTATATCTTTGTATATAAACGATACACACTGCTTACTACGCGTGAGTTCAAAGACATTCGTGAACTTCCTTACACTTGAAATGCCTGAAGATGCCGAAAGTCGAAACCCGGTTCCGTTAGCGACAAAACACATGGAAAAGTACAAAATTCAAACAATTCAAATTTGATATTAAAATTTCATCAAGCAGCCTCAGTCGAAATCCTTAACTTAATGTATTAATTAATCGCTGAAAATTTACTTATAACTAATTATTACTGTCACAACAAACACACAAAAAAGCATCCAAATATTTAAAAAAAAATATATTTTCTTTGATCAATATTTTTATCATTCTAGACTATTTACATGAAATTATATTATCATATAGAAAAATGACAAACGTTTTATATGTATATTAATTGAAGCTCCAATAGTTAGCGACATCTATATATTTTTCTATAATCTACTATCGTCGATCTTCGAAAATAGTTTGTTACGGCAGTAATAACTAACAGGTGGCTTCCAAGTTCTTTTTGCTTATTAGTAGCTGAACTGTAAAGATAAATATTTTTGAATTGTATATATAAAACATTTAATCGCAAATCACTTGAAATGTTAAATTGTTTTTGTTAATCACAAAATAAATATAATGTAATAATAAACAATTAATTAAAATTGAAAATGTCCGAAAATCTTCATTTGAAAAAAAAACGCTTTTCAATGTTTCATCTCTTTTATAACCAGAGGAAACCTCAGAGGTGGAGGTGGAGTCGTGTTTGTGGTAAATGCTGGAGTTGGAGTCGTATTTTTTTAATGACTCCACAGCCTTGGTTTTAATTAGAAGTTATTCTTTGTCAAAATCAACTTATTCAGAATGTGGTGTGACTGAGGCTGATGAAAATAAATTGAAATAAAAAAATATCCTGTTGATTATTTAAGTACTTTTAAAAGTTTTCTAATATAATTATCTCACTCGATTTGTTTTTACTTCAAATTACCGTAACTAATTCCGCCAACGCAAATTTTTCCTAAGACATTAATTAACAATACAATCAAAAGTAAAAATGTCAACCAATAAAACTTCTAAAAGTTTTTACCGGTAAGTAAGAATTAGTACAGATTACTTTTTTGTAGCAAAAATACAAAAGTCGGAAGTTTTACGACAAGAAATATTTTTATTTAGTGCAATAGATGCAGACATTTTTGTCTGAATTTTTAAGAACAAATTCTTAGAAGAATAAAATAGAATCGTATTCATTATTTATATTATTTAAGATACAATTTACTAACCAGACAATGAAAATCGATTAATTTTGTTTCTAATTACATGTCAGAGCCCGAGTAGTACTCAAAAGATTTACCGAAATGATTTTTTTTAACCTTTTATCAGTATTTCGATAAAATAATAAAAAATTATCTAAAGTTTAATTATTACATTCATTGATATAACTCCAGAATACTTGTTTAAAAATGAGCTGTAGAATATTGAAAATATGATGGTCTAAATATATGTATTTTATTTTCGTTCTCGTTAGAGTTAACCTAACAAGTCATTAATCATTCCAAAACCTGTAAAGTTTTATTTTTTTGGCTATTGAATCATTTTATTTCAATAAAATGATTCAATAGTACAATCTATAATACAGATAGTCATTATTAAACTGTAACTTGTTTTGATGTGCCAACTCTAAATATATAATATATGGACTCATAATACAGCTTACCTCTACAGAAGTTGTTGTACGAAAACTGACAAGAGAAAAGATAACAAAATAAGACATATGGTTAGATGATCGCTCCATGTTTAAAATTGGAAAGATGGTGTGGAATTTAGACATCACAACACCTAAGCCATTAAGCACAAATCAATTGATGAAAATTTCCACACTGGGATTCAAAGCTGTTAACACTGCAACTGTATCCAATAACTTTGACCCTCCGCCATAATCTTGATTATGTATTAAAGTGCAATGATTTTTTTTGAGCGTAAGCAATGAGACTACCTTTATTCCGGCTCCCTCGTAAATCGAGAAGGAGCCTCCTATCCGACACTTAGGAAGAGGGATTTTGGGGACGGAGTAGGAGAAACATGGTACTCTTATAAAGAAAAGACGATCTCAAAGCGTTATGTGGGTGCGATTAGCATCCATTATTTAATTGTTAAGGATTTACACAGACGTTATACAACACACAAATATTACGATAGCGAAGAAGATATCAGGAATTTGACTCGAATTTAATTCTTAGGGAGAGGATTAGGCGCGTGCATTCTCAATGCAGTCCAATCTCTCACTGCTGTATGAAAACAAACGGTTACTTTAGAAAGAAAAACAATGGCCGTTTCAAAAATCGTTAACAAGTGCGCCCGCCGATAAGGGATTATTTATCGCCTTACGAACTTTTTATGAAGCACATGCATTGTCGGGCGTCAAGAGATAAGAGAAATTGAAATAACTCTACATTGCATCGCTATAGATTTCAATATAGATTATTATAAGAATGAATTTATTTCCTGATATTGACTTAAACTCATAGACTGAGGTGAAAAATGGATCGTTCGAGAGAGTTCTGATGACCTACCACATAAGGCGGTGTCAGCAAGTACTGCACACTTTTATTTGGTTGAATAATTATGTACATCATATTTGATGTCAAGCCTAAAAATATGAAAAGGCTTAACTACTCAGGAAATTTTATTAATAACAGATATGAAGATAATTTATTTGCAAATACAAAATCCAAACGCTTTAGCTCGATACAAAAAATAAACTTACTTTAATTTCCACTGTTAAATGTTGATACATAATCTTTTTTATTTAATTTAGTATTTTCAACTGTCGGACTTTTTCTGTCGTTGCAGAATTTTAACGGCATTCTCTTGAATTTCTCGTGACATTTTCACCATAGATTGAGCCACTTCAAATGCTTTCATGATAGTTTTCAACTAAAAATACAAAACAATGTAAATCCAACGACAAAGAGACATTATTTTACGTTTCATTAAATATTCACTTTTTACATAAGTAGGTACTTTAAATTCTAGGCAATGAATTGAATGAAAAACAGATTTTGATCGGGTGTTGCTAATGTGCTGATTCAATGTTGAAGTTTGTTTATACTATTAAGACTAACAGTTAAAGACTTTTTTTGATTAAAAAAATAAACCATTTTAATATACCTACATCAAACACCTTTTTCTTGATCTAATTTATATTTGAATAATGTCATTTACATTTCTTTAGGCAAATGTTTATTTATAAAAAAAGCCGCTTTGAATAAGTGAAATGTGTCGAACCAAATTACTTTTGTCTGCATAAAATGTAACTTCCCGGCATAAAATATGTCATAAAAGACTAGTGTGATAAATTGGAAAAATCACTTTACATTGAACACAAATATAAGAATTATTTTTTAGGTGTTCACTGTCAATACTTGGTGGAATGGCTTTATAATAAAAATTGATGAATTCAGTTGATAATGCTCGCGATGAGCGAAACTGGTTCTGATCTAAATAAAACTAATGTGGGATGAGTACGAAAAAGTTTTATTATTTTTATTAAAATTATTTGTTTGTTATTTGAAAGGTGCAGATTAAGACAGTCGCATATAACAACTAAGCATATTTTCCCCATTTATATAAATATGTATACATATTACTCTCTATAATAGTATATATATTTACACCTGAACCTTTTTTTGTGAGGTAGGTGCGTTCCACGAAAAATCGCACAAAAGCTATGATTTCATGACATGTCCAAGGATGCACGTGTCAAGGTAACATTGTGATGAACAGGTGAAACACTTGATTTTGCACGTGCGTTTAACGCGTTGTTAATTACAATATTACATATTATGTACGTTGATATAGTCTCAAAAATATATTTAAGAAAATAAAAAATTGCATTAAAAAAACCGCATTACTTTGAAATCGCACAAAAGAGGTTTAAGTGTATATTGAAACCTTTTAAGCCACTATTGATTACCATCATCACAGCTTTCCTGCTTGCAATTATTGAGTCACTCAGATTCATTTCAACGATATGTGATATTGAATCATTATCACGTAACCGCATTTTATTATATTCTGGATCTAATTTGTTCTTCAAAATATCTGAGGGATCTAGAGGCAGAGATTCCACTTCAAACTGCAAAAAAGAGAAGTTACATTAAATTAATAAGAAAGATATTTCGGCAGCATTAATATAACTTGTATTGTATGTTATTTGAAAATGTTCAGATGTTACCTCAGATTGATCAGCAGAAAATACATCTTCAATACTCTCGTGTTTTAGTGGGAATGTCAAAGACAATTTGCTCATTGGTCCTATAACCACTGGAAAAATATTCTATGAAAATAAACAAATAATTTGCAACACAATTTTGTTTCACCCGTTTCATCATTTTGATTAAAAAAACTCTATAAAATAAAGTAGTATCGAAAACATGGTTGAGAACAATTCAAATAACAGTTTGTGTATGGTATATACTTTTTTGTCCTTCTCCTCCTTTACCACTGCTTTCCCATCTATTCATTTTTATACAGCACTAGCCGGTACCTGGCAAGCGTTGCAATGTCACTCAAAGAAAAAAAGTGTTTGTGTTTTAATATTGTATGGCTGTACTGATTCAACAACCTTCGAAGGTATCCACACAACAAATCACCAAAGTTTTATTGCAATATGATGAACGGTATAGAATCGCATACCGGACCAAAAAACATTCATTTTAATATAAATTATTATATTGTGGGCATCTACACAAAAAATTACTACAGTTTCATTGCAATCGGATGAACCGTATGGCATCGCATAGAGTACGAACAAACAAACAAACAAATATTGATTGTTATATATAAGATAAGATTATCCAGTGGGGTAATATACGCAAAGCGTAATCTCATTACTTTTTTCATAAATGTAAGTATCCTTGGAGAGATTGCCCAAGACTTGGTGGCGTGCATTTAAGTGTGCAAAAAACGAATCTCGATAAATAAAATGAGGTTTACTCGCTCTCCGCGTGACACTTTAATTTGATAGAAGCCTAGTTATATGATATATTAGCCACCAAGACGGTGTGGGCGATCAGCTCTATAGGGCGGTTGGATAGAACCGCATCGCGCATTACACTAAGAATGTGATCAGCATCTTACATATATTATATGTTCATGAAGAATAAATGGGACTAGCGGTCTTCAGCAAATGTGTCTCATCGTCCCTATCAAATCACCAAAGCAACGTTCTCAACTACATCCCTCGAACAATTGCCATGCAATGACGCCAGAATGTTTCCAATTTATTAATGTATTTATAACTTACAAGCTTTTTTCACACAACACAACTTAGACCGTTTGCCAAACACAGGTAACTGCAAATATTTAAATACGTCACGACAAAATAAAAACAGCATAATATCAATTAAATTTGAAATTATCTCACCAAGAATAAAAAAGATCGTAAAATTCATTTTGATTTAGTTATTTTCCTACGGCTAACTGACATAAAATTAAATTTGAATTCGACTTAAAACAAAAGGAATATTTTTTTTATTATCATTCCAAAAATTTGAATTAAGAACTTCTATCCCGATATAACTGATTATTATTCTTTCGAAATATTACAAATAAACCTCTTTAATAAAAATTATATGTGCTTAGGAATAATTGGACTTTAAAATATTGTTTTGTTTTTTCAGTGCATGTTTTGTGTGGCATTTTTTTAGCTATTAGCAAAACCAATCCATAAATAAAACGTGTCACAAAAGAATAACTTTCCACCAAGAATTATGTTTCATATTATAATCTGAAAATATTTCAATGTTGATGACTTTTATAGATCAAAGTTAGCAAATTATTAGACAATTTATTGTGTTCACTTTTCACTCTTGATTGAGTGACCATATTTATAATTTAATATTTTATATTCATTTTATTTTATAAGGACCAGAGAACGGTGTTGCTTACTGCTAACATTATCAACTGATAACGCCCCCATTAGTTGATATCAAGGCTGTGGAGTCACGGTTTTGACTGGAATCGGAGTCGGAGTAGGAGTCGTGAAAAACTTGGGACATTTATTTTGCATATGACATCATTTTTTTTTAGATTGGTCAGTTGATATTTTATTTAATACACATAAATAAAAAAGTCAGAAGAAAACGTGACAAAATTAAGTCGTGTTTTTGGAAAATTTTGGAGTCGGACTTGTTAAAACGAGGACACTCGAATATGTTATTTGAAGTCTAGAATGATTTAATTTACCTATTACACATTTGATTTTTCACAACGAACAAGTCCTATATAATGGTTATTGTAATTTTGAAATAATTTCACAACGAATAAAAATTGTGTTTCGCTTATAGCTTTGTCACTCTCATAAAAAGTATTGGTATTGAAAATAGAATGTATTAGATTATTTTATACGGTTATAGAGATAAAATTACCCAATTTTATTTTCCATTGTCGTGGACGTGTGTCACGTTCATTCGCCACTCAACTTTACGTTCAACGTCTAGAAAATTAAAACACAAAAATGACTCTTTTGTTGTTATCACATTTCTATCATTTTTAAATCGATCAATGATGCATACATCAAATAGCGTTTTATTGAAAACAAATTTAAAAACTAATTTCATAATGCAAAAGAAAGGAAGATAGGAAAATAAAAAATACGCATAAAAAATAGCTAAGATAAATTGAATTAAAAAAATAGAAATATTTCGATGATTTCCGGCGGTCGTGAAGAACTAATCAATTTTTATTCAATTTAAAATATTACCAGCATTAGATCATTTTCATTCACGTCAACTAATTATTTATAATTATTTATTTATTGAATAAAATACAAATCATGGCATTACAGCTGACGCCAATCCACAATGCATTTGACAAGTACAGTGTACTTAACAAAAAACACAAATTATTATAGTTTATTGCTTTTGCAATGCAAAAAAAAATCAGAACAGAGAAAAAACAAAAATTAAATCACATTGTCAAAGAAGTCAAATGAGTGAGTTCCAACAAAATCAACTTTTATTTGTAAAAAAATAGTGAAATATGTCGACATTCGAAGCAATGCCGTTTAACATTGTTAAAGCTCTTCCCAGTGGCATCCCCATTGGTAAACTGGTTCTACCCCTTGGAAGAACAATCAACTCGTTTCAACATTATCAACAATGATCGTTGATAATGCTCGCGATGAGTACTAATAAGGATTCTAATATATAAAAATTAATGTTTGTTTATTCGTTTGTTCGTATTTCATGCGTTGCTATACCGTTCATCCGATTGCAATAAAACTTTGTCAAATTATTGCTTGTACTTGGGCGAAGGTTACATGCATAGTATAATCAACTTGCAGTAGGTGGTGCGTGTGTCGTACCATAGAAAATCGGTAAAAGACAAACAGCACACGTCAAACGACAAATGTCATCGATACCGATCAATGTTAGTGAAATTAAATCAAAAATATTGTGCACCCGAAAGCACTTCAATAAACACACACATGCTCTTTCTTTTGGTTGGCATTGCAACGCTTACCGGGTACCGGCTAGTAAGTAATAAACAAATGTTATTTTTCTTACTAGCAATAGATTAGTTTAAAATCTTACTCTACATAAGTTCATGATATAAAAATAACACCACGACGTCAGGGCGCTGAGATCATTTTGTATTGTTGACTGCTCATAACAGAAATTACTTTACTAACCTAACTTTACCTAACCTAACCTAAACTAAAGTTCGCTGGGCTTGTAGGAAGACTTTCATCTAGCAGTTGATCTCAAACGAATGCTTATTATGCTATGTCAGCATCGCGCTTTTATAAATTGTATTTCTTTAAAGCATACATGGGGCATCTACCGGCCCGCCGGTCTATTTTGTCCGGCCCTTATACATCTGGGCAAAGTAATTCAAAAATAAATTAATAGTTCCAGGGAGGATTTTTTTTAAAAACCATTTCCTAGTCTATCAGCTCATACAAACAACACATATACAGTCATGGCAATAGAAATCCGCAAACCCTTCACAATTCTATACAGTTGCGAAAATTTCCTCGAAATCTTTACCGATTTACATTTTTTTCCTTTCCGTTTGTAAAGTAGTCATATTTAATTAAAATAGAATATTTAAATAGCCATATTTTGAAAAGCATGTAAGATTTGAAGGCTTCAACAGTACTGACCCAGACCTAGTCGCGTAAGCATATGACGAAATTATGGAAAACCGCAAAAAATGGAACTTATTGAGCTTATATGGGGATTTATTGCTAAAACCACAATTTAACAACATTGCTTTGACGGATTTTTATAAATTTTATTTGATGGATGAAAAATATACATATTTACGCGCATTTGCAAGAAAAATCATTGGTATGTTCGGCAGCACATATACGTGTGATCAGTTTTTTTCGAAGATGAAACACACTAAATCGAAAATTCGAACGAGGATTACAGATGAAAATCTGGAAAATTCTATGCGATTATCCTTAAGCAATATCATCGCCAATATGGAGAGTCTTGTAATTCAAGTACAAGGCCAATCTTACTTCCACACTCAGCCATACAAAATTTTTTAATCAGTAATTTTAATATTATGTCGTTCATTATATAAATAAAAAATATATAAGATGTAGCAACGTGTTTTATTGAATTAAATATTACTTATGTGTAGTAATTTGGTCCGGCCCTTGACTCGAAGATGGAATGACAATCCGGCCCCAGACCTAGGAAATGTTGCCAATGCCTGCTTTAAATCATAACATATAAATAAATAAACACTTGGATATAATAATTAAAATCTAAAAAAAGTTATCTCTGTTTTTTTACTGTCATAAATTTTTCAAGTCTTAGTTACTGTGCAATACTAAATCATAAAAAAATAATTATTAAAATATATCAAAAAATATTCTGTTCTCATTCATAAAAATGCAATATCACTACCAAAATGTGTTAATAAAACGTACTTCAGAGTTTCATAATCTTTAAACTGGTATCACAGATACATTTTCTAATAGGCATCTCAAGGATAGCAATACATAAAAAATATTTTCGAAGAGTAATGTCGCTTTTCATTCATTACTTTGTGGTAGTACATGATACTGTGGTAGTTTTTTCATTAGAAACATAAATAAAACTTATTTTTTTTGTAAGTGAATATCGAGGATGTTCTTTTATTCAACGAGGCCGTTTCGTTTTGCATCTCGTTTTCTTAAGCCATTAAACACTCGAATCGATTTACGTGAATGATCCGAATCAATTCAATAAATTGTAAAGATTGGAGATTTCTTTAAGAATCGCTAAGTTGTAGCAACAATTACTTATCAATATATATATAAAATAAAGCCGTGTTAGTTACACCACTTATAAGTCGAGTACGGGTTTTCTGGGTTTTGTCACCGTCCCGAATAGCAGAATAAGCATTAAATCAGCTCATTTTGATTTTTGCACATAAATTAAACTAAATGCATTTTGAGTATTCATTTTAACTGAATATAAAACTGAATTTTATTCAGTTTATAAGTTAACACGACATCCAATGATTCCGAGGCGGTACGAAGTTCGCCGGGTCAGCTAGTATTATATAAATATGGTGGATTTCAATAACAATTGTATTTGGCTTGCAGCTGTTTCAAAAGAAAACAAAAATCCGGAAAAAGAGAACGAAGTTGATATTTCTAAATAGCGCTATCAACTAATAATGCTCACATCAGTTAATATGTCTCGCGATAAACTAAACCGGCTCTGATCTTTATAAAATATTTAAAATTGATAAAAATTTTATTCTCACGAAGAACTAGCAATAAACACCATTAAAATGAATTGTTGATAAAGCACACATAATAATTTACGTCAAAATAATGCAGTGGGATAAATAGCATTATAAAATATTGAAAACTGGATAGAATAATATTACGATAGTATTATAACGTTTACTCATTACATCAGTTACAAAATAATTAATTCAAGCAAACCAGACTGATATCGATTGGCTTACGGTTATGTATTTTTAATGTAAAGTTAATTTATCAATTTTTAATCAAGCAAAGTGTTAAACTTGCGGATATGGCTATGAATTAATAACTAATTCTTCAAATGTGTACATATTTTGAGAACGTATCATTATACGTCTTGTTATAAAACTAAAGTGTGCTTGTTCTTCATTTAGTAAAGCTTAATGCATAAATATGTTTAGTTATTTTAAAGAAAAGTTTGATAGATACAATCATATATAAATAAAACATGTTTTACTTTTAATTTCCACATACAAAAGAATACTTTCGTTCGATTTTATTGAAGTCTTTCGTATACTAAGCTAAATTATTATTCAATATGCAATATTATTATATCATAGTAAAAGCGCGTGTTCTTTTTCTACAAACATAAATATGTATACTCCGGTAAGAAATTAATTTTAAATATTAATTTTAGAAATTAATTTTACCTATTAATTTTAATAAGAAATTAAAATTACTAGGTATATTCTTAATGAGCAGATTACAATCAACACATCACCGCTTCTAAAGCCTTTAACAAGCTGTGAACACTAATAACAATTTAAAATGGATTCACTCGAGACATTGCGGATTTTGAGTTGGTTCACACGATAAAAATAACTCAAAAATACCCAGATTAACGTTCACTTCAAGATTACACCAGATCAATAACATATTTAAAAAATTTTCCATGTGGGGTTTGGGATGGTTGAGCAGAGAGGGGATGTATGGTGTACCCTGTCTAGCCTAGGTATATAAGCTATCTCTAATACACGTTTAAAACATAGTTCTGATGAAGGCGTAAGCCGAAATAGCTATCAACAAATATATAAAATTATTTATGTAGAACTAAAATACATTGTTATTTTTCTTACCGTATTATAATGGAGTTCTACCAATCAAATGCCTACTCAATCAATAATATGTATACTCCCCAAAAAGTCCCTTCTTATCTTACAATTGCTCTGTTCCTTCCTATCAAATGGCAGCATCTTAAACATCTAAATCATGGGTCGTCAACGTGCTCCGTTGCACCCACTAGTGGGCGGTAAAGGCTTCCGTGGTAGGCAGTGGGCGATTTTTTCTTTAACACCAATTTTTTTCATCCATAATCTTTACCATGAAAAATAAGCAAACGAGGGCAGTAGGCATACAAAGGTTGACGATCCCTGATCTAAATCTATAGAGTCTATACTATATAATGAAATATGATTCCAGTTATTCCTTCACTGCACTACCATTTTACCAAAGTCAAATTTCGATGAAAGACATAGTTACAATATGGATATGATTTATCAATTAGAATAAAACTTAAATCATCATAATTCCATGAATATAATTACAGCTAGGGTAAGAAAAATAACAATGTATTTTAGTTCTACATAAATTTATTCTACATATATTTATTATTTGTTCTACATTTATTTTTATAGAACTAAAATACATTGTTATTTTTCTTACCGTATTATAATGGAGTTCTACCAAGTAAATGCCTACTCAATCAATAATTACAGCTGTTATTTTATATTTTGAGCAATTTGCTTCTTTTTACGGATCTATTTTTTTAATACACCATTTCAAATTTTATTAAATAAGACATGTATCAAAAAACACGTAAAAATACAATGCTCTACATTTAAATAAAAAAATCTGTTAAATATTCAAATAAATAATACCAGTTCTATCGTTACATTTACTGTACACGGTTTCTACGAATTGCACGCTTACAATTAGTATAAAATGTTGTATGCTGCATGCAACTTATTTAACAGTTAACTTTTTATCACAATGTATAGCTTACTTATGCACTTTCTTCACAGTTCGTATCAATTAGAACCATCAAGAATACCGCAACTCTGTTTTTATTTTCCACTCCTGAAACGTGATACAAAATAACAAATCTTTTGTTACAATTCATTTGATGCAAGCGTTAATTACATTTCAATATGAATTATTCATTAGTTCGCTTTTATAGAGTGCACTTTTTTGCGAATTTTTAAAACAACATTCATCTTTGATTGGAGAACAACTTTTCAAAAATCGTACGTGTCAAATTAAATTAGCAATGCTTGCAAATTTATTTTATGATTTTAGCATACGAATCTTTTATATGACATTTTTGCTACTCGATTTATTTATTGAAAAAATATAACACATGTAATTACAGCTGACGCCAATGCGCCATTCATTGGAAAAATATATACATATATATGTATGTATACAAAATCACAAATCACAAATTACAGGTTTATTGCTTTCGTAATGTGACAAAAGATGAAAATATTGTAGTCATCAGAAGAGAGAGAAAAATATAAAATAACATTGGAAATCGGCAAAGAATTTAACCGAGTGAGTTCGGACGAAATCAGCATATAAAAAATAGTACACGTCTGAACTTAGTCACGTTCACTTCAATGTGAAATATGTCGACATCTGAAGCAATATCGTTAAAGCTTTTTCTAGTACCATCCTGATTTGCAGACTGGAAGAACAAACAACTAATGCTCACCATTTCTCTAAAAAATATCAGAAAAATTCAGTTTAACATTCTCAATGACATACATATATAATATATTATATATACGAGCTGTTGAATTTTTTACCCTTTTGGTAGCCCAATAGTTAAACGCCTTTTTTCTCAACTTATTATATTTGACATGAAGTTTGTGATGTTTTCATCTATTCTCGTCCACAACCTTCCTGGCCAAAAAAATTTGCCTGGCATTCATACAAGAAGATATTAGTCGCTTTTAGATTAAAAGATTTATTTATTACAACCAAGAAACGCGCCTGTTATTTAACGGTGAAACTTTAAATTCCCGTACAGAATAACGATTTTTCATCTGTTACAATAGATTTTACAGGAATCGTTAGGGATAAAACAATTGGACAAGATTTTTTTTTAAATTATGTTCATTTATTAAAAACTATAAATTTCTGTTCAAATGTATGAATTATTGTATTATCTAGAATTACCCGACACCATATCATACTGGTCTTGTCTTATACCTATACAATAATATAAGAAAGTTTTAAGTTGTTCACTGTCAATACTTAAAATGTTAATAAATCATTTTTAATACGGAAAGAAAAATAACAATGTATTTAAGTTCTACATACATTATTTTATATATTTGTTGATAGCTATTTAGAACTTAAATACATTGTTATTTTTCTTTCCGTATTATAATGGAGTTCTACCAAGTAAATGCCTACTCAATCAATAAAACATTTTTAGTACTTTTTCCACATAAAAAGTTAAGCAACATGGTAACAAACAGTTTTCGTAAAAGAGTTACGATTGAGATGAGGGTCCTTATGCTCCACACTGCGAGCGGAATAAAGACTCCAATTACTCGTCATCTCAACTACTCTAAACTAAAATTTTAAAATACTCGAGTAAACTCAAGTAGTATCAGATGTATAAAAACATTTTACTATTTCGGATTTGTGCATCGATGATAAATAAATAATGAAGCTTATTAAATTTAATAAGTACAATTATTTCAATTTATACAGCATGCTTTTCAACTATAAAAGAGAATAAATCGTCTCTAATTTTAAATTGGTACGAAGTTGTGTTATTATAATTCCAGCAGTAGAAAAAATAATCGACGATTATTACTAAAACGGGTACTACCTGGGTATTTTTCAAAATACTCGAGTAATGAGTATTCAAAAAATGGACGAGTATTCTCAAGTATCAAGTATTCGATACTCGAATACGAGCGGAACGATAAAAAAATGTATCTATTTTCAAAAAAAATCTATGTCCTGACCGATCAGCATTCACAACTAAATACTTAGTTGCATCAATAAAAAGTACATACTTAATGGAAAGTATTACACATTTATCGATAAATCATTTATAACTTAAATGTATCCATTATTAAAAAGTACATTCTTGGGCGTCCATATCATAAAATTTCAAGTAGGAAACATGATTTTAGACAGTAACAATTCAAATTGCACAAAACTTCTAAGGCGTAAAGATTTCTGTGTAGAACATTCAAAATTATACCAGACAAGATGTATTGATCTAGTTCTGTAATTGCCATACTAAAAAAAATTACGCAACTATAACAATGTATGCAAAAAATAAGCGAATTATTAAATATTTAAATCCGGAACTGTCAGTCAAATGGAATTTATTTTAAAGACTAATTGAGTCGTATAGTATCAAAGTAGAACTCTCCACATTTTAGAGAGAGAACTATTTAGAGAGCAAGTTTTTCCTGCATCTGGAGGTAAAATTTCTGAATCTGCTTTTTTAGCTGACAGGCTGTCACTCAATAAACTAAGCAAAGAAGGATATGCTATTCCAGATGGCGTAATGCTGGATCTGAGGCTTAAATGAAAATTTTTCATAAAAGCTTTAAGTATATAATCTTTCTCGATGATTCATGACATCGTAGTCGTACCCTCCAAGCTTATTTAATCATTCACTGCACCAGGCTTCTTAAAAAAAATCTGTTAGCCGCCGAGAAAAATTAAGAGCTTTAATTGAAAGCTTTATCTTTTATAATGTTTATTAGTTATTGTATTTATATAAACTTGTTGTAAAATATTTTGCACCTCATTTGGTTTTGTAAATCTAATCTTATAAGTAGAACTTTCCACTTTTCAACTTTTCGAGAAAATATGGATAACGTTTTGATTTGTATTTTTAAATTTAAAAATCAGCTCATAAAAGCATGACAATTTAAATTTATATGAGCAGCCACATTACAATATCACTAAGGATAACTCTGTGATTGGTCGAAAGTATGCTTAACCAAACCGTTCTGATTTTGACACCAACCATCATTTTCTTTTACGTTTTTATATCATATGTACATGATTTATGTACAAATATTGTTTGCTAGCTGTGCACTATGGCCAGAAGAATAATCTGACAGCTTCAGTTTTGAAAAATATGGTTCTCCTTTTGATACTATACGACTCAATTCTTAATTCACCTAGAACCGTGGTCTGCCGATCAAAGCGTATAATATTTGCATTGCTTTCCATGAACTGATCTAATTTTTAACGTTCGTAAATTATGTCTCATTACATTCATATATTTATGATTTTTTAACAAAATCTTAACTCACCTTTCACAATTACTCATTGATATTTATGAAACAATTTTGATTATATAACCGCTGCTAAAATAATGTTGAATCGTTTGAATTTTGTACTTTCCATGAGTTTTGTCGCCAATGGCCTGGATTTCGCCGTTCAACATCTTCAGGCATTTCTCACATGCCCAAATAATCTCTAACTGACGCGTTAAACAGTTTGTATTCCTAAAATATAAAAATACAAGCAAATCACTAAGTTTAATTGTTATTAACCTATTCTATATGAATTGGCCAACATTTTTATGTAAATAAGTTTCAAAGTAGTGTGTTTGTTTTTCCAATGTACTATCGTTAATACTTATTTCCAGATTTATAAACATTGGTGATTTTTATCCGACCGATTAACTATTTCAACTGTTTGAATTTATAATTAATAAAATTTATTTAAAAGGTACAGCAATGGTAAGCTTGGAAGATTAGGTTTCTCATTTAAAATTGGTAAGCGATTAAGCTGAGCCCTCTTTATTTCTAATATTTTTTGATGAAATAATTAATGTTCACCTATGTTTTTCGTGGAACAATTTAACACCTTTATCTGCATTGAACGAGTGGTTCTTTAATAATAAATGATAAACGCTTCAATATTTGTTCGTCAAACCAGTGAACTTGAGAGCGTCTCATTTATGTATACGCATTACTTTTATTCAATAAAACAATGAAATATGAAAATAATTGAATTCTTAATTATTACTAAGAGTTCTACAATATCATTGTTGGTAGTTCTGTGCGTTGCTTCGCCTTACTGTTATAATGCTATTTAGCTTTTTAAACAAGCAGGATAATATTTTAATATTTTACACTTAATCTTTTCCGACTTATACAGCACAGACTGACCACGCTACTTATGCACTCGAAAGAGTGGCGCTGTGAGATTGTGCTGAATGATGCCGGCAAAAAAAAGATTGCCAGAGTTCAAACATTTCAAATGAACTAATTTGATATAGACTGAACGTGTGGGCTAAAGACTCCAATTACTCGACATATCAACTACTCGAGTATCGAGTAGTAAAATTTTAAAATACTCGAGTACTCGAGTATACTCGAGTAGTTTCAGATGTACCAAAATATATATATTTTAATTCGAATTTATAAGCTTATTTTTTTATTTATTTCAATGATTACAAAAATGATTGAGAATTAAACGTCTCAAATTTTTATTTGGTTCAATGATTTGTTTTTTTACTCCAGCAGTAGAAAAAACTCTCTCTGTTGCTGTGGACGTTGGCTTAAAAGTTAGCAATGAATTAAATATTGCTATCTAGTTTTTCTGTCCACTATTTAAAAATAATAATATTCGGAAATAAATCTTCATTTATACATTACGAGTATTACTCGAGTATTTTTCAAATTACTCGAGTATCGAGTACTCGATACTCTTATTGGAGTCTCTAGTGTGGGCTTAGTGCGGTAGGTGGATTCTTATGTCAGAGGGGAGAAAATTTATCTCAGATATTTTCACTCACTGCAATTGAGTCTTCCGGACCACAGTTTAAAGAACACTGGTTTAAATTACATTCCATTCAAGATATTTCAATAAAAACTCATTTTTTGTACATTTGAAGTTTGAATTCAGTTACTTTAACCCATATATTTTACACAATGTTCAGTAAAAAAATAATAATTACAAACCATTCCTTAAAAAAATGAAAAGCTTCAAAGCTTTAAGCTTAAACAAGAAAAATACCAAGTTGGGTTTTCCAAATATTCTTACAAATGACATGAATCATTTGTTGACAACAAAGCACTTAAAAAAAGATAAAGTTTTTCTTCTCTGTCGCTATCTAATTTTATTTGTATTTTAAGCCAATTTTGTTTATCATTGTTGAGTTAATAACACTTTTACAAAAACAATCATAGCTAATCATAATATAGTGTGGTAATTAACTTTCTTACGAATAATAAATAATGAGTATTTTTGTGAAAAACTTATAAAATATAACATTTTAAAGATTTTGTGTAAAATGTTCATGTATTTTTCGGCTTGACATGTTAAATTAGATGTTTCACCCCAAATAAAAAGCAGTATATTTTTATTTACACAGTTTTCCTTGTTGTATTTTATAGTTTTTAGATTTAAGATCGATGATATAGATAAAAATATTAAAACATTGCTCATGAGAGATTCAATTACGATTGCTAAAAATTTGCATATATATAGCTGTAAAGACTTCACGGTTGTATCGTCTTGCATATTAAAACATATGATTACCTTTTTACTTAGAAATATCAAGAGCATTCATATAGAAATAAAATCAATTTAAGCATTTTTTTATTACGGTAAATTATCCGGGGTAAAACTCGTATTAATTGGATATGTCAATCAAATTAAGTTTATATTTCCCTTTATGTTGGAAAATTATTTATTGAATACACTCGATGAAATAACTGTGTGTTTTAATTTTAGGTTTTTTTTCATTTGTGAATTTTAATAAAAAAAATATTGTACTCTATTCTAAAAGCTAATATTTTTTACTATATGTGTTATCTTAATAATATTTTTCAAATGCATGGAAAATTGACAACAGTTTTTCTATATTTTTATTCATTTTTACAATAAAACAATACAATTTTCACTTGTACAATTTCAAAACCATCACATTATTTCAATTTCAGTGGTTAACGTTGTTGGCTACCGTGTCGGACCGCCCGGGTTCGATTCAGATTTTTTCAGTCGATAAATCGATTCTGCTCCCTTCCCACCTTTACGATCCCAAAGAGCGACGCATGAAAGCGATTCGCTAACCACTACTCATGTCCCTATGTTTCTATCCTTTCCATCCCTACTCTCTTCGAAAAAGATATATGTTGAGTTAAACTCCGCGAAGAGTCTATAGGCTCTAAGTTGGGAGCGGACATGGTTAAAAAAAATAGCAATATATAAGATGAAACCACTGATGAAATATTTTATCAGGGAACCATTTGCCCCATGCAATACATCATAAGTTTCCAAATATATTTTAATCATAAACGGTAAATGCCAAACAAAAAGAAAACAAATAATTTCCCATTAATAATTAAGTATAGGGGTCTAGACAATACTTTCATCTGATATTTTTACTTCGCTTGATACAATTTAACATCAATAAGAATGCTAGACAAATGGTCAATTATCTGAAACATAAGAATTTAGTGCTTAACATTTATGTATGCCAAAAACCGTACCAATTATTTTCTGGTATGGTTTTTTGAACATATTTTACGTAACTTTCTTACGATTATTTGTTGTAAAAGAATCATTATACTAGAATCGCGCGACTCCGTTATTCACATTGGAATTACAACAGAAATCCGGATGCTTGTAAAAACATTCGTATTGTGATAATACTTCCGTAAATGTTTCTGATACCAGGCCTGTGGTCGCACACGTCTCACAGGCTCGTAGATTGATTTTAATATTATACTTAACTATGTCTTTCTGTTTGAAAGGTATGGATTGGAGACTCCAATTCAACTTCTCGATACTCGAGAATTTTTTTTTTTTCCATATCCGCTCCCTATTCGGAGCATATGGCCTGCCTCCAAGATTCTCTGTCTCCCGCCAACCTCTTCTCATTCCGCGGCGTCGGGATCCATCAGGTTGATAGAAGAGGCAGGCAGGATTCAGGCTCCCCTGGGGCATCCGCAGCACATGTCCAAGCCAGGTCCATCGTCGCCTTTTAATTTTGGACGTAATAAGGGGCTGGTTTGTCCTACCTCCGTATTCTGACAAAGTCAAACCACTGTACTCTAGTATTCGCCGCAGGCATCTGTTTTCAAAGCACAGTATACGGTTACCATGTGCCATGACTCGCAACCGTAAAGCAGCACAGTCAGTATGAATGCGTTGAACAAGTGAATACTCGAGAATACTCGTCTGTTTTCAAGTACTCAATACTCGATATTTATAAATGAAGATTTATTTCCAAATTATATTTACTTATTAAAAAGTACATATAAGTCATTTTTAACCGCTGCGTTTAACTGAGTCTCACGGATGGATTTTATAGTCAGGTAACATTTATTTTTAACAGTTTTACCGTTTATAATGCTGTGAAAGACTTTTTTTGTAATTTTTGTTTTGGGAGCTGCTGACTTATCTTATCAACGACTATGATGACAAGAGCCAAATAATATATTGATAAATAATCATTTGATTTGCTGACTATGGATTCAATTGTGACTTAATCAATTAAATAAGTTTATTTATTTATGATCTATTTAAATTAATAATATATTTTTGGTACATCTGAAACTACTCGAGTATTTGAAAAAAATTACTACTAGTAAAGGGTCTTTTAATAAGGACGCTTAGTTTTGAAATGTAAATAAAACAAGTTGTTTGTGAGATTTCGACTAAATTTTAATTTCATTTGTAAGTATATTTTACGGCATTAAATATTGAATATAGCATCAAATGTCTGCCAATATCCATTCATTATAAAATGGGCCATGTCGCTAAAGTTGACTTTTTTGACAAATTTGGGTAAACTTCCAACTGCTCCAGAACCCAATCAGGCGTTGTCTGTGGTCGTTTACCTGAAGTTCCTTGGTTTGTTGGATTTTATACGGGTGCAGACATAAGGCCCGATTCAAAATTCGCCTAGTTTAAGTCGCAGAAAAGCCAAGTTCTTGTGAACAACGAGAAATAAGCTGCCTTGGGTTTTCCTGTACACTTTCACACACAGCAGCAATGTTTTCACCAGATATTTTATTTTGATGACGTACAGGTAGGTGTTGGCCGATTATTTACCAAACTGGTTGACTCAAATTTGGCCACTAAACAATGAATAATCTACTCAGCAGGACAAAGTAACATATTTTGAGCGTTCCTATTGAAATACCCCTTAGTTGAGATGCCAAGTAATTTGTGTCTCTAGTATGGATGTTTGTAATGTCAGTAATTCCCCTATTTCCGTAAAATTGCTTAAGACGGTGCATAGCGAGAGCGACTAGCAAACCACTAATCTTAACAAGGTCATATCCTTCTAACGCTGCTCTAAACGAAAAGTAAGGATTGGTCAATTGAACAATAATCAATTGTAGAAATAAAAACTAAGATAATGTCTAATAGAATATCATGTGCAAAGCATTGACAAAAGACAGCAAAATAATAATCAATTTGAAGGTGTTAGTTGTCACCAGGGCTGTGGCCTTGTTAAAAAAAAATACGACTCCGACCAAAAATTTCGTCACGCTTTTTCCCTATCTTTTACATGCATGTGTATTCAATTACATATATATCGACCAACCAATCAAGTTGGTTTTTCCCACCACCACCCGTTGTGTATATACAGCCAAAGTTTCATAGCCGCCTTTCACAACGCTATCGACTTAGAAAAAGAAATTTACCCCTCACATTCATGGCCCGAGCAGATCTGCACGGGACTGATTTCGAACCATGCACTAAAGTGCTTTAAAATAGAAAATAATAATAAAATAAATTGGAGACTAGCTCAGCCACTGAAATCATTTTGATACAGAGTATCCTGTGTATAATCCGTATACTGAAAGCCCTTCGTGTTAGACGAGTATATTGACTCTAGTGAAGAATCGAGATTATGTCGATCCCCGAATAAATTTGCAAATTTATCAAATGCAATAAAGTTAGCCTTAGTTGCAATCAAGTCAGCGTGGTCTATTGGGCCCGTGTGAGGACGGACCACAGCAAACAGTTCTGCTCGTTCGGAATTCATTTGGGGGCAGTCCCATAGAATGTGATTAGCGTCCTGGTGGGCGTGCCCACAAGTACAGTCCGGCCTTAAAACCAACTTGCCCAGCGCGAAGAGTTTTGCATTGGACTTGCCATGGCCGGTAAGAAACTTAGGTTGGCTAGTCCAATGGGACGGTGTTAGTGATTTAATTGCAAGCCTCCAGGACACATCCGGGAAAAATTGATACGTTTGACGCCCCTTGGAAGATGCAGTCCATCTGGTCTGCCATGCTGTGACGACAATTGAGAGCACTAGCTTGCCAACGAATGAGCGGTAGGTGTGGCTTTCAGGTATCTCCTGGAGAGGAGGGACCGCTATCCGGATGCCTTCTATAGATGTGTTAATTCCCTTCATTAAAAGGGTAATTGCTCCACGTAACTGTATGTGCAAATCGAGTGGGAGCACCCCAGCAAGGGCTGGGAGCGCGTCCGTCGATGTCGTCCTGTAGGCTTTGGTTAGTGATATTAATGCAAGCTGTTGTCCACTTAGTAATGTTCTCCTAACGAAACTGATGTTGGTTCTATGATGCCAGACGCTAGAGGCGTAGCCAGCGATCCCAATGAAAATCGCTCCATATGCTATTTTAAGAGCACGTAGCTTGAGCCCCCGGCCATCCTGGATATCCTGAGGAAGGCCAGATTAGCCTTGCTGACAGTTAGTTTAGCGTGTCAACCAACCAATCCGGCCAATAGCCAAATTTGACATATTATATGCAAAAATAAAAAGTTCAAACATTTCAAAAATTTCCAACTCCGAGTACGACTCCGGCCAAAACCCCGCGATGACTTCGACTCCACAGCCCTGTTTGTCACTTCTTTGGTGGATAGGCATTATTTTAAATACATATATAAAATTCAAACGATTCAAATACGGTATAATATTTGGCATTACAGCTTACGCCAATGAGCCAAATATTGTTAATTGTGAAAGTCATACGAGATTTACTCGATGATAAGTAATGAATCAGTTGTGCACAAAATCAACGATATATAACATACAACCAATTTTATAAAATTGACGACCAGTTTTTCTCCTCGCGATCAGTTTTGAATTTGAAAAGGGTTTTTTTAAGGGCTGTGGAGTCGGAGTCGGCGCATCCTTTTGGTCGGAGTCGGAAATTTTGAAAAGATTGAACTTTTTACATATAATATGTCAAATTTGGCCATTGGCAGGATTAGTTGGTTGATATATAATTGAATACATGTAAATATGATAGGTAGAAAAAATAAATGACAAAATAAAACTTTAAACAATAGTCGGAGTCGTAATTTTTTTTTACCGAAACCAAAGCCCAGGTTTTTTTATACATAAAACTTTGCAGTTTCAAAGAGTGAATCAATATATTGTAGAGAACTTATAAATCATAGCATTTTAGTTATGGGTGAGAAGCGTTATTTATTGCAAGCAAAAAACCAAAGAGCATATATATATATTATATTTCTTAGAAAATTAAATGAAATTCATTTATTTTATTTAAGTTTTTTGCGGAAGAGGTTATTTCAGCATTTGCGAACTTTTGTAGCGATGATTGAAGTAAATGCGCGGAACTGCAGCTATCGATCAAAAAAGTCTAACTGTAATCTATTGTATATGGACACACAGAAGTGTCAAATGCAATTTTGCCGCCATAATGAAAACTCTATCATAGCATGTGTCTCATAAATCACTTCCCTTTTCAGTGGCGTACACAGTCCATAAACAAACAAATAAAACATCTTTTCGATGGATCAGTGTTTCAGTATTGAATGAATAAAATCATCTAATCTAATCTATTGATCAGTAGCTGTACGTCCCTTTACTTTTGATAAAGAAAGTCTTAAAAAACTCCCATTCTCGGTGCTGTAGGAAGGATGACTAAAATATTTTGTTTGAGAAATTGCTGCAAGCCTCACATATATGTTCAGCATTGAATCATTCGTTACTATTAATTGTAGATTTTCAACATTTTTGCGAGAACCATAATTTCAATACACTAATCTGTTTATCTTAATATATAAAAATCAATATTTGTTTGATTGTTTCGCACCCTATGCCCTGCCATACCGTTCATCCGATCGCAATAAAACTTTGACATTTTTTTTGCTCGGAGATTTTTGGCATAGTAAAATTAGCTTGCCGTAGGTCATTCATATAAAAATCAATGTTTTTTCATATTTAATGTGTTGCCATACGGTTAATTAATTTAGGTGGCGCGTGTGTCGTACCATAGACAAGCGGTAAAATACAAACAGAAACGTCAAACGGCACATGTCATCGATACCGTTCAATGTTAGTGAAATTAAATGGAAATTTTTCATCTAAAATATTGTGCACCCAAAGCACTTCAATTAACACAAACACTTTCTTTCTTTGATTGGAATTGCAACGCTTGACGGGTACCGGCTAGTTATTTATAAATTTTCTTTGTTGGGTTTGATTCTATTCACCTTTACACATAGTATTCAATTTCTATCGGAGATTGATTTCCATCACTGTTATTTCTACCGTGATACACAAATACAATTTTTCAATAATATTCGTACTGATTATTTGCTATGACGTAGAGCTTTTTATACCGATAAGTATTGAGATGTTTATTTTTTTTATATAGAATGTTTATTGCGCTTTTCAGGTAGGTAGGTTTATTGGTCATAAATAAAGTGGTTGCATGAAACATGATGATTATCAAGATCGCTCATGCAAAATCCGTTTTTGTAATAAAGCTACTTTTTTATCCTTTTGGAATGAAAAAACTACTTATAAATACTATATACTTAAAATGGAAAATCCAATATTCAAGAAACGTCATGACCAATTTAAGTTTTATGAAAGACTACTATTGCTACCCGGCGTCGCTCGGACTTAGCGACCAATAATTATTTAATGTTATATCATTCGACATAATTATATCACAAAATCTAACATGCAAAATAGAGTTAAATAAAATCACAAAAATTATTTAATTTGATGACAGCCCCGCCCCATTCTCGCCCATTAAAATGTCCAAATTCAAGGAAAAAATCTAATTTGCTGTCAAAGAAATGTCAAATAATACCTTCACGTAAATAATAAACATTATTATATCAATAAAAGACGGGAAAAGTTCAGTAGAAGACTAATTTATTACATTTTGACTAAATGTCTTCGCCGATAAAAATTCAAACATATTTTCTTTCATATTTGTTTTTATGGCAACTTAATGACCAACAATGCAAAAGGTAATTACAGAACCACAGACATACATACGCCGTTTCAGTTTTATATAAATATAAGATTTTGAAGAATTTTGATATTCGGTTTTTATACAGTTCTCATAAAAGATTACAACACACACTATTGAAACAATAAATGACCAATAATTCTGGTGATATTTATTACATACTAAAATAAATCATATTATATTTTTAAAATTTGTCATAATAAATGCGATATCATTGATTTATCCATAAATTTTACGGTAAATATTTAAAAAATAGTATATTGTAGTGTAAACTGCATGCAAATGTGCTTTTCATTCAATATATCATGTTATCCTAATAATTTTCTTTAACCCTATGCATCCCTCAATATATTATTTTTTATCCTTCCAGCAACCTTCCAAAATATTTGAGAAATTGATTGATATTACAGGCTTTACGTATCTATTAGCATGGTAAAACGAAATACAGAAAAATATACCACATTATGACATGCTACAAACTTTACCTAAGGCAAACAATCCTATAAATACTGTTTTTGAAATGAGGATAATTAAAATTAAGAGTTTTGAGACTTTACGACTCATAAAAAAGAAGCAAATTTTTTTTATTTTATTTTAATTATACCATTGCAAAAAATACGCAGATAATTTTTGTAAAATCAGTGCTTGTTTTTACATGTGAATAACTAAGTTTGTTAGTCTTTTTTTCCCTGTCAAATTGGTACAAAATATGTATAGCATGTCAGAAAATTTCATGTAAACCACTGGGTTTTTACTTTGTCTAGCTTTTGTATCAGTTTCAATTGAAGTTCCGATTCGTGTTCCATCGAACTTTGCGCAAAAAGTTCGGCATGTTATTTTCACCAATGAAAGACAGGCAGGCCATTCATTTCTGCATTGGCTGCCATTCGGAAAAAAATCACAATTATTTTTCGATTGCATTCTAACAGCAGTCATTTCTTTTAATCCGGATCGGGCATGATGCGTTAGTCGACCGTGACGTCGAGCTCGGCTCCATCAATGACTCGGAAATAATGAAAATGATAATTCCTTTTCGACTGAATCCTAAGAGAATAATAGACCGCATGACTTGTGCTGGGCCTCAGTTCTACCTCCCACGGCCCTGGCCATTTCCTGATAACGGATGGCGTGCAAAAATATTTAATTTCATTAACAGCCCGACTTACCTTATCTTTTCAGGAAAATGCAATTCACACCTTAAGACGATAATTTGAAGAACTATAAGATTTCAAACAAAAACAAAGATACGGTAAGAAAAATAACAATGTATTTTAGTTCTACATACATTATTTTAGATATTTGTTGATAGCTATTTCGGCTTACGCCTTCGTCAGAACTAGTTGAACGTCGAACAGAACTAGTAGAATAGAAACAGTCAATATTCATTGTCAAATATATACATAAACATTGAAATAACTTTTTATTTTTATAGCATTAAAGTACATCGTAAAGGAACAATAATAAATCATTTATCATTGATCTTTATGAAATACATAGGTAAAACTATACGTATGTATTTATATATACGCTAAAACTGGCATCCATTATTTTCAAGAAGATGGAGCCATTTTACAGTCCATTAATTTTTGCATCGGCCGTAATTTACGTTTAAAAAATAGAATAATTCATCACGAAAAGAAAGCATTAAAATTTTTGAAATATAGCGGAATCATAATGATTTATATTTTTCAGTAAAATTGTTCTCCGTTCTATCTGAACAGCAATTTGTGACTGGAGAAAAAATATCTTTGTTTTATAAATGCTCAGACGATAACGCTATTTCTTTTTAACAAATCAAAGGCATTGATTTTACTGTTGCCTATTCGTTCAACATTTTTGCGTGCAAAAGATGCGAATTCAAATTCTAAGCAAACCAGTAACCATAGAACAGTGGTTTGACTTGGTTTTTTTTTAAGATAAATGCTGTTTTTAAATCTGATTGATAGTTTATTGCAATATAAAGCAATGATAAATAATATTTATTTACGATTATTTTAAGATAATGTTAGCATAATGATGCTAAAGTGATTATAGTAAGATTGCAAACCAAAAATACGGCTTAATACATTATCACTGATAACCAAATATCACAGTAAAGGTTTTATAGCCCAAAACGGCCGTATCCATGCAAAGATATCATTAAAAAATATTCGGGACATTACATAAGTATATAATAAATATATTACAGTGAAACTGTATTCTCAGTGAAAATGTATCAAGTAAAAGATTTGTTTGTCAGCATGATTTTACTGGTCACGATCATTGAATTTATTGGCCCAATACGATGATTTGCCGGCCTAAAATTTTGGTCTGCTTCAATGAAACAAAATCAGCAAGTAGTCGCTTTCATAAAAAAAGAACCAAAGAAAAACACAGACAAACGTAGGGCTGAAGATAGGGCGGTCAAATTTAATTTTAATGACAGCTTGGAGAAGAATATATTTTCACTGAGAATACAGTTTCACTGTAACATATATGTATACCATGAAATACCACCAATGATTTTAATAAATATATATGATGAACGATGTTCCCTCCAAGCTACGCGCCTATACGGCCGTGCAGCAATTTGATAACCCCCGCGCATTTGTCCCAGGTAATTGTGCGATAGTTGATGAATTTAGCGATTAAATCAATTTTGCTTAAAATATCTATAAGATCCATGAAATAGAGAAGTATAAATTATTAAAACATGTTTATAACTTTTATTTTAAAATCTTTCCTTCTGACAATTGCTCAATGATTGAAATTATGCCGCGCATTTGTTGGATCGGCCTGTTCAGTCCTTAAAAAATCCACGCAGCTACCCTTTTGGCTAAGAGGGATCATTGATGATGAATATAGTTATCTATAATACTTTCGATGGATTCATCGGTAACTTTGTGGAAGTTCATTTTAATATTAAATTTAAAATAACTTTGATTATTCCACGTATTGTGACACGTGACTTTTCAGAGGCAATTGGGAGGATTACTCCCAATGGGAATAGATTGAGCAGTGGTTAACAACCTGTCCTGATAGTAACTTCAAAGATGTCACTGAAAGAGGTTTAAGAGGTTGTGGTACATGTATGTATATTATTAGGAAAATTATCAATGCCTAAACTAATTCCTAAGCTAGTGAATTCATTACAATACATGGCACAGTAGTGTCAAACTCTTTCCTTTTCTTGAAAGAAAATATTGCTGTTCAAGGTATAACATATTAATATAACGTCCTGAGATGGGCAGTAATTTTTGTTTGATTTATATATAATAGTTAAACCATAGTGCATTTTAATTACATTAGAAATTCACACAAAGTGTTTGTTGATCTTATCTGAAAGAAGCAGGACTTGGTCCACAGGTTGGTGGACAGGAGTTGGTAAAAAAAGTTCGACTCCGACTCCAGCATTTACCAAAACCACGACTCCGACTCCGGAGTGCTGGCATTGACGAAAAACACGACTCCGACTAAAAAAAAAAATAATATCGTCACTTTTTTTCCTAATTTTCCTATTTATGTGTATTCAATTAAATACCAACCCTACTAATCCAGCCAATAGCCAAATTTTACATATTATTTGCAAAAATAAAAAGTTAAAACTATTCAAAATTTCCGATTCCGAGTACGACTCCGTCCAAAACGCCGCGACGACTCCGACTCCAGCCAAAAAACACCGACTCCGACTCCACAGCCCTAGAAAGAAGCTTCATCGTCATATTAAACTGTACTATTGTTAATATTTTCGATGGTTTCGGCGGTAACTTTGTGGAAGTTCATTTTAATATAAAATTTAAAATAACTTTGATTATTCCACGTATTGTGTAACTAACTGTGACACGTGTTTCGCCTCTTTCAGAGGCATCTTCAGACTTACTAGTAATAGTAATAGTAAGTCTGTAATAGTAATAGTAAGTTAAAAGTAAGTCTGAAGATGCCTCTGAAAGAGGCGAAACACGTGTCACAGTTAGTTACACAATACTTGGAATAATCAAAGTTATTTTAAATTTTATATTGTACTATTGTTAATAACAAAAAGTATGATATACCCTAATCAAGTGTTGGGTAATTGATAATGATTACTAGCAGCTAGTCTGACACAGCTATTTAGGCTGACTACCATTGATATATATTATGATAAATATATATCTGATATTAAAATATAATAAAGAAATTTCGGTGTATGTCAAATTTATAAGAAAATAATGCTTGTTATTATATATCGATAAAAATGTAATCTTACTCAATAATTGCTGCGTAAAATTTAATTTAATGCATGTCGAAACCGTTGTAAATGTACCTATTACACGTTGTTTTTTTTCTTTATTTTGTCTCAAACAGCTATTAATTTATCATTATTATTGTACGAGATACAACAGTATCTTGTTAAAAAAACAACAATCACGCTATGGGGCTACGCTTTGGTATTTTTAATTCATGTGTAGAATCTAACCACAATTTTATTCAATCAATTATCAATGCGGTAATTGCGCTTAATTTGATTATTATATTCATGTGATAGACGAAAGAATTACACGATCTCGATTTTACGAATGACTTTCATTTGAATATTCAAAAATAGAACACCGCGAAATTATCAGAACCATCGTGCAAATTCCATTTTCAACCGGTAGAAGAATATGTTTAACCATTCCTACTTTCAAATATAAATAATGCAATATTATTTTTGAAACATTTGATATTCGCTTGATGGAAAAATAGTCTATTTAATTATAACCCACGCTTAACTTGATCGACTGAATGGTACATATATTTATTTTAAATAAAACACAATTTTCTTTTTTCATTATATATATACATACTTCCACATATAATTTTAAACTGTTCATAACCGGTTTCTCTCAGTTGATTCGGCTGATTAAGTTCGTGATGAGCGAAAACCGGTCCTGATCTTTATCGAATTTGTTTGAAAGTAGTACTTAAAAAAATATTTTATTTTTAAAAAATAATGACTTTCCACCAAGAAATGACAATTAGCACATTAAAAGTGATTAAATGTACAAGCTGGACATTCTTGAATACTTTTTAATTTATGAAAAAGAATTGAATTAAAATTCAAGAAACAGGACGTAATCATCAAATCGAGTTGTGGAACCAGTACTTTTACTTGTGTACTATTTTAACAAATCTACTGATAATAATAAATACAAATATACGGTGTATTTATTGAAAGAAATTTTAACCACGCGTTTTAGCTGCCACTTTTCAAAATTTAATTGATTGATTGAAATTGTTGATAAAAATTTATAAAACGTTTGAGATATAAACACATTGAGTATTATTTATAAAATTATAAATTTCGATTTCAGATAATAAATATTTTTTTTTTATTAATAGCAAAACATTGAATCTTCTTCCAACAATATTTAAAGTCCGCCTATTATTTCATTTCCAACATAGAATGTAATCAATAAAATTATAACATAATGAAACAAGTATCAAGAAACTTCCGGATGCATTGAAAATTTACAAACTATAATTATCTCAACTGATGTATCACTTAGTAACTAGATCAATTATTTTATCACTTCCTCTTATAGTCAGTTTAAACTAGCAAGTCTATCTACGTAATAAGAACGAAACATAGATTTTGTATTTACATATGTATATCTTTTTGGGGTTTTCTTTCCTCCTAGACTTTGGTGAAATGAATCTGATAAACTGATTGAATATTTTTTCAACATGAATATGCAAACACTTAACTCTAGATATATATTTAAATCTAATAAAAGAAAAGATTTTTTAAAATCGGATGACATACGTAATGTAAGTAATTCCAAATAAAAATTCGACGTCCAAAATAAAAAGCCTACGAGGGATCAAAGGGATACCCCTGAGGAGCCTAAACTCTGCATGTCTCTTCTATCAACCGGGTGGAATCCGTCTCCTGGAAAGCCACTGATTACTATCCATAGGACGTACTCTGTGGATCTAAAGAACGCCGGGATGACCTGGGAGGAAGCATGGAGGTTGGCGATTGACATAGAATCTTGGAGACACCGTATGCCGGTCATATGGTCCGAATAGAGAGAAGATATCGACAAGGTGATAAGCGAAATTACAAAATTATCACAGATGCATCATATTCAGTGTATTAAACCCACAAAACTTTTTTAATTAATATTTTTTTAACAAAAGTTTTTTTTTGCCGGAAAAAGCATAATAATAAAATAAAAACTAAACGATGGAATTAAAATGGGAAATAGTATACGAGGCAAGTTTTTTAATAAAATTTTCTGAATAATACCATTTCTACTGTCATTCCTTGTATGATTATTATGATATTTTATGTAAGTGATGAATTTGTTATTAACAAAAACGTGATTACCCTACATCTTTTCACTATGAAAAAATTAATACGCAAAATCAATTAAGCAATATTAATATTCACATTGCATCATTGATTTTACTGCCTTTCTACTTTAACTATTTAAGTGGATACAAATAAAGCCTTAAAAGTTGATCCAGTTATGCTCTCTGCATCAACTTTGTTTCTTTATTTATGGATTAAAAAATGCTTTTAGCACCAATTAACGATATGAAAGACAAAATGAATAATTCAAGATATTTCTACAGGCTTAAATCGAAATAAGAATGAATTCATGATTTTTTAAATGACAATACGTTCAATTTACAAAAGTGTTTAAGCCAGATTTAATATTTTTTTGTGAGAAGAAAAAAGTCGCCCACTGATAATTTTATATTTTTATACGATTAAATCGTACGTATATCCCAATATCACTACCGTTTCCATACATTTAGAGTAAACCAATTCGTATACAATCCATATGACTTTCAATATATAAATGTGTCCTCCAAAAATAAACATCAATTCTGTATTAACAGTATATGTGTGCGAAACCTGCAATGGCTTTTATGAAAAATATTTAAAGACGCGAAAACAATTGGTTAGTTATGGTGCAATATTAAGCATAAAAAATCGATTAATTGTCTGTAAATATTTTGTAATAAGATATCATACTTTACAATGAAATATTCTTCAATAAAATTGTAGAACACGTAAAATACATGTGCAACATGGACAACAAGCCATCCATTTAGGAAAATGGTTAAAGCTCTAGAACTTATGTACTATCTACACCAAGAGTGGCCAACGCGGGGCCCGCGGGCTACGTGTGGCCCGCGAGTGTCTAACTGTGGCCCGTGGAGCATATGCAAACATTTTTTTCTTTTAGTGTACATAAAACCAATTTTCTATAAAATTAAATTTCTCAAAAATAAGCCTGTATCGTCAAACTATGACTAGGCGTGTCGACGAGATTAGAAACCATATTGAAGATAATTGGAGAAGATAATCCAAGTTCATATGTTATGTTCTAGCACCTAAGTGGCGATTTTTATCAGGGGTGTTGATGGTTATCTGAACAAAATAGAAGAATTAGCGGCACTGTATCCACTTAAGGACACAACCTGTTCAGGAGCTTTTACAGAACACGAATCGCTGATGAGCATTTGGAAAACTGTTTGCGTGTAGCAACAACATCAATAGTTATGAACATTAATGAACTTAGTTCTGACAAACAAAATCAGACGACTCACTAAAATTTATTATATTTTGATTATTTTTTTTATTGCGTAACTCTAATATAATAAATATGTTTGACTCTCATTTTTGTAATATCTTCTTAAAAAACTATAAATTTTCTGTTTGCTATCAGTAAAAAAAAATATTTTGTTGTGTGGCCCGGTAGGAAATCTCATTTCTAAAATTTGGCCCGGCTGCTGAAAAGGTTGGCCACCCATGATCTACACCTTTTCTCTAATCCTTTAACGAGTTTTTTTGTAATTCTATTCTTACAGAATTGTTTACAACCCTATGGATATTTATTTCTTCCTCTCGATAGTTTTTTCATGACTCTTAATATATGAATACGATCGACTTACAGTGACAAGTAACTGACTTATTAAAAAAACACTTTTGTTTAATAATAAACTTCGCATTGCGAATCTTAATTATATCGTTAAAGCCCATTTGAACATTCAATTTTAACTAGATTACTACTGGCGTCTCATATGTTGAAAATTAACAAATTTAAAAGTATTAAAACAATCAATGGCAGAATTTTTTCACGCATTTATTAAATAGGCTAGTATTTCCACAAAAATCGGCGCAGCTCGGCCATTTTTGGATATAAAAAATCGCCTCAGCCATCAGCGTTTTTGTTATTTTCGGCCTTTCGAGATGGACTGAAAAACAGAATGTCAACAGGAAAATAAAATGCGAAATTCTTACCGAGTAAATATCAGACATTAAAATTATGTATTCAATATTTTATCTGAGATGAACAAAAACACTGGTGAATTAAAATTTGAAATGTTTATTGTTAGATAATTCGCAAATCAGCCCACCAGGGATGATGCTAAGGTACAAAAAAGCAGCCTCAAATAATTTTAAGTATTGGTAACTAGTCGACACTTTACTTTGAAAAGGTTCTAACTTCTCTTGACACTGTTTTGAGATATGAGCGTCTGAAGTTTCGATTGATTAAAATTTACTTATGTGCTGACGCAGTGCAGCTCTGGAATTCTGCTTACTCCGTTATTCGACTATAGATAATTCTGAAATTCATATATGTATACGATAAAATGCAGTAAATACAAACTTTTCTGAGCAAAATGTAATTTTAGACAAAAATGTCAATTAGAAACTTTTTAAAGTAAAGTAACGATCAACCATCTTTTTTTCTTCAGAACTTTTTTACGGACGATGGAATAACTCAATAAATTTTCAATATTATATCACTAGTGAAGAAAGAAAAACAGTAGGTATTGCAAACATCTGAATTGAATGTTCATGTTATATTATAGAAGTGGTTTAAAATCCAAAGAAAAGGAGGATAGAATTCTTACAAAAATAGTTGAATCTTTTTCTGTAGTCCCTAATACTCCTGTCACTGGCCGCTACTGCTTTCCACCAAGAATATACGATAGAATGCGGTAAATACAATCTTTTCCAACCAAAAGATCATTTTAGGCAAAAATGACAATAAGAACCTTTAAAAATTAAGGTAACGTAGTGATAATTTATTTTATTATCCGGATAAAATTTTCCGGAAATATAATCCACACATGAGTTGGTTTTTTATCTTCCAGTTTTCGCATGTTTTAAATGTTTTGTAGCGTGCCGGCTACATCCAGTAGCCTGACGAGGCGATTTGTGCAGTCGACCAAATGAAGCGCTTTCCCACTTCTCGAGCTTCCGTTTCGACTGCCGTCTGATCTGTGCTTCTCTATTCAAAACTCGGAAACGCTTTGGGAGGTGGCACAATGAGAGAGGGCTGATTTTCTTCAGTTTCGGTACAGACAGAATTCATATAAATAGTCGAATCGCCGAGCAATCGATATCTTGTTCTGTTCGACCAGTGCTAGCTACAGCAGTTTGTGGTATTCAAGTATAAGTGAACATATTGGAAGGTCAATAACAATATCAACTTTAATTATTCAGTGATTTCAGCTTATCAAAAATCAATTAAAATTTTCAAATAAAACAAATTTTATAAAATTACTATATCCTCCATCAATATAATTTGCCATTTTTTCTAAAATATATTTTATTTTCTAATCTTTTCAATACTTTTACCTTTAAAGTATCTTCAATTATAATACATAAATTATGTATTATTTCAAAGCTAAACTGTAAAAAAATATTACCAAAATTTGATTTCAAAAAGCATTTAACTTTAATATCTGGTAGAGTGGCATTATAGTAAAAATAATAACAAATGACATGACGAGCAGCCGATAATGTACGCCATCTGTGAAACCGGTCCTAATCCAATAAGTTTTATGTGAAATAAGTACTAAAATGTGTTATTATTCTACTGCGTTATATTTTAAAAATACTTATCCAATGAATTTTAGTCAAACATTCTAATTATTAACTACTAAACAGCATTGAGCTACCTATACAAATCTGTTTGACAAAAAACAAACATTGTTAATAACCGTCAAAAGTAGTACAATAATTTAATATTTCGCAATCTCGTTGGATAATTCAATTTTAATAATGACAAAATTAGGCAATCGTTATTGGATAGCGTTCTCTTATTTTCTTTTGTGTGTTATAATTCTAACCGATTCGTTTTTTTTATAGCTCGATTAGTCATGATGAAGATTGTGTGCGTCGCTTTGTTGTGCTTAAGTAAGTAAAAATATTCCATTAATTCTTAGAGCAATCTCAGAAAATTCGAGCAAATAAATTGGGTATAAAATAAGATTCTTATCGGGCCGAGAAAATATCGCAAATCAAAATTTGAATTCAAATATTTAAATTGTTCCATTGTGCAGATAAGTTCGTTTCAAAAGCTGCGATTTTTTTACCACAAGATGACATTGATATGTAAACGGCAAAAAAACTTACAGTACTCAATCGAGTATTGAAAATACACTAAAATCAATATTGTTATAAACCACAGGTTAAAGGTTCAAACTGACTTGGAAAATGTCTGGTTTTTAAATAATATTTATCGATAATCTACATATGTCTTTTATTTCAAAAGACGTGCAGTGTCTTAAATATAATTGTTATAATTTATCATAGTGATGCAATATTCGTGACAAAAAATTGAATGAGAAATAGTATGGAGCTTTTTAAAGCCTCTAATTTTCTAAATAGCTTAAATGTTGCGTGAAAACAAATTGCTTGATTGCCTGAAGGGCTATTTGTAAAAAAAAACATTGTTTGCGTGTCGTTAATTGGAAAAATAATGAACTTGGTCCATTTTATAACCGTTGTTATATAAGGCGTCTTGTGGTCAGATCTGTAGCTCACTCGGAAGTGATTTTCGCATGCTTAGTTAGGTACAAACTTTCGATTATCCGAGTTTGTAATTTTCTCGATCTGCATCGGTCGGTTTGTTGATTCGCTAAACTCTCTGAGATTGCTCCAAGCTATGTCAATTACTATAATTGTATACTTAGATGAACCAGAAGACTTGAAGAATATTGATCCAATTTAATATTAAATCTAAAATTTATAATACATGTTTTTAACGATTAACAATGCTTGCATTTTAGAGCAGAACTGATTTTATACTCATCAAGCCTCGGAAAGAGCTAAATTGTTGCATCCATATATGTACTACACTTATCGTGAATAAAATCATTACGATTTTAAAATGAATTAATATTTCCTGTATAACAAAATCAAAATAGAAAGAAATTCTAACATAAATACAGCTTTATAAGGGTGACTTCAAATGGCTTTTATGAAAATAATGACAAACAGACCAAATTTTAAGGTGTTAACTGTCAATACTTGGTGGAATGGCATTATAATAAAAATAAGAACACCTTTTTAGTACTTTTTCCACATACAATTTATTGGATCAGGACCGGTTTCGCTCATGGCGAGCATTGTTAACTGATGGTTGATTCTGAACTGATTCAGATGACAATGCTCGCCATGAGCGAAATTGGCCCTGATCCAATAAATTTTATGCGGAAAAGTACTAAAGTTGTTTTATTATTTTTATTACAATAAACATTAACTGAACTAAAATCTCAGCATTTTGAACATTTTTTTACTAACAAACAACAATGAATCAAAGTTAAAGTTTGATGTGACGAAATAATAAAAAAAACCGCACATTTAATACATATATTTAACATGATATAAACATGAAATATTATTTGATATAGTAGTATTGTCAATATCGATCACCTCTAACTTGCCAGATAAGTATGTAACCATAAAAAGGTTGCACAATTTGCAATGCAATATTTGAATTTCTGTATGAGTTGCATAAAATATTAAAGCGCCGTATAATTGACCCGTACCGAGTATTGTTTTACGCAATATACGGTAAAAGGCAAAACACATTTACAGCGTATCGTTGGTAAATACAAAAACTGTGACTTAAAAGTAGACACACTTTCGTAAGACCGATCCGAATCGAACGCTTTACTCCTGAAAAACGATAAAATTTCTAAACTTTTTTCACAGATTTTAATTTTCATGCTATTTGCACTACCGGTTGATATATTTCCCGTTCGATATTTTTTACCTGGTTACTTTATAATGAAATCGTCTTACGTAATAGTATGTAGCATGGTCTGGCTCCGTCAGGAAATAAATGCCTCTTGCAAATATATAATCTAAAGATAATACACAATTTGTTCTCACTTTCCTCGAAAACTGCTTTCATTCTTTCCGGTTTACCAAGAGACGGCTTTCATTTACAATAACTTTACTTGCATTTGAATGCTTTTTATTCTGGACCATCAACAATGTAATAAAAACATTTTAATTGCCTTATTTCAAAACATATACATATGAAACATAAACGTTTAAAAATACTATGAATAGTTTATTGATTCAAATACCGAAGAAATTAAGATTGGGTTCAAAGAATGTTCTTTTGTTTTTGTTTAGTTATTGTAAACACATAAATATTACTGTGTTTGGAAGTTCGCTTGTTCATTTCACGTAATTCAAAAGGATTTTACTGTCTAGAACAAAGTAGATCAATATATATTTACGTCCTGGTTTCGTCTGCTTTTAAACTTTATCTAAGTGTCTTACGTTTTTGTAATGGTTTATCATCTCCTCTCTGAAGACGTCATGGTGTTGGCGAAATCTACATCCAAGCAGCCGAAGCAACAGATCCGTCAGCCTGAACAGCAGTATGACTATGACTACGACTTTGGAACACCAGTCGCAGCCGCGTCCATCAACCACTTCGACTCATTCGGAGTAGCCCACCACGGAGGCGGCGGCGGCGGAAAGACTGGTTACAGCGTAGGCAGTGGACTGAGGACTATCGCCCAAGGATCTGCAGACCAGGCCAATACTGCTGTCGCCAACCAACACGCCGCTGCCAAGCAAGCCGCTTATGTTGCCAAGAACACCCTCGCTCAGGCGGCCGCCCAAGCCTCAGCTACCGCCCAGGCAGCTTTGGCTGGAAAGCAAGTCATCTTCAGCGGACTTGAGCAGCAAGTTAGAGACGCTAAAGTTGCTCTTGATGGAGAAACTATGCAGCTTCAATCAGCTCAACAGTCTGCTAGCTCTGCTCAGCAAGCCGCCCAACAAGCAGCTCATCAGGTATGCACCATATGATAATAATTACCAACAAACATTGACAATAATTAGTCGGTCCCTGTGGTCTAGTGGCAAGAGCTTTGTCCTAGCGATCAGGTGGCCCGGGTTCAATTCCTGGCAAGGTCAGATTTTTTCAATCGAAAAAAAGAATTCTTGGGCTGGGTGTATATTATTTATCGTTGATTTTGTGTACTACACATTCATTATTTATCATCGAGTTAATCTCGTATGACTTTCGCAATTAAGAATATTTGGCGCATTAGCGTAAGCTGTAATGCCAAATATTTTCCCATTATTTAAAAATAATTAAATTAAAATACTAAAAACACATTAATTATGTACGATTTTTCTGTTCTTTAAACAAAAAAATATCGAAATAAAATTACTGATGGAAATTGAAATATGCAAATCTATACAATAGTATACATTTAATAATTGTCAAGTCATTTGCAACACATTCACGAGTTATCAATAATAGTTATTGTAATTCCACACTTATAGCTCATTAAACGTCTTCTCATGTCACTATGTCACTACCGATATAAGTCAATTGCTACATTTATTTTGTTATTGATTGCTAAGTAGAAATAATTGAAAGTTCTGTACGAAAATTATTTTTTCCCAATGCCAATATTTCAAACGTAATAAAACCAACGAACTGTTGTTAAACGGTCCATCAATTTCCAGGAAATATATTTTTTCATATTATTCAGAGAATCTTGCAATAAAATCATTCATATTTTAAAATTTCTTTATACATTGACGTTGAAGATTTGCTTATTAAGTTAATACTTTTTTAATTGATGGTTGTGACAGTTAATAGACTCGTCCAAGTTCCTGTGTAATCAGCTTTCACATGGTATGCTACTATTTCTAGCATACATATGCAGTTTGAATACAATTATAATGCGTATTTTTATTATTAGTTTGAAGCTACCTATCTATTTTATAATATAAACTAGTCCTGTGTCAGACATGTCGTTACCTTACTTTGAATAGGTTATAATTGACACTTATGCCTAAAATGACCTTTTGGTTGGAAAAGCTTGTATTTACATCATATATATGAATTTTCTATGGTTGACTAACGGAGTTAGCAGAATTCCGAAGTTGCACTGCATTTGCACACGTTTTTTTTCTAAATTCATATGACAAAGTTCTAAGATTGTCATCATTATTTCCATCATAAGATCTTTAAGATCATTATTTCTCAGCAAGAGCTGTGGAAAAATATGCTTATAATAAGTAATTTGAAACATTTTTACTTGCTCATTGTTACAAGTGAATTTTAATCAATTGAAACTTCACACGCTCATATTTCAAAACAGTGTCAAGAGCAGTTAGAACCTTTTCAAAGTAAGGTGTTGATGTATTATTTGGCATAGAATACTTGTTCATATTTGTATGATTATCATTTTTTCGAATCGATATAATTACATAATATAAAACTCGAACTTTTTGTTGTTGAAATAAAGTTTGATGATTATTTTTCATTATTACCAAATAAATATACATTTTTGTTATAAGAACGACGTTATGTCTCTTAATACCGCTGTTAAATCATTCATTGAATTATCTCCAGTCCGACACAGATCGTATGACTATGTTTTGTACTACGAGAAAAATAGGGCTAAATTTCTCCTTGTTTGCAGGTCAACGTGATCCAAGCCGCCCTCAACGCAGCCCAGTCTACATCTGAGAACGCCAACCAAGCTGCCAGTGCCGCTGCCGGAGAACTCGCTGCTCAACAAGCCATGGTTGGATCGGCCAAGCAACGACTTGCCACCTTATCTGAACAGGTCCATGGAGCCAGAATCGACTTCGAAGCCACTCAGGCCGCCGCCCTCAACGCACAGGTTGGTCTTTTGTTATATTCTTTGGTCGTACATAAATTAACTTCTTCTATAAATCATTTTTCAAATGTCAAAGCATCGATTTAGTATGTCATTTAATTACACTAAAGAAAAAAACTATATTTTTGAAATATGTGTGAAAGTTTCCATTAAAGTTTGCTTTAAACGATCCATTTTCTTGGCGAGAAAATATATAAAAATCAAGTTAGAACAATACAAGTTGGTTTTTTCCACCACCACCCGTTGTGTATATGCAGCCAATGTTTCATGGCCGTTTTTCACAGCGCTATTGACTAAGAAAAATGAATTTACCCCACACAGCAGATCTGCATGGGACTGATTTTGAACCATGCACTAGTGTGCTTGAAAATAGAATATAAAATAAAAATAATAAACGAAATTGGAGTTCAGCTACTGAGATCAGTTTGATACAGAGTTTTCTGTGCATAATCCGTATACTGAGAGCCCCTCGAGTTAGACGAGTATTTAGACTATAGTGAAAAATCGAGATAATGTCGATCCCCGAATAAATTTGCAATGAAGTAAGCCTTAGTTGCAATCAAGTCAGCGTGGCCTATTTGGCCCGTGTGAGGACGGACCACAGCAAGCAGTAGATAGAAAAACACAGCATAACATTGTTTCAAGATAAAGTGACGTGGATTTCTAATTGGTTTGTTTTTTACAGCTCTCTGCTCAACAAGCCCAAGCTAACGCCGCTGAAGCCGCTGGAAAGGCCGCAGTTGCTGCTGCAGCCGTCGATGCCGCCGCGGCCGCTAAGGCTGCAGCAGCCGGTGGTGGAGAGCACGGAGGACACGGAGGATCAGGTGGTGCAGGAGGACACGGAGGACACGGAAGCTCAGGTGGTGCAGGAGGACACGGTTCCCATGGAGGTTCAGGAGGCGGCCACTCCGGACACAGTGGACACGCAACACACGGTGGACACCGAGGAAACGGAGGACATGGCGGACACTACGACGACTACAGCTCGCTGGCCGGTGACGACGGCAGAGTTGAGTACGGATACAAACTTCAGTCGAGCTTCCATTATTGATCACAAGGAGTCATGTGATGGGAAACGAATTAGGCCTTTACGTGATTGACAAGCTTTGATGGGTAAACCTTTTACGTTCTGTTCAATCAAATGGTATGAATGTTTTAATCACTTATAATATACCTCTTTCAATGGTGAATCAATCACGTTAAAAGTGAATCAGCATATAAGTACGTAAAATATTATTTATTTCATTTCATTAATCATCATACGCACAGATCGAAATAAATGCTAGATATTATCTATTATTAAACAATTATTTATAAGTAAATTTCATTCACAATTTATTTGATTCAATTATATAAATTGTGAGGTGTCTTATATATAAAATTTTGTTTTTAAATACCATTTGGATTAACAGAACATAAAGAAAAACGCATATAAGTCGCGTAAAGGCCCTTTCACACAGAAGGTTACCAAGATCATCGCATTGTCTAGTAGTTTGATAATTGTTTATTGCAATTTATCTGATCGATTTCGTACAAAATATTGCAAACATAATTTCAACCAAAAAATAACAGCAAATAAAACTTAAAGACACTCGAGTTAATCGGCAAACTAGAAAAATGCCGTTCTAGAGCAATTATTTTTAAAAAAGCACTGGTTAGTTCTTTTCACTAAATAAAAATCTGTTGAAATATAGTTAGTTAGTTTTGCCTTCTCGATCAGGTATTTGTTTTTAAACTCGAGCAGATTTCAAAACAATGCGCTAGTATCAATTTAATTTTAAGGTGTTATTTAATTGTATTATTTCCATTCGCTTTGATATAATATAATATGTATATAATTCTTCAAAATTTCCATAAAATGTTTTTGTTATATCTGGAATGTACTATATTTTAATTGTTACTCGTTATTCCACTTTTTTAAATGTTTCACATGAACACCAATAGTTTGAGGAAATAAATATTTGTTATTCTGATCCACTGTATATTAAACGTACCATAAAGTTAGAATAGTTTTTGAAAAGAATTTTTAATAATATTGGAAAAGACAAAAAAAACTTTTGTTCGTATCTAGCCTAACATTGCTTGGTTAGGAATTGTTACAAAATATAAGTTATGCCATAATACATATTATAAAAAAAAATGTCAAATTTTATAAAACGCAATTAAACCGCGTCATTACAGACGGCTGGACTATTCTTTTAAGATTTAATAGAGTTTCTTGCTGAATGTTGCTTATTTCTGAATAATTTTATGTAACCACTTTTTGCTACCTATTTCCGCTTTATGACAGTTTTGAATGCTGAAATTGTTTATTTTTCTATTTTTGACATTTTGCAGAAATGATTTATAAAAAATGTATTTGTACTAAAATGTATTCTTGTTTTAATAAAAAGAAGAGCTTTACACAATTTGATTTTTTCTTACTTTAAAAATGAATTATTCTTAATTTTGCAATCTAATTATTTACTATGGTTGCAATAGAACTAACTACACAAAAAATTATCTTTGTGAATAAATTTGTATTTTTATCATGATTAGGTATTAAAAACACTACAGCTGGTGAAATCATAAAATACAATTGATTTGTAACATTTTTCATAAAAAATAATTATTAGTATGAATTTATATATTTTTAAATAGTATTACAAAATATTTTAACTAAATATATACATACTTCAAAATTTGAACAATCATTATTCTAAAATTGTTTTTTTCTTTTAACGATAATGGAATAACTCTTTGCAATTCTCAATACTTTATTTTTTTCCTTCCATCAACTCTTCAATAGATTTGAGAAATTGATTGATATCATAGGGTTTACGTATGTATTACGTAAAACGAAATACTAAAAAATATACCACAATATGGCATGGTACAAACATTAACTATGGCACACAATTTGATAAATACGGTTTTTGAAATAAGGATAATTTTAAATTAATTTTCCAGCCATGTTTTACAATGTCGAGCAAGATTTGACATAGAAGTTGCGCGTTACCTACATATATGATTTCGAGATAGACTCGACATATCAGTTCTAGGAGTTACAACTATATGTTTGTATTTATAGTACTTATAAATTGATACTGCTTTACGTAAAGAAGAAAAAAATTAAGTATACTAGAACTTTCGTTTCATCCCTAACATAATACGAAGCACAATCATTTCAATAATTGATTGACTTTTAAGTACTATTGCTACACACGATCAATCAAATTAAAATTAGCAAATTTAATAAATTTCATTTTCCGTAGTACAGTCGTAAACGTCATTAGCTTCCGAAATGGACCCCCCGGGCCCTAGTTCCAGTTCGAGCTGATTTTTTCAATGGATACCTCGATTATGTTCGAAGACAATGGACGCTTGTGTGATTAAAAATCTGTCCCTCCTTTCCGATACCAAAAAGCTAGTACTCGTATCCTTTAAATCCCTACTCTCTTCAAAAATGAGAGATCGAGTAACAGGCAGTAAAAACATGTTGAGATAAACTCCATGAGGAGTCCATATGTACTTAATCAGGAGCAGACATGGTAAAAAAAATATATATTTATCTATATATATAAAAATGAATGTCTGTATGTATGTCCGCTATGGACTACTAAACCACTCGACCGATCGATTTGAAACTTTACAAATTTACTGAGTGCACCCCCGCGATGGTTTCTAGCCTACCAATCTCTCCCCCAAACCCCCCCTACCATTTTTTTTTTTTTAACTTTAAGAATTTTTCGAGTTCACTTCTTCGAAGGTTTTTGGCATACCCCCTCCCATACGCTCCCCAAACCCCACCCCGCCAAACAACCCCCTTCCCCCCAAAAATTGATATCGATTTTTTACAAATTTCTCGAGTACACTTCCGCGAAACTTTCTGGCGTACACCCCCCCCCCCCAATCCCCACTACAATTGCTGGCAACATTGGCTGGTAGCAACGCGCGCAGGGTACAGCTAGTTCATTATAAATGCTTTTAAAATTGAGACATCTATGTATTTTCATGTCAAGCTTTAAATCGGAACGTTTTGAAATAAATTACGATTACTGCTCAATTGATACTTAATTCTGAATCAATTCTTTGAAAGATTTTTTTATTTCATTTCTTCATAAATTCTTCAGTAGTCAGACCCTTAAAAACGATGTCGAAGGCGTTGGCGGGAAATTATATATACATATATGTATGTATATATTACTGATCTTTTCAGTGACGTAAAAAAATGATTAATAAAATAAACAAAATACTTTGTTACTTTGATCCCAATTGCAACAGATGACACTGTCAGTTGTTTTAATTTTCGTTATACATACATAGTTTCAGTTGAAAATCTAAAAGGCGCTGTTTCCACGTTAAATTAAATAAATAATTTATATTATATAAAAAGACATATTTCCAAATTTATTTATTTATTTAAAAAAAATATATGCATATAATTTTTATCGTTGCGTTAAAATGAATCTTACGCGTGGTTTTAATGTCAGGTAATATTTATTTTTAGTGGTTTTCCCGTTCACAATGCTGTGCTAGAATATCTTTTGTTACTTTTGCTTTGGGTCCTGCTGACTTTTCTTATCAACGACTATGATGACAAGAGACAAAATAAAATATTGAAAAATTGTCTTTGGATTTTCCGACTTTGGATGCAGCTGTGGCAAAATCAATTAAATGCGCTTATTTATTTATTAATCATTCATGTAAATACACACATTTGAATTAATAAAAAAAAATGGTAAATCTGAAACTACTCGAGTATTTTATAATTTAACTAGGATACTCGAGTAGTTGAGATGTCGAGTAATTGGAGTCTCTACATGCCATACAAGAATAAAAGGCTAGGTATTGAAGTCTTCCTATTTTATTCCGTGTGTAGAAACCAGAAGATTAAATTTGTATCAAGTATTATACATTTAAATTTGAGAGACTTCTTAGTTATGAAAATTGAGAAAATTTTATTAAGGTAACATATTATTATCTTGTTTGTTTAATCACGATAATTCAGAAACGTGAAATGACTATTGTTGGTGCAGTAATCAACGTCATTCGCCTGATCCTGTTCGAAGGCTGTCCTATGTTTGTGTTGGTTAAAAATTCCTTCCGACCCATCCGATACCAAAAGTCGAGGTGTAGTGAGAGAAATTAACTAACCACTAGTTTTATTCTTTCAATCTTACTAAAGAGAAGTTTAGCATCTGACTATAGATGTACCATTATAGCATGACTGCTTGCGAAGGCGCCACACCATCGCGTAAAAAGTGTACAATACTGGATCAAATTTGTTTATTTAGTAACACATTTTTATATGCAAGCTATACATGAAGCAAAATCTTCATGTAAATATATTTTTATTTAAAAATATAACTTCGAAGGCTTTTAAATGTATATACCCAGGCTGTGGAGTCGGAGTCGGAGTCGTGGATTCGGAGCTTTTTGGCCGGAGTCAGAGTCGGAGTCGGAGTCGTCGCAGCGTTCTGGCCGGAGTCGTACTCGGAGTCGGAAATTTTGAAAAGTTTAAACTTTTTATTTTTGCATTTAATATGTCAAATTTGGCTTGTGGCTGCATTGATAGGGTTGATATTTAATTGAATACAAATAAATAGGAAAATTAGGGGAAAAAAGTGACGATATTAACCTTTTTTTAGTCGGAGTCGGAGTCGCGTTTTTGGTCAATGTCGGATTCGTGGTTTTGGTAAATACTGGAGTCGGAGTCGGACTTTTTTTGACCGACTCCACGGCCCTGGTATCTACTATGTGAGGACAATTTTAGTTCAGAATTTGAACGGTGGTCAAGTTATGAAGTTAATCTACAGCAGCAGTTTTTGTAGAAAAAATATGTTCAGATAAACTCCATGATGAGTTCATATACTCCACATTGGGAGTGGATATGGTTAAAATCGTGATCTAACGGATCGTGATCGAAAACTGAAAAATCCTTTGTAATTTTAAAGCTGAAAGTTTAGAAATAAAACTGCAATTAATTCGTTAAAGATGTATTTGTATAAAAAAAATAACATATATGAGCAAATCATTAGGTGTGTTGTCATTTTACATATAAAAAGATATTCTACATGATAAGAATGAAAAGTATAAAAAAATGACTTTGAACTTACAACAATGGTTCCAAAAGTATGAGACGGACACTGTCTACTCAAACTGAATTTTCTATATGTATAACAGAATATTCTAAAATTTTCTTTTAATTTTACCTCGTAGTCATAAACAGAGAAAAATCTTTTGGATTAATTTTTTCAGCGTAATGGCAGTAAGTCTTTAGATTGTTTAAAAATATAAAATTAAAAACCTCTTCTTTATAATCCAATATTTTAATTAATGTATATTATATTATATATTCAGTTGATAACAACATTTTTCAAATAACGAATAACATAAAACTGAATGGCGAGAAAAATAATTAATTTATATTGATTAAAAAAGTACACATGTTTTATTAATATTTACAATAAATAATTGTAATAAATAAAAAAATATTTTATATGAACCTTCTCTCTAACACCATTGTCTATAATTATTGTTATACACTTAACCTTTAAACACTCATAATTATATTTAATATACTTGTGAAAAAGTTTACACAAAAATCGATAAGAGTCATTAAAAAATATTAATTCATATACATATGTAGATGAATAATAATAAATATACCTTACACTACATTTTCTATTTACATTTGGTCAATCACCAGATTTTTAAAATATGGTTTATTCCTTATACAATAAATTAATATTTTTCATAACCATTTCGTTCTTAAAAATAATATCCTTCACAATATTTTCCAGTCCCTAATATTGTACACCGATTATTTCCTTCAAAATAAAAACAACACATTTTTTATATCAAAACCGAGTTGCTGTAAATATTTTAAACAAAACTATTATCTAATCTTGATCACTCATATTCTTAGTAAAATGTCATATGTGTAACAAACGAAGAGTACTTTAAATTATATTGACTATTTATACTTCACGTAAATTCTCGATTCTGTTGACCAATAATTGCTCGGTCCATTTTGGCAATAGTATCCTCAACTTCTTTGCGAACCTCTGATGATGAAGTGTATGAAGAATATTCTGGTGACTTGGGGGCATCGGCTACAGGTTCGCTCACCAAAGGCTGAACTTCATCGTTGACAGTTTCTTGGCTCGCTCTTTCAAAGCGCTGGCCAAAATTCGAATCGTTTTCGTCTTTTAAATCAGTGGATTTTGATACAGTTTCATTTTCGACGGTAAATTTCGTTATTAACCTTCTTCGTTTTTTATTTCTTTCGACACTAGTGCTGATTTCGGTGCTTTTCTCAGTACTCGTTACAGGAGCTGTAATAATCGTTTGAGTAGTATCTTCTGCTTCTACTCTGGTATTATTATGTTGTATTCTTTCTTGTGTTTCGTCAAATCTCGTTTCAGAAGACTTAATTTGATTCTGCCTAACTTTTCTTCTCCTTTCAATTTTTTCTTCTCTTTCAACTGCTACATTTTCTTTTTCATTCACGGCAACCGACAACCCATTGATATCATTGACATTAACTGGACTAAAATCATTATTACTTCTGGTAACAATTGGTGTGGGTGTAGTTGAAGGTACTGTTACGTAGGGCCTATTTGATTTGACTTCTAATATTTCTACCTTTGGCAGTTCCATGCGAGATTGTTCGTGAAGTATTTTAACAGCATCTTTAACTCCACTTGTGTTTTCTGTAATTGTTGAGCGCGCCAAATTTGAATTTTCATCAGTGGGTGCAATTTCTTTTTTGTACGATGAAAAGAATGTCAAAGCTTTCATCAATTGATAGCTTTTTGATATCGGTATATTGGAATCATATAGGCCTTTAGAACTTTTACAGTCGACGTAGAACCACCAGTTACATTTCAAAATTGTTTGATCAAATAGTGTAGATTCTGGACACAGGAATGATTTCATTATTAAGCCCTCATCGGTCAACGCGCACACGTGGAAAACCTGGAAACAACAAATAAAACGAGATTAATTATCACACGCAAGAAAATATTGTTTTTTTGGAACAGTTCAATTTGAATATTGAATTAAAAAGAATATATTGGTTATTCTATTGGTTCTGCTACTCGCATGTCACCTTTTTAGCATCTTCTAGTACTAATATTTTAGATAGACATGCGAACAGCGTATCACGAATCACAAAACCCCGATAATAAAAACGTAAACACTTAGATTTATACATTATAAATGAGACGTGGAAACCATTCAAGATCCAAAAAAAAATATAACATTGGTATAAGATGTAAGTACTTGTTTATATAATAGCCTATCAACTATATATATTGAGACTACCTTTATTCCGGCTCCCTCGTAAATCGAGAAGGAGCCTCCTATCCGACACTCAGGAAGAGGGATTTTGGGGACGGAGTAGGAGAAACATGGTACTCTTTAAAACAAAACACGATCTCAAAGCGTTATGTGGGTGCGCTCATTCGCACCCATTATTTAATCGTCAAGGATTTACACAGACGTTATACAACACACAAATATTACATAGCGACTAAGCCCACAAAGAATTGTATTATAATTCATTACTCAATCAGTAAGCATTTTATCAAAAATAGTTATCCATTGTAAGTGGAGTTCCTCTAATATTTGCAATTTTAAATATCTCATTCATAATATTAACAGTGCTTGTTATAATGAATGCACAATTTGTGAGAGTAACGTTTCTATAATAGGATTTTAAAACCATTTCGACAGATTTGGACATTTATTTGTTTGTTTGATTTTATCTAATAACGGTTTGGATGTATATCTATGGCATATTAATGAGCATAATGACACGGCCCCATAGCCTGAATAGTATTGCCATACCATCATCACTGCAGAAGTCTTTATAGATTGACAGCTTTCTAATGACATTCGATACAATATAGTTTCATTCTTTCGATGGATTCTGCGATAGCTTTATCAAAAATAATTATCCATTGTAAGTGGAGTTCCTCTAATATTTGCAATTTTAAATCTCTCATTCATAATATCAACAGTGCTTGTTATAATGAATGAAGAAATATACTTATAATAGGATTTAAACCCGTGGGATGTTTATTTGTTTGCGATAGTATCTAATAACGGTTTGGATTAATCAATGTATTGTATTTACCAAAGTTTTATAGATTGACAGTTTCTAATGACATTTCAATATAGTTTCATCTTTCGATGGAATAGAATTATTTGAAAAATAACTTTGATTAATTGTGTCATTAGAAGTATTATTAAATAATATCCTAAATAGGACAGCTTGCTCGCCGCTGATTAATCTATTTCCAATGGGATTAACATTAGTTAATATTTTGTAATGCTGATGTCATAAGTAGTGTGATTATGTGTTTTTTCTATAATCCCCTCATTGCTTCCCGTAAAAAGGGAAAATCCCAAACTCCAACTTGTAATTTATCATTTTAAAATATTAGAATCAGTCTTGGTTTATTACTTATTTACACAATAAAAACAATAAGTAACACAATATCGTGGGTGTAGAAACATACGGGCGTAACTACAAAAATGGCTGTTTTGAGTTAAATATGGCATTGTCATGCTCAAATGCAGTTCTATAAGATATAAAAATATGAAACTTGTACGATGAGCGGTTTACCAGATATTGCTCGGTTTTTATGCAAATCCGTAAGCACACAGTTCAAAATTGGAAACTGTTTTGCCATTTATCTCAGTTCGTTGTTTTTGTAGTTTCGCCCGTATGTTCCTACACCCACGATATGTGGAATAATCAAAGTTATTTTAAATTTTATATCAATATAGTTTCATTTAAATCAAATTTACATTTTAAGCAATCGAATGTTATAATAAAATGTTAACAGAATTATCAAAACTGTAACTTTTTATTGATCAATATTGCCGTGGGAAAAATTCCATCGCAGCAAACTCCTATGTGGTAATTTGAGTTTGTTGTCTACTGTTAATTATAATTTATAGTATAGTGACATTGTAAACATGCTGTTACCACATCAAGGCTGCGTAAAAAGTGTGCTTAATATTTTTTGGCGAAAATACCTTGTTTGACATTATATTTTATATTCATCGGAATGTGTTGACAAAGCAAAGAGAAAATATTATTTTCACGACTGATTTATTTGTATTTTCACCTTATAGCAGACGTTTTTTTGGTATTCAATTCAAACACGTTTTGGTGAGTATTTTATTAGTATTGATATTTGAGTTAAAACATGTTGGAAAGAACGTTGAATTCATAATATCAATCTCGAACGAATCTTAATACACGTCTTGGGAAGCACTGGCGTATAATACTGTCTATAATGGTCGTAAATTCATCATTAAATCCAATAAAGTTTGATGGGTTTAAAAGGTTCAAATAATTAATTTCAAGTAAACACATTCATAAGACAGATACTAGTTTCTTAATTTATATGATTAAATTAATGTAATCACTTTTAAGGTGTTAACTATCAATTCTTGGTGGAAATGCAATACATTAAAATAAATAAAACATTCCACATATATACGATATATAGAGAGTATTTCAAACTGATCTTCAAATACTATCTATTGAAAGTAGATAAAAAAGTGTGTATTATCTTTTAAACCAGTGATCGCCAAGCGGTCGCTCACGAGCTACTGGTATCTCCCGGTGTCATTTTCAGTAGCTCACGTAGGATATTTTACCATATTTAAAAATTTGCTAAAATAAAATTTTATCAATCGTTTGGGCGCAAAAATAACAGTCTTAAAAATTTTAAGCAAATGCAGCATAATCAACATTTATTATTTAAATATCTACAAAATTGTGGCATAATGACTGGATTTTTAGAATACATATTATGTTTTTAACACTATATATAGGGAAAATACAAATAAAATTCAATAATTTAACGGCATTAAGATATGCTTAGTGTTTTTTTTCTTCAGAATGCTTTTTTGGTAGAAAGCTAACTTTGCTTCCAAATCCGTCATGTGTGTGTGGCTAATCAGACAATTTCAATTTCGGAAAGTAGTTCAAATTTTGTTTAGTTTGGATACCTCTGTATTAAGCCATAGTGCTTATTAATTTTGAAAACCTTTCTCTCTTTTCATAAACTGCCTTAATGCTAAATTTTTCAGTGATTAACGTTTAACTAATTAAAAATTTTGCAATGCATAATTTCATCATTCACTTAAGATAGCAATGTGCGTAAAACAAAATGTTTGAATAACTGTAATTTAGCCTCGTTGAATGGTTTTATCATGCATTTGTGACATTTCATTTGACCCACGTCTACTTCTCTTTATGTTAATAATGTGTGTCAAGATGGTATTTTTAATAATCGATATGCTAAGATGTTTTTGGTTTTGATGGCGGCAAATTGCTCCTTTAAAATATTAACATACATAGATATGTCCGTTTACATATATGTAAATATAAAATGCACATAATGTTTTTTGTGAAATTTATCAAATATCAATCGACATGTTTGATTAATATAACCCACATTTTAAAGGTATTTAGCAAAAGAAAGAAAGCATTTGTAAAAAAGTTAAATTTTGAGTAAAAAATAGTATTGTTTTTCCAAACCATTATTCCCAAGTATTTTTAAATGATAATGTTAGGACAAGAGCAAGTCATTCCTAGGTTATGAATTAAAAGTCAATAGAAAGAAACAATGATTTACGTGAATTAAACTTTACCATTAACGGCATAAATTATATTTCATTTTTCTATAAATTATATTCGATTTGTCCATAGGTTCCCAACCTTTTTCGGTTGCGACCCTTTTTATAAATGCCATTTGACCCGCGACCCTCAAGGCAATTGAAAAGGCATTTTTAATGAATTAATTAAAAAAAACAACTTAATGAACAATTGCATTAAAGTGAATACTTTTTTAGTTGACTGTATAAGTTGGCGACCCCACAGAAAATCTGTCACGACCCATGGGTTGGGAAATCGTAGATTAGTAACTTAAAATATATTTCACTTTAATAGAAAATAAAGTTATTCTACTATTTTTTTTACAAAATGTACACATGTTTCATCTTTTATTCATAAAAGATTATGTATCACCTACCTTTCCTAGGTTATAATCTTAAAGATTTTGTGATATAATTATGTCTAATGATATAACATTAAATAATTATTGGTCGTTTAGTCCGAGCGACGCCGGGTAGCAATACTAGTATATTAATAAACATAGATAATCATACAAAATCATAAATAGTGTTTATGTGTGATGATTTTCCGAAATAGATAACGACAATATTTTGTATTCGTTATAAAATAAAACGTCATTTTACTATAGCTGTTACTCAAAAAATTACGTATTTACCAACTGTTAAGTATAATAAAATAAACTTGATATGATTGCACCTTTCTAGTCGGCATAACATTTAAAAAAACTTTTTATAGGGGTAATAAATTATTCTGAAAATAAAAATCTCAGCGATAAAATACATGTCAAAATGAGAAATCAGTCCACAATATTAAGCGCATCCACGTTTTAATGAAGACAATAAATCAATGAAGGCTTGCTGCCTCCAAAAGCTTTCGTATAAATTGATCATCATCATATTTCTTAACCCGACAAGCCTAAGTAAAAGCGTTAAATTGAAATGTTTGTGTAATACGTATTTTAAGTATACTAGATGGGCCCTCATTATAATTTATTTCAATTTATTTACAACCTCAAAATACCAAACAAATAAATAACTGGGTATCTTTCGAAAATTTAAGATTAGATTTCAATTTTAACTCTCAACTAAAAGATATGGCTTATATACTTAGATCGCTTATACCTCGTCACTTAATAGATAATATACACATTGCAATAAATTTAAGCACATTTTTCGTACTAACTTCGCATTATTATGTCAGATCAGGACCGGTTTCGTTCACCGTGAGCAAAATCAGTTAAAAAGTTGCATTGTATTTATTTAAATATAATATTGTGCCTTTCAAGCAAGAGGTAGCAGATTAAAAGGCACAAAACATTCATTTCAAAACTAAAATAATGTATTCACTGTCGATATTTCACCATTTTATGGCATTTTGATTTGAAGTAAAAAAATCTGCGTACATTTATTGTTATAGCATTATATCAAAAAATAGTTACACATGCTTTTTACCTATATCTGATAAAATTTATTAAGATCAGGTTCGGTTTCGCTCATCGCAAGCATTTTCAACTGATTTTTTAAATTATTAATCGAAACCGGTCCTAATATATATCATTTTTTTATATAATGCCATTATAATAAAAATAATAACACATTTTTAGTACTTTTTCCACATGAGATTTATTTCATCAGGACCGGTTTCGCTCATGGCGAGCATTATCAACTGATAAGGAATACAATAAAACAGTGGTATTTATGCAAAAGTTATGTATGAAAACAAGGTATGACAAACAATTGGTAAATCAACTTAGTTGATTTACCAATTGTTTGTCGAAATGTCATGAGCGAAACCGGTCCTGATGAAATAAATCTCATGTGGAAAAAGTACTAAAAATGTGTTATTATTTTTATTATAATGCCTTTCCACCAAGTATTGACAGTAAACACCTTAAAAGTGAATAATGCCATTACCCAAATTGTATCTACATATAATCCTCGTGTATATTTTTTTCAAATCGTTATGTTTTCAATAATCATAATATATTTAAGAAATGGCTGTATTTATTTTACTGTGCTTTAATTCGCTAAAGCTTAACATTTTCTTGAGAGAACAGAACTTGTTTTAAGTTTCGTGAAGCATTACGTACCATACAACCTAAGTCTTCATCGCCATAAAGTCCTGGGAAATGTTTTTGGTCCCCGCAGTAAAATGACGTGTCCGGAAGCTCGACTTTTGACACAAAGTTGTCATCAAAGTTTTTGTCATAGCCAACTGGATAGTACTCCTTGGGTGTGTTCATCACTTTCGAAACTGGATTCAGCTGCGCTGGCGGTGGCTGGTATCTGAAAGCATAATTCATAATTTTATTAAATAAGGATTTAGACTGAGGTTGCTTGATGGAATTTCAATATCAAATTTTAATTGTTTGAATTTTGTACTTTTCCATGAGTTATGTCGCTAACGACCCGGGTTTCGCCTTTCGGCATCTTCAGGCATTTCAAGTGCACGGATGTACTTGAACTGACGCGTAGTAAACAGTTTGTGTCGTTTTTACACAAAAATAAAAGTAGATCACTAAGCTAAATTTTTATGAAAATTTAAACTAGCGAAAATAAGATGTAAAACGTGTTGCAATGAAATAAGTAGGTTTTTTTATAATTATCGGGAATTTTGAATGGACATAGTACTGCAAATACTAATGACCAGATAATAACATAGGAATATCTAAAATCTATTATTACTGAGTTGATTTATTTCAAGTGTTTGAATTAATAAATATTGATAAGTGTTTGAATTATTAATAAATTATAATCTTATATATAAAACCGAAACGGCGTATGTATGTATGTGGGTCTGTAATTCCCTTTTGCATTGTTGGTCATTAAGTTGCCATAAAAACGAATATGAAAGAAAATATGTTTGAATTTTTATCGGCGAAAACATTTTGTCAAAATGTTATAAATTAGTCTTCTACTGAAGTTTTCCCGGCTTTTATTATTAATAATAATGTTTATTATTTACGTGAAGGTATTATTTGACATTTCTTTGAGAACAAATTAGATTTTTTCCTTGAATTTGGACATTTTAATGGGCGAGAATGGGGGCTGTCATCAAATTAAATAAAGTTTTTGATTTTGTTTTAACTCTATTTTGGATGTTAGATTTTGTGATATAATTATGTCGAATGATATATCATTAAATAATTATTGGTTGCTTAGTCCGAGCGATGCCGGGTGGCAATACTAGTTATTTATATAACAATGGCGAGTTTGGAAGATTGCGTCAGTTCAAGTACATCCGTGAACTTGAAATGCCTGAAGATGAAAAAACTCATGAAAAAGTACCAAATTCAAAATTTTTATAATTTTATTGGTGAAATTTTTCACTGATGATTATATCTCAACTGATTTGAATCAACGGTTCAACGGCTTCTATAAATATGCATTTGCAAACAAAAGATATTCCTAATATTCTTCACAACCAATAAGTCGTTCACCTTTTTAAATGGTATGCATATTTTATTCACGAACTAATCGGCAGTTTAAATCAAATAAATCAATGTATGTTCATTTTTAAAGGATCTTTGATGACTCGAGAGCCGTCACAATATACATACATACGTCAGAAAAATAAAAATATGTTAAATAATTAGCATACATTTAAATTTAAAAAGAATATTTTTATATGGGTATTTTTGAAAGTTTGAGTTGCATGTTTACCGTTTATTTGGGCCACAGTCATCACATTGAAAATCATTGTCATGTTCGTATTTAATATTATAATGAATCAATCTTAAAAATAAAACAAAGTCTGGTCTGTGTAATTTGTTCCTGATTGGCTGTCATCAGATTCGTCTATGATTGGCTGTCTAAATATTCTTTAATCTTACGAAACAAATAAATTTACTAAAAAAACCAACAAATGTAGTTTATGTACATTACAACAGAATTATTTGAAATTAATTGTTGATTATTTTACAGTTTTCTTTCGTAGAACTGTGTTTATATACACATAATAAATAATGAACAAAACTTAAAAATAAATTTTACCATACCAAGTCAATTTATACCAATCCTGATAATTATACAATGCATCAGTAAGTATTTCTAAAAAATAAATTTTATTCATTTTAAATATAATGCTTTTGCGCCAAAATTTGACAGTCAACAATTTAAAATTGATTAATGAATCAATAATTATTTATGACAAAAAATATTCCGTCCTCTTATTTGCATATTTATCATAAATAAAATATATTCAACAATTTTTAAAAAAAATACTTTTATAACCTTTCTATTACGGTTTTCAAACTAGAAAGTTTTAAAACACCACTAGTTTTTTTTATGGCTTTTATATTAGATCCGATTTTATTAACAAAAGCGCATTTATAGATAATTAATTGAGGAAGAATCTTTTTTGAATAACGAATTAATGTGAATGAAATTAATTTAATATACATTGTATGTGTGAAACTAATTTCAATGGCATCCACTTTGCGTTCATTTCATTATTTCTTAAGCGTAACCATTTTCTCAGTTTGTTATGCTCAATGTGTTAAAACTGTGACATTTTCTGAATAGGTATTCTTCATTTGACACCAAAGAATTTGTATGCGAAATATTTCCGGCAGTGATTTCCATTCACACTACAAACAAACAATGTTCTACTTTTCACGGTCGTTTACTTAGCAAATTAATCATAATTAGACAAATACTATTAAATCAAATCGTTAACGTCATTCTCTAATTGTATTTAATTGAATTCAAAGCCCGTATGTATTATTTTTGATGACTGCATATCTATAAGCCATTCACTTACCGCTATTTATTTTTTGCATATGAGTGGTATTTGCAACTTCTATGATAGTAATCTTAAGGTCTTTGTTTCAACGTGCACGGTGATTTAAAATTATTAATTTATTGTTTCCAATTCAAAGTAAATCCAATAGGCAAAGGTGAAATTTAATCGCTTGAATTTTGGACTTTACCATTCGTTCTGTCGCTAACGAACCGGGTTTCGCCTTTCAGCATTTTCAGATAGAGTTTATTATCATATCAACATTGCTAGTACAGCAAGATTGACTGAACTCTGCATGAAGATACCGAAAGGCGAAACCCGGGTCGTTAGCGACAAAACTCATGGAAAAGTACAAAATTCAAACGATTCACATTTAATATGACATTCCATCAAGGACCCTCAGTCGAAGTTCTTAGTTATACCAAAGGCTAAAGTAAAATGATACCGACGATAGATTTATAAAAATATAATATACCTAGTAATTCAATATTATTATTTGGCAATTGCTATGCTGCTCTGTGGACAATTTTTATACGCCATGTTTATGTATTGTTTATTGTTCATAAAGATTTCATACTTAAAAATAAATACAGGGAAATAAATATAATGTAATAAAGTACCAAAATGCCGAAGCTGCGATATGGGGGTTTTAATGAATAACTCGTTTATTTTTTATAAAAGAACTATATTATTAATTTCTCAATTGATTTAATGTACATACATACAACCTGAATGACGTTAAAAAAGTAAAAATATAATCTTTAATTCAACATGTTCGATATTTTAGAAAAGTAAAACGAAACCCTAATTTCTTTTAAAATGGGTGTAAGTGCCTCGCGCTATATCGCAATCAAGGAACTAAATCTCAATGGCACATATTATATTATTATTAACTTCTTATATTTCTAAAAGTTGGTAAACCTTCACCGTGAATACTCTAATGTTACTTTAATAAACTGTGGTAAATATTAAGAAAACACTCGAATTTTAAGGGCCATGGAAATCAATTAACCATTAAAAAATAATTAAAATTAATGAATTGCAAAATATTGTACATTCATGTCTTCCTGGTCAGTAAAATTTCCGAAGGAAAGTAGAAAGATCTTCTATGAACGCTTCAATATTTACTCAATGAAGACAATTAAGTATTGTAACATTTTATATGACCAACTTCGCTCGTTACGATTATTTAAAAATGTTCACGATGTATGAAACCGGTCTCAATCTTGACAAAATATATGTGGAAGTTGAACAAAAAAAAATGTTTTATCAATTTTCAAGGTAATGCATTTCCACCAAAAAAGTTATTGAACTGGAAATTGGAATAAGTGGTTGTGAAAACTGGCAAAAGTTTTAATTTGTGCTCCAGAGTCAATAACTTTCACTAGTATTTTCACTTTCATTTTACCTGAAACATAAAAATAGTCTGCTTAATTTATTTAAATCTTCAAGGTACACGTCAAACGTTACGATAGATTAATATTCATCGTATGTTAATTTTTCAGTTAAGCTCCTCATTACGAGCGAAACTAGTATTTTATTTGAATTATATTACTGTTTAAAAATAGATTGATGATTTATTTCATATTACACAATACATGGTAGGTTATTAAAAAAAATCTTTTGCAATACACAAGAAAACATCACAGACATTTAAAAAGAGTATATCTTCACAATATTTATTTTAAACAATAATTTATCTCGCATCTTAAAATTTTAGCGTACTTTTAAAATATGACTTAATAATTTAAATAAGCACTAAGCTGGCAATTGTTTGGCAGTTATCCAGTAAGGATCACTTTATTAAAATAATATGACAAATATTCGTATATTTCTTTTTTTGCAAAACTCTCACTCTCACTTTTAATTAGAAGTTTTTTAACGATTATTAATTTTTTGAAATTTATCATTAATAATTTTTTTTCACTTTTTTATTCCAGGTAATTTTAATTCATTTTATTTCACTAAACTTCGTTTGAATTTTGTACTGACGTCACTTCAAATACATTCGTGCAATTGAAATGCCGAGACAAAACTCATGGAAAATTACAAGATTCAATCGATTCAAATTTGATATCTAAATTCCATCAAGCACCCACCTTCAGTCTAAATTCTTAATATTATCTTACTATTTTCATTTGAAGCAAGAATCAATTTTAGTTGAGGATCTGACACCATTGCTTAAAACTTTTTTTAAATAACAAGCAAATACGCAGTACTTTTGAATAACACACATTAACAAAACCAATCATAAGTGATACAGACTGACAGCTACAAATACAAACTGACAGCGCGGGTCGAAACTGAGTCAGTATGAATTCTGAGCAAGTTTTTTATATTCCGGCACAACGTCTGGCAGAAAAAAATATGCCAGTCAGTAGTGACCATTGCTTGATGTTCAGTGACTAGAATAACAGGCCTATTACTTTTTCAGAAGAACCTAATCAAAATGAAAATATAACATTTTGCCACGGCATTTAAAATATCAGTCACAAAACTTTCATAGCTTATACTCTTTTTGACAGCTTATCATTTCTTTGTCGGAAAATGAAAAGAAAAACCGAGAGTTGCTGTTAAAACGACGTTAAAGCTAGTTGGACAAAACAATGGGAATCAAACATTCATCAACGTATTGTCTTATTCGATGAATAAGACGGCGCTTTCCGCATACACGCAAAAAAAATATTCGTCTACAAAAGCTTCTGGTTCAACTTTCAAAAGCATTTTCTTCAACCACCAGTTAAATTATTGGTAAATTATAAATATATGGTCACGGGACAGAATCCCAATCCCCACGAGCTAAGCTCAAAAAAATTATACATACTCGCTTATAATTTTTTGTTTTGACTTTACTCTTTGAGTTCTTGTGGATTATTATAAAATGTGGAATCAAAGTGATTAAATTTGAAGAATATTACTGATTATTGTACGAGTTCTGAAAGAAAAATTGTTTTATTTAATATTAGCCTATAATACAATTATTCTTTTTACTTTAAACAAATAATAAACTTGTGTGACTGTCTCTATCTGTATAATATTATTATTTGTGTAGTTTGTGGTTGCATTTTTGCTCCTGTAAATTAAAACAACTCGATTTCATACTTATTGCAAGTATTCTTTAGGATCTTCTATTATAATAAATTTAAAAATTAAAGACGAAAAATTTTTAAAAAATCGTAAGCCTTACATTCATTTTATTTAATGTGCTTATTTTTCATAAATCTTTACAAAAATTCTGTCCCGTGACCTATATCCATAATTTACCAAATTATTGATTTTGAGAATATTTAAATGCTTTTGGAAGAATGAATCATATATTTATTTCACATTTTAATACATAAATCTTTAAGCTTTGTTGAAGCTCATATTTCATTGCTCAGAATAATATATATTGATAGCAAACATGCTGCTTTCGTTCCTTATCATGCTATTATTACCGTGCTTGAATAATTTTAACAACGAATAACCACCATAGCGTCTAAAATTTTTATCTAAACGTCCATTTGAAGTTTATTTTATTTGATGAAATTCCTTATGTTACATGAAACAACAACGTCATGTTTCACAAAGGTGTATTTGAATTATTCGTTGAAGGGCAATAGCAAACATGCTGCTTTCGTTCCTGCACGTGCTATTATTATCTTGCCTCAATAATTTTAACTGGTGATTTTAATAATGAATAACCACCGTTTACATGTAAAAACAATTTGGTTCTGTCAAAAAAAAAATCTGAACGACCGTATGAAACTTATTTCGTTTGATGAAATTCTTCATAAAAATGTTGCAGTAAGCTACAGCGCTTTGTTTCACAAAAGTGTATTTTAAAACAATAATTATTCATCAAAGGGTGTGTGTAATTTTTCCACGCACTATATAAAAATTTTATGTTTTAATTAAGTCGTACAAACAAACCCAATTACTTCACCAATTGTAGGAGCCATAAAACAAGATGATACAACTATTTGAAATTTATTTAGAAATCTCCCGCCTAGAAACAAACCGAAATAACCGAAATGTCTACTGTGTTCTTATAGCAAGACACGCGCGATAAATTTTCGTGAATCAGCGTAACGTATTCCGTGTGTTGGACAATAATTTCGTGTATCCCCAAATACTTAAATCAAGATGACCGTTTAGATTTCAAGCAACTGCGAAAACAATCGCTTAAAACAAATGCTAATTGGGCTTTATGGTGAGATCTTTGAAACGATTTCGCGATGAGCGTAACCTCTTGACAAATTTATAAGGCTGAAATTGTTTTCGCATTGTTAACAATACAAAGTAGACCACTAAACGGAATCGGTAACTAAGATTCTTTTGAAGAAGTTAAAGATAAATCCCTTTAACTAAAGAGAAAGCCGAACACTTCTTTTAATTAACTGCAAACTTCATTCGTATTACGTTTCAGCAATGATATTGAATACAGATTGGATATTTTTTTATTTAGGATGGGATTCAGTGGTAACTTTATCATTTCACTGGTTTTCATATAAGTTGTGACTAGGCGTTGACTGATAAAAAGCTTTTATAATACGATGAAATATTATAATGGAGTTCTACCAAGTAAATGCCAATTCAATGAGCAAATCTATTTTAATTTTTGTATTCTTTTTCAATCTACCCAATACTTTCGCTTATTCGAAAGCTTTCAAATTTTGAGAATGTATCTTTATAACATACAGATGATATAATAAACATATTCGAACATGGTGAGACAACTCCTTAGTCAGTCGTAATATCACAGGTAATAAATCTATGCATCCAAATAATAAGATTAATATCACGTTTCCTGTTTCCTTTTGCCAAAGTTCTCGATAAAAAAAGTCTAAATTGTTTACAAATATTTAAAAAAAACGTACCTTTTTTGTGGCGGCGGTGGTGGCGGAGGTCTCGGCGTCGTGGTAGTTGTCGTCGTGGTAGTAGAAACAGTTTGAGCGCTTATCATCTGGTTAATGAGCTGCTGCTGCCTCAGTTTCACGGCCGCTTCGATAGCTTCCACGGAAATATTCGTGGCCTTCGAGATAGCAACGATCTTTTGATACAAAGAAGCCTGTGGGTTATAGTCGTTTATTGCATTATACGTTATCATGTTGTCAATCTTTTGCGTGGGCTTGGACGCGTAGTTATTATTGTACTGTCCGCTATTCTGCATCATCACGCTCAGCTGATTGGCTGATAATTGATTCTTCTGCTGCTGCGCGTAATATGCTTGTGATTGGGGACTTTGAATTGGATAGGCAGGCGTTTGAGACACTGGAAGCTTTCTTAATGATATCGTATTTTGCGTAAACGATGCTACAGTAGGGTATTTGCTCATCATCGTGGGAGCCACTGGAACTTGAACAGTATTTCTATACGCTTGCGGAGATACAACTGATACTCCTGAATTGGACTGCGGACTATCGTCCACTTGGTAAGATGCGCTAGTTGATATCCTTGAGACAGAAGACGGCATTGAGTTGAACGATGGGAAATTTGGTGGTGCCATTCCGCTCATAGATGGAGCTGGAATTGTCCTCAATGCTTGATTTCCAGAATTCGATCCGAAGTAATTTTGATTGTTTACTGACATCAAATTCTGTCCAATGTTTGCAACGCGTACCGGTGGAGCGGAGACGCTCATGAAATTATTGTTATTCTTTGCAGCTTGTCCAATTCTATTCAGATTTCCTTGCGGGTTTTGCGGAGCGTTTCTCTGGTGAGGATTTGGTAATGCGGTGATTGTTCCTTTGGATGACATCTGCGCTGGTATTGGGTATTGGGACTGCTTTGTCGGACTAGGTGCCAACATATCTTGCGCTGGTGGCATTGGTTTGAAGCTCGGGAGAGGTCCGGCTGGTTGCTTCATCTGACGTACCACGGATTGGGATCGACCCGTCTGTACTGGAGTCTGTGATGAAGAGGATATTGGCGGAATTACCGATGATGCTATGGAAGATGCTGTGGACTGCGTCATAGGCGCTGCACTTGTTGACGGCTGTCTCACAGTTAGGCGATTTCTTTTCACGTTCTGCGCATTATTCTGAAAAAAGGAGTATACTCATTTATAAATAAGAAAAATAACCATTTTAAATTGTTAGACCTATTTATGAACCATTGATTTTGTGTACAAAATATGTATTTTAAAAACGTATAGATAAAATTTGGATTTAATAATAATTTTACACTATCACGTAACACGTAACACATTGATTACGGGGGAAATCAAAACACATAGTGGAACGATGCATATTCCATGATCCCCGTAGCCAATGTATTAAAACCGATTTTCTCCCTAACTCACATCTCATTATTTAATAAAAATAATAAAACATTTTAAGTACTCATTCCACATAAAATTTATTGTATCAGGAACGGTTTCGCTGATGGCGAGCATTATCAACTGATAATAAATACAGCGAAACAGTGATATTTATACAGAAGTTAAGCAAGAATTACAAGTTATAACAAACAATTGGTATTACAACTTTCATTAAAATGTTGAAGACCTCTTAGCAATGCAAGCTATTACATGAAAAATCAATTAAGTATGAATGATCATTAACAAAGTAAAAACCAAAATAAGTGCATTTAATAAATAAAGAAAACGGTCCTGATCCAATAAGTTTTATGTGGAATAGGTACTAAAATTGTTTTATTATTCTTATTATACCTAATGCCATTCCACCAAGTATTGACAGTGAACCCCTTAAAAGTGACCAAAACAAATATTTAATTATACACCATCAGTAGCAGTCAACCTGTTTTAAAATAAACTAATTCATATTTGAGGGAAAACACCGTTCAATTGAATTAGCTTGATATAAAATTTCATGGAAACTTTTTACGAAAAATCTACTAGTTTCTTACAATCACGTCTCAATAAGTGAATAATTTGTCTTAATAAGTGAAGAGTGTGGACATCTGAAAAATTTCGTTATTTAGTTTATATTTTTCTTGATTTGTGACTTTATATTTATTCCAATCAATTTTTATCCTCAAAGTTTGTATTTCTTTTTTATTGTATTCCAATTTTCATAAGTAGATCGTAATGTTCGGCCCTTTTTAATGTTATATTTTTCAAAAATAAAAATACTCTCTCAATAGTGAAATTTAAAAATATATATGATGTTTTTCATTTCGATTAAAAGTTAGATTTCCATAAATTTTCTTTGTGTATACCGAAGATAATAAATATGACATTGATTAATAATTTATTATATCCGTCTCGAGAAATATGCGTCGGATTTGATCATTTCAAAAGCCTTTTGTACATTAAGTAAGTGACCATTACCTTTTTCGGTAACGTATACATAAACGGCAAAGGATTACAGTATTTACCGGATAAATAAAATTGCCTTATAACTAAATACGCCCATCGCTTTATTTATTTTAGAAACTTGATTTCATAATTAATAGAAAACTCAATGACTAGCAAAATGATCATTACGAATATGTGTATATGAAACTGAGACAGACCAAAATGTGTCTTCTTTTTGTGAATAATAAAAAAAACTTTCTCAAAATTCCAACACCAGGTGCTTGTGTCGGTTTTGTAAAACTCATTCAATATAATTTACTATCTTTTTTTATCACTGTTGATAATATTTCACTGTCGTCTGACTTTGTAGTAGGTTTGTATTAAAATTACTGCAGAGCACTACCATTGAATTGATTTAAATCATTTATGTTTGAATGTTTGGGTAAAGAATTTTGCTTGTTTATCTTATTTGGATTCGTAAATAATCATCATTTCAGTTTTTAATTATGTTAATTGTTTTCAAACTCTATCTTTTAAGGAAAATAAAATACTTCACAACATTATATAGAAATGAATATTTTAACAAAATAATTAAAGCTTTTTAAATATTTTTAAAAATGCATTCATAACTTAACATTTACATCCTTAACATATTTGAACAATTACTAAGTTAATATTATCTGATCACTGAATAAATATTTAGCAACATATTTACTATGTAGATATTCAAAATAAAATATTCCAATACAAAACAATTATTTGTTACTTCATAGTGGAGCTAATAACAAAAGTGTTTCTACGAGAACTGCTGATTGATTCAATTGCTCAACCACTCTTGTGCGAGGAGGGTAGTATCTTCTAGTTTAATCGATCGTGATCCTTATAAAATATGTAGAATAAGTCTTAAAAAGTGAGTTTTAGAAATGGCAGAGCTATAACAGGACTAGCAATTGTCTATTAGCTCTCGCTAAGCTAGTTTGTATTGGTGGAAAGGGTTGATTTTAGACATGACAGAGAACCATGCATTTGAACAGAAATCAATAAATAAGTTTTTTAATATAATCAAACTATCCTTTTTGAGATCGTTAACCTTTCTTGGCACTTGCTTAGCCATGAAGTAAAGAAAACTAATTGAATCATTACGATATTTTTGTATCTATGCATAGTACCTATTATTTCTGATATATATATACAGCAATAACTCGTCCAATTATGGTGTACGCCACACTAGTGTGGGCTTTTGCTCACCAAAAGCATCTGAAGACTCTCCAGGTTGTTCAGAATAAGTCATTGAGGCAAATATGTGACGCTCCATGGATCGTGCGTGGTTCGCTGTTACACAGAGATTTAAGTGTGCCAACTATTCGCGAATTCGTTCGTGAAACCTCTAAAAAGTTTCATAAGGCTATGGGCCTTCACGGTAACCCAGCAATCTCTTGCTTGCAGAATTATGACGAGAAGGCCTCAGAGAATCGATATAGGCCCAGAACTATTCTTCTCGATGACCCTCCCTAGATAGAGACGCAATATTAAACTGACTTCTCAACTGTAGCGATCGCGCCCTCCTGTCGGAAGCGATAGGAAGGGAATGTCAACAAATAAAATTCAAGAGTTAAAACATTTAGAGACGAGGAGACTGGAAGAACTTTGGCGCTGACACGCCTTAGAACTTGATGCTCCGTCAAGCTGATACCCAAAAAAAAAAAATCTGAGCTTCTATTTAATAAGCTTTACTTACAATCCAAAATAATTTTAGACTTATTTTACTCCACGGTTATAAGCGGGATTTTAAGTATGGCTTCGTACAGGTTAATTTCAATAAAATATTCATCTACCTGCTTGATAAAAAGACATTAACTCCCAATTCTTCCGATACTAAATGATTATTATTAATAGCTTATTCAAATAATGGACACGAAAGTTTTCCGTCGAATTACCAATCACTCAAAACTTTATGCTGCCTTTAAGTTATCCTAATTAAACTAAAGTGGTTTTTACTTTCCAAACAAACATTAAGTTATTATTATAATAGCTTTTTTATCCATTTAAACTCTTCCGCGTCATGTTAGACAAAAAATACATCTTATTTAATACCCATACTTATTCACCCTAGACAATTACACGCTAATTGAACTCTAGGTTAAAGTCTACAGCAACAAGTAAAACATGTTCGACTAATATTAATTTAGATTTAGAGTACCAAGGTATAAATTATTTATCGTTACCTTACTTTGAAAAGGTTATAATTGTCATTTTTGGCTCAAATGACCTTTTGTCGAATTTTTTCGAACCGCATTTTATCATAAATGTATATGAATTTTAGAATTATCTATGGTTGAATAACGGAGATTTCTGTAGTTGCACTGCATCTGCACACTTTTTTTACTAAATTTATTTAACAAATTTCAAAGATTGTCATCATTATTTCCATCATAAGATCTTTAAGATCAATATTTCTCAGCAAGAGTTGTGAAAAAATATGATTAAAATAAGTAATTTGAAGCATTTTTACTAGCTCATTGTTACAAGTAAATTTTAATCAATCGAAACTTCAAACGCTCATATTTCAAAACAGTGTCAAGAGCAGTTAGAACCTTTTCAAAGTAAGGTGTCGTTATATTTAGTACACTACAACATTAATTCAAAAGCACAGTAGTTGTATTTTCTTATTATCATAATTTTTAAAGTTGGAGGATGATATAATTATTATTCCATAAAGTGGATCCACGTGCCTACACTAATCTGACTATTTTCGCTTCGCCAGAGTAACTGACATAATCATCTGAGTGTAGTGTAGTATTTATTTTGTTATTTATGATGCGTAGTGAATAGAATAACCAGTGGTCACAATGGCAATGGAGGTGAGTCAAAAATAAAAAGATACACTTTCTAATTCTCATCATCCGTCGTCAGTCATTTTATTCGCCGGTGTATCCTGTTTTCTAAGATAAACCACACATAAATTATCCACATCTGTTTCTTCGCAAGCATCTTTTGAATGAGTCGTTACAATGTAGTCACCGTGCTGTGATTTATGTAAGGATGTAGAAGAAACGTTTTATATCGTGTCAGCAAAAAATATAGCTATATATGTTTGCAAGTCTATTATATTTTAAATAGACAACTTATTATTTGGTCAATTTCTTATTCGATAAAAGGTCAGTAGATATTAAATAAATGGTCAGTAATAAATACTTAAAACGGTCGGTAAAAAATATTAAATGGTCAGTTATAAATAATAAATAGTCAGTTAAAAAATATAAATGGTGCATTGTCATACTTAATGTTTCAAACTATTCTTAAGGATCTTTTATTATAATATTTCTGACAATTTAAGACGAAACATTTTTAAAAAAATTGCAAATAATATTATCTGCTTTCAAATACTTGATCATAAGAAATCACTTCATTTAATGTGTTTATTTTTCATAGATCTTGTCAAAATAAAACTTACAATTTGTTTAATGACAACTGACCGTTTATATTATGTACTGACCATTTTGATTTTTCACTGAACAAAACTTGAATTAGATACTGACCCAATAAATACACGCCTTTTAAATATATGTATATTCAATGCATTTGGAATATATTTCATTGGACGTTCTATTATATATATTAAGCAGTACTTAAACGTATTGCGAACTGGCACATCAAATTAATGATTGAATAAACAGCACTTATCATAAAATGTTCAGCGAAAAAGATCATTAAGTTAGTTAGCATTTCAAAAAAATATGTTAAGTATGTTTATTTACTATAACTCCATGTAAGGCAAAACCGTGCTTCATATGTTTTCGCCTAAAAATCTACTCAGATGTCTATCGATTCAATACGGTAAGAAAAATAACAATGTATTTTAATCAGGGCTGTGGAGTCGGAGTCGGAGTCGTGGAGTCAGGGCTTTTTGGCTGGAGTCGGAGTCGTAAAACGAGCCACGACTCCGACTCCGACACCTTTTTTTACCATTTTTTTTTTAAATATTTTTCTAAAAATAGCTGTCTGTGTATAGAAATGAACGACATCGGCGCCATGACTCATGTGTCGCGCCGAATCAGTGAATCACCAAGTTGCAATGTATTTAACATATAAGATTTAAGTCAAAAAAAAGTTTTCGTCTCTTTCTTTCTCATTGTTTTGAAGGAATATCCGATATTTTTTGAACCTGCTTCTCGAAATGCAGATTTGATAGAAGCAATGCTGTTTTTAAGAATGAATTCAAATAATTGAGGTTTGAACATATTTTATTTTTATTTATGCCTATTTTTTCATTGTTTTTTTATCTTTATCGATAGTTGTGCGTTTAGTTTATTGTTTTTTTTTTATTTACTTTTCGTTTATTTTTTTTTTCGGAGGTAGAAGAAAAAAAAACCTGACAAAATAATACTTTTTTTTTGTCGGAGTCGTAGTCGGAGTCGAACTTTTCTTGACCGACTCCACAGCCCTGATTTTAATTCTACGTAAATTATTTTATATATTTGTTGAAAGCTATTTCGGCTTACGCCCTTGTCAGAACTATGACGGTTATACTTTATATCACTCGCTTCCAATTGAATTGATTATATTAACAATTATAAGATATTCAGAATATTAGCACACTTAGAAATCATAATATATGTACATAAAACTGTCATAAAATAAACAACCACTTTAAACATGGCAGTATTGTAATATAATTTTTATTTATTATTTTATTGACTCAATTAAAATGCAGTTGAAGCATATCGAAATTTTACACATGACTTTGACGACGACTTAAAACTAAAATATGTATTGCATGACTGCATCCAAAAAGTAATATGTTCTTGGCATAGTCGTTTAAAAAAATTCATGAAATTCACTAATTAATTGATTACATTATTGAAATATTTCAACATGGTGAAATCACATAATAAAGTTATTAATTGATATGAAGATATAATTATTTCACCACAGTGATACAGTTATACAAATATTTTATTGATTAAATGATGCATGTCAATTAAAACGACGTTTACGACTAATTTTTATTACTCCATGTTTTTGGTAGTTCAGTAATATTAAAAAAATATTTGCAAACATTTATGTACGTTTTTGTCCGTTCCTAAAACTTTTTTATATCTGCAATAATTTAAATCTACAAAAATTACATAAGACACATCTATCCAAACTTCTGGCAGTAGTATTGTGCGCTTGCTTTCGAGTCACCCTCGAAAGTTAGCTCAGGGCTGGGCAAGTCAAAGTAAAGCCTTCAAAAATAAAATAATACATCAAAAAATAACTTATAATAATTGAACTCACTTTTTACTGAACACTCACAGTCAGTATACGTTAGGTTTTTATTTTATTTTATCGTTTCAATAGAAAACTCGTAAGATAGTGATTAACTACAATACACACAAACATACATGTGTACCCAGTCTACGAATATAATAACAGATTACTGATGAAAGAAAATGTTTCGTCGCCTAAATATAATTAAGGACTTCGACGGATGATGCTTGACGGAATTTCAATACCAAATTTGAATCATCAGTTGATAATGCTTGCAATAAGCGAAACCAGTCCTGTTCACAATAAATTCAACGTGTAATAAGTTCTAAAAAACATGTTATAAATTTTATTATAATGCCACTTCACCAAGTATTGACGGTGAACACCTTAAAAGTGATCGAATTTCTACGGCTTAAATTTTGTACATTAGCTATGTCGCTAACGACACGAGTTTTTTCAGGCATTTCAAATGCACGAATGGACTTGAACTGATGCTTTGGGAGACAAAGCGCATGGAAAATGACAAAAGTCAATTGATTCAAATACAAATATAAGAAAAACGTGTAGATAGTATGAGACCAATGATTAAATAATTTTATAGATATTTAGAATCGAAGTATACCATATTACTGCTCAAAAAAAACTTGCATGCTCAAAAATGCATTTTAATTGAAATTTAAGTTTTACTGAACATCAATAAAATATAAAGATAATTTTTATGTTCGTAAATCAATGAGAATAATTATCGGTTTCGATGACGTAAATTAATTTGACGTTTTATGATGAACATAAGTAACACACGTTTCTTAACATTTTAATTAATCTGGCAGAGCTTTTTTTCAACTTTATACTGAACAACACTTCACACCATGTGGCCACCATCTAAAGCTTTCGTAACAATTGTTCATCAACGCATATGTGCGAGTTTTCATTTAATTGCTTAGTAATATTTTAATAGAAATATTGCTTCGTCTCTATATTTTCAAAATTAAATAATCAAAAATTTTAAGCACTATCGTGTGTTCAAAAAATACATAATTTTGTGCTATTTTTTATTGTGCAATCATTTCACAAGATTTCACGAAATGGTAGATAAGATTCTTTCGGATTTATCGATTGCCTGAAAGACAACAATTTTAACGCGACGAAAATGTGCAGAACACTCATCTTACCGTCGTGGAATGTCCGGATATAGAATATGGAACGGAAGTATGAGTTAAGTCGCCCCAAACCGCAGTCGGAGTTTTCCATTACTAACAGTCATTATTATTACTAACAGTTAGCATGGATACCATTGGTTATTGCTCCTGAATCACTCCTAATAATCATCAGAAAGCGCTTATCACTCATCAGTGCTTTTATTTATTTATCACATTAAATAGTAAGCGATGATGGGTAAAAAAGTGAATTTCTTGAGAAAATAAAGAATCGTTCAAGAACGATTAATAATTAATATATTTTTATCAATACTAATTACTGTGACTTTTTTCAAATATGTAATACAACACTTGACAATATCTTAATACTTTCGATGGATTCGGCTGTTACTTTGTGGAAGTTCATTTTCACATAAAATGCAAAATAACTTTTATTCTTAAACGTTTTGTGTTACTAGTAGTGACACGTGTTTCATCAAGCTTTGTGACAAAAATCAGTTGGCAATGCACGCTATAAGCGAAACCAATTGGTTCTGATCTAATAAATTTTATGTGGAATAAGTACCAAAAATGTTTTATCATTGATAATATAATGCCATTCCACCAAAGATTGAAAGTGAACGCCTTAAAAGTGAAGCTTTGGTACAGTTAAATATTCTGAAGATGCCTCTGAACAAGGCGAAGCACGCGTCACTATCAGTAGCACAATACGTGTAATAATCAAAGCTATATTATGACAATGTATTGTCATAATATAAAAAAAATAGTAACTTGTAATTACATATTTATAAGCAGTGGGTTATTAATGGTTATCTTTATACGCGTATCTTTATTCATTTCATCTCTAATACATTTATGACAGATTTTTTGTGAAAAAATTTGACGTTAAAAACATATGGACCGTGAATAGCTGAAAATTAACCTTAATATTCAGTCCGTTTCAACTATTTCAATCGCCATAAGAGAACAGCTTTTTTGTATTCCCGTTAAAATTTGTGAAGCATTTTTATTTACAAATAATGCAGATTTTATCGGTCCAGTTCACAAACATATATCAGTTCTTTAATATTTCCCCCAGCAAAACGCAGGTGAATGTTGTTTTTATCATGTAGCAGAAAAGCCATTTATTCATATATTCTTGATCCTTTCGTAAGTTTTGTGACTGTGTGTAACATAAAATGTTGATAATATTCGTGATGAGCGAAACCGGTCCTGATCTTAAAAAATCAATGTGATACAAGTATTTAAATTGTGTTATTATTTAAATTATTATGCCATTCCACAAAGTATTGACAGTAAACACCTCAAAACTGTTACATGGTTCAAGCTAGATTTAGGAAAATGCCGATATTTATATTAAAAGTAGTCTAAATATATGCTCGGTCCGTGGTCCGTCGTTGGCTTCCGTGTCAGACCACCAAGGTTTGATTCCTGGTATGAGTAGTTTTTTCAAGATTCTGTTCGATGGCAATGGGTGTTAGTGTTGATTAAAAAATCCTTTCCCACCTTTCCGATCCAAAAAAGCTATGTCACGAGAGCGATCAGTCCTCGTATCCTTTTAACCCCTCTTCTCTTCGAAGAAGAGAGGTTAAGAAACTAAGTAATAAGCAGTTCTCGTAGACCAAAAAATTATGTTGAGACAAACTCCGTGAAGAGTCAATACGCTTCAAGTTGGAAGCGGACATGGTAAAAAAAAATCCTTCTCTAAACCCTTTTCATTGGTTGGAAGGATTAGTTTTAAACATGACAGACGATCATGGATGTGACATTTGGATATGGTTAATATATATATATATACATATATGCTGCATCATTTGGGGAACAGTATGTTTATCAATCTCTTGTGAGACAGTAGAAAAAGTTTGCAAAATTTACACGTCAATCTTTGGTATTGATCGAAAACATAATGGTTTATAGTGAAAAAATTAATGAACTAACACGCATGCGTATATTTCTTCAACTCTTCACAATTGATAGATGGGTGTGATTGAACGGACAAAGATGATGTCTGGTGAAATTTCTAAATATTTTTTTAAGAATTTAATACCTTTCAATATGTCATAACTAACATTACAACGTGATAAACTATGAATGAAAATAACTAACCTATACAATTAGCGGCACTCGGTGTCATATTTAACGGCTTTTGTTATAAACCCAGCTATTGATAGTGCATCATATGAATATTTTTCATATAATATGACATATTTCGCATGAACATGCTTACAACACACTTGACAAACTTACTGCTTTTTTTAAATTGCGTGTAATGAAGTGATGAACAACCTTTTTATCAGAAGAGCAAGCTTATCAATTTTCAGATTGTTCGTGGACCACATGGGTAAAAATAATTAAATTGTCGGTCCTTGTGGTCTAGTGTAAAGAGCTTTGCCCTGGCGATCAGGTGAGCTAGGGTTCAATTCTCGATTAGACTAAATTTTTGTTCTATTGAAAAAGAGATCGTGGACATGGGTGTTTGTAATTTTTCATTGAGTTATTCTCGACTGATTCATTATATATCATCTAGTTAATCTCGTATGACTTTCTCAGTTTAAAATATTTGGCTCATAGGCATAAGCTGTAATGCCAAATATTTTTTATCATCTACAATACGTGGAATAATCAATATTATTTAAGATTTTATATTAAAATTAACTTCAAAAAAGTTACCGCCGAATCCATCGAAAGAAATTAAAATCATGCAATCATTAGTTAAACTATCGAGTATCTTATCATGCATATTTTCGATAACCTTTTTATTACACAACTAACTTTGACACGTGTTTCCCTTTTTTTATTTTCTTTGGCTTTATCAGTCGGCATGTTAGTTTTTGCAAAAAATTATTACACAATAGTGAAACATCATAAGCTCGACGGGATATTAAAACTTATGGCGGAATATTATATGACAAGTACGACATCGGTTCAAAGAGCGAAAAATAAACTACGATCTACCTTAGACAGAATGACAACGTTCAATTACATGGCAAAACGCTTTAAGCCGAAACAATTGGTATACATTTGAACCGTAAGGTGGGTCGCTTAGTATAATATTCTTTGAACTATCATAAATGAAAGTCATTCGGTCGTCCATTATTCAAAAGAAATTTTCAATGACAGGTGACCTTTGTTGCGCAAAAATAATAAATTCAACCGAGATGAAGAATGTCAATGACCGACGTATAACCTTAGTTGAATCATATAATATTTCAACTTTTCAATCAAATGAGTATAACAAATGGAACTATGTATATTTTTTAATATCACTTTCACTAAGTGTTAATAAATTGTCATTTCTTGGTGGAAAATCATTTTGTTGAATAATTAAAACACACATTTATTTAGTACTTCCACATATAAGTTGAAAATGTTCATTAAGGTAAAATGCTCACAAAGGAACCAGTACTTATTTTTAATATATTTAGAAGTGTATTTTAAATGAATTTGTAAATCTACAATTAATAGTTACGAATGAATCAATTCTGAATATTCATGTGAGGTTTGCAGCAATTTTTCAAACAAAATATTATACAGTCATTCTTCCTACAACAGCGGGAAAGGGTTTTTTTAAGACTTTCTTTGTCAAAAGTAAAGGGACGTGTACAGCTACTGATAAATATTCTTCAAATGGACTTATTTTTGTATAATATTATATATTAACAAAATATATAATTTTTCTGGAGACTGCATCCCACGCCATAAAAAACCGTGTCATATCAGAGGGTTGAATTTATTATTGGTTGAATTGAGTTTAGCATGGTATAGTTCAGCTTTTTTGATTCGGAAAGGTGGGAATTGATTTTTAACAACACAAACACCGATTGCCTTAGAAAAAAATCGATTTATAGACTGAAAAAATCTGCTCGTACTGGAAATTGAACACGGGCGCTCCGTCACGGAAGCCAACGACGTTGACCACTACACTATATAATAAATAAATATTTCACATTTACAAATTGTTTGTTTAATCTTATATATGAAACCGAAACGGCGTATGTATGTCTGTGGGTCTGTAAATCCCTTTTGCATTGTTGGTCATTAAGTTGCCATAAAAACGAATATGAAAGAAAATATGTTTGAATTCTTTTATCGGCGAAGACATTTAGTCAAAATGTAATAAATTAGTCTTCTACTGAACTTTTCCCGGCTTTTATTAATATAATAATATTTATTATTTACGTGAAGGTATTATTTGACGTTTCTTTGACAGCAAATTAGATTTTTTCCTTGAATTTGGCCATTTTAATGGGCGAGAATGGGGCTGTAATCAAATTAAATAAAGTTTGTGATTTTATTTTAACTCTATTTTGGATGTTAGATTTTGTGATATAATTATGTCGAATGATATAACATTAATTAAATAATTATTGGTCGCTTAGTCCGAGCGACGCCGGGTAGCAATACTAGTATTGTTATAAAGTGTTCTCCTTACCCTTTGGTTTGTTTGTTGTTGCTGCTGTTGCACAATAGCAGCACCAAGAGCATTTCCTCCGTTTCTGGAACTCACAGATCGTCTTTTACTAGAATCCAAATTACTGAGAGATTGTCCAAAACCTAGTTCATCCCCCACGCTGAAACCTGGAACGAATAAGAAAATATTTGAGTATCCTGAGTTGGAAAGATTCAATGACATAAATTATCCAAACTAAATATTGTTTAGTAACAATATTGTTTATTTGTCGCTAGGCAACGATTTGTTGAAAATCAACGGTTGATAGGTGAACTAAAATAATATGAACACACAAAAAACAAATATTTATATTATATCGATCGCAAGACCATTAAGTAAATTTTGCCTGACATCTTTTTTACTAGGTATATCGTTAAGTAATAAGAAACATCGAGTCCAGTTGCGAATCGTATTGGGTGACTATTTGTATGCAACGAGTGCACACATTAATTAATTTATTCTTACTATTGCCACAGTGATCTATGAACGGGCTCAATTAAATGGTTTCCCATTTTATTATAAATAAAATACACACACATATATGTATGTATAAATACAAGTATCACATTTTCACGAATACAGATAAAGATTTCAGGGTGAATCTTATATATAAAACCGAAACGGCGTATGTATGTATGTATGTCTGTGGGTCTGTAATTCTTTGGGAATGATATAACATTAAATAATTATTGGACGCTTAGTCCGAGCGAAGCCGGGTAGCAATACTAGAAATACCGAAACGGCGTATGTATGTATGTCTGTGAGTCTGTAATTCTTTGGGAATGATATATCATTAAATAATTATAGGCCGCTTAGTCCGAGCGAAGCCGTGTAGCAATACTAGTATTAAATAAGTGCTTCGAATATTGAAAATTACTTGAAGCTTGCATTGTCACTACATTTTTGTAATAATAGTAGATTTATAGAAAATCGTTCAAGATGTTAAATATATTATTATTAATTGGCATATTAAAATGCTAATTATTTGTATATTGCTCTTATGCTTATAGTTAACGATAGTCTGCCGCAGATTTTGAGCTATCATGAATATAATTATTGTATATGCAATAAAAAAATCAAAATGAGACGACCGAGATTTATCAGTAAAGATAAATTTAAATGTATAAAAAAGTTATTGATTGAGTAGGTATTTACTTGGTAGAACTCTATTATAATACGATAAGAAAAATAACAATGTATTTTAGTTCTACATAAATTATTTTATATATTTGTTGATAGCTATTTCGGCTTACGCCTTCGAATAGAATAGTTCTGACGAAGGCGTAAGCCGAAGTTATTTTTCTTACCGTAATGTAAAAAAGTTGTTGCACTAAAGGTGCATATATGTATCATAATGCTCAGAAACGGTTTAATTTACCGAGATCAACCGAACTACAACAGTAAATTGTTTTTCAGAGAAAAAGATATAGATTAATTGAAATATTTTATTGTTTTGCCATCTACAAATGTAGAATCGTAAGTTAACACATTAAAAGTTATTGTAAATGAAGTTGAGATTATTGAATTATTGATAGATAGACATAACTTTATTTATTTGCTTTCTTGGTATTAGAAATTGCGTGTCAGCTATTATAATATCAATATTTTAAATAATATAAAACACGTGGGGTGTGTTCTAGTAAATGTGGATTTCTATATTAGTGAAATATATCGTTTTCACGCTGCATTAAACAAATAAAGAGTAAATCATACGAAACAGAAATACATGTTCAGATAATATACAATTTTGAGAGGTAACTTGCGGTTTTGATAAACGGTTTCATGGTTGCATGAGTAAAAGCGTTTCAAGCCGTATGGTCGTGCTAATAGACGCGTAATCAATGGAGAGATGAAATCAAGCAACTGATTGAATGTAACTTAACAGAAAACATCATAAAGCATTCCAAATGATTATTACTTTGCTGGTATCTCACGTATCTTAATGATAGCGATGGATATAAAACTCAAATGAAATTTTTATTGCATGTAGACTGAAAAAAATAATATATTTATTGAAGCGAACCCGTTAGCTGTTTAGGGTCCCGTTGTAGATACCTATGTTTCATTTAATCTTATATATAAAACCGAAACGGCGTATGTATGTATGTCTGTGGGTCTGTAATTCCCTTTTGCATTGTTGGTCATTAAGTTGCCATAAAAACGAATATGAAAGAAAATATGTTTGAATTTTTATCGGCGAAGACATTTAGTCAAAATGTAATAAATTAGTCTTCTACCGAATTTTTCCCGGCTTTTATTAATATAATAATGTTTATTATTTACGTGAAGGTATTATTTGACATTTCTTTGACAGCAAATTAGATTTTTTCCTTGAATTTGGACATTTCAATGGGCGAGAATGGGGCTGTCATCAAATTAAATAAAGTTTGTGATTTTATTTTAACTCTATTTTGGATGTTAGATTTTGAAATTTAAATCAAAGTTAAATATCAGGCATGCCCAAACCTAAGCCCGTGGCTCAAATGTGTGACATTTTTTGATGAATCGTGAACATGAGTTGTTTTTTTTCTCTGTAGAATCAGTCTGCCAATGGGGATACCATTGGGAAGTACTTTAACAATTTTGAACGGCATTGCTTTGGATGTCGACAAATACCATATTGACGTGAGTGAGTTCAGACGAATACAATTTGTTGTGAATAAAAGTTGATTTTGTCGGAACTCACGGTTGACTTCTTTTAAAATTTTCAATGTGATTTTTTTTTCTTTCTACTAAACTATAATAATTATTGTTTATACAGGTATGTATGTACATATGTATATATATAAATATATGTTTATTTATTTTTCATATCGCATTGGCGTCAGCTGTAATGCCAGGATTTTATTTTCTGAATAAATAAATAAATAAATTGTGACCCAATTACAAATTTTTGTGGACCTTTTAAGGTTTTCAGCTGTCAATTTATTTTTCATTGTTTTATTGTTAAATAAAATACATACAAAATATCTAGTACTCATGTTGGGATGAATTATAATACGATACAAGAATTAGCAATAGATATCGCAATTAGTAATGCTCATTATAGCTGCGCTACATAAGGCTAATAATTTACATCAAACCTAACAATCGAATAGTCAAAATGTCGAAACAAATTGACTGATTTTTATCGCTTTTTATTTCACAATATTCTGACAACTGACAATCGGTAAAATGATTAGTTTATCCCTTTTATCTTTCCCATAAATAAAACAACGCCTCCTTTATAATTCTCATTAAATACAATATGCTGTTAAACTTACGCTGAACTTGCTGGTAAATACGTGAGAGTGGATACAGTAACTAAACTCGGCTATCAATTAACCACCTACTATAAAAAAACGTGATATCACTTAAGTATTAATGGTGAAATTAGTAATTAAAGTTAATGAGATATAATCGAATTCTTTTGTGTATGCGTTGATATAATTGGTATTTAAAAGCTTCGTTCAGGTTTAACGTGCGTGCCATTGATAAATTTCTTTATTCATATCGATAACCACTTTCATAGAAGTTTTTTTTGTAGTTCAATAAGAGAATCAATAAAACAAACAAAGATTTACAGCTAAATAAAATAGGGTTTTTAGTAAAAATTATAAAAGTGTTAGTTAAATTCATCAAATCAAACACCGGTGGAGATAAAATGTAATTTTATTCCTTTTATTATTGCAGCAAAAATGATTGTACATAATTCGTGTTTCGCATATTTCTCTCTCTTTGCACTGCTTTATCAAAATAACTAGTTTGTTTTATTTGTAGTTTGTTTGCTCTGAATGAACATACACATTTATTGAAATGCAGTTTGCATTTAAATATTTTATATTATAAGCTTTTTACAGGTTATGGAACTAGAATTATCTAAATTTTTGAACATCGTTTCGTAATAAATGTGATACTTTCGATGAATTCGGCGGTAACTTTCAAGTTACCAAATTTATAAATAAAAAGGGTTAAAAAATAAATTGCTTAGAATTTTTAGAAATAAATAAAAGTATTATTAAATACCATCCTAAATAGGACAGGTGGCTCGCTACTGCTTACTTTATTTCCAATGATGGGATTAACCTTTCCTAATTGACTGCATCTCATTAGTTCATATTTTGTAAAGCTAACTTCATTCATAGTATAATTATTTGTTTGATTTACTTTGATTCTATAACCCCCTCCTTGTTTCCCGTAAAAAGGAAAAATCCCAAACTCCATTTTGTAATCTTATCATTTTAAAATATTATAATCAATCTCGCTTTATTACTTAAGCAAACTTTGCGATATTAAGTCTGAAGATGCCTGAAAGAGGCGAAACACGTGTCACAATTAATAACACAATACGTGGAAAAATCAAAGTTATAATTTTAAATTGTATATCAAATAAATGTGGCTAAACCAAACAGTTACTATTTCATGAACAAAACCTGCTACAAGATCTGCTTAGTAATTGAAAGAATATATCAAAAGTAATATATTTTTTATTCAATGATTTGATCACATCCTTTTAAACATTTTTATTGCGACCGAAACAGCTAATGATTTTTTTAATCATTTTTCATAAAAAGGCAAGTCATTCAATTCATTTCTATGCCAACCATTCTTCTATTGAGGAAAAAATGTTTTGTTTTTTGTGACAATCCAAACCAGATTAGAATATAATGATTAGAATAAAATCAAACTTCAGCGTCAGGTTTGCTTCACACAAATATTGCATTTTCCCGTATTAATAATATATGAATATTCTAAGATTAATTTACTCAATAAAATTCATAGCTCAATATATACCATGTGTCCTTTTTATCAAAAAGGAATACTGTTAAAATTTAAGATATTAACTGTTATTTATTTTTAAATAAATTATAAAAATTTCTTACTCAACTTCTACATATATTTTGTAAAGATCAATGAAGATTTTGGATATAGTACAAATAATTATGTTTTATTTATTCAAATGTAATATAGCTGTTTTCATTTCACCGTTTGTGTTTTAAATTAATACATAAAATCTTTTTTTTTTGCAGTTATTTTTTGTTTGCGATAACTCCTTGTTACTTATTTTTAAAAAAGTAAGGAAAGTGGGATCACCACTAGTGGTTAGATCATTGATGCACAACCTTTTCAGGAGAAAGGCCAGATAATCGATTCTCAGATAGTTTGAAGGCTGCACGCCGAAGAGTAATTTAACTATCGCTGTTTCCATCGCTTCGTGTATATAAAATTGAAAATTTTAATATTTTATATTGTTCTTCAATCGTCCGTTAAAAAAAAGACGATTGATTGTCATATTGGGCCGCATAAAATGTCACTAAATGACGCAGGTTATGCATCACTGGACTGGATCATCGCTCTCGCTACGTTTCATGTTTAGGATCGGATTGTTAGGAGGGAATCTTAGATAACACAGAGCTGTAAAAGAGTAATTAATCAAATTTGAATTTTTGGATTCAACCGTTTGATAAGATAATTAATTGAATACAAACTAGGTGGTTGCGTGAAGCACTAACATTCCGTCCAACGCACTTTTATCCAAATAATTGTTTACTGTACAAAGCAGGTATGTGATGGCGAATCGAAATCGTGATTTTACGCTACAGTGACCTCAACGTCTGGGCAAGGACGTCTCGCCTTTCTATTAAAATTAATTGTACCCATGCTAGTTTAACAACGAATTATGTATCACTTCTCTAATATCTAACATACGAGTTTACCTGTCGTATTTAAAAGAGATCTTGTTGGTATATTGTTTCACCGAATTCTCTGGGAAAATTTTCAAATAATGACTATGTATAGAGCTGTAACTATCATATTTTAATTGAATTTTGATAACGTTCAAAGATATCGGTGTTTGTTATTAAATCACGGCGTAAGTTTTGTTTTAAGACACAAAAAAACATCGGAATTCTCGTTCAAGTTTTATTACATATTTTATCTTACAACATACTTCTTCATGCAAGTTATTTTGCTCGTTAATAACTATTTGATTTCCTTTCCTTTTATCTGTTAGCGCTGTTTCTATTAGTATGTGAGAGGCTCTAACGAATCTGTTGTTAATCTAATATAAACAAATCAATGTTTGTTGGTTTGTTCGTATTTTATGCGTTGCCATACCGTTCATCCGAATGCAATAAAACTTTGTGAACTTATAGCTTGCACTTGCGCGAAGGTTAGGTTGGGTTACAGTATAGATAGAGTATAATCAACTTAGAGTATGTAGGTCTTTTATATAAAAATTAATGTTTTTACATATTTTATGCGTTGCCATACCGTTCATTTTGACAACTTATAGTATAATTAACTTTCAGTAGGTGGTGCGTGTGTCGTACCATATACAATCAGCAAAAGACAAACAGCAAACATCAAACGGCAAATATCATCGATACCTATCAATGTTAGTGAAGTTAAATCGAAATTATTTTTCTAAAATATTGTGCATACGAAAGCACTTCATTAAACAAAAACACTTTCTTTCTTTTAGTGGCATTGCAACGCTTGCAAGGTAACGGCTAGTATTCTTATAATTAATTTTCAAACTTTTACAACCGAAGAATTGGAACTCTGTAGGATATATTTTCACGGTTATTGAGTATTAAAATTGTATTGTAGACATTCATAAACGAAAACTGAAAACCATGTAACCCTCTTTATGACACGCTCTACTTATTTAAAATGTAGCTGACAATTTGATTTCTATAAAATTATGTATTTCCCTTTGGAGCATGAATTGTTTTTTTGGTGTATATAAAAAAACACAAAAACGGTATTATTCAATTTGTTAACTAAAGCGTTTACGCATTTCTTACTTACTAAACTAGTAAAAAGTTTTTTTTAATACTTCGCAAATTATTAAATGCTTATTTAATTGTATTTATTATTTGTAATATAAATAGTTCAATATCATAAACATAGGGTATCATTTTAGGTTGTTTACTGTCAATTTCAAGATGGAAATGCATTAAATTAAAGGCGTGTATTCAATTGGTTAGTATCTAATTAAACTTTGGTCAGTAAATTAAATAATTGGTCAGTAATATGTAAAAATGGTATCTTAATGTTATAAACATATAAGCAATCAGTATTCACTGGATCAGTATGAATGTGGTCAGTTATTAAATGAAACAATCAATATTGTATGTAAGACGGTCATTTTTAATACATGACTAGTTTTGGTTTGACAGCTGTGAAATTTATCAAATATGGTCGTAAGAAGCAAATTTGTAACCAAGACTTACGATTTTTTTGAATATTTTGATTATTAACTAACCCAAACCATACCTTACTTAACCAAATCGTCCAACCACTACTAATCACAGACCGTTAAAAGATATCTACTCACCCTTTTACAAAAAAATGACTTTTAGGGTGTTCACTGTCAATACTTGGTGGAAAGGCATTATAATAAAAATAATAATACATTTTTAGTACTTTTATTTCAAATCTTATGTTTACATTTACGTTAGATAAATCACGTTTCGTTGTTAGCGAATTAACTTAAAACGATATAAATATTGAAAAATTTCGTAACAACTTAAGACAGATTGCTTACGATAATTAGTCAGTGACGGCTGGTGACGGGGTGCTGGGGGGTGCAAAAGGAAGATTCAACTACATTTCCGTACTACGGAAGAGAAACAGTTAGTATTGCGAACATCTGAATTGAAAGTCCATGCTATAGAAGTGTTTTAAAATCCAATGAATATGAAAGAACTCTTGCAAAAATGGTTGAATCTTCCATTGCACCCCCCAACACCTCGTCAGCAGCCGTCACTGATTAGTCATCCATCATTAAATCACCTATTCAAAATAATCGTGGTTATTGAGAAAAAAACACTGATGATTCCATATTTACACATAGATCATTATCAAAGAACTTGACACACTTGTTAAGTACACAAATAATTTGAAATATATCCAAAAATTCTCACAAGACAGTTGCTGGTGTTTCAATTAAAATCAAATCATTAATATTATATAAAAGAAGTTGATTTAATACGTCAACAACTATGATGCTGATAAAATCTTTTCCACATTCTTTAGTGTGATAAGTTATATTTGATCTGTTCTAGAATTGAAGTAACATTAATTATGAGATATTGTGAATTTTTTCTTGGGTATGATAAATTATATAAGCTATGACATAAAACACCAATACTATGTATATGAAGTATCTGGAATTACACAGCTTTTGTAGCAAATGAGTATTTTGCGCAAACTACAAAGTACATATATGTGGACTAATTAATTTTCATAGCAATAAATCAATTCGTTTATTTAGGTAACTAATTGTTTGATCAGTATCTATGTAATTCAATAGACGGTCAGTAACCATGATCAAAATGATCAGTAATAAATACATAAAACGGTCAATAAATAATACATTTTTAGTACTTTAAATCCTCTATTAATCAATGTTTGTTTCATTTATCAATTGATGTTTACTAAATTCCGTACATAGTAAATATTTTCTTTATACAAATATAAGCAGAACTTTCAAATGCATCAAATCTTTTTGTTATAACACTTTTTCCATATTTTAGATGGTTCCGGCGGTAACTTTGTCAAAGTCCCTTTTAATATAAAATTTAAAATAACTTTGATTATTCAAAGTATTGTGTTACTAACTGTGACACGTGTTTCGCCTCTTTCAGAGGCATCATCAGAGTTACTATCGCAAAGTTTGTTTAACTTTTTCCATTATTTTAAACATTGCTTCGAATGTCTTCAAAATATATTATAGTTTAACATTGTTTCATAAGCCATTTAAAAGTAATAAAGTTTTATGTGTTACATCTTTTACCAACAATTCACGATCGAGTTTTTTAAATACGAATCAGTGGTTGTTCAATCGACGTGATTATTGTAAACCTTTTATAAAAGCCATTGTATTAGAATTTCATGAATATATAATACTAGTATTGCTACCCGGCGTCGCTCGGACTAAGCGACCAATAATTATTTAATGTTATATCATTCGACATAATTATATCACAAAATCTAGCATCCAAAATAGAGTTAAAATAAAATCACAAACTTTATTTAATTTGATTCCCATTCTCGCCAATTAAAATGTTCAAATTCAAGGAAAACATCTAATTTGCTGTCAAAGAAATGTCAAATAATACCTTCACGTAAATAATAAACATTATTATTAATAATAAAAGCCGGGAAAAGTTCAGTAGAAGACTAATTTATTACATTTTGACTAAATGTCTTCGCCGATAAAAATTCAAACATATTTTCTTTCATATTCGTTTTTATGGCAACTTGCAACAACAATGCAAAAGGGAATTACAGACCCACATACATACTTACGCCGTTTCGGTTTTATATATAAGATTAGTCAAATGCAAGGTGAATTGGGATCAGCTGTAATTTGAAATATTTTCCCTCAACTAAACCCGTTGTTTGGCTAATAACTATTCCATTTGTTTTACGCATCATATTTTTACATTGTATCATAACTCCTATGTTGAGTCCAGCTAAACATTGTTCAACATGGTAGAAAATATTTTTAATTATCGTTATTTCAAAAATCGTATTTCTTGGATTGTATGCCTTAATTAAAGATTGTTATATGTCATATTTCGGTGTAATGTCGGTATTTCGTTTTACCATGCTAATAAATACACAAACCTTGTGATATTAATCCATTTCTCAAATCTAACGAGTAGTTGCTGAAAGGCAAAAAATAATACATTGAGGGAGTGAAAAGGGTTTAAAATACGTAGCTCTACTACTGGAAAGAAAAGAAATCAGATTTTTTCAAGCCGCGATTTAAATATATTTGTAACTGAAAAAACACATCAAGTCGATTTAGATTTAGAGTCAGATCACCAATAGGCATCGGGTCGTATTTTATCTATGGACCGCAGTTGGTCGACCTCTAGTTTTTTTTTCCTTACTTCATATTGAAGACAACTTAACTATTAGCTCCATAAAAAAATCACACTTCTATCAGCATTTGACTAACTAATTTATATACATAATGAAAGATAAAATCTATTTAAAACACAGTAAATATATATTGTCCGGTCCGTGGCGCAGTGGTCCACGTTGTCGGCTTGCGTGCCGGAAGGCAATTCCGGTACAAGCAGATTTCTTCAGTCAAATAATCGATTTTGCTCGAAAGCATGGTTGTTTTTGTTGCTTAAAACCCCTTCCCACCTTCCGTATCCTAAAACAGCTACGCATAGCGAGAGCAATTAGCTAACCACTAGTCTTGTCCAAATCCTTTCAATCCCTACTCTCTCAAAAAAAGAGGTTGAGCAAGGAGTCCATATGCTCCAAGCTGGGAGCGGACATGGTGAAAAAAAATATATTTATTTGAAAATTTTGAAATAACTTTATTGTAAAAAAAACACCAAATAAAATGATAAAAGTTCCTTTGATAATATAAGATTGAATCAGACCACAGCTTATTCTTGTCTTTAATGTTTCCTCTGTTAACATACAATTTCATTTTATTGGTGTGTTTAGTCCTTGTCAAAACTGGTTACATTAATCATAGCACTTTTAAAACAAAACCTAGCAGCCATTCTATATTCTCTCATACATAATTACATTAAAATACAACTGCAGTACCGTCTGTGGTACACACATAATACTTGCTTCAGAGACAAAAACATAGCAAAATCAGTTATGTTTAATATAATAGTTTTAAAATATGTCATTCACCAAAATTAGTAATAGCACACACCTGAAATTATGAATATTATATTTATAAATACATTTTATACATGATAAATGTTTTATCTAACATTTTATATGTAGACATGAAAAAATATTGAAATATATGTTGTTTAAAATAGGTACTGAGAAAAAAATTGTGATGATTTTGTTTAAATGTTTGCGGCAGAAGAACCAATAGAAATCATTGATTTCACCAAAATAAATAAAAGCAATAAAAATATACACGCACGCTGGCATTTAAACAAAACCATCAATGGAGCATTTACAGAAAGAGAAAGAGAATAAATTTCATATTGTAAATAAAAAACAGAAAAAAAACATTGCAAGAAAATTATTTTTAAATATTTTACAAATACATTTTTTATATGTCTAAAAATACAGTGTTTTGTTATTAAAATAATAACTCATTTTTAGTACCTATTCCACATAAAATTTGTTGGATCAGGACCGTTTTCGCTCATGGCGAGTATTATCAACTGATAAGAAATACAACGAAACAGTGATATTTATACAAAAGTTAAGCGAGAATTACAAGGTATGACAAACAATTGGTATTACAACTAAGCAAATTAATTGAAGAAAAATAGACTATAATAAAAATGACCTTTTAGCAATGCGAGCTATTATATCAAAAATCAATTATGAATGATATAAACAATGTTTGGTCAGTTTATTTGCTTAGTTATAATACCAATTGTTTGTCATACCTAGTAATTCTTGTTTAACCTTTGTATAAATATCACTGTTTCGTTGTATTTCTTATCAGTTGATAATACTCGCCATGAGTGAAACTGGTTCTGATCCAATAAATTGAATGTGGAATAAGTACTAAAAATGTTTTATTATTTTTATTATAATGCCATTCCACAAGTATTGATAGTGAACAACTTAATTTTTTTTTTTGTTTTTATAAATGTTCTGTTATATTAATAATTAGTTATCAATGTTTGCTATTTTTAAATATTGTTTGATTTACCCAAGCCGAAATGCGCCTTAACGCCCCCTAAGTTCCTCACTCGGAAAAGTCCGGATTTTTTGAAAGCACAGTCCAGTGTGAACCCATAGTCGGAAGCAAATACACACGTGGCCTGCGATCGATCTGGAACAACACAACGCGGACTATTAGTGAAAGCTTCTTTAGGGCTTTTAAAGTGTGTATGAATGGGGTGAAATCTTTGAATCTGCTTCGTGTATAGTGTATAATAATTATGTGTATTTTTATTTTGTTGTGTTTAATGGATGCGATTTTTCAAATCTTTATAATCCCTTCTTTTAAGGTGATTTGTGGTGTGGGTTTGTATTCCAAATTTTTAATATTTCATTCCAAAAGCGTATGAACCTAAAATATAGTTTGCAACGTATTATCCCCCACTAAGAAATCATGTGATATAATGATATTTGATTTGTACTGAGCAACAAGCAGTTCTTGTACAAAAAACATGCGTTGAGATAAATTCCGTGAGGGTCCACATGCTCCAAGTTGGGAGCGAAAATGGTTTTAAAAAAAATGTACTATTTTCAACCTGAAATTTACACCTACTTACATTATTGAATAAGTAAGTTTCGGCTCGATTAAAGATTCTAATTATTTATTTTTCGACGCCACTACCGAAAAAAAGAACTTCACGAAATATTGATTCAGGATTGCCAATCACAATCCATTTGGTTTCGCATGGTACTAAAGATTGACTAAGTGTTTTAATGTGTTAAAAATATGCGAGATTTCTGGTGATGTTATAAGACGATGTCTACCCCTTATATGGAGCCGGAGCATGGAGTCAGGACATAGCTTATCTCCGCCATCATAAGTGACTAAGCTCACGAAAAAAAATATATTTAAATTATTCAAACTTGATTCCAGCAAGCAAATTTAAACAATATTCCAAATTACCTTTTGTCTGTTTTATCTATTTTATCTACAAAAACTGCTTAAACTCAGTTGCTTTACCTATATTTCTTAAGGATCAAGAGAAGGCATTGAATGATATAGCTATCAGAGGACATGTGTTGAACTTATTGCCATTGCTATACGTCATAAATATTCATGCGTTCGAACGTAAGTTTATGAAACTGTCCGTACTGGGATTAAGACCCGCAACCAACGTTAACGACGATGACACTTGACTACGGAGCTCGAAGATAATATGTAAAATTTCCTGCCAAAATTAGATAAATAATGCAAAGAACTGAAGCGTAAGATTGATAATAAATTTAAACCACCAGCTATATACATAAACTGGCATATTCTTAACTATATCAAAGATAACATTCCAAAATGTATTGTTATCATTATGGATGTCTTATAAAAACTCTGAGACAGAACATCTTATTTAAAATATTATATAATACGTAAATATTTCGTGCTTTAGTTTTTTTGAAATAAAATAAACGAAATTATCAATTGGATATCCATTTAAACAATTATTTTCGTTGAATATTTTTCCTTTATTTCCAGTTATTTATCAAAATTGAACTGTTGCTCTTTTAAAAATCGTGATTTTATTAGCAAACTGCGTGTTTTTCTTATAACTCTATTGATTATATACAATGATAGGATTTTTTTACGAAATTTTGAAATGATCGAAAAGATAATAATTCATCGTAAATTAAAATATGCGCGTTTTATTTCGTAATAAAACTATTGCGAGGTTCATACATCGTGAACTTTTATGTATCAAATCTCACCTTTATGCGTGGTAGATGATTATTCTTCAAATTTACAAAAAAAAACTTGAGCCAGATAAGCCTTAATTATATCACAGAAAACGTGAACGAAATCCAACTGACTTTGTTATTACGTAAAGAAAATTAAAATATAATCTATTTGTGGGTACTATTTTTTTTATGTGATGCCTTTCCACCAATAATTAATATCACTTAATAGTAGTAGTTTTCATAGTAATGTTAATTTGACAGTGAACACCTTAAAAGTGATCAATTATAAATAGTTATTTAAATCATTCATAGTATATTTGTATCTAGTCCAAAGTTAGCTTAACGAACGGTTTTCCATATTATAAACTACATTTGATACATTGAATGATTGGCGCTGTCGAATTTATAATACACCAATTAAATGCAAAATTCAATCAACGTTTGATCGCAGTGTGTACATAGGCCTCATTAGCTTTAGGCAAAAAAATGAATTTTCCGATGCATATGGTAACGTTGGCTGTTTACTTTTGATCTAAGGCCTATATTACGGTACATGAGACTAATTACACATTTAATATAACTTTTTACTTTACTGCTGACTCATTTTATTCTTCGTGTGAAATATCGCTTATATCTTATATTTAAACAAAGACAAATAAAAATGTTTATAGAAGACGTATTACTATAACATAAATCTATTTGTTGAATTTTTAATAAAATTATTGAAATACTTTCTATATATACGTAGACATTGTGTTGTTGTATGCATCATACCCAAAGGCTATTATATTATTTACTAGTATTGCTACCCGGCGTCGCTCGGACTAAGCGACCAATAATTATTTAATGTTATATCATTCGACATAATTATATCACAAAATCTAGCATCCAAAATAGAGTTAAAATAAAACCAAAAATTTTATTTAATTTGATGACAGCCCCATTCTCGCCCATTAAAATGTCTAAATTCAAGGAAAAAATCTAATTTGCTGTCAAAGAAATGTCAAATAATACCTTCACGTAAATAATAAACATTATTATTAATAATAAAAGCCGGGAAAAGTTCAGTAGAAGACTTATTTATTACATTTTGACTAAATGTCTTCGCCGATAAAAAATCAAACATATTTTCTTTCATATTCGTTTTTATGGCAACTTAATGACCAACAATGCAAAAGGGAATTACAGGCCCACAGACATACATACGCCGTTTCTGTTTTATATATAAGATTTAAATACTAAAAAATGGCATAATAACTAATAATAGCCATATATACTGAAATAAGTTATTACTTAAAACCAGGACTGTGGAGAAGGTTAGAGTCGTATTCGGAATCGGAAATTGTTCAATGTTTGAACCTTTTTATTTTTGTATTTAATATGTCAAATTAATTTATTAATTTGGCTATTGGCTAGATAGGTTGGTTGATACTTAATTGAATACACATAAATAAGGAAGTTAAGAAAAAAACTTGTCGAAATTAAACTTCTTTTAGTCGGAGTCGAAGTCGTGTCTTTGGTCAATGTTTGAGTCAGTAATTCTTTTTTACATCTCCACAGCTCTGCTTAAAACTTATAAATGAAATAATCGGATACATTCATAGTTTGCTTAATTTTTAGGTGAAGTCTATTAAAAGTTATATAGTTTTTATTAAAACTATTTAGACGTAAATAATGCGCCATTTTTTCAATCGCACTGGTCAATTTATTTTATTTTTAATATTATACTAACTTTCTTGCTATAATATAAAAAAGTTTTTTATTCAATGTGTTTAAAAATAATGCGGATATCAGCAAAATATTTGAGTATCTTGTCATTTAAAACTCTTTCAAATAAAAATCAAATTGTTAATCGTTACTATACTTTTTGTAGTATAATTTTTCATTGAAAACAATTGGATTTCCAATTAATTTTTTATTTCAAAATTCTTTAGAATTATTCGTTAATTTTAAACGTGTTCATCATTTATGTAGTGTTGTTAAAGTTGAATAATAATTGTTTGAAGATCAATCAAAGAAAATTGTTTATCGACAAAGACTGAGGATTTTCTTTTTTTTTGACCTGGCCTTCATTTTTGGAGAACAGAGCTGTCAAGGTGTTATTCCAAAATATGCAACAAAAAAATACGTAATATATCTTTAATGATACTAAATTATTTCGAAATATTATTTTACAATATTGTCAATATTGGAAAAATGCATTTATGGATAATTATTGTGTTTGAATAGCTTTTAAGTATTTTCAAATGACACGAAAGAATAATAAGATGAATAATTGTAATTTACCAATATTTAAATGCATACAGGATTTAAGTTTTTGCGGCTTAGTGAAGGTAAAAATGTATGACTTTGAAATACGACATTCAAGTCACAATTATCTTCAGTGTGTTTCAAAAAATAATCTATGACTTATATTCAATACTTCTTTTCGAGTTTCTTGTAATCGGTATAAAAAATCCGCCCTAAAAAATAATCGAAATATAACTACTAGTGTTGTGCCTTTTTTAGGATTTTGACTGAAGTTGCCTGATGTCATTTCAATATTAAATTTGAATAGTTTGAATTTTTCCATAAGTCTGTAACTAACCACCCTTGTTTTATAACACATAATCAGTGATAAAACTCTAGCAAAGATAAACAATTGAAATGATTAATATGTGAGTAATATTTACCGGAAAACGCAGTTTTAAAGTTTTATAAGATTTTTTCATTCATTTTATCCTTCTTCATAACTGTTCCTTCACTCACAAAGTTTTGGTGTATTTTGTAGTATTTAATTAATATTATATTTGTAGCGTTTAATAAGATTTTTCCAATATATGCGTTTTGTTTATATATTCACACCATGTCTAGATTATATATTGTGAGCTCTAAGTGGACCATTTCGACAAAAGATACGTATCAGAACATTCAGCGATGATAGCGATACAAGTATTGATCTCGCAAAGGATTAAAATTATAAAAAGGCTGAGTGGAAAGATATGAAAACTTTACAGACGAATTCAATATCGACGGAAAATTGGCTTTCCTAAACCATAGAGCTTTACCACTCGACTACGGTAATGATACGCACGTAATTTTTATGATGCAACATTTTATACATTGCTTATGTTGCCGACTAATTACAGCTAGTATGTGTTACCAATAGTATCTAACTAGTATCAATATATAATTTTTCCAAAGTAAACTAGCCTTGATAATTATAAACATGAATAGTTAGTTACTTCATGGCTAAACTATTCCGTAATAATACCACAATAGAGTCAATTTATTTGAGTGCATATGCCATTTGTGGAAGTTGGGATATTTCGCAAGAGTTAAGCAGAAAATTGAAACGGTAACCGTCAGAATATACCCACTTGACCAGTTTTATAAACTTGTATGTAATTGAATTAAAATTCTGTAAAGTTAGGTTTACCTGATATATGTAATTTGTTATCCAATATGTCGCACAGTTGGGTCAGAAGGCCGACTAACTGTCGTTATTGCCATTATAAACCTTACAAAGAATCTTATACTTTAAGACTCGAACTATTATGAATGTTAAATCATTTATCACTTTTAATGTGTTCGCTGTCAATACTTGCTGGAATGGTATTATAATAAAAATAACAAAACATTTTTAGTACTTATTCCACATAAATGTTATTGGATCAGGATCGGTTTCGCTCATGGCGAGCATTTTCAACTGATAAGAAATACAAAGAAACAGTGATATTTATACAAAAGTTAAGCGAGATATACAAGGAAATACAATCAATTGCTATTACAACTACGCAAATAAATTGAAGCAAAATACAAGAAAAATAGACTTTAGTTAAAATGTGGAAGACCTCTTAGCAATGCAAGCTATTACATCAAAAATCAATTATGTATGAATTATCATTAACAAAGTAAAAAACAAAAATAAAAAGCCAAGTCATACTTTGCATTTTTTACTTAACTTTTGCATAAATCACTGTTTCGTTGTAATTCTTATCAGTTGACAATGCTTGCCATGAGCGAAACCGGTTCTGATCGACTAAAATTAACGTGGAATAAGTACTAAAAATGTTTTATTATTTTTGTTAAATCATTTAATAAAATTTATCATTAACAAATATTTTTTTCTGAATAAACGTGAATTCCTTTCTATATGAAAATGAACTTTCTCAGAGATGCTAACAATTTTCACGGAAATCAACAAACAATAGTTGTATAGTTTGATATTGATGTAAATACAATCTATACAGAATTTACAACGGCGTTTTCTTCGTTAGCGGTCTTGCCAGATTTGTATCGCAGTTTCGTGAAAACATTATTGTGAATTGATTGATGAATTTTTGCGGTCAGTAGTTTGTCGAATTCTTTTAATTTCAGCCGATCTTTAGAAAAACAAGGCGTGGTAAGAGTGGTTACTAAACGAGTAGTCCTGTGAAACCCCATCCTTGTATCTTTACTTTCTGTAAGCCGCTGAGTAATAATCAGTTGATAGAAGATTATAAGGTACAGAAAGAGACCAAAGATGATGATTTTGTACGTTCACGCGATCTATATTTACATAGGCAAAATTGTAAGGCGAACCTTTCATATCTATTAGATTTTATGTATTTAAAAATATTTTAAATTTATTATTTCGCCTGCAAGTGAAATAATTCAACGTTGTTAGCACATAATAGCAACGCAGTTAACTTTTTTACGGCAACTTGTAATATTTATCATTGCGCGAAAGTGTGATATGGTGTCAATATGAAGAAAACAAATTTTTTCCGATACAAAATCTTTCTCAAGTGTTTCACAAATTTGACACGCTTTATTATTCACAACAATTTCAAAAAATTGCTATGAATCGAAAGTGTACGGATAAATAAACAATTTTATTGAATATTTTTATTTTAACAAAAATTCCATACATATTTAAAAAGTCAATATTTTGATATTAAAGAATCAGACTAAATTTGAAATCAATATAAATTGGTTTCGTGTGATACTTTTATTCATCTATAAAACTTTGTATTTTTTTCTAATGAGAGAAAAAACCACGAGTGAATTTTATTATAATTTTCTTCAATGGCAACATTATAAAACACAGTGAAAGAGAAAAAACTGTAAGTTAATATCCAAATAATTTTTAAAACATAATAAGACATTTTTTTACATATTTCACATTAGATTTATTATGATCAGGACCAGTTTCGCTCAACATTTCAACTGATAATAAATACAACAATACAGCGTTATTAATACAATAACTGACTCATTTTTAACATTTTGATTCATTTTTTGTTAACACCTTTAACGTGAGGAATAATTAACTTTATTCCCGTGTAGCGTTATTTCGATTAAGTTCATCTTCAACAGTGACGCCAAATAACATATTGTAAAATGTTGATCGATAAAAATAATTTGCCGTACGTGAGCTCGTATGCGTGGTATGACGTGACGTGACGTGACGTGACGTCACTGAACATTTTACAAGACTTCGAGTCCAAGTGTACGCTTCCCGCTACAGCTTGCGGGGCCTACCTTACCCACTGACCCAGATATTTCCCACGACCCGCCACTGGACTAAGCGGATACCTGTTTGTTTGGATTTTACACTTCTTTGGAAGCAGTGACGAAGAACCGTTTGCCGATTCGTTTCGGTAAACTCTAAGCACGTATTTATTCATTTCAAACAAAGACGTAAATGTTTTAGAATAGTAATGGAATAGTTACTAGTGTACATCCCATATTATTTTCAATGGTCAAACATCACAATAATTTTGCTTTTCTTTTGTTTAAATATCACTGTTTTGATGTATTTCTTATCTATTGATAATGTTCGCCATAGGTGAAACCAGTCCTGATCCAATAAATTGTTTATGGTGTTATGGGATCAGGACAAGTTACGCTCATGGCGGTAAATTTTATGTGAAATAAGTTTACAAAAAATGTGTTTAAAAAAAAGTGATCAATGGAGCTTTACTGCTAAATTTACTGGCTTATTTAATAAATATAAATTAAAATAGTGTATAGCTTCCCAACATATTTGGTTCAATCGAGAGTGTCTTCGGCTCAAAATTGTGGCAAAATTTGTCAATTTTTAAATATTTAATTATACACCAGCAGTAGCCGTCAACTTTTTTTAAAATAAACTAATTCACATTTGACGGAGAACGGTAATAAATTGAATTTACTTGACATAAAATTTCATGGAAACTTTTTACGAAAAATCTACTAGTTTCTTACATTTACGTCCCAATAAGTGAATAATTATTATTTCGACATAATATATGTTTATAAAAACACAATTATCACCACAGTTAAACCTTCACACATTTTCTACTGCAGTGATGATAGATGGTTTACAGTAACTGGCATTGAACGAAAGAGATCATTATTATTCCATAGTCCATCGTATGTCAACTGATTTTTTTCAACGCATATCGAATACATGAACATGACCGATTTCCACATTTTTAACCAAAAAAAATATGATCAAATAAGAGAAAGTTTGTCTCTGGTATCTTCACTGCACTCAAATTTTCTACGGCTAACGGTTTTACGAATTAGCATGCAGTATTTTATAATATTTATCGAATCTAAATTTCAAAAGACTGGTTTTGCTTTCACCGTTGCAAAATTGTTAAAATACACTTTTTTTCAATAAAACAAATGAGAGTCACACTTTATACCAGAAAATTTAGTATTAAACGTCTGTAGTGAATATATTCTCAAATATTGTGACTTTAAATAACGATCTATTCAAATTGTAGCAAAATGTAATTCCCAGTTATGAGTACTCTGTCAATTTACTTATATAAAACATGAATATAACAATTGAAGTATGGCTTAGATGTAAGTGTTCGATAAATGGTTTTTTAGTCAAATATATAATTATATTATATTTCTCATAGGCATGCTCACGTTCAATAGTTTGAATACTCGAAGAGAAATATACCTGGCCACATATTTCTTTCGACTTATCCGAGGCCAAAATGAGAATTCCACCATTCTTGAGAATGTTTATTTGAATGTCCCTGATAATTTTTTGAGAAATCGTGAACATGAGTTGTTTGTTCTTCCAAGGGGTTGAACCAGTCTGCCAATGGGAATGCCACTGAGAATATCTTTACCAATTTTAAACGGCATTGCTTCGGATGTCGACATATTTCATATTGACGTGAGTGAGTTCAGACGAATACTATAATTTATGAATAAAAGTTGATTCTGTCGGAACTCACTCGGTTGACATCTTTGAAAATTTCTAATATGATTGTATAAATTTTTTCTCTCTGTTTTTATGAATACAATGTTTTCATTTTGTTTTTAATTAATTTGTGATTTTTATTATGTTTTACATGTACATATGTATGTATATATATATATATAAATACATGTATTTATATTTTTCAAATGCATGGCGCATTGGCGTCAGCTGGAATGCCATGATTTTTTTTTTTACATAAATAAATAAATTAGTTCTAACGAGAGCGTAAGCTGAAATAGCCATCAAAAAATACATAAAATAATTTCTGTAGAATTACAATACATTGGAATTTTTCTCACCGTATTATAATGGAGTTCTACCAAGTAAATGCCAACTCAATCAATAAACTTTAATTGCTAAGCAAACACTTTTTATAAGAAAATCGATAATTATTTTGTTCACTTACATACATATTTACGTTCACTGAATATGTTTTTTTTCGTGAATTATTATAAATTAAATTGTATTGCACAGATTTAATAAAGTAAGATGCTAGAAGCGATCTTTATCAAAAACACCCACCATCGAAAACTAAAAATATTTTCCAAGCAAGTATTTTTATAGACCATGGCATGGCACAAATACAAGAACGTTTTCCGTTGCACTTAGCGTTGACTTCCGGCTATATATCCTTACAAAGAAATTTTAATGGACTTGCATTCTACATTTAATAGAAGTATTTTAACTGTTTTAAAACCATTTTTTGCGTAGGTAATATTCAATGTAAAATCTCATAATATAATACAAGAAATAATCCGAAATACTACATAGAAATAATCTCAGTGGAATAGACTTTTTCTCTCAATAAAAAAAACAATAAAGTAAATTTCCAAATGCAAATGTGCACACCTGGTATTACGTGACCCAAACTAACAAAGTTTTAGAAACACTGTATTATGCAACAATTGTTATCACTGAGTGGGTGAACATTATTAATTGAAAGAATCCCGTCTTTGTTAATCTTAAAGCATTGCATCGAGCAATATAATCAAATTAATAAACGATTAATTCACTTGTACATATCTTGTTAAGTCAGCTATTGTAGTGTAATAGCTTGCGTGATGAATCTACAACACTGGTAACACTACAACTAGTATAAGATACTTCATATATTGTGTTATGATATTAAAAAAAACTAATTTACTTTTAAATGTTAATTAGTTCTTGTTATAAAACCTCCTGTTATTTCGAAACCTACCGATCTTTCAATTGCTTGCTAATGAGAATATTTTTTTCAATTAAGACTAGTTATGATTATCATATTAAATTCAGATCAATATAAATATAGCTAAGCTTATTGGTACTTATAATATAACATTTTTTTTCCAATCCTAAGCATATGGACTCTTAATGGAATTTATCTCACCCGAAGATTCTATCATGACCTGCTTGTTACTCAGTTGCCCAGCCTTTCTTTTTAAATGAGAGAAGGTATAGAAATATAGGACTTGGACAGGACTAGAAGTTAGCTAACAACTCTTGCTACAAACCGTATTTAGGATCAGATAGTATGGAAAGAAATTTAAGATAACACTGATATTCATATCTTCAAGCATAAAATAATTCGATTAAAAAATAAAATAAGATCCCGTGAGTTTTGAAATCAAAGGCAATGACGTTGACACTCGACCACGTACCAGATTTGTAAATATAAGTATAAATATAAACTTTTAATATCTACTTAGAATACTTCATGACTTATTAATGCTTTTGATTGCCTGAAGACGCCATAATAAAAACTAGGGTCGTACGTGACTTAATATACCAACTATTCAAATTTGACTTCGAAATTCTATCAAGCACTTTCCGATGATATCTTTGATTAATATTTATGTAATTTATCTTATTTGTGTGGAGTGAAGTATGGGCTTACCAAATCATACATTAATTATTATGAGTTCATCAAACTCGTTTGACATTTAAAAATGTATTTTGGTGAATATTACACACGTGGGATGGTATTTTGATCAATTATAAATAAACATAAAACAACAATACTTTCCTTGAATAAAACGCGTCGGATTTTAGAAAAATTCAACGATAGTTTATGTTTTATGGCATTGAAAGTAAAAATAACAATTCCAAGTAGATTATGTCAACAGTGAAGGAAGTAAAATGATTCAGTTTATCGACAAAAGATTGCGCTGTTTCCATTTCTTTCCTACTTCTAACTATTGTGAAAAAATTATTTAGCACTCGCAGGTGGATTTTCAATTTGGAGAAACCAATATTTAATAGATAAAAGTAACTGTGTTGATAGTATGTTTTATGCAAATTCATACGGTATGGATCAACTTTGAATAGTTAAAAAAAAAATAAAGTAATTTGATTATGTTCTGTCATAATAAATTATACATATCATTTTAGTTTCATAATTAAAATCTATTAATTGGAAATAAAAGCAAATTATAGTTATGTAACTTGTGTATTTTGTAACACATATTGAGATGTATTATTATATACTACCAATGCGCAATCGATAAAATTAAAAAAGTAATCACGAACTATTTATTACTCAACTTCTTTCCAAAGTTAATTGAGATGAACCTATGTTTGGCTATAATAATAGCATTAAATATTTAAAATTTTCTAACTGAGATCATATTTACAATTTGATAAACGATTGAATCTAGGTAAATACCCATTTGCAATACCGTGGGATGTCAAAACAATTTGAGGCCAAGTGCATAGAAATTTCTATTACTATTCCATTTCTAAGACAGAATGTAATATTGATGTTAAGTTGATTTTCTATGGGTTATATTATTGGTATTGGCAAGCATGCAAACTTGCCAAGATTTTTGTAATGTAATAATAGATTTAAGTAACTGCAAAGTCATTCAATAACAGTGTTCATGTAGGAAGTTTGCATATTAATAAATCAAAGGATAATGTTTTATTAAAATAATAAAATATAGAGATTTCTTTCCTTTCAATCAAATTATTTTGTCTACTCACACCATTCTATGCTTAATTTTTCTTATAAATGAATTGAAGCAACTTACTTCTTATGGATAAAAGATACTCTAGCAAAAATACACTTAAGCTATGCGCTAGAAATCAGTTTCTATTGCTCATATACAGAACGTTTTATTACACGGTTGGCACAAGTTTTAAAGGCAAAGGTGTTTTTCAATGATTTTTGAGAAACATATGAATATTTTTAAATTGTAATACGGTATATTATCAAGACGATATACATACATCTAATCGTTAATTATATTTTCTGAGGGAAAGTGCATCTTATACATCGTTAGAATCGTAAATAATATATGATCAATAAAACAAAACATAATTTTTTCACACACATAAGTTTTGACAAGATAAGTTTCGATAGAAATGGCAATTTAACTGATATTAAATTTGAATTGTTTGAATTTTGTGCTTTTCCATGAGTTTTTCGCTAACGAGCCGGGTTTCGCCTTTTGGCATCATCAGGCATTTCTGACAGCGACAAAACTCATGAAAAGTACAAAATTCAAACAATTAAATTTGGTATTGAAAATCCATCAAGCATCTTCAGTCGAAATCCTTAATTAACTGATATTTGTTTATAAAAGACGTGTATCAAAACAACAACCTATTCACGATAAGTGTAAGAGCTTTATAAATTTATAATTGAGAAGTTCTTTGAAACAATCAGAAAGTTCGCGTACTCATCTCATTCAATCATTTTATTATTACAATCACCTATAAGCCCGCATGTTTAAATGTAGTTTAAATCATCAATAAATACCAATATATCTGCATTCTCATTATCTTGGCAGGATGTTGAATGCTTAATGCGATGTTTTGCAGGGTCAACGCATTCAAAATAAATACCCAACATGCAGAATTATAAATTATTAAATTAGCATGTGAAAATAAACGCTAGCATCCTCAATAAAGCAACACTTTTTTCATATCTTTACGAAACGAACAAATTATTTACATAACCTCAATTCAATATTAAATATTATACTAAATACGTACTCAAGAAACGGTATTAGCGTGTCAAGATCTACGAACAGCGACCTATTAATACCGATATGTTTTCCGTTAAATATTCTTGTATACCTTCAGCATAACTTATCCCAGATAGGGGAAAATATATTCAATAATATTCAGTAAACTCTTTAAAATGATTTGCTTATATCACCTTATCTATACACGATAAACGGAAAATATTTATATTTGAAATGAAATATTTTAAAAAGTAGGGTCCGGTCCGGTCCGTGGTGCTAGTGGTCAACGATGTTGGCTTGCGTGCCGGCCGGTTTCGATTCCCGGTACGAGCAGATTTTTTCAGTCGATCTGTTCAAAGGCATGAGCGTTTGTGTTGTTGAAAATCCTTTCCCACCTTTCCTATACTAAAAAGCGACGCACAGCAAAGAGGGATTTACTAAACACTAGTCCTTTCCTAGTCCTTGAAACCTTCCCATCCCCTACTCTCTTCGAAAAAGAGAGGTTGAGCAACTGAGTAACTAGCAGTTCTCGCAGAAAAATATATATTGAGATAAACTCCGTTAGGAGTCCATATGCTCCAAGTTGGCAGCGGACATGTTCAAAAAAATAAAAAATAAATATTAAATACTTAATATATTTATAATATTTGCTCGGTTTCCATCATTTGATGAATCGTATAATTGCGAGGCTACCAAGAATAGTTTAAAATTATACAAAAAAATAAGAATGTATGCAATTGAATTATTATCTTTTATCAACTAATTTAATATATTAACACTTCCCATTATTTTTTAACATAAAATTCAAAGCCAATAAAATAAGTCACTTTTTAATATTTAGCTATTTTTTATAAAATATCTGACATATCGTATAATATGTACAACTTAATTCAAATAACAAATAAGGACGTATGATTTTTGGACATTCGTATGCATAGAGTACATTGACACAGTTTTTTTCTCAGTGTGCCAAATTCTCCATAAACGTCCATAAATTCAATATTTAAATACGAAGCTTCTTAAAATTTGTCATCATTGAAACATTATTGTTTATTGTTTATTTTTTATTACGAAAACAACTTGTACAGTAATCTCAATTTAATGACTATCGCTATTAAATAAATAAAAATTACCCAATAACGTATTTGAAAAATCAAATTATGGCATCACCTTTTTTCTCTTCGATGCATTTTGAATATTAATAAACGTTCAAACTGAGAAGAATCATTTTAATTATACGGTTAGTAAATTAACTTCTTTGATTTAAGAAGTATATTCAACTCGCTTACGTAATAATATTATTAGAGTCACATGTCAGATTACAATGATTGCAAGAGATGTTGCCATAGTAACAAAAAAACTCAACTATTTTTATTTTGATGCGCTATCAACGTTTCAATTTCACGAAAAATATGTATAACTATAATTAATAGCTTACGCAGTGTTTCTCAACGGTCATCAAACCGGTGCCGATATATAAAAATATGTGCAACTGACATGCATGCATTCTTTTCTAATAAATAATATTCATCTTAATTATCACCATCGTAATATTTTTTTAAATCTCAGGAGCAGTGACTAGATACTCCAATTCGAGTATCGAGTACTCGATACTCGAGTATACTCGTCTCTTTTTATGGTACTCGATACTCGAGTAATTTGAAAAATACTCGAGTAATACTCGCTATTTATAAATAATGATTTTTTCAAGCAGAGGACAACACATCTTGATAGAACTATTGAATCTATTGTTAACTTTTAAGTCGACGTCCACAGTATAGATCAGGCATGGGCAACCTTTCTTAGGTCTGGGGCCAAATTATCATTTTGTCTCCGAGTGAAGGGCCGGACCAAATTATGAAACGTAAAAAAGTAATATTTAATTCAATAAAACACAATGTTACTACTTATATATTTTTTTATTTACCTCCATAAGAATTATATGTGATGTTTGTGTGAGCTGATGGACTAGGAAAATGGTTTTTAAAAATTATCATCCCTCTCTGGAACTATTAATTTCTTTCTTATTTACTTTGCTGAGATGAATCAGGGCCGGATAAAATAGCTCGGAGGGCCGGTGTTTGCCCATGTGTGGTATAGATAGAGTTTTTTTCTACTGCAGGAATAAAAAAACAAAGCTTCGAACCAAATTAAAATTTGAGACGTTTAATTCTCTACTATTTTCGAAATATGTATATGTCTCATAAATTGAAATAAATGTATTGATGCAATTAAATTATCTTATTTATTTATCAGCTATTTATATGCACAAATTTGAATTAACAGTGTATATTTTGGTACATCTGAAACTACTCGAGTATACTCGAGTACTCGAGTATTTTGAATTTTACTACTCGATACTCGAGTAGTTAAGATGTCGAGTAATTGGAGTCCCTAGCAGTGACGCTCGTCGATAAAGAACCTCTCCTGATCTTTATAAAACTACATGTAAAGTACAGCAACATTTATTTTATTTATTCAATATACTGCTTTCCAACCAAGAAATGACTGACAGTTTACAGTAATTTAAACATAAAAAATGGACATTTATGTAAAAAATAACAAAATACGACCTAAATTGTAAATTTTCTGATAACGGCCTGCAAAATATGCATGCTTTTTTTAGCGTTGTACGTAGTTAACGCAGGTGTTCACAGATTGTGAAACACTGACATCAACCATAAAGATCTTTTTAAATAATCAAATAAATACTTCTTCTTGTATATTTAAAATGCATGACTCGTAGAAACAAATTAAATCTGGAAATTAAATTAGGAACAGACTATTAAAAAATGTAAATTCGTAAGAAATTTTAGAATAATGAAGTGTGGTTTGTCTTTTTTATGCACATCACTATCAATGAATGCTAAAGGATAATCTCACATTCACTTCCCGAACGTTGCTAATTTCAGGTCAAATTAAACCAATATGTTAATTGGTTGATATATAAGATCTTATATACAACTAGTATTGCTACCCGGCGTCGCTCGGACTAAGCGACCAATAATTATTTAATGTTATATCATTCGACATAATTATATCACAAAATCTAACATCCAAAATAGAGTTAAAATAAAATCACAAACTTTATTTAATTTGATGACAGCCCCATTCTCGCCCATTAAAATGTCCAAATTCAAGGAAAAAATCTAATTTGCTGTCAAAGAAAGTTCAAATAATACCTTCACGTAAATAATAAACATTATTATTTTAATAATAGCCGGGAAAAATTTGGTAGAAGACTAATTTATTACATTTTGACTAAATGTCTTCGCCGATAAAAATTCAAACATATTTTCTTTCATATCCGTTTTTATGGCAACTTAATGACCAACAATGGAAAAGGGAATTACAGACATACATACACACATACGCCGTTTCGGTTTTATATATAAGATAATTTGAAAATTAAACATGTTACCTAGTTTGCATACCGAAATGCAATATGAAAAGACATAAATCTTACTCATAAGCTTAACGATAGAAAAGATTTTTCTAAGGGTATCTCGTAAATATTTTTTTGAAAATAAAACAGTTTTAATTATACCTACTGTAATGAAGCTTCAATGGTAATCTAGATACTGGAAAATCATTGAATTTACAATCAATATTGGAGACAAGACTTTTTTTTCACTGTTTTAATGAATTAATATTACTCAATAACTAAATCATTTTGACACCACTTTATTCGCCTAATTATTTAAATAATGAATGTTTCTACTGCGTTCACTTAAAAAGAGACCTATAATGTTAGCATACAATCCATATATTGTAAGGAATATTATCGAAAAATATACTGAAATTACCTTTTGATTAATAATTAAGTTGCATTTTCTATAATGCACCTGCAATTTTCATACAATTGTATATCCATAATGGGTTGAAGTTGGCGTGATTGCCCACATACCACTGCCTTAAGAAAAGTAGTTCGCTTTTGTATAAGCCTGTTCCTAATGGCTCAAAATATAATCTATTGGCTGCAATAATCACACTTCTATTCAAACTCATATATTCAAAGATTTGTCAATATGCAAGGTTTTATTTCATTATTTTGTGTCATAAAATAAAACATATATCTTCATATATCAGAGAATAAAAGGATGAATTTTTTTACTCAAATAATTTTCAAATTGAATTGTTTCTGTTAAAAAATAAACATTCAGAGAGCTATCAGTTTGAAAGTTTTATAGGAAATAAATCACTGTTTTTTTTTATTCTGTTGTAATCTTGTCTGCTCCCAGTATGGCCTTTTTATATAGTTAACTTTAATAGAAGTAATTTTACGGGAAATTTTCATCACTCGTTTATTACTAAGAAATCAAAACAAGATATATTTAAAAAAAAAAAAACAATTAAGACATACTTTTCAATTACGTGATACAGAATAATTTAGTGTTTTATTTGTCAACTTTTTCCACCATTTCTATTTATATTGTCGTATCCAAACGGCAGCTATTTTACAAGACGTGGTTATTATTCAATCTTTAAACTTTTCTCAGAAAAGGTAAGAATAGAAGGATGTTATTATAAAAGTATTGGTAAATTATGGATATATGGCCACGGGACAGAATCCCAATTCTCTCGAGCTAAGCTCAAAAAATTTATACATACTGGCTGATAATTTTATGTTTTGACTTTACTCTTTGAGTTCCTGTGGATTATTATAAAATGTGTAATCAAAATGATTAATTCTGAAGAATATTACTGATTATTGTATGAGTTCTAAAAGAAGAATTTGTTTTTTAATATTAGCCTATAATAAAATTATTCTTTTTATTTTAAACAAATAATAAACTTATGTGACTGTCTCTATCTGTATAATATTATTATTTGTGTAGTTTGTGGTTGCATTTTTGCTCTTGTAAATTAAAACAACTCGATTTCATACTTATTGCGAAGTATTCTTTAGGATCTTCTATTATAATAAATTTAAAAATTAAAGACGAAAAATTACTTACATTCTTTTCATTTAATGTGCTTATTTTTCATAAATCTTTACAAAAATTCTGTCCCGTGACCATATATCCATAATTTACCAAAGTATTCTTAGTTAGATAATCATGCTCGCGACGCCCTGTTTTAAGGATCAGATATGTACGAGAGAATTTCAACATCACATTTATCTATACGCTTTAACATAAATCCATAATTCTCTATTGTTTGGAATATATAATAAACTTATGAATTCGTATTTACTTCAAACTGTCAAATGAAATATGGCTTGATTTCTCAGTACTACTTCCACAAACATTGAATAAACTGAATAATAAGCAGGACCAGTTTAGCTCATCGCGATCATTTTCAACAGATAAACTTGATATTAATACAGAGTAATCTAAGTGAAATTAATTGCGTGAAAACTAGTGATAAGATTTAATAAATAAAACAATAATACATTAATAAAAAGTGAATGCTCATACGTAATTAAAATTTAACGACTTTCTCAACTAAATGGACCCTAATCACGAATCATAAATTGGCTATACTTTTCAAAAATATTTTAATAATTCTTTTCTACAACTCTTCAGACTTCACTTAACTATCATTAATTGCGTGTCAGGCACATATTACTACATTTGCGTTTGTATGAAACTGTTAAGAAACTATTTATACGATTGCATATTTTGTATTTTTAGTGTTGAAAAAAAATCTATAATTGCTGCTTCGCTCTCATTTCTAGGTATAAACAAAGTATTAAAGAACTCTAACATTTGAATATTAATACATTTTCGCAACGAATTTTCGATAATGCGCATAATTGAATATACTAGAACCGTTATAATTCTGAATATATAATTAACCTTCATTGTTTTATCTACTAAATCTGCAAAATGAATAATGACTCGATGTTTTTTACCTTTATAAATATTTTAATATATTAAACACATTTTTTAGACAACTTCAGAACCGGTTTCACTCAGCCAAAGCATTATCAACTTACTATAATACTCGGGACATAAAATATAGAACCAAAAATAAATCTTTTCATCTATATTAATTAACAATGCTTTTCTATCAAAATATATGTTTTGAAAATGTTACATATTTCTGAATAATTAGGGTGCTACTTTTCGATACGTATTCATATAAAGATACATAGATATCAAGAATTGTTATAAAACAGAACCACCGCTAATCCATATGTTTAGATATTTAAAAACAGATATTCTAAAAAATAGTCTAGATTATATTTTTATCAGCGCATTATTCTACTACTTGCATTTATTGTTTATATGATGTAAGTTTATTTTGAATCTCATTACAATTGGTATGCATCAGAATAAATTTTATAAAACCATTTAAAATAAGTTAATGTTTCACATGACAATACTTACTTTTAACGTATAAAATCAGATTATATAATATGTAATAAATGCAATTCTGCAGTATGGAAAATTGAGACTAATGCTTAAATAATTATTCTACGGCAAATCAGATATTGCATTATGATCGTAATTTAAACTAGTTTGTATAATAAAACATTTGGCGCAGAGTTGTACTTGGAATATAATTTTAGTTCATGATTTGATTTACGCGAAAACAATTATACATCTAGCTATATTATCAAAATATTATTTTTATAAGGTTGGCATAAATATGACTGTCAACGTTTTATTACGTTGTGTTCAGTCACTGTTCCAAATTTTAAAAAAAAGTCGGTGAGCGTTGTGACTTATTATAATACTATATTATCCCCTATTCAAAGTGATCCAATTTGCATGCTTAAAAGTTTCCAACAAAACGGTATACCACACATATGTATGTAGTTACAAAAATCATGTCAACTATGTATATATACAAATAAATGTTTGTCCCGAATGCATCCCGAAACCGTTCATAATATGCGATAAAACTTTGGTGATTTGCTGTGTGGACACCCAAGAAAGTTTTTACGTTCCTATACCGTTCATCCGATTGCGATAAAATTTTTGTTTAGATGTCCACAAAGGTTTTTTAGCTATATATATATATATTTATAATTATGATTGTTGGTTTGTCCAGTATGCGTTCCTATACCGATCAACAGATTGCGATAAAACTTTGGTGATTTGTTGTGTGGACGGCCACGAAAGTTTTTTTATTACCTGTATACATCTTTATTTTGTATCCAAAAGCACTTTAGTTAACAGAATTTAAAAAAAACTCTTTCTTTGGTGACATTGCAACGCATCCTGGGTACTCGCTAGTTATATAAAAGAATAAATACATATTGTTCAATGTTTCTAATTAAAAGTGTGGTGTCGCCAACTTCACGGGCCCCTGCCCCATTACACCACTATTCGCGGGAAGTATAATGCAATAAAATAAGAGAAGGAGCTTTTGTTAGGTGGAATGGTCAGATTTTTAATACCAGTGGATACATATTCTTGATAGTTTTTAAACGTCAATTTGCATGGTAACAAATAAACGTGAAGGCAAACTGGGAGAATGGTCAATGATAACAAAGAATTTCTAATACTATGAGCTTCTAAATAAAATACATACTGTAGCTATTTGAAATTCAACAATTATTTTTACTGTTTTATGACTATAAAATACTACAATCAATTAAGTATCTCGAATATCGAATATAATAAGATAGCTCGACTCTCTTAAGACATAAAAGCACAGCCACAAGAGATGTTGGCTAAAAAAAATCAAGAACAAAATTATCGATAAAAATATTTAAAACTATATTTATATGTATGTATGTACATACAAATACATAATCACTTGTAACCTTTTTATCAATCTGAAACCTTTATTTAAATTTTGGACGGAGAGCTTTTAAGGACTTAGCCTGCATACAAAAACAGTGAGATTCTTTATTTAATTGTCATTTAAAAACGAAATCCAATTGTTACATTATTTATTGATATTTTCTTGCTATTAATTGTACGGGGAGAGTTGCTTTTAGATATCAAAAATATTATGATCTTATGATTATCATCTATAAACCGTAAAGGAAAAAAATATATAATTATCAATGTTAAACGCATGAAACACAAGTTGAGTTATCAGGAAATTAATATTTTTATTTAAATCACTGTTACTTTCAGATAACGATTTCAACAACGAACCTCAGCTTTGAATTGAAGTAGGTAAATTATGAATAAATTTGTTCTTTTTTAAAATTTACGATAAAATAACTATACCGTCAAAAAAATATATCTTGGCAAAATAAAACATAATCGTAGAATTGCTAAGATAGAATTAACTTGTTTAAAATACTAGTAGAAGCAACGTACACAGTGTTGCGGACTACTAACCAATAGCATGGATAATTGAACATTAAAAATGGTAAATAATATGAGATATAAGTATCTGCATTTATTGTATGCATGATTATTACATCCGTTGTGTTTTATGCATATCTGTTATATTGTAAGTTTCAATTGTTAAAACAACAATTTTTTTTTCATCTTCGTTATAAAATGTATTTATCAAATTGCAATTGGAACGCTTTTTATGCTGCTTGAGCTTGTTCTAATTCCATACGTTATGATAAAGCACAAAATTATTTATTATTATTTACAAGCGTGGCTTGCTTTTATGCTTCATACTATAATAGAAATAAACTATTACACTACTAAATTGTTGATTTGGTGTACGACTTTTTTTCTTACTTGACAATTGGAATTGAAAATTTTAAAATAGATTTTTGTTCGAATAAAGTTTAAAGTTTTAGTTTGCATTCTGGACCACCCGGGAGTGATTCCCGGTACGAGTGGATTTTTTCAGTCAACAAATCTATTCAAAGGCATGGGTGTTTGTGTTGTTGAAAATCTTTTCGCACCTTTCGGATTCCAAAGAGCGACGCATAGTGACAGCGATTAGCTTATCACTAGTCGTCGTATCCTTTCCATCCCTACTTTCTTCAAAAAAGATAGGTTGAGCAACTGAGTAACAATCAGTTCTCGTAGAAAAACTTATGTTGAGATAAACTCCGTGATGAGTCCATATGCACCAATATAGGAGCGGACATGGTTAAAAATAAAAATGAATTTAAAAAATGCCATAAAATTTACCTGGTCTCAAATGACAATCTTTCCACTATTGTGAACTTATCCAAGTGTGAACGTATGCATAAAAAATTAATTATTATAATTCGCATATTGTAATCAACGTGCCGCAGTGTCCATAAAAGGAATAAAGTTTTCATTTATCATACAGAAAGTAAATATTGAACCAATTAATTTTATACAAATCGTCATAATAAACTTTCATTCATTGGTATATAAAAAAAATATATTTCAATTCCCAAATAGATATATAAAAGCTACAAATATTGTAAATCATCTATTATAGCTATAAGGCCTACTTCACGGAAAGATTTGAATGTTATGTTACTGAATGCACAGATCTAGTCTTTATTTGGTAGTGTTTTAATAGAATCACAATGAATAAACTTAATAGCATAATTATAATAACATATAAAGAAGAAGGTGAGCTAACCGACGAATATAAACTTTTATAAACGTAAATTTAGTAATTTGTAAAAAAAATGAAGATGCAATAATATTTTTATGGCATTTTTACAATCGTATAATATTTTATTATTTTGGGTTGCTCATCTGGTTGTATAAATTAATATGTTTCTCTTTTAAGAAGACACCTAGTAACGTAAATTATTTCGAATACATGAAAAATCATAAGATATCAACTAGTGGTTTCAATAATTGCAATAATTATTATTGCTAATAATAGGCAAGCTGATAATCTTAAATGTATCAAGGAAACATTATTTTTTATGCATCTATTATTTTCTACACAACGTTACTATTATAAACTCGAAAACATGGTCAATTATCAACTTTGGTATTATTATATCATAAAAAAAAAACACCAATTTCAATCTTTACTACAGTCATCATCAATAATTATATTATTGAAAAAAATCAAAACAACAACCATAAACAATTTATACCAGTAATCCATTTTCTGTTTCGATTGGTTTATAAACTCCGATAATCGTAAATAAAGTCAAATAGTGTTTCAATCAAATAAAATGTTAAATTATTCAGTAAAATGTAGTACATATGCTCTACATCAGTGGTTCTCATGTGCGGCCACCAGAAGCTTCATAGTTAATATTGATATTAAGTTAATTTGTCAACAAAGCCACTGAAAATTAAATATTTTGTATGCATTGCATTGTGCATCAAGAATTTCTTGTTAGAAATAACTCAACACATACATGTTCATGTCTTTTGGAAAAAGATGCTTCTAATGCGGCCACAGACAAATTTTACGTAAGAACCACTGCTCAAAAGACAAATTTCCGTAGTACCAAAACGGCGTATGATGTCTGTGGGTCTGTAATTCCCTTGCTGCCATAAAAACGAATATAAAAGAAAATATGTTTGAATTCTTATCGTAAGAACCACTGTACTCTTCCTAAATTAATGTTTATTATTTACGTAAAGGTATTATTTGACATTTATATTATATATACACAATAAAATATATCAAACAAATGTCTTGATTCATTTCATAATGATAAATGACTTCATCACGATTTTTTACGTTAGTCATTCATAAAACCCTTTGAATAAAAACAAATACGAAAGTCGTTATTTAAAAATAACACCTAATAATTTAATCAGTGAAGTGAAAATCAACATAGAACTTTCTGTTGATAACGGTGAATAAAATAATTATATACTCTCTTATAATTAAATTCATAATATCACTTTTAGTCAATGCGTCTATTTTGCAAAGTCACGCAAACTCTTCAGATTGCTCACATTTCATCTCAATGGTTTGCGGTTAAATATAAACGCAATAATTTTAATTAATCTGTCAAGATATGATGTGCATTTCAAAAACAAGTTTCCAGATTATGATTATTGTTATCTTTCAGTAGGTGGTGCGTGTGTTGTACCATAGACAAATGTCAAACGGCAAATGTCATAGATACCGATCAATGTTAGTGAAATTTAGTTGAAATTATTTATCTAAAATATTGTGCATCCGAAGGCACATCTATAAACACAAACACTTTCTTTCTTTGAGAGGCACTGAAATGCTTGCCGAGTACTGGCTAGTTAATTAATAAAATCTACGAAGATGTTAATGGTTTTTTAGAAACAAATCCATAACTTAGATCAAGACTGGTGGATTCAACCCGTTGGATTAGTGAAAAATTATCATAGAGCGTTTTTTGAGTAACAGGACCTTTGTTGGTAAACACGTTAATAAACATTCTAAGCATATGTCAACGCGAGGATTTTCCGTGATAGAAGAATCGATGAAAAAAGTATACCAGCGTGCCGTTAATGTCCCAGAAACTTTTGTTGTTTTCTTTATGGATGTGCACCGGCTGACTATTGATCAGTTTTTATAGTATACATAACAATTACAACAATTAATGATTTTGACTATAAGTGCTTGATAAAATAACATTAAGATATTAGTAAGATAATTGCGTTTACCAACAATCATATAATACTTATCTTGTTGATTCAATTCGACATAACAATACAAAAATTGTGTACCTAATCGTTGTCATAATCCAGAAGTTGAATTCCAGAATGTCAACTGATACCTATGCTGTTATATTAATTCAAATGCAAGAGTATTTGTGTCAATCGTTTGAAAAACTGACGGTGATTTGCTTCTAAACAATCCTCCATAACTCTTCCAATATCCATCATTAGCTTTATTTATTTATTGGCAAAAAACTATTAAAAATACATGGCATTACAGCAAGCGCCAATGCGCCATGCATTTGAGAAATTAATAAAGATTACATAAAATATTACACAAAAATAAGAAACAGAACAGAAACATATTATTTACATAAGAAAACATAATTTTTAAACAAAGCATCAAGTTCACTGCCGAAGATGTCAACATCAATAGGCAGCGCATTTATCAGCCGAATAGCCCTTGCAACTGGAGATTCAAAAGACCTACGTGACAAACAAGTTTTGACAAAGAAAATTGATTTGTCTTTGTTACGACCACGTAGGTAAAAGCTGGGAGCATGCAAATTTAAATTTTCAAGGATGTCAGGGTTATCAACTTGGCCCCGAAGAAGAAGAGAAAAATGTTTTAATATTGCAATTAGTCTTCGAGCTTCAAGTGAGACAGCATTCCTAAAAGAAACTTGGTTGGATAATATTCCATTAATGAATTGTCATACGGAAAATAGTTGAATTTTTTGAAATAATAATAACGCAGAAATTTTTTATGAACTCGCTCCAGTTGCGACTTAAATTTAAATTCATATGGACCCTTTATGCTTTATGCTTTATGCTTTGACATACTTGATTTAGTGAATGAATATCTACAGTTTGTTTTGAATTTTGTAGATTGCTATGAGTTTTGTCAGTAATAACCCGAGTTTCTCCTTTCGACATTTGCCTTAAGATGCATTTTAATCGCACGAATAAATACTGAACATATTTATGGACTGTTTTTTTCAGTGACTTTAACTACAATAGATACTTTTTTTGAAGCATCTAAAAAAGGGCTGCTTTTACATGAACCTATTGTGATTCAGTTGCTTAATTTTTCATTTTCGACGACAGTTAATATTAAAAAAATAGATTCCAAAAAGACTATTAGTAAGTTAACACCTCTTACAACGAGGGAGTGTACAATCTCTGAGATCAATGTCATTGAACACAGCTAGAGATATTGTTGAAAAATCAATTAATGAAATTAATAGTCTGTAACGGAATTCGAGCCGAATTCTGAAAGGACCGAAATACTGCAAAAATAAGACAAATAAAAATTTCGATTCAAACAGTTTGCTGTTTATTCCCGCCAAAAGTTTCAGAGTGGAATGAAAGTTTTTCAAACGTCTCAGTACTATTATTTGATCTTAGACAGGTTAATTAAACTTATTCAATGGAACAATATATTACCTACATAATTATTGAGTACTGATAAATTAACAGTAAAGTTTAGATAGACTGTCATGTTTATTTTATGTACATAGATTGAAACATGTCATAATTATTATGTTTCAAGAAAAGATATATCTTTAATCGTTAATGAATATACAGCAGCTCAATTAGAGTATAGTTTCGTAACTTGTTGAAATTATAAAATGTGTGTAATACACTAATAGATTGTGTTAACTCTTTAGATGCGGCGGGCTATTTCGCAAAAGTCTGCGAAAAGTGTCAATAATACACGAAAAAATAAAGTATTTGTATTTAATATGTTAATGATAAATTACCATTGTATACATGTAGACACATCTATATATTTTTTTAGATTATTTTATATTTTTATCATTATTAGAAATATAACATTTTTTTCCTTGCATTTTTCAAATCTTTGATGAATGTTTATTTTTGATGTTATCGTGTACAGTATATGCAATATTGCAATTAGACATACAATTTGTGATATAAATAAAATAAATATTCATTTTCAGTGAAAGCTTTCTTTTTTATTCGACTTACGAAATGATATGCCGATATATCGGCATACCGCACCTAAAGGGTAAATGGTACCAACTTGAATTTCTTCGAAATTACGTTCATTTGTTTCAAAACTTTCAGCCATAAATGCAATCAGAGCCTAGAACGAGAACAATGGAGATCCTTTTCTAAATCACGCCAGCCGATCGTAAAATATTGCATGAAAAAAGTGTCCCATTACGCTTGGACAAAACCACCCAAAAAAATGTAGTGGCCACTATTTTCAATGTTAGACTTATTGGTGCTAGAGACAAGGGTTTTCTACATGACGACGACTATAATTCATATCCGTATAGTGATCGATCAGTTTTTTTATGGCCCGTGCTATATATTGGCACACCGCACTCATGATACATAAAATGATATGCCGATATATCGGCATCCCGCACCTAAAGGGTTAATATCACAAGTTTTCCATGAACAGTATTTGCAAATACTCTAATAACTCTTCTGAATTTCTATTATATCAATTCAACAGCAAACAACTCTCGTTGTTCTAAATCGACTGCACAAATTTTCAATCTTCAATGTTATCTTTTGATCTGATTCATTCAGAGTGACTTAAAAACCAATCTTCTTCTCTCGTCGCTTATTTTTAATAACTAACCGTCTACCTTGATATTGGTACACATTGTTTTGTGATACTTTTAAAACAATACCAAAAGAAATCATGGAGGTAATTATATGGAAAATACTATTCGTAATTGTTATTTGTTTTGCAGACATTATATTAATGTTATCATTGAGCTAAGAGTACTTAAACCTATACATATTGTTTAGTGACACAGACAATGCCATAATTGATATTTTTATCTAGAAGACAACACTTTCACTTCGTTCTTATTGTTTGACCTCAGACAAGGTGTTAAAAAAAGAGTAGCAAATAACAGCAGCTAATATTTATTTCAATATTCAATAAACAAAGCATTCTTAAATGTGCCGCTATCTGAATTTGAACACTTCATTCTAATAATATTTTTTATTTATACATTGATTTTCGGTAAACTTTTATTACAGCTATAAAATATCTAGAGTACTAATTTGAAATGTGTTTGTACATATGTCAGGCTGGATCAAATTTTAATAATTAATAAATATTTAATTAATTGCTCGGTCCGTGGTGCAGTAGTCAACGCCGTTGGCTACCATGTCGGACCGCCTGGGTTCGATTCCCGGTATGAGCAGATTTTTTCAGTCGATAAATCGATTCTGCTAGAATGCAATTAGTGTGTATGTTGCTAAATCCCTTCCCACCTTTCCGATCCCAAGAGCGACGCATAGTGACAGTGATTAGCTTACCACTAGTCCTCGTATCCTTTCCATCCTTACTCTGTTCTAAAAAAAAGAGGCTAAACAGTTGCTGCGTAACAAGCATTTCTTGTAGAAAAAAAATAATATATGTGTTGAGATAAACTCCATGAAGAGTCCATATGCTCCAAGCTGGGAGAGGACATGGTAAATAAAATATAAATAGCTTTATAGACATAATAATATGGCTACGATAAGACTGGTTATCTCTCTCGCTCCGCCCCGTTTTAACGATCGGGTGTGACTTTCAATTTCAATACATTTTTGCTTACCCATATATAAAATTTGTAAACCATCAAATGTCACTATATGTTAACATAATACAGTAGTTTATTTTGGGCAGTTCAAGCTTATCCGTCAATTTGAAGAAATAGAGAAGGAATTGGGGAAAACTATTAATAACCAAGTAACGACTAAGCTCAAAATTGTATTTACGTGTCCCAAATTTGGATCAATAGATTTTAAGTATACGATCACATATTTTTGTTTGTGTAGTACAACAGTATGGTAATTTTACTATGACAAGTAATTGTACCGTTAATTTAAAAACTTGAAACGAAAAGTGTCATTCACTGGTAGAATGCGTGCAGTGGTGGCGGTTCTTCTTAATAATGATTTGTCAGAGAGGGCTAATATGTATCAAAAAATTTACATACATACATATATATGTAGTAAACTCAAAACATTATATGGTTTTTATTCAATGTGTAATTTTTTCGAATGGTTTTTATTTAACTTTTAAGGTGTTCACTGTCAATACTAGGTGGAATGGCATTATAATAAAAATAATAAAACATTTTTAGTATTTATACGCCATGAGCGAAACCGGTCCTGAGCCAATAAAATTTATGTGAAATAAGTACTAAAAATGTTTTATGGTTTTTATTTCTTAAAGTGTCTGTATAAAACGCTTCAATCCATCTATCTTTTAAATGTTTATATCTATTTTAAGTAATTAAATTTAAGTTCTTCAGTCATAAAATGGCGATGCCACTCGGAAGATCTTTAACGATTTTAAGCGGTATTGCTTCAAATGTTGAAATATTCCACGTTGGCGTGAGTGAGTTCAGACGAGTACCATTTAGTATGTATTATAAATACATAGTTGATTTTGTCGGAACTCACTCGGTTGACTTCTGCCAATTTCCAATGTTATGAATGAATTGTTTTTTATTATTTGTAGTTTTTTTTTTCATTCTATGTTTGTAATCATTTTTCACATTTCAAAATCCACAATCTTATTTTGACTTTAGTGACGTATTCATATCACGTGGACACATGACCAGTCAACACAAGATAAGTCAACACATATATGATGTGTTCAGTTGTATTGTATTGTTGTCACGGAACCGTTTGTATAAATATAAATAATTTCAGTAGTAAAAGAGTCAGAAAAAAAGTAATTTAATTAATTCATTTATTTTATGAAGTTAGAATTGAAAATTATATACATATAATAAAATAGTCAACGATGCGTTAACTGTTGCTCTCTTATTGGTTGTAGAGTTGATAGTACGGCACAGAATGGATCGAGATTTTTTTTTTTTTTTAATTTTTGACTTTTAATATTGCATCTGACTGCACGCCACTGAAATCGTCCACGGTCAAAATACAACTAGGTCAATGGCGAAGAAAGAAAGTTGAAGGCCGGAGACATTAGCGTGACTACTCACTCTCGGAATTTTTCCAAACCAATTCAGACTATTTGTCGATCGACTACTTCGTGAAAAGTCAAGTTAAATTATATTATACATGAATAAACAACTTTGATATGAAAGAAAATCCAATGTCATTTTTATTTATTTATTTACTGGCAAAAAATAATATAAAGTAAATGGCATTACAGCAAGCGCCAATGCACCATGCATTTGACAAATTTTCATAACATATTACACACACTTTTAAAAATATATATGAAACTGAATAGAAACATATTATTTACATAAGAAAAAAAATAAACAAAGCATCAAGTTCACTGCCCAAGATATCCACAACAACAGGCAGCGCATTTATCAGCTGAATAGCCCTTGCAACTGAAGATTCAAAAGACCTACGTGACAAAGAAAATTGATTTGTCTTGGTTACGACCACGTTGGTAGAAACTGGGAGCATGCAAACTTAAATTTTCATGGATGTCAGGGTTATCAACTCGGCCCCGAAGAAGAAGAGAAAAATGTTTCAATATTGAAAATGATCTTCGAGCTTCAAGTGAGTGAAATGAAAGCATTCCTAAAAGAAACTTGATTGGATTAATGAATTGTTATAAGGAAAATAGTTGAATTTATTTATATAATAATAACGCAGAATTTTTTTATGAACTCGCTTCAGTTGCGACCTATGTTTATTTTCATATGGACCCCAAATAATCCATATTCTAGCTTGCTTAAAACTAAGGAAACATAAAGAGTACGAAACACAGAAGGGTTTTCAAATACCTAATTTGTATACCCAATATTTGACAGGGCATCACATTAAGCATCCGGAATTATTAATTGATTCACTAATTATCGATTTCAATATATGGTTAGGTACTTAACAAAACTAATAAATGTGACATTTGGCAATCATCGGAAGTAAATTGTAACCTACAATGTGCTGTTACCTAATGCCACATATTGTACCCTCAAAACGATTGTGTCGTAAATCTAAAATATTCCATACGTGATTGTTTGCTCTAACTCTTAACTCAAAAAGTGAGAAAAATGTCTTTATTTATTTAACAATGGCAAACAGACATGTGTTCAAACAACATAAAACACAATTCCTAATTTTGGCTCTCCTGCCAAATTTTAAATTTAGACTGGCAACTTTATTTCACTGGATCGGCTATGTATTTTATTTACAATACCTAATTTTCTATAAGAGGATTGGGTTTACAAATTACAACCATAGTAATATCATTACTTTGGACATTAGCCAGTTAACAGATGAAAATATGTTTCAATTTTGAAACAACTTTCATCAGAAAATAAGCATTTTACACTGAAGGAGTTTATCCACATCAATTGTGATAAGGTTGATTTAAGAACATACTGGTTAAAATAATATTTAATTTAAATAAGATTTAGTTTCAAAATACTTCAACTATTATAACTATAGTATAAAATAACTTTAACAAGTATTAACAGTAAGGAAGTGTTAAATAATATCTAAAATAGGAAAAGTTTCTCGCCACTGCAAAATTTATTTCCAATGGATTTAACCCTTCACAATTGATTGCATCGCATTAGTTAATAATTTTGTAATATTATCACTATAATTATTTGTTTGTTTTGTTGCTATCATCCCCTCATTGCTTCCCGTAAAAAGGAAAAATCCCAAACTCCACTTTGTAATTTCTCATTTTAATACATTAGAATCAATCTTGTTTTTTACTTTAGCAAACTTTACGATAGTAAAACCGAAGATCCCTCTGAAAGAGGCAAAACATGTGTTACAATTAGTAAAACAATAATCAAAGTTATTTTAAATTTTATTTTACAATGAGCTTCCAACAAGTGACCGCCTAATCCATTGAAAGTATTATAATTATAAATCAATTCATAAAACGTCAAAACGTATAGATCCACAGTATAGTCTTTTAGTACCATCAGCAACTGACACTCGGTATTGAAGTCCTGTATTATTTGTTATTTATATTCTAAATAAGTTTGCAAAAACCTAATATATTATAATATCTTGTATAACCGTAAGAATCTCTTGTTATCGAACAATGAAAATATTTCGTATCCATTAATTTAAAGGAAAAAAATACAAGAGTAATTATTGTAATGTAATACTAACATCTTCTACAATAAAAAAAAATACCTTTATACTCGAAGATCTTCAAAGCATCATACTGAATATGTATATGCATACATGACAGAAAAACGTTTAGAAAATTGCCTTCAGCTATGAAATAATACACTGAACTCTCTATGAGGCTATATTATTAATGAGTCAAATTGTCTGTGCGGAGAAAAAGTTTAAAACAGTATAATAACAAATTTATAATGGTTAGGTTATGGATTATGACATTAAGACTTGAATATTTCGAGACTCGTAACTAATTTCACTTAAATAATATGAAATAACGTCATCATGTTTAATATGTGACATCTTTAGAAACAACAAGCTAAATATGTACGTAAAAAACATTAAAATTCAAATAATAATCACTGGCTATTAACAATTAAGAGATAAAATTTAAGTCGTTTTGGAATGGTAATAAAGATGATTAAAAGTCTTTCTTCTGAGCCTAAATTCATGTGTGTACAGTAAATTTTTGTAATGAAGTCGTCGAGCATTTTTGTATTATTTTATATTAAAAATATTGTAATCTTATGTAACAAAATATTTTTACCTATCTTCAACATTCATCTTATATTCTTATATATTTTAATCTGAATTCATGTATTTGTTTTATGTATATAGAGACTCCAATTCGAGTATCGAGTACTCGATACTCGAGAATACTCGTCTGTTTTTCAAGTATTTTTAAAAATACTAGAGTAATACTAGTAAATTATGATTGAAGATTAATTCACAAATTTCATTTACGTATTTAAAACTAGATGATTTATTCAATTCATTGTTAACTATAAAACCGACGTCCACAGAGAGAGTTTTTTTCCTACTGCGGGAATTATAAAAACAAAATTTTGAACCAATTTAAAATTTGAAACGTTTAATTCGGTCACTTTCTTTTAAATATATTTTTAAAAATTTAAATATTAAGGATTTTTTCAATTGAAAAAATTTATATGTTATTTATCGTTGATTTTGCACAACTGAATTTGAATTTTCAATAATCTATTTGGCGCATTGGCGTAAGCTGTATCTGAAAAAAAGACTCGAATATATTTTTATAAATTTAAATAAAAGTATTAATGAAATTAAATATGCATATTTATTTATTTATCATCTATTTATATACACGAATTTGAATTAATAATCTATATTTATGTACATCTGAAACTACTCGAGTTTACTATATACTCGATACTGTCGAGTAATTAATCTTTTTCAAAAAAAAACTTTCAAATAAGGTTATTATGGAAGATAAAATATTAATCTTAGTAAAATGAAAAAGGTTGCACGTTTAAAAATATTAAAAAATTAATAAAAATTTTAAAGCTGAAATTTTTGACATATTTATAAAATGAATCTTTTCATATCCACAATATAGCTTTAATTCCATGATGAAATTGGGGACTTTCCGTTGCTTAGAATAATTCAATGAAGAAATTGTAGTAAAAACCGAATGACTCAAGTAATCGCTGAGGCATGCATTTGGCATAAGCAAAACCACAAAACCTATTTAAAATACAAAATAGCATCTCACTTCTATACATATTTATAGCAAGTGTTATGTGATTGCATGGCAAATTTTTCATCGATCGATATTGGCGACAATGCTGCAATTAAAAAAACTGTAACTGATCTGAAATTTTCAAATCTGAATAATTATGACATAGCGATGATGAGTTTATACCAACTATATATTTTTGATATATTTGACCATTCCTCATAAAAAGCTTTCGCTTGTATGGCTGCTTAGTCTAGAACAGTGGTTCTCACGTTAAATTATCCTGTGGCCGCGTTGTTAACATCAGGACCTTAAGGAAATGTCTCGCGGCTGCACCAAATTTTTGATTTTAGTTCATTTTTTCTCGCTGTTAATTCGACATCTTTTTTTACACGGTAGCCAACGACGTTGACCAGTGCACCACGAACCGGGTGAATTCCACATCTTCCATATAACAATTTTTCTAAATTTATTAATACTTCTTGATGTAAATTCAATGTATCCGAAATATTTCATGCGAAATATACATTGTTGAGAAATTAACTTTTAAAAACACTTGTTATTTTTTTCACCGTTTTATAATGGAGTTCTACCAAGTAAATGTCAATTTTAATCAATAACAAGCATTGTAACTATCTCGTTTGATCTTTCGACTCAACTTAAAGAATGATTTTCTATGTAAACTTTTTATAAAAATTATATTATTTAATTATTTAAATAGTAACGAAAATATTTTTTTTATAATTTTTCTAACGCGCTCTTCGAAAGAAAGATACCAAATGAACAGACTTTGCTCCGGTTTGAATGTTCATTTCCGCATTTGGTAATCATAAATATCACACGATGTATTTTAATCTTTGAAATTAACTCTTATATTAATCTACTGATTATTAACAGACAATCGTATAATGTTTGTATCGTGATTTTCAACTGAAGAGAAAACAGCTTTCTTTTGTTTTAATATTATGTTATGAAACTAACACGCAAACAGTTACCTAGGCAACATACTACAGTTAAAACCGTTTATCTCCTGTGCATTGTTGTATTTTATATTATAAAAAAAAAGATTTACAGATAATTTAGATATTGGTACATGGTATCATCATGTACGCCATATTATTGGCACGCGACCATACTTTTCGCGAGGAAAATCTACCAATGTTACAACATTCAATTTCCTTAAGCACAGAGCGATGAAATGTTTCATTTAGTATATGGTGACTTCTATCGTAATGATCTTGCATTAAATAATTTGCTTGTTTCGACAAACAGCTGAAATTTAGTGCGTGAAAATAAAATATCCACTAAATCGATAGTATCGTAAATCGCTACATACAAACATAAAAACATGTTATTTCTTAATCAAACCGAATATATTTGTTAATAAAAAAGTTGTTCTAATTTATTAACAATATTTTTTTAATTCTCATCGAACGTATCAAGTGCATATACATAAATGCCTAATAATATTTGATGTGCTATTGCGTACAGTCTCACGCGGTGAAATATTTCCATAAATTGTCTCGAAATCTTGATAAATTTAATGTAGGCCATTTTGATTTCCGTTATATTTACGAAAAAAATTACAATATCTGAATTACCGAAATTGAGTGTAATAATTTAAAGATTGTGACGTCAGCTGGTATAAATGATGACCGTTGCGTAAATTCCACTCTCAGGTTTGGCTTCTCATTTATTATTTAGTCACCACGTTGTTCATAAGATTATAATGACACGTAAAAAATGCAAGTGATGTGCTTTTTCTTTAAAAATTATGCAATGCTTTGATATCATAAATATGTATATGTTTATTTTGGTTGACATTTAATCACAGACAATACTCCCTAGCAAATAATCGTCTGGTCCGTAGTTTTGTGTCAACGTCATCGGCTTAGGTTGCAGAGCTCACAGGCTTTAGTCCCATTCCACGAAGTGTCATTTTTAAATCGAGTTATTTATACCATTTATTTGTTTTGAATTTTGTGTAAATGTGCTTGATGACATTTGAATCGTTAAATTGTGTACTATTCCATGCATTTTGTCGCTAATGACACGCATTTAAGTACATTCGTGCACTTGAAATTATTGACGATGCTAAAAGGTGAAACCCGCTTTGGAGCGACAAAACGCATGTAAACGTTCAAAATTCAAACGATTGATATTTTATTTATATCTGTTCATTGGACATGGATGTCTGCGCTGTCTAAAACTCCTCTTACACCCATCCGATATTCTAAACGCTACGTAGCGAGAACAACTAATCAACCACTAGTACAGTCTTAAGCCCTATCATTTGTATCCCTTCTGTCTTCGAAAACCTCCAAATTGTGAGCGGACATGGTTAAAAAATAACAATAAATACTATCATAATAAAAGTCACACTCTTTTTGTTTATTGAAGTATATGAGAAAAATTAAATTTTAATTTAAAATTTCATTCTGCTAACTCTGTTAAACAAATATCAACTTTTAATCAAATTTTATTTGCGACACTATTCCATAGTACCTATTTTCATCCATGTTCATATTTTTTTTATATCCAGCTCATACTTCAATAAATTGTTAAGCTTGTATTTTATGACGTAAATGTTTTGTAATATCCTTGATTTGACAGGTGTTTTTTTTTCATTTACACCACACTACATTAATATTTTTGATGCAATATTGGATATATTTTTTACGACGGATGCTAATTAAATCATTTTGAAAATTGCAATTTATGGCCTTATTTATGTTCTTCTCGATGAGTATCTCAAAATATAATATTTAATTTTACGAGATTTACATCACCGGTGATATTTTAAGACAATTTTTTTTATGTCACAATTAATTATTAAAAACACAAAATTATTATGCTATAAAACAATTAAGTTTTAGTTTTAAAGGCGGCCTAGAACCAATATTTGTCTAACTGATAATAAATTGTCATTCCTACAAAGATTACCTAAATTCAATACGTAATAATTAACAGTGTTTTTCTGTGATCAATAAATTAAGCATCATTTTGATATTACTTTCTACTTTTCAACGACTTCAACAAAGTCATTGCTTTTTTGTAGTTAATACTATAAATTTGTCATCTTTTTAAGGAGATATGTTGCAACATTGAATACATAACTATACAAATAAACAACAAATTTTAGAAATTTATTGACGTTTATTAAGTGGAAACTGCTTGATATTTTAACAATTTGAATTTTATTATTCTCGTCACTTGTTCCGCATCACTTCCTTCATCTCAAACAAATTAAATAAAAACAGGAGCCAATTACATGTGTCTTTAATTAGTTGCAATTAAAAAATAATAATAAAATTGCGTTCACTACAAAGTGTCGTATATTTACGATTCATTAACTAGATAACAAGGTAAATAGCCTAAATTATTTAGCTTGCTCTGATGTACTTAAAATATTTAACGTTTTTTATTTTCGACTGCATCGTAAAAAATCATTCTTTTTTATAATATACATAACTTACTAATGAATCGAATATTTTCTTTACTTTTTAACAAGGCGTGTCTTATTTAATGGTATGAGTCATGTATAGAAAGTTTGTTATATTAAAGTTCAAAGGATCAAACATGAACTCCTTTTAAAACTTCTGTCAAAAGTAATGATCTAAAAATTCACAGTTATTTATAATTAATTTGTTTTGACTAGCCAACGCTAAAATCTTAGGCATGTATCTAATGGGTCAGTAACTAATTCAAGTTTTGGTCAGTTAGTATTATAAACGGTCAGTTGTCATTGTATCAGTGTGAATGTGGTCAGTTATTAAATAAAACGGTCAGTAATATATTTTAATGGTTAGTTATTTATTAAAAACGGTTAGTATTTAATTTAAATGGTCAGCTATTTTAAAAAAATGATAAGTTTTAGTTTGACAGCTTGTGAATTTTATCAAATATGGTCGTAATAGGCAAATTTATGACATGCTCTTTTTCATTTTAACGGACCATTTATTATTTTAACTGACCGTTTTAAGTATTTATTACTGACCGTTTTAAGTATTAATAACTGACCATTTATCGAATTAGAAACTGACCAAATAATAAGTAGTCAAAATCTTATATAGTAGAATATCATCTTAAGTAGTATATTTGCAAGTGGACATCATTATTCATGATTCATTATTTCTTTTCTCGAATCCTGTTCGACATTGTACACCTTGGATGGAAAATTATTTTTTACTAACTACTTACTTCAAATACCGTATTTATTAGATTAGTTTAACGTTTGTAACAAGTCATAATGTGGTATATTTTTCTGTATTTCATTTAGCCATGCTAATAAATACGAAAACACTGTGATAGTAATCAATTCCTAACAGCCATGCTAACCATTTTTGCAAGAGTTCTTTCCTATTCATTGGGTTTTAAAACACTTCTATAGCATGAACTTTCAATTCAGATGTTCGCTAAACTTTTTTCTTCCGTAATAAATATTGAGCAGTTGCTGGAAAGAAAAGAAAATATATATTTAGGGCAAAGAGTTAAATGCCTGAATGCATTAGTTGCTGTATTCCAGTGATTGGTATTGTAGCATACATCTATCTCCTAGTTGAAGATGTGTTTATTAATTATTGTATTACTAACGATATGTATTCCCATAATGATCATGTGTCTACTCTTCACGCATAAAAAATGGAAAAACAAGAATTGATCTACCAACAAATAATTGTCGGGTCATTAAGCCCTAGTCCAGTGATCGCCAAGCGGTCGCTCGCGTAGGATATTGTACCATATTTATAAATTTACCTAAGATCAAATTTTATCAATCGTTTGGGCACAAAAACAGCAGTCTTGAAAATTATTAACCAAATGCAGCATTATCAACACTTATAATTTAAATATCTAATAAAGTGTGGAAAATGACTGGATTATAATACATTTTTAACACTATTTCTACAAAGGTAAAAAAATCAAGGGTAAATTATAGATATATGGTCACGGGACAGAATTTTTGTGAAGATTTATGAAAAATAAGCACATTAAATGAAATAAATGTAAGGCTTACGATTTCTTTTGAAATGTTTCGTCTTTAATTTTTAAATTTATTATAATAGAAGATCCTAAAGAATACTTCGCAATAAGTATGAAATCGAGTTGTTTTAATTTACAGGAGCAAAAATGTAACCACAAACTACACAAATAATAATATTATACAGATAGAGACAGTCACATAAGTTTATTATTTGTTTAAAATAAAAAGAATAATTTTATTATAGGCTAATATTAAAAAATAAATTCGATAAATCAGTAATATTCTTCAGATTTAATCATTTTGATTCCACATTTTATAATAATCCACAAGAACTAAAAGAGTAAAGTCAAAACATAAAATTATAAGCCAGTATGTATAAATTTTTTGAGCTTTGCTCGAGAGGATTGGGATTCTGTCCCGTGACCATACATCCATAATTTACCAAATCAAGATGTGATGAGCGATGATTCCTGACCATTACTTATGGTAAATAAAAATACTGCATTGAACTTAGCGGCATGAAAATAGTTTTTGTGCTTTTTTTCTACAATGCTTATTTGGTAGAAAGATCACTTTGCTTCCAAAGCCTTTATATATATAATATAAGTAGCTCATCAGATAATTTCAATTTCTGAAAGTAGTTCACATCCTAATTGTGTTTGGAGACCTCTGCCCTAGTCCAACAACGAAAAAATATATATGAGCGAATGACTAACTAATTTTTTAACAAGTTTTACTTCGACTCCATATAGTCAGCATTATCAGCTGACAATGCTTGCAATGAGTGAAACTGGCCCTGATCTTTATCAGAGTATATGTGGGAATAGTACTATGTAATGTGCTTTATTTATTTAATCTATAAATATCTTTTTTATCAGGAAGTGACAGGTAACACATTAAATGTGTTAGAAAGTGCTAATAGTAAAAGGAGTTGTTCGTTTTTAGAAATTGAAATTATATAATATATAGACGAATAGTTACACAAATTTTAAGCGTGGAAGTATCAATATTTCATTGTGTTTCTACCACGCAAACGATTATTTAGCGTCATAATTGAAATATTAATGATTTTCCCAAATTAAAATTGTCTAAAGGTCAATTTTAATAGAAAGTTTTTCGCATTTAAGATGTAAGATTTGTCGTAAAAGAATGCGACGAATTTGAGCTTGTCACATCGTTGCGTAATTTGTTTCATTTTAAATTGAATAGACACATCCGTGAGAAAAGTATTTATATATAATAAAATACCAATGGTATTGCAACACGGCCATCCATATAATTCGAATGAAGCATAATAAGTTTGTACTTGAAAACACTTTAAAAGACGTTCATAAAAATACTTAACACGGTAAATGACAGTTTTACCGTCTTGAATTAGTAATATTGCTTGATTCAATGCATATAAGTTTTTTTGTTTGTCTTTTTTTCGCACCCAATGCCCTGCCATACCGTTCATCCTATCACAATGAAACTTTGACAAACTTTTTGCTTGCACTTGCGCGGAGGTTTTTGGCATAGTAAAATTAAACTACAGGAGGTCTTTTATATAAAAATCAATGTCTTTTCATATGTTATGCGCTGCCATACCGTTCATTTTGACAACTTATTGTTGCACTAGCGCAGAGTTTATAGGCAAAGTATTATATACCTTCAGTAGGTGGTGCGTGTGTCATACCATAGGCAATCAGCAAAAGAGAAACGGCAAATGTCATCGATACCGATCAATCTTATTGAAATTAAATCGAAATTATTTATCCAAAATACTGTGCACTTCAATAAACACAAACACCTTTTTTCTTTGAGTGGCATTGCGACGCTTCCAGGTACCGGCTAGTATATAATAAAATACCATTGAAATAGCAACACAGCCATATAATTCGAATAAAGCATTATGATCACTTTTATGGTTTGAATTTGTACTTGAAAACACATTAAAAGACTGTCATAAAAATACTTAACATGGTAAATGACAGTTTTACTAACTTGAATTAGTTATATCGCTTGAGCCAATAACAAAAATGATCGAATATAAAATAAATACCGAGATTCAATCATTGAGAATAGTAAATTCTGTCAGTATGGTTAACTTGCGACATCAACAAGTTTGCTCTGTGAATTTTAAGAATCACAGAAAACCAAATGAAACCCATATGAATACATATACCATATGCAAATATTTCATGGTGACTGTTTTTAAACAGGAACCTTTAGTTAGTTGTTATTGTCTATTTCACAATTTACATGCCATCATTTTCGCTGCTTAGAGTCATTCCGATGAATAGTCATAATTTTAGAATTTTTAAGTAAGAACCTTTATAGAGGCAGAGTCTTGGTTAATATATTTTTTATAACCACTTTTGATCATATGAACTCCAGCTTTCGTTCAGTCTCGAGAGAGAAAATGATAGCTCAATCTACCAGTTATAAGATTCCATTGGTGAGATGGTGTACGAAAATTGTAGATACTCATACATTTGAACCATAAACTGATTGAAACACCCTTATATTATTTTATTTTTAAAATGATTCAAGTCTGTGTTTACCACAAAAAAAATGAGACGAACGCCCAAGATCTTTAAGCACGCTGGGAGCATATGGTTTACATATTATTCAGATATTTAATATTGTTTTTTTTTCAAAAAAATAACACGTTAACAACTTATTATTATGAATGATCAATTTATTTGTAGTTTAAATGTTTAAGTCTCGGCCCAGTTATGTCAATACCAAATTGAGATTTATTTAAATATCGAATTGATCTCATGTGATTTAAAAAAAACAAAATTCTTGGTACCTTGCATTTTATAAGCTACTAGCTGTACCCTGCGCGCTTTGCTACGCCAGCAACTAAAATAAATTTGAAGGAAAGACATTACACAAATATTCAATTCAATTTGAGTCAATTTATTGATTTCGTTCATTTTGAAAAAATTGTGACATTGCAGCTTTTCGTTTCAATTCGATATCAATTTTTGGGGGGAGGGGGTTGTTTGGCGGGGTGGGGTTTGGGGAGCGTATGGGGGGGGTATGCCAAAAACCTTCGAAGAAGTGAACTCGAAAAATTCTTAAAGTTTAAAAAAAAAAATTGGGGGGGGAGGTTGAGGGGTGGTTAGGGGGAGGGGTTGGTAGGCCAGAAACCATCGCGGGGGTGCACTCAATAAATTTGTAAAGTTTCACATCGATCGGTTGAGTGGTTTAGTAGTCCATAGCGGACATACATACAGACATTCATTTTTATATATATAGATAGATAGATAGATAAAGCCATGTGTTTTATTTATTATACGATAGTTCACAAAAAAATGAGTTAGGCTTTTGATTAAAACTGAATATTACAAATAAGATGTCCGACCTTAAATCAATTGACTTAATTGATTATACAATTTATATAAATGTTTAAACTGTCACTTATTTCATGCGTACTTTGAAATCTATCTGATATAATGTACTAATAATAATATCAAAATAAAATATAACAGTTTACAATGAATGACTCAAATATTTTATTTGTAACGCATGCGTAGTTTGCAATTTCTTATTCAAACGAGCCAGCAAGCTTTTTCGTAACGTTATGTGAATCTTTTTAACAAAAAGGGGACACGCGATTTATTGTGTTGACCGACTAAAACGCAATTCTAGCGATGCGCGATAGGGTGGAGCTCAATCAAGACAACTTTTTTATTTTTGAATCTTTTCGTTTCGTTAGCGACCTGGGTTTCGCCTCTCTACTTTGTCCTGCTGAGTAGATTATTCATTGTTTAGTGGCCAAATTTGAGTCAACCAGTTTGGTAAATAATCGGCCAACACCTACCTGTACGTCATCAAAATACAATATCTGGTGAAAACATTGCTGCTGTGTGTGAAAGTGTACAGAAAAACCCAAGGCAGCTTATTTCTCGTCGTTCACAAGAACTTGGCTTTTCTGCGACTTCAACTTGGCGAATTTTGAATCGGGCCTTATGTCTGCACCCGTATAAAATCCAACTTAACCAAGGAACTTCAGGTAAACGACCACAGACAACGCCTGATTGGGTTCTGGAGCAGTTGGAAGTTTACCCAAATTTGTCAAAAAAGTCAACTTTAGCGACATGGCCCATTTTATAACGAATGGATATTGGCAGACATTTGATGCTATATTCCATATTTAATGCCGTAAAATATACTTACAAATGAAATTAAAATTTAGTCGAAATCTCACAAACAACTTGTTTTATTTACATTTCAAAACTAAGCGTCCTTATAAAAAGACCCTTTATATAAAAAATAATAGAAGAACACTAAGTTCATCTATTAAGTGGCTAAATTATAATAATTGTGTATTTTCAATGTATGTAGTGTCGTAAATACTAATTAGAAGATAATTTACATGGTAATGTCGACGAATACAAATCGTGGGTTTTATCATACCTATTATTAAAGAATTGATTTACTAATTGTTATCTATAATTAATCATTTTTTCTTAAAGTGAATTAACAGTGGTGAGTTTTGAAGATTAAGTTGTTCATTGGAAAAAATTGGCAATCTTTTAAGCTGAGGCCTTTTTATTTATAAACAAACACTTGAAGTAAGTCAATTCTTTAATAATGTGCTGGCTAAAATCCACGATATGAATTCGTCGGCATTTTCATGTTATTATCTGCTAATTAGTATTTACGGTGTCGATGTTTTGCGACACTACATTTCTAAGATGTTTTTTCGACAAAGAGAGCAATCCATTCATTCATCACTGAGTTGTATAAAATTAAATATTTTATTTACTCGATAAAATTACACTACAATGTTTGAAGCCTTTTTCGTCTTCTTAAGGTGACATTATAAATAAGCTAACGCATTTTTCTATCCAGTCACTGTTCCTTATTTCAAGCTTAATATTTGTTCCGCACATGGTAGACAAAATAAAAAATGGTTGGCTAAAAAAAATATGAATACACCGCCATGTTGTACGCGCTTTAATATAAAGTGTTCCATTTTTCGGTGATAAACAGGTTTCTAATCAAATCTGCAAATGGAGGTCACCGGATGAATGAAAATTCTTTAAAAAATACACCTTGAAGCATATTATTATACACGCCGATTTATTTATTTATTGGATATAAATATGTACTGAATTGCATGTCGGATCTTATTATGTATCATCACAAATTAATCAGCGCAAGTATTCCATGGTATTTTGACCTTAGACGAATACAATATTGAGAAAAAAAAGATACATCCCACATTCCGTTTGCAATATCTCATGCCAAATAATTAACATGATTTAAATTAATGGTTATTTTACATTTAATTTATATATCACTCTATAAAAACTTACATATTATGTGAATATCAATTAACTAAATCAATTCAATCGTTTCGCAGACTAAATGAAAAAGAAATTAATTATTTCCTTTAAACGCCTACTAGCTATGTCATAAAGTTTAATGTGTTACATCCTTTACCAATGATTAACGTTTTTAAATTGACGTGATTATTTTAAAACATTTATCAAAGTCATTTTGTTAGAATTATATTAACTCTCCTCAATATATTGGTTAATTGCAAGGTGAATTGGGGTCAGCTGTAATTTGAAATGTTGTCCCTCAACTGGACTCGTTGTTCGAATAATAATAACTATTCCCAAACCTATCTGATAAATTGCAGCTCATTTGTTAATATTTTGTAATGCTAACGTCATTAGTAGTATAATTATTTGTTTGCTTTGCTTTGATTCTATAACCCCCTCCTTGCTTCCCGTGGAAAGGAAAAATCCCAAACTGCATTGTTTAATTTTATCATTTTAAAATATTCGAATAGATCTTGCTTCATTACTTAAGAAAACTTTGCGATAGTAATTCCGAATATGCCTCTGAAAGAGGCGAAACACGTGTCACAGTTAGTAGCACAATACGTAGAATAATCAAAGTTATTTTATATTTATAACTATTCCATTTGTCTTACGCATCATACTTTGGCATAGCATTTTAACTCTTACAACTCCTATTTCTAGTCCTGACCGAAATTATAAAACTTGGGAGGAAAATTATTTTTTAATTATCCTTATTTCAAAAACCTTATTGAATTAATAAAAAAATTATTGAATTGTGTGCCTTGTTTAATGTTTGTAACATGTCATAATGTGTTCTTTTTGTCGTTATTTCGTTTTACCATGCTAATAAATACGCAAACCCTGTGATATTAATCATTTTCTCAAATGTATAGACGAGTTGCCGTAAGAATAAAAATAATATATTGAAGAGTGCAAAAGGTTAATACGATACAGAAAATTCAATTGATCAATTGAAAATATTAAAAACGCATTAAGATTCTGAAGAATATTGTGTTTGAATTCCAGTAGTTATTTATTTACCCAGCCATTTTTGTCAAAATTGTATAAATAATATTTTGCATTCTTTTGTCGTTTTACCCGGAACCGCATTTAAATCTTAATTTATTCCATTGCTTATTTTGTTTTAACATGCTAATAAATACGCAAACCCTGTGATATTAATCAGTTTCTCAAATTTATTGAGGAGTGCAAAGGTTTAATTTTAATATGTACGTTTCTGCAGTTACTATCATAAAATACGATATTAAATTAATAAGTGATATTTCAAAAGCGAATAGAATCACTCATCCAAAATATTGATAAATTTTGTTGTTATTATTGTAAACAGTGAATGGTGAATGATTTTTATAAAGTGGGCAGTCGCAAAATTGTGCAAGCCACGCCCAACAAGTTTAAATAACGGCAACATTGTAAAAATAAAATACTTTAGTCGATTTACATTCAAACAAGGTTCTGTACACTGAATATAATATCGTAAGACCCACTTTGGTCAAGTTAAGGCAAGCTATTTGACCCCGCAATTTCAAATGAATATCACACACACACCATTTCCTTGATAGACTAGTTTTTTTTGCCCGCATCAAGATTGGAACTATAAAAATATGACAGTCTAAAATAAATTATTAGCAACCACACAGAGATGGTTTATAAAACATGGCAAATTAATTATTCTTGTCTTCATCGAACAACTTTTTATGTTGCGGATTCGAATCGGTAATTTTTTAAGGTTGTGAGGCCATTGGCCGAATGGTGAACATTATTGGCTTTGATAACGATTGTACTAAATTAATATTGAGAGTTGCTTTTCTTATTTTATAAAAGTATAGTAAATATCGTTGAATTTATATTTAAATAAACAAAGCCAAAAATAAATCATCAGTTGTACAAGACCGCGATGTCCAGAGCTGGTTACTGATCATTATAATCTATGTGGAAGAAGTACAAAAAATGTAATGCCTTTGCAGCTAGAATTAAGTTTAAGCACCTTTAAAGTGATGTAATTTAGAATATCAACTGAAGGTTCTTGATGACTTAAATCGTTTGATTTTTTACTTTTTAATGAGTTTTGGCGCTTGCGACTCTTTAGACATTTCGAGTTCATCCGTGCCCTTGAGATGCCAAAAGCCGAAACCCGGGTCGTTAGCGACACAACGCATAGAAAAGTACAAAATTCAAGCGATTCAAATTTATATATAGTTATTGTTGAATCTATAGTTTAAAACCTTGCAATTTGGTTCCTCTAGAAAGTTTTCTGACAATGACAAAACACATGTATCATCAAGTAACTCAATCAATGGAATAATAGAACCAAAATCATTCTTTATTCAATTGAAATAGTTTTTGTTTATCGCTTTTAATGTGTTCACTGTCAATACTTGGTGGAATGGCACTATAATAAAACATTTTAAGTATGTACTTATTCCACAGTGGAATAAGTACTAAAAAAGCATCTTGTTTGTAAATTAGTTTATCGGTCGTTTTTCGGACATATTTTTAGAGACTATGAATAAAGAATATTTATTAATTATTACTTCTCGTCTATTTCCTAGGAGATGGTATGGCTTGAAATCTCACTGAAATCAAATTTACAGGACATCGTTTTTCAGATCAATTGAAAATGATCATGCATATATTTGCAGTAATGTCTACTTATTATTTCCTTAGTTTAAGTTTATTTGTGGTGAAGTGTTACTAACAAAGAAATGTTTGACGAAAGTAAAAAGTTAATTTTGTTTTTTTATCAGCCTAGCTTTTTTTACACACGGCAACAGTTTTGATGTCTGGAAATCTGTTGATATTTGGACAGGTCGTATACATTTATTATAATATAGATCTATAAATTATATGGCGATGTAATAATAGTATAATTGCAGCAGTACAGATTTTAAAAGAATAATAAAACCATTAAATTCGAGGTGATATCAAGGATAAATTGGCAAAAGGAATTGTAAAAAAATATCAATAATCATAGCCTTTCTGCAGGATATTCCGTAAACGCCATTTATATTACACAATGAAAAGAATATTTTGAGTATGTTTTGTAAGCAGTTTTTGGTACGAATTAGTGGTAAATTTATCATGAGTTTAAAAAAAAAATCTGTGACCTATAAATTAGAATTGTATTAATTAACTATCCCTCGTCGTAAATTAGGTGCCACAGAACAAATGTTTCAATATTTTATTTAAATCAATGATACAATTGTTTTGGACAAATTCACAAATTTATATATTGAGCGGGTCTTGATCATTAAAAGAAATTATAGAATAAGTATTTTTTAAAATATTTATGATGCCTTTACGGGCCATGGTGCAGTGGTCAACGTCGTTGGTTTCCGTGACGAACCACCTTGTTTGTGTCCCGTTACAAACAGATGTCTTGAGTCGATGAATCAATTCTGCTTAAAAGCAATTGGTGATGTGTGTTGTTGAAAATCCCTTCCCATTTTTCGGATGCCTAAAGGTGGCCCGAAGCGATAGCGATTAGCTAATCATTAGTCCTCGCATCCTTTCAATTCCTACATTCTCCGAAAAAAGAGAGGATGATCGAATGAGTACGAGTAGTTCTCAAAGAAAAAAAAAACAATTTGAGATAAACTCCGTGGGGAGTCTCATATCCGTCAAGTTGAGAGCGGACACGGTAAAAAATTCCATTTAATCTAGCTATTGTACTAAATACTATGTTGATCGATTACATCGACATCATACGTGATATATTGCCCGCTTCAACATCGAGCAAAATTGTTGCAATGATCACATATACCACCCGACTTCTAAAAAATACTTTTTTCAACAAAATTGACTGGTGACAGAAGAACCATTATTTTTCTAGACACAGTGTGCTAGTTGATATCACTAGCTATGAAACTAAAAATATTATAAGAATTCTTAAAAAAAGATTTTTTTTATATTTTGCAATATTTGCGACGGTATTCTTGACGTCTGTACGTGGCAGCCACCAGTGATCTTACTGTACTGAAGTGGTTGAAACGCTTTATCAATCAAATTAATATATATAATTTTATTAACAACAATGCATAATAATTTAAACAAATTTTCAATACATTTTACTGCCTATGTGTCTGATAAATATATCTAATTTTCACTTGCAGAACGTTGCACATTAATCATTGATGCAAATCTTTCCAAATGTAATTGTAGCTAAAGCATTTGAAGCCGTAATAATAATAAAATGGAATGATAAGTTTATTTAGTTTAATACCTGTTAGGAGTGAAAGCAATCACCTACTGTCGATTCATTTACGTGAATGCAAGCGATTTCAGATTTTCTCTATCCACTCATAAATAGTATATATTAATGACGAGGCTTGACAATTCGACACCTTACTTTGAAGCGGTTCTAACTGCTCTTGATAGTGTTTTGATGTTTCGATTGATTAAAATTCACTTGTAATTCTCTTTTTTTTTTTTTTAAATAAAATATTTGGCATTACAGCTTGCGCCAATGCGCCAAATATTCTGGTTGTGGAAAGTCACACGCGTCCGTTATTCAGATTAGCTCGATGGTAAATAATGTATCAGTTGTGCACAAAATCAACGATAAATAACATAACACCCAGCCCAAGATCTTTTTTTTCAATTGAAAAAATCTAACCTTGCCGGGGATTGAACCCGGGCCCCCCGATTGCTAGGACAAAGCTCTTGCCACTAGACCACAGGGACCGACTTATTATTTAATCCTAGCAATATGCCCATACCTTTACTATTTCCAAAAAATAGAATTTTTGTAACTGAATAATATTAATAAAAATAATAACAAATTTTTAGTACTTTTTCCAGATTAGATTTATTTCATCAGGACCAGTTTCGCTCATGGCGAGCATTATCAACTGATAAAGAATAAAATAAAACAGTGGTATTTATGCAAAAGTTAAGTATGAAAACACCTTGTTTTCATACTTAACTTTTGCATAAATACCACTGTTTTATTGTATTCCTTATCAGTTGATAATGCTCGGCATGAGCGAAACCGGTCCTGATGAAATAAATATCATGTGGAAAAAGTACTAAAAATGTGTTATTATTTTTATTATAATGCCTTTCCACCAAATATTAACAGTGAACACCTTAAAACTGAATAATATGTTATCACGTCACTGCCGTTACGAATGCACATTCTTTGTTTTGAGGGGCACACGTGGTTGAAAATTTTTCAAAAATTAATTAATTGAATTGGCATTACTTGGTATAACTGCATTATAGCACGTGAAAAAATCGCAAAGTATTTAAGCCGAAATAGCTATCAATTATATAACTCATAAAGTAATATGTATAAAACTAATATACTTAAATAATTTTCACCGCATTATGATGCAGTTTTATTGAAAATTGTTGAATAATAATTCTACATACACCTTTAAAAAATATGTGACTGTAATTTTCATTGCATAATAAATTTATTTTATTAGTATAAACTGTAGATTCGTATTTATTAAAAAAGAAACTATCACAGATTTATGACAAACCTGTTAATAAGTCAAACGGAGTCACCTTGTGAAAAATCGATCGGTTTTTAACTCTTTGCACACCAAATGAAAGTTGCATCGTTATCCATACACCAGATCCGGAATGAAGAAAGTCGAATCTTATATCGAGCAGTCTCTAGAGACTCCAATTACTTGACATCTCAACTACTCGAGTATCGAGTAGTAAAATTTCAAAATACTCGAGTACTCGAGTAGTTTCAGATGTACCATTTTTTTTTTATTAATTCAAATATGTGTATTCAATTGATTATGCCACAGCTGCATCCATAGTCGGCGAATCAAAAGATTATTTTTCAATATTTAATTTTGTCTCTTTTCATCATAATCGTTGAATAATCGAAGATAAGTCAGCAGGACCCAATGCAAAAATAACAAAATAAATTCTCGCACAGCACTTTCAACGGCAAAGCCATTACAAATAAATATTAGCTGACAGTAAAACCTCGCGTAAGACTTGGTTAAGCGCAACTGTTAAAAAATACATGTATATAGGTTTTAAACAAGTAAATAAAATTTGAAAATATGTCTCCATTTATAAATATCGAGTACTTAAAATATGTACGAGTATACTCGAGTATCGAGTACTCGATACTTGAATTGGTGTCTCTAGCAGTCTCGTATAATTCCGTTAAGTTGACCCATTTAATCCCATGTACCTTTAAGTCTGCCGTATCATATTATTCATCTTATAATTGCTTTTCTTATTATGCAGAAATCCAAGCGAACCGGATATTTGCACCATTACATTTTATAAAAAAATGTATTAACATTATTTTTCTAATTTGAATTGTTTGAATTTTGTACCTTAATCAGTTCTTTCATGTGTGAAGTACAACTTAAACCACTTTTGGGGTGTTCACTGTCAATACTTTATACAAATTATACGTTTTTTAAATATATTTTCAATTTGTGATAAATTCAATAATAAAAATAATAACACACTTTTAGTAGGTACATACTTATTCCACATTAAAGTTATTGGATCAGGACCGGTTTCGCTCATGATGAGCATTATCAATTGACAACATTAGTTAATAATGCTCGCCATGAGCGAAATCGGTCCTTATCCAATAAATTGTATGTGGAAAAGTACCTATTAAAAATGTTTTATTATTTTTATAATAATACCATTTCACCAAATATTGACAGTGAACAGTGTAAAAGTGTTCAATATTTGATGTTTTTTTAACCCTGGTTATAATATGATAAGAGGGCAATTGGGAGGGAAATTAATAAATAATATGCCTTCTATTATAATTATTCGTAGCACGGAGCGAAGATGGAGCAATTAATAAGGTGTCGGAGTGGAACTGTAGCGGAGGAACTCAAAAAATTGATTGCTCCAGATCTCTGATGATCAGGGCTGGTTTCGCTCATCGCGAGACTTTTCAATTCATATAATTTTGGATTTGATTGAATCGTTTGAATTTTGTACTTTTCCATGGCATTGTCACTAACGACCCGGGTTTCATCTGTTGGCATCCTCAGGCATTCAGGCAAGTGCACGGTTGTTCAATTGAAGTCAGTTCAATTTCATTCATGTACTTGAAATTTCTAGTAAGACAAAATTGGTTTTTTAGCATGTTTTTTGAGACATAAGTAAAGTACACTAAAAAGTATAATAATATAATAAAGTTATAATATACAAATGTAGTTTAATATATAGACAGAGGATATTAAACGTGCTAATTAAAAATGGCTGATTGATTTTCGATTCCATATACCGTCTAACTAGTCGTTAAATTGTGTGTGCAACATTCTGATTCCATTCGATTAAATGTTAATACGAAAAGAAGGTTGTTTCTTAATTGACATCTTAATGTGGACAAGTTTTTTAAATGCACACATTGACGCATATCCATTGCATTTAATCTGAATACCAAATGTAAGAAAAATTGGTGCAAATTTTGCATATTCTGCCATTAAAATGTGTTATTTTTTTTGTTTATTAAAAGTTCAATTCCAAGTATTATATTTCCCGCGCGAATGGAACACGGCCATTAAAACGCTTTCAATTATGTATGTGACTCGGTAACTTCAACGCGCGAGTATGACAAAAACCGCATGCCGAACGAAGGAAAATTATTGGCTATAAAGCATTTTTTACACGTGAGTGGAATAATACCGTTTTTTCATGAATCTTGTAGATAATTTTATTTTCCTTTTAATTTATTTAATGAGAATATATTTTTGCTAGACAAATTTTATTAGATTTAAATTAACTTGGTAGAACACGGTGAAAAAAATAGCAATGTATTTTAGTTCTACAGAAATTATTCTACAGTACTAGTTCTGACGATGGCGTAGGCCAAAATAGCTATCAACAAATACATATAATAATTTCTGTAGAACTGAAATCCATTGTTATTTTTTATGAAGATTATTTACTAATTTCTTAAAATATCAATTGTTTATTTGTTTAATTTTGTTGCACTTTATGATATTTTCAATCATTTTTGTTTCAAGATATTCACTGAGGATGCTTAATTGAACGACATTATCAAATTTCTCTCGACATTCGAGTAGAAGTACGAACTAAAACTGACTTTTTTATTCACTCGTCAATACTAAATACAAGACCCATCAAACACGTAATAAAAAAAGGTTTACGTGACTTATAATTGAGCTTTATATCTCGATTAAGTTTTCCATTAAGGTCCGAACCAATTGAAAAATAATAATTAAGGGTCTTTTTATAAGGACGATTAGTTTTGAAATGTAAATAAAACAAGTTGTTTGTGAGATTTCGACTAAATTTTAATTTCATTTGTAAGTATATTTTACGGCATTAAATATGGAATATAGCATCAAATGTCTGCCAATATCCATTCATTATAAAATGGGCCATGTCGCTAAAGTTGACTTTTTTGACAAATTTGGGTAAACTTCCAACTGCTCCAGAACCCAATCAGGCGTTGTCTGTGGTCGTTTACCTGAAGTTCCTTGGTTAGTTGAATTTTATACGGGTGCAGACATAAGGCCCGATTCAAAATTCGCCTAGTTTAAGTCGCAGAAAAGCCAAGTTCTTGTGAACAACGAGAAATAAGCTGCCTTGGGTTTTCCTGTACACTTTCACACACAGCAGCAATTTTTTCATCAGATATTGTATTTTGATGACGTACAGGTAGGTGTTGGCCGATTATTTACCAAACTGGTTGACTCAAATTTGGCCACTAAACAATGAATAATCTACTCAGCAGGACAAAGTAACATATTTTGAGCGTCCCTATTGAAATACCCTTTATTTGTACGACTCATAATCGTGTATATGGGATTCTTAGTAGTTTAGCACTTCTTTAGTCGTTGTTGTAATTTAAGTTTTTGATATCTCTTATTATTGAAAAAGAAAAAGAATACTCGATTATAGCACTGCGGTTCAATACACGCGGAGTACGTTGGATTTTTTGCATGCAAGGCTCCAGTTGCGCCAAATGCGGCGGTGCAAAAAGTTGATCGAAATACTTGTATCCATTTAGATATCTAGAAGAATATTATCTAATACTGCCTATTTTCAAGGTTCGTCGATGTCAATAAGTTGCTGTTGCAAAATCATTCTGTTGAAATAACAAGTCTAAAACGTGTGGTAGACCACCGTAAATGTGTATCACACATTCTGATACAACTATTTTTACTTATAATAAAATAATAAAACATTTTTACTACATATTCCACATTCAATTTATTAGATCAAGAACGATTCCGCTGAAAGCGAGCATTATGAGAGAAACGGGTTCTGATCTAATTAACTTATCATTTCAGTTGGTTGTCGTAATAAGCCGGCCTAAATGAAAGCAAACAGTTTGATGATAAATCAATGACCTCTATTGATGTGTTATTCTTAATTAATTATTAAGGCCTTCACTTAAACAATTAATTCAGATGTTAAACCCATAAATCATTAATATTTCCGATTAATTGAATATTTTTTTCGTACTTATATGACGTGAAAACATATTTTATGTGTTGTAACGAACAGGTAAAATTTTCGTATTTCAATTAAACATAAAACATATCGTTGTAAAATATAGTAATCAAATAATATCCTTCCAACTCCATGTAATCTAATATGTATGGGTAGAATTACTTATTTGATTTTGCAATTAATTGAAGTTTATTTTTTATTATTTAAATAAGAATAAAAAAGTAAGTTAATTGTAATCAGAGCTATTTACATCACACAGTATAGGGAAGATAAGATAGAAGATTATATGAACGTATTGAAATTTTTCTTAATATTTACAGGGGAATAATAAATTATTCCTAGTTGAAGATAATACGAAGAAAACCCAAAGATATCAGATGCAGATTCTAAAGTTTACAGTGGCGGATTATCCCTTTGGGAGTCTCAAGGCACTTTATAATTTTGGAGGCCCTCTTCTCCGAATGATAAAAAAGCGTCGTAAAATCACTAATACTTCGCTATTAATGTTGATTTCATTCCGAGTCATTTCTCAAAATTAAAATTTTCTTTTCTTACTGTATGTGATCGAGAGTATGGCTTCAACAATTAACGGTATTTCCCGCAGTTCACTAGAAACAATTCAGTACCTAGCACACCGTACTTTATGATTAATGACCCATTAATATTACTGTTTTGAATATTTATTTTTCGTTGTGACAGCATAATATAATATTCTAAACCAAATACATGTGTCAAAACTATTTTTCGAAACATGTCATTTGTGCATAATCAATTGTTGTTATATTTCAGGCCCCCAAGATTTTGAGGCCCCAAGCGCGCGCTTCTTTCGCTTATAGGGTAATCCACCACTGATCTTACATGTTATGAAATTTATGTATGTTTTGTAGAAGTAAGTGTAAATATGTAAATGTATGACAGTGAAAATGAAAATACATAAATATTTATAATCAAGAGCAGTGGTACTATGTCATTAAACAACGAACCCAAATACGATTTTCAATTTTATATGCAAATTCATTATTCCCTTAACAGTTTGACAGTTTTTCCCGAGCGTGAATCGGGCGCGGATTTAGATTAATTAGTGGATTTTATTAATACTTATTAAGCTTAAAACATTTTACTTTTAGTACAAAATTTTTCGTGTAGCTCACGAAAGTGACGATGGTATATTAATAGTAAATCAGACATTAAAATTGCTTTTTTGGAATTATCTGACGATTCGTAGAAACTCTTTCTCACCAAAATTAAACTGGTAAGTAGTTAAGGAGCTCAAAATAAATTTACAAGCTTAATGGAAATGCTATTTATCGTATTTGAGTTCGTATGAGTTTAATAAGTAAAAACAAAATAATTAGTCTAAAAAAATAGGTATTTTACATACATAACTGTGGGTTACAATATTTATTGGTGGGAATAAATGTGATATATTATTAAGATTTTTGTAATTAATAAGAAGAACTTTAAAATTGTTTGAAAGTTTCAATAATATTTAGATATATAAACAAAACTTACTTATTGATATCAGGAACAGTATTGACAATCCAATTAAGTACTTGACCGTACCCATTTTGCAAATATTGTCGAATCAGTCGAAATAAATAAAAAGAAACTCAACGGCCGGTATGTAATCGCGTTCAAACTTTCTGAGGAATTTTGTTTACACGACTTTCTCATGTAATGATTCCTTCATGATTCCAAAAAAAATAACTTCACATAATACACTATAATAACATCAATCAAAATAGAATCAAAAATGTGTATCGATTTTTATGATGGAACAGGTTTGTTTTTAAATTGGTTCAAAGCTCCGATAAACAGTTCGAGACAACTTCTGGCGTATGTGTCAGTGATCATCACTCGATTGCGATCCGAACGTGGGGCACTTAATGTACCGGTGAGAGTTTGTTCATACGTCGTCCTGCAAACGCGTCGTGTCCAGGCGAAGTGAACTTTCGTACTGAAGTGTAAAGTGTTGCACACGTTGAGTTAAAGACGGCATCGCGTACGGATGTTATTTCCCGCGAATATAGTCTGTTCAATTGTCAAAGAAGATTTCTTTATAAGTTAAGCAATCTTTGTGATATTAAGTTAATCTGAAGATGCCTCGGAAATAGGCCATTTTGGTAGCACAATACGTTAAATAATCAAAATAATTTTTAATTTTACATTACGATTATTATTTTGTTAGAATATGTGGCCAATGTTTTCAGCAGACTAGCCAGATTTTGGTAATGAAATTTCTTTTTTTGATTTTTGAATTTGAACAGCATTCACAATCATTTCTATGCAAAATAAACAAATATGTATCATTTGTATAATGGCAAAAGACGTTTAGTCCATTAGTAGCTATTTTGACAGCTTTGAGTTATTAATGTCATTAGATAGAATTTATTAACAGAAAATAAAATATATGAATAAAGACGAAATTATCTTAAAAGCTGAGATACTTTCACATATAACAACCAAGCATTATGGAAATCTTTTGATTTGCGTAAAATATATATAAGTGTTTAAAAAAAATCAGATCCGAGTGTCATAAATAAACCCCTCATATGTGCTAGTACTTAACTGTATTACCAAGTGGAAAAGCTTAGTTATAAACGCTAGCAAATACACAAATGGAGACAGGGTATTTGCTGTACTTGTAAAATTCACTCACTTTAATAAAAACGCGAAAGGTATGCTTATACACACACCGTTTCTCTCTTCATGCATTTTATGTGTGTGCGTGTTGCATGTTGATAGATTAACCAATACAAATTTGTAATTTACCTCCACCAAAGCGTACTACAATGCAATCATTTAAATATTGTTTACTAAATATTTTTTGAAAAGAGACACAATATTTAATGAGATATACAATAATAATCCTTTTTATTATTTTCACATCAATATTGCACTATTTTTTCCAATAATTATACAATTACTAGTATTGCTACCCGGCGTCGCTCGGACTAAGCGACAAATAATTATTTAATGTTATATCATTCGACATAATTATATCACAAAATCTAACATCCAAAAGAGAGTTAAAATAAAATCACAAACTTTATTTAATTTGATGACAGCCCCATTCTCGCCCATTAAAATGTCCAAATTCAAGGAAAAAATCTAATTTGCTGTCAAAGAAATGTCAAATACCAATAAACATTATTTAATGTTATATCATTCGACATTCAAACATTAATGACCAACAATGCAAAAAGGAATTACACCAGACATACGCCGTTTCGGTTTTATATATAAGATTGTCAGCAATAATTTCGGATTACCAAAAAGTTAAAAGGTAGCCAAACAAGTAGACAGAAAAATAGCTAAACAGAATAAATTTTGAGTGACAACCCCATTCTCTGTCCCAATTAAAATGTCCAAATTCAAAAAATACTAGTTTTACGATTTGACAGATTTTTCTAATTTGTGTCAAAATAAATATTGAAACCAATTTCCCTTCACGTAAATAATAAACATTATTATTGGAACTTAATAAATGGGAAGAAAAGTCCAGTAAAGACTTCAATTTATTACATTTTGACTAAATGTCTTCGATAAAAATTCAAACATATTCATTGTTTATAAAAACTTGCAACAACAATGAAAACTACATTTTATAGCGTAAGAAGACCAAAACGATTATACATACGCCGTTTTGGTTTTATATATAAGATTGTCAAATGGCTTTAGAATAGGATTACCAAAAGTAAAAAGAGGTAGCCAAACAAATCGTTCGCCAGAAAAAATACGCTAAACAGAATAAATCTTTGAGTCGGTTCAACTCATTAGTGCTGTCCAAATTATAAATCCTTAGAACTTGCAAAAATACTAGTTTTAAGATTTGACAGATTTTTCACTAAGATATACGTTTAAAATAAATATATAATAATATTTTCTTTATAATTTGTTTTGTAAGTTTTTGATGTCTTTCTCACTGATATAAAATCATCATGAAATACAATTGCTTAAAAACTTCGAAATTTTATAGTTTTGGGTTAAAAAAACATGGATATTCAGTTCGAATTGAAAATAACTTGGCAACAAGCACCATGGGAATGTTATAAAAATATTTTTTACAATTTCGAAATACCATTTTCAGAATTAGTTAAATGGTTTCCATTATCTGTCACGCGTTCATTGACTGAATAGAGTATAAATTTGAAAAGTAGGTTTGGCTGTCCAACTGCTGCATTGATATCACCTGTTAGGCCGCAACGGACACTACACAGTGGACAAGTATGACCAATTCGCGTTAATTACAATAATAATTGGTCCGTCTCAAATTATTTCACCGTTCTATTTACAATTATAGTACTTTAATTTAACTTTTGAATTTTCCCGCCGAATTTCACGCTTTTAAACATCTTCATGATAACTGGAAAACAATGCAAATCAATTAATTACCTTCAATAACATTTTCATGCAAAAATAAGTGTCGAATCCATTGAAAATGTTATAACCGATCCTGCTAAACTTATAATGTTTATATAATTAAAAATTTTGACTGAGGGTGCTTGATGGAATTTCAATATCAAATTTGAATCATTAAAATTGTCAACGGCCCGGGTTTCGCCTTTTGGCATCTTTAGGCATTTCAAGTACACGGATGTACTTGAACTGACAGTCAGTACAGTATACAAAGTGTACAAAATTCAAATATAATAATAAATTATTCAAAAAAATATTTAGAAGGTCGTTCACTTAATCTGGTATGTCAAAACTAATGATGGATAGTGAAAGAGATGGAGAGATTAATATTATATACTCATGCTTATGAATAATTATAATTTTCCATTCAGGAATTCATCTTTTGGATTATTATTCCATTTGGGTTAGGATCAATGTCACCTCTAAACTGCGCACGCGCGCACAGCAGTTTGAAAACTCCCGAGCACTCGACCCAGGTTAGCGCGCACTCGAAAAGGTGATAAATTTAACAACTTGATAAATGAGTATAGCTCAAAATATTAATAGATACAAAAAATAAAAGATTTTATTGTTTTTTTTATAGTAGCAAACATCGAATATAGATTATATGGCCTCCTAATGAATTATGGCATTTCAACTGAAATGGCTCGTTGATTGAAATTATGCTTCGGATTTGTTGGATTGGTCTGCTCAGTCATTGAATTTTCTGCGCAGACAACCTCCTAGCTAATGAGGAAAATTGTTACAGTGTTTTTTTTATTGTAACAAACATTTTTTACAATACAACAACAAAAGTATGATTCTCGGTAAACGCATTTCCGTTACCCATACCGTGGAGGAATCCAGTGTTTATTATTCAATAACAATTATTCGTGAAGAGCAGTTCTTCAACTCACGAAAACACTTAATATTCTGATGCACGTAGCCTTGATTTGCCATCGCGAGTTATTCAGGATATACGGGACTTAATCTTATCATCACTGATCTTGAAATGTGACTATTCAGTAACAGTTTCTCTAACTGGATTACTGCAACTTTTCTATCATATATCGTAGACCTTTTCACTTATTTACATAAATATTGGCACATCTTGAGTATTAACATAAACATTAACATAGTGATCAAAATTGATAACATATTCGAACCGGAATGAAAATTGTGATTATTATTCTGATTTTGGACTATATTATTAAACATTGATTGATTATTTAAATGTAACTATAACAACAGCCTTGACATTTCATTTATCGGTCATCAGTAAATCATCTGTTTGTTTTACTTTTCTCTTAATTATCCTATTATAGTTGCTTATGTCAAGCTTTCATTACTTAAATGTTTCAAATATATATAAATTAATTTGTTTTATCTTATACAAAAATAATTGATAATTTTTGAAGAAAAAAATGACCGAACAAAATACCAAACAAGACTTATTAAAGATACAACATTTTCATCGATAAAAGGAAGAAAATATTTGCTAACGTACGTTCTTCTCTTTCTTTCTACGTATCAGGAGAGCCATTTAAAGTTCCACTGGTTACTTTCTTTCACAAATCCTCATTCATTTTGTTCCATACCTTTTCAGAACTATAATAATATTATTGATTGAGTAGGCATTTACTTGAACTCCATTATAATACGGAAAGAAAAATAACAATGTATTTTAGTTCTACATAAATTATTTTATATATCTGTTGATAGCTATTTCGGATTACGCCTTCGTCAGAACTATATAGTCAGAACGATAGTTCTGACGAAGGCGTAAGCCGAAATAACTATCAACAAATATATAAAATAATTTATGTAGAACTAAAATACATTGTTATTTTTCTTTCCGTATTATAATAATATTGATCAAATTTATTTAATCTAACTCCTCAATTAATACAAAATTATAATAAGATTACAACATTTAATTCATTGGTTTGTCAGTAATTTTAGTAAAGTTCAAAGATATTTCCATGTCACGCTATTATCAGAAACGGTTTTTTTAATCCTTGCTTTTTTGCTTACTTATTTTTCAATATACAACTGGCTTTTTTCATGAGGAAGAGAACCTTTACCAAAAACCTACTTTATCAAAAAAACTCCTAGAACCCATATGTCGAGTCTAGCTTTACATTGTAAAACTTGGTTGGGAAAGTATTTTTTATTAATTTTAAGCTATCCATATATCAAATATCGTATTTATTGCAATATGTGCCTTAGTTTAAACTTTGTAACATATCATAATGTGGTATATTTTGTTGTACCATGCTAATAAATACGCAAATCCTGCGATATCAATCAAATATTAACCTTATAGAGGAGTTGCTAAAAATGTAAATAAATATATATTGAGGAGTGCAAAGAGTTAAACCTATCTTTAAAACATTTTTCCAGTTTGTCATATTTTCTGTTTTAACGAATACAATTAAACATTGCATGACTATGCTTGATATAAATTACATATTTTTCATTTCAATTTCTAAGGATATCTATAAGCCAAGTTTTATCAACAAGAAAATCTAGTATTTTGAAAACAAATGAGTGAATTGTTATTCTTGAATGTAGGGTGCAATAAATTACAAACATATCATAATTACATGTCAGTACAGAAAATTGCGACACTGTTTTCCCGAACAGATCTAATCTAAAATGTCTCCATTTTAATTTCTCGCAAATGATCTCTTATGTGTTTCGTTACGGCAACGAGAAACAGAAAAAAGTCTATCTTATTCTTGTGCAACATTTTGTGTAGTTGTTTTTACAGTTTCTGTGACTATTACTGATAATATACTTTATATAACGCCATTAAAAATAGATATAATTATGGAGAGGATATTATTTTATTTTATTATTTACTTCATACTGATGGTATCATAATAAATGTTATATTGAATAACCCGCATTTAAATGGATCATGTTTTCATATAACCGCAGTGAGGAAAGATATATGTAATTTTAAATTGAATATTTATTTACTAAGCATTCTTAAGATATAATAAGTTATATAAGTCATCGCGAGCATTATCAACTGACAATGAATATATAAATATAATTTATAATGTTCGCGGTGAGCGAAACCGGTCCCGATCTAATAAATTGAATGTGGAATTAATTTTCAAATTTTTTATTATTTTTATTCTATAAGTATAAAAATTTAATTCAGTGTAGGAAGAAACCTTCATTTTTAAATACAAAATGTATATACATACGTATATGATATATGTATATGATACGGTGAAAAAAAACAATGTATTTTAATTCTAAATAAATTATTATTTATATATTTATTGATAGCTATTTCGGCTAACGCCATCGTTAGAACTATGATGAAAAATGCATTTATTCATCTATTTATACCGTTGTATACAGGGTACACAATACACCTTGTTCTCTGTTTCGTCATCCTAGTTTTATATGGACTGGTATGGACGAACGTAAGTAAATGCATGCTTAAACATAGTTCTGACGATGGCGTAAGCCGAAATAGCTATTATCAAATATAAATATTATAATTTATGTAGAATTAAAAAACGTTGCTATTTTTTTCACCGTAGTATAATGGAGTTCTACCAAATGCCAATTCAATCCATATATATGTTACAGTGAAACTGTATTCTCAGTGAAAATGTATTAAGTAATAGATTTGTATGACAACATGATTTCACTGGTCACGATCATTGAAATTATTGGCTCAAGTCGATAATTTGCCGGCCTAAAATTTCGGTTCGCTTCAATGAAACAAAATCAGCAAGTAGTCCCCTTCATAAAAAAGAGAACCAAAGAAGAACAAAGACAAACATAGAGCTGGAGATAGGGCGGTCTCGTTTAATTTCAATGGCAACTTGGAGAAAAATACATTTTCACTGAAAATACAGTTTCACTGTAACATATACATATGTATACTTGCATTACTTATTTTATCCAATGAGGAAAGTTGTATAAATTATTGAGATATATTTGATTTAATTTATTGTAACAAATAACTTTAATTTATGTTCGTCTTAAAAGTACCTACGTATAGTATAGTTTTCTGATCTGTTAGAACTATCAAAATGATATCTCTACGCATCATGCAAATGGCATTTTAATTACACTCGTTGTGGAGTAGAAACAAAACAAAATAGAGGAAATTAGAAATGCTTTTGTAAGGCAAACTGGATATTTTATACGTATTACCGAGTTTGTTGTGGCTTGTTATTAAACCCAGCTATCATAATGAGGGGTATAAAAGCAAAACCGCCGCAATATTCACAAATGCAAATTTTTCAACAATCGAAAAAAAACTTTCCTTTTAACCTTTTTTGGGTGTTTTTGAATTGTGTTCACATCTTCTTCATGCTTTTCTTATTTTAATTTTCATTTCATCATTTTTAATTTTGTTCTTGCAAAAAAAAACAATCATTCTTTCGATAGCGGTGGTTTTGAAGCTCAACCTTTCAAAGTGACTATGTTGTGACAAAGTTTTGTGATTGAATGTAGATAATAATGGCAGATTTGCACTTATAATCTATCTAAGCTGTATCGAGACCTAAACAACATAATAAAATTATTAGATTTGAATAATTTGCAAAGCGAACACGAAATGTTTGTATGGGGACAGAGCGTGGTGCCCATATTAGATTTTCGGTAGGTAAGTGTTTACTGGCTAGTGATTTTTACATTTAGATTGTGGCAGTTTTGAACATCAAATGTAGTGTAAGAGAGGCGATTATGCTTTTGATCGTCATTTCGTTTTTTAATGGCTCCGATGTGATTCTTCTTTGGTTTGAAGTTTGTAGAGCATAGAACGTGAGTAACGGATCATTAATCATTAATTATCTCAAAAATGATGAGATGTGGACAGTGGAGGTTTTGCTTTATTTTTTTTCATTTTTATTTTTTTTCCATATCTGCTCATTATTCAGAGCATATGGCAGCCACGCGGTGGCTTCAGGATTCTCTATCACCCGCCAACTTCCTCGCTTCTTCTTAAGTCATCCTGTAGCTCCCCTGAGTATATCCTATGGATTGTCATCAAGGGCTTTCCAGGGCGTCGGGATCCATCAGGTTGATAGAAGAGGCAGGCAGAATTCAGGCACCTCTGGAGCATCCGCAGCACATTTCCAAGCCAGGTACATCGTCACCTTTTTATTTTGGACCTAATAAAGGCTGGATTATCCGCTCTCTTATCTCCGTGTTCCTGACAAAGTCAAACCACCGTACTCCTAATATTCAAGGCAGGCATCTGTTTTCGAATAATATGTCATGACTCACAACCGTAAAGCAGCACAGTCAGTATGCATGCGTTGAATAAGTGACATTTGGTTCTGACCGAGTACAACCGTGAGTTTGCTTTTATACACCTCATTATATGATGTTGATTTTTTTATCAGAACATCAATATGTTACAAAAAAAAATCATGAACATAATGAACTCACCCGTCACGACGAAGAAAATACCGTTGCAAAAAAATATATAATTTATATTCTTGACCAACTTTAACTTCATATAACTTTGACCGATAAATGGTTTCCTATCAATTCGATAGAAACAAAACCATGTCAATTGCATTAATATGACCACCTTAAAAAAAACATTCTCCATAATAATATATTACATTTTTGTCGACACGTTTTTATTTTAGGGTTCATTCCGTTTAATATAAAATTAAATTTATTTCATTTAAAATTTACATTCACAAAATTACAGCTGAAGTACTTATCCAATTTATTGATTTATTATTGTTTGTCCCGACACCACCAGCTTTGCATATGTATTCACTGTTTCACGGCCGCCTTTCATAACAATCGAAAAAAGAAGTGAATTTACCAGGGCTCGGGAGTGGAGACGTTAAAAGACACGACTTTAACATTGACCAAAAACACGACTTGGACAAAAAAGTTTTATTTTGCGACGTTGTTTTCCTACCTTTCCTATTTATGTGTATTAAATTAAATATCAACCAACCAATGCGGCCATTAGCCAAATTTTACATGTTTTATGCATAAATAAAAAATTCAAACAACAGCCCTGTAATTTACTTATCATGCTCTTGACCCGATGTAGAGGTGCACAAGACAACAACACGCACAATTGAATTCGTCGCAGATATTCTTCATAATGAACATATTTTATTGAATGTAGTAAATTATAACTACTCTTGGCAGGGCTTTTTTTGAAAAAAAAAGGTTTCGGAACTCACTTCATACGGCAAGCACGTCAAGCTTTTTAATAAATAAAATTATATTCACATTATTTAAGTAAAATCTCGTCTAATTGATTTATAAATCTGTGAAAAAAGGTGCCGGAACGCCGTTCCACCGCACTAAATGGAAAAAAGCCTCTTGGTATTATGACTGTCACATATTGTTAACAACTGTTGGAAATGTCATGTTGCATAATATTATGTTTTCGAATCAATCAATTAATAGACCCTTTCACAATTTATCATTAGTAAAATATTTTCATCGGTGCTTAAATTTATCCATTAAAAAACGAATTCTGGAATGTATATGCTACCTTAAAATACACCAATTAAATAAATTGTGATATAAATGGAGGTATTTGAAAGGATTCCTCAATGTGGTTTTTGTGAAAATAAAGTGGTTTGTTAAGATGACACATAAACTGAATCTTGTTAGAGAATTTTACTCGTGCACGATTTTCTGGTTTACTTGATAAGGTTTTTAGGTGAGTATTAAGAAACCTGAATAAAGCAATTCGCCAAAGATTCCAAATTCAATTTAAGTATAATAAAACCTTATTCCGTAATAAAAAGTAATTGTATAATATTATTTTACTTTATACATTTTAGTTATAGTCTATTTTGCTTGTATTTTGCTTCAATTTATTTGCTAAGTTGTAATACCTTGTTATTCTTGCTTAACTTTTGTATAAATATCACTGTTTCGTTGTTTTTCTTATCAGTTGATAATGCTCGCCATGAGCGAAACCGGTCCTGATCCAATAAATTTTATGTGGAATAAGTACTTAAAATGTGTTATTATTTTTATTATAATGCCACTCCACCAAGTATTGACAGCGAACACCTTAAAAGTGAATATTACTTGCAGTACTTTCGATGGATTCGGCGGTAACTTTGTGGAAGTTCATTTTAATATAAAATTTTATAAATTAATATTTAATTTAATTTTTATATTACTTGCATCGATTGCACTTACAATGACGACCTAATTGATAACGACAAAATAAAAGTCACCATTTTTTTATATTGATCAAGAAGATAAAATAAAAACTATAATATTTACCATAATTGGTTTAAAAAATCTCGTTTAAATAATCAATTTCCAAATGAAAATTCTCGTAATTAATTTATAGTTCACGAAATTACTGCATGAAGTATATCACATAATAAGCTTCAATCTAAGAAAACATGTATCCAATAAAAAAATCTATTTTGTAACTCTAGATCAGGCTCAAATAAAATGGGCATTATCAAGTTGTATCCATTAATGTTTCATTAAAGAAAGCAATCTAGATCGTTGATGTTCCACCATTGTTTCATTTAAAGTTTCCGGACTCTTTTTCTAATGCCAGTGAATCAATATGTTTTACCAAGTAGGTACCTGTTTATAATAAGAGAAATACAAATCGTGTATAAAACAATGCACCATAAATGACCACACAATCAAAAAAGTCATTAGAATCATTGTTAATTTAGTCAAAACTTGTTTTATTGGAATGATTATAGATGGAAATAAATTACAATAGCCCACGCAAGGGATTTTTATGGTTACAGACATTTTTTTCTTTCATTTTACACAACTCTCATTAAAAAAGGGTACTTATTATACCCAGTTCTTCATCAAACAATATTTTTACTAATCCTGTATGTACAAATGTTCTCAAATTTTAATCTTCTTTTTTTCTTTTAAATCGACAAAGATTGATGTATTTTTTTTCTTACTTTTATAAGCCACTTAACGTGTTGAATTATTTTTAAATATTCATTTATCATGATTATTAATTAGTGATTTCATAGTGTCAAATATACTTGGCCGATCAGTAATATATTAATATCTTGAAGAATATAGTATTGATTAGGGATATAAGTATTGAGTAAGAGAAAGAATATTCACTTATTATAATGAAATCAAAGGAATGGCCGGGATAAGTTGACTCGTGAAAAATAGCACGACAAAAGATCACCCTTCTGTCGACCAACTTGTGCTGACCGAACTATAATGTTCAATTGTTTCATATTGTTATTCATTAATATTACAGGTAATTAAAGCAGTTAAAACAAAGTTTAAAAAGCAAAAAAAATCATACTAATGGAATTTTAATATATTATTAGATAATAAACTGGTTTCATTATACTTTACAAATATTAATACTTCTCGAGTAACTGTTACTGGAGTTATATTAATTTGATAACTGTTTCCTTTATGTTCAGATAAAAAAGTGCAATCAAACGTGTTGTTATTATATAGTTAAATCTAGAGTTGTTGAGTGCGTAAACAAAACGACTCCGACTTCAGCAAAGCTTAATTTCATCACCTTTCTACCTATCATATTTCTGTGTATTCAATTATATATCAACCAACCAACCCTGCTAATAGCCAAATTTGACAAATTATATGTGCTATATGACTCCGACCAAAACGCCGCGACGACTCCGACTCCGGCCAAAAAACCCAGACTCCACAGCCCTAGTTACATCTTCACACAATAAACCATCGCCGAGTAGTAACGCTCTAAAAGTTCCACGAAATACTATTTCACGACCAAGATTTCAGATATAAAAGGATATTTACACAAATACATAAATTTTTGAACCAACTTAAAATTATTTATCAAATATAATACTACACCGTTGTCTATAGACTATATTAAATCAACATATCATACAAATAATAAACATCTCTTTTAAGGTGTTCACTGTCAATATTCTGCTAGTTCTAGACTAGTTCTGACGAAGGCGTAAGCCGAAATATCTATCAACAAATATATAAAATAATTTATGTAGAACTAAAATACATTGTTATTTTTCTTTCTGTATTATAATGGAGTTCTACCAAGTAAATGACTACTCAATCAATCGATAGATAAGTACTTTACAATATTAGAATACTTATTTATCCAAGAAATGTAAACTGGGTAATTATCAAAAAATCTTATTAGAATTCACTTTTAAGGTGTTCACTGTCAATACTTGGTGGAATGGCATTATAATAAAAATAATAAAACATTTTTAGTACTTATTCCACATAAATTATAATGGTTCAGGACCGGTTTCGCTCATGGCGATCATTTTCAACTGATAATAAATACAACGAAACAGTGATATTTATTCAAGAGATAGTTTATCTCTTTTTATACTACGCGCGTCTGAAAGAAAGAAATAGTTTCTGACGAAAACCAATTCCGTTTTCAAGACGTAATTTTATATTTTGTATACTTGGTGGAAATGAAGCTGGTTTTAAATATATATAAATTAAAATATTCAATGAAAACATATATTATATTCAATGATAACGTCACGCTTAATGCAAAAGTTTATAAAACTGTTTTCGAAGCCGGTCATTGTAAAAGGAATACAACCCAATTGCCCTTGGTAATGAAATTGGAAAGTTCCATGCACCCCAATATAAAGTTAAATTGACTTTAAACCTGATCTGCACTCGTGAGAAAATTTCTTTCGGCTTGTTCGACTTCAGCCTCATTCGCTTTGAACCAAATAACACCGACTGACAGATTTAAAAGCAAATTCAACTGGTTTTGCAGTGGAGCAAGAGGACCGGATGTTCTCTTTTTTTGCCGACAAATGAATGTTTTTAATGGTGATCACTAGGGATTCTAACTATTCATCAAAATCAACTATTCAGATATCGGATAGTAAAACTTAAGTTATCCGAATATATTCGGATAGTTTTGCCATGGCTAAAATGTTGTAGAATAGTATTAAAATTATGATTTAAAAAACATATTAACCGGTTGTATGCCAGAAACGTATATATACGGTCTACGATTCCATGAGCGCTGTGCCTCCCATAGAAAATGAGCGTATATATACGGTCCACTTTACACTCACTTATACTGGACAAGGTCAACGTTTTTATAATTCAAACATTTTATACACATAACGACATCTCTTAGAATCACAGTCCTATAATTACAGTTGACATAATATATTGTGTTATAGTCAATGTAATATCGATTTTACAGAGAGCTTCCTTGAATTACCTAAATCTGTCGCTATTTTTTCAAATAAAATCGCGGCACTCGGTGCACGACCCTTCGTTTATCTATCGGTATATAACGGGTTAAATAAACAAGAAATTCCCAAATTTTAATTGTTTGAATTTTGTACTTTTCCATGAGTTTTGTCGCTAATGACCCGGGTTTCGTATTTCAAGTGCACGGATGTACTTGAACTTACAGTGAGCGACTAAACTCATGGAAAAGTATACAATTCAAACAATTCAAATTTGATATTGAAATCCCATCAAGCACCTTCAGTCGAAATCCTTAATTAAGAAATAGCCAGTTGCTTTTGTAAGTCGACAGTGGTCTCGATTTCAAAGTTTTTAAAAAATAATCCTATAACTCGCACACAAATAGAGATGTTGCACTATCAATGTTTCCTTGTTCACTTTTATACATTTTATAATAATTTAAGACAAAGTCTTCTTCCACTTTTGTAAAATCTTAGATAAATATACATTTCAATACCGCTCCATTGTATTACAATACTGAAAATTTGCAGCTGCATAATAAATTAAATTATGACAATAAAGGTTTTTTGATCCGAGTCCTTGCTGGTTCGCTAAAATAAAGTATTACGATAAGATATTGATAGCACACGAGTTGGGCAAAGGCAAAAAAACCACTAAATGCGATTAAAATAATTATTATTTTTTAAATGTGGAGTAATTGTGATGTGATGTTTCCTCAAATACGAATACTATCCAGATATTTTCCTAAATATTCGAATATCGAGTAGTTTAAAAAGGGCTGTATATATCCGGATATCAAATATTCGAATATCCGAATTGGAATCCCTAGTCATGACAATCCATAAAAAATTAAATATACTATTCTGAAATAAACAACCAATAAAAAAACTTGATGTCATCATACAGAAAAGAGCTATCAATTATTTCAAACTGACATTAATGTTGTTTAATTCCCTTTAAGCGCGAGTTATTTTCGTTCGCAATAGTTGGAAGAGGGTAGTATTTAACTGACTCATCTCCAGCTAATTACGTCGTCGTTCTGGCAAAAAACGTTATGATGAAAATATTTGTTTTAAATAAATATTTGTGTGTCAATCATATACAATTACACAACGTATCATTCAAACATACAAAAAAATAATAACTGTTGAGCAATAAATGCATTCAGTTACAAAATTATAGACGAAGAAAATATTTTTTTCTATCTTTTAGCCCAGGGGTTACCAACCTTTTTGTACCTTAGAGCACATTTTAAAATATCAGACGGGCGGCGGGCACCGAAAATTGGTAATAAATAATTGAAAAAAAACTATTTTTAAATTATTGTTTATATTCTATTATATAAAATAAGTCATTGTGATCTTTGGCATTGCATTTTATAGGCCAGTGCCTCATACTTAGGGGAGTATGATGACAATATTTTCGATGGTTTCGGCGGTAACTTTGTGGAAGTTCATTTTAATATAAAATTTAAAATAACTTTGATTATTCCACGTATTGTGTAACTAACTGTGAAACGTGTTTCGCCTCTTTCAGAGGCATCTTCAGACTTACTATCGCAAAGTTTGCTTGAGTAATGAAGCAAGATAAATTATAACATTTTAAATTATGACATTACAAAATGGATTACGGGTTTTTTTCCTTCTAAAGGAAACAAGGAAGGGGGTGATATAATCAAAACAATGCAATAACATAATGATACTAATAAGGTGCAATCAATCAGATTGGGATTTTTCCTTTATAAGAGACGTAAGAGAGGGTTATAGAATCGAAACAAAGCAAACAAATAAATATATTTCTAATGACGTTAAACATTACAAACTATAAAACTATAAACTAATGAGCTGCAATCAATCAGTTAGGTTGGGTGATTACTCTATTAATTGGGAATAATGTTAATAAAGGCGAGCATCCTGTCCTGTTAAGAATATTATTTAATAATATATCTTTTTTATTAAGAGTTTTATTTATTTCTAAAAATTCATCTTCATCAGACTATTCATCTTTAAGCCTTTTTTAGTGTGATGACGTTCCTGTTCATCGGTGAGTCGAGATCTATATTTTGATTTTATTAAATTCATTGTTGAAAATAATGATTCACAAAGGTATTTGGAACCAAAAAATGATTTAATCTTATATGCCGCTTTTTTTAAAAATGGAAACTTTTTTCCGTCCACTGTATTCCAGAAGTCCTCACCTGATATTAAGGATTTTAACATAATATCACTCGAAATGTCCTAAATCTATAACTCTAGTTCTTCTACCTTTACTTGAACAAGCTCTGCAATATATGCAGCTATTTCAATTATATTCATTTGGCAAGTAAAAGGATTCTAGAGCTCTACTACTGGGTTACTCTAGCAGTAATCTATATCGATGTATGCAGACAAATGAGTTCGAATTACGTAATAATTTAATTATTTTTGAAAAAAAAATATTTAATTATTTTAGAAACTTATTCAAATATAATAAAATATATGAAAATTGTTGTCGCGGTCGAATGGGAGCGGGCACGGGGTTGGTAACCCCCGTTTTAGCCGATTGAATCTCTCGCTCATCTTATTCGGGTTTGGTGGCCACTGGCTTGAATCCCGGAATGAACACTTGCATTGATCATTTTTTTTTAGTTTGTATTCAATGGCATGGATGAGATTCCTGTGCCATTACCCTCTCTGAAAAATAAAAATTGGGTGACTAAATATCTTTCATTTATAAATTAAAGGCTAAGCGTTGGACTCAGAATCATTGCTTGAAAAATATATATTTTATTTCTGTATTTACCGAACCTTTATTCCAGAACGACGTTGATTCGTTTTGTCAAAAAGTCTTCTATTATTATTTTAAAAGGAGTCATATAATAGCATGAAAAATGCGCGGTTGAAAGAGAGGTTCATTCACGTGTCGTGTCGTCACAATGACATGCCCACACTCACTCAATAAAGTGTGATATGCTCAATTCAAAAACTCTCCAGTTATCGGTCATTCGTTGAAGTTTTTCATGTTTTCATGAAATTCAACTGCAATTATACTATTAGACATTTCTACAACTATAACTTGAATTGGTTAAGGCATCTTCTTTCAGTATTTATAAATGTATGCTATAAAACACCATCTTTACATGATGTGTAATGACTACACATCACCAGAGCAGAAGTTTTTTTAGTACCGTAAAGGAAAGTTTAGACAAAGATTTCAATCGATTCACTAATACATAAAGCTTTCATCGAGATAAAAAAAAATGTCAAACAATTGCCATGAGGTCTTTCTTTTTTCTTTTATTTGGTATTTATTGCTTTAAATGGGCGTGTATTGTCTCTCACGGCTCTTTTAAAATATGTTAATAGTTAGTTTAACGATTGGATTTTCCATAGATGTCGTAAAATATTCATCATTAAAATACTCCATCAAGCGAAGATTAGAAGCTCTAAAAATCTCTTAAATAACCAAAAGTCACACATTCACTGATTGAATCTACATTTAAATGCATCATGGTATATTAATTTAAAAATAAACATGAGATATTATCGATGTAAAATTAGGATTTTAGCACGAACAAACTATTAATAATACACCTCAATAAAAGAAGGTGCGATGGAAAATAAAACACCTGCTTGGAAAGTATAAGAAATATATTTTATACATAATTTTTGTTACCCTGGAAAATCCATAATTATTTCAACATTGAATTTTGACCTGTCACATACAATATTTCGCAACAAATCGTGATGATGACAACTTTTTTTTTTTAGGTTTGATTACTCACTATTTTTTTTATAGATGGATGGCATCTATTACAAAGTTTATATTTCGATCTTTCCAAATACGTGCGCTTAAATTTTGAGTTTTATATCTTTCCACGAAGATTAGATAAACATCAATACATTTTGATAGCACCCTATATGGTAGGTCATCAGAACTCTCTCGAACGATCTATTAATCACCTCAGTCTATGAGTTTAAGTTGATATGAGGAAGTAAATTCAATCTCATAATACTCTATATTCAGATCTATAGCGATTCAACATAGAGTAATTTCAAATCTTGTAAAAGAGACATTTAGGAGCAACGTCTCCAAGTCAGTATTGTGACCACCGCCTCGCTCTAAATGTCTCTGACTCTTTCACGCTCTGAGTGCATAAGATACGTGCTATTTCACGCAGAGTCCGGTGGACCATAAAAATGGATCATCGGGCGCATCTTTAACGGTTTTTAAAAGGGTTTTCTCAAGATCTTAAGATGACAATAAGTTGGGCAATACCCGCTTAATACGGGCGATAATGTGCTTATTTGAAGCGCTTTTTAAGTCAGTGAGAAATTAGCAAGCCTTGAGTGAGCACTTAAGATCCGGATAAGACTTACGGGTTGGTCGAGGAACCTCCTAAACGTAAGCCACGGAAAAAAGCCTTCAAGCTCCCAATCCTCCCCTAAAGCTAAATTCCTAGCTACTGATATCTCCTTCGTAATCGTAATTTTTTGTATTGTATTTGAAACTAACTTCAGTGTATTGTGTAATGTAAATATGTGTGTAAAATCTGTGTTTAACATTTAATTAAATTGTGTGTGCTAATCGCACTATATTTATGCTTTGAGATCGTGTTTTACTAGAGAGCATCCTGTTTCTCCTACTCCAAAAAAGGAAGTTGAGTTGGAGTTAAAAGCAGTTCTCGTAGAAAAAAAAAACATTTTGAGATAAACTCCGTGATGAGACATAGTAAAAAGAAAAATTAAAAATAAATAAATGCTTTGTCAGATTTTCAAATTCTTAGTAGAAATGGTTTAAAAAAATACATTTATCACAACCTAGTGAAGTGCAAGGAAAAGGAAAATAAATGACAACACTTCGATTGACTTTTTCGCTCATACTGGACCACAGATCTAGTGACGTATCGATGTTGAATAATAGGTGTGTTTCAATATTTAATAGTAATTTTAAACACAAGCAAAAAAGTATACGATTGAGTATAGTCATATAAATTATTGACATGATGCTGCAATTAACGAAAATAAACCATTCGTTGTGCAAAAGACTGCATCAACAAAAAAATAATTGACATATTATCTGCAAAAAGTTTTCTTTTGTATGACCGTCACACGAATTTGAGGTGAGCATCCATTTATATGGATATTTATACAGCACTTACATATGTATACACGGGGATTCATAAATTGTGTGTGAAAATGTATTTATCTTAATTTATGTATTTTCTACAATTACCACTCGGTGAGCTATCGTTAAAAAACACGTTCATATTATTAATAAAATAGATCATATGAAAAATAAAAAAAATTGAAAAACATTTGAAATGAACGTTTTTTATGTATGACATTTTTTAAACTTATTACACATTAGATTTATTTGGATCAGGACCGGTTTCACTTATCGCGAGCATATTCAACTAATAAATTTGTTTTCTTACTTTCCTACTGAAAATATATGTGGAGTCCGCGAAGCGGGCTTTTAGTTCCCTGACTATTTTTCTTGCTAGAGTGGGTACAGACTAAGTCATTGTTTCCCTTTCCCGAATGTAGGCTAGCTAAATATTGACTTTTTTTAAAAATTCTGTCAGCTGTGTAGAAAGAAACCTAAGGAAAACCCCTTACGAGAATGGTTGTCAGAAATGCAGCGATTAATAAAATTGTTTATACAAATATGCAAATAATTTAAAACAAAATAAGCATAATTGATTTAAATAGACTATAATTAAACATATATGACATACTGTAAATCGTTCGCACTCGCGTTTTGTCTTGAAATGGGATGTTACCTATATAAAATTAATAAGAGAACTATTTTTGAGCTTCTTATATTATTCTCGATGTCCTGTTTTTCAGATTATTAAGAGTAGGAAATAATACAATATATATTATTGTAGAGATGTCTTTGGATACAAATATTTAGAATCAATGCACTGCTAAGTTTTCATGCTACTTTAATAAGCATTAGAAAACGATGTAATGGAACACAATTTAATGTTCTGACATTTATACCTATAAAATAAATCATTGAATAGTTTCTCTAATAGAACGACGTTGGAGTAAAATTCATGGATTTTTTTAAGACGCTTTAACGCAACTTAAAATAGTGTTTACAAAATATTTATTACTTTAAAAAGCAATTAAAGTATTTTTGATACTCTAACAACAAGCATGTCGCTAAAAATCCACAATTTTACACGGTAAAATCGTTAAAAATAATAGTTTTTATACGATAATAAAGAAAGCCTGTGATTATCTTGTCAAAATCGGAGTTGTTTTAAAACGATCCCATAAAATATGACCGATATATTATGTCGTCGAATACAGGAATTCCCGAACTATCCCGGTCCGTGGTTCAGTCGTCAACGTCGTTGGCTTCCGTGACGGACCGAGCAGATTTTTCAGTCGATTCATCGATTTTGTTCGAAGGCAATGGATGTTTGCGTTGCAAAAAATCCCTTACCACACTTTCGATCCCAAAAATCGGCGCGTAGTGAAATTGATCAGCTAACCATTAGTTCTGTCCTAGTCCTCGCATCTTTTCAATCACTGCGCTCTTCGAATAAAATAGAGGTTGAGCAACTGAGTAAAAATTCGTTCTCGTCGAAAAACATGTTGAGATAAATTCCGTGAGGAGTCCAAATGCTCCAATTTGGGAGCGGACATGATAAAAAAACATGAATACTTCATCTGTTGACCATTACACAATCAGAAATACAAGCTAACGTGACATTATCTTTTTTCACTCCTTACCCAGGTAAATAAATATGAAGTTTATATGTATGTGTAAATTTTATTACTAGCTCATGCTAGTTCCTTTATATTTGACTAAAGATAAAAATTAATACATACATAATTAATGCGCTTATTTAGCATAATTATAAAGGGCGCTTAGTCAAGATGGGTAACCTATTTTGACACGGTGAGAAACTAGATTTACAAAAATTATATTTCGCCTTACGCCATCCTCAGAACTATAGTTTTACAGATAATTTTTTTTGGTTTGTATTTAATGGGTCAGTAAATAATTCAAGTTTTGGTCAGTTAAATAAATAAATGGTCAGTTAAAAATCGAAATGGTCAGTTAATATTATAAACGGTCAGTTGTCATTGTATCAGTGTGAATGTGGTCAGTTATTAAATAGAACGGTCAATATCTAATTTAAATAGTCAGCTATTTTAAAAAAAATGATAAGTTTTATTTTGACAGCTTGTGAATTTTATCAAATATGGTCGTAAGAGGCAAATTTATGAAATCTGCTATGAAAAATTAGCGCATGAAATGAAATAATTTCTTAAGTTTAGGTATTTGAAAGCAGATAATGTTATTTTAAAAAGTGTAAACTGACCATTTATTATTTTTAACTGACCGTTTTAAGTATTTATAACTGACCATTTGTCAAATTAGAAACAGACCAAATAATTTGCCATTTTTTCACGGTCTTATAATTGTGTCACTACCATTATTCAATCAATATCCTATTTTGTATATGAAAAAAGTATGTATTTAAAAATAATCAATACATTTTTTATGAAAACATGCCATTTTTAAACACACTGTCAGCTTAATGCATGCATCCTTTGGCAAATAATTTTTCGTTTGGAAATGTGAAGAATTTCTATGCTATTCAATATTTACCAGACTTATTAGCAAGCTTACAACTGATTTCTCTATTGAGACAATATTTGAATAACCTATTTATCTAACCTTTTATTTAAAAGTTTAACGTGTAGCATATTGAATGCATCCATTATTCACATGTGAAATATTAAAAAAATATCCATCTTCATATGAAACCATTTTTTTTTCACCATGTCCGCTCCCAACTTGGAGCATATGGACTCCTCCGGAGTTTATCTCAACATAAGTTTTTCTACGAGAACTGCTTGTTACTCAGTTGCTCAACCTCCCTTTTTCGAAGAGAGTATGGATGGAAAGGATACGAGGATTAGGACAGTACAAGTGGTTAGCTAATCGCTATCGCTACGCACCGCTTTTGGGATCGAAAGGATGAGAAGGGATTTTTAACAACACAAAAACCCCTTAGACACCTGAGAACTAGGACAAGAACTAGAACTAGGAAACCATTTTAGTATATCGTTACCTTACTTTGAAAAGGTTCTTAATGACATTTTCGCCTAAAATGACCTTCGCCTAATATGAGGTCATATAATTGTACAGATATAATTGAACAAACTTATTAAACAAACAGTTTTTACCATAATTATTTTATCAGATTAAAAAAACCTTCCATGTCGAAATAATTGTTTTAGACGACACGCATGACACTTGAAATTGTTCTGTCACCTAGAAGGCCGTTTGCTTTTTTATTACCAATCACCAATATTAAATCTTAAAATCTGAATAACTGCCATAATCTTTGGACGACATCTTCAATAATATTTTAGTCTGAGACTTTAAAATTTAACGCATGATTATAATTATATGCTATTTCAGTATTAAATCTTAGAGTGAAAGTTTCTTAATGTTTAATGACAATTCTCGATGAGCAAAACCGTTTTAGTTTTAACTTCACGAGCAATTTAAATCGTGCTAATATAATATGCAATTATTTTATACGTATACATATTTATATGAAATATTATCTGTTGTATTTTTTCCAACAGTAATCATTTTCGTCTTTCGAAATGTGACGTTTTTATCGAAATAATATTAAAATAATTAATCGAATATGTGAATATTTAAAAACTTTGAACAGTCAATCATTTTATAACTGACGTAATATTTACTCAATATAAAATCATTTTACTATCGAGACAATCTTGTATATATATTTATGTTCTTTTAACAAGTTAGACATTCGAGGCTTAAAATATCTTTTGGTTCTTTTAACATAAAAAATAGGTATGATATTTTATTATATACTAGTCGGTACCGTTGCAATCAATGGCATAGGTTGCAATGCCACTCAAAGAAAGAAAGTGTTTATGTTTTAATTATGTTTAATGAAGTGCTTTCGGGTGCACAATACTTGTTCTTTTTCTGTCTGGTGTGTATGCAAATAAATCAGAAGGTTTTCCAACGCGTGAACAGGCCATGTAAAAAGCATGGATTTTTTAAAATTTAGTTCACACACTTGTAGCGATTGTCCCTGTGCTTTATAGATGGTCATTGCAAATGCGCGTTGCACCGTAAACCGCAAACGTTTTTATTCGAATGGCATATTTGTCTGAATCTTTGGAATGTGTGGCAACAGTACATCTTCTCAACAATCACTTAAGTTGTATCGCAATCGGATGAACGGTATTGAAACGTATATTGGATATTCAAACACAAATTCATTTTTTTATGTAAATATACATATATATACATAGAACCTTTGTGGGCGTCCATACAACAAATCACCAAAGTTTTATCGCGATAATGTACGATAAAATGGCGAATGACATGTGCTGTTTGACATTGCTTTTTGTCTTTTGCCGTTTGTTAATGGTACGACACACGCGCCACCTGCAGTAAGTTAATTGTACCATGCCTATAACCTTGGCGCAAGTGCAACAATAAGTTGTCAAAATGAAGGTATGGCCGCTCATAAAATATGAACAACCATTGATTTTTTAAATATAAGGCATACTGTAAGTTAATTTTACTTTACCTATAACCGTCGCGGAAGTGCAAGCAATAAGTTGACAAAGTTTTATCGCAATAGGATGAACGGCATGGCGACGCATATAATACAAACAGTGTTGACTTATTCATTATCGTATACCTGTTGCAATACCTGACTGTTTCAAACAATCTTATAAACCTAACACTGCAACCAAAGTTTAAAAAAAAAACTATGAATAAAATTAATGACATAAAAACAGTATTTAGAAAGAATTTATTATATATTATCACGACTCTAAAATTTAACACATCAATGAGAATTATGGCCACGCAAATTAATGTGTGCAGTTCTAGTTTCAATATTACAGACAAGAGCTATGAGCAGAATCAAGATTGTTTAGTGTCAGGTCAAACAGTCAATACTCACGACATTATTTAAACTCGAAAGTTGCATAAAATTAAATTAAATGTGTGAAACACTAAATTATTGTTGGCACGTTGGTATGTTGACAGATTGCAAAAGCATTATTTTTTTCAAGAGATACTATGACAGTCAAGACATCAAAGTGCGGAGAAATGAATAAAAATGAAAATTAGAAAAAAAACATTATAAATTATAGATGTGCCAACAACTTTCTAAATAACAATGGTAGATGTTTTATTGATTATGTGCATCAAAGCATTTTATACTTTTGCATCTGCGATGTCGATAAATTTGCATAATTTGAAATTCGAATACCAACCATTTTAAATAACTGTCACTTATTTTTCACAATATATACAAAATATTGCCATATCCATTTATATTGTTGTTGAATTATGTTTTTTTCGGATGCACATACCTACTGTGCGGTTTTCAATTGTAATTTTAGAAATTATTACGACATTGTACCGTAGACACATTTATTATATTTTACTTGCCAATTCTCGCGATTACTTAAGAATTTACCCCAGAAATGATTTCTACATAATTAATAATTGGCAGAATTTGACCAGAGCTTATAGGCGCGGCGCAGTGTATCAGTTCGTAAAATCCGTGGGAACTAAGTAATATGTAAATTCTAAAAAATCGTTCGTAAATTCATTTTTTTTTCAATCTTAAGAATGTATGGCATCACCGCTAATAAATACTAATGTGCCAAATATTTAGATCTTCCTAAATCACATGAGATAATCTCAAAATCAATTCGAGATTAAAAAGTTGATATTGACATTATTGGGATTCAAGCCCAAACCCGTCTCACCACTAGTGAAAGGTTTAACTATGTAGTAGACCACAGATTATATTCTACATGTCAGCCATTCAAGCTATGATTATGATGGAGTGTATTTAGAAGGAAGGTTGATAAAATAAGAATATTGACCCATACCTTTTGATCTAAAATGTATATTGCTGCCCCAATAAGTAAACTAGATGATTCCACCTGACACCACCAGCTTAAATTTATTATTTTCGTATTTTGACTTTATTTATAGAGATATGTATACCAAATTGAAATAACATTCATAAATATTTATGTAAATAATTATTCATATATATGTATTTCATTATGAGCAGAAGAATATTATAATAAAATTAATAAAATAACTCATATAACTCCTAATTTTTTTGAAAAAAGATCACAAATTTAAACATTCAAACTTTTTATACTTTCTCTCTCCAGAAAAGACACTGAAGGATTAAGTTGATACCATTTAGCTTCCTTATTTGTATCATGGCATGGTTTTATGCGCTGTTTTCAACTGTTTCCACCAACAAAATACAAACTGAAAATAAAGCATAGATAAAGCACTAATCTCCTCAGTCTCGCTACTAGTCATTTCCCAACCCAATCCTTCTATCTGAACCCATTGTAAAGTGAAGTTGAGTAATTAGTTTTCATGAAACACCTAAAGTTGAAGTCCGTATGAGCAAACATGGTGCTTAATTTATTTTTAGCACAACCTTCAATTAAAAATATAAAAATAAAATCGTCATAAGAACTATTTTCAGATTGAGGAAAATTACTTGTGAGTGATAAAAAAGTATTGAGAAACTTATCGGAAAAGATTGTGAAATTCAAATTATCTTTTTTTTTCACTAAAGGAATAAACATTTGTGCAAAAAACTTAAGTACTTTTCTTTCACAGAAAATTTGATAACATATTATTATAAATAAACACAATGCATAGGATTTTAAAATTAAATGTCTTTCATTGATACTTTTTTCTCTCCAAGAATTTATTTTTACATTGAACAATTTAACATACATACCAGGTTGATTGTAATGTAACCTATAATATTTATTGAATGAAATGCTTTCAAAGTAATATGGGTATACGGAATATCATACAATTAGCGTAAGTCGGAGCGCAGCGCTCTGCATGAGTTGACAAAATCCACCCATATTATATTTTGCTTTCACTAAAAGCTCAAGAATTACTGACAATTAGACATGCATGGTTTGCAAATAAAAGAATCCAAACAACCTTACTTCTACTTTAATAAAAGTCTCTCAATATTTTATTAGTGCATATTTTTATGGACTTGCAACTGCAAAATATTTATACCTAGCCTACCTTTCTTCATTTGGGAACCATTTGTTTCTAAAGAAACACATAATTAATATATTTTAAAACGTTAATATCCTGCACATAAATAATTAATCGTTAAAAAGGAATAAACAAGAGATATAAGAAATTAATAGAAATAAATTCTTACCCAACTCAAATTTATTGAATCAGCAAAAAAAATTTCTCCTTCGCCTTGGTTATATCCGTTTCAATAACTTTCTTCTAGTTATAAATATATTTTCATTATATAAATTTTTTTTTGAATTGTTGTTTTTTTGTAAGAATTTATATGGTCTTGTTGAACTATTTTTCAGAATTCTCATAGCCGTTGGACTGGAAGAGTATTTTTTCCCACTTTACGCCTGACTAATCATTTTTAATAATATTCCCCATTTGTTAAATGCACTAAATGATCATTAACAATATAAAATCTGTTGGATTTGATATTGTTAGTGATCATTTTTACTTTGTTGGTTTTTAATGTAGTAGCTTGTTTTGCTAAGAAGTCTTCAACATTTTAACTCCATATAGTCTATGTTGTTTTATTTTACTCTTAACTATTTGCATACCTGTATTACCAAATGTTCATCATACCTTACGAGTCTTGCTTTTGTATAAATAACGCTGTATTTTGTATAACTTATCAGATGATAATGCTTCCGTCCAGATCTAAATAAGTATTAAAAATATGTTTTTGTTTATATTTATACCTTGAATTGAACGTAAGATAGGAGATGAAGTCACCGTTTAAATAAATAAAATTATCATAAAACCCAATAAAAATTGCAACTTTATCCAGACATTGCCAAACGTCACAATTTCAGCGAGGATGAACCAATCTAAAATCTACAATCGCAGATCCCATTTTATATAATTCTAGATTTGTACTGATAAATCAATCAACATAAAGACTATTTTCGAGACTAAGGGGAAAAAAGATTTCTTTGTAGATAACCTTATGAAATTTAAAAATAACGCCCAATCTTAACACACTTTGGTGGACATAACATCAATATACTTGATACGTTGAGATAAGGTCATACGTTTTCCCCTATAAACGATCACAACACCTATGGATATCATAGTTTCTATTGGCAATAAGCAGTTTTCAATCTTGTATTACTGGGCATGAACATCTTGATCTTGATTTTCGAAAATTCAAAAAGTAACGAAATCAAAAACAAAATATTTTTATTTAATTATTTTTTAAATTCAACATGGACGTTGGATTCACGTTGTGTCACCTCTAAATATGTTATTTCATATGACGCTGTCACTAATAGACATTTTCCTTAAATAGATTAACGATATTTATAATTTTCCATGTGACAATCTTGTCATATTGCCACCTCAAATGAAATTTTACAGTTCTTAACAAATATAAAAATGCTGTCTCCACTAGTAACCTATTTGAACTGGTAAAACATGTCATTGACTGCTTAACTGCCAATGCAAAATATTTTATTTAGCCCTACAGCCCAGCAGTACAAGAAATTGCATTAAAAGACTACTTTAACCTGCAAATTTTACATATTGAAAAATCTTTCACTTACTGGTGAAATGTTGACCTTTTGGTGGCTAAAAGAATGCTTTGAAATTTCATTCAATGAAATAAAAGATTCAATTCGTTTATATAAATTTAAACTAATAAAGAATGTAAATAATTACATGTTTACAATAATTTTGAGACTGAGATCATTTTTGAATAAATTTCAGGTTGAATGACAACTTTCATTTCTAATATTTTTCCATCAAATTGTTTCTGAATATTTATTTTGTCAACCATGCCAATATGGAATAACACTTTGGAAAAAGGTGGCCAGGTTGTAGGATTTGTGGGATAAAACTGCTGTCTATCGGGATATGATAATGTGATAATGCATCAATTTGATGAAATAAAAATAACAATAATGAATATCAAAGAAATTTTATTGAAAATGAAAAAATATTCAATAAATACTTATCATAATTAGGAAACAATCACTTATGAAAACAAATTCAGACATGTAAGGTTTTTCAATCGATTTTTTTTTTAAATTACAATATTATTAAATTTTCTACATTGCACTACATACTCCTAATTACAGCACTAGAAAGTAGAAAAAAGTGGAAAACATTATCCAAGTATAAATTTTCGAAAATTATAGCACTTGAGTTTTATACTTATAAACATGTAATATTTCAAAATGACAAGAATTATGATTAATAAATAGCAATGAATTATAAATAGATATGTTTTATGTTTGAAAATAAATAAGTCACAACAGTAAAATTATACTTATATTAATGTCATCATATCCATGGATGAAAGATAATAACATTTTAGATTACAAAAATAAATTGACTTAGTAGATAGCCGTTTGTGGACATTAAAATGCAGCAAAGGAAAATCAAAACAGAACAGACAGATAATCTAAAAACTGATGCTTCTTATACATTTCAGACACTAGATATGAAAATAAAACATTATTACGACACTGTAAAATAGTGGCACGTGTCCAAGTTTTCATTTCGAGTTATTTCAAGAATAAAAACTGTGCGGTCACTCAACTAAACAAACTCCCACATAATTATGTAATTGAACTGTTTATAAAATGAAATTTTGCAATTGTAATTGTCTTTCAAGATGTGTTTACAGGCAATCAATGTAGCCCAATTCAAATTGCAAAATATTTGGCATAAGAGTCGAAAAGGGGCTTCAATAAAGTTATTTTTAAAGCGAAGACTTTTTGAAAGTCAATAACATTTCATGGAATGTATGTTTTCAAAACACACATTTGAAACAAACAACATATTGGACATGTGCCATTATTTAATTTCACATGTTAAGTATTGTCGAAATAGATAAATGCTTATAATTGTTTCGAAAACGTTTAAAGTACAATCGAATTCAATCAGAAACAGCTAAGTATGCGAAAATTTAAACATTTTCAAAACGAATATTAAAAACCTTTCGTCTGAAACAAACAGACAAAAGCACAACACGGTTAAAAATAGTAAACATTACTGTCCTTCGTAAAAAACGTAGCAATTACACAACACACAAACTCGAGAACGGTGAAACATCAATAACGAATATTTCTCAAGCAGTTAAGTCCGATCGCAATAAAAACAAGCAAAAAACTGAGAAGAATTATTCCTCAAAGAGCTGGTAAAGCATTTTTCTTAGTGCTGGGGGACGGTGCTGAAATTTTGGGAACTTCGGACACAGCGGAAGTCTTACAGGCGTTAGAGTCTGGAGGAGAAGCATCACCGTTGGTCACCGGACTCGTACCATTCTTAGGACTACCTTTGCCTTTGTTTTTCTTTGGACTAGCGTTGGATGCCGGTTTTTTGGGAGATTTGGGAGATCCATTCTTGGCTGCTTCGCTTGGAGTATTTTCTTTAGGTTCTTCAGGTAATACTGGAGTAGAAGAATTACTCACTTCAACAATAGCAGGGGTCGAAATAGATTTTCCAACTTCTAATTTTGCAGGTGTTTTCTCTAATACTGCAGGAGTGCTCACCTTCACTTCGGTAATTGCAGAATCCAGAATAGATTTGTTATTTTCTGAAGCAGCAGGAGATGTTTTTTCTACAACTTCAGGGGTGGCAGGAGATTTCTTTCCCTTTTTTTTGGAAACTGGAGAGTTAACATTTGCTATTTTTTCAGGGCTGGCGGCTGGTGCCTTTTCTTGTTCTTTTACAACAGCAGGGACTGTTTTCGCTGCTTTTTTGGGAGAAATGGAACTTTTAGGCGATTTATCCAACTTCGAAGCTTCGGGTATAACATTCGACAACACTTTTTCTATTATTTCTGTATTTACAGGTGAAGACATATTGTCTATTATTTCTGAAGCAGCACATGAAGATTTCTCAGCTACTTTTGAAATATTCGATGAAGTTTTAGCTAGCATTTGGGAGAACATAGGATTAGATGATTTGTCAGGAGTAACTGCATTAGCTGGAGGCGAGACTGTCGCTAATAATTCTGCAATGGCGGCATCCACTTCAGGCAGGGAAAGATTTCCTATTTCAATATCGACAGAAGATGTTTGGTTTTGAACAACAACATCAACATTCTCTTGAGGGTTTGGAACCGTCGGGCTTGAAGTATTTTCTAATGCTTCAGCAACCACAGGAGCAGATATATTCTTTAACACTTCTGCTAATGCAGGTGATGAAATACTTTCTAGCAATTGGGCACTAATATGATTGGAAGAATTATCGTCAGTTCCGATATTTGTCAAATCGGGAACACGTGGCACATCATTAATTACTTCTGGACATTTAAAATTTGGCACTTCGCTGGACACGCCTTCAGGTGTCGCGACATCAGAGGTGGGTAAGTTTTCTAGTTGGGTTTCTTTCACGCCTTCCTTATCATTTTGTTTGTTCTTCTTGCCTTTTCCTTTCTTTGATTTATTCTTTGGGTTTGCTGGGGTGACATTTTCTGCAGGCGCCGGTGTTTCTGCAGCTATTCTAGCGTTTGCAACTTCTTCGGAATTTGCCACACTTTTAGCTGTAATTACATTCAATTGTCCCTGCAATTGGGCCAGACTGAGCTTTAACTGAGCACAATTGGCTGCCATCGCATCCACCTGAAAAATGAGAGAAGACTATATTATAATTTGTTTTATTTTTTTTAGTTAAATGACAATAACTGATAGTAGTCATTTAATCATCAAAGAATAATTTCTTTATTTCATTTATCTGTTTACTCCAAGCAGAGTTTTTTTTTCCATTCAACATGGATAAAAAGATATAACTAAAAAAATTATTACAAAACATTACAAAGCCTATTATCTAAAAAAATTCAGGATTTTTTTGTATTCAAACATTTTCTCCTCATATATACCTGACATGTAACTAACCTAACCCAAATGTATACTATGTAGCCCTTGCCAAAATTTGAAAACTTCTGGAGTCCTTTTGGAGTACTTAATACTTCTAATAGTATTCTACTACCTTTTCAACTGCAAGCTTAGCTGATAAATGGGCAACGTGAATCTAAAGTAAAGCTTCATGTTTTCATTTGAAGTAAACTTTTAATAATATTTTTTTTGCAATCTTACTCTATCCACCGTATCAGTTGGCACAGGTTCTGGTTCTTCGGGTAGCTGAGGTAGGGGAGGTCTCTCAATGTTGTTATCTTGAAGAGTCTTCAACAACGTAGCACGATCAGCCTGAAATTAAAATGGCAGCTTTGAAATATCTATTTTTGAACAATTTTTCCTAAATAATAATACTTATATGTATCTGTTAGAATTGGAGACATGTATAAAAGTTTCATTTCTCCTAAAAATGCAGTGAAAAAAGTCGCAGTTGTGCAAGAACAAGAAAAAACACTATCAATACCTGGAAAAATAGCTAAATTAAAATCTCCAGTTTCTAAAAACAGAATATAATACTGTCAACTATTTTTTGTATCATTTCTATATTGTATAATAACAAAGTTTTATATTTAAAACTAGTTATTTTGCCATCAGAAATGGATAAAATATGAGTATTTTACCCACTCAAACTATTGGTAAATTAACACAGAAGATCCTCGCATTTTTGACTGCATAATTTGTATATCCGTTCCACAATATTCTTACTTATAAAAAGGAATAAGGAAGGTATTGCTTTTTTAATAAAAAAATAAGCTTCACTTCAGTTCTATCCAACCCTAGCTGCATTCTTTTGTTTCCATTGAGTCATCGACCACATACTGTTGAACAAACACATCCCTTCTACATGCACTCAACATGAATGGGTTAGTGGTAAGACATCACCATTAGACACCATCAGATAATATTTTTACTCCTGTGGTTTAAGTACTGTGTAGCTGTAAACCTTATGAGACAAAAATATACCGAAACACAAACCGACAAGCGTTTGATTAACTTACCCCAACCCTTGAATTGGACCATTGGAATAGCATGGTACTAGGCTGTTAATTATGCAGACAGTTATTAAATTATCTTAGTTTTTAGCCAGTTTGTAAAATAATCCATTTGCTTGCTTAATTAAATGCATACTTTAGGATCCATAATCAATACATAAACATGAAACCCTTTGAAAAGTATAACAAAAAAATGATCCAAGTAAACTGTCTTCCGCTAGATAACGAAAGGTCACATCACGCAGTAATTCGGACCTGGGTGTTTAAGTATTAATACAGTCATTTAGTCAAATAAAATAATAATAATGAAATTCACCTGCATGGTTCTACATAACTTTTGTAGCTGTCCCAATTGTCTGCCTTGAACAGCTGTCCTCGCATCTCTTGTCTGTTTCTCTGCAGCCATGTCCAAAAGCGCAGCGTGAGATTTCTCCCAGCGCTGCTTCCAAACTGTTGTCTCCTTTTCCAGTTTCAAAATTTTCTTTTGCATCTGTAATTAACAAAACAAAGAATGAATAAAAAAGAATTTTGGAATTTCAGTTAAAGTTATAATTGATCTAAGAGCTTCGTTTACAAATCTTTGGTTTTAACTCAAATATATGAAAATTTACCATGATTATAGATTTATCTTTTAAGAAATTAATAATTGATACCTTTTCCATTTTTCCTCTGAACCCTCCAAACACTTCATTGCTCTTTGTCAAGGCATTTTGGAATTCATCATATTTGTTACTATACGCTGAAACTTGACACTTCAGCACCACTTCTGTGGCCCGCATTTCAGTTATGAGCGCCTGCATACGCGTCACATTCTCCAGCAGCTGGCTTTTCTCTGCGATGTGCCTCTCCCTTTCGGCCTGGGCTTCCAAATTGGCTTTGTTCAATTTGGCATCGTGCAACTGGCTCTCCAGCTCCATCTGCTGGGACATTTTATCTACTTGCTGTTCTTGAAGCTCGTACTGCTCCATGACGCTTTTGAATTGTTTTGTGATATCGAGGTTGTCATCCCTCAACTTGGTGCTCTTGTCGTTGCTCTGCTGCATGAGAGCCGTAATTTCAGTAAGCGTTGTTTGGAATTTGGCTTGCGTCTTATTGCGCCTCTCTTCTTCTTCTCGGATCTTGAGAAAAGACTCATCCTGAAAACATAAAGGCATGCATTTTTATAATTCCAATTGCTTTAGAAATAATGTTGAAAACTAAATTTGAAAATTTTCCACTACTATCACATTGGCTCCTTGGAAATGAAACATATCTTGACTTTTGTGTTATGAATGCCTGAATGAAGTGGATATGAAGATATTTCAGTACGTATTAAAATCACTTTCTTGTTCATTACTGAGCCTTAAAACAACAAATTAAACTAGTTTATATTTAACAAATACATCAGAGAGCCAAAAGCATTACTTTTAAAGATAATGAAAAAAAAATCAAACAATAAGTAATTTTTGTGTGCTAAGCCATCGTCTCAGATTCAATAATTCAAAAATCCTTTACCTCTCTCTAGAAAGTAAAGCAACGGTAAATACAAAAAATTATTACCTTGACGGCTTTATTTTGTTTCTGAAGTTCCCGGCAGAGATTCTCCAGTTTGGCTTTCAATAAAACAGTCTTGTTGTATTCAAGCTGAAGCTGTTCCTTCTCCCTCTGATTCATCACATACTTTTTTTCCCACTGTTTACCATGGGTTTGCAGTTTTCTATTTTCATCAACGATCTCAGTATATTTCTTGCACATGGCAGCTAACTTTTCCTCGGGCGAATGAAGAGTGTTCAGGGCTTTCATTACATATTCTACCGATTTATCATCAACCTTCCTAAGCTCCTTCGAGGACTTCTTTGTTGGAGCGACATCATTGTGCGGCTTAACCTGCAAATTCATTACAATTCTATAAGGGCACTGTAAGATTTTCATGTCTCAATATGACTGAACAGACATATTAAAAAAATATTAAGTTATTGATATAATAAACGTTATTTTTAGTCAGTAACAGCTTGTTAAGAGTTATCCGGTAATGAGCTACAGCTAAAAAAATATTTTGGCATGAATGGGTGGTCTTGACCTTCGGATGAAGGTGAATATTAAACTGGGAGAATTTTTTTTTTAATGTTTTCATGGCATTGAGTAATCATGTTAGCATTAAATATTTACAAAAATATATATATGTTATGACATATGTATATCTCCTTAAATGTGAGTTAAATAGGTAGTATGTTATAATATAAATAAAAAAATTATAAAGAATTAATATTTTTTATTTTTGTATTACGATTTAAAGCTCAAAAAAAATATTCGTTAACTTTATATTGTTTATACAAAGTATGTATACAAAATTGTATCGGATTATTTTTTGAAATATTAGGATAGGGTACAGACAAAATGAGCATAACAAGTAGGATTTAAAATTGAAATAAATACAATATATCCTAGGCAGTCACAAATCTCTTATTTAGCATTCCAAAAGCGACTCTTATACGAAGAAGGAATGTTGGTATGGTAACAAAATTATGGAAATAAACAAATGAAGATCAAAAATTTTACTACCTAGTTATGTTTCAGTTATATTATTTTTTACTAGAAACTGATAACAGTGAAGGATGGGGATTTTCGTTGGTCTTAGATAAATTTATATCGCGGTTAAAGCGTTCGAAATATAAGTAAACATAGGCAAGTATAACCTTTAATTTATAAGTCCAGGAAAAGGAGAAGAAAACAAATGAGGTTCATTGAACCATTCTTTATCCGGCAAAATTGCACAACATCAAACAATAGGTTATGCCGGTATTCGAAATATAAATAATTATTACTTACATGGGTTTCTTTCGGAGGCACCGAGGATTCTTCAGCATTGCCTTTGTTAACTTTACTATCCATTTCTTACTGATGCTGCTTCTCAACTATATTCACTTATAACTTTGGACGACTCTGTCAAATAAAACAACAATAAATTCGGCGTTTGTCAACCGGGGAAAAGTCTCCTGTTGTTGGCTGTCAAATTGACGCTAGCGCCAAGAATGGTTATCTATGGCCAAGAATGAATTGATCTAACGGTCGGTAAAGAAGATTCCTAGATAAGTTGTTTTATTGAAAGGAACAAAATTTTCTTATTAGGCAAGAATTTTCTGAAATAAATTAGGTATGAATTTATATATAATAATAAAAAGCCTGTCACAAAAAACACGAGAGCTGCTACTTGAGTATTATGAAGATATATTTTTCAATGCCAACTAATAAGTAAGAAACTTACACAAATATGAAGATTAAAGTGAAAAATATTTTAGGCAAATTATGATAAATTGCTATAATCTATGTATACCTAAATCACAGGTAAAACCAATGAACTGTTGAATCCACTAAACACTATTAGATAATTTGTTTTTTTCAGCAGATATGTATAGACAGGAAAATATCTACTACAAAGCACTGTCATCCACACCACATAGGTATAATCTGAATTTATTTTTAGATGCAATATATAAATTTAGATTGCTCCATTTCTTCAACAGCGCTCTCTGAGTTTTAAACTAGTAAACTTTAAGATTCGTATTCCAATTTTAAATTCTGTATTTGAAGGATTTTCAAGGTGCATCCAGTTATTTATGTGATGCTTGTTTTTTTCTAGTATTGATCAATAAAATGTGTTTCGCGTCAACCTGTACCGGGTACCGAGGTGATTTATTCAACAGCTGATTTGAAAAACCGCTTTGGAAAATATTTACTTACAATGCACAATTATATTATATTATCAAGTAATATTTTGTTTTGATAATTCTGATCGATACATGTACATACTTAGATTTTGATATGACCATTAATAGGTATTCAAATTACAAGAAGAAGGCTTATCCAATCTTACTGACAAATGAACAGCAGCGCATGGATAGGAAAGTGTAGTTTTCCAACCAAAGTTTATAATAATGAATAATAAGCCGAAGAAAATATTTAAATACCACATCTGATTATGCTAACATATTCAGTCATTTTAATAAACAAATAAATACAAGTATATTCTATGTTATATTCAAGATACACTATTTTTTATCACGTCCGCTGGCAACTCGGAGCATATGGACTCATCACGGAGTTTATTTCAACATGGTTTTTCGCTACGAGAACTGCTTGTTACCCAGTTGCTCAACCTCTCTTTATCGAAGAGAGTAGGAATTGAAATGATACGAGGACTAGGACAGGACTAGTGATTAGCTAATCGCTCTAACTACGCACCGCTTTGTGGGATCGGAAGAAGGGTGGGAAGGATTTTTTAACAACACAAACACCCATTGCTTTCGAACAGAATCGATTTATCGACTGAAAAAAATCTGGCCATACCGGGTCTCGAGCCCGGCCGGTCTATCACTTAAGCCAACGACGTTGACCACTGCACCATGGACCGGGATATATTATGATATCCAGATATTTTATACGTAGAAAAAAATATTTATATCTTCCATCAAAAACTGCCCCCACATCCGACGCCGAGAAAATGCTTAATATTTTGAGATCATTATTTAATTGCCCTGGAGTCTAAATTATAAACGAATCTCCCATCAACATGACAGCATCACACAGATATCACAGTAACTAGTGTTGATAAAATATATATTAAGAACTCGTACTTCTCTATACACAGCACTGGCGAATCCAGAGACTGTCCCAGGGGGTGGCCATTCAATTTGAAAATAATTAAAACATTATAAAAATATGATTTAAATATATATTTATACCCCCAGCCCCCTTTTTAAGCGATTTAAAAAAAATACAGAAGAAATGATGACCCTGCACTTACAGATGTGATGACCCCGAACAAAATCAAGTAATTTAATTGATGACTCTGATCATTATCATCGATTTTTTTATTTCAATTAAAAAATGCAAAAATTAAAAAACATAATATAAAAAAATATAGTTTACTGCCAGAGACAAATCTCAAATATTATAAAATGAAGTCAAATTTTCTTGACGTTGTTCTCGAAAGTTTTTTTGACGTTGCAAATCGGCCCAAAAAATATTCAGGTTAAATATCCATTTTAAAGTGGGTATGTTACAAAGCCAGATCATGTCTTTCCGAACTCAAACGATCCCTTCGGCAGGCTTCATGCGTCGTAATGTGGAAAAACTCCTTTCAGCGGAGGGAACGCTGATTATCAAACTTAATAAAATTCGTAACAAAACTTCACAATTAGAATATAATTATGAATTTATCACAAATCGTATATATAGCTGTTAAACTAAGCTGAAACAGAGAGATTTACATCATTATTATTTAAATAAAAATCATTAGAAAATTAATGATATAATATTTTAAATGGAATAAATTCTCCTCAGGGGCGGAAGGCATGGCCCAAATGGCCCTCTCCTTGGATCCGTCTATGATACACAGTACAAAACGACGAAGATATGCTCAACCGGTCCATCTCGTATCAAATTATCTTTGCCTGAAGTAAACCTAGCGTATAGATAATGTTATCGGAATTTAGTCTAATGCGGCAAGCTGTAACACCCCATTATCCAAATAAAAGGTTTCATAGGAATGTTAATGGTAAAAATAAAATTCATCTTGATCAGCATCTCAATATTTAAGGAGGCCGAACGTTGTTATATAACAGGGGTGGCCAGCCTTTATTGCTCGCGATCGACCAACATTAAAAGTAGTAATTTAAAGCCTATATTAATCTTATTGCCAACCCTTGTTTGACCCGTGTTTTAAAAAGAGATGTTCGTCGATAATCGGCTAACTTCGAGATTTTAGCGTGCTGTCCCTGTAACACGACTTGTCTCGCCCGCTTCTTGGGACGGGCACCAGAGATTTGTACAGATCATATATGCGATCGGCGCTTTGGCCACCCCTGTAATATGAAAATATGTTGGAATATAAGTAACTAGATATTTAGATTTCTCATGCACATCATAATAAATATCTATAGATATTAAAAACTCATAAAACCGTTTTGTACTTATTCCACCATTCTTTTATTAAGACCTAGGCTGGTTTCGCTCATCACGAGTATTTTCAACTGATAAGAATATACCTACATCAACATAGAGTTAATTAGGGCGTAACAAACAATTGGTAACAGAAATGTGCAAATAACTTAAGATAAAAGGAAGAAAATGTGCATAATTGACATTACATAGACTATAATTAAAAGACCTCTTACAAATATAAGTTACAAAATTACAATTAAGTGAGAGCGGTCACTAGCTCGCGATGAGCGAAACCGGTCCTGATCTTAATAAAGAAAATGTAGAATATTTGCATATTTTTACTATTATTTAATTTAATACATGGGCATTGAGTACATGAACTGTATCTCTCTTTAAAATGAGCTTATTTCTTGTAACCTTACAATTATACAACCCGAAAGAATAGACTACGTAAGTATTGTATATTTTTTATGAAATATTCAACTTTATTTATTATATTGCAGTGAGGTACTATATAACAAAGAATAAACTTTTTAAGCGGTATAATTTTTATCGGTCATGAATAATTCTACAAGCTTATTTTTGATTTAACTCTTACCACTCCGCGGGCCACGGAGTCTGGCCGAAAAGATTCTGTTAGGTTACTCCGTGGGCCAGACTATCTGGCCCAACGCTGGTATAAGTTTAATGGCAAATTTTTCATTAATTAACAAATACTTTTGTAGCTTAAAATTGATCACGTGCTTCATCCAACCCTACTGAAGACTATCACTCACTTAACCAACACATTTTTTTAAATCAGAGAAGCTTACTAGTCCTGAGAAAATATGATCAGAGTGCAAAAGGTTAAGCTTTCCGCGTTCACAGTTCTCAGTTGTGTTTATGTCCTATACACAATATATCACGTAATATGGCTCTACCTGAAATGTATATCCGTCTATTTTTTCGCAGCGTTATTTTCAGGATGAATTGACTTGTTAGTATATATGTGGGTAGTGAAAGTACCCACTGACCAAAACACACATATCAGTCAACACAATAGTACCCGGCAGCTTTTACATTCAAGGACTTACAAGAGGTCAGTATCAATTTCAGGGTCTCAAAGTCGAGCGGCGTAAAATATTACAACCACTTACAGTAGCGTGCATCTGACCGAACCACAAACCCTCGAAAACCAATCGAAATAAACCTCACACCGTTGACTTTGGGTAAAATATATAGGACACTTTTACAAAACCACATTAGAAATATTTTATAAAAGTTATTTACATTCATAAGTAATCAGCTACTCGAAATATTTCACCCTATATCATTGACATCAATTTCGGCAACTAATTATTTGGTCAGTATCTAATTCAATTAACTGTCAGTAAATACGAAATAAATTATCAGTACACAACAATAAATGATCAGTATAACAACATAAATGGCCAGTAAATTATTACTTTTGGTCAGTATTTTACTGTAAAATGGTCAGTATTTTTTGTGAGAAGTGCTGTAAATATCTATAAACGTTCCGTAATTAGTATTAGGTTAGATACAGTGGATACTGACCGTGTATAATATTTACTGAACAATTATTTAATTTACTGACCAAAATTTGAATTAGATACTGACCCATTAAATACACGCCGTCAATATACCGGCCTTGATAAAATTCCTATAAAAAAATTGATGAAGAATTAGAAAACACAGTTTATTTACAGGCTCTTTTAATTGCTTTGGAAATTAGCATATTATTTCGCATTTGATGCCAATTATCAAACGCCCAAAGTCATGCCTTCCGTAATAATTGTGTAATTAGTAAATATAATGATTTTCCACCTTTTGTTGTTTTCAATTTGACATTTAATACAAATAAAATGATATAAATATTTATAAATAAATAGTAGACATGATATATGTGCTGTCTAAAATTTCCTCCCAAACTCATCCGATCATAAAAATTAGCTTGTTCTGTCTTAGTCCTAACTTGTCTATGCTTACACTCCTCGAAAAAGAAAGGTTGAGCCATTGTGTATTATTTCTCGGAGAAAACTTCTGTTGAGATAAGCTCCATTAGCAGGCCATATGGTCCCCAGAGGGAATGGACATGCCTATCAAACAATGAGTTTATTTTAACATTAAATAATTTCATTAATAGTTCATTGATCATACACTTTTTAGATGAGATATGTCTTTAGGTTATTTATTTCACGACTGGTAGGTTTGTTTTCATACTGTGGTTTTTAATTTAAACTTGTAATTAGTACTATTATATGTAAATATCGAACACTGTGATCGTGTGACAATGCTATAAGACAATCATGGTGTCGTTCTCACTAAAATTTTGTGACGATGACAGGGCTAAAATCATTCATCCATCAGTTATTTGTACAAATATATTTGTATCGCTTCGTGTTATGCACAATCTTGGGACTTAGGACCATTCATAATAAATCCTTACCGTACCTGGAAGAATGAAGAAAATTATAGTGATTGACTAACAAGGGTTTCTTGCTTCATTTCTTTGTGTGTACTACATTAGACTGTGCGAGAAATATGAAAATAAATATATATTTTATTTAACTGAATATAAGTTTCAAATAGGTTATTTTTATATTTCATAACATTTTATATCGTATAGCGTATACCACTGTGTCTATAAATACATACTAAAGAATAACGTGACAAATAAGCTCCGGGGTTTTATTCTGTAATAAAAGCTCGCAATACGTAGATACCATACTAACTCACTAACTGTACATGTACTTTCATAGAATACTTTATATACATATATGCAATATGATATTCACGGCAATCTCTTCCCATTGTTATGTTACATTTTTTAATATGACGGATAGATATTTCGTATTCATGGCAATACTGAACTAAAAATTTATTGGTTTCGTTTCGATTTTCTGAAAAGCCAAAGGAAATACATTTTCGTAGTTGAATCATATTTTGACTTTGAACTACCGTTATTAAATAATAACAACATATCCAGCTATGGATTTTGACGTTCAAGGAACTGTAACAGGATAATTAAAAACAAAACAAAAACTTTAGAGAAATATAATGCTTTTAATATCATACAATAGGAGCTCTCTTCGTGGTAAAATTACAAATGGGTGATTGCCCATTTTGATTATGCATATCTATCAATTCTGGTGACACGGGTGCGTAAGTGAATCCGAGTTCTTCTGCAGTAAAATCAGTTTACTATCAATTGGCATATTTCAAAAAGCGCGTATAAATAGTATTACCATGTTGTACTTAATTGTCGGTAACTTGGAATTATTATATTGCGATGACTGTAATCGGGTTCAAAAACATTGTTTTTAAATCATCACATCAATTAAGGTAAATGTACCAGTCGTTGACTATGTACCAGTAGTTGACCTTTTGAGAATAAAATGGCCCAAAATAATAAATACGGATGCGGGATTGCTCTAAATTGTAAAGTTAAGACAATTTAAGGCATCTGTATTTAGCCAATGGAGTACCAGGGTGGACATTTGAAAACAACACCTTGTGAGGAAAGCGTATTATTTAAAATTTCTTAGGTGATCAATCTAATAACGGTGTGTACATTGTTCCTGAACCACCCATGGCTACTTGATTCAACCAAGAGTGGTGTGATAGAAAGCCTTGAGGCAACCCTGAAAGAAAGTTCACTATAAAGCCCACTGATTAAACATGGTCAGCACATAGATTTTCAATTTGTGAGATGGTCAACTACTGAAACAAAAACAAGACTTCAAATAATTTAACACAACTTTTTTTAAGCAGGCCCTTTCGTATTTTTTGTTACATAATATTACTTAAGACATATGATCCATTGATTGAGTAGGCATTTACTTGGTAGAACTCCATTATAATACGGTAAGAAAAATAACAATACATTTTGATTTTTCTTACCGTAACATATGATCCAATATGAGTATACTTGCTTTCCCTTCATTCGGTACAATGCTAAGCCATAATCGATATTTTTGTTGAAATTTTCTCTTAAACCGTCAGCTACTGGTACATTTACCTTATACAATCTCATACATATTTATAGTATTTTGATTTTACTTTGGACTGCAATTTTAATGGTTATTGATATCCACTAATCCAATTTTCATATTTCAGATGATATTTACCGTGTTATGTAGGTATAAAAAATACTTGTGTTACTCAATGGGTAAATTCTATATTTTGCTGTACTCGTGTAAAAAATATTATTTGCCTTGAATAAATATATATATGTTACAATCCCCCCTTAGCTGTATAATATTATCGTATTTCAGTTTGTAAAAACATCATGCAAATCGGATTGTATGAAACAGGCGTCCTTTCTTATTTGTGGTGTAACCTGATTTTCATTTCGATGAAAGAGAATGTTATTTGTTTGTCTGGAAACATTACTCTAAAAGATGACGGTTGCTAACAAGATATTCCTGATCTGTTGTTCGTTATTTTTATCTCATATACACTTTGATTTAAAGTGCATATTTGTCAAACCTTATAAAATAAAAACAGAATAAATTAGCGTGTAAATAAACATGAAATTATATTTTAAATTCCTCGATTACTTTAAGCCAACTAATTATTTGGTCACAATCTAATTCGATAAAATGGTAAGTAAATAATTGATTTTGGTCCGTATATTATTGGTCAGTCATCATTCGATCGACCAGTATTTTTTTGTAAAAGGGTCAGTAGATATCTATAAATGGTATGCAATTAGTCGTGGTAGGATGATTTGGTTAGGTTTGTATTAGGTAATAATCAAATAGTTGAAAAAGTCGTAATCCTTATTCTTGGTAATAAAGTTGAAAAACTGAAATTAACCATTTATTTAAAATTACTGACCATTAAATTCAAATACTTCTCGTTTCATATAAATTACTGACCGTTTATAATATTTAATGACTAAAGCTCGAATTAGATACTGTCCCATTAAATACACGCCTTACTTTTATTATATCGTTAATCACTGATTACACATAGTTTTAGACGTAAGTTTTTCATAATATTTCATCTCTTATATTATACTAGTATTGCTACCCGGCTTCGCTCGGACTAAGCGACCAATAATTATTTAATTTTATATCATTCCCTAAGAATTACAGACCCACAGACGTACATACGCCGTTTCGGTTTTATATATAAGATTAAGAAAAAGCTGTAGTTTTACAAGTTCAAACGATTCTACTTATGCTATTCACAGAAACAATTAAAACATATAGTATCTAGTAAAGAAGCGTATTTAGTAAAATAAAAGTTAATTGTTATTAATCCAACCAAGGGTTTCGTTTTCAAGGCACTAATTCAAAGAGTTATATTTATAGCATAAATGATATTTTTTTTTTTTTTTGCCCATATCCGCTCCCTATTCGGAGCATATGGCCGCCACACGGTGCCTCCAAGATTCTCTGTCTCCCGCCAACCTCCTCGCATCTTCCCATGTCATCCCGGCGTCCCTTAGCTCCCCTGAGTACATCCTATGGATGGTCATCAGAGGCCTTCCGCGGCGTCGGGATCCATCAGGTTGATAGAAGAGGCAGGCAGGATTCAGGCTCCCCTGGGGCATCCGCAGCACATGTCCAAGCCAGGTCCATCGTCGCCTTTTAATTTTGGACGTAATAAGGGGCTGGTTTGTCCGCTCTCTTACCTCCGTATTCCTGACAAAGTCAAACCACTGTACTCCTAGTATTCGCCGCAGGCATCTGTTTTCAAAGCACAGTATACGGTTACCCTGTGCTTTTGTGATGTGCCATGACTCGCAACCGTAAAGCAGCACAGTCAGTATGCATGCGTTGAACAAGTGGCACTTGGTTCTGACCGAGTACAGCCGTGAGTCCCAGACTTTCCGCATTGAATTAAATGTTGCTCCAGCTATCCCTAATCGGATCGCGAGCTCATTACGCGGGTTGCCATCTCCCGTGATGTGTACTCCCAAGTACCTAAAACCATCGACTCTCTCGATTTCTTGCCCCGCACTCAACAGAGAGTAGTCTGGATCTGGACAGGCGCTGTTGCAGAGCACATTGGTTTTACTCGCGTTGATTTTGAGGCCAACGCGATACGAGTTGCTCTGCAGTCTATCCATTGTTTCCTGGATACCCGCAACTGATTTGTCAAAGATGACAGCGTCGTCGGCATACTCGAGGTCACATAGTTTCAGGTTGGGAGCAACGGTTACTCCTCGGTCAGGTGGAATTGACTTCCTCAGGATGAAGTCGAAGATTATTATAAAGAGGAACGGAGCTAGAACACAGCCCTGTCTGACGCCGGTAGTGATGCCAAACCATTCCGTAGTTACGTCACCGATTCTTATGCAGCATTCACTGCCCTCGTGCAAGCATTTGATGATGGCGATTATCTTGGGTGGGATCCCATAAAGCTTTAAAATGGCCCATAGGGAAGGCCTATGCGGACTATCAAAGGCTTTCTCGTAGTCGACAAAGCAACACGCAAGCGAGCTATTGAATTCATTGCTTTGCTGGAGAAGGCATCTAAGGTTGTGGATTTGGTCCGCACAGGATCGGCCAGGTAGGAACCCGGCCTGATTTTCCCTGAGGATACGCATTATTGGGATCCTTATTCTCGCCAAGACTATCTGTGCCAAAACCTTGCCGGGCACGCTGAGCAGCGTTATACCTCTATAATTGTCACAGCATAGTGGGTCACCTTTTTTTGTGGATGGTGACTATCTCACCGTTGACCCAGTCCCTTGGGCAGCGCTCCTGATCCCACACCTTACTAATAAGTTGGTATAAGGGGGTGCAGAAGCGCCTCCAGGCCGTACTTGAGAAACTCTGGGTGTATACCATCTACACCGGGCGCCTTCCCATTCTTCAAACGCTGCACGGCTGAGGTGATCTCAGCACGCGTAGGCGTATGGTCGGGTATATTCGACGCTCGGGGAATATCTACAAGTAAGGCTTCATTGGGTATATCAAATGGGTTCAAGGGAGGAGGGCGATTAAACAACCCGCAGAAGTGATCTCTCCAGATCTTTTTGACACGCTCCGCGCTCGACTCTATTGCCCCACTTGGACTACGTATAGGCCCGGAGGTTGGTGGTCGTCTCCCGCAAATTTCGCGCGTGATTTTAAATAATTTTCTCGTATCACTTCTGCGTGATGCTTCCTCTGCTGCTTCAATTTGGCGATCTAAGAATCGGCGTTTATCGAGTCGCACTGACTTTTTAACTATCTTATCATGGTTATGATAGTCAGTCCGGCGGTCCTCGATCCGGTTTGGGTCTGTCTCACTGTCCCTCAGTGTTTTAAGCCGAGCTCTTTCTGCAATACTCCTCCACGTGTCGTCGGACATCCACTTTGGTTGATCACCTCTCCGAATTCCAAGCACTTCATGAGCGGCTGACGCGACAGTATTCTTAATACTGGACCATTCTGATTCTATGGCGTCGGGTCGTGGGTTTTGCCGATCATTGGCACTGTTGGCGACGTTTTTTCCTCATAGCAACATCAAAGTTCAGCTGAATTCGAGGAAATTGAAGTTTTTCGACGTCGATTCTACTCCGAGTTGGAGGCCTTGCGGGGCGTCTGAGTCTGAGACGAATTTTGCCGACAAGCAGCTCATGATCGCTGTATATGTCGGCACCCCTGTAGGTTCGTACGTCAAGAAGTTCCCTTCGGTGATTCGTGCTGTAGAGGAAGTGGTCGATTTGCGCTTTGGTGCGACCATCCGGGGAGGTCCACGTGTATTTGTGGATTTTTCTGTGGGGGAAGATTGTACCGCCAACGGTGAGCTCATTCATAGTTGCAAACTCGATGAGTCTCTCACCGTTGTCGTTAGCTACACCGAGGCCATGTTTGCCCATCACTGTTGGGCCAAGCAAAGGGTCAGTTCCGACTCTAGCGTTAAGATCCCCCATTACTATCACGCGGTCTCTGTTAGGGATTGTTGATATTGCAGCGTGGAGAGAGTCATAAAACGTTTCCTTCACCTGTGTGTCGGCATCTTCGGTGGGGGCGTAGCACTGAAGGACAGTTACCGAGCTATCAGACGTCCGAAAGGTGGCTCGTATCTATAATAGTAAAAAAAAATAGATTACGATACCACCACCGCAGAAGCCTCGGGCGCCCTGTTCTGCTCTTCGACGACCCAGCAAGAAAAAGGACATGATACTCTCCAATAACTGCTCAATGCGCATAGGCGCATATAATGTGCGTACTATGCGCTCCCCAGGAAAGGACTTACACGCCACCCGCATCATGCAAACCTACAAACTTGACGTTTTAGGGCTGAGTGAGGTGCGTTGGAAAAGCGCCGGGAAAAAGTTATTGGAGGGTGGATACACAATTTTATATTCAGGCCAGGAGCAATACCACCGCCAGGGAGTGGCAGTATTGATGTCGGGGAGGGCAGCCCGCTGCCTTGTCAAATGGGAATGATATACCTAACTAAAATTTGAAGGACATCCAGCAATCTTCGTAATGGAGCCACTCCTGTCAATATTTTGACATTTTATCACCTGAACATTTGGTTTTCCGAATATCTGTTTTGATAAAATTAGTATCTCGGTGCATTTTATTGTTCTTAAACTCAAATCGTTATTAGATACATGAAATGATTGCGTGAATAAAACCTACTATGAAGATTTTAATCTATGGTTTATAAATACAACATTGTGTTTCATTAAGTAAAACATTATTTTTACCACTTCTACACACATTTTGATAAGGTCAGGTCTGTTATTTCTCATTAGTTGACAATGCTTGCGTTGATCTTTAAAAAATATACGGGGAAGTAGTAGAAAAAACGTTTTATCTATACATATCTTCCCACCAAAGATTGACATTTAACACCATTAAATTGACGTTAGTGGTATTTATTTCAGAACATGTACTATAAAGAAATATGTGTATACTATATTTATAATATAATAATAAGCACAATGATATTCGTTACTTATCCTTCTTCGTTTTATCAATTAAAATTCATATTATTATAACGTTTTAATAGTTTGTTCCATATGCCATTCATGCATGATGTCTTTACATTTGACCATCCTTCTGAGATATTTTTAATTGCTTGAAAGATGTTATAGTTTTTCCAAAATTCTCTCAGTGTCTGGTCTTTTTCTATTGCTTTGAATGCTTGGGCAAAAGTAATTCTTAAATAATGCAATTTAAATTTAGCAATTGTTCCATCGGCTCTAAAATGCTTGTAGTGTTGGGTGGTAAATATGTAACTTTTATGTTTAGATGGGATTCGACTTAGTGTGGAGGATGACCCGGAGCGTTGTCAATAGTTTATTTTATATTTAAAAAATATAATTTTGGTCTCCGTCGTAAGTCTTAATAGTCGTAAGTGAAGGTGGTCGTATGTCGGGAACTGACTGTACATTAAATAAGAAGCAAAATATATGTAATTGATAAGATAAAATCAATCACATGCACATTATTTAACTGTTATTTCAAATGTAGAAATACTGATTACAATTCCCTTGCGGTGAGATTTTTTTTGCGTGTTAATGAAATGATCAAATACGAACCCTTTAATAACCAATTAGCTTAAATAATCAATTTATATAAGAATATTACTTGACATTAAATCAAAAAATATAGACAGTTACGTTGAGATTTAAGTCTCTCAAACACCTAGAAACAGATAAGTTATGTAACAAACGTAAAAAGAAAGTGGTTTCTAATACACCCCGAATCATAGATATAATACAATGAAATAGATACGACTTCGATTACACTTAGAACATACGAATAAATTCATTTGTTTTGTTACGCGATTTTTGATTATCTTATATATAAAACCGAAACGGCGTATGTATGTATGTGGGTCTGTAATTCCCTTTTGCATTGTTGGTCATTAAGTTGCCATAAAAACGAATATGAAAGAAAACTTGTTTGAATTTTTGTCGGCGAAGACATTTAGTCAAAATGTAATAAATTAGTCTTCTACTGAACTTTTCCCGGCTTTTATTATTAACAATAATGTTTATTATTTACGTGAAGGTATTATTTGACATTTCTTTGACAGCAAATTAGATTTTTTCCTTGAATTTGGACATTTTAATGGGCGAGAATGGGGCTGTCATCAAATTAAATAAAGTTTGTGATTTTATTTTGGATGTTAGATTTTGTGATATAATTATGTCCAATGATATAACATTAAATAATTATTGATCGCTTAGTCCGAGCAACGCCGGGTAGCAATACTTTTATTTCATAATTAATAAAATAAAACATTTGTATCGTTTGAATCGCTAACGACCCGGGTTTCGTATTTTGGCATTTTGATGTATTTCAAGCGAAAAAAAAATTCAAATGTTATATTGAAATTCCATCAAGTTCTTCAGTCAACATTCTAAATGAATAACATTACGTTATTACTTTCAAACTAATCAAATGATCACAATCAAGCTAGAAAAACACAAAGCTTGTTTATTTTATTCCCAGTTGAAGGTATTTGTAGTTTTAAATTAAAAGTAAAAACACAAATAAGACACTTGAAACAGAAGTTTCAAAAAGTGTTTTATTGAATTATACCGATTGAATTTAAGTGTTTTTTAAAAAGGGCTTACTTACACATTTCAATGCCCATGAGTATTTAGAAACGAATTATTAACCAATCATTGACTAAATAAAATAGGCCTTTATGTGTAAGCTCTTCTCTCTCAAAACTCTATCGTATAGCATAGCTGTTGGACTAAAAAACAATCAAACTTCACACAGTATTTTTTCAGTAAAGCTTAGGTTTAGAAAATAGAAAAATGCTGAGCAATTCTTTTTAATCGTCGGGAAATTAATATATTCAGTGGTAAACCAATTAAAACTTAGGCTAAAAAATTGGTCAAGAAGTCGATGAGTTGGTGAAATAAATAAGGTTATATCAAACATTGAAACCTTGGGAAGCACGACCAAGTAAATCGAGGTTGTGCGATCGAAAAATTCCTAGATGTTAGTGATCGTTGTCAGATTAAAAACAATCTTGCGTACTATGTACACTCTGACTTCTTTAACAGTTCACTCAAGTGTACGGCAGCCGTTGATACTAAAAAAAAATTATCCCCTCTGACATAAGAATCCACCTTCCGCACTTAGCCCACGCGTTCAGTCTATATCAAATTAGGGAATTAAACATTTTCGAACTCTGGCAATCTTATTTTTGTGGACGTAATTCAGAACATTCTCACAGCGCGACTCTTTCGAGTGCATAAGTAGCGTGGTCAGTCTGTACTTCACTGTATAAACAATAAAAAATGGGTAACGCAAAACAGATTATATTGTGAAATAACATTACAATTCATTCAACAGCAGTTCGGTCAAATAATACAATAAAACTATAAAGCAGTGTTTGCCAAACTTTCTCAAGCAACGACCTCTTATATCTGAAATATATATATATATATCTAGCCCCCCCCCTGACTAAATATAATAACATATTTTTTGGGGTCCCCAGTTTGGGAAGCACTGTTATAGAGAACCCTATCAAATCCATGAAAGAGAAACTAGTTGTCAGCAATGCTTTACTAAGACGGGCAATAATGGCATACTTGTGATATTTATAAGGCACATTATTTTAATTTTGCTGTATCATAAAATTATAACTATTATTAAATATTAAAATCTAACTAGTGGGAGGTATCTTGACACTTGGCTTCGTGCTGTCGAAAATTATTTGGCAGAAATGACAGTACCTTATATCACTGCTTCCCAAAATTTTTGATGCAACGGCCCCCTAAGTCTGAAAAAAAATCTTTGGCCCCCTAAACAAAAAACTTTTGTTTTGTTGGCCTCTAGTTTGAGAAGCACTGCCATAGATGCTAATAAAATTAAATATTAAAATTCACTATCATCACATACCGCTTTGGGTAGTATTCAATATATTGTTAGCGTATGTAATGTAAAGTAATGCTATTCCAACACAGTGATAAAGTGTTGATTAGGTGGTTCATCAATCACGTCACGTACGATTCTCATTCAAGGTCATCTCTTCTACTTTTATATCTAATGAACGTATTTATTTAAATTGCTATATTATCTGTGTATTTTAACATGCATACAGAATAGTAAAATGATCTTAATTTGTAGTCATGTGACGCCCTAAGCAAGAACTGGCTTTTCAAAAAATCTTTCCATAAAATCGTACACAAATACTAATATTATATTAAGAATTGACAGAAAAATTCCATAGTACATTTTTTGAATGTGTATGTGATAATAAGGTTGTCATAGTAATATTTTCTATGCTTTTCCAAGTAAGCAGTAACCGGACAATATCCTTTTATGCCAAAAACAATATCAATTTGAGAGAGGACTTACACAATACAATCGCCAGTATGAAATGTATATATTTGTAATCCATAAAAAAGGTATAATAGTGGACAGCAAATCCAAAGCTTTTTTCGTCAATCAGTATTTTGTTTAATAGTGTAAGTTTTAACAAAGTTAGTTACAATGAATGAAATGAAATAATAAGAAGTCTGACTAACACCAACTACACACATTTTACTTTTGACAATAAATTTTCTCACTTCTTTTATTTGTATTACATAACAGAAAATTTACAATGAATTATATATCAAAGAACACCCATATTTTATACTTGTAGATATGTACCAAAAAAATACAAAAGCGAAAAAAATGTTCCTGCCGCATACATTTTAGACGAAACGTGATTCGTTTTATACTTATCTTTATAATTTCAATACAATGTAGTTCTATTCATCACCATCTACGTGACAGAAAAACGTTTCATTTCGTTAAAAAGAAAACTTTTCGCAAAACGAAGACAAACGGATGTAAATCAGCTAAAATAAATCGAATATTGTAAATGTTGGGCAAATTATTTTTATTTGAATCTATTTACCAATTCTTATTTTAAATATAAATAATGCAGTGTTTAATAAAGATAAAAGACTATGTATTGTATTAGCTCGGTTTCAGTAGTAAAAATAATATTTATGATTATTTTTCTTTGACTATTGTTACGATATTTAGAACTGTTTTCCTGGAACGTTGAATTCATTTATGATTTGTCATATTTTTTGACGTGACAACGTCTTATAAATCGATGAACGCCCGCTGCACGCACGAAAAAACATGACTCATTGTCCCGTTTGTCGCGTTACGCCGAAGGCAAGCGTGCGAGCGAGAGCGCGGATAAGCGATAGAGAGGCACGATCGGCCTACCGTTCGGATTGTGCCGCATCTATCTCTCTTCCACTCGATTGGTCGATGCGTCTGAGTAAAAAAGAGACAGCGGCAGCACACAACTTATACACCTACAGTACCTACACGTGATCTGCTTACAACTGTTTATAAAGTGAAGTGAAATGTTAATGTGGTTTTCATTGTTTATATTACAACAACAATTGCGGCAATAAAGGTAATTAATTCTTGCATATTAAAAATCTGATTAACGTATAACAAATATACAAAATATCGTATCCATACAAAATAATGATAATTCAATAAAAATGATTCCATTTTATTCATAAAAGTATGCAATCATTTCATCAATGTTTTCTTATGACGTTGTCACGTTAAACTATCGTCCGTAAACCGACTTTACAGACACCAATTTTTTTTATTCAGTTTCTTAAATCGGCAGCAAATATTCGAATTCTCGGAAATTTTACACAGCTTCATGACAATTAATGACAGCTTTGAATAAATTAGACAATATTGGTTTAGTTTCGTGTATAAAGTACATACATATTTATTGAAGAGAGGAGAAAACACCGAATCATAATATAAATTATCAAAGAAATCTGATTGTTTTTTTCCATTAAAAAAAATCCAGTTTCAGAACATCTTGCTAGGTAGATAATACGTATATTTTGAAGTAATTATCACTACATGCAAAGTTGCTTTCAAAATGAGAACTGAATGAAGGAAGAGGTATGCTTGACAATGACAACGTGACAGGGAGTCGAAATATTGAAAATCAGCATCAATCAGAGATGCTTTTACATTTTTCATAGTGCATTGCTTAAAAAAAGTATCTGTTCTTTTTAGAATGTGTCTAGTTAATATGAAAATACTTCATTTTAGAGGAGAGTATACACATGCATAAACCACAATCTTTTGTGTAATGGGTGTTACGGCTATTGCGTCATTTGCAATTTTCAATTTTGTTTTCAAAAAAGGTATCACATCACTGATCTAAAGTGTAACAGAGTACATTGTAAATTTTAGAAGAACATTCAATAGTGTACGAATATAAGAATACATTTCCGAGTTTGAGATTTTCCAATCAGTTGATTGTAAAGTCTTCACACAGCTTAATTTATAAAGAAAACAAAATGCATAGTACATTTGAAAGTCTTTTGTCTTTGCAACTTCAATATCCATTTTGAAAGCTTCCTTAGTAAATAAAGACTTCTTCATATTATTAGGACTTTATTCGAACAACAACACTTTGTTTTCGTTCAAGAAGAGCTTTATTGTCAGATGACTCATTAAATAAAGCCATAATATTTTTCACATGAAACGTTTTGTAAAGATTAAATTCTTATAAAGGTTAAAAATAGATGAACTCAACCATATTGGAAATTTGCTAGCTTTTGCTCGAGTTTTTCATCTTAGATATATGATACAACTACGTAAATATCCTAGCTTAACAAGAGAAAAACTTACACACTATTTTAATGATTATCACTAAATAATACACAAAATTGTACCTTCTTTTTATTTTAAAATGCTTGTACAATTGATACTGTGATTTATTTACGGATATTGTCTAATAATTTCGATATGACGCAGTTATATGCACTTATATGTCATGAAGAAAAATGCTAAACTATAATTTATTACCGTTTTAGAATTATTTCAACCAGACCCATTAAGAATGCCTATTTTTGATCTCAAATTAGTATAAGATCAAAAATATTTATCGGCTGCTCATAAATAATGTTTACATTTACAATTTCACTGCACACTACAGTTTTAAGTGTATAATATTTTTATCGGCACAAAAATCAGTTTGTAAAAACAATTTCTCTGCAATGCAATTAACCCTGATCTATAAAATTTATGCATTATCAAATGAAAACATATTTTTAAGTTTTAGTTGAATACCAGTTTTTTCTGTAGTGTCTGTGGCGCAGTTACCAATGTCATCAGTTTCTTTGAAAGACTTCATGGATTCGATTCAATGTACGAGCATATATTTTTCATTGTTTAGTCGATTTATCGATCCTTTTTGAAGGCTTGGGTGTTCGTGTAGTTAAAATCCCTTACCACCCTCCCATTCCCAAAAGCGGAGCGAAACAGTTAACCACTAGTCCTGTCCTGGTCTTGGTGTTCATTCAATCCCTACTGTCTCCGAAAAAGAGAGACTGAGCAGCTGAGAAACGTAAAGTTCTCTTGGAAAAAAAAATAATGAGGTTTACTCCACGAGGAGCAGGTTTTTGCAGTCTTGGCAATATAAACCTGACTTTGTTATGTAATATTTATGACCATTTTGATACATAACTGATCATTTATTTAATTTACTGACCAAAACGCGAATAAGATACTGACACATACATAAATACACGCCCTAAATAATGTATGTATATCGTAAAATGAATTGCATCCGAATATCCGTTTGACCTATTTCGATACATTATAGTAATTTTATAGTAACGTGAAGTTTTTTTCGCTCTTCAATTATATAATATTATCCTTTAATCCATCATATCTTAAAACCTATTATTTTAAGTAGCTGAGGTAAGGATAATTTTCTCAAATCCAAATAAGGCAATATTGGCTGGTTTATTATTTTCATGTAAATATTCAAATTTATTTCATCTTCTGAACCAACTATATTCATTTTTTTGTGCTATACATCTTTATCACAAACCCCAACATGAATGCAGCATTTCCGAAGACAGCATATGCACTTCCACCGAGCAGCTTTTTTATGTTGTAAATATGGACTTAATTTCCACTTTCTCGAACCAAGGTATATTTATTGAATATATTATACACTGCCCGCTAAGATTGCAAATACCTTGTTACTCTTAAAATATTGAAACTGAGATTATAGGGCTTTTTAAAAGCTATTTTTTTTAGTTAAATAGATTTCTAAAATGTAGTCTTGAAATAAGAAAACTACGTACCTGTTTTATAAAAAAGTGATGCGTATCCCTTAATAAAAATAATAACACAATTTTAGTACTTATTCCACATTAAATTTATTGGGTCAGGACCGGTTTTTCTCATTTCGAGCATTATCAACTGATAAGAAATACAACGATATTTATATAAACGTTAAGCAAGAATTACAAGGTATGACAAACAATTGGCTTAACAACTGAGCAAATAAAACGAAGCGAAATAAAAACAAAATAGACTATGATTAAAATGTTGAAGACCTCTTAGCAAAATAAGCTAATACATCAAAAATCAATTAACCATGAATGATCATTAACAATGTAAATAACACAAGTAAGTTCATTTAATAAATAGGTAATAAATCTTAATGTCCGTAATTCGTAATGAGTCAGCAAAAGCCCGTTTACTTAATTATTCCCGTTTTCCCGCCTTCCTGTAAAGTTGTATGCTGAACATGCGAGCTTTGCACTATAGACTGACAATATGTATATCAAAAACCTTTTCCATGCTTCCTGCAGCTTGAGTAATAACCTCTCTGCGCCGTAGAGATATGTATAATGTACATACATATGAATAGGTTTATACGGTATCGTATGCGAATTGGTAAGACAAAGGGTGCTGTACCGACATTTCAATCATGTTTAGTATTGTTCATCTCCAGACATTCGCAAATAATATGTTCAGCATACTACGATAAAATATCATATTTACAATATGCTATATCAATCAGCCGGAAAATTATGGGAAAACTCAACACCAAAGCCAGTTTTGACTAAGCTCGTTTAAAATATTAAGTAATAACTTTGATTGACATCTGAGAAGATCGTATTAATTATAATGCTAAATAACGCTTGGCTTAATCCACATGACTTGACACTAAACGTTTTATCAAATCTTATTGGTTACGAGTATTGCTACCCGGCGTCGCTCGGACTAAGCGACCAATAATTATTTAATGTTATATCATTCGACATAATTATATCACAAAATCTAACATCCAAAATAAAATCACAAACTTTATTTAATTTGATGACAGCCCCATTCTCGCCCATTAAAATGTCCAAATTCAAGGAAAAAATCTAATTTGCTGTCGAAGAAATGTCAAATAATACATTCACGTAAATAATAAACATTATCATATTAATAAAAGCCGGGAAAAGTTCAGTACAAGACTAATTTATTACATTTTGACTAAATGTCTTCGCCGATAAAAATTCAAACATATTTTCTTTCATATTCGTTTTTATGGCAACCTAATGACCAACAATGCAAAAGGGAATTACAGTTACAGACATACATACATACGCCGTTTCGGTTTTATATATAAGATTTTGATGTTTTCAAAGAAACATATTGAAAAAAAATTGCAAATTAGTATGTTTTACAGTTGTATTTAATGTTAATATTTTAAGGTATTTAGCTAACTTGCAAGTAATAAATATTAAATTTCCAATGGCTTACAATTGTTTGAATTATAAACAAATATTTTTTTCTCTTTCTTTAGGGATTCGTGATCATTGTTTTATTTGAAGTAGTATTTCTTTTATACAATCAACCTGTTGTCACAATGCATAAGAATACCTTTCCTCAACTAAAGTGCAACCCCGAAGCATGTGCGAATAGTAGGTATATAGAGGTAAGATACATTCAAATCCGAATGGCAGTGGTTGCATTTGTATTTAACATATTTATATTTTTTATTTCAGCAAAATATATATATTTTGTAGTTAAATACGATCTGCAGTTTTATATTTATGATATTATATTTAAGCATCGATACATATATACATAAGTCTGGTCCGCGGATTTTTTCAGACGATAAATCTGTTCAAAGGCATGAGTCATTGTGTTGTTGAAAATCCTTTCCCACCTTTCCGATCCCAAAGAGCGACGCATAGCGACGGCAATTAGCTAATCACTAGTCCTGTTCTAGTCCTCGTATACTTTCCATCTATACTCTCTTCCAAAAAGAAAGAGGTTAAGCAACTGATTACAGTGGAACTCCGATCTTACGTTCTCGCATTATACGTTTTCCCGTGTGGTGCGCTCATTTTCTATAGTCCCGGCATTTATTTCACATTTAAAACTTTCCCGCATTCATCGTTTCCCGCATCAATCGTCTGTTTTATACGGTTCTTTGAAAAACGTAGAATCGTGGTTTCACTGTAACAAGCAGTTCTCGTAGAAAAACATATGTTTAGATAAACTCCGCGAGAGTCCATATGCTTCAAAGGGAGCGGACATGGTTAAAAAAATAAAAAATAATAATACTTTATCTTTATTTATTTTGATTATTTTCCCTAAATATAAGGCGTGATTCACTTATCTAGATACCAAGTTAACCATTCGTTATGCGTATTTATTATTTTTACTTTGATTTATTAAGTGTGTCATGAATGTTTGTAAAATTATTTATAAAATTAATAAATGACGAGACGATTTTCGACAGACATAAAGCACCACCGCCACGATAGTGCGACCGCGTTACGAAACACCCTTGGCTATCCTGTTTTATTTCCCATGCCTTGTCAGCTTGTACCAAGTTCAGTTGTGTTGCGGCAGTCGGGGTTGATAGTCGTTCACATACTAGGTACACCATTGCTTTATCTCTCATCCTCAAGCGAGAAGTTCACTTTCATTAAGTCAGCGTTACCGATTGACATGTATGACGAAGAGCAATGAAACTACTGTGAATACTAAACACAAAGTGAAAGAATATTGTTCTTTATCAGTAGTAGAATAGTGCGCATAGTTTAGTGTCTGATAATAAATTCTTCGATAACTTAAACACAATCGTCAATAAAAACATTACAAACGTCTTGGGCAGAGATTGAATGTGCATAAACAAATACTTCATCTAGTGCAAGTAATAATTTACCAAGATAAGCTTCGCTCAGTTGACTGTTTATGTTGTATTATCACTGTAGAATATGTTTTATTAAACGTTTTGTTTATAATATATATCGTATATTAGGTAAGTTAATTAAGTTGTAATACGAATTTGTTCAGTTGGGCTTGGTAATGTGCTACTTAATGTTTTGTCGGAGGCGAGACTTGATTTCGAAACGCGACTGGTTAGTTAAGTGAAAATATTGAAATTCTTTTACAAGTGCATACGGTATAAAAATACAGTCGAATTGTATAATATTATCAACGAAGCGTTAAGCCCTCTTCGTTTATACGCGATAACAACATATTCTTGATAGTAATGATTGTGTTATTGTGATGGTTTTTAAAAATATGCTGGATATTCTCAGACAGTTTTAAAAACGTAAACAAACTTGTTTGCCGTTAAGTAATGTCAGCTGCTTTTTACCTGCAACTAACTTCGGATATCGTAATGGAGAATGTTGTACCTTATTTTCCTATAGGACAGGTATTCGACACTCAAAACTGCTTTTTACATATCAAACAAATACTTTCTGAAACCAATCTTGCCCGCATGTTTGCGTTTCATTAGAATTTAAATATTACATCAATTGACAATATTTTTTTCATTAAAAAAAATATGTATCAATGTAAACAAAATAATAAATTAAGCTTTAAATGCGGTTCCAGGTAAAACGATATAAGAATGCAAAATAATATTTATACAATTACAACAAAAATGGCTGTGTAAATAATTACTGGAATTCAATGATAATATTCTTCAGATTCTTATTGCGTTTTTAAATATTGTATCAATCAATTGAATTTACTGTATGGTTTGAACTCTTTGTACACCTTAATATATTATTTTTTCCCTTCCAGCAATTCCTCAATAGATTTTGAAAAATTGACTGATATCACAGGGTTTGCGTATTTATTAGCATGGTAAAACGAAATACCGAAAAATATCCAACATTAAGACATTTAGCACACTTTAACTAAGGCACCCAATCCAATATATACGGTTTTTGAAATAAGGATTATTTAATAATGTACGAGCAGGACTCTATATAGGAGATCTAGGAATTAATAATTTTGACAACGTGTAAATATTTTTTTTTAAATTAGGAAGCATAACAAATAAATATATATTATTTCTATCAATAACTTTAATTACTTATTTTAAAATACTGTTATGCGTATCTACCTATATTTATTTATTTATTTGTAAAACAAGCTGTGATTTCCTTAGTGCCGTTGAATATAGTTTAGATAGTGGCTTATATGTATCACAACTAGGGTTTCCAATCCCAGGCCAAAATTCAGATCCCGGGATTTTGGGATTGCAATAAGCCGATCCCGGAATTTGCAATATTCTTTGAACGGTCGATAATTTTCATATTTATTAAATACTAGCCATGATAATGTATCATCAAAAATAGTTAGGAATAATTGATGTCACTATCTTGTTATGAACAATACATGTTGCTTATCCATTACTGAAGAGCGAACATATTCGATTGAAATTACATTACAGTACGAGAGTATCGGTCTCGTTTGAATGCGATCTGATAACTAATTTAAATAAAAAACGCGTCGGGTTACATTTTTTTTTTAAATTTTACATTGTTAAAATGAAGACACATTAATGGAAAAATAACACTTTTAAGGCTCATGGCGAGCATTATCAACTGATGGATATATTTCAGTTGATAATGCTCGCCATACGAAACCGGTCCTGATCCAATAAATTTAATGTGGAATTAGTAGGGTAAAACCTGCAATTGTCGGCCACTTAAGGATTTTTTCAACTTTAGTAATTTTTTGTGGACACTTATCATACAAGAGGCAAATTAAAAAAAAAACTGTGTGCTAGATTGTTTATTTGTTTGATAATAATGCATTTTTTTGACCTCCAAAAAAGTAAAATTTTCATACAAAAAAAAAATTAAAAAACTTGTATAAAGCTACAATTATGGGCCACTTTCTTCAATTGTTGGCCACCCCAAAAATTGAAATAAAATATTTTTTTTTTTAAAACAGACCTAGATGTATGACCTGACCCCAAATCATTATTGAGTGTAAAATCAAGTGCTTTATTGGATTCCAAAATCATTTGTTAAGCTGCAGTTATTGGCCAAAAAGTCAACATTTTCCTAGAAATACATAGGTGATTAGTAATATTATTAAAACATTATTCATGCAATAAAAAAATATATTTTATGATTTTTTTATAAGAATTTATAGCATTAGCTTGGCCGGCCAGTAATAAAATTGTATGTGTTTTTTTATCAATCATTGGCCACCATCAAAATTAACTTTTACAAAAATATTTTCAATGCATACAAATAACTATTTTATAACTTCACTAAAGACGAATAATTCTGTTCAATTAGAATTTAAATTGATTAACCTACAAACGTGTATGATGCTTTTAGACAGAAGTCCAATCCTTATGATATTTACAAGAGATCTCACTTACTTCACGGTGACACTCCGGCTGTCTGATAAAAATGCGTTTTTGGAGTTGTTTGGAAATTCATAAAATGACAATTTTATGTTTAAACGATAGAGGAATAATAAGGGAACTATATTAATAAACCAAAAGTTGGAAATATTGTTTTGGTTTATAAAAAAACTAGATTTTATATGTAAGTGGCCAATAATTATAGCTGGCCCACAATAGTAGGTTTTACCCTACCTACTTAAAATGTTTTATTGCTTTTATTGATGAAAAATCAATCCCGACATTTTCCCGGGATTATGTTTTATAATCCCGGGATTCATCAGGTATTGACAATCCTCGGGATCCCGGGATCGGCAACATCATTCGACCCAGTAAACAGTGTTGAATTTAAAATTTCAATGATTTCGAGAGTACAGTATCGTTTATTTCGTTCCAACTATGTAAATGCACTTCAGGTCATTGTTATCGTTACATAAACTTATAAATATGTAATCAGTCGAGCCAAAGTATGGGGATCCAGCGTAAACAAAATTTAAATATTGCATCCAGCAAACTGTCTGTGAGTCAACCAATAGGTTGTATCAAGTAGGAATGTAATGATACTTCAGACAAAGGTCAATATATTTCATTCAATTGTATCTTGTCATAACAGCTGTTTTGATACAGTTACAATGTCGTTATTCTTCATTTTAGCGATTCGGATTCCGTATACACTCTTGTACTATCGTCAGCGCACTGGCAAAAAACGTTAAGTCGTAAAAATAATACTAAATCGCTATATTTTTGAAGCAATGTCAATATTAAATAAACACAGATTCATTGACAGCGAAATTATAATTCGTCAAAAAATAAAAATAATAGTTCACTTGAATAGAATTATTTTTTACATAAACATTCAACGTCATGTAAAGGGTCTTTTTATAAGGACGCTTAGTTTTGAAATGTAAATAAAACAAGTTGCTTGTGAGATTTCGACTAAATTTTAATTTCATTTGTAAGTAAATTTTACGGCATTAAATATGGAATATAGCAACAAATGTCTGCCAATATCCATTCATTATAAAATGGGCCATGTCGCTAAAGTTGACTTTTTTGACAAATTTGGGTAAACTTCCAACTGCTCCAAAACCCAATCAGGCGTTGTCTGTGGTCGTTTACCTGAAGTTCCTTGGTTAGTTGGATTTTATACGGGTGCAGACATAAGGCCCGATTCAAAATTCGCCAAGTTGAAGTCGCAGAAAAGCCAAGTTCTTGTGAACAACGAGAAATAAGCTGCCTTGGGTTTTCCTGTACACTAAACAATGAATAATCTACTCAGCAGGACAAAGTAACATATTTTGAGCGTCCCTATTGAAATACCCTATATAATAATTCTGAAATAGGTACCGTTTTTGCCAGAACAGGGATGATATGGATAGTATATTATATGATCTTTGTTATTTGACTGGCTGTACTACTTGGCTTGACACGTGTTTCGCCTCTTTGAGAAGCATTTTTTCACAAAAAATCTTATCTAATCCTTTTTATTAGTAGTATCAAATTTGTCTTTATATTATTGCTTCATCATAAATTTGTTTCTCGAATTACATTTAATGTTTATAATTTTATATAAAAACGAACTTCCACAAAGTTACCGCCGAATCCATCGAAAGTATGTTAATAATATTCTTCAATATTAACCAAATAAACCATACAAGTCAAATATGCATCTTATGGAAATGGTTCTGCATTTAAAAAAATATCAGTTAAAATTTCGTATACATTCACTGTAAAATTGACACAGAAAATATATTTTGAATTTAGAATATCCAAAATATCCTCAAAATATGTATTGTCGTGAATCTACTATACTATAAATCATCTGATAAGGAATTAACTGTTGATTCTACTCTGTTGTTCGCAGGTACATAAAATAATTATTTGGGTATCCGATAAAAATATTAAAATACAATGCGTAGAACGTTGAAGCATTTACGTAAGAGAAGGGGGAATTAAAACGAAGAATTTCAAAACCAAGAAGGTCGATAACATTCATCGGTCGATACAGTGAGTGAGTTCCAATAACATACATACACATAGTGACTTAAAAGTGTTTCAGAGATATTTGTATCAAGTACTTATCTCGAAATGAAAAACATAATAAAAACGCGGGAATAGTGTTTACTTCTGGTTAACGAACACTTCTACATTGGCAAAGCATTATCACTTGAACGAATTATTACGTAGGTACCTTAATCGAATATTTTACCACTGTGACCCAAAATGTTAAATTTTCCACAGTAGACAGTCTTCTGTTTTACCTTTTTACTGCTCGAAAAAAAAAGGCAACAACATGATGGATTTGTAAGAGTGATTTATTAATTAAAATGCATGCAATCGAAAGAAGAAAACACAACTATGTAGGTTAAATAGATAGCTGTCATATACAGAGATATATCTAGAAATCTCATGATCTAACAAGTGTATTTAAAATTATATTATAATAATGAATAGTGTTTTGGAGATAAGCTAAATTCTTTAAAATGTTGAATTCCATAATCCGTGGAACGATGGAAACCATGGAGACCGAGGAATCAAGAAATCTATCAAACATGAATGCGTTCTGGCCACACTTAAATGCCACATTCATAGGCCATTCTTCCGAAAACACCACTCTAGTCTTGCACACCATGCCACTCACATGCGCTGTCATAATCAAAGTCAGCTATGTAGTCGGAATCATTGGAAACCTGGCTGCCATAATAACGTTATGTAGAGGAGACAGGAGAATAAAGAATCGAAAGCACGCACTCATGCTGAGAAGCTTGGCAATTAACGACTTGGTGGCGTTGGTTGGAATGATGGTGCTGATGAACATTCAAAGTTTTCTACCTCTGGTCGTTTTGAAGAGGTGGTTCTGCGCCTTGAGAGTCGTGCTGAGGATCTTTGGGCTTGGATCCGTTTGCATCGCGATTGTCATGGCGCTGGAGAGATGGCTGGCATTGACGCAGCCGTTTCTCTATCAAAAGGTAAGGGCCTGAATTACTTTAATGCTTCCTTGTTTCGTTCAAATATTCATAAATTGTTCATCATTAATTTAATATTCTAAGACATATTCGGTACTTGCAGCGTCGTTTACTCAGTCAATCTGTTTTTCATTCGATGTTTTCATACAGACGCTAAAGCGGTACATGTTTGTATAGTTGTATAGTTATTGGTGGCATAGGTTTTTAATTGATTGGTCGAAACATAAAAAACAAGATAATTCATCACATTCAGGTAGCTGCGGTCACAAATCTACTACATAATAAAAAATGATACCCTAGCGCAGGAATTTTAGAATGGTGTATAAATTAGTGCTCTCACCCTTGTGATAAAGACCACTTAAAATAGTATTCCTTATATTAGTACTTTGTGTGTTTGGTTGTGTTTGGCTTAAAGCTTAATATGTCTTATTTTAAGCACCATAAGAGCGCTTCTTTGACAATTTATTTTTCAATTGCATCGCTCTTCTATGAGTAGATTTCCAAAAAAAATATTTTTTTTGAGGAGTTTGACAAACAAATAATTTTGGAAACCTCAGACCTAATTTTATTTGAAAATTTGTAAGGCCACACGTTAATAAAGAAAATAAAATGACCAGATAGAATATGTATTTCTCGCCTATGGAACAGTCATGATTAAAAGAACAACAGTATCGTGGTGACGAACACGATAGGGATACGACCGCAAAAATAAGTTAACTAAAAATTTTGGAGATATCCAGTCATGAACTTACTTAATAGTATCCTTTTTCTTAAAAATTGAGCTTTTTACATAATCAAAAGATGTAAGAAAATATCTTACCAAATGATCATGGCGACATTGAATTTCCAAAGAGAATTCCAATTCAATTGATGGCTCAAATTATGTAGAAGCTATCAAAACAATTTAAGTGTTTTTGCCTTGGAGTCTTCAATCATGGCTAGCGTTTTGACACGTCTTATAATGGGATAATTGTCATATAATATACCTTATTCGGCCACATCACGTGATCAAAATAACATTTAGATATTTAAGCTAGTAAAAATATTATTTTCATTTCATGATATTGGATTCTTTATTACGTCACAGAAGTAATAGAAGAAGCAATTCGTCTTCTTATATTGTACTAGTATTCGAACCCGGCTTCGCTCGGACCAGTTTGGGGCTATGTTCAGTAAATTCAGACGGGCCAAGTTGAAACAACTGGCAACTTAATGACCAACAATGCAAAAGGGAATTACAGACCCACAGACATACATACGCCGTTTCGGTTTTATATATAAGATATTTTGGTTCATATGAAACTACTCGAGTATTTTGTAAAATGTACTACTTGATATTCGAGTAATTGGAGTATCTACACACACATTGATAACGAAACAAATTTACCGTCGAAACTTTGGCGAGCGAAATCAATTCGTTTATTTGAACTTGTAACAACAATGCAAAAGGGAATTACAGACCCACATACATACATACGCCGTTTCGGTTTTATATATAAGATTATTTAATAATTAATACAGCTCGAGACTTAATGCGTGTATGGTCTTACTAATTCGGCCCTTAATTCTGAATTAGGTCAATAAAATACAGTTCACAAATAAATAGTATTTTTTACAAAACATATGAGAAGGCCATAATATCACAATGGACGAAGTAACTTCAATGTATGTATTCATAAAAATTTACATTCGATTTTGCTGTTGACCGTACATATTTTTCAACCCAATTTGAATAGTTACTTATCTTTATTGGATGAGGAATTTCTTTTGTAAAGTTCCCCGATTAAATTTATTGGCAAATCTCTTTGTCGAATTCCTTTCATTCATTTACTCTTTTCACTGCCAACTCTTTCAAGTAATGATTATCAAAAAAATATTTTTCTGCAATTTATTCAAAGAATTCGATTTTTATTTCATGGCTATTTCTGTTTGTTTAAAATGGTTAACGAATTGATGTTTTTTAACGTAAATGGTTTCATATCAGGTTTTGGTGTGAGCTTGAAAAACTTATCTCGGGATCATCATTTAGTGTAACCTGTGTGTTTCTCTTGCTAGCTTAAAAATGGTTTTCATCTAAAATACCCAATGATTAAATAAACTTCTATACATAATTGTATGATACATTTTGAAAATCTCGTTGATAGTTAATAAACGGTTTCATTTGACCAGTAATGATCTTCAACCGGTTCAGTTGTTTATCTTCTAAAATGACCAATGACGCGGTGCTAAATAAATCAACCATTTTTCCGTACACGGAGAAAACATTGGTATGCGAACATCTGAATTGAAAATCATGCTATAGAAGTGTTTTAAAATCCAATGAATAGGAAAGAACTCTTGCAAAAATGGTTGAATCTATTTTCAACTGGTTCACCGACGTTATGTTGCTAAGCTAAATGTTAACCTGTTATATGCCGATAGATAAACGAGGGGTCGTGCACCGAGTGCCGCGATTTTATTTGAAAAAATAGCGACGGATTTAGGTAATCCAAAGAAGCTCTCTGTAAAATCGATATTACATTGACTATAACACAATATATTATGTCAACTGTAATTATAGGACTGTGATTCTAAGAGATGTCGTTATGTGTATAAAATGTTTGAATTATAAAATCGTTGACCTTGTCCAGTATTAGTGAGTGTAAAGTGGAGCGTATATATACGCTCTTTTTCTATGGGAGGCACAGCGCTCACGGAATCGTAGACCGTATATATACGTTTCTGGCATACAACCGGTTAACAAAAGTAGCAAGAACAACACTTTTTATTTTAACAACAGTGACAAAAAAAAAAATTTAATAAGCTCACGTGTAACAAATCTAAGCATTGATTCGATTGGAATTTACGTAGTAGAGCTTTTATCTTTTACGTTTTTACATTTATATAATTGTATTTTCACATTTGAATTGTTCTAAATTCTTAAACTCATTTTATTTTTCATATAATAGTCAGGACTATTGGTTTGTACAATTCAATTTGTATTCTTGATGGCATGCAATTTGTGCATAACGAAACCTACATCAGTTTCAACGTAATATTGGAGCGAAGAAAGAAGCAACATGAATTTGCATCAAGTACTCAAGTTAATAGCATTAACTAATGTCACTTTATCTTGCAATTTCATTCTAACAAAGGATTTATGTATTAATACATGGGTAGGTTGATAGCCAAAAGAACGGTAATATTTTCTATAATATCTACAACACAAAGTTACCTGTATTATGATCATATACTGAAATAGCTTTGCATGTCCAATTCTGAAGAGTCTTTCAAGAAGTTATTTTTATTTGATGCCTACTTCCGTTTTCATTGAAGATATTTCATAAATCATCAATGACCTCAAAAGCATCGATATGTATATAAATAGATGCACAAACATGTTTTATTACATTATGCGCACATGTTTAAAATTTCTTTTCATTTTTTTTTATTAAATCAAATACAACTGTGTTCATATTATTAATCACTTTTAACATGTACCGCCTAATCTTAATGAAAGTGATCATATTTATTTAACAGTTTTTTACTAATTACAATTAAATATATTGTATGATGATCAAGAGAAGGTTACGTTATCCCATATAACATTTTGAAACCTATGATAAATTAATTGCAATACTCAAAAAAATGACCAAACAATTATTAGTAAACTTCACTTTTTTAGGCTTTCAAGTGTGTTCATAAATGTACTATTTTAGGAAATCGCTTTGTATAGCTATGAGAAAAACAAATTGATGCGTGGTTAAACTCAATCACTGCAAATCATTTAAAAGTGTTCACAAGTTTAATTAAATGTTTACTTAATTCTATAAAACTTCGCGACTTTGAATGAAAATCTATTTTAATGGACTAAATAGCTTTCAACACTTTCTGTGCATCAATAAATAACTGGCATTGTTCCATGTTTACATTTAAATAATGCAGTTTACAAATTCCTTGTAAATTGAAGATTACAATGTCGATGAATGATTTAAGCCATCAATTTCACGTAAACTTTTATTTAAATTTTTTTTCTTTTTGTTACCTCTTATTTGTTACTGAAACTGTATGAGGGTGCTCTTGGCTACTCGATAGCTTTTTTTTAAAAAGTATGTAGTTTTTTACTGTGTACTATTTTGTTCTGTCTTGATTCGGAAGCGAACATTATTAACCCTACAAGGACGAGCGTGACCATACGGTCACAGTGAAACCTATTGTCTATTTTTCCCTATTTCATCTTTTTTCTATCTGAACATAAGATCTTTCACTCAGTTTCGGTTAAAAATGGTTAAAAATACTCTTTTCAACCGAAACTAAGTAATAGATACGATGTTCAGATAGAAAAAGATGAAAATAGGGACAAATAGACAATAGGTTTCACTGTGACCGTATGGTCACCCTCGTCCTTGGAGGGTTTTAAGAAACCCCTGATAGATATCGACTGTGAACATAATATTTGTAATTAAAATTTTCTTTGTTTTCTACAGAACCTTTGAAATTTCCTGAAGTATTGAGTAATTTGGTGACGATAAAATTGGGCGTAGTCTTAGCCTTTGAATTAAAAGACTTGAAAGAGTATTTACATGGTATGTGTTATTTTCCTTTATATTTATTTCTTGATAAAGAAAGCATAATGGTGATGGAATATCTCTCGAATATCGGAACCGTAGTAAAGCTCATGCTAAAACACCACCTATTTCAGATAATATTTCTAGACCATAACAATTATAGAACAATTCTTATCAATGATACAAAAGTTCCAGTGATAATTAAGTATAATACGGAAAGAAAAATAACAATGTATTTTAGTTCTACATACGTTATTTTATATATTTGTTGATAGCTATTTCGGCTTACGCCTTCGTCAGAACTATTCTGCTAGTTCTAGACAAGTTCTGACGAAGGCGTAAGACGAAATAGCTATCAACAAATATATAAAATAATTTATGTAGAACTAAAATACATTGTTATTTTTCTTTCCGTATTATAATGGAGTTCTACCAAGTAAATGACTACTCAATCAATCGATAGTTAAGTACTTTACAATATTAGAATACTTATTTATCCAAGAAATGTAAACTGGGTAATTATCAAAAAATCTTATTAGAATTCACTTTTAAGGTGTTCACTGTCAATACTTGGTGGAATGGCATTATAACATTTTGAGTAATTATTCCACATAAAATTTATTAGATCAGGACCGGTTTCGTTCATGGCGAGCATTGTCATCAGTTGAAAATGCTCGCCATGAGTGAAACCAGTCCTGATCCAATAAATTTTATGTTGAATAAAAATTATTTATTTTAATTACTTACTAGTATTGCTACCCGGCGTCGCTCGGACTAAGCGACCAATAATTATTTAATGTTATATCATTCGACATAATTATATCACAAAATCTAACATCCAAAATAGAGTTAAAATAAAATCACAAACTTTATTTAATTTGATGATATTGCCCATTAAAATGTCCAAATTCAAGGAAAAAATCTAATTTGCCGTCAAAGAAATGTCAAATAATACCTTCACGTAAATAATAAACATTATTATATTAATAAAAGCCGGGAAAAAGTTCAGTAGAAGACTAATTTATTACATTTTGACTAAATGTCTTCGCCGATAAAAATTCAAACATATTTTCTTTCATATTCGTTTTTATGGCAACTTGCAACAACAATTCAAAAAGGAATTACAGACATACATACATACATACGCCGTTTCGGTTTTATATATAAGATTTGAATTGTAGCTGCTGATTTTTTATAACGTCTCTAAAAAGCTTACATATTAACAGTTGGAACACTTATAATATTTAAATAACGTGCTCTTTTACAATATTAATTTTGTTCAATATTATTAGTTAAACTACTACAAATTGCTTTTCACTGAATTTTGTTTTTTGCTTAATTAATTGTAAGTAACGTCGCTTATACTGTAGAATCTTTTATGTAGATCCTTGTAGATGAGCAATATTTCAAGCGCTGCAATATTCCCCTGCTAATTAGTATCGCCGTAGAACAATGAACAAGTGCTACGACGGCATTGAAAGCGCTGAAAATAATCATTTATTATAACATCAATGGAAGTTGTGGCTGTAGTTATAAAACCTTATAACTACAAAACCTTTTTTAGAGTTTAAGTTAGAGAAAAAGTTTCATACAGTAGTAAATTTAAAAAAAAAACAAAAATGTATTCCCAGCTCATAAATTAGTAAATTTTAATTTGTCTTAATATATTTTGAGAAGACCTTTATTCCGGCTCCCTCGATAATCGAGAAGGAGCCTCCTATCCGACATTCAGAAAGAGGGATTTTGGGGACGGAGTAGGAGAAACATGGTACTCTTTAAAACAAAACACGATCTCAAAGCCTTATGTGGGTGCGCTCATTCGCACCCATTATTTAATTGTTTATGGTTTACACAGACGTTATACAACACACAAATATTACGATAGCGAAGAAGATATCAGGAATTTGACGCGAATTTAATTCTGAGGGAGAGGATTAGGCGCGTGCATTCTCAATGCAGTCCAATCTCTCACTGCTGTATGAAAACAAACGGTTACTTTAGAAAGAAACAACAATGGCCGTTTCAAAAATCGTTAACACATGCGCCCGCTGATAAGGAATGATTTATCGCCTTATGAACTTTTTATGAAGCACATGCATTGTCGGGCGTCAAGCGATAAGAGAAATTGAAATAACTCTACATTGCACCGCTATAGATTGCAATATAGATTATTATAAGAATGAATTTATTTCCTGTTATCGACTGAGGTGAACAATAGATCGTTCGAGAGAGTTCTGATGATCTACCACATAAGGCGGTGTCAATTTGTAACGTATTTATTTCTGTAGTACATAACCGTAAAGTATGAATATCTCTTCGACGTTAATGTGACTTTATATTTTCACGACATTAAATATGTGAGCTGTACCATACATATTATAGTTTTAAGCTTCTTCGTAAAACTAGTACAATACTAAACGATGCTTTTATTATTAAACTAAAATAACAATTAGAATAAGCCTGGTCTTTTGGTACAGTGGTAAACGACGTTGGCTTCCGTGATGGACCACCCGGGATCGAGTCCTCGTACGAGCAGATCGTGTTTTTCAGTCGATCAATCGATTTGGTGTTTGTACTGTTAAATCCCTTCCCACCCTTCTAATCTCAAAAAGCGGGTGAAGGGAGGGCGATTATCGAACAACTTAATCTTCGTATCTCTTTAATCCCTACTCTCTTCGGAAAAAAAGGTTGAGCAACTGAGAAAAAATCAGTTCTCGTTGAAAAAAACTCACTCCGTGAGGAGTCCGTATGCTCCACGTTGGGAAAGAACACTGTAAAAAAAACAATTTTCGTTAGTTTACGTTTTTATCAAATTCTAAGAGAGTAGAATGCATATTTAGAATAAATAAGAAAACATAAGTACCAGAGATTTTCAAATTTAGAATATGTATATATTATTTACTGTCAAATCAGATTAAAAATAGTTCAATATGTTGAACAAAGATGTCACCTGAAAATTTCGACCAATGAAATAGCATTACTATTACGAATTTAAATTTTAGTTATTTACGTTTTAAGTAATTTGGAGTAACCGCTTGGAATATTTTGCACTTCATTGATAGAAGGTATTCGACCGTTGATAGCTACCATTCTACGCAGTATTTTCATACAAAAGAGCTGATTCCCAAGAAAACCTTGTTGGATTATTTTATTCTGTTAACGTTATTAGAGCAATATCTCATTTCGTTAAATTACAGAGTACCGACAATTTTTAAGCGAAGTGCAAATAATAGATGATTTCATACGCGAAAAGAAAATAAAAACTCTTTACAAAGAAATACGTAACGTATAATTTTCGTTCGAATGAACCCGTTTTTAAATTGGCGCTTCATAATTTTTTATTTTTCTTTCGCTCTTTTCTTTGCGCGGTTTTGTAATTTTCTTGATAAAACAAAACATTTTTTAGAAGCTAATTTAATGAATTAGTCGATCTTTTAATTTAATATTTTTTCATTTTTAAAACATGGTAAGTGATCACTTTTAATTAGGGTGTTCACAGTCATATATTAAAAACAATAACACATTTTTAGTACTTATTCCACATAAAGATTATTAGATCGGGACAGGTTTCGCTCATGGCGAGCATTATCAACTGATAACGCTCGTCATGAGCGAAACCGGTCATTATCCAATTAATGTTTTGTGTAATAAATACTAAAAATGTATTATTATTTGTATGGCCGTCCCACCAAGTATTGACAGTGAACACCTTAAAAGTTATCAATAAAAGCGTTATTCATTTTAATTAATGTGTTCTCATTTTTATGTGGAACTAGCTGTACCCTGCGCGCGTTGCTACGCCAGCAACTAAAATAAATTTGAAGGAAAGACATCGCGAAAGTATCGCGGAAGTATACTCGGGAAATTTGTAAAAATTCGATCAATTTTTGGGGGAGGGGAGCGTATGGGGGGTATGCCAGAAACCTTCGAAGGAGTGAACTCGAAAAAATTCGTAAAGCTTAAAAAAAAAATTGGTGGAGGTTGGGGGGTGGTTGGGGGGTGGTTGGGGGGAGGGGTTGGTAGACCAAAAACCATTGCGGGAGTGTACTCAATAAATTTGTAAAGTTTCACATCGATCGGTCGAGCGGTTTAGTAGTCCATAGCGGAAATACGAACAGACAAACATTCATTTTTATATATATAGATCAGTACTAAAAATTGTTTTTTATTATTTTTATTATTACATGGAAGTGAGCTAGACGCCTGAAAGGCCCCCAAGATTTGAAGACCCCAATTGCACTTATGGGATAATTCGCCACTGTTTCTGCAACTTGCAATGTGTTTAATAACAATTCTAGTTTATCTAGTATAATACAAATAATCGTATTAAATATGTCTGCACGCATGTCTATTCTGTGGTCCATGACATTTGTTTTATTATTCATAAGAAACTTTGCGACTCTTTTCTCATTATGAGATAGCATCGCCATCTTGAATAACAACGCTGTTAAAGCACGTAGAATTTTTGCTTGAGCTGGCAATGAAAACTTTTAATAAAACGTAATTGGCCGAAACAAAGTGAATTTACTGTGAGAAAATTACTGTGAGGCGTAAAGCACTGCTCATATCATAACGAATCGAGATGATTAACATTTGCATAATATTTTTACGGTAACCGGACAAAACAGAACATGACTTTTCAGAATATTTAAGTAAGGTTAGGTTCATATTCTGAAATGTTATGTTCTGTTTTGTCATGCTCTGTTTTGTCATGTTCTATTTAGTCATGTTTGTCATGGAACCTATTTTTACATGTCGACGCCTTACTTTGAAAATGTTCTAACAGCTCTTGACCCTGTTTTGAGACATGAGCGTTTGAAGTTGGGATTGATACTACTAATTACTATTTAATTCAAAAGATAAAATTCAATTGTAACAATAAGCAAGTAAAAATATTTCAAATTACTTATTTTAATTTATTGATTGAGTATGCATTTACTTGGTAGAACTCCATTATAATACGGTAAGAACCATAACAATGTATTTTAATTCTACATAAATTATTTAATATATTTATAGAATTAAAATACATTGTTATTTTTCTTAACGTATTACTTATTTTAAGCTTATTTCTTCACAACACAAACCATTCTATTAAGAAATAATGATTTAATGATGGAAATAATGATGACAATCATTATTTCCATCATTGTCACATACATCAAAAAGTGTGTAAATGAACTCCAGAATTCTACTTATCAGATATCGATTCTGAGATTATCATATATACGAATACAAACGATTAATACAAACTTTTCCGACCAATAGATCATTTTTTGCCAAAATGTCAGTTGGAACTTTTCCAAAGTAAGGTAATGTTGGATATCATTTTGAAATGCCAATTAACGCCCTACAAATATTAAATCCTATAAAATCTTCTTAAATATAATATCTGCAAATTTATTCAGATGTACTTACTATTCACTGTCAATACTTCGTGAAATAGCATTTTAATAAAAAATATAACAATTTTTTAGCTCATATTCCACATTAAATTTATTAAGATCAGGACCGGGTTGGCTCAAAATCTGTTTATTTGCTTTTAATAAATCTCATAACCACAATACAATCATATCAATGCGATGAAAGTTTATGTGAATGTACAAATGAACGTATAAATTTATTTATCGGTCGATTTATTGATGTTTGTGGTGTCAAAAAGATTGGGAACTACTGCCTTAAACGATACCTTTTCGCACTCTCATATAGAAATCCGTTTAGTTGACAATATTAGAGTTTAATTTATATTTTAAAAAGTAACACATCGTCTCCACATAATTCCCAGAACGATAATAAAGATTATCACACAATCGAACATTCAGAACACGTTGTGTGTATCAAATGCGGGTCTGTTTTGGAGGCATACCGCTTGCAATACATGCTATTTTGTTAGAATAAGGCAATAATTTTGGCAAAGTTACAGAGAATTTCAAAAAAATCCAAAAATGTTAATTTTTTACCTTTGTTCGGCTGACATTTAATTTGTATTGCCTCATAAAAAAAAACTACAGCACCACAAGCACGACTGCATTACTCTATTTTGTATACGTACATATATATTTTATTTTATTTTATAATGATTAATATACTTATAACTAATGTAAAATTTCAAATAACTTTGATTATTCCACGTATTGTGTTATTAATTGTGAGACGTGTTTCGACTCTTTTAGAGACATCTTCGGACTTACTATCGCAAAGTTTGCTTAAGTGGTTATAAGCTTAAACTACTTATACCAATTTCAAATTAAAGGAAATGTTTTTTTAAATGCAAACAATTTTTTGATACCATACAATTTTGCTTTCAGTGTGGAGCGTGTGGACTCCCAATACAGTTTTTAACCGTGTCCGCTTCCAATATGGAACATATAGACACGTAATGGTGCTTATCTCAATACAAGTTGTATAACTGCTTGTGGCTCAATCTCTCATAGGGAAAAACAACGGATAAGAGACGATCAAAAGAGGAATAGTGGTTAGCTAATCACTCTCGCTTTTGTTTCGTTCTAAGGATCAGATGGGTGTTGGAGAGAAGGACAGAACACACATCCATATCTCTCATGAAAAAATCAATAATTACATTAAAAAATGAATCTGCCTTGACTGGGACTCGAACCCGTGCGCTCCGCAATGAAACTCAATGACATTGACATATAGCTCTGTCCTCTACCGACTAATAGAGCACAACAACATACTTTTTTTAATACGGTAAGAAAAATAACAATGTATTTTAATTCTACATAAATTATTTTATATACATATTTGTTGATAGCTATTTCGAAATAGCTTTAAATAAATATATGAAATAATTGATGTAGAATTAAAACATATTGTTATTTTTCTTACCGTATTATGTACAATGAGTTCTACCAAGTAAATGCCTACTCAATCAATAATATACTTTTTTTTAATCGAAAGCTGATTAAACCGAATTTCCGAACAGGATTTAGCAATTATGTTTTGGCGAAGAGAGATTCATGGTACCCGATGTTATAATTGAGTGGGTAAGGAATTCTAGGAAAGCTGAAAAGAAAAAGGCTGGGTAGGAAATAGAGACTCCAATTACTCGACATCTCAACTACTCGAGTATCGAGCAGTACAATTTGAAAATACTCGAGTAGTTTCAGATGTACCAAATATTTTTTATTAATTCAAATTTGTGTATTGAAATGAATGATTAATAAATAAATAAGCGTATTTAATTCATTATGCCACAGCTGCATTCATAGTCGGCAAATCAAAATATTATTTTTAAATATTTTATTTTGTCTCTTGACATCAAAGTCGTTGATAAGATAAGTCAGCAGGACCGAAAGCAAAAGTAACAAAATAAATTCTCGCACAACATTGTCAACGGCAAAATCATTAAAAATATTCATATATTGCCTGACAGTAGAACCACGCGTAAGACTCAGTAAAACGCAACGGTTAAAAATTATATAAATATATTTTTTAAATAAGTAAATAAAATTTGGAAATATGTCTTCATTTATGAATCACGAGTATTTCTCGAGTATTTTTCAAAATACTCGAGTTTCGAGTACTTGAAAAATGGACGAGTATACTCGAGTATCGAGTATTCGATACTCGAATTGGAGTCTCTAGTAGGAAATTGCAGAAATAAATTAGTACATGATTAACTTTAAAGCCTAAAGTGGCACCAAAAGAAGATTTTATGCTCTAATCTATGTAAATCCACATTTCCAGAGCACGAAATTACTACCGTATCTTTGGTATTTGTAGAGTGTAGTATGTTTAATGCATTAAAATGATCGAATCTAAAGTTCTATTAATAGTACAGCGCAACCTATAGTGAAGTTTTTTTTAATAATCTTTTTGTTTTATATTTTGGGAACGTAACATATTTATTGGGGGCTCATAATTTTTGTCGTATTCTAACATGGCCTTGAATCAAACAGCGGAATTACAAAGCTTACTCATCAGTTCACAGTAGAGGCCTGCACGGGTAAGTCCGGGTCGGGCTGGGCTCGGGCCTGAGTACACAAAAAATAAAACAAAAATCCGATTATTCCGGATGTATACGCCATTATTGTATATCAAAATTACATACATATTATAATTTGACGAGTTGATAAATTATTTTAAGTGTCGAATAAAATTTTGTTGAAAAGTTGAAAAAACTGTCGGGCTCGGGCCGGGTGGAATTTTTAAATTGCGGCCCGAGCAGACCTCTAGTTCACAGTCAGAAGTAAGGATGTATATAAATGGAATACAAAATATATTTTATATCATCGTATTGTATACAATACATGAATAATATGCAAATAATATCATCTGTTTTCTACTGAGTGGTTTTAACATTTGAATTAACTCAAATGTATTGTTCAAGATACACTACATCAGTATGCTAGTTTAATGTGTCTCCAAAAATAATGATATTTTCAATAACTGCGGTTAAAATCACACAAGTTTATGAGATATGAAAGGAATATTGATGTGAATAATTTATATTTCAAGGTTGGCTACAGAAACTGGATGTTGTTTCTTCAGTTTGATGACAGTAAGGATAAAGAGGACAGGACAATTGGTTTAAAAGTCGCTCTCACTATTCCCGCTTTAGAATCGGATTGGTGGGAAGGAGTTTTTAGACAACTCTCATGCCTGCAAATAGAATGAAAAATTGCTTCTCATACCGGGACTCGAACATGTGAAGTCCGTAACGGAAGTCAACGACGTTGAGTACTGCACCACAGACCCGACATCAAAACACTAAAATGTTATTGTTTCCATAAATAACTTAATTATTGTTTTTTATACTTTAGAAAGACTAAAAATTGTTAAACTCAGGAATCCGCAAATTTTTATCGGATCCAAGTGCGAATAAGTCCAACTGTAGAAAATTCCTATAAAAAATAATTTTAAAAGAAATTGTAGCATACTATAGATGTACCATTATAACTAGGCCGTTTGTGAGGGCGCCACCATCGCGTATAAACTGTGCAATACTCAATCAAATTTGTTTATTTACAAACACTTTTTTATATGCAAGCTATAAATGAAACATAATCGTCATGAAAATATTTTTTTACTAAAACAATATAACTTCGAAGGCTTTTAAATGTATCAACTATTTTAGTTCCGAATTTGAACGGCTTTCAAGTTATGATGGTACATCGATAGCTGGTGTTAAATTCTTACCGGAATATCAGTTTTTGTATTTTCAAAACCGGTAGTGAAAAAAATACCTAAGATCTAGTCTTACGTTCTTACTGGAATATCAGTTTTTCATTTTCAAAACCGGTAGTGAAAAAAATACCGAGATACTCGTTTCGGTATTGCAATCCCTAGTTGGAAAATCCTATTATTAAAAAAAACCCTTTTCAATCTACATGCTATGTTGACAAAAGCGTCCCAACTGCCATCTGCAGAGCATACCCACATTTCTGTCTTGTCTTTCTTTCTCCATCATTTTATTCCCTTAAAATAAGAGAATCAAGTGTCGTGACATTAATATCTTAACTGACAACGCGGGAGTCTATTTTGAGAATAGTATGTATCGATGAACATTTAATTTTAATTAATTAATTTTGTTAAGTTGTGGAATTGCTGATAAAGTATATCCATCCACAGTTATTTATTCTTTATCAGAAAGTTATATAAATATGTGTCCCAGATAATATATACATATAGAAGTCCGTATCAATTGAAACAAACGCTAAAGGTTTTTCATCGATGTCTTCTAATCTGCTTATAAGCTACTAGTATTGCTACCCGGCGTCGCTCGGACTAAGCGACCAATAATTATGTAATTTTATATCATTCGACATAATTATATCACAAAATCTAACATCCAAAATAGAGTTAAAATAAAATCACAAACTTTATTTCATTTGATGACAGCCCCATTCTCGCCCATTAAAATGTCTAAATTCAAAGAAAAAATCTAATTTGCTATCAAAGAAATGTCAAACCTTCACGTAAATAATAAACATTATTATTAATAATAAAAGCCGGTAAAAGTGCAGTAGAAGACTAATTTATTACATTTTGACTAAATGTCTTCGCCGATAAAAATTCAAACATATTTTCTTTCATATTCGTTTTTATGACAACTTAATGACCAACAATGCAAAAGGGAATTACAGATCCACAGACATACATACGCCGTTTCGGTTTTATATATAAGATTATACTAAAAGAATTTTGTGGAGCTTCTCCTTTTACTGCATCCCTACTTAATACATTATCAATTTGAACTATAATTCCGGAATCAAAACTCTCGTACGATTTATGTAATTTTATCAAATCGACACCTTGCATTGAAAATGTTTTAACTGCTCCTGGCCCTGTTTTGAGATATGAGCGTTAAATGTTTCGATTGATCGTACTACTTAATTAAAAAGATAAAATTCACTTGTAACAAAGAGCAAGTAAAAAAAAATCAAATTACTTATTTTAAGCATATTTTTTAACAACTTAAGCCATGCTATTGAGAAATAATGATGGAAATATTTATGAAAATCTTAAAACTTTATCAAATAAATTTAGTAGAATAAGCGTGCAGATGAAACTCCGTAATTCAATAATATGTGATTCTGAAATTATATATGCTAGAATACGGTTTATACATTTTTTGCCAAAATCCTTGTTAGAACCTTTTCAAAGTAAGGTAATAATATGGCACATTTAGAACACGAATACTTACAAACTGATTTTTAATGACACAATAATACACACACATTTCAATTGAATTTGTAAGTGATTCGAGTATAATATATGAAATCCTATTACGATAAAGCATTCTTTTTAGTTTCAACTAGGACAGAATTAGACTAAACCACACACGCTCCATTTACTTCGATAGTAAAGCTAAAAAGATGAAACTATTCTATTCTATACAATGAAAAATTCTGAATATATTTGGACACAAATTAATACTCTAAATTATATCGGCGTAACCTTGTTATCATTTTTTAAGCTTTGCATGTTCCCAGTGTGGAACATATGGATTTTTAATCAAACATTACAGCAGAGGATATGTAACTTCAGTTGCTTAGCCATTGTTTTAAAGAGAATTGGCCGGAGCTTGGGTTTGTGGAACGGGGTGAACTATCTCCTCTTATAACTAACTATATATGCTATGCTTAAGTTGCTCTGAGTGAACACGTGTGTGAAAAATCAATGTTTGAAAGTGTCCATTTGGACATTTAAAAATACGCTTATAAATTGAATTATTATTACAGAATAATAATTTAGAGTTTCCATTTTCAAATTTCGAAACTCTTTTGTTTTTTAATTTTAAAAACAGTTGAAGGTGGGAAATAAGATTGCAGGAAAACGACAACATTCAAAATTCGAACGAAATAAAATATATCGTTTTTTACTACTGTTCTAGGTATTTTTTCTTGGTATTGTAATTAAATTCTATGCATAGTTTTTCAGACATTTTATATTCCATTATTTTCTTTATCAATGCGATAATATAATACACACGTCGTCAGAAACAAAGACTTCTATGTACAAACGGTATGCGTGGCTGTTGTGTTGACTATCCTTGCCCTTCTTTGTGACACCTCAGATAAAGAAAAAAATACATGTACAATGTACTGTAATTATCTGTAATAACAAAAAAAAACAACTAAACACACACTGTCACACTTCTGTCGTTCTATTAACTTCTAGACTTCCATTCAATTAATTTTAGGATTCATTATCACGAATGATTAACTCAACTTTAGTTGATAATAAAACGCTTTATCACATTTATCGATTTTTTATAATTATTACCGCACAAATGTGTTTTACAATTGAGAATGGCTTCGCCCAGTGCGTAAAGGTTATCAAATAAATTTTGACCTCTATTAAGGTGTTCACTGTCAATACTTGGTGGAATGGCATTATATACCATACGGGTTTCGCTCATCGTTCAGTTTATAATGCTCGCGATGAGCGAAACCGGTACTTATCTCAATAAATTCAATGTGGAATAAGTACTAAAAATTTGTTATTATTTTTATTAACTCCAAAATTAGTTTATTAAGATCAGGATAAGTTTCGCTCATCTATAGAACAAATTAAATAGTATAATATCCACATGTATTTTGATACAGATCATCAAACTTTATCGTTGTAAATTAATTGTGGAATATGTAGAAAGATGTTTTACTATTTTTTAATAAAAATACTCTCTCGCCGAACAAAACCAGTTAGTATAAGTCATAATAACACAAAATTAAATTTTATTTTGTAAATAATTTAAACGTTTTCATGCCTCATGTTCACTGTTTAATGATATTGAGGAAATTATATAAAACTTTAAAACTACTTTTAACCATTTGTATAGCACATACTGCCCATCACATATATTTTATTTTCTTGTATTTTTTTTTGAATAAATAAATAAATCACGAATCCTTCGAATAGAAATCTTTAGCTAGAAGTTAAATAAGAACGAATATTCAAAACAATGTTGACAGCTCATTTCATCTAGCTAAATAAGAAGATTAATGTATAACAGTAGCGGTAATAATCATAACATTTGCGTGCGTTATCATGGCGGCTTAATCGGGCAATCAGCAACTTTGCAATTGTAAATATGAATCGAAAACCAAAACGCATACGCAACCGTTGCACTAAGGCGTCGTTAAATTACGTGCATTCATTGATAGAGTGGATTAAACATTACTTACATTACTATGATATAGTTAATTGAACATTTATTAGTTTCATTTCGATGTCATGAAATTTCTTCGGCTAGATAAAATGCTCTATGGTTTTATTTTTGAAAAAGGAATAAGATAAAATCTGTCACCGGATTCATACGAAACGTGCATACAAATATAAGTCATTTAATCGAGCAAAACAGCAGAACAATTCTAAATTTAAATCGTTCCTCTATCTCATTTAACAGGTTGGTATTGCAGATTTCTGTCGTCATGAGATTATCAATGTCAAAATATTTCAAATGAGACACATTTTTATTTATGTGAGCAGTTATATTTTGAAGTTTATTTCGCGAGCATTTCTCAGTCAAGATATTAAAATATAAACGAGTAGGTGGCGTTATCTATTTCTAAGCTGCAACGACATGCAAGCAAACTTTATAAGTATACATTAAAAAAACAATCGGTTTAAATAATTCGTGAACGAATAACAGACAAAATTTATGAGTTGACTTCCACCAAATAGTAATGGGGGATTGTCAGCTTTTTACACTTATCTTAATCGAAATTTTACAGAGCAAAATTATAAAACGATATAATTTATATAAAAATGTATTAAAAAATCTATTCGAGAAGACAAACAAGTATGATGCCGATATGTTCATGTATCAGCGAACCCAGTTCTTATCGCTACATAATATAATTATGTGGAAATAGTACAAGAAAATATAACATTTTTATTTATTAAAATATAATGTTTTACACGTTACAATTGTTTGCCGTAATTATATGAATGAAACAGAAAGTGTTTGTGCAAGCCCGTTTTGCAAATTTTATATGGGGACTTTTAAGTAAAAAGCGATGTAAGGGCTTTATTAAGCGCTGCTAAAATTCGTGTGAGTATCCCAACAAGGCCGTGAATATGTCTCAGGTCCTGTGGCTCGATAATAGGACCTTTCTCCTCCCCTGGAGAGTCACGCTTACATACTCAAATTACTGGACATCTCAACTACTCGAGTATCGAGTAGTAAAATTTGAAAATATTCGAGTACTCGAGTATACTCGTGTTGTTTCAGATGTACTAAAATATATATTATTATTTTTTTTTTGTATATAAATAGATGATAAATAAATAAGCTTTTTTATTTTCGTTAATACATTTACTTCAATGTATAAAACATGAATTTCAAAGAAAATAGTGTCTCAAATTTTCAAATTGGTTCAAAGTTTTGTTTTTATTATTCTCGCAGTATATATTGAGACGACCTCAATCTCGGCTCTCTCAAATGAGAGAAAGCCTCCGATCTGACACTCGGGAAGAGGAAATTAGGACTTGGAGGAGGAGAAATAAGGATGCTCTGACTTTAAAGAAGATCTCAAAGGGTAAAACAAGTGCGATTAGCACTCGCACAATTTATTTCGTTATTTAAAGAATTACACGTTGTTTACAGTTAACACAATTACATACGGAATTATGACGACACAGAAGTTAGTTAAAAAATTCAAGGAACGATTGCGATTACCTTCTCGCGTTGAAAAGGGCGATATCAGGATTTATAATGTTAGAGAGAGGATTAGTAGCTTGAAGGCGACCCTCAGGACTCACACGGTGGGGAGTTTCCTCAACCCTCTGCAAGATTTATCTGACTGGTGCACAATCAAGGCTCCCTAATCTCTCTGTAACTTTGACTTCTTTTGACAATAAAACAGGCTCTTATCTGCGCCTTACCGTCCGTTCTTAGCGGATGGTAGCTCCCCGGTCGCGATCTGAACGGCGCAGCATCCCATCTCGAGATGCGTGCGCTGTCCCATTTTGTTCAGTCCAGTGGAGGATGCGTGAAATACCACGTATCTCACGCACTCAAGGCGTAACAGAGTCAGAGATATTTAGAGCTAGACGGCTGTGCGTATACCCCTTCGGAAACGCCGCGCCGAAATGTCACTTTTACAAACATAAAAATTACTCTATATCGAATCGCTATAGATTTCAATATAGAGTACGATTAGACTGAATTTACTTACTGATATCGACTTAAACTCATAGACTGAGGTGAAAAATAGATCGTTCGAGAGAGTGCTGATGTCATAAAATACGAGACGGTATCAATAATACGCAGTAGATAATGGAGTACTTAAAAAATGGACGATTATTTTCAAGTATCGAGTATTCTATACTCGAATTGGAGTCTCTAGTCACGCCCCAACAAATGGAAAAATCTTCGTTGAATGTGAAGTAATAATAAGTGCATCAATTTCTAAGATCAAAAAGGCAATTTGTGGAAATACCCCTGCTGTTTCGACGAGACTGCAAGACGTCATAATGTCTTCCGCTTATTTAACAACCCCTGAAGTGATGCAACTATCTACTTTACCCTTGCCTCTATTTAATTTGTTCTAATATAAAAGAAATATAGAATGTTCATTTATTTTATATTCAATAAATTTGATACTATATAGTCAACCATCATATAGTGCTCCTTGCTATGAAAAGGTTTTCTATAGCTCATTTGGCAGTACTTTCCATAGCGCTCCCTCCTAGAGCGTTGTTTTCGACAAAACGCAAAATTGTCATTGTTCAAATTACATATTTCGTCAATATTAAATTTTAAAATAATATAGACCGTGCCAGTACTAAAAACAAAGTTTGTCATTCAATTCAACAAATTGAATTGGTATTTACTTGGTAGAACTCCATTATAACACGGTGAAAAAATAGTAAAGTTGTTTTTATTCTACGAAAATTAGATATATAGTTGATAGCTTTTTCGACTTACGCCGTCGACAGAACTATAAGACGTTAGCCGAAAAAGCTATCAATTATATATTACATCATTTTTGTAGAACAAAATTATATTGTTATATTTCCACCGTGTTATTCATTTAAATATGTATGTATGTTCAAAAAATGATAACAAACATATATTATATATATATATATATAAGATTGACACAAAATCTATTTTTACGCGATATATTGATTCCAGAAAGTGGCGCGTATAATAAGTCGCGCAAAGGAAACCTTTCTTTCATATAATTTCATAAATTGTTTTTTTTTGTATTTAGTAAATATCTGGTTTTGTTAAAACAAGCAGACTGCTTAGTTATAGTTATAATAATTTACTCTTTATTATGTGATTATATTATAAACTAGATTACTGGATCAAAAAAAAACATTTTAACCCAATTAAAAGTATTTACACGCAAGATCTTATCTTAAAACATCGTTTATTTAGTGTCCATAGATACACGTGCCAGCAACTTGCGTTACTGTATTTAATTGTGTGGGTCGGTAGTTGGTAGCTCAAAAATAAACATACATGTTTTGCTAAACTTCAAGATCGTGCATTTTGGAAATTAAAAAAAATACAATCAAATTAACTCTAATTCACTTTGTTATGGATATCGTCGCAATCATATAAGATGTTTTGTGTAAGCCATGTCCTTTCCTTATATAGAGTATATGGATTTATGGTAAAACAGAACTTGGTTGACGAGTATGACCAGAAAGCTAATACTTTTCTAATAAAAAATAACCTCGATCATTCCACGTATTGTGTTACTAATTGTGTCGCGTTTTTCTTCGGACTTATCTTATTAATATTAAAATCAATCTTGCTTTATTACTTGAGCAACCTTTGCGATAGTAAGTTCCAAGATGATTTTGGAAGAAACGAAACACGTGTCACAATTAGTTGCAAAGTCCGTAGAATAATCACAGTTGTTTCAATTTTTTAAATGAACTTCCACAAAACGACTGCCGAATTTATCGAAAGTATAAATACTTTTATCTACATATGTTTATACAAATATAACGATTAATCATGTATGAATGTTTCTATTCTGGGATTCGAACCTAGAAACCCCCAACAGCGAATGAAAAAAGCACTTTGCTACAGTAAGGCAATTAAAATAATACTATCTTGAAAATATTTAACACAAGCCGGTACCCGGCAAACGTTGCAAAGCCGCTACTCAAAGATGCACAGTATTTTACATAAATAATTTCGATTTAATTACACAACATTGATCGGTATCGATGACGTTTGACGTTTGCTGTTTGTCTTTTACCGATTGTCTATGGTACGAAACATGCGCCACCTAATTGTACTATGCCTATCACCTTTGCGTAAGTGCAACAATAAGTTGTCAAAATGAACGGTATGTCAGCGCAAAAAATATGAAAAGAACATTGATTCGTATATAAAAGACCTATTGTAAGTTAATTTTACTATGCCTATAACCTTCGCGCAAGTGCAAGCAATAAGTTTAAAATGTTTTATCGCAATCGAATGAACGGTATCGCAACACATAAAATAGGAACAAACAAACAAACATTGATTTGTATATATAAAACGATTTGAGGCGTCGTGTCACGCAAGCTTAAAACATTTTTCCAATCTACTTATTTCACTTTGTTTTTCATATTGATCAATTAAATTTCACTATAAAATATATCAAACGCAATTGAATTATCTTTCGTATAATATTATTTAATAGAATTACTTTCGCGAATTCAATCATTAACCCTTGGGGAGCTTATTAAAGCTCTCATACTAAAAGACACTTGATACAAATAATATTGTGCTCAATATATTTGACCCAAATTGGTTTAAACATGATTCATATATTTGAGCAAAAACATCATAAAACCATTTTTAACGATTGCCATATAAAACACGTTGAAGAATTTTCATTTTATCAGATAGATATTTCCAAAAATTGCTTCTTATTAAAACATGTACATATTTTGAAGTTTTTTATGTGTTTATTACATACTCTATTGTCATATATTATAATGATATTTTTTTCCCCTAACTCCCAACAACGGCTTTGCAAACGCGTAAATTCAGAGCTATTTAATTGGGCCGTCCCGGCTTTTTAAATCGCAAAGCATTTTTTTACAACATACTATCGTTAAATTTGAATCGTTTCATATTGAAATTCCATCAAGCACCCTCAGTTAAAAACCTTATTTATACAATAGGTAAAAAACCTGTGCTTTCAAAAATTTAAGAAATTTTTCTAGGATACAATTTAAAATAACATTGGTTATTCCACGTATTATGTTACTAATTTTGACACGTGTTTCGCGTCTTTCAAAGGCATCTTCGCACTTTTCCGATTAAAAAATAATAAAACCTTTTTTATACGTATTGCACAGTTAAGTTACATCTAAGATAATTTTACATCCCTCTTTTTTCGAACATTCAACTTTCGCACACATTCTCAAGAACCAATTATGTGTTTAAGTAGAGGTCCGCCTGTATTCATATTTTATTCAGTTTCGGCTGGAAACATTCATGGTTTTGTTTAATTCTTTTCTAGGTGAGTAAAATTTGATCTAGATTGATATCTCATCCATTATGTAAGATATAATAATATTTACTACTGTTTGTTATCATAAGTACCCTTGTCATTCTACACTTATCGCATTCATTTTAAGTGGGTGATAAAATATAAAAGGCTCTGGCGCCAATTGGTTGTTATGTTAATCATACAGTAATATTTTTCATTGACTTCGATAAAATATACTGTGATAAAATATAAAAGGCTCTGGCGCCAATTGGTTGTTATGTTAATCATACAGTAGTATTTTTCATTGACTTCAGTAGATTTAGAAACAGCACATATTTTGTATTCATAGAAAAAAAATCTCGCTTAGCTCTTTTTTCATTAATTATTATTTATTTTTGATCGAAAGCTGTATACTGTAATCAATGACGACTGTTTGAACATACATTAACTTGTATTTTCATACTGGCGTAGAAAAGGTAAACAATACATTTTCTCATCTATTCTAACATCCTAATTTTAGCAGTTGTGAAGATGTATTGCGTACCTCTTCTACACCAGTATATAGTATAGGAAAGTTGATGTATGTTTAAACTAGTGTAGAATTTCAACTGAAGGTGGTTGATGAAATTGCAATATCAAACTTGAATCGATTGAATTCTGTACTCTTCCGTGAGTTTTGTCGCTAATAACCTGGGATTACTTTTCGGCATCTTAAGGCATTTCAAGTGCAAGAATGAGCTTCAGTCAACAACAATCAGCTCAAGTTCATTCGTGCTCTTGAAATGCCTGAAGATGCTGAGAGGCGAAACCTAGTCATTAGCAACAAAACTCACGGAAAAGTACCGACTTCAAACGATTCAAATTAGGTCTGTAAAACATAGTTATGACGAGGGGGTTAACTGAAATAGTTATCAACTATATGTTATATAATTTGTATACAGTGGAACCCCGTTCTTACGTTCTCGCATTATATGTTTTCCCGCGGGGTGCGTTCAATTCCTATAGTCCCGGCATTTAGTTAATATTTAAAACTTTCTCGCATTCATTGTTTCCCCCATTAATCGTTTGTTTTATACGGTCCCTTGAAAAACGTAGAATCGGGGTTTCACTGTAGTAAATTAATATTTTTTCACTGTGTTATAATGGATTTCTACCAAGTAAATGCTAATTCAATCAATAATATTATTTATTTATTCACATTCAATTTATAAAACATTATGGAGATACTTTTCATATTATATTTTTAATTTAATTTTGTGTAAATTATGGATATATGGTTACGGGACAGAATCCCAATCCTCTCGAGCTAAGCTCAAAAAATTTATACATACTGGCTTATAATTTTATGTTTTGACTTTACTCTTTGAGTTCTTGTAGATTACATATTATAAAATGTGGCATCAAAATGATTAAATCTGAAGAATATTACTGATTATTGTTCTGAAAGAAGAATTTGTTTTTAATATTAGCCTATAATAAAATTATTCTTTTTATTTTAAGCAAATAATAAACTAATGTGACTGTCTCCATCTATATAATATTATTATTTGTGTAGTGTGTGATTGCATTTTTGCTCCTGTAAATTAAAACAACTCGATTTTTTACTTATTGACAAGTAGTCTTTAGGATCTTCTATAATAATAAATTTAAAAATTAAAGACGAAACATTTCAAAAAAAATCGTAAGCGTTACATTCATTTCATTTAATGTGCTTATTTTTCACAAATCTTTACAAAAATTCTGTCCCGTGACCATATATCCATAATTTACCGAATTTTGCACCTTATTTTATAATTAATTCTTGATTGTTTCGGTGAAATAATTGACCTTAGTTGTCGAAATAATTTCCTATCCCAATTAAGTGTCAACGCGAACTTTTGTCTGGCGTCAATGACGGGGTGTCACCTTTCTCACCTTGTAGCGTATGACGACAATCATAACATCTTTATCAAAACATCATGATTACTTTTGAAGTTTTTATCGCTTTATCGTTAAACATCAAAGCCTTGCACAGCGAATATCATCCATCATTAGTAACTGAATACATCCCCCGTCTGTGTAAACCGCACATAGCGCTTCTTTACTGACCAGGGTTAACCTGGGTCAATTGGAAAAATAGAAAAACAACGACAGCGCATATTTCTGTAACTCATACACAGTCAAGCATATTTTTATAACTCATATTGCAGCTAAAACTTGATTGAAATTTATATTATTGAATGTAAGAAAACTGTAGAGAGAATTTTCATTTTTATGTTTATTATATCATAGTAGGGGTGGTTAGCTCTTTTACTATTGAGGACAACTTGAATACGTTTAAATTGCTTACATTCAAAACAATATTTCGTTACCTTTTTTTTAAAAGGTTCCAATTGACATTTTTGACTAAAATGACCTTTTGGTCGGAAAAGCTTGTATTTACTGCATTCTATCATATGTATTCATTTTAGAATTATCTATGGCTGAATGACGGACTTTCAGAACTCTGGAGTTTCACTGCATCTGCACACTTTTTCTACTAAATTTATTTGACAAAGTTCTAAGATTGTCATCATTAGATCTTTAAGATCATTATTTCTCAGTAAGAGTTGTAAAAAAATATGCTTAAAATAAGTAATTTGAAACATTTTTACTCGCTCATTGTTACAAGTGAATTTTAATCAATCGAAACTACAAACGCTCATATCTCAAAACAGTGGCAAGCGCAGTTAGAACCTTTTCAAAGTAAGGTGTCGATATTTTTGCTTTAAACATTACATTGATTATCAACTTGTGTAATTGAAAATTTTAGCTGAAAGTGCTTAATGGAATTTCAAATATTAAATTTAAATCGTTTAAATGTTGTACTTTTTCATGAGTTGTGTCGCTCACGGCTTGGGTTTCGCCTTTTATTAGGTCAATTTCATTTGCTCGCTTGAAATGTCTAAAGATACCGAAAGGTGAAACCCGGGTCATTAGCGGTAAAACTCATCGATAATACTAAAATCAAACGATTCAAATGAACAAATGTATTGAAAATAAAAACGAAAGCCTAAATAACAAACAGAACATATGATTACATCGAACCTTTTTATCACATAGCATCAATTGTCAAATAAAGGTGTGAATATAGCTTCGGGAACTGGTTAAAGAAGATAAGAGTAGAAGAAGTTATCTAGTAGGTATATCTAGAGATACATGTCAATATTTCTACATCACTCACAAAATATCAATCAGTTGAAAAATCAGACTATCCTCGATAGGATTCGAAACCACGGGCATTGAAACAAAGCACAGCGGTGGCTACACGGCTTAAAGTCCGGCATTTACATTTTGATTTAATTAAACACACTCGATGAATATCATTTCATCTAGTAATTACTGCCGTGAGGGAAAACCATTTCATGACAAAAGTGTTATAGAGTGCTATAAATTCTTGGGTTAAAGATCGAAATAAAAGTCAACATCAATTTTTCTAAGAATTTTCTTTAATTAAAACATTGGCTACCTTTCGTTTACTGTGTTGCTCACGCAAGTTGAGTCACGTACGTATTCCCGAATGACAAAAAGTAATTTTGATACTGGCGCCAATTCTAAAATAGACTTTAAAACGTTCATACTACACAATTATAACATAACTCGTGTCAGACAAACTACTTCCATGCATCAACTACTCCGGATTTCATTCTCGAGAAAACATATGAGATTTAGCGATTTTAAACGGTTTTGCTTCTGATGTCAACATATTTCACATGGAAGTGAGTGAGTTCAGACGAGTACTATTAATTTATTGTTAGTGTGTTATAGTTGATGTTGTAGGACTCACTCGGTTGACTACTTTGCCAATTTCCAGTGTCATTTTTTCACTCTTATATTTGTAAACCATATATTTTTTTCTTCCAATGTTTTAACCTTTGTTCACATTGGAAAAGCAATAAACTAAACTAATGTTCATATTAAAAAATATAAAAATCAATATTTGTTTGGTCGCACCCTATGCGATGCCATACTGTTCATCCGATCGCAATGAAACTTTGATAAACCTTTTGCATGCACTTTCGCGGATATTTTTGGCATAGTAAAATTAGCTTACAGTAGATCTTTTATATAAAAATCAATATTTTTTCATATGTTATGCGTTTATTTTGACAACTTATTGTTGCACTTGCGCAAAGGTTATAGGCATAATACAATTAACTTTCAGTAGGTGGCGCGTGTAGACAATCGGCAAAAGACAAACAGCAAATGTCATCGATACCGATCAATGTTAGTGAAATTATTTATCTAAAATATTGTGCATCCGAAGGCACATCTATAAACACAAACACTTTCGTTCTTTGAATGGCATTGCAACGCTTGCCGGGTACTGGCTAGTTTATATATAAAAATAAATGAATAAATATGCTGTAATAATTTTTAAGAAAAAAAAATTATAATTTTTGTTTTACGTTAAAAAATAAATCACCGTTAACTGTCACTTCTTGGTGGAAATGCATTATTTAAATTAAAAAAAACACAATATATAGTACATACTAATTCCACATTAAATTATAAAACAGTTTGTATCGCTTAAATCTCATGCAAATTGTTTACTACGCGTCAATTCAAGTACATCAATGCACATCAAGTGCATCCAAAATACCTGAAGATGCTGAAAGGCGAAACCCAGGTCGTTAGCGACAAAACTCATGAAAAAGAACAAAATTCAAACGATTCAAACCAATGTTTTAAAAATGAAATACCAGTATTACAATCGCTAAACCGAGCATGACGATTTTTGTTCCTCCGATCTTGCCCAGTCCGAATAGTTTACCGTTGAACCTATCATGTCTACCACGTGTCTGAAACTATCGCATTTTTCAGATACAATATCAAGTGAGCCAAAAATACATCCACTACAGAATATTTATATTGGAAGATACAACACAAATCATTGACACCCTTGGAATTAAGATAATATAAATACACTATTAAAGAATCACACATATGTATATGTGCCAACTTTTGGTCGTGCAATCTTTTATAGCTTAAGGGAGTATTTTGGTCTAGGATTCTGAAAATAACCGTTTTTTATTTTTTATTTTCAAAGTTTAAGCCGTTAAAAATATGTCCTTGCAGAGGTTACTTTAAAATTGTTGTTAGAGATATGTGACACAAATCTAGCCAATCTGGAGTTTTAACTTTTTAGCTTTGTCCGAAACCTTTAACACGTTTTTCTCGAAAAAGGTTGTCGGATTTTTTAAAAAAATGGTTGCCATGATATTTCAAGTTTTACAAAATTGATTTATATGAAATTTGGTGTGAAACTTTTTTAAACATGTATCTATAGTATATACTAGGATTATAAAAAAAAATCATTTTTTACTATTTTAAAAAAAATCTGAAACCTCCGCCATTTTGCGAAAAAAGATTTTTTTTACTTCATTCTAGTATATACCAAATTGGCATCTTTACTGATTAAGAATAAATATTTTTTTTATTTTATGTGACAAGAAGAGATGGGATCATGGCAACCAGGGCGTGCCATTTTTTGAGACCCCTCACTTTACCAGGCTGTAACTTTTTAGATTTTTAGTTTGAATATTTATTTGTATATTCTTAATATTTTAATAAATATCTGGTAAAAAAATTGATATTCCTTTTTTTATTGCACTTGCAAAACACCTAAAATTTGAGCCTCTAGACCAGAATACCCCCTTAAAAATATTGCACAGAATCGATAAATATGTCGTCAGTACTCATTTCTTGTAAATTGTTCCATGGATCAAAATAGACATTTCAGGGTAAATATGTAACTACGTCATAATTTATCGGCGAAATACTCATCGAGATGTCGCAGTAAAAAAATAGTATCGGACACACCCTTCTTCGTTTTCACTTTCACAGCTCAAACTATCGCAATGAACCTTTGGAAAAAACACTCTTTCGTTCGGATAATTAATTATTAGCTAGAGTGTATGGCACTTCGGAATTTCAAAGTAGATTGATGCTGCTCTAAATTGGTTATTTCTTCTCTAAATAAATACTTTCTAATTTTTTTAGAATGTGTTAATCCTTAATTGCTCGTCATTATCAATCAAGTAAGATAAATGATTAGTGAATGACAAGTTTTTTTTCATAAAAAATAAATAAAGGGTATTTCAATAGGGACGCTCAAAATATGTTACTTTGTCCTGCTGAGTAGATTATTCATTGTTTAGTGGCCAAATTTGAGTCAACCAGTTTGGTAAATAATCGGCCAACACCTACCTGTACGTCATCAAAATACAATATCTGGTGAAAACATTGCTGCTGTGTGTGAAAGTGTACAGGAAAACCCAAGGCAGCTTATTTCTCGTTGTTCACAAGAACTTGGCTTTTCTGCGACTTCAACTTGGCGAATTTTGATTCGGGCCTTATGTCTGCACCCGTATAAAATCCAACTAACCAAGGAACTTCAGGTAAACGACACAGACAATGCCTGATTGGGTTCTGGAGCAGTTGGAAGTTTACCCAAATTTGTCAAAAAAGTCAACTTTAGCGACATGGCCCATTTTAAAATGAATGGATATTGGCAGACATTTGATACTATATTCCATATTTAATGCCGTAAAATATACTTACAAATGAAATTAAAATTTAGTCGAAATCTCACAAACAACTTGTTTTATTTACATTTCAAAACTAAGCGTCCTTATAAATAGACCCTTTATATACGATTATTTCATGGTATAAATATTGTAAGATAATAATTACCATTTGAGGCATCCGGCATATGATGAAGCATACAGATAGAGTCGCCATAAGTCTGCTGAAAGCTATTTCCTCCGGTGTAGCAGTATTATAAACGAGGGGATCATTTAGATTTGTGATCGTCAAAGGTTTTCCTTTACTGGATGTTCTAGATATCCTTCTTACTAGCAAGCTTTGGTCTCCACCGCGACAGCTGCTCCGACACAGGACACGGATTACCGCCAGGTTGCGCCATACCAGGCAAACGCAAAGCAATGTTCCTGGAATTGAAAATAAGATATTAATGCAGTTCTAAAAACGAAAATTGTTGATGTAAAATATTTAATTCCAATTTAAAATCGAGGGTTTAATAAAGCGGATACTATTGATACTTTCGATGGATTCGGCGGTAACTTTGTAGAAGTTCATTTCAATATAAAATTTAAAATACAGACTGACCGCGCTTCTTATGCACTCGAAAGAGTGGCGCTGTGAGAATGACCCTTTATTAATATCGATGGCTTAAAGAGTAAATTTACTATCTCCGTTTTTGTCACTTGTACAGGAGAGGGTAAACACTGATTATTTTGGTATTTTTAAACCGATCGGGAAAATTTCAAATAGGACTTTAAAACGATTTATTTGTACCACTGCTGAAAAACTACGAATGATTGACAGATTGCAATTGAAAATGGTGGGGTTGGATATTTAGCAGATTAGGTTTTAGAACGACAATGGAGTTTTCAAATTGTCTTAAAATGTTTTTACGATGCACTCAAATAATTTTTGGGAAAATTTTCGGGACATTCACATTGCATGATACAAGATCGCATTATTAAGTCATTTTCATCCAAAAGTGGAGTTAAGAAAATTACTCTTTAAGCCATATTTATTATTAAAGAACTAATCTTGAACACTATTGGAAAATTCAAGCGATAATCGAGAAAAAAACGACATAGCCCGCTCTGTATATAGAATATCAACTAACGAATTGATTGTTCACTTTTGAGGTTTTAACTCTAGCTTCTTGGTGCAAAGGCATAGTTCTAAATAAATAAAATACAACAACTGATTATCAGTTGGCAATGCTCACGATGAGCGAAACCGGTCCTGATCTTTATCACAATATATGCGGAAGGAGTACTATAAAATGTTTTTATTTTAAATGTAATATTTCACCAAACCATTCACGGTGCTTGTTTGTTTTTTTTGCTTTTATTGACATGAATAGATTAGATTTATTGGGCTCTCGCTTAATTTATATTTCTATATATATTTATTAAATGATAAAATTTCCTTCCGTTAAATATAACCACTCTGTTACCTCTCGGCTATGGACACTTTAAAACAGTGATGCACAACCTTTTTGGGAGAAGGGCCAGTTAATCAATTCTCAGAAAGTTCGATGGCGAAACTGATTAAATTATCGATACTTTTTTTTTAACCGTATCCGCTCCCAACTTGAAGCATGTGGACTCCTCACGGAGTTAGTCTCAACATATATTTTCTCTACTAGAACTGCTTGTTACTCGGTTACTCAACCTTTCTTTCTTCAAAGAGTGTAGGGATGGAAAGGATACGAGGGCTAGAACAGGACTAGTGATTAGCTAATAGCTGTCATTATGCGCTCGTTGGAATCGGAAAGGTGGGAAGGGATTTTCAACAACACATACACCCATGCCTTTGAACAGATTTATCAACTGAAAAGATCCGCTCGAACCGGGAATCGAATACGGGCGATCCGGCACGCAAGCGAACAACGTTGACACCGCGCCACGGACCGGACAATACTTTTGTTGTACATAAAATATTTTTTTTATTGTTTTATATTGTTCTTTATTATGAAAAGTTCTATAGAAAAAAAACTGATTGATATTTGTCAGTGCGGGACGCATAAAAGATCATTGTGGGCCTCATGTTGCCGCAGGTTGTGCATCACTGCTTTAGAAATTTTTATATAGGCTCACTTAAATTTTTTCAGAAGATCTTTTCAGTGTACTTACACGAAAGTTTATCTTAAGTTGAATTATTCTTCAGACGAAATAAATCTATTGCGATAAAAATGCTTGTTATTTTCTCTTGGTCTAAAAAAATAACTTTACCGTCGAGAGCTTCAGCAATGTGATTCCAGTTAAAAGATCTTTCATTTCCAGCTATGGAGTCACCGTGAATGAATTTTTTCAAGAATTTTTGTGAGGCTTATCATCTTTTTTATTACATTTTTGATGGTCGTTGAGAATTTCTCAGTTTTCTTTTCTAGTACCTTAATATCATAGATATCATTCTGTGCTCACAAGTGCTCTTGAAAATACTGAAAAGAGGTAATATGTTTTTATGCGAACGAATTTGAAAATAAGGAATTTTCCATTGTACGTAATTTTTTTTGAATTTTGTACTTTTCCATGAGATTTTTCGCCAACGACCCGGGTTTCGCCTTTCGGCATCTTTAAGCATTTCAAGTGCACAGATGTATTTGAACTGACGCGTAGTAAACAGTTTGCATCGGTTATATACAAAAACGTTTAAATCGACGGGTTTTATCGATATTCCTATGTCATTAGTATTTGCGATACTATATACAAAAATCCCGATAATTATAAATAAGCCCACTTATTGCATTGAAACTCATTTACATCAAATTTTCGTTAATTCATATAGATTACATGAATAACAATTAAACTTAATGATCTACTTTTAATTTTGTATATAAACGTTACATAAGTAAAATAAATGGTATATAAAAGTTCATCCGTGCACTTGAAATGCCTGAAGTTGCCGAAAAGCGGAACCCGGATCGTTACGGGTCGTCTTAGCTGGGCGATGCTGGGCGAGGCGATCCGGCGCAGCTTTGAAAGCGGCAGAGTTTTAAAATATCAAACGGTCCTCGCCCATGCAAGTGTCATATGTGGGCGAAGCGATCCGGTCAGGATGGCATATGTCGCAAGTCGCCTCAAGTGCCTGACTCATGGCTCGCGCGAATCGCTTGAAAATATCAAACGGTCCAAGCTCACCAGAGCGTTAATTGCGTCCGGCCGAGCGATGGCACATAAGACCTTTGATCAACTACGTTTTAAATTGACTGGATTCGCCTAAATTCGCTTGCCGGTTCGCGTCGCTTACCTAAGACACGGGGTTAGCGAAAAAACCCATGGTAAAGTACAAAACTCAAATTTCATTGAAATTCCATCAAGCAACTTCCGTCGAAATTCTTAATTTTTATTCGTTCAAAAATTTTACTTGTTTTAAAAACGTCCAACTGAACATAAAACATTAAATATACTTTTTATATAATGGAAAACTATTCCTCAACTGAATGAACAAAAACAAAAAAAAAAGTTTTCACCGTTGTCATAAATTCATAAAAATGAATTAGACGATGTTCCTTCTTTTCTTTTGTTACTATTTCACCACGTTTCATACAATATTATTCTCAATAAAATTCTTGAAAACGAATGGCAATAAACTTGACATCCATTTCATTTATTATCGACTTAATGAAGTACTAGGTGAAAATAATCACAAGTTGTCTGTACGATAAAAAAAAAGTTATGTCTGTTACCTTGCTATTATTTTTCTTGTCTTATATTTTTGGAAATCATATTATTATAATAAAAGAGTTTATTTCTTTCCTGACTTTTTTATTTTCTTTGTGAATTTTCAAAATAGTTTTACGGCTATTTTTTGATCAACAATAATCATTATTAATATCAAAAAAATACAGTATAGGGCTTACGGAATTCGAAAAATATTTTTCGGTTATTTGACTGATTGGAATATAGTAAACATTTTTAACTTTAATTTTATTTCATAATATAAGTCTTAATAACTAATAAGGCGTAAATTGTCACTTCTTTTCCGAAAAAAAAGTGTTACGAGATTAATAAACAGTCAATTCTTTTGAATACATAAAACAAATTGTATGGTGATGCTTCTTTTGATGTAGATGCTTATAGCAAGCATTGTCATTTGATTATTGACTATTTGACAAAGCTAACTATAAGCGAAACCGGTCCTGATCTTTACCAAAATACATATATACAGAAATAGTTATATATAATGTGTTTTATTTATTCTAATTTATAAATAATTAGCTGTACCCTGCGCGCGTTGCTACGCCAGCAACTAAAATAAATTTGAAGGAAAGACATTACACAAATATTCAATTCAATTTGCATGCATTCAATACTCGTGAAATTTGTAAAAAATCGATATCAATTTTTGGGGGAGGGCGGTTTTTGGTGGGGTGGGGTATGGGGAACGTATGGGGGGAGTATGCCAGAAACCTTCGAAAAGTGAACTCGAAAAATTCGTAAAGCTTAAAAAAAAAAATTGGTGGGTGGAGGTTGGGGGGTGGTTGGGGGGAGGGCTTGGTAGGCCATAAACCATTGCGGGAGTGTACTCAATAAATTTGTAAAGTTTCACATCGATCGGTCGAGCGGTTTAGTAGTCCATAGCGGAAATACAGACAGACAAACATTCATTTTTATATATATAGATATTTCAATTTACAAATATTAAAATATTGCCCTGTGCGAGACATATGAGCAGAACTATTTTTTGCGCAGCTAGTTATTATTCAACCTCGGTTTTTCAGACAGTTTTTGATGATATGGAGCTAGCAAAAGGTTAATGATTATAATTGCGGATTTCTGCTGAAAGTGCTAGATAAAATTTCAATATCTAGTTTTCAAGATTTATTTATTTAATTAGCTGTGCCCTGTTTATTTCTAGTATTTCCATTATATTATACATATATACTCTCTTTAATCAGTCATACAACGCCGGTGAAGCGGTTAAGATTCCAAATCAAAACACGGGTGAACATTTTTTTTTTACCATTCAAATATGTTTAGTAATTAGGCAAACGCTCTTAATTTGTTATTTTTTAGGATCGAATTAATTATTTATCTTAGATATTAACCAATTTTCATAATTCGATTCAAAATTCAAATTTTAAAAGTGTCCTAACGTTAATGCAAATCAATTTTTACCGAAACCAAATATGACGTATGCCCAAGAATGTATGACTGTCATGGTAAATTTGATAGGGAAAATAAAAAGATATATAAAATGGTAAAAAAAAAATTCATTATACAAAAATGAAATTAATATCCTCACATCACCAGTCGTACCGCAAAAATTTACTTTTAATGTTAATTTACTGTCTTGAAAATAAAGCCTGTCCAAGCTCTCGATTGCTTTTCTACTATAATAAAGAAAAATCTTTATACTCTTGGAGCTTTTCATATATATCAACGCTTCACAAAGAATATGTGTCAGAAAAAGCTCTTATCTACCTAACAAATTTGGTCATTATAAAACCTTTTGAGAAAAATGTATTCCATAAATATAATATTTCAAATGTTCATTTTATTTGTTTGATCAATTTATATCTGATTGTCCTTCGCAACACTTTCTACCAAAATTTTAAAACAATTTAAAATTCAAAGTCACGCAAAAATGATTGCCATCATTAATATCCATATTTTAAAATACATGTTTTCAAAAACAGAATTGGTTTAGGGGAATATCTTGTGAAATACATAATTATATAAACATATAAAACGTTTGATTAATAAACAATATATCGACTGCTGAAACTGAAGTGGTAAAATAACGAATGATCCCTTTAACGTTTAAGAGGCAGATATATTTAATTTCTTGGCAAGGGTAATATAATAGTCGGAATAGAAAATCTTATTTTCAAAGTATGTACTCATCTCTTTTTCACAAATGAATGATGAATTGGATTTGAATTTAAAAATGAGATAGAAACTCATTATATTAGTTACATTAGCATGACTGGCTAACCTGCGATGTTGTTCATTTAAAAAAATACATGTCAGGATGAGATTTTCAATTCCAATGTGGTAATGAAAATAAAATGTGCAGTCAGGGTATGTTTTCAGGTTTCAGATCATTTCAAAACGAGTAGTTCACTTAGATTTGTTTTTGATAACCTTCTCCTTTAATATGGTTTATTCTTTATACTGGATTGTATTAAAAGTCATTTTCCTGTGGCTTTTCAAATAACAATTACTGTGCGCCATTTGCGGGACTTTATTTTTGGAAAGATCATTTATTAAATTCGTTCATTTTCTGGTTATGCAGTTAATAAAGTAGTCACAGACAATAAACACGAATATTTCATAGATTTTAATGGTGGTTTGTTATTCAAATTTGGAATTTAAACATTATACTGATACAAAATAAATCATCGGCTAGCACTCGCGCGCTTTTTTTTATTTATAAGAAAAGCATTTAAAATGTATTGCATCCAATAATGCGTTCGCTGTACAACATAACACAAATATTATTTAACATATATTTCGTTAATGGCTAAATCACTTCGAAACGACAGATGGTTTATGTCATGGGTGATAAAGTCTTATAGAAAAAAAAACCAACGCCTTGCATGGGGACCAACCTTAATTTTAAAATCCGTGATAAATAATTATCAATATTCCACCCACATCCACTCTCCATTATACTAAAACAATGGCGAGTGGTGTATTTGGTATTGCGAATCCAAATTGTCAAGACATGTCGGAAACGTTTAGTGATTCTCCATTCCATTTATAGGTTGTCAGCATTAAAAAAACTATTGTTTCACTGAAAATAATATGTATGGAATTCGAACTGAAGAGAGCGAGAATGACAGATCATTTTTTAATCGATTTCAATTATCGTTTATTAGCTACTAAGCTTCATTCAATTGAATTATCATCGGTCTTTTGTTTTCACATTGTCCACCATTTTGAAGTTCATTAACTTTAATAACACTGTCAAGATGGCGCCAACTTCACATCAATTTTCGATTTGTCAATCGATATTGTTTATTGTGCCAAATTTTTAATGATTATTATATGTACATTTAAAAGAAAATTATTTTTATCGCTCTTGACACTTCACCATATAATATATATTTAAAAAAATATCTACGAATACTAATTTTAATAATTCATAAGAAAAAATTTCCATAGAACAAATCTCAGCGATATATACTAAAATAAATAAATGTAACATGAATGATGGAACTTAAAATTTTCGTAACTTCTTCACATTGGCAACTAGATTTATAATAATTTCAACGATTAATAAGTAAGAAATATTTATAAATAATTAAAAAAAAAAAAAAATTATTCCACTATTTTGTGACAAATAGTAACCCGTGTTCGCCTTTTACAAAAGTATCATCAGACTTACTTTGGCACGGTAGCTTTAGTTATGATATTATTTACTAAAAATAACTTATAACTTGTATAATATTAATTATAAGCTTTTCGATACCACCATGCTGATTCCATAAAATCTATGAAAAGAATTCACTCACCTTAATTATTATTGCGTTATTCTTGGCCCCTTAAACCTGACAACGACCAGAAATGTACAGATTCAAATATATTTTTATTTGATTTACTATTTCGAGACTTAGGGCATATTTTTTTTTGATGACGTTTCTACACGAGATTACCTCGAGTAACTTTATTGATTGAGTAGGCATTTACTTGGTAGAACTCCATTATAATACGGAAAGAAAAATAGCAATGTATTTTAATTCTACATAAATTATTTTATATATTTGTTGATAGCTATTTCGGCTTACGCCTTCGTCAGAACTAACTTTGTCTAACGTCGAGTAACTTTGTTAAAATATTAATTGTGTAAGTAAGTAATTAATAAAAATACATCTGATTCGTTGGCAATTAGTTGTACGGCCACATTTCTTGTGTTTTCTTCGGAGAAATATTTAGTTTTTGTTTTAAAAAAAGCTACACCAAGGTAAGCCGCAAATTAGGTAAAATAACTATAAAAAGCTCAGTTTCTTTATTTTCTTTATCACCTAAGTGACTCTTCGAAAACCTTGCTCAAGTCAGTTCAATTTGGCGTCTTTATCGCAAGCCCAACGTCCTTTCCAACTTGCTAACGGTAAGGTTCGTTATTGAAAACTTTTACCCTGCTACGTGACAATTTTCCGCTATGATAGCTTTTCGAAAGCTCATCGGCCAATGGCATTGAATTGAGTACTAAACAACTTTTTTTGACTCGTTGGAAATTTCCATTCAATTTATTCAAAAAAATATTTGAAGAATATTGGAAAAATATATTGATATTCATACCGATGTCAATTTCGTATATTATATGTTACAGTGAAACTGTATTCTCAGTGAAAATCTATCAAGTAATAGATTTGTATGACAACATGATTTCACTGGTCACGATCATTGAAATTACTCGCCCAAGTGGATGATTTGCCTAACTAAAATTTTGGTTTGCTTCAATGAAACAAAATCAGGAAGTAGTCCTTTTCATAAAAAGAGAACCAAAGAAAAACATAGTGCTGAAGATAGGGCGGTCAAATTTAATTTCAATGACAGCTTGGAGAAGAATACATTTTCACTGAGAATCCAGTTTCACTGTAACATATAATTCATTTATAATACTCGATAATAACGCTATTTCTCCATAACATAATCATAAGAAACACGAATGTTTTGAATACTATGTTAAATAGGTTTCAATTTAACTGTTATGATCCAATAAAACTCTTAGTTTGATATAATTCGTGAAAATATTTATTTCTGAGCAAACTTTTCTGTAATATTTCAAACTTCGAACAAGATTTTTTAAATGTCCTTAAAAAATATTCATCTATCATAATAATTAAGCTAGAGATACAAATCCAGCTAATACAAAATATATCCTAATGAGATGCAATCAATTAGGAAACGATTTAAACTGTCATTGGAAATGATGTAAGTAGTGGCGATCAGCCTGTAGTATCATTAGTAGTATAATTATTTGTTTGTTTTGATCGTATATCCACCTCCTTGCTTCCCGTAAAAAGGAAAAATCCCAAACTCCATTTTTTTATTTTATCATTTTAAAATATTAGACTTGCAACTTGCTTTAATACTTAAGCAAACGTTGCGATAGTAAATCCGAAGATGCATCTAAAAGAGGCGAAACACGTGTCACGATTAGCAACACAATACGAAGAATAATCAAAATTCTCTGAACTTTTATATTAAAATAAAATATTTTTATTGATTGAGTAGGCATTTACTTGGTAGAACTCCATTATAATACGGTAAGAAAAATAACAATGTATTTTCGTTCTACATAAATTATTTTATATATTTGTTGATAGCTATTTCGGCTTACGCCTTTGTTCAGAACTTTGTAGAACTAAAATACATTGTTATTTTTCTTACCGTAAAATATTTTTAGTGAAGAGAACGTTTGTAGAAAAGACAATATTTACAGAAGCTTTAAAAAAATGTTGAGTTGTTGCCGTGGAAATTTTGAAAACTTCCTGGTGGCGACACGTTTTCATTAGTTACGGAACAAGGAAAAATAAGAAAGAATCCGTTCGTTGCCCAAGAATAAACCTGAAAACTATTTCTTTATTGGCGTAAAATACAGTAATATACAACTTCTATGTAACCGGCAGTTTTATTGATTCAATTATTTACTTTTCGCAGTTACGATTGATAGCAATTTATATGTTTAATTAATAGCAACTTTTTTTCGTGATGTTTTCTGTACCAACATGTTTCTTTGATCGAATAACTTTTAATATTTGAAGAAAACTGAATGAAGGGAAAATAAAATTCACCATAGTTTAAAAATAATCAAATCTACGGTGTCGCATTTGTAAAAAAATCCATAATTTGATTCAAAGGTTTATTTTTGATAGAAATAATAAATCATTTTTAGTACTATTCAATTTATTAGATCAGGACCGGTTTCGCTCATTGCGAGCATTATAACCTGATAATAAATACAAAGATACAGTCAAATTATACAAAAATTAAACAAGACTTACAAGGTATGAAAAACAATTGCTATTAAAAGTAAAATAAAAAAAAGACTTTAATTAGAACGCTGGAGACCTCTTAGTAATTAATACAAGCTACTACACCAAAAATAAAGGAAGTAAAAAAGATTAACAATGAAAAAATCAACAAGTAACTGGATTTAATAAATATCAAATGTTTTAATCTCAATGTCCGTAATGGGAAATGAGTCAGCTAAGCAGGGAAACAATACTATTCTAGTCCAATGGTCTTTGGAGAATTCTGAAAATAAATTAACGAGACCATATTAATTCTTACAAAAAAATCAAAAATGTTTTTATAAAATTTTCTGAAACCAGCCCGTGGACACCGCTACCCAACAAGACGAACGTTCAAGAGCATAAACCACTCGGCTACAGGACTAATATTTAAACAATGTATGTAGCAAAGAATTTTTACAAACAATAATTACTGTATCTATACACTTATTAGTCGATAACGCTATAAAATAGCACCAAGACCGTTAAATAAAACTGTATATCAAAATTACTGCATTGTTGGTAAGTAAAAACTAAAGGGTATTTCAATAGGGACGCTCAAAATATGTTACTTTGTCCTGCTGAGTAGATTATTCATTGTTTAGTGGCCAAATTTGAGTCAACCAGTTTGGTAAATAATCGGCCAACACCTACCTGTACGTCATCAAAATACAATATCTGGTGAAAACATTGCTGCTGTGTGTGAAAGTGTACAGGAAAACCCAAGGCAGCTTATTTCTCGTTGTTCACAAGAACTTGGCTTTTCTGCGACTTCAACGAATTTTGAATCGGGCCTTATGTCTGCACCCGTATAAAATCCAACTAACCAAGGAACTTCAGGTAAACGACCACAGACAACGCCCGATTGGGTTCTGGAGCAGTTGGAAGTTTACCCAAATTTGTCAAAAAAGTCAACTTTAGCGACATGGCCCATTTTATAATGAATGGATATTGGCAGACATTTGATGCTATATTCCATATTTAATGCCGTAAAATATACTTACAAATGAAATTAAAATTTAGTCGAAATCTCACAAACAACTTGTTTTATTTACATTTCAAAACTAAGCGTCCTTATAAAAAGACCCTTTATATCGTTACCTTGTGTCTTGTATCGCTATAAGTTTTATCTCTAACAATCCTTTTTCTTGTTACAATGGAAGTTTGCTTTTGCGCTGCTTCCCGACAAAGTCCTTGAATATAAATGTGTGAGATTTTCATTACTGCTATGTATTGAAAACAAAACACGTTATAACGATTTTAACTACGTATCCTAGTCGGTCCAACGAGAAATAGATTTTAATATATAGATATGTACATCGACGAATATATTTTTAAATTATCAGCAGTCGATTTTGATTCTCATCAGACACTTTATTATTTTATCGATCCAGCGGCTAATTAGCAAATCTACTATATCGTCTATTTTACTCAAAAATTCAGAACCTCGGCAATGTTAATGCACTCATATTACTAGTATTGCTACCCGGCGTCGCTCGGACTAAGCGACCAATAATTATTTTATGTTATATCATTCGACATAATTATATCATAAAATCTAACATCCAAAATAGAGTTAAAATAAATCACAAACTTTATTTAATTTGGTGACAGCCCCATTCTCTTTGGGTTTGGGGGCGTATGGGTGGGTATGCCAGAAACCTTCGAAGGAGTGAACTCGAAAAATTCGTAAAGAAAAAAAAAAAAATTGGGGATGGAGGTTGGGGGGTGGTTGGGGGGAGGGGTTGGTAGGCCAGAAACCATTGCGGGAGTGTACTCAATAAATTTGTAAAGTTTCACATCGATCGGTCGAGCGGTTTAGTAGTCCATAGCGGACATACACACAGACATTCATTTTTATATATATAGATTATTTTTTTCTTCCAGCAACTCTTCAATAGACTTGATAAATTGATTGATAGCACAGGGTTTGCGTATTTCTTGAAAGTAAAATATAGCACAATATGACATGTTACATTCATTAACTTAGGCACAAAGTCCAATAAATACGGTTTTCGAAATGAGGATGATTTAAGATTAATAAAAAAGATTTTTCCAAGTATGTTTTACAATGTCGAGCAGAACTCGACATGGGACTTTGGCGTTACCTAAACGATGACGACCTAGGCTCGAAATTGTAGTTCTAGGAGTTAAGGCAACCAATAATAAATACATTCAGGGATATGCGTCATAAAAATAGATAATTTATATAGATTCAAATGGAATAAAATAACATTATTTAACTGTTTTATTTTCATACATTTTTATTTTGGCTATTTTGTTATGTTGTCGCCTTGGTCGAGTGATCAACGACGTTGGTTTTGGTTGCGGCGCAGTACTGGTTTCATAAATGGGTAATTGATTTCAATTCGAAAGCATGGTTTTCTGTGACGTCTTAGAGTCCGTCCCATATTTATCATTTCGAGAATGATAAGCTAATCACTAGCTCTGTCCTAGCCCAAGTCCTTCTATCCCTACTCTCTAAAAAAAAGTTTGGACAAGCAAATAACAAACAGTTATCTTATAAAAACTATAATGTAATAAAAATAGTAAAACATTTTTACTACTTTTTCCACATAAAATTTATTAGATCAGGACCGGTTTCGCTCATAGCGAGCATTATCAACTAATCAGTCGAAATATGTACTAAAAATGTTTTATTATAAAGCCATTCCACCAAGTATTGACAGTTCACTGTACCTAAAAGTCGCGGCGTCTTGGCCGGAGTTTGATATTTTGATAAGGTTGAACTTTTTATTTGTTGCATATAATATGTAAAATTTGGCTATTGGACGGCTTATTTGGTTGATATATTAAAAATAATAATACATTTTTAGTACTTTTTCCACAAAAAAAATATTTAATCAGGACCAGTTTCGCTCATGGCGAGCATTGTCTACTGATGCTCGCTATGAGCGAAACCGGTCCTGATCAAATAAATTTTCTGTGGGAAAAGAACTAAAAATGTGCTATTATTTTTATTGATTTATATTCGATGAGTGCTATCTCTAGAGATAATTACTACATAATGTATAGTTCTTTCGTAACTACATTCTTCTACATTTATCTTCTTTAACCAGTTCCCGAAGTTATATTCATTCCTTTATTTGACAATTGATGCTATGTGATAAAAAGGTTCTATGTAATCATATGTTAGTTTTTTTAGACTTTCATTTTTATTTTCAATACATTTGTTGATTTGAATCGATTGAGTTTTGAACTTTTCCGTAAGTTTTATCGCTAACGACCCGGGTTTCATCTTTAGACATTTTAAGTGCGCGAATGTGAACACCTTAAAAGTGGTTGATATATAATTAAATACACATAAAAAGGAAAGGTAAAAAAAAACGTGACGAAACGTTTCTTAGTCACAGCCCTGGAATAAACCAATGTAGTGCATGGACTTAATTTATTCGAACCAAAAGATTTGATTTGAAAGTCTATATGCCAAGTCTGGAAATGCTATACAGTTGAAAATATAAACGCATTGTGTCTAACGGAATGATCACTTCTCAATACTCACTCTTGTATTGGGCATTGATATCATCCACCGCTCAAAAAACATTCTTGAATTACACGCTTAGTGTCACACGATATAAAACCAATTCGCCGATCATCCTTATAGATTCAAGAAAGCAACCATTGGAAAATTCCGACTCGACGTTCATGTAAACCTCTGAATTTACCGATAAGTTTCTCTCCTGGCATGAGTATTTTCTTTTTCGCAAAGGATAAGGAGTCTAATAAACCCTAGCGAAGTCACTGACTCTCAGAAGCTTGAAAAATATCCGTCGGGACTTTGCACAAACATATATGGAATCCATTGTTTTCCTTAAAAACTATGGCACTCGAAATAAACAATATGAATCTACGACCCGCTTCCGCATACAGGGTAAGGATAAATTTAGACTCATTGTCAAAGAAAGAAAATGGGAATCTGAGTATTGAAATATTTCTTTGCTTTGTGGGAAGCAGCACACATCTTCGATATTAGATATTTTCAAGAGGATTCCTATTTTCGGAACAGTTAAATGAATTTACTGATTGACGTGTCTACACCGCTGTATTTTGGTATGTAATATAAAGAAATATTGAGAGGTATTGATTGGATATTTCAATAGAAAATAAATGAATTTGAGTCGTTTGAATTTGGTACTTTTCCATAAGTATTGAACTGACGCGTAGTAAAAAGTTTGTATCGTTTATCTACAAAAGTGGATCACTAAGTTAAATTGCTATTAACGTAGTCAATATGAATTAGCGAAAATGTGATGTGAATGAGTTTCAATGAATTGAGTGTGTCTGTTTATAATTATCGGGATTTCTTAATGTAGTATCGCAAATACTTATTTCCAGATAATAACGTAGGGATAGTATCGTAGTCCGGTCCGTGGCGCAGTGTCAACGGCGTTGGCTTGCGTGCCGGATCGCCCGGGCTCGATTCCCGGTACGAGTGGATTTTTTCAGTCGATAAATCTGTTCAAAGGCGTAAGATCCCAAAAAGAGCGACGCATAGTGACAGCGATTAACTAATCACTGGTCCTGTCCTAGTTCTCTTATCCTTTCCATCCCTACTCTGTTGGAAAAAAAAAGAGAGGTTGAGCAACTGAGTAACAAGCCGACTTATTATTATTGAATTGATTGATTTCAAGTGTTTGAATTAATAATTAATTATAATAAGTGTTTGAATGATTATTTAATGATAATTATTGTAAGGTGTATAACAATGGCGAGTTTGGAAGATTAAGTTGTTCGTTTAAAATTGGCGAAATATTAATCTGAGCCCTATTTATCAATAATATTTCTTGATAAAACAATTTAGGTACATATGTATATTTGCCCATGTGTTAGTATAAAGTATCTTTTTTTTAGCCAAAAAGCGGCTTAATTAAATTATATTATTTTAATTATAGAAAATAGTTAGCGATGACTTAAAGGAGGGACATATCTACCGAGTTTTTTTTACTGTACTATAATAAATATTATAAATTATAATATTTAATTCACAACTTTATATCACGGTTAAGACAGGTTTTGGTCAGTAAATAAACATTTCTGACTGATTAATAAATACAATCGAGCAGTTCTATTAAAACAAATTATTTATCTAAATACCTAGCTCTATTCAGTTGTATACTACAGTAGACAAGTGAAATAAGCAAATACAACTGAATTTTATTTAAATAAATACACATGTTGTTATTCGACCAAGAATTTACGGTTAATACTGGAGTGCCATAATCGATTTTTTATGTTTTTTCTATTCAATCAATGTTTCATAGACGAAATAATATTTAAAAAAAAAAAAAATTCAACTCCATCAAGATCGGCTAAAAATCTTGTTTAATATGATTTTTAAGCATCTTTTGATAATATGTAAAAATCTGTTTGTGCTTTTGATAATAAGAAATTCCATGAAAATAAAGTATATATGTATTGTACATAATATAAATGGTCTCAATCCGAAGTTTAATGGCCCCCTTAGCAATTATTATAGAAAGTTTTCCTTCATTTTCATGAAAATCAATTTTATTCAAATTTTGTTGACAGTCGCGATTAGAAATTGGATTTATATTGTAGATGTTTTTCATCTGTTAATGCAGAAACTTTTTCCCCATTACAATAAATTCGTCTAATATCAGGCTTCCTTAGTCTATTTATTTCCGTATCATTATATTGTTTTATTACCTAATATTTTTAAAGAAAATATTCTCCAGGCTAATAGTGTTTATCACGTTTTTAGGGTTTCGAAAAAAGAAGGTAGGTTGGTAGATTTTTTCTGTACTGCTTGCATATATTTTGTAAAGATCAAGACCGCTTTCTCTCATCGTGAACTTTTTCAATTGATGAGCGAAACCCGTCCTGATCTTTGCCAAATTAATTATGTAGAAGTACAGTCAACCCTGCTATAACGGAAACTTCTATAGAGATATTTGCCATAGCGTATGCGGCGGTTTTTCGTACAAGGCACGTGTCACTTGCTTACAAACTAAACACTTAATTATTTAAAACTAGCTGTACCCTGCGCGCGTTGCTACACCAGCAACTAAAATAAATTTGAAGGAAAGACATTACACAAATATTCAATTCAATTTGAGTCAATTTGAGTGTACGCCAGAAAGTTTCGCGGAAGTGTACTCGAGAAATTTGTAAAAATACGATATCAATTTTTGGGGGGAGAGGGGTTGTTTGGCGGGGTGGGGTTTGGGGAGCGTATGGGGGGGGGGTATGCCAGAAACCTTCGAAGAAGTGAACTCGAAAAATTCTTAAAGTTTAAAAAACAAAAATGGGGGGGGGAGGTTGGGGGGTGGTTGGAGGGAGGGGTTGGTAGGCCAGAAACCATTGCGGGAGTGCACTCAATAAATTTGTAAAGTTTCAGATCGATCGGTCGAGCGGTTTAGTAGTCCATAGCGGACATACATACAGACATTCATTTTTATATATATAGATAGATAGAAGAAGAAGAGAGGAAAAATGTTTGATTTGCTTCAAATCACAAAATACAATTGAAAAAACCAAACCCCAATTTTTGTATGGGTGCCTAAGTTTATATAGCGTTTATTTTTAAAGCGTACTCCCTATCTTCCCGCTATAGCAGGGCTTGACTGTAGTTCTAAATAATGTGAAATTCATTAAAAAGCTCACGGTCAAGCTTTCGAAGAATCGATTTAATAGTTTAGATTTTTTTATAAATAGTATATATAATACGAATCTACAATTGAAAGAAAAACTTAGGAAGGAAATTAAAGTCAACATTGCATTGAAAGTTTGATTTATAATATATTATATTAATGGAGTATTTGAATCATTGTCGTTTGAATGTCAATAAAATGCATTTGGTACAGTCAGTTTCATCAGCTCCTTTTTTCTTCCTCGATCTTTTTGCTACATAAAGTGTCGAATTTATACCGGTCATATTTCTCCCATTCTATCGTAATATTTGACTTGCATACTTATCTAACAGTCGAATTGTAAGGAGAGAATTGTCATAACCTTTCATTGTGTAACTTGTAATCTGCACCTTTGCAAGTATGTATGTGCGAAGCTTAATCAATGTCACAACTTTGCCCTATTTACCTACATTAAACGGTCAGATATACTTAATACCTTTCTCTTGATATACATTTACATGTATAATAGGGGTGGCAATCTTTTGTACTATTTGCGCATTTACCTCTTTGCGAAATATCGTTCACTAGAAATAATAAAATAACCAAGAATAATAACACATTTTTAGTACTTATTCCACATAAAATTTATTGGATCAAGACCGGTTTCTCTCATGGCGAGCAGTACCAACTGATGGCGAGCATTATCAGTTGATAATACTTGGTCTTCCTGGTATCCCGGTCCTATTGTAATTATTGTGTAAGTATTGACAGTGAACACGTGAAGTGAATAAAAATAACCATTCAATTGTATTGTTTTCTCATTCATGACAAGGGTTTCAATTTTGAAGATTCTCTTATATTATAACACATATTGACTTTAACAGCAAAAAATGGGTAAAGTATAATAGATGATAGCTAGTAGTTATAATAAGTTTTTTTAAAGTAATATCCTTGCCATGAGTGAAGCAAATCTTGTGCAAAATTTTACAACTTAGAGATTTTCAAATGGTAAGTAAATTTATTTTACCTTATTTTGAATTCAAAATAATGACAAAATTTCGTAATGTAAAACACATGAAATTTTGCAGTGTGCCTTCGGAATGTAGTTACTTCGGTAACTAAAACTCATTTCGATAAAACAAGCTGATGTTTAAAAATATATACTTAGCCTTAATTTTTCCGTGGGGTCATTTTAATTTTGGAATAATCGCTCTGTTTACTACCAATATATTATTAGTTTTGCGTAATACTTAAGTTGTACATTATTTGAGTCATTTTAATTATTCTCAATAAAATGTGTTTATTACTTCAACAGCTAAAAGTTTGTTTCATACTGTACCAATTTCCACTTGCTACTGCTTGATAACATTATAACGCTTTCTTAGTGGCATGTTTTAACATTGATTTATGAATCTCTCTCAAAAGCGTTGTCTGTGAGTGACATTTTCATCCTTTCCTTCATCAAGACACAGAGAAAGAGTAAAACATGACAAATCCTCTTTGAACATCATCCTTTGTTTATTGCTCACACTTTTATTGTAACGCGTTATTAACTTTTGCCTGGCTGAGGGTGAAACAGTCGACTACCACTGCTACTTTATCTTAAATATCTATCTTAATATTAGTGATACAATGTGTAAACTTTTAGCATTCTTAAATAATTTTTTACATCTTTTGCAGTAAAAAAATATGATTTTTATACGCTAGTTTCGTCGCAATTAAATAAAAAAGGAAAAAAGTCGCATTATTATTGGCCGAAAACCATTTATATTGTCGCTACCAATTGCCAGGATTAAAACATCACTGCGCATACGTGATAAGATAAAATTATCTTATCTCAAATGCGCTTCTTTCAAGGAATATTCCAAATCAAACGGATGCTTTTTACATTAAAAGGTGTAGATAAGAAGTCGCATTCACGGTTCGCATCGCAATATCTAGAATAAACAACAACACGATCAGGTTGTCTCATTCATGCGCGACTTAAATATGAATAATTATAGGAAAATTATCGATTTTTATCTATTTTTTTTATATAACAGTGTATAAAGATACGAACAAACATAATCAATCATTTTTTTATTGCAGTCTATGCCAATAAGGCCATAACACTGGGGTCTTTTTTAGACCCCCCCTTCTGCCTACAAGCTATTTTTCAAGGGCAGTCTTTCGAAAGTTAACATTATTCAAAGATATTCATATTGCTAAAAATAGCCGCAGCTCATCACATTCCTGAGGTAAAGTGAAATAAGTGGGTAATTTGTATACAAAATCAAATTTCCTTCACTTGCCTTTAACGAATTGCTTTGCGACCTCTGGGGATGGTTTGCAAAGGGCCGAATAGAATAATCGTATGTGACACCATTGACAGTTCGATCACTGACCTAATTTTTCAATATGCTGTTAATCGGCTTACTCAGTACAAGCCATTAAAGGCGGGAAACCCGCGTGCATTCAACTGTGACGTCGCGATCAATTTAAAGTTTTTAATATGAAAAAGTTTATAGCCATAAGTTGTACCATAAACAAAATTCGCTACAATAATTCAAAAATCGAAGCCATAAAAAATACGATTTCTTCTTTAGTTGTTTATTGTTCTGTTATACATACATAATCTGTTTCGAGTTTTAGAAGATTTTAACTCTAAAATAAAAAACAAATATTTACTTTATTTTAAGCACCATGTTTTTAGTGTATAACTGGAGAGTTATAAAGCCACTATTTTTTATGGCAACATTAGCTTGAACACACAAAAATTCCGAGACTAGGACACAGTACATTTAATGTAAAAAAAACCCTCTTTTTTATATTACAAAATAAAAAGATATTTTTGAAAAAAAATGGATTAGCTTCATTCGGCAACGATTACTGATGCTAGAAATAATTATAATTTAATTTGAGAGAACCGTTCATGTTAATTGAACCATTTTTTAAATTAGTTACGTTGTTTTTTGAATTAATGGTTTCTTTATTTATAAGGTGCAAATATTTTCAAAACTTTTTTCAGTGTGCCATCACCGATTCGATTTTATATAAAAGAACGTCAGTAAATTTGTTTGAATCCAAACTGTTCTCTGGACATGACACATGGAAGATTTATAGTCGGGTAAATGTCTTGCGTTTGCAAAGCCTTAAGGACATTGGATACCTGTACATGCGCCACCCGAAAAGCAGAGCTTAAATTGTTTAAATGAGTAGTATCAAATGAAATATATTTTTTCTATTCGGTTGTAAGAATTAATATTTTTTGTACACATATAAAATGTAAGTGTTCCTTTTATGAAATTTCTGAATCGAGTCATTGAGCTAGTAAATCAATGGAGAAAATTCAGTTGAACACTTCCAATCAGAATTTATCTCAATTTTGTCAATTTCATTATGATATCGCAACACACCACACAAAGCAAGCCAAGGCCAATGAAACGGAACGTTTTATCGCACATTTATTTCTTTTTGCGACCAAAAGAAAGGTAGGAAAGTAATTTAGTGAACAAACCAAGCATTTAATATTGTTTACTGAATCCTATAGAAAAGTGCTCGGCAACCTTTTTTCTCGCACGGCACACTAAAGATTTTCACGGTGTGTCAATAATATACATAAAAAGATAGCACACAGCAATGGTGTTCGTTTTTTAAAATAATGATGCGTGTGGATAGCGTATTTGATATTAGAGTCAAATTGCTTATTTTTTTTACAGAAATACGACGTGGCACACCGCTAAGCGGTTGCAGAGCACTGCTTTTAAAAAATATCTACAATTTGAAAATATGCTTGATCCATTTTTACATTCAAAACATCTGGTCAAATAATAAAATTCAAAATAGTGTTTGAAATTACTTATTAACAGGTAATAAAGATGTCTTATTTAGTTCTAGACCAGTGGTTCTCATGTGCGGCCACGGTGGCCGCATGCGGCCATTAGAGGATTTTGCTGCGGCCACCAACAGATTCATAGTTAATATTGATATTGAATAAAAATGGGATTTTACAAGTTTATTTGTCAACAAAGACATTGAAAATAAAACGTTTTTTATATGCATTTTATTGCGCATCAAGAATTGCTAGTTAGCAAAAACGCAACACATACATGCTTAGGTCTTTTTGGCAAAAAGGACTCAACACAAAAATTTGGTGTGGCCACCAGACATTTACGTAGGACCGCTGATGTTCCTGATGCGGCCACAGCCAATTTTCACTTGAGAACCACTGTTCTAGACCTAAGAATGGTTTTCACAATACGTAAAGTGTGCCGTTTTATTTTTCGTTTTTACATTCTTTCACGTAATAGACAAACATAATAATTTCATATTCATTTATCGAATTTTATTTCAATATCACTTAGTGAAGAAGCTTTTCAAATGCTCTTTAGTATTTTCTATTTTCAAATAAAACTTTGTAAGGAAATGAGAAAAGGGGATTAATTTTAAGCGATTTATTACAGATAAGTTTTATCTTATTATTAAAATCAGAACCGTGTAAAAGCATGATAGTATTTGAAGAAAAAATATATTTTTCGCAAGGATAAAAAACACTCTTCTTTTTTTTCCATCTAGTGGATCATAATAAACCAGGGCTTTGGAGTCGGAGTCGTGGAGTCGGAGCTTTTTGGCCGGAGTCGGAGTCGGTGCGGCGTTGTGGCCGGAGTCGTACTCGGAGTCGGAAATTTTAAAAAGTTCAAACTTTTTATTTTTGCATTTAATTTGTCAAATTTGGCTTTTAGCCGCATTGATAGGGTTGATATTTAATTGAATACACATAAATAGGTAAATTAGGGGAAAAAAGTGACGATATTAACCTTTTTTTAGTCGGAGTCGGAGTCGGAGGCGTGTTTTTGGTCAATGTCGGAGTCGGACTTTTTTTACCGACTACACAGCCCGGTAATAAACTAATATTCTTATATAAGCGCATATTATATAATTTGTTCTAAATATCCAACAATTAACTGGCGTGCGTAGGTTCAGAAACATATTTCAATTTGACATTTAGTTGCGAAACTGATTTTCTTATCTCTAAAGTAAATGTAGTTGTAGTGTTAGCTTAGCACTGACATTTTTATATATGATATAATTATTGCCCTTGTCAGTTTTAGTATTATCAAAACAATGATTAAAAGCTACGTGATATTTTTTAGATAATAAAGATAAAAAGTTTTGGATACTGGTGTTTTTTTTTGATACACTCAATAACAAAGTTTTATTCGAAGCCATAGACAATAATAAGACTTAAGTGTCTTTTATTCTTCTCGAGAACCTGGCCAAATAGCACGTCTGACATAATAAATTTATATGGTAGAGCCAGTTACCTTATTACGCACTCAAAAAAAACTTCTCTCATTTCATACCATTATCTATCTTTTACAGAATTTTATACGGATTTGTTTTCAAATCAAATCAACGACGGAGAGATTTACACAAGTTAGAGAGAAGATACGATTTCGTGAAAAAGATTTTTTTATTCCAAAACTATCTCCAGATAACGGTTTCCTCGACTAGTGATTTATGGCTACAGACTGGCAACACTTTTATGCACTCAAAATAGTGGCGCTTTGAGAATGCCCCCGGAATAAGGCCCACAAAAGAAAAAGATTGCCGGAGTTCGAAAAATTTGTAATTCCCTAATTTGATATAGACTAAACGCGTGGGTTAAGTTCGGTAGGTGGATTTTATGTCAGAGGGGAGAACGTTTATTTAGTATCAACGGCTGTCGCACACTCGAGTGAACTGTTAAAGAAGTCAGAGTGTAGTCTTTGGATTTTATCATTTTTTTTTTTTAAATAAAATCAGTTTAAACGGGCTTATTCACTAAAAAGTTCACAAATTAATTCGCGCATACTACAAATTTGGAGACGAGATCTATCTATTTATATAACAAATATTACAAAATGAAAGGTTTCAAAATGAGAATGATATTCGAAAGTATTAGTTTTTGATTGATACAAAAAGTTAGGCCACAAATAAAACACATCTAAAACTTCTGTTGCTTTTCGATTTTGAACAGTTTGACGCAAGAAAAAACATCTCACACAACTTCAAGATGTCGCCGTATATTGTTGTTATTAATATATAACTTTCTCGACAGCTTGCAATTTTCAACGAAAATAAAAAAAGAATATTCATATTGACTGGCGTAACTGTCACACGCTTTGAACTAAGTCTGCATAAACAAACACTAAAAACATGGTATGCAAAAAATATTTTTAACATGACATCGATTTTAGAAGGTCAATTAGTATCGTATGATATCTTCGGCTTTTATTGTAAACCTCGCTACTGCACGAACTTCATCTCAATAGGATGATTTTAAGTTTTGATTGTGTTGTGCAATATTTCATTTTTATAATTGCAAAACAAACATTTTCAAATTTAAATCACCTTTACATGTTTTCATTATATTCTTGAAATCACTCAAATTGTATCAAATCAATTATATTTCAAGCTTACATCTTCGAAAATAAAATATTATCGTTTGTAGCAGTTCTAGAGAAACAAAATACAAAAAAGTTATCAAGGTCGACATAAGATACGTTCTTATGATATTTGACAGCCATTATTTTATAATTCCATCACACGACACGTTTCTCAATAATTTCATGGATCCATCTAAGTTGAAATGTCAGACGAGAAAGTATAATTTTTGTCATACGAAAGTGTGAGATGATATATTATTATACATCAGGGGTGGCCAGACTTTTTTGCCCGCGATCGACTCTTGTTTGAAATTATTAGCGGCGATCGACCAACATTAAAAGTAGTAATTTAAAGCCTATATTAATCTAATTGCCAACCCTTGTTTGTCCCGGGTTTTAGAAAAAGATTTTCGTCGATAATCAGTTAGCTTCGAGATTTTAGCGTGCTGTCCCTGTCACATGACTTGTCTCGCATGCTTCTTGGGACGGGCACTAGAAATTTGTACAGATCAGACAGGCGATCGACTAGGAATCGCGATCGACGCTTTGGCCACCCCTGTTATACATCAACTTAAACAAAAACTTCAGCAATCAAGTGTGCTTGCTACATTATTTGATTTAATTCATACCTGACTAAAATTACGTTAAAATATTTTAAAAATAGAATGCATGAGTCCGAACTTGTCATTATTACTTGTGTATTTTAATAATTACAGCACAGTGTTATTCTTAATGAAAACAGTTTAAAACTACGTAAATAAAGATTGATTTAAGTCAACAAATAATGACAGTTAATTCGTTTTGAGAGCGTTGTCATCCAAAAGTCAGTAAATTTATGCAGATATTTTTTAATAATATGTAACATATGGACTCCCAATGATACAATTGTTCGTCAATCAGTTAATCGAGCTTCATTTCGAGATACTTTTCAACAGATTTTTTTAAAGCTTTAAGCATTTACTATTCAGAATTTTTCCATTAAGAAAAAATACAACAAACACACTTCCATTATAGAAAAAAATACACGTTTATGATTTCTTTTGTCAACCCTTCTATAGCGCTCCCTGTTATGGGACAGTTTTCTATATCGGCGGTAAATTTCAAGGCGAAATTGCGTTAGCATGTAATATTACACATAAATTGGAATAATTTTATTGCCTAAATAATTATATTGAATTCGTGCAATTTAAAAAATATGTTAAAACCTAGTCACATCCCATAAGGCGTGTTTCTATAGCGAGTTCCTTATGTCGGTGATGGTTCCATGACAAATCAGTACATGACTTTTCAGAACATGACAAAACAGAACATGACTTTTCAGAATATGACAAAACAGAACGTGACTTTTCAGAACATGACAATTCGGAACAATCGGCCTAGCTCGCTCTATAATATTGGGTTTTCACATACATATTTGTAATAATATCATTACAATAGCTAGTAAACATTTATTTTAATTTCGGCGATGTCATAATTACAGTTATTTTCTTGCTGTGGCAACCCTGTTCATAATTGGTATAACCAAATTTTGTTTATAAACAAATATGTATGTGAAAACCCAATATTATAGAGCGAGCTAGGCTGATTGTTCTGAATTGTCATGTTCTGATTTGTCCGGTTACCGTCGGTGATATAGGAAGGGATGAATGTATTTTATACTATAATCTAAATGAGAGCAATTAATTTTGCTCCGCTAACTCGATTCATAAAGTTTCTTTTTTGCTTCATTCCAAAATGAGTATCAGTAAGCTAATATACCAGATAAGCGCCAAATCCCTTATCCGAGTGATTCACGCTCAAGACGGCGGATAATCTCTCCGCTGTCTTCCATCTACGATTGTCGGAAGGCGACCAAGGTGATCAATATAATCCCCCATCTTGCTAACCTCTGGATAGCATTAAGTAAATTCAATTTTACCGCAAAACTAATGTACCACACAGTGAGCGAATTTAAGCAGAACATTGTTTAGGTTAATTCAAAAATCTTGTGTACAATATATTTGCGTTGTTAACATTCGGATTATTATGAAAATACAAACTGTGGCTAGGCAAGGATAAACAATTGCCCAATTTTATGGTACGGATGTGTGGGAGGTTTTAACAACAAATAAATCCATCCCTTTGAATAGATACCGATTAAAAATTAAAACCAGAGGACACCGTAACCGAAGCCAACGAAATTTACTACTTGACTTTAGGCTTGAAAAATATTTTTCATTGAGTAGGCATTTACTTGGTAGAACTCCATTATAATACGGTAAGAAAAATAACAATTTATTTTAATTCTACATAAATTATTTTATATATTTATTCATAGCTATTTCGGCTTACGCCTTCGTCAGAACTATGTTTTAAACGTGTATTAGAGATAGCTTATATACCTAGCCTAGACAGGGTACACCATACACCCCCGTCTGTTCAACCATCCCAAGCCCACATGGAAAAAATTTAATAAGTTATTGATCTGGTGTAATCCTGAAGTGAAAGCTAATCTGGGTATTTTGGGTTATTTCAATAAGAAATAGCTATCAACAAATATATAAAATAATTTATCTAGAATTAAAATACATTGTTATTTTTCTTGCCGTATTGAAAAATATTGATTAATTTCGTTTTAATTTTAATTTAAGTTGATTTTTTTTGCGACTGAGAAACCTATAAATGAAATTTATCAAATTTTATTATTCTGTATTTTCACTTACAACTGGTGGCAAAACATTTGTTAATTGCATTGCAGTCAAACTATAGATGAAAAATTCTCTCACAGAAAGACTCTGATAAATTTATTGCTGATTTTGTGACTATGTATACGCCATTTTATGTCCCAATCCAATCATTTATTTTAAATTTACTGTCGATACGACTTTTGAAGGGATATTTTTGAATATGAGAATGTTGCTGCATTAAATCGTTTCTTCACCCTTATAAAATTACCTTAAAATATATCTCTTGGCTTCTGAAGATTCATAAAATCTCATCTGTTCTTATTTTGAACGTGAAATATCGAATAGACAATTTTTCATCCTCTTGAAAGATTTTCGCGCTTAATATTTTTTCGGAGAGTAAGCTTTTAATCATACTTTTCTATTTCTTTCAGCACGTGACGTATTACGTTGTTCGCAAGGCCTTGTTGATTCTCTGGATAGGCGCCGCCATACTTACCTGTCTACCGTTCCTAGGATTTGGCATCTACTACGACGAGTCGGCAGCGAATAATCGCTGTTCTCGATATAGAGATGCTACGGAGCCCGTAGATGTTGCTTATGCCTACGTCGTACTAACTTTCGGTAAGTCTGTATCAGAAATGTTACCTGTACGTTAGAAGTATGCAAGGGCCGAATTTAAATTTTTCATTCGGCACGATTTTTTTTCTCGAAAGTTCTATTAAATTAAGAACAATGCGTGTTGTTCTTGAAAAATTCGTAAAGTTTAAAAAAAAATTTGGGGGGTGGTTGATGGAAGGGGTTAATAGGCCAGAAACCATTGCGGGAGTGTACTCAATAAATTTGTAAAGTTTCACATCGATCGGTCGAGCGGTTTAGTAGTCCATAGCGGACATACACACAGACATTCATTTTTATATATATTGATAATATTTCAAAAACCGGTTTTAAGAACCTTTTTAGTCGAAACTTTTTTCACATCTGATTTATTTCATCAGGACCGGTTTCGCTCATGGCGAATGAGCGAAACAGGTCATGATGAAATAAATCAAATGTGGAAAAAGTACTAAAAAATGTGTTATTATTTTTATTATAATGCCTTTCCACCAAGTATTGACAGTGAACACCTTAAAAGTGATTCATTTTTATATATATGTATAGATGAACTTCCACAAAGTTACCGCCGAATCCATCGAAAGTATCAATAGTATCCGCTTTATTAAACCCTCGATTTTCAATTGGAAATTAAATATTTTACATCGACAATTTTCCTTTTTAGAACTGCATTAATATCTTATTTTCAATTCCAGGAACATTGCTTTGCGTTTGCCTGGTATGGTGCAACCTGGCGGTAATCCGTGTCCTGTGTCGGAGCAGCTGTCGCGGTGGAGACCAAAGCTTGCTAGTAAGGAGAATATCTAGAACATCCAGTAAAGGAAAACCTTTGACGATCACAAATCTAAATGATCCCCTCGTTTATAATACTGCTACACCGGAGGAAATAGCTTTCAGCAGACTTATGGCGACTCTATCTGTATGCTTCATCATATGCTGGATGCCTCAAATGGTAATTATTATCTTATAATATTTATACCATGAAATAATCATTTAATAATAACAGTCCGGTCCAGTGTCAACGTCGTTGACTTGCGTGCCGGAGTGCCCGGGTTCGATTCCCGGTACGAGCGGATTTTTCAGTCGATAAATCTGTTCAAAGGCATGGATTGTGTTGTTGAAAATTCCTTCCAACCTTTCCGATCCCGAAGAGCGACGCATAGTGACTAGTCCTGTCTAAGTCCTCTTATCCTTTCCAACCTTACTTTCTTCGAAAAATAGAGGTTGAGCAACTGAGTAACAAGCAGTTCTCGTAGAAAAACATATGTTGAGATAACTCCGTAAGGAGTCCATATGCTCCAAGCGGACATGGTAAAAAAAAAAAAAAATAGTCACTTATTGTAAAATTCAGTGCTTCTCAAACTATATACCGCTGAACCCAAGCATATAGGAGCCCCTGCGAATTGAAATGAGCAAAGTGGCAAAATTGGAAAAAAATGAGAAAAGAAAATGATGCAGTATCATATTCTTCATGTCGTAACTTGTAACAAAGTGCCCTACAAGTGTAGTGAGATCATTATAAACACACTGAAATAGTGATTAGATCTGATCCAAAAATCCGCAAATAGTTTTTAACTTTTAATTTTTTACCCGTTTCGTTGATAATTATCGCGATGAGACCGGTTGATGACCTTTGAAAAAACTCTGGAATAAATACCAAAAATTGAATTTCTTTAAATATGTATGAAATTTTAGCACCGAAAATTTGATTCGTATATTAATTTAGTGAAATTAATATCGAAATATAATATTTTTTTTTAAAACTTGAGTATTGCATAAATAAATGTCTGTAAAAAACGCTTGCATACGTTGTGAGCTTATTGGTATGTGAGGCTCAAAAGGTTGGGGACTGATGTCCTAGTAAACCCAACGATTGCACTGTAAATGTGCCGATCTTTTAACATCAATATCATCATATAATAATTCATTATGATTGCAAAAAACCTAAATATGTACGAGAAGAAGTAGATCTAAATTGTTTCGTTAATATTAAGACTCTTTGGTTTTTCAATCAATTCATTTTTTTCTTATTACAATTTACAATACGATTAAAATATTATTAAATAGGTTATAGGGTGATAATGTCATAGGCAATTAATTATAAGGACAGCACAATCAATTAGATAAACTGTATGTAAAAATAGTCGTTAGATGGCACTGTAGTATTTTTAGGTAAACACATTCAATAAATATACATATTCAAAAATAATAATTGTCCAATCGAAATTAAGAACTTCATAGAAGGCAACCTAATAATTGATCAATTACACCAGTGATGCGCAACCTGCAAAGAATCAAATAAATATAACAAAAATCAATCACCTTCTTTTCTTCAGAACATTTCATGGGTAAATTAAGAACATTTTCCAATTTAATGTGCACAAAAAAAAACGATAATTTAATCATTTTTACACAAGCGGCCCTTCAAAAATCTGAAAATTGATATGCTGGCCCTTATGCCAAAATGGGTTGTGCACCACTGAATTGCACAAATTTTTGTGATGAATAGTCTCCCATTAATAGATGTTGCTGTATCGAAATCTAAACCTTTTCACTGACCCTTAATTAAATTTCTATTTACCTGGCATTTTTCAGATTTCTATCCTGCTGGCACAGATGAACCCCGCAGCTGATAGACCTCGGATGCACAAAATTGTATTCCAGATAGCAGATATATTGATGCTTTTGAACTACACCCTAGATCCTTACATATACGTTCTCCTCCGAAGCAACAGTAAGCCGTTTCCGAAGTGTATTAAATCAATTTTCCAAACTAGGATATTCGGGAAGGTAAACATGATTATTGGGTAACGCCAAAACAAAAGTCTTTTCAATTGCTAGATGTTGCCCTGTAATTCGAAACCCTTCCCAATAATCTAAAATGATATCCTAACTGTTATTTGACACACGTAGAGTAGTTTTTTAATTGTAAAATTGTAATTTTTGTAGTTTCTGAAATAACTCGGCACTAACTTATTATTTATTTTATCTAAAATGGAATGTTTTACTGTGTGATACAATATAGGAGGTATTATATATTTAATGTTGCCAAATAATTACTTATCTATGTACAATACCTGTCATACTTATCCACAAAACTTTTTAATCAATAATTTGTAATAGTTTTACTATTAATTAGTGTAATGTTTAATCAATATAGAATCCATCATTTTGGTTGCAATAATCAGAATAAGTAAATATATCCTTTAAATATATTATATCATTATTGCATAAAATGTATGGAATTTTTATATGAGTAAAATTGATAATTGAAATTTGATAGCGATTTTGATTTGATTAGCGGACAATCCACTGCACAAACTTAAACAGATTTTCATGGGATTGCTTATAATCAATTTGTCTCCTTAACTTTACAATATTTATTGAGCCCTTAAAACCTTCTCTTTGCTGCATTATTAATCAAACTTATAATGCTATTCCAACAACATAATATTTAAAACAGGTAACAAAATTTTACACCATAGATTGTTTTGTCATTTAATAATTGCCAGCATTTCATCCAATAAATTGTCTATGATCAATTTTCAAAACTCAATAAATAACATAAACTTCTATTTAGGTTAAGTATAGTTTTTACTCATGTGTGAATAATACTATTTCTTTCCAGTCATACACAAAAACAACAAGATGTTGCATAAACATAATTGCTTGTTTTTTTTTTCCTTCAACAAAAAACTAATGTCAGTGACAATTGATCACACTTGCCTTTTAATAGTTTAAATGCTGTAAATACCTTTGAATCTCCAAATAAGTAAATGGGGAAAGTATTAGGAAAGTCTCCTTTGTTGATGAAAGTGTAAATTGATTTTTTTATACATCATCGAAGAAAAGGTGTGTCTATCTTCTTGAAAGAATTTTCAATGTCTTCTTGGTTGGTTAAGCTGGAATAATTTTACTTCTGGCTGCGTACCAACAATTCGTAAAAAAATATAATCAGCTAAGTAAATTGTCTTTGTATTTTATATTATATTATTGGTGGATCTAATCTTTACTATTAATTCAATTCACTCACTCAAATCATTGCACTGCACATACATAATATGACTATCAAATATTACGTGATAGTAAATATTAATTTCAGTCTGCAATTATTGATTAGGTATACTTAATACAAAATTCACAGAATTCATCATTATTTGCATGAAATTTTTAAAACCCTGCATGAGTTTATTTCTACTAACTTATATCTCAAGAAATCTTTTCCATACAGATACTTGAACAAGAGGCCAGACCTCGGTCTACTCTCGGCAATCCCGTATGTATAATAAAGTATATGCCTCAACATGCACAGCTTGAACATGTAAAGAAGGGGAAGAAGTTTTGAATTAAAGTCATGTGGAAAAAATGCCACAGTATAATTTATTGTCAATTAATTATCTCGAACAATTAACTATTGAAATCTCTGCAGTAATAGGATTTAGTATTAGATATAGATCACGCAACTCAATGCAATTAAACTATTTTATTCTCACTTTTTTACAACCAATGTTTGAAAATGATACCTTCAGAATATTTTCTCATTTGGCTTTTCCCCAGAAAGGTTATATGCAAAATATATTACTCGGCTCTAAAAGAAAATTCTTGATCAGTCACTTTATTACATTATTAGTAAAAAATACGTATGATATATAAATAATAATAGTACAAACCTAGATGTTTAGTACCATGTGTTAAGTTAATCAAAGAAAATATCTAAAATTTTAAATGTTTTATTTAATTTTTCATAGCGGGGGAGTCATCCAGACGCTCTAATGCTGGCAAGTCAACAAGACGGGCTCACTGCCTTGACAAATGTCGAGATAACGCCGCCCATTTCCACCAACAACTCTCCACCGTGGCCGAAGAGCCTATCATTGATAAGCAACAAAGTGGAGAAGGCCCACTACGAGACGCAGTCGCCGTCCAGGCGGCTATCGTTGCCGATCGCTCCCGCAGAGATGGAAAAGTGTTCTTGTCTTATAAAAAATGTAGATACTTCAAAAAGTGACACTATTAAATTTGCTCTGGATTGTCTTGTAAAAAAATCAACGGAATTCCCAGCATTAGTGTAAAAAGTTTTTGATAATCCTTGATTACATTTTAACAACCTGAACTACCTTATGCAGATGTGAACTAGTCATTGCTGAAAAGCCTCGTGTACATAAACTTAGGCAGCATCGCAATTTTTTATGAAAGTATTAGAGAAGATGGGAATGAGTCATTCATTCCGAATTACATATGGATCTCTGGCATATGCCAGGCTATTAGAGCAAAGCGTGTTTGATTGAGTAAACTCGATTATCTTGTTAAAAGCATCCACAATATCTACCATTTCTGTCTAATTTTCCACATTTCCAATATAATCCTAAATCCCATTTTACAAGTTTCATATATTTTATTATGCTGATAAAAAAATCTGGTTTTCTTTCCAAAAATCTATTCTGTATCTATTCCAGAAATTGAGTTGAATCAATCAATATCCACCAAATTTTTTGATAGTTTTATTTTCAATCAAATTAGACTGCTTTGAATCATGATAAAAAGATGGACGATTGAGAAAGATTTTTTATAGGTTATGGTAAAAATGTACATAAGTTTGCAAGAGTGATAGAATGTCTACACTAAGGTAATACTAAGAGAATCCCGTCTATTTTTAGAACTCCATAACAAAATATTAAATTGATACCAATATAATATATAAAACATACTGATAAATTATTTATTTTAATTGAAATATTCATTTGTACAAAGAACTAGTCTTAAAAACGTAAATCATTCTAGGAGCCGACCAGAAAATGATAGTGTAATGTATTTTTTGGTAATACTAATATTTTTTGGACGAATCTTTGATTACATTGTCAAGACTGATAAGCTTTACATTATGTGGGTAGGGTTTGAAAAGATTTTAGTTATGTTTTAGATCAAAATATTTTCAAATTGAAACATTTTCAACAATATATACCTCAAGCGTGTATGTACTAGATGGTATCAGCATTATATAATCTATTTTTAAATGGTCTATTTTCACAAAGTCATTAAGATCTAAAAATGAATATTAAATATGCATCATAAAATCAATCATTTGTCTTATGAGAAATATGTGTTGATATCTACATATGTATATACTCCTGTGTAAAATTATCTTCATTATTCATACAGTGCTTCATGCACACTCAGAGTTGCATATTTTAAAGAGCATTTCATACATTCAAACATCATAGACTTTTATGTTGTTTCATTAGCTTATCACAGAGCCATCCTAAAAAAATGATGTCACAGTGGAGTTACATTATTCTATAGTTGTAAATAATTGTCATTGGCATCCCTTTTAGAAGCTAAATATTGTATTTTGTTTCAATGACTCAATTGACTATAGTTACTGTGTGTGTACAGCAAGTGCTTACAACCTGATGTTTAATGTATCAATAACGTTTATTACAAGATCCTTTTCACTTTTAAACAATAATTAATTATTGTTAAAAATAACCTGGAATAATAATATAGATACCTACTCATTTTGTAATTAATGGAAATAATTTCCCAATCGGCATTACTTAATCTATTTTCATAGCAATTTATTTTATAATGTCCCAAAAAATGTGCAGATACATAGATTGAATGATTATACTACTAAGTCAGTGTTTATAAAACATTTCAAATTCAAAATGGAAAAGAACAGCTATATTTCATGCTGCAGATTGCAAATATGTTGTTTTTTCAATTCCATCATTCTCAAAAATATTTTCCAATAAGAGCATTAACACTTTCTCTGCTGAGCTATAATTTTCTGTACCCAAAGCTTCAAGAATTAATTTAGCAATGACAGTTTTAAACAAATGTACAGAGATACAAAAGGAATGTGTATTTTATTAACATCAACACACTGATCAATCAATACATTAGCAGGCACTGAGGTAAAATGAGCTGTCAGGTATACTTTTTGAGTATGATTTATATAATTATTTATTATGACATAATCTCCATCATTCAGCTGTGTTCAATTTTTTCTCTATTTTGTCATAATTATTACGCAATGTGTGCATTGTTAATATTAGATTTTTAAGACGTATTTTTACCTTAAAAACATAAATATAAACTAAAATAAAATCATGATCCGTCTATAAATCATTGGATGTGTTTATGTCACATATGTAGGTAAGAGCTGGTACATTACACATAAATAGTTTCATAGGAATGTGAGAAAAATCATTTCAATGAATTATTTTAAGAAAAAAGAAGTCTAGTCCCGAGGTTTTATATTATTAATGTTAGGAAATTATTACTAGCTATACCAATGGATTAAAGTGTGAGAACTGTAATAGTTATAATACTGTATTAGGAAAATTAATTAATTAAATAAAACCATGTGTAAATGTCTATGTAAAAATATTATTACTAAACTCAATACCTTTGCTGATAATATCAATCACGCGCGAGCTATTTTTTTATAATACTGATAAATTTTTATGTATACAAAAATATTTTCTTCTTATATTATAAATAGTAAAAAGAAGTTTCATATTTTACTAGTTATTCCAAAAATCAACAAAAAGTTCAAAATATAATAACTATTTTCAATCTCATTCCAATATTGGAATTAAAGACAAAGAAGTTTATACCTATCAACATTTCATTCAATATAAAATCAAACAGCAAACAAAAATTACTCAAATGAAAATTTTACACAGGCTCAATTATCAACATTATTTTGCAAAATAAAAAATAAACCACTTTTATTTTTGGCGTTTCCTTTATTTTTTAACAAATCTCCTCTTTTTTTGTATAATTTTGGTCAATTTATAACATTATATAAAAAATAGTGATTTTTTAAAATTATTTTTACCAGCAACTATAAATAAAATGATGAAGTACAGGTAGTCCTCGACTTACGACGGTTCGACTTACGACAATTCGCACTTACGACCAAAAAAAATGCTTTTTTTAATAAGAATAAACTAAGTATCAGTGAAGCTGTTAAAGGAGCAATATCCATAAAATCTTAACAAAAAAAAGACTTGACCCATTTACGAAATGGAAAAACTATTGGTGATTTGGATGGAAGATTTGATAAAAAAACGAATCCCTTTTAGCCTTGTGACCACAAAGACAAAGGCCTTTGGAAGCTTTGCTTCTTATATATATCATTTTCCCGTTAAACTGGGTATTGCTTTGCTGAAGGAATTGTGTTGGGGAAAATCTCTGGTAATTTTCTGTCAATAATTAACAATATTGTCATCTCTATGATGTATTTCATTAATCTATAATAGTTGTTTTACATAAACATTTGCAAAAATGCATTCGGATAACGAAAGATTTTTGATCACCCGATCCTCTTTTTCTAGTGGTGATTTAACTATAAAGTTTTCCCACTACAAATTTTCCATATTGCCAATTTTCTGCGCGATCAGCTGTTAACCGCTTTGTAAATTTCCCGTGGCTTTTTCCATGAGAACAAAGAAGTGAATTGAAGCAATTGAATATCGTTGAACTGAAATCTGCAACCTGTATGTATCTATGAACTACTATACAATATTGGTAGATAGATTTTGTATTAAATAACTTGTACATAAAAACCCAGGTCGTTAACGACAACACTCATGGAAAAGTACAAAATTCAAACGATTCAAATCATATAGGTATCTATGTATACATTAAAAAACTCACAAATTATATACATATTTTTTGCTGTATGAAAAATGATTTAAAAATTGTCATCAGAAGAGAGAGATAAAAAATTACATTAGAAATTGGTGAAGAAGACAACCGAGTGAGTTTGGACAAAATCATTTTGATTCATAACAAGTAGTTCTTGTGTGAAATATATTGATATCCGTAGCAATACCGATCAAAATCGTTAAAGCTCTTCTCAGTGGCATCCCCATTGGCAGACTGATTTCAACTCCCTGGAAGCACAAACAACTCATGTTCACGACTCCTTAATAAATTATCAGAAACATTCATTTTGTCATTCTCAAGAATGGTGAAATTCTCATTTTATATGTGGCCAAGTACATTTCTTGAGCTTGGCTGAGAGGAAATCGGTTGGATAAAGCCATGGGTCGTATCCATATCTCCTCAAATTTCGTATTGTGCCATCTTATTAGCCATGCTGAGGTGGCTTCCTGCGTTGAATATTTGGTATAGCACACCAATCGAAATGTGGGTTCTTTTTTACTATTTACTATGATTAAAATTGAGCTGCTAGAGGTGGTAATATTTTGTTTTTTGTACCAGTGTTTTGCATTTCGGCATCTTCAGGTACATGAGTCAACTTAATTTTATAAAATAGGACGTCTAGTTCCAATAAAAGATAAAACTACTTTTTATCAAAACCTAGAAAAATTGTTCGCGTATTCTAACCCCAATTTTACACAATTTAAAATATTTTTCTCAGTTTTGTCAAAAAGTGGTTTTATCAATTCATACATGATAATAACATGTTTGGCTTTTATTGTCTATGAAAAACGATATGGCGTCGAAATACGGCACTTCCAAAGAGCGATACAATTACTTCAATGGTTTAACAGGTCTCATTAAGGCTTTAGAAGGAAAATATACAACTGTTGATTTGCGAAATGATTCGTATGTTACAGGAAAAGTTGATGACGTGGACGGGTAATAACTATATTCACAGAGCCAAACGTTAGTTGTTCTTGTAAATCGTTTCTAACTTTATGTTGCCTTTCTTGCAGTTTCATGAATATCGTTATGACAGATGCGATTTACACTGATGCAAATGGCCAAGAATACTCCTTTGAATCATTTTTCGTTCTTTCTCGGAATATAAGATACGTTCACATACCCGAAACGGTAAGCTCACTTAACGATAATAATTTAGGATTCAAAAAAAACCCGCCAATTTAACCTAATGAACTGTCACCGTTGACGTCTACCAATGAAAATCTACAATTTGGATATTTTCCTGTCACTATGTACCGATAATATTTTCTATCGTAGATAAAATAATGTACAAATACATGAGACTAGTGGCAGTTGAATGGACATCGAATTATCGTGATTCTGTGCGTTTGTGTTGTGGAAATTTTCAGTTGTATCGTTATATGAACTCTCATAATATGTCGTGCCATTCCGAGAAAAAGGGATTTTCAAGATATTCAGCGAGTACTATTTTATCTAGCAGTGATGTTTTTCGTTTCAACGATTATAATTGTATAGGCTTCGATTTGGATAACACAATCTGCAACTATAACATCGAAAATAAATTTCAACTCGTCTATAAAACTTTGAGTAAGTACCTTGTCGAGCAAAAAGGATATGATGTCGAGTACCTTTTACGTCCAATTGAGGATCACCATGATTTTCTTCTCAAAGGATTACTTATGGATTTCTCCAAAGGAAACATATTGCGTGTATCGACAGATGGCTACATTGTAAAAGCATCACACGGCACTAAGATGCTTACTAGTGTAGAGATAGAAAATATTTACGGCCCTGAGAGAAAATGGGCTGTCCTAGACCAATATATTGCTGATTTATGGGTGGCCTATAACAGCGATTTATCAAAAGTTTTCAAATCGTCTGTTGATTATTTTGATATGCCGACTGTCCTTTGTTTCGCTCGCTGCGTTGATTCATTGGATCACAAAAAAGGACCTCAACCAATTTATAATATATGGCCTGATATTCTAAATGGAATATCGCTCCTATATCATCAGGATAATTCAACAAACGATACTGTAGGATATTACTCAGCTGTGAAAGCTAATCCTTCAAAATACATTAAAAAATGTGATGATTCTGTCATATCTTGGATCAAAAATTTGAAGCAAAAAAAGATCACTTTTTTAATAACAGGGTCAAGTATTGATTACGCATCCTTGATTGCAAGAACTTGCATTGGAGAAGACTGGATGGATCTTTTTGATGTTATAATATTTTACTCTAGGAAGCCGGCCTTTTTCATTCAAAATAACCCATTTATAGAAATAAAAAATGGTGAACGAATGGGTCCAGTAAAGTTGGAACATAATACAGGACCCCATATCTACAGTGAAGGAAATGCGCAAGAACTCATTGGCCTCCTGTCATATTTAAGCAAGGAGAGCTCACCAAAAATTGTTTATGCCGGAGATAATTTAATGCAAGATGTATATAGTCCTACAAAAGTTGGGTGGGATACTGTAGCACTTGTCGAAGAAATGTTTGCAGAAGGTGTCAAGGGGGTCACTGAAAAGCACCCAGAGAGTAATATACTGCTGTCCGAAATGTGGGGCTCTTACTTTAGTCTGCAGAATTGTTCCGATAGAAAAGTGCCTTCTTTGTGGCATGAAATTATTAGACGTCACGCTAAAATATGTATACCTTCGTTGAATGTAGTGTCGTGTTTGCCAATAGACCATGAATATGAAATATTTTCTGATGATGAATATTCAACATCGGGATATCACCCAGGTGAACCTATCAATTCAGCAAAATAAAACAGGTCACTATTTTATTTTTATATTAGACAATATTTCCCATCGTTAATCTATGAATTAATATCTTTCTAGTTCAACACATATAATTTTTCAATATAAAAACATGTTTTAATTAAAACAAGAAATTGTTGATAGATCTACATCTCACAGTACACTGGTCTTCAACGTTTCATCCTCTTTCGACTAATGAAAATATGAGAATTTTTTTGTGGACTGTTAAATAAATACCTATATGATTTTGTCTTTACATATTAGCATTTAAAAATTAAAACTAATTCTTGGTTGAAATTATGAGACACTAATTTAGTAGTGGGGAATCTGCGGCTGATTTCTAACAGAGACTTATTATAATCATGGCTGAAGTGTTGCTTAAGAAATATCTATATATACTTCAATATCTTTCTAATTCTAATCTTATTTAGAAATTGAAAGTGTCCTTAAAAAATGAAAAGGAATATCAGTTAAACTTTTTTCTTAATGAAATAATAGAGTGTAGCAGACGTACATTGCACCACTTCATAATTTGTTTCCTACATATCTGACGAGTTTGTCTTCTCTGTATTAGATTAATGTGTCAAAATACTCAAAATATTGTTTCCTTTTTAATTGTTCCAGGTTCCAATCGTAGATACTGTCAAAGAATTGCTGAATAAAATTGGTCCACGGGCACAGAATCCTGTTGAACATTCAACCAAAAAGTCTTTCAAAGTTACACGGGCTATGAAACGCCATATGGAAACTGTCGCTTCCTTGGATAAAAAGAGTGATACGTAGATGTCTAAGTGTTGTCTAGTTTTTGATAGTTGAACAATTTTACTGTTATCATGCAAAAATGCAAAAGATTACTTGTTTATTTTCTTAATTAATAATAAAAAATATCATTCGTAAATACATCATTCATTCAATTCAAAGTATGTGCCTGTATCACTAGTATTAATAAATGATAAGTCTAAAGATAGCCTAATGATATTGAATATAGTGCATGATAATAACTGTGTAAAGAAAAATTGAGGCAATTTTTAAAATTCCAAATGATTAGTCTTCAGACTTGGTGAAATATTTTAAAGAGTAATATTGGGCTCAACAATCATCTCTACTATTTTTATATTGCAAGCAACATCAACCTCATGTATAAAATCTAGACTAGTAATTATTTGGTCAGTTTCTAATTCGATAAATGGTCAGTTATAAATTCTTAAAACGGTCAGTAATAAATACTTAAAACGGTCAGTTAAAAATAATAAATGGTCAGTTAAAATAATAAATGGTCAGTTAAAAAATACTAAATGGTCAGTTAAAAATTATAAATGGTCAGTTAATAACTAATTTTGGGTCAGTGTTTTAATGTAAAATGGTCAGTTATATTCTATAAACGGGTCAGTAGATATCATTTTACACCAATAAGATATTGTGTTTATTACTTCGTTGAGATAGATGTGTGATGAGAGGGACACAGCACCGACACGACTTAACTTTACCACTGAAAAAAATACGTTTGTCTACTATTACTGGCAATACTATTCGAGCGTCAACACAAACGTCAAAAATACTATCTACTATTTGTAATGCTTGTCGCGAGTTACTTCGAAGGGAAAATTCAATTTATAGATGGCTTTGGAACAAAATTTGTCCTTAAACAATTATACCTGAATCGGTAAGCATATCTTTAATAGTTATTATTATTGTTCTCCATATTCTTATTTAATAATAATTTCCAAATTACGTATATGTTATCGTATTTGAATATGGTTTACACAAGTATTCTATTAATCAGTATTTACATTATGTCGATTTCTCATTCAATGTATTTTATTGTTTACAGAGGAAAGAATGTTAACCAACAAGGAATTGTATGTTGTCACAATGGCATCTCCGCAGGATTTAGAGTTACGAATACGTAAGTTAATCATGGTACCTACATGAAAACCTTGTCATCTTTCAGTATTTACATTATGTCAGTTTCTCATTCAATGTTCTTTCTTATCCACAGAGTAAAAGATGCTGTCTAGACTCTAGACAGACCAGAAATGCGTGATATAAAACCGAATCGAAATAAATGAACACAGCGAGTGGCACACACTAGAGAATGAAATTGAAGTCATGCCACGGGAGAAGCCTACACATACAAAAAAAATCTTTTATATCAAAATTATCCAAGCTCAAAAAAACAAAATTGTTTAATAATAATTTGACTAGACTAAAACGAAATCAAACTGTCAAACGTCAATTAATTTTTACTTGCGTCATATCAAGGTGTGCAAAATCATGTTTTTAAACACATTATGTATTTCAAATTCATCTGTAAAATCGCCAAGCTAGATAAAATAATAGAGGAACCCCGCATTCAGCAATAAACTTCATGGTATTTAGTAAATATTAGCCCAGCTGAAATATTTTACGTACCAAGACCAGATGTACAACTGAATATATTCATGTTAGGTCAAATGACCTTTTGCACAGAGTTGTAATCACATTGATCGCATGCGAATTCATGGGATAAAATAACTGACAGTTGTGTTTCAAATGCACTACGGACAGGCTACTCTTAGACAAGAAATACTCATTTAAGGATAGCTATATTGCAGGACATGAGAGATTTGGTCCAATGATTCAACAAGAAATGGATTTGGAGGGAATTCAGAATTTGATAAGTTATGACGATGTTCCAGAAGAAGATGTCATGACTGTATTCGAATAAATTTGAAATAAATGTAAAATTCCTATATACAAATAAATATTGAACGAAAATGTATAAATCTACTTATTGTACTTGAAAAATAAGCCCTCCCCCGATAATATATCCCTAATTCGCATTTCGGACCAAAAAAGAAAATACATATATAAGGTGGATGATTTAGCTAAAAATCAACAAATTCGCTTATCGAAAGTGGTGGTGTCCAATGTTACCCTATTATAAATTTAAGATTAGACCGCTCATAAAAACATTAATGCTTTTTTGTATTTTCATAAATTTTGAATTCAAAATTATATAAGTATTATTAATTATATAAATAATACAACTTATTGTTTCTGAAAATAAAAAATGTCACAAAAACACTCGAAAGGTGTCCAATTTTACTCGAATTGACTGCAGATTAGGTTGCATATTTATATATATGTCATGGCCTGTAGCGTTTTAGGTTCTGATTTTAATTTAACATAATATACAATTTAATTCAATCGACACATACTGGTTTTTAAATAGTTAAATCTGAAAAGAATATAATTATCTTATTATTGTATCAGTACTGAATTTATTTTCGGAATTTTAAAACGCATAGCAACTACCTAAAGAGAAATGTAAAAAAAAATATTCACCTTACTTTCAAATAATAATCAAAAAGCTGACACTTCGAATTCGCACCGAAATCTTTACTGCAAGATTGCCGGAATATTGTTTATGGCTGTAGAATTTGTTTCTAAATATAAGCTTTTAGTAAAATTGTTCTTTCTATTTTAAGCAAATAATTAAATAATGTGACTGCCTCTATCTGGAAATATTATTAGTTGGTATTTTGTGGTCGCAATTTTTAAACTCGATTTCATACTTAATGTCACAAAGTATTCTTTGGGATCTTCTTTTATAATTATTCGAACAATTAAAAACAAAACATTTTAAATACTATCGTAAACTTTACACTTATTAAAATAATATTATGTATATGCTTCCAAATACCTGAACGTAAGAAATTAGTTCATTTCATGCGGTAATTTTTCATAGAACATGTCACAAATTTGCCTCTATGGTCGTAATATTTGATAAAATTAACAAGCTGTCAAACTAAAACTTATCATTTTTTTAAAAATAACTGACCATTTAAATTAAAAACTAACCGTTTTTATTAAATAACTTACCATTAAAATATATAACTGACCATTTTATTTAATAACTGACCACATTCACACTGATACAATGACAACTGACCGTTTATAATATTAACTGACCATTTTGATTTTTAACTGACCATTTATTTATTTAACTGACCAAAACTTGAATTAGTTACTGACCCATTAAATACATGCCTAAAATCTATATTTACATGCTCGTCCGTCATCTTTCAGATACGAGTAGACAATTACCCAAATTGCCATAACTGTAAATAGTGTTGTGTTTCTCATATCAATGAACAATTGCGTCAAATATTCTTTCATGAATGGTGAGATCGCATCTTATAGAACAGGGGTTCTTAACCTTATTGCGGTGACGGGCGCATTTGAGATTTTGGAGATGAGTCACGGGCGCAGGCCGGATTTTTAAATAACAAAATTTTAGTAGTACATATTTATGTATGTATTAATTTTATTATTGTTCCCTTGACAGCTTTACATGTTTTACATTCATTATATAGTGTGAATAAATTATTTATTTTAAATCGGAAGATTATGCATTTATTTACAATTACAAAAAATTCTAGAAATATAAAAGCACATTTCGTGTAAATCTTTGACATTGCATTTCACGAAGAGCATTTTACATTGACAAAAACATGTTAGGTATATCAGTTTTTCTACAAGGACTTTTAATGTTCTGCGAGATAAAGGATTTGTTCAAATATTGTTGGCAGAACGATATTCATGACATGTTCAGAGGAAAATTTTTGGCACATAATGCTTCTTGATGAATAATACAATGATAATTCATAAAGTACGTGAAGGATTCATCTCTCTTGCTCGAGAGATGGAGAAATCGAAATGATATCTCAACCGACCATTGGAGCATTATCAGTAATTATTGCTGATACCTTTGATGAAGGCATGCTAATTTCTTTCGCGTAATTTAATCACTTCTCAAAATAACAAAAATAAGCTTATATTTGTGCATTTTCAAAAAATATTTTTTATTTCTTTACCGGGCGCACGAAAATTACTTCATGGGCACATTTGCGCCCACGGGCACGCGGTTAAGAATCCCGGTTATAAAAGTACTAAAAAAATCAACTTGATAAGATAATAAATTATGAATAGAAATTTATTGATGAACCAATTTTTATTTCCAACTATCCCTGCCATGCAAATTAATTCCTAAATACAAAACTTCCAACCGACTACCAGTAATATTCTCACACTGACTTTTGATCTGTAAACTAAGTTTAACAACAAGTAGTGAAGTAATTGAGATGCCAATTTTCTATTGAAAATTTGGAAAAAAAGTTGTTTGGGAATGTGAACGATCTAATAAAAGATTTCTTTTGTAAATATTATTTATTGTCTCATATAAAAGTTAAAAATAAAACATAACATTAATACAATTGCTATAACAAGCTATATATATATTTATATAATTAATTATGTATTTAAATACATATAGATATTTTTTTCATTAGAAATTTTTGTAAAAATATTTTATCTAAGTCATTCAAGGCAATCTCATCAATTAATTATATTGGAAGCACCGCAACAAATTTTAAATATTGGTCGAATGGGTAGTGTATCAGTAAAATAGCACATTATCAATAATTTATCTGTTCATTTTCCAGAAAATTCTGATATGATCACAAAAAAAATAGATTAAAGAAAATACTTATTGAATACTGTCATAAAATTTGTCATATACAGATATATGTGTCTAATATTATATTTATAATTAAATTAGAACTACATAAATAATATTCAATCTTATATAAGATAAATAATGCCACAATTTTTTTTGTTATAAATTTAGTATAACGAATACTTTGAAGGTATCGGTAATAGATTGTATTGTCAGTCAGTGACGTTCTACGGCAATCGCTACTCCCATGCCTCCTCCAACACACAAGGAAGCTATTCCTTTGTGGCCATTAGTTCTTTCAAGAGCGTGAAGAAGTGTCACCAACACCCGACAACCTAGAAACACAGTAATAATAGCCTTAAAATATAAAAAGTAGCCATAAGAAGAAATCATCATCGTCAGATTGAATTGGTATTTTTAGTACTTAACACATTCAATGTGTTTTATCACGCAATAGAACACGCTAGGCGTGTTCTCAGCATCCAATGTATTAAGTTAATATGCCTGGATTAACCATAAAATTGCTAACACATAATATTTGTTGTGAAATCCAACTGTTTCATGAAAAGCAAAACACTGATTCCAATACCAGATTACTAAAAGTATGTGTATAAAACAAATTGTAGTTAAAATTTCCAAAATCAATTCGGAATAGGTAATCATCTAGACTAGGTGCATTAAGTCTTTGACTGATAATTTGACAGATAATCCAAAATGGCTGCTGCGGCATTTTAAAACATACTTTTATATATTATTTTAGATAGGTTAGGTTAGAAATTTGTTTCAATTTGAACATTCGATATAAAAGTATGTTATAGTATGCCGCAGCGGCCATTTTGGATTATCTGTCAAACTATCAGTCATTGACTTAACACACCTAGTCTCGATGATTACCTCGGAATTCATATATAATTTTATGGTTGTGAATCATTTGAATAAAACAGATATTGATAAAAATATTTCTAAATACTGATAGTGTATTTAGAGTTATTTATTATGCAAAGAAAACACATTTTCATAAGAACATGTTGGAAACCTAAACCCTAACGAAATAATTAATTATTAATTAAAAAAATTACCTGAAGCACCAATGGGATGACCCAAAGCGATAGCACCTCCGGATATGTTCACCTTGTTTTGATCAACACCCAATTCTTTGACTACTGCCAAGGACTGAACAGCAAATGCCTCATTCAATTCAAATAAGTCAACTTGGTTCAGTTCCCAGCCAGTTTTCTTTAACTGAAAGAGAAAACATTGAGATATTTTTTTTACGTTGTACAGGGCTGTGAAGTGGGGGTGTTTTTGCTAGTCAGTAAAAATCCGATAACACCTGACTTATTTATTATTGTGTAAAAGATGCATATGGCTGTCTCAAGAGTGAATCATCAATCCATGACCATGTATCTGATTCATTCAACAATGTAAAGAAACTGATTACAAGAAATCTTTTTTTTTTTTACCATGTCCGCTCCCAACTTGGAGCATATGGACTCCTCACGGAGTTTATCTCAACATATGTTTTTCTATTAGAACTGCTTGTTACTCAGTTGCTCAACCTCTCTTTTTCGAAGAGAGTAGGGATGGAAAGGATACGAGGACTAGGACAGGACTGGTGATTAGCTAATCGCTGTCACTGTGCGTCGCTCTTTGGGATCGGAAAGGTGGGAAGGGATTTTCAACAACACAAACACCCATGCCTTTAAACAGATTTATTGACTGAAATATCCACTCGTACTGGGAATCGAACCCGGGCGGTCCGGCACGCAATTCAAAACTGTTGCCACTGCGCCACGGACCTGACCGGAGAAATATTTATTGTTGCTAAATTGTATTAATGTAAAAATAATAACACATTTATAGTACTTATTCCACATTAAATTTATTGGATCAGGAACGGTTTCCCTCATGGCAAGCATTATCATCAGTTGATGACCATGAACAAATCCTGATCCAATAAATTTTATGTGGAATATGTATTAAAAATATGTTTTTATTTTTATTATAATGCCATTCCACCAAGTATTGACAGTGAACACCTTAAAAGGAAATTGTATTATGTGTATTCCATACCACTGACTTGACGGCATTAATAGGACCAACGCCCATTATTAAAGGATCCACGCCAACTTGAGCAATAGCTTTGATTGTAGCTAGTACTTTAAGTCCTTTGGATTTGGCGACGAGTGAGTCCATTAAAACAACAACTGCTGCACCATCATTCACGCCTGATGCATTACCCGGTGTCACGGTACCTTCCTGAAATTTTTAAAATAACCATGTAAAAAATAATTCACAGTATAGCAGGTTGGTTTGAAATTAAAGAGAGAATATTTTTGATATGAACGTGTGAACTATTCTCTGGCTATCCAGTCTTATTGGGTGCCCAAAATAAATATGCTGGGCCTGTAGACGTGTTGTCTACAGGTTTAATTTCCAGTACACTTCATGAATTGATTTAAGGATTTTTGTTTCTAAATAGACAGGGTGTAGCAGGAGCGATTAGCCAACTAAAATATACTGGCTTCAATTCCAAGTCTCCTACCTCATCCCAGTAGTTTCTGAATCTAACACCTGCCCCATGTATTTACGTTCCCCACGCCCTAGACTTCAATGAGTATTTAGCATAATGATGGTGATGAGAGAAACCGGTCCTAATCTTTACATAATTGTATGTGGAAGTGGTAAAATTTTTTTTTTTTATTACATAAAAATAATAAAACATTTTTAGTACTTATTCCACATAAAATTTATTGGATCAGAACAGGTTTCGCTCATGGCGAGCATTGTAAACTGATAAGAAATGCAACGAAACAGTGATATTTGTATAAAGGTTAAGTAAGAATTACAAGGTATGACAAACAATTGGTATTACAACTAAGCAAATAAATTGAAGCAAATGCATGAAAACTAGTTTATTATTAAAATGTTGAAGTCATCTTAGCAATGTGAGCTATTACATCAAAAATCAATTAAGTATGAATAATCATTAGCAAAGTAAAAACCAAAATAAGTGAATTTTAAAATATATGTAGAATAAGTACTAAAAATATTTTATTATTTTTATTATAATGCCATTCCACCAAGTATTGACAGTGAACACCATATAAAAATACTAAATTATATTTCACATTTTTTTTTACAGCAGATCAAACAGACAAATCAAACATTTTATTTTCCTAACCTTGTCAAATGCCGGTCTGAGTTTTGCTAATGCTTCTGACGTTGTACCGGGCTTAGGAAACTCATCCGTGGAGACAACAGTTACACCTTTCCTCGATTGCAACTCTACGGGAACAATTTCATTGGCGAAATGCCCTGCCTTCTGTGCTGCTTCTGCCTTCTTCTGAGAATTAGCAGCAAATTCATCTTGCTCTTCTCTAGTTATATTATATTTTTTTTGTATATTCTCCGCTGAAAAGTTATAATTAATTAATAAATCATCTATGTAATAAATGTAAACCAAATAATCAAGTGCCAAGACATATCTTAGTCTATATCAATCGTAATTACTCAGTTGTTACTGTATCTGTGTACAACGAAGTAACATTAATTTTAAAAGTCCTTCAGCATAAAAAAATCTGACATGAGGTTAACTTTTATCGCCCAAAACTACTCATAGGAAATTGTAATCGCAATCCTATTCCTTGATTGATTTGAAATCACTGTTTAAAATGCCTGGATTAAAAAGGAGATCAATTGCTGTCTGAGATTTTTATTATACTTTTCATAATGCTTAAACGTTTAGCTAAAAATTTTGCATAGAAAAATAAATGCAAAAAATTTACTATATAGATGATTATTTCACGTAGTTACATTAAAAATTGCAAATAACATTTATCAGATTAATTTAAAATTTAAATAGTTGTAGTTTAAGCAGTAAATCGATCAGCAATTATTTTTGTATTACCGCCTATATCGATTAATCAGTTAATGGAGATTTTATGGTAGAGAATGCGGTGAATTCATGGCTAAAAATTTAATGATGAATTATGCACGTATAACCACAGATAATTAACAGTTTTTTTTTTTTAAATATAATGTCTTTCCATTCAGAATTGACAGATATCATCTCAAAAGAGTTATAAAAGTATCAATACAGAAAGACCTCAACTTTGGCACCTAATTCGTTCCTGAACTTTGTGCGAAAGTTGAAATGTTCGAAAGCCAAGGGAAGTAAAAAAAAACACCAAAAATAGTACTTAAAATTTTTTATTTTAATAAAGCTGTAGCCCAGGCTTTTTTTAGGATTTCCAAATGACTGGAAGCAATTTTTTATCTTTCCCTTTCAATTCTCTAGGATTTTCTGCTTGATAAACTAACATTGGCTTCAATTTTAAATAACCAGCTAAATTTTCACCAAGAAGCAATGTCAATCGGTTTTTAGAAGGTTTATGACGAGGAGCAACTGATTCGTCCTTTGATAAGAATGTACGATTAGGCATCTTCTTCCAAAATAAACCAGTCTCATCTACATTGAATATTTGACCAGAGGTATATTCTCCATCTTCAATAATTTTGGACAATGAGGAAATAAAGTCTTTTGCAGCATCTTTATCTGCATCAGCTGATTCTCCAGTGAATTTAACATTCTGTAAAGAATACCTTGTTTTAAAATTTTAAAACCAGCCGTTACTTGCATGAAACACCGTGTGAGAATCATCTTTTAATCTAGCCTTCCAATCCTTATGTAAACTAAGAGCCTTAGCTTGAATCATCGAAGTACTCAGAGGTACATCTTTTTGATTTTGGTCACTAATCCAATACGACAAAGATTTCTCCATTTCATCCATTACTATGCAGTGCCTTTTGGAAACAACTTTTGATGATATATTTCCACAATTTTTTACATATTCCTTTCGGATGCATTCGGACTCGCTCGCGCTCGTATGTTCATGCATATGTGCGAATAGGACATAACCCTTTTCACAGTACAGACTTGGCTCATATGCGTTTCATTTTTTTCGATTTTTGAAAATTGTGCGAAAGATGAGGTCCGTCTGTATATGTATTATATTTTAAAATGTAAATTTATATACAAGTAGATTATGCAGATAAAAAAATTTTAATACGAAAAGTTGTAGAAGAGAATAATTCTAAAAGAGATCAGTGTTTTTCAGCATTTCATTTAATGGAAAACATAACTGCCAAAGAGAAGAATTTTTTGTAATTAGATTTCATATTATAAACTTGTTTTAGATTCAAGCACAGACATCAAATGCCGATCCAGCTCAATAACATGTAAGAGTAAAAATAATTGGGAGTTCGATGGTTAAATTCATACCTGTGATTCCCATATGTATCCCATGAGTAGCATCCATAAGGCCATCATGAATCATTGTGTCGGAGAGTTGCGTGTTTCCCATTTTGATACCAGGTCGTACGTAAACCACATGCGGGGATTGAGTCATACTCTCTTGCCCCCCACATACGACAACTTCAGAATCTCCGCATAATATGGACTGGTAGCCAAGAAATACGGTTCTGAAATTTTGAAAAGAATATTTAAACTGAACCATACATAACAAATTCAATACAATACAAGTGAATACAAATCATTTATTCTTCCACAATATAATAGAAAAAACGTTTAAATACTCACTTCAGACCAGAACCACATAGCATATTTATTGTGTATGCTGGTACAGTTTCTGGTATACATGCTTTAAGTGAAGCTTGTCTGGCGGGATTTTGACCTTGACCAGCAGTCAGTGCCTAAAATAGATTAACAATAATATTTAAGAATTCTCTGTTTATATTAACCCCTTTAATCCTACGGCTCCAGTTTTATTTGACACATTTGAATGGAATTTGTTTTTTTCTTCATTTATATATGTACTTATACAACCTATATAAAACAATTACTTATTTCACTATATGTAACACATAAAATGAAATTACAAAAAAATTATCGGTAATAAATTATTTTCTACTCAGGCAAATAATAGAATAAAGACTAACATTTGTTTGGGTTGGGTTTTTTTAACAGGCACTCTTTCCAAAATGGTCTGGGATTTAAAGGGTTAAACAAAAAATGCTACAATGACTAAAGAAATATTTTTGTAATAATTAATTCTACTAACAATCATGTAATTACTCTTGTTTAAAAAATCTGTATTATTCTCCTTCAGTCATGTGGTCACTAGGAATTTTATATTGTAAATAATTAACGGGTAGCATTAAGGGCCGTCACAAAAAAAGTAATTCAGAATTCAGTCTTGTTATTTTTTTATATTGTTCTTATATAATATATTAACAATTGAGCCCATATGAGTAAAAATAGAGTTATCTAAAATTCTGGGATAATAGAAGATACTGTTCATCGAAAATATTGATCATATGTGAATAAAAATAGTTTTAGTAAGTAATTTTATTGAGAACATGATTTATTACACAAAAATCATTAAAGATTAGACATGTTTAAATAAAAATACTGTTTTTCCGCATACAGGCTTTATCATACTTTCTGATAAAAATATCATAAATAAACTTATTTATGATACATGTAATTTTATTGTACTAGGTAAGAATATATGGTAATTTATAGAGTTAATAACTGTATAACACGCGTTGCAATTACAAAATATTGGAACCAAGTTAAAAATCAACATAAGGCAATACATTATTGAGTAGCAACTGCAAATATGTGTTTGTGATAAGATTTATGATACTTTGAAAACAGGCGAAATGTCAGAGAAAAAATTATGGTTTATGCATAGAATCCAATACACTAAGTAATATGATTGGTATGAAAGTTTTAAGAAATAATGGCCAAAACAGTACTTGTCATTTATATATGAGGCGTCTAAAAGCAAAGGCCAATATACCCACTTTGCAATGTTAGTAGTAAACAATGTTCTTTTGTGTTTCAAGATTCAATTATTGTTGTATTCCCATTGTTTTATATTTCCAATTGAAAACGATATGCATATTTTAAATATCCAGTCAACCGCTTATTACAATAATTTTAATCAAAATAATATTGAATTAATCTGTGTTGCTATTTCCGTCACAAACAGAAAAGTTCAACATTGCTTTGTCGGGTATCACAAGTTATGGATATGTTACAGTGAAAATATATTTTCACTAACTTGGTCAGTGAAAATATATCAAGCAATAGATTTGCATGACAATATGATTTCACTGGTCACGATCATGGAAATTATACTGGCCCAAGTCGCCATGTTGTCAGTATTGCCAGTACACTACATTATATTTATTTCGAAGAATTTTAACAAGCATACATAATTTAAGGGTCACTTGAATTCAGTTTACGGACAAAATATTTACCAATTTTAATAATATATGTACATATTATGTGAAATAACGAATAGTATTTTTTTTTTGATTTTGATAAAATGTTGACTAATTGTAATTTACTACCATAAGCATCAGGCTTTGACTATATAAAATCTAAATTTACTAGACAATCTTCATATTATAAATCAATTGTGAATCGAGACAATTGAAATGTTGTGTAGTATTTCCATAAAACCTTTTTTTCATAATAAGTGTAACACATCTAAGAATGCAGTGTTTACTGTGTATTTTTGGAATATCTATTGTACTCACTTGGCCTAAAATAACCTCTGACACATCTTCACCAGTTAAGTTGACCCTTGACAGTGCTTCTTTTATGACGATGGCTCCAAGATCAGATGCTTTCAAAGTCGACAGCGACCCACTCAGAGAACCTGAAATATTTGAATACGCCACATCAGTAATATAATATATTCATATAAACTTCATTTACAAAACACATAAAATAATATTCAAGAAAAATTTGCATTGTCAGTATTGGTGTTCATTTATACCAGTGATTCACAACCATAATTTAATCACTTTTACCTATGGGGCTCTCGAAATATCAGAGAATTGATAATCTGGCCCTTATCCCAAAAAGGTTGTGCATCACTGATTTATACCAAAGATAATTAAGAGGCACCTTGAGTGTAATTTGCAATCGGTCAATATGGGCATTTGTGGTCTAGCACAACGGTTAACAAGCTACAGCCCGCCGAAGATGTTCATCCGGCCCTCCAAATATTCTCAATTTTAGAAAATGAATTATTTAAATACTTTTTTTTTAATCTCATGATTTGGTTGTGGATTCACATCTATTTATTTCAATTCTTCAATTGGTACCTATAAGATACAACAACGTATGAATCTGTAAAATATAATAAATATTTTCTATTATAAATTCCAATAGAAATTACATTTGTTACAATATTTAATTATATTAGAACATATAAATTAATATTCTAATTGGATTCCAACACGAATTTATTTGTCATCCGGCCCGCCAAGTTTTTAAAAATTTCAATCTGGCCCGTTTCTCAAAAAGTCTGGTGACCCCTGGTTTAGCGGTAAGAGCTTTAAACTTTTATAAAGACGTGGGTCTGTGTTCAAATAACAGCAAAATCTTGAACACAAATGTTTGTGATATCTTCTCTCTACAAATTGGTAACGTTTAGTTAATTTATTTTTTAGTTTTGATAAGAAATAATAGAAATGGCTTTTTTGGGTAAATATAATAGAAATGACATGCTTCATTGAAAATCAAAAATTGTAGTAAATTTCTATTGACACAATGCTTACAGAGTGCAAAAAATACTTTTGCTTATTGGCCATCAAATACGAAATAACATGTTAATTTCAAAGTAATTAAATGGAATTTGTAACCTAGATTTATCAAACCAATTAATACCTTATGAGATATCAATCAGAATAATATGTTTTCATTTCTGGATTTTTTTTTTAACACAATGCTTATGGAGTGCACAAATTTGTGAATTTGTTAATTGGCAAAATAATATGTTAATGACCAAAGTTATTCATAGAGTGTTAAAATTGGGTTGTCAAATGTGTGACAGTTAATTATCCAGGAAACATATTATTTATTTAATAAATAATTTCTTTCACTGGAAATTCTATTTACTTTATATCTGTCATTTTAGTAAGTGATTGCTCAGTATTTGTTTGGACCTGATGGACCGATTCTGCTTTTAACAAATCAGAGTTCGTAAAAACAATCTCCCAAGCATATAATATTTAGTTGACGGTGGGTTAAATTCAAAAAATAAATATTTAAAGTTTTTCGGTTTTCACTGATTAATATGAAATAGTGAAATCCCGTCAAGCACCCTCAGTCAAAATCCTTAATTATAATATATTAGTATTTCCATAAAATTATCAATTTCAGAAAACCCTTTGACACTACTGTTTTATTACCATCCTTGAAAATATCTGCCTGCAATAGTTTTAAAATATCAGGTGTTTACAATCGTTTGTATCTCAGTATGAAGCATTGATGAATTAATCGATAGAAAAGAATTTTGACATTTTCAAGTCGGAGTAAAACTTTCATTATCAATAAAATATGTAAATCCTCGCAATATAAACAAGAAATCATGTAATTTATTCTTGACATTTTGCAAACAATTTTAATTGCTAAGGCTGGTATATACTTAGAATAAATGTAATTTGGAAAAACCCGCAGACTAAAAATTGTTGGTATTTTCAATAATTTCTCATTTCCATTATAAAATAATAGTTGCTTTTATTTGCTGTGTCAATTATAGAAGAATTACGAATGTGGGTAGCTAATGTAAAAATGATTGATATGGTAATAAATATTATTCATTATTTACAGAAGAATAATGGAATTATGATCAAAATACTAATTGAGACAATACTATCAAAATTAAATAAAATAGTATTTTTTAGATCTGAATAGTTCTGTGCAATATTTTTTTGTATAGTTTTAAGAGATTGAAAAAGATATATGTATATCATTTTTGGTATGAGCACAGTTAACATTATTTTTGATAATCTGGTGATAATTTTAGAAAAAAAAACATCTAAGACACTAAATTTGTTTTTTATAAAAAAAAATATGGCTCATGTGTACTCAAAAAAAATGAAATTTATTTTTATCAAAATGAGAAACCAATTTTAGAGTGTATGTTGTAACATCTCAAAATTTCAAGACGTAAAAAACTTTCCAAATTTCCCTTTTTGCTTTCTGATTAAAATGTGGGTCATAGATTTTGACTAGTGTAAACGTAAAAATTTCAACGATCAATTTTTTCCATGAAAATTATTAATTGAAAAAAAATTACACTTTACCAATTGGAGTCCTCACTGCAGACACGATAACTACACATTTTTCTGACATGGTTCCAATATACTTTCAATATAAAACCCCGCACAATCTGAAAAATAAAATAGTATTATTAGCTAAGAATTAGCCTCTATTTAGATCTTTAATGAAATAATAGCAATTCTTATAACACCCGTAACTCGCTACTTAAATTAAATGTTAGTTATTGTGTTATAAATTTTAAAAAGTTCTAGGCTAAAGATTTTAATGTATTAGAAAAATTTCTAATTTTACGTACACCGCCAGAGAAGACCGAACTGTCATCTGTCACTTACATATACATAAAATGGTGCTTATTTCTTTTCGATACTATCAAGACATTGGCTGGACTTGTGAGTAGGTATGCGATCAGATATTTCTGATTGGCTGTCAAACTATCGCCATATCACTACCAACTAAACAAAAAAAATACATTCATAATATACAGGCTTTTAATCAACACCATTATTAATTTAGAAGTACCTAGGTGCCGTCAAATTTTACATAATTATTTTTTTTATATCTATTTTAAAATTAACCAATTTTTGTAAGAAAACTCATATTGCATACTTGATAAAAATTTTTGAATTCAGAATAATATAATGTATGGGTAACAAATTAATGTAAAATCATGATGAATAAATTAAAAAAAAAAAATAGGTAAAATAACCATACAATTGAGGTTTACCTCATACATTCATTTCTCATTTCGTGCATACAGTTTGCGTTAGATTCATTTTAATATGGCTAAATAATGATATTTGACTAACAAATCATTTTATCGCAGCAGTCATCGTAAATAATTATTGAATAGTAACAATCTCACCCCCAAATTCACAATGATTTTTACACATTTAAACTTTTCAGGGTTTTGGGTTATTCAATTTTAAATATAAACTTACTTTTTTTAAGTTGGTATACAATTCAACAAAACTGGATTATAAATATTTGGAGTTGACAAAATATTTATTATCATGAAATAAATAATATGAACCTAGGCAGTTTCTTGGAAAAATTAGAAAAAAAATCTCGATATTTACTTTTATGTTTAGGTTGCCAGTGAGTAAAAAATGTTTTTTTCATCGTAATATTATTTCGACGGCAGCCTGATTTTTGAATTTAAACAACTGTGCAAGCTTCACTGTTATTATACTTGTTCGTCGGTTGAAGGCTGTTTCATTTTGAAGTTTATTTTTGTTTTGTAGTGTTAACAAAACGTCCACGATAGATTATAACAAATTAGAGCAGAAGTTTCTTGCCTTATAAGAATTTCATAGACAAATATGGAAAATCAATTTCATCCGGGATCTCAAACAAGTAAAATATTTTTATCTCCATCGACACGGACTGTACTACGAGAAATATCTGACAATGTGGTAAGTACAATATTTTTAGATTCATTGATACGTCGCCTGTATATATCATCGATAGTAGAATAGCTTGGAATTTTTGAATGTATTAATATTCTACCTTATTATCATCGTCCATCGTTAACGATTTTAACTGCCATTCATTTGTTGAGATTTTGAATTCAACGTTTTCTTGCTAACTTCAGATGGTGCTGTCAGTTTCTATATGAACGGCAGATGGCGTTATCTGTCATTACATATGGCGAAGGCAAATATTATATATTCGCACCTATGTTAATCGAATATATTTAAAAAAAAAGCGTGAAATAATTTGGGCAAGCTGAATTCAATAAATGAATTAAACATTACGAAGATATTGTGATAAACGTGATTGGTGAATTTCGGGTGTAAGGATATTGGGGCATACTTCCTGAAAAAGAGTAAGTGCATTTCACCATTATGTGGGTATATTTTGATGTTTTTATCATGCTGGCTTTTCACCTTTAATGTAGAAAATGACCAGTTCCAAATTCAATAGGCTTAAACCCTGTGGTATATATTCAGTCTTAAACGATTGGTTTTGATGTGATAAATACCCGAAAATGATATTCTGGATAACCGGCAAACTGTCTCGTCGTGCTGTCAAAATATATTGAAAAACATTTATTTATTTAACATGATATTGATTGTGCTGATATTTTATCTTGAATGATCAAGCTAATTCCTTGATCTAGAATAGTAATGAAAATAAAATTGTCCTCGGAGCTTTGTCCAAAAAAATGTGTCAGATGTTTTTTTGACGCAAAATCCATGGTAACAATATTACATTCACAAACAATACGCATTTCATTTTTGTTGCAGTGGTGGGACGGTAGTAAAAGCTAATAAAATAACATATTATATCACGTCATGTTAAATAATACTAAAATATACAAGCCATGAAACAAAAATCGTTCAGCTACCCTCTTAAACAAACAAACAAACAATCAATTACATATTGATTTTAAAGAATGGAGTTGGTGTTTGAATATTTCACGATAGTCACATAATTTCCGACATATCTTTGGTGTATTATACCAGGCATGTCAAACTAAATGAGCATATTTATATGACAGGGTACATATTTTCAATAAATACCCTGTTTGAAATGATCACTTTTGAGGTGTCCACTGTGAATACTTGGAGGAATGGCATTATAATAATAATAAAAAAACATTTTTACTACGTATTCAACATTTTATTTATTATTGAGGTTTCGTTCATAGCGAGCATTATCAGTTGATATTTCTCGGTATGAGCTTAACCGGTTCTGATCTAATAAATTTAACGTTGAATAAGTAATACAAATGTTTTATTATATTTCATAGATAGAATTGGCATTTATTTGGTTGAACTTCATTGTAACACGGTGACAAAATAGCAATGTATTATAGCATATTTGTAAAATTGAAATACATTGCTAGTTTTTCACCGTGTTAGATATTTAAATATTTATGTGCAAAAAATGATCACATGTTAACTATTTGGAAATACAGAAATGACAACAAAATTATTTCTTATCAAGAAAATAAATGTTCGCATTTATTTGATTCTCACAATAGCTGGTATGTGTACGCATTACGAAAGACAGCATTCTGGGAAACCGATACGCAAAAGTAAAACTCTGGAATTAAAACATCGGTATATTTTTTGCCTTATCAAAGAGTCGCATTTTTTTCAATTGATACCATTTGTAAATTGTCGCTAAGAGTCTCAATAGGCGAAGTACGAGAGACGAAGTAGAAACAGCGGAGACACTGTAAGGTTCTATGCATGTCGTTGTCGATGACTGACAGTTTGCACATAGGAATGCCGTCACATTTTGAATTATTTGAATGAAAAGTTTTACTATATTACAAATAAGTGTAAAATCATTTATTGATATTAACACAAATGTTTTCCAAGAAGCTTACAAATTGCCGCGAGTTTGACATGCCTGACCTACAGTCAAAGCCCCTCAACTACGGGAATAAGATTAAACCCTTCACTCACGTGATTTTAAATCATATTTCCCATTTATAACTCTTAGAAATCCTATGTCGAGTCTAGCTCGTCATCGTATAGGTAACGCGCAACTCCTATATTGGACAATATAAAATATAATAGATGGTATTAAAGCTGACGCCAGTGCGCCATGCATTTGACAAATTTAATAAAAAACATCACATAATATATTACACAATATAAAATAAATATATGAATGCGACTCATAAGACCTACGTGACAAACAAGTTCTGAAAAAGAATTATATTGTCGAGTCCTGCTCGACTTGCACAACTTTGTTGGACAAATATGTTTTATTAATTTTAAATTATCCGTATTGGATTGTGTGCCATAGTTTAAGTGTGCTACATGTCTTAATGTTGGATATTTTTCGGTATTTCGTTTTGCCATGCTAATAAATACGCAAACCCTGTGACATCAATCAATTTCTCAAATCTATTGATGAGTGCAAATTGTTAATTATACCTGTTCTTACACAATATTTAACTCCTCATTCACGAAAACTCGTAGCTGTAGATTTTTGTAAATTTAATGCCAGTTATATTTAGCTATTATGATATAAACGTTTTTAACGGTTTTTTTTACTCAAAAATAACTAGTTTGCGGAGTTGCGAGATTTTCACTCATAGCCAACAAAGTTACGTCTTGTGCATGGTGCCGCCATACGATGCAATGAAAACTATTTATTTTGATTCAGAAAATGTTTCTTATAAATACATTTCGTATTTGATACAGGCATGAAGTATTGAAAAAGTAAATATTTGTCATATAATACTTTGAAAGGAGTAAGTACTACAGTCCCGTGTGCATTCAAAGAGTAGTGCTTACAAAATAACAGTAGGGGGCACCCTGTTCAATATGATAGATCAAGAATCGTGTCTGTCTGTTGAAATAATATAATTGAATAGTAAACGCGTTTATCAATGTTCTTTTAGAGTGGTTGCATTCATCGCTTCCTTATTTGATATACTTATGTAAATGTCCCGTCGCATTGTTGTAGCCTCACTGTCTTCGGAAAGGAAATTCCTCATCCCATTTTTGGATACAGCGTTCATACAGGTCGTCAGTCGATAAAAAATATTCTACTGTCTACCGGATCTAACATTGGAAGTAAGTTACATAGCTAGAAGAAAGTGGGAAATTTTAGTTCATTTGGTTATAGATGTAGAAAATTGTATAGGAATTGCATATGGGCCATTTTTTGTTTCCGGCTTGTGTTTGTGTATGAATGTACTTCCTTTTTTGTTTGAACTTTGTACAGAAAATTCATTTTGGAGAAGACTAAAAAAAAGAAGGAATAATCTGATTTATCGATTTAATGAAACTTCATAATTTCAATCGAGTTTTACGATCATTGTTGGTCACTTTTTAAAAACCATATTACCCCATTGAATTGTTTTCCATGTCCATGCCTCCCTCGAGTGTAAATGCTGTTCTGCAGTCAAGGGATTTGGTCAAGAATGTAATTTTTGTACACTTATGTTTAATGGATTTATACTTTAAACTTGCAAAGATACGGATATCTTCGTGCTCTGTCCAGTCCTGGAAATAGAGCGTCAAGACGACAATGAGCTTCGAGAAAAGATAACTTGCAATCAGTCCTCGTTAATCTGAATGCGACGGTATATTGGGATCGGTCACAAGTATTTTATAACGGTGGTAGGGATTTGGAACATCGCTTCCCAAATTTATTTACATATATTATAGTTTCTCATCGCCGGTACAATTTTTATCATATTTACCAGTTAATAGAAATAGCAGATATTCTTGTCCATAAAGATTTCATAAATTGCACTGAAAAAACATTTTTTTTTCATTTTATCATTTTATCAAATGAACTTCAGTCTTGTTAGGGATATGAAAACTATATTTTTTTGTTAGCTTGACATTTTGCCCTATCATCTGGCTAATTGAAATTGCTGTGCCTAAGATTGCTGAATGGATTTAAGGTATACCTACTTTCACGAGGTTTCATTTTGTTTCCTGCTCGATCGAGTTCAATGGACTGGTGTCTTTTATTTTATGATTGTTTTTAGATTAGACATAAGACGAACAGAGCAACCTTTTCCTTATACCAGAGCCCGCTTTGGTCAGCTTGCACGTACAGAATAGCCACACAACATTTGCTCGTTTCCACAATACTAATTCTAATTCCTTCCAGTGACTTTCCGAAAAATATTAAGCGGGTCGCTGAAAGTATAAGTAATGCAATATTATAATCATCCGTAGATCGTCTCCTGGATAATTTGCTCTACAGTTTTCGCAATGAATGGACTTTACTCGAAATTAGATTTCGGCCTTTCTTACGATGTTATCATTTCAAAGTTTCGCGGGGTATTAATGAAATTGATCAAAAACCTATGCAGTGGAACCCCCAATTACACTACTCCGAATTGCGCGCTGGCTTGAAATATTCCAATTGAACGGTCGCGTTTACATTTACAAACAAGGCAATTAGTAACTAAATATTTCGTCCATATTTTTTTTTTGTAAAGCTAAGCCAAATCTTAGTTTTGAATTTTGTATGACATTCACTCCCCCAATTACACTACTCCCAAATTACACGGTCCCGACTTTAGTGTAAAAGGGTTTAACTGTACTTTTTAAACATTTACCATCCATCATAAGCTGTTGATGTACATAGAATTTTCAACCTGTATTATGGATATCCTAAGAACTAATCAATGATACTAGCGACGGGCAGATTAATGGTCTGTTGACTGTAGGGACTCCAATTACTCGTCATCTCAACTACTCGAGTATCGAGTAGTAAAATTGAAATATACTCGAGTACTCGAGTATACTCGAGTAGTTTCAGATGTACCAAAATATATACTATTAATTCACATTTTTGGAAATAAATAGGGGATAAATAAATAAAAAGCTTATTTAATTTCATTGATACATTTAATTCATTTTACTAAACACATATTTTAAAAAAAAATAACAAAGAATTAAATGTTTCAAATTTAAGATTTGTTCTAATTTTAGTTTTAATTATTCCCGCAGTTGAAAAAACTCTCTCGGTAGCTGTGGACGTTGGTTTTATCGTTAGCAATGAATTGAATAGTGTATCTAATTTATATGTCCGCTGCTTAAAAGAATCTAACTTTTTAAATCTTCTTTAAATTTTGACTACAAGAATGTTTAATGAATTTAGTTTTCGGTTTATGAGATATCGATGAAATGGCATTTTTCAACTCTTGTTGAATAGGATCTTTATCTTTAAAATATACATATAATAGGGCATATAGAGAACTGAAAAATTTGGCTATTTGTAAAAAAATAGTTGAGCATGTGTAGAAAAATAAAAATAAATATTTTTCATGTCTTCTTTGTGTAATCAATCATAATTCGAAAGCCACGTCGATTTTACCACAGAAAAATACAATAGGTAACTATTTACTTCGGAGATATAAGTGAATATTTAATTAAATACAATAGCTCAATAATGCACGCATGGTGGGAAGGAAGAAGGCGAAAGACAATTAAGAGATAAATTTCATTAGCAGAATAATTCAACAACTGACATATTGTGGGATGGTAGACAAGAAGCCAAATAATAATTACTTACGTCTTCGTATACCAAGTGCGATATTCGCTCCCCTGAAAGCTCAATTAGCAAAACGCGCTAAGTGGGAGATACAATAAATTAAAAAAAACATGAGAAAGTTCTACAAACGAAACAATGTTCTCGCGATGAACTTAACCTCATTTTTACGTAAAATGACGAGGAAAGAAAAATTATTGCTATAAAATATCGGAAACAAAAGCTTCTTTATTAGACTTTGTTTTTCTTTCTGTTTGACAACGAAGTGTAACACGTGTTTATATTTAATCTATATAGCGGAAGTATAAGTTTCAATAAAAATGACGTTTTAAATCATCTTACAAAAGATTATTATTTAGATTATTATTATTTTTTATACTTATTATTTAGGGGAGATAGAAATATACAAACAGTAATGTGTGAGTAGCAACCACTGCATTTTAGCCGAGCGAAACAGTCGTAAAAATGTTATGAGTTAGACAGAGAGTGCAATACATACAATATTCGATTGAGATCGCGGTACAACAGCGGAAGTACACGTGCACATTGTTCTTACATGCTACAAACTTTTAAAAAGCTTATTCCGCTATCTAACTTTGCCAAGTTTTTTAACTGTCATAACATTGTTTATTTGTGATTCGAAAATTTTCACAATGGCCAGACAATATCTGACACAGGAAGAAATGAATAAAATTGCTGAAGAGTTTAGTGATAGTGATACTGATTCCGATAAAGATTTTGAGAACATTGCGGGTATTTCGGATGCCCAAGATATGGAGGATGATGAATGTTGTGGTCACCATATTTTTTAAGGAATACCTACTAATAATATAACAAATTTTAATCATGATACGGCGCCATTCATTGAAATGTGTTAAAAAATATTTTCATTGAATATGATGAAACTGCGTCAGTTAAATATAATTTCTTGAACAAATTCACAGAATGAATATAATCTAGTTAGTATTTTAGTAAAGATCCCGATATTTTGTTATTTCTTATAATTAAAAAATATGTTTACATTAAGAGTTTGTTTTATTGCAAATGTTCAAGCACATTTGTGTGACAGATTTGTAATGTGTTTTTTATGGTAATAAATTTGTTCATTCAGAGAACGAATTTACGCGGCTGTGCTTTTATTTTGACACCATTTCTCCATCCTTTTCCCTTCCGCCAGGCCCCTCGCCCCTTTATTTCGTCGACCGTCAAACAACACGCGACGATCACGCTTTTTGTAAAGTTTCAAACGTCTTCGAGACACATTCTAGGTTTCTTACGCCTATGTATATATTTTTGTAAATAAAATTTGATAGAGATGTTTTAAAGCTAGGATCGAGTATTTACTCGAGTATTATTCAATATACCCGAGTATCGAGCACTTGAAAAATGGATGAGTATACTCGAGTATCGAGTACTCGATACTCGAATTGGAGTCTCTAGTTGACTGTTATAGAACATTAAAATAGTCCCGTAAATAGAAAATACTGCTGTATATTTTTAATAGCCCACGTTATCCGTTCAGAACATTGTAAGTTCAAGCTATACGGAGCGTTGTTTTCAAAATACGCCATTCTCATGCGTTTTCCCTGAGGAAATATTGTTGAACATTGAGTTTGTTCATATTGAAACTCACTTGTAAACTTAATGGGGAAAAAATGCATCTTTTAATACTTTTTAAAAGTTTTGGAAAATGCACTGTTTTCACGAGATAGTGTTGTCCATTTAACACTGATAATCATATTGGTAGTATCAGTTGTAAAAAAAGTATTTTACGATATAATTCAAACTGATCGATTCGATATTTGTACACACAGTATTATTTCAATTTATCGTCGCGGTTTGAATTAGATTGGCGTAATAGTTTTTAATCGAAGAATAGTAAAGCGGTTTGTGCTCTCTGATATTATTGTCTATGTTCCTTTTTTAAAAAACGTTTTCGAATAGTGACCGCGTTTATTTGTATTATTTTTATGGTTTTTCCTGGAGAGATTGTGCTTGCTTATACATTTTTTTTACACACTATTATCAAACAAATTTATATAAATACTGACAGCTTTTGAAAGTAACTAGGAACTTGTTGTTGTTACGTATGTAGTCGTGACGATTTAGCGTTCGAGAAATTATATGCGAAATGCTCATTGTTTTCAGAAACACTTGACAAATTATTTTGATAATCGTGGCTAGAGAAAATGTTTTTTACATTTCATTACCAGTTCTCGAAACCATTTACACGTGTGCTCGTATATATAAGACAGCGTTTATTAATACATGATTTGCAATGAATATTTTGCCGTCGAATTCATTGTGCTCGTGCCTCTTTTTTACCCACCATTACACACTAAGGAAGGGTAGTTTAATTCCCTTATAATGAAAGTAATTGCTTAGTAATTATTCCCAGCACTTACGAGCTGGGCAATTATTACGTTACCTGCTCTCTACTTATGACTTAGCTATACATACTATCGAGTGTTTCTTTTGTCGTGTTAGACAACGGTCAGTTATCGTAATCAGAAATGCTTTAATAGGATTGAGACTGGTTTCGTTTAACGAGCTTGTGTTGGAAATTCGTTACAAGGTGTATACAGTTAGATTAGGTTAGAAATAATCAACAGGCGAATTATCATATATATAAGTTACATAACGCTTTCATTTTACTTTTTATGTTTGTTTGAAAATCACAAAAAACTATTGTGCTACGTGCTGTATAAATCGTGTACTTGTACTTCTATAAATCTATGTTCAGCAAAACTTCATCAGCGAAGCTTCATCACAAAACAAAATATTCAATATTGAACGAAATTTATTAATAATTTGGCAAACGTTTATTTTTAGAAATAATACTATTTTTCTTGTTTGATGTTGTGTATGTCCATCATTGCAGACACCAAAATAACCTTGAGCTAGTCCTTTGTTTTAGTAAGCATAAAGAAAACAAGAATGTTGCTTAACATTGTTTTTTAATATTTTTATTCTGGAAACAAAAGTAGTTTCCTGTTTCCGCGTACCGCGTACCGCTGGGGAAATACGATCCACACAAGAATACGGCACAACCTGTCGCTTCACAAACAAACGACTGAAATTGGATACTCTTCACCGGGTTTCCAGCTCTGTGTGAGATCTTCTAAAAGCACTGAAACGGTTTCCCCCTAGCTAGCTAACCGAAATATACGGGAAAAGGCATGAATTAAAAATGGTCTACTATCATTCGGCTTGTCTATCTTGTATTGTTGATTTTCTTAAATGACAATTCTTTTAGGGTTGCTCGGAAGATCACTTTAATTTTCTTCTTGGGGTCCAAGTTAATAATCCTGACAATCTCATACATACATACATGCTCTCAACTTTTTCTTATGTAGGCGAAACATTTTAATTAAAAGTATTGTTCTTCGCGTGGGTCATTTGATTCGCCATTTACAAGGATAGCGCTTCGGCATAAATGAATAATGCATTGCTTAGAGAATTGGACATTTTCAGTATGTAATGTATTCCTTTTTTTGTTGTACATATGTTATACTAGTATTGCTACCCGGCTTCGCTCGGACCAGTTTGGGGTTATGTTCACCTCGGCGCGTAAATTCAGACGGGCCAAGTTGAATCAACTTTTTTCAAAATTCAAAAGGCGAAATCAATTTAAATGGAATTAAAATGAACATTTCAGACTGGCATTGACATTTAACAGCCCCTTTCATATATTGACAACCCCATTTTCGCCCATTAAAATGTCCAAATTCAAGGAAAAAATCTAATTTGCTGTCAAAGAAATGTCAAATAATACCTTCACGTAAATAATAAACATTATTATTAATAATAAAAGCCGGGAAAAGTTCTGTAGAAGACTAATTTATTACATTTTGACTAAATGTCTTCGCCGATAAAAATTCAAACATAATTTCTTTCATATTCGTTTTTATGGCAACTTGCAACAACAATGCAAAAGGGAATTACAGACCCACATACATACATACGCCGTTTCGGTTTTATATATAAGATGTATAAAACTATCATATTTTTTTTCAAATGCATGGCGCATTGACGTTCACTGTTATTTCGTGTATTGTATTTTTACTAGAGCTGTGTGGAGTCGGAGTCGGGAATTTTTTGGCTGGAGTCGGAGTCGTAATCGGAGTCAGAAATTTTGAAAAGTTTGAACTTTTTATTTTTGCACATAATATGTCAAATTTGGCTATTGGCCGGATTGGTTGGTTGATATATAATTGAATACACATAAATAGGAATGGTAGGAAAAAAACGTGATGAAATTATCCTTTTTTTTAGACGAAGTTGATGTCGTGTTTTTGGTAAATGTTGGAGTCGGAGTCGTGTTTTTGGTAAATTCTAGACTCGGAGTCGTATTTTTTTTGTTGAACGAATTTACAGTCCTGATTTATACAGCAGACAATTAGAATCTGTCCTCTCCTGCGTGCAAGATTCAGATGTGACGCTAGGCGTTTTGACCTTAATTCGTATGCCATTCCTGTTGATGCGGCAATAGCACTCTAAGGACACTGCAGAAAATTATGAATGCGTTAAAAATAAACTACCATTTCACTTGACCTGATTGAAATCCGCCAAACACGCACAACTCCATTGGTCCGGACGCTGGTAGCGTGGGACGAGCGTCGCGGACGTCGGAAAAAAATCAAAACGACGCACCGCTCCGAGGAGCCCCGCCGTGCATTTGTGTATTTATGTTTCGTTATGCTTTTCAATTTGCGCTTTGTTTATCCTTTCACACTGTGATCCGTCGCTTTCACTGTTTTTGTTTTATAACACTGCACCGAGTTACTTGCCTATGTAAACACACCGCTGTTCGCATTATAAGTGTGGATAGATGTAGTGGATTTTATTCATCCTTATTATTATTACTTTGAAATAACAAAATCTTCATCACTTACACCTTAGTAAAAATAATAAAACATTTTTAGTACTTATTCCACATCAAATTTATTGGGTCAGGACCGGCTTCGCTCATGGCGAGTATTATCAACTTACACCTTAGGTTAATAGATTTTGCACGGTATAACAGCAGGGCTATATCAGTAATATAATATCTGTAAAAAAGTGAAGTTGTTAACCATACTAATTGAATAAAATATAGCCGATATATATAAATATTGATTGTGTATTTTTGTTCATGAGTAAAATGAAATTATATTTTATGCTATGTCAGTTATAAGAGAGTTGACCAACTTGTTGGGCGTTGTGATCGAGATTTTTATTCTTCTTTCGCAGTCTTTACAACAATCATTTTTTTGATACATTTAGTACGTTTGAATACATTTTCTTTTTTTTGCTTTTCTTTAAACACATATTTATGGTGAGACGACCAGGGTTCCTTCTCCATCTGACTGGCGTCAGCCAGCATCCTTCCACGGCGTTCGGAGACGGAACTTAGGGATAGGATGGGAGGAAAGGTATCTCTGTATAGATTTCAATCGATTTCTCTTGGCCAAACTCTATCCCAGAGTTGGCGAGTTTATTTTCACAATATTGATTGTCGGTTACAAAACACAGCTATACAATTGCAATTACAACTACAATTATAACAGGATCAACAGGCCTAAACGAATAATTTATTCTCCTGCCTGCCGAGGCAGGAGCGGAGACGACCGTAGAGTTTGAAAGAAGGATAACGACTGGGCAACTTGGCGGTTATTTTTTTTGACAGCCACATTTATATTCCGTGATTCTAGTATAGACAGCTCGACCAATCAACGCAACGCATTCTGGCCGGAGCTGAATTCAACCAATCACTGCGAAGCCGTCGCAATGAGTCGGTTACATGAATTTAATACAATTTGAATGCATTTATTCGCGTTATATTAATTGTTTAGGTCCTATTGTCATTGATTGAGGTGATAATAAGATGGTTCGAGAGAGTCCTGATGACCTACAATATCAGGCGGTATCAATGGTTAAAAGATCAGACCCGTGCAGCTCTGTATCGGGCCAAGTAAGTGAGGAGTTAATTCGTTTCTTTTCTAGTATCCGTAGATGTGAATAACAGCTACATACTCACAAAGGGAGGTGGTGGGACAACCAACTTGTTCACGTAAATATATATTATTTAATAGTCAATTCATGATATGACACTTTTTTACGGCAATCCGGAAAAATTGGCGGCTTTGAATACAAATTTATATACCGATTAAAAAACACTATACAAAATGCCCATTCAGAGAGATATGAATCCTTGATCGCGAAACCTACTTATCACTTGGCCGCAGCGAGCTGCGATTATTAATACAGTATAACGTTATTTATATTTTAATACCCTATGAAAATGGGATGCCTTTGTTTCATATCGTTAATTGTAGAATTGGGTATTTATGATATATTTGACGGATAAGGTTTTTACTTCAATTCCAATTAAATTTTATAAAACCTTCCAACTAGGGTTTCCAATCCCGAGCCAAAATTTTGATCCCGCGATTTCGGGATTGCAATAAGTCGATCCCGGGATTTGAAATATTTGTTTAATGGTAGATAATTTTCATATTTATTAAATATGAGCCATTTTAATTTATCTTTAAAAATATTTAAAATAATTGATTGAAAAACATTGTCAAAATGAGGACACAGTAATGAAAATTGATAACGTTTTCATTGATGACAAATTCATTTCCATCGAGGATGCTATGATCAATGTTAGAAATGTATGTAAATATTTGGCACTCATTAAAACATTATGCATCACCATTAATGAGCTCCAGTTTTGTTACTTGATATTTTTCGTAAAATTGCAATTTTATTAAAGATAATTCGTTTATGCTTGATATTTATTTATTTAAATCAATCCCGAAATTTTCGGGATTATGTTTTCTAATCCCGTCATTCATCAGGTATTGAAAATCACCGGAATCCCGGGATTGGCAACCCTACTCCCAACCAATAACCCTTCATAACATATTAAATGATTCTCGAAACAGCAGTTTTTTCTAAGCATGGTCTTAATAATATTATATACGAATCCCGTAATTCTAGCGACTATGGAATTTGCTTCACTCTACAAGCAAGCGGTTGGCTTATTACCCGATCCAATGGATTTTCCTCTTTATTCCGTTTCGTACCGCACCGATGTATGAGCGGTTTCGCAGTCAAAGGGTTAGCCGACAGATGCACGTTAGACGTCAAATGTTTCATGCTGCGATCAGCTGATCCCGCTCATTAGCAAAACGTCTGGCTAAATTGGGGGCGTACATTTTCATATCCCCCCTTGACTCATTTCGCTACTGCATGCGTAATTATTTTGCACACATGCAACATTTAAAATATGAGTCATTAATTATTTACATTCTCTAAGACTTTCATCTAATTGCCTTTAAAGTTTTTTTTAAATTGATTGTATTGCCATTATAATTCAATATAAGTTTAATTTAATTAAAATATCAGATAAACTATATTTTTGACATATTAAATTCATTGTCACTTTGTAATTTTGTATTGACGTTACTTTTTGGAAATACACGTTTGATATAAAATTGATAATGATTATTATTCCACTGGTTGTGACATAACAAATTTATCAGTTTTGTACGTGGGTACTATTTTTTTTTAAACTATGTCCGATCCCAACTTGAGCATATTGACTCCTCACGGAGTTTATCTCAACATATGTTTTTCTAAGAGAACTGCTTGCTACTCAGTTGCTTTACCTCTCTCCTTCGAGAGAATGGATGGAATGGATACGGGGACTAGGACAAGACTAGTGATTAGATAATCGCTGTCACTATGCGTCGCTCTTTGGGATCGGAAAGGTGGGAAGGGATTTAAATTAATAGATTCTTCCTCTGAGGTCTTTAGAGTTACTCAGTTTTTACTCTTTGTCTACAGCTGCTTGCCCTCATTTGAAAAAAGAATGGGTTATAATCTTAAAGTATCATTTGAATTTCCATTGAAAGATCACCTTACGGAATAATAAGACCTTACGGCACAGCTGTATGATTTGAATTAATAACATGTATGATTCGCAGTATAGAGATTTTTCTGCTTGTGGCTTGATTAGAATAGAACCAAGGACAAAAATATCAAATCCGATAGAGACTGTCGACAATCTGTTTCTTGTGAACGCTGCAGCTCTATCTATGGCTACTACATGGTAAGATAAAAAAAACTCTGACAGAAGGTTCGTTGTTGAGCGAGAGCATGTCTATCTAAAGCACAATAAAAGTGCTTTTCACAAAATATGTACAGTCGCATCAAAAGAAATTCCCGCACCTTCACAATTTCATTCATTTGCGAATATTTCCTCGAAATCTTTACCGATTTCCATTTTTTTTTCTTCCGATTGTAAAGAAAACTAATAGCCATATTTTGAACAAGCGAGATTTGAAAGCTTCAACAGTGCTGGGCTAGGCCTATCGCGTGAAAAATGACGATATTTTGGAATCGCGATTTAAGTCCAAATTTGAAACAGTTTTCGGGAGAAAACTTACCAATTAGAAAATTTTCGCGTAGAGTAGACTGTGTAGAAAGTATTGTGTGGAATTTTTAAAAAAATATTTCGTGAAACTGGTGCTCTGGAGGCGTTGTTTAAAATGGCAGGGAGCGGTTTTACAGCTGACCGGGATGACCCTCATATAAGGAGTATGGTTTTTACAAAACGCTTCAAAACTGCTACAGTTTTCCATAATGAGCTTTAGTCGACCGGTAATTTAGCATATTCGAGACGAAATATTCGAAAATGAATGAAATTGTGAAGGTGCGGGAATTTCTTTTGTTGAGACTGTATGTACAGCCAACGCTCCTATAGCGCACGTTTTTTTATCGCGTCCTATAATCCCTCCTTGGGCGTCGTTTTATACAAGCAAAACTTTCAAATGACATATTTCGTAACTATTTAATATACATAGATATGTGCACTGGTTGGCTTAGATTTGTCAGTTGCCGTTTCTAAAACAAAGGGTATCGCAGTTCCTCGGCGCCATAGGAGGAGGGTTGACTGTTTCCTATAACTACCATATTTGCTGTTTTATTCTACATACATATATAAAAAGGAAATAAAATTATATTTAATGTCGTTGCAATGACAACACCGTTGAAACGGAGGGCTTTCTCTTCTGTGTACTATTCGGCAGGTGCTTTTGTATGCATTTTATGTACACATATTTAGAATATAGTTATATACTATAAAAAAATCGTTAATATTAATAAGAGTCATTGAGCTGCGGTTAGAGCAAATAGTTTATTTTATAAATGTCAACTTATTGGTGAAAGTGAATCGTAAAAAACACGTATAAACCAATTGCAGTTTTTCTTCAACTGCAATACGACCGAATAAACAAACAGTGTGACACATAATAATTGTTCTCTTTGTGCATTGGAGCATTCATTTTTTTGTTGCTGATCGGAATCGTTCACATTTTAAATCACGATTATTATTTATATGGACTCATGCCGACGTCACTAATGTTGATATCTCGAACATCGATGTTAACTGAATCTGTTTTTGACTTGTTGTATCGATATCTCGAATAATATTGTAGATATTCCAAATATGGTTGTACACTCTAGATTTTTCATTATAAGGCCATCGTCTTTACGTTTTGTAAAACGCCGAGTAAGTCAAAGCGGATTGAAGGTCTATGCCGAGAAGAAAAATAATAAAGCAAGTGTTATAAGATTGATAATATGTTTTTGTGTCAAATGATGTAACCCCATTGTTAGGTCGGCATTGTTCATTAAAATCAATTAATTATGCCGGCGCGCAGTGTGCAATTATTATCTAATGCATCACATTATTTCGAGGAAAAAACAATCAAACACTTCAACCTCCACATGGAACAATACTAGTGGCAATGTGTTGCAGTGTAGGCACTAATTTATTTACTATCGATAATACTGAAATCACTTATAAGGTGTTGACTGTACGAGCATTATCAGCGGTCCAGTTGATGATGCCGGTGCGAAACCGGTACTGATGAGTTATACAGACAGTTAAAAAAATGTGTTATACAGTCAACCTTCCGACGCCACCCTCTACTGCTATAAAGCTGTTTTTTTATAGCGTGTGTTGCAGTTTTCAGGCAAATTATGTGTTTCATAAATATGTGTATTCGAAGAATATTTACCTTTACTTTTGATAAAGTAATTCATAAAAAATCACCATCTCGGTGCTGTATAAGGGTTGGCTGTATTTGTTTAAAGTTTTACCTCATTTTGTTGAAATACATCAAGTTCACATTTTTTAAGAAATAAATCATACTGTTGTGTCCAAATTTTTCATGTCGTTTTCTGCTGAATCTCAATTATAGCCAACGCTTTAACTTTTAGAATATTATTTGTATTTTCTTATAGAAAAGTCAACATTTGACGGTAATTAATACATCATTGAAGGTCGACTGAAACTATTCTCTCGCGTCAAAATAACAAACGTTCTTGAATTTCATATTGCTAACGTTAATCATTTTAACGGAACAGATGCGGGGCATATGTCAGTATAGTCTTATTATCCAATACCCAGAATTTATTTACGAAATGCTTTTCTATCAAAAATAATTACATTTTTTTTTCATCGTTTGCTGCTCGGCTTGTCTAAATGGACGATGTCGTTGTGTGTGTATTTTTTTTTTGTATTGTGTATTATTATGTGGTTACCTGAATTGGTTTTGATGACGTAAAAATTTTTCGAAAGAGAAAACGAGTGCAAATTACGATTCGTTTCATATTTTAACATTTTTGCACGCCGAACTTTGCGTTCCTGCGTTATTCCACATTGCAAAAAGTATGATTTTAACCGGTTGTGTTAACTTTACTGCTAAAAAACAGGTAATAGCAATAACTTAAATTTAGTCATGAATTTACATGAAATGTGTATATAGTACAGGTAGACCTCGACTTAGGACAATTGCATCTTCTAACTTGAACATATAATGAATAATTAAGGTTTTCGACTAAGGGTGCTTGATGGAATTTCATTATCAAGTTTGAATTTTTTTGAATTTTGTAATTTTCCATTTTTGTTGTCTCTAACGACCTGGGTTTCGCCTTTTGGCATCTTCAGGCATTTCAAGTGCACGGATGTACTTGAACTGACTCGTAGTAAACGGTTTGTATCGTTTATATACAAAAATAAAGTAGATCACTAAGTTAAATTGCTATTAAAATGTAAATTAACGAAAATTTTATGTAAACAAGTTTCAATGAATTAAGTGGGTTTTTTTTATAATTATAAGGATTTTTGAAAATACAAATGACCAGATAATTTTTTTTAATGTATATAATGTAAGTGAATGTATATGATTTATTTTAATATTTTGTATGAAAGTCGACTTGCTGCCAATTCGACTTACGATCAAACTTCAGGATCGTTTCACGGTCGTTAGTCGAGGACTACCTGTAATTGAAGTACTGCAACGTGTTTTGGTTTTTAATTTGTTCCTTAAACTATTGATTAAATTTCATAATTATATGATTAAAAAAACTTAAGGACACTCCATTGATCACGAAATATATTTTTTTTATCGGGCTTCGAGTATTAAATTATCGGACGGTGTTAGCAGTGTCCATCACGAGGGCCGCTGTTCAATGTCCGTTCGTACAAAAGTATCCTATTTGTTATAGCGGGTGCACGAGCACGAATGCCCCGCCCGCCTCCTCCCCTCGCCTCTGCAAACACAATATTATAATCGCTGTCACTTTATGTTTGTGTGTTTTTCGGCCGTTTTCAGCGGCTATTGCGCTCCTCTGTACTTGTACCTCCCCGGTATGCTCGCCCGTCGGTTTTACGTTGCGATTTCGTTCGGTTAGTTACCGCCGCGCCACAACGACAGGACGTCGCATTACGAACGCCCACGCGCGCCGGCGTCGCACTTTTCCGCTTTTCATTTGCGACGTTTCGATGTTTGAAAGTTTCCCGGACTTTCCCGCTCTCCCGCCGCCCGAATCACGCGCAAATGAAACGATTGCGCACACTACTAACTAAACGGACTTTAATCAGTTAGTATTATATGAATCGACTAAACAAATAGTTCAATCAATTAACAATACTCGAAAGTGCAGTGTGTTTACATCATTGATTAGTACGCCGATTCCACATTTAGAGATGATAGTTCTACCGTGTTTAGTTTAACATCTTTCGCGTTGTTTTTGTATACAAATTGTAGTCTCCCGATTTACGTGGAACTCGTCCAAAAATCTGTCTACTCACACGGAAATCTTAAAATATAATAAATATGCGTTTTAAAATTTAAACGGAATCGCGTGATGCTGTTTTTCTTTTGCCATTGTCCGTACTGTTATCACAACATCTGTGTCTTTTGCCGTTTTACATAAACAAATTTATTTTAGAATCAGCGTTTAAAAATACACAATATAGGCAGATTGTTTTGTAATAAATCTTAGTGCAAATAATATATGTATTGCCATATATAAAAGAATCGATTTCTGTCTGGTGAAAAGTGACCACGAGTATTGTTTTAGTTATCTTAAATTTAAAGATGTTTTTGTGTTTGTGTTTATTGTGACATCAGTATGGGGTCTACTTTTACAAAGGTACATATTATTCAAATAATGTTCATTTGGAAAATATTTCACTATTATGTATTTTAGTTTAGTAATTTTCTTTCGTAAATAAAATGTACATTTATTTCTGTTCTTGCAATAACGCTCGGATATTATTCATCGGATACTGATTACCTCTCTTTTGTTACTAAATACATCGCGCGAATTCAGTAATACGTAAACTGATTAATTTTAATGTAGTTTTTTCACAACGATATGGTTTTTTGGAGCAAAACTTTTTATTGATTGTAATATACGAACTTTGCAATTCTAGGCTAACGAATTCATAATATTATCTGTTGTATTGATTGGTGCTCAATAAAATAGCTGAAAAATTTCTAACTGTAGAAGTTAGTTTTTCAGTAAATGACGGTGGTGCGACTCTGGTTGTAAACCAATTTCATTAAATACTGATTGACCATGGTATCAGTGGCTCCGCCTTGCGATGCAATAAGTGGATAGCCGATTGCAGTCTATGTTTACAGTTCATCCGATCTCTAACCTATCTCCCTTTTAAAAGCGCTCCTTACTCGTATTTTTGTTATTATCTCTCGTACAGACGAATTCGGCGCGTCATCTACGAATTTGGATTGTTTGGCACGCCAAATTTTTATTTCTCAATTTTGCTCACAATGCGAACGTACCGCCTGAGCCATTTCACTTGTGTCGCTTGCATCACCGTCCCAATGCTAAATCATAATTAGCTACTGTAGATTATGTTATTTGTGCAAAAATTTCCCGCAATATATGACCTTACTGATTGCGATTGTACTGCATCTTCATTTGGCAATGTTATTTGGTAATTTTGTAACGAGTGAAAAATGTGATTTATTAAAAATAAATTACGATGTTAACATTGCCCGTCCAAGATGTCTCAGTTTTTCTACGAAATATCAAGTCAAGACTTTCGACGTAATATTGGCAATCAAAAGATGTAATTTTTCAATTTGTTTTTATTAAATCCTACATTAAATGATTTCATTATGAGACAAATTTTAATTTTACTCTGGTATTTAAACTTTAAATTCTGAAACAGCTGCTTAGGTACGTCAATCAACCATTGTGATAAGTGGGGTCAGGAACGAAACCTGTCATTGCACCGATTTTGATGTTCCTAAACTATTTATTTACTAAATCTATTATTGCCGATCTTCAATTTAACTCGAAATTTATTGCAAATTTTAAGGTTTATGTCAGGGCTGTGAAGTCGATTAAAATAAAACGACTCCGACTCTATTTATATGTATTCAATTAATATCAACCAACCAATCTGACCAAAAGCCTAATTTTACATATTATATGCATAAATAAAAAGTTAAAATTTTTAAAATTTGGCTGAGCCAATCATCTGCGGCAACTATTTCGAAACGGGCCATTCGCAGGAAGCTTTTGGAGACGGGGTTCAAAAGCCGAAGAGCTTTCCGCAAGCCACTTCTGACGGCGGCCATGAAGAAAAAAGGCATGGATTGGGTATTAGTCCACAGATCGTGGACTGTGGTATATTGGAGACATGTCATCTTCTCAGATAAGTCAAAATTCGAGTCTTCGCTATCGAATAGGGCCGTCGTGGGGCGCCCAAACATTGGTGAACAAAATAGTCCTAAAAGCACTCGGCGGACTGTCAAGATGTCCAATGGCGTAGGTAATTTCGTGATCGTCAATGAAATTATAAACGGCATAAAATATAAATCGGTAATTTCTGACTCCGAGTACGGCTCCGGCCAAAACGCCGCCACGACTTCGACTTCAAAGCCCTGGTTTATGTAGCATATCAATTATGCTAGAAGTTAACAGTCAGATTAACTTATAACTCAAAAGACCAAAATGCTTAAATACCTATTTTCTAAAATATATTTTTATATTTTATACACCTGGCAATTTTGAGCGGTAAAGTAATAAATTAAGTTGAGTTCCCCAGACCCCCTTTTTATAGCATTTGTTTTTCGCAAAAACTTGCTTTTATGTCCTACACTGTTGTGGCACGGACAAAGTTTTTCTGCTAATCATTGTGCTAGTTATTTGAGTTAAAACGATTTTCGTGTTTGCCGGTTGCTTCGATTGTTGTCTCACACTCTACTGTATAAAGTGCGTGTTTTTGTAGGGCGATTTATTTAAATCGAAACAAGTCAACTTTGATGACTTTTCCGAATAGTCATGACTGAGATAGCCGTGCCAGCACAAAGGAATAGGCATGACAAATCAATCACTTATTATTAAACACCTGAATCTCTTTATAAATAAATATGCGGCGGTAAAAAGTATGTCACTGTAATTTTATTTTTTGATGTTATATTTCGCGTTGATAACAAATAATTTAGAGCAGTGATGCACAACATTTTTGGGAGAAGGGCCAGATAATCAATTCTAAGATAGTTCGAGGGCCGCATGGGTAAAAGTGATTAAATTATCGATATTTTTAGTGCCAATAAAATTGAAAATTTTATTATTTTATATTGTTTTTCCAACGTCCAAAGAAAAAAGTTAATTGATATTTTTCATATTGGGCCGCAAGAAATGTCTGCGGGCCGCAGGTTGTGCATTACTGATTCAGAACAATTTTTTCCGGACTATTTATACACATATTCTTATAATTCAGGACCGCTTTCGCTCATAGGAAGCATTATCAACTGAAGATGAACAGTACGTGGAAGAAAAAGTCAAAAAAAGCTTTACCAAAATGTTTTGTATTTTTCTAAATCCATTCTTCAATCCTATTCATATATGTAAAGACGAGCTGACTAACACTGTTAACAACCATTTATCGCTAAAACATCTTTCGGTGAGATGATCCAAATCGGTATGGTTCGATTTCCGTATGAAGGATCGCCGAATGAAAAGTGACTATGCTATGCGATTATGAGCCATTCGTTATACATTCTATGTATCTGCTCCAACGAAAGCGCAGAAGGACAACACTCCGATCTTCATTTTAGATATCTTCATTTTAGATTTTCCCCCTTTTCATCGGTAGTTTGTTGTTTTTGATGGCTCTTATTCCACTGTATGCAACTCTTTTACTTGGGTGATTTGCCAATTTGCCAATTTGCCGTAACGGATGCTATATAGCTTTTTTTATTTTTTATCAATTTATATTATCATACATGGATCCGTATAGCGTTTTTTGTAATATAATTTCAAATAGTTCCGTAAACTATGTTATGATTGAGCTGTATATGGATCGGTCCTTCATTCGCCTGCCCGCAGAAGGAATATGCGGTCACAATAAAAAGCGACTGCTGTTCTGTCAATGTCACTCCGATTCGCTGAAAAGCCATTAAGTTAAATAGTCGCAAAAAGAGTCGGCCGTCTCGCCCGAAACCACGCCAATTTGTGATCTATCGAGAGCAACGAGTGGAACGGGCAGTTGCGCTCATGGGATAGCACCGAAAAACAATATGAAACATAGACAATTTAATCATGATCAATAATAAAGATTTTTATCAAAAATGTGAGGGTACTTATGAATCATTCATTGTCAGTTCTAAAAACATATTTTAAGGTTATTTTTACTTTGAGTAATCTTTAGATATTTTTGTTATAGATCAGTGATGCACAACCTATGGCCCTCAATCCAACACTTTTTGATGGAAGAACAATGTTAACACTAAAAATATCGATAATTTATAGCCAGTTTTACCAATACTCTAACTATCTGAAAATTGATCATCTGGCCCTTCTCCCAAAAAGGTTGTGCATCACTGCTATATATGTACCATTATAGCTTGACCGCTAGTGAGGGCGCCTACATCGCGTGAATGATGTGTAATACTCGACCAAAATTGTTTATTTACTTACACATTTCTTTATGCAAGATGTACAGGAAAACAACTCTTCATGTTCATATATTTTTATTACAATAATGGAACTCTAAATGGTTTTTTAAAATATCTACTCTACGGGGACAATTTTAGGTCCGAATTCGGCGGCGGTCAAGTGATGATTGTACATCTATAGTGGTGTTTACGCAGCATTTCTTAGCCTCGTCCGCTCTTAATGTGGATCACATAGACTCTTGGTGGAGCTTACCTAGACTCAAGTATTTCTACGAGAACTGCTTGTTACTCAGCTCCCAATTTTTCGGCGAGAGTAGTGATATGACAGGACTAGTGACTAGGTTACGCTACAGTTTCTACATATTTCGTTGTATGTTCATGGCTTCTGCATAGTACACTGAACATGTACCCCTTGTACACTGTATTTAAATATTTTTACTACATCCACTGACAATAAAACCTGCCAATGTTTCGATCAACCGATAATTGTAGAAATTGGGAAATTAGTAGGTACTAAAAAAATGTGTTTTTTATACATGCCTTTCACAGTTGAGAATGATAAGTAGTATTGTAGCTTGAAATTCTGATTATCAAAAATTTATGATTTTTATAGTTCGATTTTATATAATAATTTTAAAAACGCAGGGTTAACATACACTATTATACTGTCCATGTCAAAGAATACATATTTACTCTTCTCCAATAAAAGCTCCTATCTACTCGTTTAAGTAAAAATTAAAGTTTGTCAAGTATCTTTAAAAAAAGTCTTTCAAAATCTGTTTAATATCGACATTATTTTTCTCAATATGCTGTTAATTTATCGATCAATTCAGGAGAATTTTACTGTGTAAATTAAAATTAGCATGATTGTGATTCCATTATCAGCGATAAATGTTGTGTTATTGAATAAGCGTCGGTACTGGTTATACAGCTCCAAAATAAATCGCCATTCGGAATGATTCACAATACTTTTACAGCACAGTTTTTCCAGTGATTTCATGCATTCGGGTAACTGAATGCAATCGTCTCGAGAATGCACATTTAAATGCACTTTGACACTGAAATATAAGCTGCGTTCTTCGAAGACAATCATTTCCTGCTGCAGTCTGGGCGCTTGTCTTTGATTTATATCACTGTGGAGGATAAAAATAGGCGCGAGGGATTGGAGAGGATGTAACCGATGTCATCTTGAATGCTCTTAAATGACTTTAAAAGGTGACGAAGCAATGATATATCTTCGCATACATTGCATTTACATTCGATTGCAATATGATGGTGAATATTCCAGTGTTATTTAACTAATGATCAAGGAAGTGTCCAGATAATATTAAACTATCGTTTTAAAATATTGCAATACATTTGTAATTCAGACTTTTTATTACATACGTGTATTTTTTAAAACCATTGTTTATTATTATATTGATGTGCGAATACTCGTTTATCAAATGTTGCCACTGATGCGATTAGTTATTCCTTCTTCATGTGTATGCTTATCCTCTTTCTTCTTTTGTTAACTCAGTAGAGATGATATCTAAATCACGTTCTTACTTATCTCATTGACTGTTACTTTATAGCAGCTAATATGTAAGTTTGATGATATTTAGCTGGCCCCAGGTTGGTTTAGAATACGATAAATTGCTCTTTAAAACCTATCCTTAGACATCGATTGAAAAAGAAAAACAATTCTCACGAATTCGTAGGTATCGAAACCGTCTTTTGATGGCAACAAAAGTATGCATGCTTGCTTATTCATCATCATACCGTATTATTCACCTGGGATTCCTGGAAGTAACATTCAGAAAAAATATGAACGTCATTTGTTTGTGAGTTGTGTTTGTGCAACGTTGCGGTTTATATCTTAAATATACTATAGATCGGTGGGTCCCACGTGCGGCCACTAGAAGATTTGGCTGCGGCCACCAACAGCTTCATGATATTGATATGTTGAAAAATGTGGTGTGAAATTAATACCAATAGTTAACTGTCAAACATGTTTAGGAACATTTGAGAAAGCTCCAACACAGCAGATTCAAAACAAAAATTTGGTTCGGCCGCCAGACATTTTTGAAGGACTACTTATATGTACGATGCGGCTACAGGACAATTTTACGTGAGAACCACTGCTATAGATACAATTGTAAAATCTTGAGTATGCTTATATAATTTACATTGAAATTTCTGGGCCATATAAGATTGTTTTTTAATGCTTTCGGATAATGTTGGTTATTTATAAAGGCCAATTGAATTATGCATTCCATCCATTGTGAATTAACGTTTATCATCATTCTACACTACCGCAAAAAAAAAAAACAGTTTCATATCCCGGAATGCGGAAGACGTTTTCCGAGTCTCCTTATTGCATATTAGCAACCCTGCGCCGCATTGCTATGCAAATTTAGCGAAAAACTCCTCGCATTCGATTCCGCTACTGTTCGTTATGTTGGGACATTCCGGCTCGACACATTAGGCGTCTGCGCCGAAACATGCACATCGCGAATGACTCGGTGACTTTTGATATTATCCATATATAAAATGCCCGTGTCTCCTCCTTTCCTAGTGCGTCGCCAGCAAGGTTAACCACCCTTTGCGTACTACTCCGCCGATGTCCCGATTTCGAGAAAAGGAGTTACGCAAATAGAATAAGTCTTACAAGGCGCTTCTGAAACTTTCCATACGTTTGTTTGCATTTAAAACATTAAGCAATTTACTTATTTGTTTGATACGGGATTAGGTATGTCATCATACTAAAGATAAAATCGGTCAGTTTTAATTAATATGTCTAGCCAGAAAAATTAAGAAACAAACAATTAATGTACAAGTAGAAGTCCATGCATTTAACATTCGATATTCGAATATTTATTATCTGTGAACTATGCAAATTGTACATTAATCGCCCAATTAAATATTATATGATTGATATTTCATCAAAAAACAATGGTCCGGAAGTGCGAGAAGCATTCTGACAGGACACGCATGTCTAGACTTATAATTAGGATTGACACATAAATTTATGTGTCATATTTATTGACTGATCATGCATAAGGTATAATAATTAGTCACAAGCATTTATATACAAAAGATCACTATACGCTACTAAACAATTCGTTCATTTTCATTTTGGAATATGAGATTCTTCCACTTTTTCAACTGATGTGTGCAATACCTTTATGAATATTCAAAATGTTGATATAGCTCGTTAAAATTGCAACAGTTGTCATTTTTTATCATCGTTCAGATCTCGCGTCGTCCACCATTCACCGTGCTTTGTTAATGATGCTCGTTTGATTACTATGGTCCAGTGTAAACAATTTTTTGTTGAGAGTGTGATTGCACAATTTGTCTAATCACCCGTCATTGTAATGTTCACTTATTGAGCTCGGCTAAGATTACTCAAATCATCATTGAGCGTGTAGAGGTACCGATTATTAGCGGTAATAGATTACGGCAATTAACGAGATAGGAATGGTGATCGTGTACACTAAAGGTCTGCACGGGCCGAAATTTTAAAATGTCACCCGGCCCGAACCCGAAGACTTCCAACCCGGCCCGGTCCGGGCCCAAGGCTCATTTCCAAAAGTCTTACCCGAACCCGACCCGAGCCCGACATTTTGCAACCTTGCCCGAAAAAATCCGATTTTTTTTTTTAATGAAAATTAAAAATTGACTCACCAATTATCGTGTGTGTGCAGTTGTGCGAAATACATTTCTTCCTAAATAGAATTAGTTTTTGTTTGTTTTACAGAAATGACGATTCAAGCGAGTAGTTTCTGATTTTGAACTAGAAAAGCTGAAAATGCATTTACATTTTATACACTCGACGTATCCAACTTTTTTGTTTGTAGCCACCTCTATGATTTCACTAAATGATTTCCACACATCACTTTTCCCAGGGGTTGTTACTGAAGAAATATATTCTCCACTCTTCAGTTTTGTCTTAATATTTTCGAAGCTCATTTCTTGCCGGTAAATTAAAAAAAAAAAACAACCTAACAAATCGAATTGCGACCGATCGAAATAACCATATAAGAAATACTGAAGTCAGGATCATATTATAAAATTCATTATGCGTATTGTACAAACTCCTATGAAGCTGACATAATTAAAGAACACTAAAATAATGTCGTCATTAAATTAAGAACTATGCGTCTTGTTCTTTCGAATGGGTCGAAAAGATGACTAATACGAGTACGTGAAGTTTATTATAGTATTAAATTTAGATTTACGATAATTTTGAGCTCATTCGGCCCGATTCAATAGCCCGATTTTTGTTACATTTTGTTGAATGGTTGCGTCAGAGCCCGGCCCGGGCCTGAATCCAAACCTTCGTTACCCGGCCCGTGCAGACCTCTAGTGTACACACAATGAATTATAATTTATGTTCCATAATGACCGGAGTTCGAAGCTTATACTTGCGGCGTGCGTACTTTTTTCTCACTATTCGCAATTGACACACAAAATACACATCTCGATTCTGTCTGTATCTTAATTGTTAATTGTCAAACATCATTCTCATATAAATATAAACTTCTTCTTGGTTGCAAAATGTTAACTGTACTTTGATTGTACCACACCAATAAACGATTGGAAAATGGGAACGAAATTCGTTAATTTTGCAGCTCATTTGTGAGTCGAAGAGGTTTATATTTCTCCTCGCTCTAAATTCTAGAATCTAGATAAATACATCTTCTTCGTAAATATATGACATATCCGTTCCTCTGTGAAGCGTAGGATGAACACGTTCTTCAACTGCAGCAACGGCTCGCCTCTTGCACAACGAGATTCCTACAAAATGACTTGGACTCGCGAGTCGGCGAATAACATATTAGAATCTGGTGTTTGCCACAAGAAATTAAAAGCGCACTCTCACACAGCATCTCGTATCTAATAGAGGTCTGCAAAGGTTGAATTTTTTAAATTTCACCCGGCCCGAGCCCGAAAACCTCATTTCCAAAAATTTTACCCGAACCCAGACCGACATTGTTCAACCTTGCCCGAAAAAAACCCTATTTTTTTTTGACAATTTTAATAAAAATTAAAAATATCTTCTAAATTACTTTATAACTTAATGACTTAACAACATAAATTGGTTACCAGCAAAGTCTCCCTAATTACCAGTTTCCACTATTTTAAATTGCTGTGTAAAAAAAGCTCATTTCTTGCTGGTAAATTTAAGGAAAATCAACTTAACAAATCGAATTGCGACCGACCAAAACAACTATTTAAGAAATACTGAATTCGGGATCATATTATGATATTTATTATGGGTATAGTACAAACTCCTCAACAGCAGACATCTTTAAAAATAATATAGTGGCGACAGCAGTCATTATTTTAAGAACAATGCGCATTGTTCTATCGAATGGATGTGTTCATACGAGAAGATAAGGTTTTTAAATAACGAACAAGGCGTCGAAAAGATGACTGTAATACGACTACGTGACGCTTACTATAGTATTAAATTGAGATTTTCGATAATGGTGAGCTCATTCGGAAATAGCCCGACTTTTGCTATACTTTTTGTGTGCCTAGGCCCGAATCAAAACCCGAGCCCGTGCAGACCTCTAGTATCTAAGTTACATCGTGCGGCATATAAGATGTATGTTCGATTAAAAAACGTCTACAATTTTCTGGTCAATTTTCAGTAAGCTTGCCCAGCCCACACATTGAGAAGCCCCGCTTTCTCTTTTCAGCGGCGGGTACTCGGTTGCCCAAGAACTCTTTCGCTCGAAATGAGAAACGATTCGTTCTGGAAGGAAAGAAAGGCGTTCCCATTGACGTGCGTGGGGCAGGGCGGGCGCGAACACGCGTGCCTCGTCGTGCCTCCGTTTATTCTTTGTCACTCGCTAGCGTCGCGCCGGTCCAGCCGCCCTTTGTTCCGTAGTCACGTCCACTTCCGGAATCCGTGTGATAATAGTAATCTTCGTCCTTGTATACCGTGATCCAACCTGCACCTATAGAGCGTCCAGTGTTTATAGCAGAGAAAGCTACTGATTAGTGCACACACCGTCTTTACATTTAATGTTCTCGATTCGTTCAATCTACAAGCATCAAAGGCGATTGCCGTAGTCTTTAATTGCTTTGCGATATCTTTAATGTTCATCTAACTGACACGCGAATCAAAAAGCTTTTGATGGCGTATTTGTATTCAATTAACTATTTTCCAACATACTAGTTTAGTAAATATTTTTTAATGCAAATTAAACAGTGATTATATGTATCATGTCTTGTCATATATTTGAGATGATATTTCATTCATGATGGTAATCTGAAAAGAAAATCCATGGACGTCGAAATGGACCCGGAAAAGGCATTGAAAAACATCGTTTTTTCTGGAAACCTCATATGGAGTATGCAAGTTGCTAATGGAGATTTAAAGAAAAATGGTTGTAAGGTGAGGAAATGTCTTTATTTCCCATAATTATTTTAGACCTCCTGAGTAAGCAGAAGATGATATAACCATCAACTCAATCTTCGTGACCCATTATGTATAATGACAATTTATTTTTTATAATCCCTTAATAGTAGTGCTGTTATTAATTTGTGGCTTCTAAAGAAAGTATCTATTATAACATTTTATTTCCGGAATATAGCGGCACTTGGTCACGTTCATTTTACAGTAAGCTTTTCGGCTTTGGCAGAACGTGGTTTATCGTTTCGTTTTTATCGATAAGCAGTTACGTGATTATTGTATTCTATAAAATAACCGTGCTGTGGGACTGTTGTAATACGAAATTGTGTTTCGGATGCACAGTTACGGTCCCATGTCACTGAGCAACCATTTAATACATTGCTTTGATGACAGTTACACATTCCATACGCATTTCGACACTCCATCAGATGATGCAAGCGTTATATGAAATAACCACGCGGAATAACTTGGGACTTTAACTATAACTATTATTTATTTTTAATGTGTTTTGTGCACTCACCTAAAAGAAAAAAAGCGTTATGAATTTATTGTTGAATATTTTTTACTTCAAACAATCTAATACAGTGATGCACAACGTTTTTTGGGAGAAGGGCTAGATAGTTTGAGGGCCACACGTAAAAAAATTAAATTATCAACATTTCATATTGTTCTTCCATTGTCTGTAAAAAGTCTGAAGAAAAAAGGTGATTGATGTTTGTCATATTGGGCCGCATGAAATATCATTCCAGGCCGCAGGCTGTACATTACATCACTGACCTAATAAATACCAATTAACTGAAGCGTTTTTTTTTGTCTTTTGACACAGATAAAGACATAAATATTTTTGAATTATTTTGTTACTTTTTGGTTGTCTCTTTGGTGTGGCTGAAATGATTTTTCTGATGGTTATGTGCTGCAATTCGTGAACCGAGTTTGGATTTTGGTTGAAATAAAAACAAACTTTCAGTTTCTTAAAGATATATTATTATTTTGAAACCAATTCAACGCTAAAATTTAACTCGTAGAACTCCTATGTCGATTCTACCTCGAATTCGTGTAGGTAAGGTGCAAATCCTTTATCGAGTCCTGCTCGACATGTACAACTTTGTTATTAAATATTTTTTATTAATAATGATTTATCCTTATTTCAAAACCGTATATGTATATTGGATTGTGTGCCTTAGTTAAAGTTTGTAGCATGTCGTATCTTTTTCTTGACGTGTTAAGAAGCGCTGAAACCACACTCGAAATTATAAAAGAAATGTTCAGGAATCAAAATACTAATCCTTTTTTTTTGATGTGACGTGACGTCCAAATAGCTGTTGCACTTTCCCCGCTTATTCTCGTAACTGCAATTTCTTGAATCAGTGTTTTACGTCGTCGATTTAGCATATTATTTTTAAGACAATGCTCCTGTAGGAACACTAGCAATCGATCCGTTGGCCGGCTCTGGGACTCGACAGATGGCCGTAATATCTCTACTCTTCATAATAAATGTTCCCATTCACGCTAATTAAATTAAAAAGAAACTGTGAGCTGCAGCGGTATGAATTTTTAGGTTTATTGCTCCGGATGAGTCCCTTCGTATAGTTGGAAAGTCAAATCTTACTGATATTTGAGATAAACGACGCATATAAGAAACACAGAAATAAATACAAACATGTGCATCCGTCTATTTTTACGCTTTTCGATGGAGAATGCAAACGACTCGTAGCCAAGTTTTTAGTTTATGCTCTCAATGTGACTCATAGCAGCTGGTATATTATTGTAATAAAAATAATTGCATTATAAATCCAGCTACACAAAATAAAGACTCTCAATTCACCAAATGTTTGTCATTAATGTTTTGTATGTAGTGAACTATCTATGCATCATATTAAACTTCGAAAGACTGTCCTTGAAAAATAACATGCATACCACTGGATTCTTTTTTAGTATGGCCTTATTCGCATAGACTCCAATCAAAAAATGATTTGACGTATCTTTATACATCGTTCTATAAAACAAACTATATGAAAAAATCGATAATTTTCCTATAATTATTCATATTTTAAGTAGCACATGAATGGGACAACCTGATCGTGTTCTTGTTTATTCTAGACTGGCGATGCAAACCGTGAATGCGACTTCTTATCTATACCTTTTAATGTAAAAAGCATCCATTTGATTTGGAATGTTCGTTGAAAGAAGCGCATTTGAGATAAAATAACGTTATCTTATTGCGTATGCGCAGTGAAGTTTTTATCCTGGCAATTGGTAGCAACAATATAAATGGTTTTCTGCCAATAATAATCCGACTTATTTTTTTTCCATTCAATTGCGACTAAACTAATCTATCATATCATATTTTTTTTTACTAAAAAAATTTACTGATTTAATATTACCAAAAGTTTACACATTGTATCACTAATATTAAGATAGATATTTAAGTTAAAGTAGGAGTGCAGGTCGACTGTCTCACTCTCAGCAACAAAAAGTTAAAAATTAACATTTTATTAAAGAAAATAAAACGATGTTGTTTTGACGTATTTGTCCGCATACGAATTACTTTGTTATTTGTTTTCTCTGCTTCTACTATCTTACTAAAATCACAGCATAGTTCGTTAAGCTGTTCCTAATTAACTAGCTTAATAGCTCTTTATATCATTTCCCAGCACGAATGTAAACTGAGTATTGTTTTGCTGAAGGAATTGTGTTGGGGAAAATATCAGAAAACTCTCAATTTTCAGTCAATAATGAACCAAATTTTTATCTCTTATTAAGATAAGAATTTATAAGATTTCTATGACGTATTCCATAAATCTATAATAGTTGTTATATATGAACAACATATTTTTAATTAGATACTATTGTTTCTATTTCAGCATTTTTGGCTGCGATAAATTAATTTCATAGTTAAAAGTAGATATTTTTATTGTGTAAAAACCCCCGGCCATTTTCTTTTAATAAATCAGTTTTTTCAACTGCTAATAAGATCGTAAATTTCACATTTATTCTTGTCGCACACGTACCTAATGAAATAGTTTTCATCGGTGACTTTATATTGAGACGACCTCGATCTCAGCTCTCTCATAAAATGAGAGACAGCCTCCGACCTGACACTCGGGAAGAGGAAATTAGGATTCGGAGGAGGAGAAAGTAGGATGCTCCGATTTAAAAACGATCTCAAAGGGTAAAACAAGTGCGATTAGCACTCGCACAATTTAATTCAGTTAATTAGACAATTACACAAGTTATACACGGAATTTACAATTTAACACAATTACAGATAACATAACGATGACACAGAATTTAGTTTAAAAATTACAAAAAACGATTCGATTACCTTCTCGCCTTGACAAAGGCGATATCAGGATTTTTAATTTGCAAAGACTTATAGAGACGATTAGGAGCTTGAGGGCCACTTCCAGGGCCTACAGTTGGGAGAAATCCCTCAACCAAGACTGTATGGCTTATCTGACAAGTGCACCCTCACAGCTCCCTAGCCTCTAACTGTGACTATGTCTGTGACTGATTGTCACTGCGACTGACTATTGACTGACTTATCTGCGCATTACCGCCCGTTCTTAGCGGGTAGTAGGGTCTCCATGGTCGACATCCGAACGGCGCAGCATCTCGTCTCGAGATGTGCTAGCCGTACCATTTGTTTCCGGTCTAGCGGAGGCTGCGTGAAATACCACGTATCTCACGCAGTCAGGGCGTAAAAGAGTTAGCTATATTTAGAGCGAGACGGCTGTGCGTATACATACAAGGAGACGCCTCGCCGAAATGTCGTTTTTACAAACTTAAAAAATACTCTATATTGAAATCTATAGCGATTCAATATAGAGTATGATTAGACTGAATTTACTTCCTGATATCGACTTAAACTCATATACTGAGGTGATAAATAGATCGTTCGAGAGAGTGTTGATGTCCTAAAATACGATACGGTATCAATATTTATTACGTCAAGTGGTTGGCATAAAATGAAATATTGCGGTTGGTCATTTGTATTTCATTTTTTGTTAAGACTAGAAAGCTGCCGAGCTCATTCTTAAAAAAAAAGCGCGCGAAAAATATTATTATGACGCCTCTACGCCGCCCCGCTCTACGTTGGGTAAATCATATCGATTTGCCCCGGTGCCCTCGTCTTCCGCGCGTGACAGCCTCTCTACGTTGTCGTAGGCTCTCGCCACGGCGCAGTCGTAGAACCGCCGCCCGCTGAAAAACAATAAACCTACGCATTGTAAAATTTCGCTACAAATCGCACTGCCCAGTGCCAAATGTCAGTCTCGAGCATCAAAACACCTGCACATAAACGAGCAGCCATGTACATGCTAATAAGGAGAGTTTTCGTACACCACTGAAGAAATATCAATCGATAAAGGAATTATGGTCCTTAATAATTCTATTCACTTATAATGCTTGTACTGTTACATATTATCTGTGTTTGCTTCATTATTTTGGTATCTTTGACCGGTTTATAAATCGCATTGTGATGTGTGTGACATGTACGTGTATGAGTAAAACATTAATTTGTTTGTTGACGTGTGAGTTCGTCGTGTTTTGTGACCCGTGGATTGTGATATAGCTCTGAATATAGTGACATTTTGCTGCAGAATTACAAGGGACTGTATTAGTTTTCGATTAGGAACCCCAGTAGGCCGGTGCCATCGGCAACTTTATTGCTCTGTGCTATATAGCTTCTCATCGACCGCTCCGTTTTTGCCTGTCAATATATTTTATTCATTATCCTTTGTGGTAACGTTATCTTGTTATAATTTAGCTTCGGTTCATTGATTATATTTATATGTTGTCGCCCATTTTCTTCGATTGTTCTTTGACTTAAATAATATACTGAGGACATGCATCCGGAACGTACGAGAGTTAATCCACGGCAGAAGCGATGGTATAAATAACTGTTTACTATTTAATTATCAATGTAAGTGTAATGTTTTGTTTATGAAAAATGTACTTAACTGCAAAATGAAAATGGATAACATCCTAAACAATATTGCATTTCAAACATGAATCGATAGTATATATGAGTAGGAAAACTCAGTTTAAGCATAGTCTCTCGAATGCCTGTTTATGAAATCGGTATATTCATATCATTTTGAAAACCCTTTTCGAACGAAATCAAATGCTTGTTCCTTTGTTTTAAAAAAAATATTTACTAATTTTAAAACTGCTACATAAACAATGTCATTATTCGTGAAACGCAAAAAGTTTTGAATTTGATTGACCAACTGGCATTCGTTAAAGATATAAAATAATTTATAGTAAAGGGTATTTCAATAGGGACGCTCAAAATATGTTACTTTGTCCTGCTGAGTAGATTATTCATTGTTTAGTGGCCAAATTTGAGTCAACCAGTTTGGTAAATAATCGGCCAACACCTACCTGTACGTCATCCAAATGCAATATCTGGTGAAAACATTGCTGCTGTGTGTGAAAGTGTACAGGAAAACCCAAGGCAGCTTATTTCTCGTTGTTCACAAGAACTTGGCTTTTCTGCGACTTCAACTTGGCGAATTTTGAATCGGGCCTTATGTCTGCACCCGTATAAAATCCAACTAACCAAGGAACTTCAGGTAAACGACCACAGACAACGCCTGATTGGGTTCTGGAGCAGTTGGAAGTTTACCCAAATTTGTCAAAAAAGTCAACTTTAGCGACATGGCCCATTTTATAATGAATGGATATTGGCAGACATTTGATGCTATATTCCATATTTAATGCCGTAAAATATACTTACAAATGAAATTAAAATTTAGTCGAAATCTCACAAACAACTTGTTTTATTTACATTTCAAAACTAAGCGTCCTTATAAAAAGACCCTTTATTAGTGTCGAATGATCGGTTTGCTTTCGTGAGCTTCTTGAAATTGATAAAAAAGAAATCCACCCATAATTTTATACATTGATATGCTAATAATAAGAATCAAGTCTATTGTTAGCATTGCTTTTTTTTTAACTTGGAGCATATGGACTCCTTACGGAGTTTATCTCAACATATATTTTTGCTTGTTAGTCAGTTGCTCAACCTATCTTTTTCGATGAGAGTATGGATGGAAAGGATACGAGGACTAGGACAGGACTAGTGATTAACTAATCGCTGTCACTATACGGTCGCTTTTTGACATCGGAATGGTGGGAAGGGATTAAACAATACAAACACCTGAAAAAGTCTGCTCGTAACGGGAATCGAACCCGGGCAGTCCGACACGGTAGCCTACGACGTTGACCACTGCACCACGGACCGGGCACGTTACAAGCCTAAAAATGTTTCTGGTATAGTCGAAACACGTGCCAATATAAAATAGCATAACCAGTAGCGTTAATTTTACATTATTCATTTATCAGGAACTGACCGATGAAACACATTTTCTACCAAATCGTAGATATTCGGATGAGGATTCGGATTCGGAAGTCGCCAAAACATAGATACAAAAAAAAAAAAACAGGCATTGATGTTATTTTGCGCATATTTTCTAGATTTCACATCAAATGCACCTGTTCGCTTCAAATTACTTCCACGCGTAGCACATCTCATCTCCGTTGCGCAATAAATAACAATCATTTTTTTATAGCGTAGGCGGCTGAGATTCTACTCCACATGAACGTAATTTAACCGTCGGACTATTTTTGTTGATCGCTACTTACGTTCGTGTCGTTTGGAATAATTTACAATTATTGGTGCTATAAATTACATTTTTGATATTCCATGTGATTGCTAAATTGCTTCATTTTTTGCATCAATTGGAACCATTCCTCCATTGTTGAAAGATTGCCGTTGTTTTACCGGTATCACGTTGACATACATATATTAAAATATTTAGCATACACCGTAAATTTTTCTTTAAGGATATAAGTATATTACGATTAAATACATGTGAGGTACAAGGGACAATGTTATAGAAGTTTCTATTGAAATAAAATATCGTCTCGCTCGTGGAAAAGTTTTTTTACATCCTGGAGTAGCATTATTATTTTTTTGCTCGCTTGATCTGCTGCCATACGAGATGTGTAGTGCGAAAACTTGACTTCTCATACATGCAGTATTTGCAATGGAACTTTTTCGTATTCAATTTGTGTTTGGCTATTTTAAACATGTTTGCGTACTTATCTCATATTTGGAAAAAATGTTACTCAATGTTTTCGAAATACACGATTCAATCGGAAATTTGTTGTGGAAGCTGACAACCCCTCAGCGAAGGATTTATATTGCAGTGGAAATTGCCAACCACATTATGGCATACCATATTAATTTATAATAAATTTAATTTAATATTTTAATATGTTCTGATGTTATTTTCATATACCAGAGAGTAAGACAGACGCGTGACTGTTGATCAAGATAATTATATTCAGTGAAAACAAATATTTGAATACTACAAACTTAATTTTATTTGAATATGCGAAAACAACAATAACACTGAACGAATTTCATCATGTATGTTAAATTCGTTGATTTTTTCATATATCTGTCGAGACGTACTTATTGCTAATACATATGTACGTACATAAGTTGTCTTGAATGAGAATTAGTATAAAATAAAAAGATCTTCACAATTACTAAAGAAAGGTTACTTTAGTAATAAGGTTAACATTGATTCTAGTATTCTTATGTTATACATTACAAAATGAAGGTTGGGATTTTTCCATTTTAAATTTGATATAAAAATTAACTTTTACAAATTTCCCGCCTTATCCGCCGAGAGTGCTTAAATAAACAATAAATAGAATGCGACGCATGAACGATTTTTTGCCAACTGAGTATTTTAATATCCATCAATAAAATAAACAAACACTATTCAAATAATAGCCGAATACATTAAAATATTCGAAAGGAACTTTTGATTGCAGAAATACGTGGTTTTATGGTGGTTACGGTACATTGTGGATAAAGTAACCGTAGAAACGGCCGAAACATACTTTTGCTTTAGACGTTAGACTTCTGAATATTCGCTATAAATCTTTTATACGAGCTGTTTACAGGTATAGAAAACTTGTATGCTAAATACCAGGTGGCAATGCCACACGTCAAAAGGATTCAACGCTATTAATTAGAGAGAGAAGAAGGTAGTGGTGATGTGCGTTATATAATATATACATATAGTCTGTATGTATGTATCACACTGCGGTACAACTATATATTATGCAGTACCGTTTGCGATAGAATATAGTCGAGTATGTGAAGGGGGAGGGGTTCGCAAATACAAGCTTTTTTGGTACCGTCTTTCTCGCAGTGCTGGCTGGCGCAGTGGCTATATACGAGTGAAAGCTTTATTTCTTCTTATTTGTTTTTTTTAGAAAGTGTTTTACTCGAGGAAAGACAGGCATAGCTTTAATGATTTATGAAATGCATGTCGTTTTTAATGTAAATAATTTTAATGTTAATTGTAAATTATAATGAAAATAAATATTTATTTTTAATCAACCGCAGCACCCCCAGCTGTCTTATTCACGAGCCGCCACTGCATACAGATAACATAAATCAAGACACAAATCAACGGCTTCGCTCACCGCGAGCATATTATTCAGCGATTGAATTATTTATTTAAAATTATGCCTTTCCACCAAGAAATGATAGTTAACACATTAAAATATATATAACAAAATTATCATACTGATATTCGATCCAATCATTCTAAAATAGTAATTCTTTTAATTCGCATTATGGTCTTACAGCAATATTGAATACCTACTTAGTATAGTCAATAAAATTGTTTTATTACAGAACAGTGTGCGGTTAGAGTAGTCCTTGATTTACGTTTTTATTTTAGTTCCGGCGGTTTCAGGAATACAAGTTGCGTCTGATATGATATTGCCTTTTATGATTTTATATCGTTCTGATTATTTTTTGTAAGGCTTTTCAACCTTCCATTTCGAGCAGGTCGTGCGAAACGTATCCGTATTGACATTTAAAATCAAAGTATACTGTAACGTCATGTCCACTTGACCAATACACGTGCAGCCTGAAATGTGATACCGAATTCACTGTGCTTTCAAATTCCCCGATTAACTATTCTGACAAGACGGATTTATTAAATCGATAAAAAAGAAATACCAATAATAATTATTTTGTATTACACGCTGAAGCCGTACATTAAAGTAGAATCAGTTATTGTAAAGCTGTCGCTGTGGGGGTTTCACTTTCGTTTATTCGTGTACACTTATTAGAAAATAATCAACTTAATGGCTTTGATTGACTTAATTACTTTAAGTTATGTTGGTTTATTTCAAAGTATCAGCTTATGTTGGACAATTTATGTTTTCCAACGCGTGAGCAGGCCACATTCAGCTTTTCACGTGAGAACTGTGGATTTTCCAAATTTAATCCACACGCTTGTCGCGATTTTCCCTGTGTTTTTTGTATGGTCATTGCAAATGCGAGTTGCACCGCAAACTGTCAACGTTTTCATTCGAATGTGACGGAGTCATTGGGATGCGTGGCAACAGTACATATTCGCATTTAAATATTCCATTTAAAATTGTGGCTTCGATGATATTGTTAATTATCTTTTTCACTGAAAGCCTGGTACCGTTGCAAAGTCGCGGAAATGAATGATAGGAACGCCAATTTTCATTGTTAAAACGTGCGGTGGCATGCCTGGCAAATCAAGTAAATGATTTTTTCTTCAGCAAACTTAACAACTCACCAAAGTTTTATCGCAATCTGATGAATATAGATTAAAAATAAATCTTTAAAAAGTGTTGTATAGTATGTATCGAGATAAGTTTTATGTGAACACATGAACTTTTCTTGTACAGGTCGTTTCTCCGTATGATAATTACACTATACATATTATTTATGGCCTACTAAAAATCTGTCTTTCTATTTGTAATACATATTTTAATAATCCACAGTAGCATCTTGTTACGCTCACGCATTCATTAAAAATCGAAGTTTATATAGCATATCATTTTTTAAATCGATCGCCCTTCTGGTTAATTCGTTTACTGTATTTAAATAATCACGGTCACTTCATGCGGGCAGCGTTATTACCGATTTCCATAATAAATTGAGATAAACGGTAGTATTTTATGTGTCGAATAATAACTGTAGGTCTGTCCTTTTTTGTGTTTTGTTAGAGCACAATTTTTGGTAGCTTGGGTTTGTTGATTGCAAGATAGCCTAGCTGTCTTATGCGGGGGTTGGAGATTGTTGGGCATGGCAATTGCGCTCATTTTCAACGTACGGATGGATATGCAATTAAATCTTACGCTTCTAGCTAGCCATTTAACAATTTGAATTATAATACGGTGAGAAAAATAACAATGTATTTTAATTTGTTTAATAAGTTTGTTGATAGCTATTTCGGCTGACAAATTTGTCACATTTAATAACTTATTATTTATTACCAGATAAAATTAAGATGGTGTAACAGAGAAGAAGATGTAGTGTGTACCCTGTCTAAACGGTATATATACAAGATCTAATGCACGGTTAAAACATCGTTCTGACGAGGACCTAAGCCGAAATAACTATCAACAAATATATAAAATAATTTATGTAGACATTGTTGTTGTTCTCATCGTATTATAATGGAGTTCTGCCAATTCAATCAATAATTTGAATTACTTTCACATCATACCATCAATATTCTCCTCATAAACTAGGATGTATAAAAATGTAATTATTTTTTATTTGAATGAATAAAGAAGTTTAATGAAGACTTGTAACTGAACCCCTTTAGAGCTTTACTTGGGTAACCCTGATAATGACGTCTAATTTCCTCACTCAATTCTTTGGTTTCTCGGTTTGGTATGAAAGAAAATGTCGCCGGATACAATTCCATGGTTATTACTACTTGTAGAATCGTTTTGTGCACTGTCTTCACTACCATTTTATTCAAGTATAGAGCCTGAGTACCTATTTTAAATTGAATTTGAAAAAGTATCTATTTTTCCATAGATATTTTAACATAGATTTTGTTAGACCATATTAACGTAACTTGCTCGCGTTTAATTTTCATATCTGTATATGCATACACTGTGAGTGGTTTACAAATTTTTGAAGGTAAATACCATGCGTTTGTATGTGAAAGAATCGCTTTATTTCGACGTAAACAGTGTAAACACCCGTTCGTCCATATGTCCGTTTATTATTCTCCGATCACGAACCTGTAGTCTTGTGTTCACAGGCCTTTCAAAACTGCGCCACATTTTTATGTTATTTTTAAACTCGAAAGAAACTCCCTTCGAAAATATCTAACGCAATTTTATTACAGTTACATAATAATGATTTGATGCTATTTAGGAACTTACTTATACAGAATTAGCTAGCAGGGAAAGTTTTTAATCGCTTTTATTTTATAAATAAAAAGTGAAGATGAATTTTGCGTGGGAATTTATTCCTCATATATTCAAAAGTTATCAATAAGTTACCGTTTCAATATATTGTTATTTATTTAGTGTCCTTTCTGTCAGTGCTCCGCAACCGGTGTGCCGTGGCGCATTTCTCAGGAACACGAAAAAAAATCAAATAATTCGTCGACAGTAATATAATATGTCATATCAATATTATATACACTATCTACATATTTTTCAATCTATTCTTGCTAATAATGCTCACGATGAGCGAAACCGGTCCTGACCCTAATAAATTTAATGTGGAATATGTACAAAATGTCTTATCAGCCATTCCACAAAATTATTGAAAGTAAATTCAATACAATTTTCTTTTTATTGTATAAAAGAGATCATATATTATTTTAATCCCAACACTGAATATTCTTTTTCCTCTTCGGTATACAATTCACAGAGCTGTTTCAAAGACAAAAATAAAGTAAATAGATGGATTAGTTTCCTTTATTGCTAGTATTAATGAAAAATACGAAGTAGTGTATTTTTTTTACGCATTTTCATAAATATTGACTTGAGGTGTGCCGCGAATATTTGTAAAACACGTTGGTGTGCCGTGGACGAAAAAAGGTTGCGGAGCACTGCTTTACGTCGCTGTATCGCATAGGCGTATCTTTCGTCGTAACTAAAGTAAAGCTTTGAATTTGTATGTGCATATCAAATGCGGGCGTAAAACAACACACTGTGACACATTTTTAAAAGCTTTCGCGTCGTAGTGGAGTTTTATTTTGATTTGAGTCTATGAAAGTTGAAGAGCCGCCCGCGCTCGGTCAGCTGATCCCACCGTCGTGCCATAGTCAAACGCTTCTCTCACTCGGACCGGTGCGGCCGATGATTCGCACTAGTTTTTCACCCACACGTGAGCGAGGCTGCCAAGTATAAGCTCAACACAGAGACTACGGAGAATACATCGAGTGGATAGTTCATATAACGAATCTCGCCTTATTGGATGGCAATTTGAAGGATCTGTGTCTGTCTGGCATTGAACGATGGATTTCCTTTCGAGACTCCTGAGAAAAAGTCCCGCCAAGGATATGTTCGCTAGTATTGTGGGTCAAGAAACCACCGATCACGGGGTACGGAATACGTATTTTTTCATACTGTACATCTTCTTGACGAGTGGTGTAGTGCTCTTTTTCGGTCGGCAAATTTGTAATATTTATTTGTGTCAGTGTGTTGTGTGTTTATAAGTGTATGGTAAATTTTATATTTGCGGTTTAGGATATATAACTCAACCGCATTCGACAAAACAAAGCTAGCGTATTAAATACTGTACACGATTTCAATGTATCCATTTAGTCAACGGGTTCTATGGACTGATAACAGTGTTCGTGAATTTCAATTAATAATTATGTATTGATGCACAGTGCGTGAATTTTAAGATTTATTAATAATCTTTGTTAAAAGTGTTCACTATCGTTACCTTTTTCTGCTTTAATTCTCGGCGTTCGATTGTTGTGTTTTCTTTTATTTGTATCAATAAACCGGTCTGCGTAGGTTTTTTTCGGTGCAATTTCAATGTTTTATTTTTCCTGATCTCTGACCAGCTCCGTCTGATCTGAGGTTGACAGACGTTCTAAATATTTGGCGAACGGTCATCGCAGCTTTTGCCAATTGCCAAATGGTATGTCGCATTTCGCTAAAAACGTTATGCTCTTGGTATCCTGTTACGTACATAGAAAAATAAGCTTATAATGAATTGACAATCAATTGTTTTTAATTTAAAATAACGAAATCTAATAATCAATTTTTTTATTGCGGATGATTTAAATACGGATGGCAATTTGATAACTGTTTTTCTAATTACATATCGATATCTATTAAAGTAAATATTTAGTACGATTATTCTCTGTACATTCGTATATCTCAAACATATTACATATTGTTTATTGATTGAATTGACATTAACTTGGTAGAACTCCATTATAATACGGTGACAAAAATAACACTGCATTTTAAGTCTACAGAAATTTCCGTAGAATTAATATATGTACATTGCTTTTTTTTTCACCGTTACATATTGTTTGGTTTCATTTTTAATTAAATGGTTTTCAACTAAGAATTAGCAGTAAAACACCGCCATAATAAATACGACCTATCCGTATTTTCTTCAAGTATCTTTTAACGATTTTGAAGAATCGCAACGAAGAAAACAACTTGTATTTTGCATTCATACAAACTCATGATTGCATACCAAATTTTATGGATTCGGGAGGAGACAGTATGCTCGAATCTTTATTCTTGGTTTGAAGATATCTTAATGTTTTATCAATCCTTTGCATCGATTTTTTTCGAATGCATTCGATTCTTGAATCATAATAAGAAAATAAATTCATTCATTGCCTTGCGAAAGAAAGTGGTCCTCTTTATGTAAATCTGTTTTCTCAAAATTTCTGTTTACTAATAGCCCGATAATAATGAACGTATGTATGTACGCTATCGATAAGTTATCGGCAGTCGAGTTGTTAACTTCGCTCTTGTATGCAGATTTTATTACCGTTTCACAGTATGGGGGAATATTTTATCCGCTTATGGGTATCATCTTCCGTCTTCATAACGATTGACCAACGTAATGGATTCTCGTTCTGTTACCGCGCTTCGCCAGTTCTGCGGAATTATTTTATACCTGTGGATGGAATCGATTTACATTCTCTCGATTCTTAATTGCCAACTAGTTTTCGAATGATTCTCATAATCGGAGAGAACACCGCTTAACGTGTTCTTGATTTGTGTATATTTTTAGTTATTCAATGAAACGAATCGGCTGTCTCACACTTTTTTTTACGCCCATTATTCTCACAGACAATTGTGAATGCATTCGTATAATTGACGGTGAGTTTTCACCATCACTTTTGAATAATTGTAATAGATTTATTCGGATTTTTATTCATATTTTAATTTATTGATGACAGAAACTATGAACGTGTCATTTTATAATAATAGCCGATATGAAAACGAGACTATTTTGTGTTCTTTTTACGTGATTCTATGTAATATAAAATTAAAAATAACTTTGATCATTCCAAGTATTGTGTTACTAATTGTGACACGTGTTTCGCCTCTCTCAGAGGCATCTTCGTACTATTATTGCAAAGTTTGCTTAAGTAATAAAGCAAGTTGATTCTAATATTTGAAAATGATAGAATTACAAAACGGAGTTGGGAATTTTTCCTTTTTACGGTAAGCTAAGTGGGGGGTTTTAGGATCAAAGCAAAGCAAACAAATACTTATTCTACTAATCAAGTTAGCAATTACCAAATATTAACAAATGAGATGCAATCAACTAGGAATGGGTTAAACCTATCATTGGAAATAATGTAAGCAGTGATTATATGTACAACAATATCTACGTTTCTGTTCAATTAAAGATACAAAAAAAATATATATGGATGCACTCGTTATCATGTAGAGAACTGTAATTATTAATGTGGGGGGAAAATTTGTTTATTATTTATAATAAAATTGACTGGACTATTATTTTTTATTTCTAACCAACTGATAGCTGGCCTGCGCCTTCTGGCTCGCCCAAATAATGTCATCTACTGCCAATGCAATTAATCTTAAACTCAATCAACTTAACAATGGCGATTATCCTTTTATGACAATGTCGTCGGTTCGCGAAATACCCGCCCAGCAGTTTATGTATGCGAATCTATATCGATACACGGATCTCAATTCCGTATCGAAGTGCTCCGACCATTGATCTAATTGGAATCCAAACCCGGACAGAGGTACTGAACTACTATTTGTCCTGGTGTAATTAATCACTCTGATTGAATTCACCGCTACTTTTTAGACGGCAGTAATTTTTTAAAGCATAGAACTTTCATTCATTTTGCATCGCACATTTTCGCTTTGTTTTTGTTTTGGATTTATGAACGGGTGTGACTGTGAATTTTACGAGCGTGACTTTGCTTCGCTTAATTCTCGGGCGTTTCACTTCAAGAGCTTTCTGGCAAAAGTTCAAACTTATGACGGCCATGCTCCTTCAATTTGTATTATATTAGACACCGACCTTGGACCTTGGAGTGCGCATATTAATCTGGAAGATTTCCGTGGACATCGCGCGTGCCATGAAAGAGAACGACTCCAGTTCTTTGCCGTTGATCTTTTCACGTCTATTATTATTTCAATATTCTTTAGTATTCATTGTTACTAGAATTACATCGATGTCTTCTATTGATCTGGCGGTAATAATGTAATGGAAATTCATTTTTTTATTTACATTTTAAATTCATATATTTGTTATTCGTCTGGTTGTGTTACCGCTTGCTTAGACTCTTTGGAAAGCATATTTAGACTATTGTATCACATATTATTATTATTAATAACATAGAATCTAATTCTTAACTTATCAATGACAAAAAAAATGGTGAAAATTGTCTTTTTTCTGTGCGCTGGGAGGGGTTCAGACACAAAACCAAAATAAATACTAATAAAAATATAATATCACGTATAATAAAATATATATCAAATAGCGGGAAAAGCTATCTCATATTTAAAATTGTATCCAACAATCGAACTTTTTGGTACCTACTAGACATAGTTTTGTCGTGGAAACTTAAACTGAACATCAAATTTGAATCGTTTGAATTATGTACTTTTCCATGAGTTTTGTCGCTTATTAGTTAATGTTCATTCTTGCACTAGAAATGCATGAAGATGTCGAAATACGAAACACGAGTCGTTAGCGACAAAATTCATATTGAAATTCCATCGAAATTCAAAATTATAAAACTGTAAAGATTTGATATTTTTGGAATCGAACGCAAATCGCGTAAAAAATGTTTTTACTCGGGAAATAACTATTTCCCAATTAGCGTGATGATTTTAATTTACGTGTATTTTATTCAATGCCATACTTTCATCATTGTTAGTGTATCCATAATTTAGTTGATTCAACAAAATCTGTACGAAATCATCTAATTGTTCGTATGGTTAGTGCGTTAATTGATGGTCTCCCACGTTATTTAAGTCGAGACGTTTTAGTTTTTCAATTCTGTCAATATTTTCCCACACGCGCCTAGATGCAGCTACGTCTTATCCATCGCCAAGAACTTGCTTCGTGCGAAATAACTGTGCATAAAATGAATCTCATCTCGAAGCTCTGGTTTTTACATTTGATACTGTTTATATCGGTTAATTGAGAAGATTGTTTTGTACTAATTTCACAATGCATTTAATTATTAGCTGAAAATGCTCGATTAGTCAAAACGAGCATTAATTTATTCATTGCATACAGGCTGGAGTAAAAAAAAAATATTTTTATGAAATTTGAATATTGTACTTTTCCATGAGTTTTGTCGCTAACGACCCGGTTGGTAATTAGTATTTTCGATATAACATTGAAAATATCTGATAATTATAATTTACCCACTTCATTGAAACTCATTAACATCAAGACATTCGCTAATCAATAGATTGCGTTAATACCAATCAATCTTAGTGAACTATTTTTATTTTTTATATTAACAATACAAACTGTTAACTACGCGTCAGTTGAAGTTCATTCGTGCACTTGAATTGCACGAAGATGCCAAAAGGCGAAACCAGGGACGTAAGCGACAAAATTCATGGAAAAGTACAGAATTCAAACGATTCAAATTTGGTATTGAAATTTCATCAAGCATAGCACCTTCAGTCGAAATTCTTAATTATCTATTTTTATTAACATTTGTACTGATAACTTTGATACTGCCATTATACACGCGATTAGCGGATACTAAAATATTTAATTATTCATCTGAAACCGAATTCACAGTGTCACTTTGAATGAGCAAGCAAACAAGTTTGCCATGAAAATTTGATGAGAATTATCTCGTCCTGATTATCATCTTTTTATTTATAAAAATATCAATTAAAGTCGAATCTTCCGACGACCACTGCTTCGTATGACCTTCCGAATCCAGATCGAACAATGGCAATCCTACCTGTGTTCATTAAAGTTGATCTATGACGAATGCCAGACATGAATCTTATCTCACAAGTTACTAAAAATAAACAAAAGTGCAAATGTTGTATTTTTGTTTTTATTATTGAATGTTATAAAGAAGTAATTTTGATAATTATGAAGTTTTGATGTATCGCGGTTTAGTTGTATTACGAGTTTTGCGCTACATAATAGATAGTCTCGTTTTTTGAAAAAAAAACTAACACTCACATTTTTATTCCATGATACATCAGACGACAGCAGTGAATTAAAATTGAACGGAAATTTATATAATATCTAATTATACACTAATATTTGTATTGGAAAGACGAGCGATAATTTTTTTTTGGATTAGTTTCTTATCTAACGTTTACTCTTAATAAATTATTGATACTCGTGTTTTACGCTTCTTTTTTATCAAGCTAAAAAGAATAATTATCATGTTAAATTGTTATCAAGTTTAAAAAACGAGCTATATCTGGATTCTGAAATAATATTCTTGGGAGACGTGAGGACGATATATCCTAAAATGAAATATTGATTATTTTGTTTGGAAATGTCAAATGCCATGTTTGGAAATGTTTTATTACTGTATTACGTTTAGTGATTTTAATTCTTCTGTAAAAATATTTCCGACCCAAACATTTTTTGTAATTGAAAATGTAGAAATTATTTGCCAAGTAGAACTTCGACGCTTTTATAATGAAGCTAATCAAATCAATCCTATTCGGCTCTGAGAAAATTAAATTTCACATAATTCATTAATGACAGAGATGAGCACATTATTCCGTGAAGCATTACCATACAACGCAAAACGCGACAATCATCTCTACTGATACTTCACCTTTCAAGAACACAGCTATATTTTAGGCTAATTCTTTTTCGTATACAATTCAACCGAACTCAGTTCAGTTGCTGTCAAACATTCGAAGTGTGGCCAAGTCCTGTCTATTGACATAAGGGTGCTAAACCCACTGGCCTAATACTCTTTACGAAAGCATTTGCGGAGACGTAGCGCCCTAGTTGCACTTCGTGCCAAGTGTGCCCTGGCCGCGTCAGTCATGCTGTCTAATGAAGATGCGTTAATACAATTACTCTCGCATTTGATTTGATTTGATTTAACTGTTAATCCATCATAATGTGGGTGAGTCTTTTATACCGTACCAGAATTGAGTAAATCATTTTAATTTAAAAAAAATGGTGCTTGGATAGGATAGGGGTGTAAGAGTTTTTATAATGTGAAACATGTGTACATATATATACGAAATTTTTATATATATAAACATGCTTGTTTTTCCATTATTTTGAAACTCGTACTAGTGATCCAATCGGAATGTGATCGGATTAAAATTCGTCCATGTTATAAATGTCGATCAAACGTTTGCGAGGCTTCTCATAAGCTTCTTTTAGTCTTTGTGGGTTCTTATCTTGTTTAAATTAGAATTAGAATACCGGTATTATTTTCGAAATTTTTTAGTGTAAGTCGATATTTTATTTTCTCCGGGCAACACAGCAGAGTTTATTCTCCAAAAGTTTCGAATCGAAATTCGAATTTTTTGTTTTTGACATAAATTGTAACTCTTTTGTTTTTATTGTTTTGATATTTTTTTTTCACCACTTCTGTCATGGTTCCTGAATATTTGTACAACAGTTGTATCTTATTATACGTTTTACATATATTTATTTTTCTATGTGTAATTATGAAACATCTAGTTCGTATTTCTCTTCATATGTATTTTAATTGAAAAATTTTACCTATCATTTTGATACATCTTCGAAAATTATTTTTTTAGCGAAAATACAGTTTAGCAATAAACTGAATATTATCTCTTTCCACATCACTCAAAAGTCTCTCTATTTTTATTTATTTATTATAAATTGTTTTTTCTACAAGTGATATATAATTATAAAAAAATGGTTCCCTTTGTCTTTTATTTATGTTTGATTGTTTTCTATTTCAGAACTCTTCTGGAGCTCAAAATCCTGACCCAACACTTACCAAGGATCCGCGGGGTGTAGAGCATCTACCGGTACCACCCCAGCATTTGAAAAACAGTAAAATTTCTGATGGTAAGCCGACTTCAATAAGCAAAATGAAACAATACTTCGTCATTTAATTTCATTTAACTTATCGACACTCCCATAAGTGCATCATGCATATGAGTGGTGAATTTTTTCAATCAAATTTACGACATTCTAATAAACACTATAATTGCTAGTCATTTACGCTTATACTATGAGTTTTTTTTTTGTTGTTGTTTTTTGTGTTTTTTATATCCGAATATGTCTTCATAATGTCGACATTTAATTCTTTAACTGTCTAGATTTTAATATAATTCATTCACATTCTGTATCATATCAAATCATAAGCTTCCATTAAAAAATATTTACTAAATCGATGAGATGATTTTTGGATTATGATGGCTTACTAGCTTTTAGTGGGTCAATTAAACATAATACCAATCAGTTTCAATTTAAGTTTTATGAATCTGAGAATTTTTAAGTAAACGTGACGATAACATTCTCAGACTGTAGAACAGTGGTTCTCATGTGTGGCCACCAGAGGATTTTGCTGCCGCCACCAAAAGTTTCATAGTTAATAATAATATTTAATACAAATGTGTTTTAACAAGCTTATTTTTCAACAATGATACTGAAAATTGAATATTTCGTATGCATTGTATTGTGCATCAAGAATTGTTTGTTCGCAATAAGCATACATGTTTAGTCTTTTTGACAAAAAAATCTCGACACAAAAATATCTCGACACAAAAATTTGGTGCGGCCACCAGACGTTTCCGTTCGACAGCTGATGTTCCAAATCCGACCACAGCCAAATTTTATGTGAGAACCACTGCTGTAGAACATTATGATCTAAAATGCTAAAAGATATTCAGTAATTTTCTGGTTTTTGTTAAGATTTTAATGTTTTAAATATTCATTTTAATCTTTTTCTGTGTCATCCATCACTGTCAAATGTTTGGCTTTGGAAAAATAAGTTTTTCATGAAGATATGAATTGTATTGCCAGTCTTTCTCAATCTTTTTTCAGCAATAATATTATTTAAGTTAACTTAGATATGATCGAGGACTTCGACAGAAGGAGCTTGATGGAATATCAATATCAAATTTGAATCGTTTTGATTTTGTAATTTTCCATAAGTTTTGTCGTTAACCCGAGTTTGACTGTTTTTATATAAATTTATGCAATACAAACTTGTTACTATGTGTCAGTTCAAGATCATTCGTGCACTTGAAGTGCCTGAAGATGTCGAATGGCGAAACCCGGGTCATAACCAACAAAACTCATGGAAAAGTACAAAATTCAAACAATTCAAATTTAATCTTGACATGTTGATATAACCCATGTATTTGTAAATCACTGAATTGAAAAGTGTGAAACATTGTGTAAACTTCAGTAATTTCATGATTATAAACGATTTCTACTTTTCATAAGTCAATTACATACAACATTTATTTTAATATTTATAATTGATGTTGTTGAAAAAAATATGTGAAAAGTCCTTGCTCCTATGTTTTTCATTATGAAGTATACTGATGAAAAATCAACCAAAAATTGTGAAAGTAAAGCCTATAAATATATATATATAAATATATATAGCCCCAGCCTTAAATATACATTTATATTATTTATTATATCTTTTTGTGAGTATATAAATTATAATTGACTAAAATATTTAAATAAAATAATTATCAAGACTATGTTTAATAATAGCACACAGTAGAATTTAAATTTATTATCATCTTTTTCTATTATTAAATTTAGTATTCATTATTTTCGCAATCTTATAATGCAGAATCATCCCCGTCCCCGCAATTAGTCAATGAGCTGGCAAATATATTTTTATTTTTCGTAATCGTATTTAAAGTAATATCATCTTGTCTGTAATTAGATTCAAATTAAATCGTTGACATATTTTTGTAATTATTATTTAAAATGCTGGCCCATTGATTAGCCATATCTGTAACCTAACTATCATCGAGCTTTTTAATTTACAATTCTTATGAAATCACCACCGCAAATCATTCATGTCAACATACTAACATATAATACATACTTCATCTGTCTGTCTTTCGCCCTGTACCAATGCTCGTTGTGTAAAATTAACATTGCAGAATCATCCGATAGTTCTTTAGACTATGGTAGTGCCAATGAAGACTCTCCACCACAGGATGATAGTCTAGTACTTGCCTTCGCCAATGTCGGCTTAAATACGCCTAAGTCCGGTGAGATGCCATTTATATTCATCAGAATGCATTCACAGTAATTTTTAGTGTTTCCCACAACGCTTGAAAACAAATCATTTTGTAACAAACCAATGATAACTAAACCTAATCTTATGAAAAGACATGCAATATACTTAACTTTATAACTACTCTTTGGTATTTTAATTTTCAAATCATAATATCATTATGTATAGGTTTAATGATAAATAAATATTATTTTTCTTTGACAAAATTCAACTCGGTTACATGATGAAATTGGTTCAAGTTTTTAGGTATCTATTGTAATTTTTAATTGACAATGCAAACAACCATTGTGCAGTAAGTTAGCCAATTATTATTGTTTAATGATTTTCGTTTTATTTTATTGCTTATTTAAAAAATATTTGTAACATGTCACAGCGCTAAGCATGTCCGATTGTTGCTCTGGATTTTTATTGTGTCTAACATTTATCAAATCACATCATGGTAATAAGTAGCACTTTTTGTATGCCCAGCAACTGAATGATTTCAACCCTGATAACAAAACGCTAAACATAATGTGATGATAAGCTTAGTAGGAGTACGATATTTATTCACAAGAATAACACAATTACACAAAAAGTTATTAACCCTCTGATGGACAGATTATTTATTTATGTATGTTGTTTATAAACTCAGGTCGCCCTTTCAAAAATAAATATTAGCAATTTTAGATTATTATTCGAATCTTTTTTTAAATTACTTATTTTAAGAATATAGCAGTTTATTTTATTTTTATGAAGACATTTGTCCTTCAATATTATATATTTATTTTCAGTTAGTCCATACATTTTCTATTCCATTTTTATTTATTGACCTTGTATTTTTATGTTATTTCTTGTGATTTTTTAAGTATTAATATTGTTTATTTTATTATTTCTCTTTTCTTTAATCAAATCACCGGAAACGACAAGCAGACAGGATCAACGATAAAAGCCAAGCGTACCTTACACCGAATCAATCTGCTAATCGAGGAACAAGGAATGGGCCTTCTGGTGACGTGAAGTCTTTTAGTGAAGATTTCTCCGACACTGAAAATAATTACGTAGACCCGAATTGTGCCGACAGTTTGCCGATACGGAAACAGAAAATATTCAACCCTCTCACAGAATCTTTTGAATCTCCGAACTCGACTTTTGTTTGTGATGTTACCAACAATGATAATTGTGAAATAGGAGAAGATCCGTTGAACACCGCCACTGACGGTGACCCGCTCCAAGTTTATCATACTCCGAGACGAGAAATCAGTGCTATTGACGCCAAATCCACAGCTTCGTCAGAACTTTTTCAGAATGAATTTGCTTTCAATTCATCATTGAGTGAAAACTATACTAAATTTGAAGATTTAAATGATAAATTTATGCCTGAAGATCTCGTCGACAGCTTTTCTGCTGATAATGTGTCAGAAAACCAAGCGGACGGTATTGCAATTATTTCAACTGATGATGAACAGGAAGTGCTTGAAGTCCTAGATAATTTAGTGAACAATTCAGTTTCTAAATCGCCCGCGAATCGAAAAGTGCTCAACGAACAAGAATGGGAAAGTGAAACGAACAGTGAATCTCTCAATATTTATATACAAGAAGAAAAATTAGCCAACAGCTTTTCACCCGGTTTTACATTTTCAAATTCTGGGCTCGAGGAAAAATTGTCATCTTCAGTTACTGATGTATCTGATAGAGCCGTCGAAATATTAGGAGTACAGAGGCCGCAAAAGGAAAGACGATACTCGGGTGAATCTATATTGGTTATTGACAGTGAATTCGGGCCAAACATAAATCGCTTTGAACAACTCGAGAAAGAGCAAAGCTTTATGAATGCCAAATTCCACAGCGATCACTCGTTTAGCAACAATTCTGATACCAATACACCCATCTCAAATGTGATGAAAACAGACTGCATTGAAGATAGTGCTACTGAGGCTTTTAATACAGCTAAGTCTCAAAATTCAACTCCAATAGAAAAGTTTAACGAAACTATCAATTTTGAGTCCCATGCGTTGAATACTTCTTATGTAACCGACTCAGGAATAATTTCACATAACGCTGAAAATGAAACTGAAGAATTGAAATCTTTCCCTGAACATAACAACATTTCTATGAATAGTGATCTCAGTTCGAAAATTACTTCTAATATTGAAGTGAACAGTTCAATTGTTGAAGATGTCCTTATGAATGATACAGTCTCAAGCTTCACTGAAAATCAAACTGAAGAATTGGAAACTCTCATTGATAAAAATATTTCTTTGAAATGTGATATTGAGTCCAAAATTGCTTCTGATGTTGAAGTGAACGGTTCAATTGTTGAAGATGTCCATATGAATGATACAGTCTCAGTTTCAAGCTACACTGAAAATCAAACTGAAGAATTGGAAAAACTCGTTGATAACAATGTTTCTTTGAAATGTGACCTTGATTCCCAAATTGCTTCTGATATTGAAGAGAATGATTTAATTGTTGAAGATATACATTTGAATGAAACGGTTTCCATTTCAAGTAATGCTGAAAACCATACTGATGAATTGAAAACTTCCTTTGAAAACAATATTTCTGACGAATGTGATCTAAATTCAATAATTGCTTCCGATATTGAAGTGAATAATTTACTTACTGAAGATATCAATTTGAATGACGCTGTCCTGGAAGAGGGAGATATCGATGGGATTGTTGGTGATTTTCAAGAAAGATGTTTTACTAACTCTGATACCAGCAGTGTCATTGAAAACCCTGATATAAAAGAACTGTCTTCCGTTGATGTGAATCCAGGGAATCATAACGAGTCGTTCACTTTGGATTTGAAAGCTACCAATTTGACGGTTGAGATAAATGAAAACAATATATCCGTTGATGGTGAATGTTTAAATCAAGATTGTATAACTACCCAAGAAGAAGTTTATCCGAGTGAATCTGACGCTGAATTTGTTACTCAGACATTAGTCAATGTATCAATCGACGCATCCCAAACATTGAACAAAATCAATAATGGTAGTCAAATTATTGATAATCAGCATTGCGATATGGTAATTGAATCTTCTGTCTCAGATTCTAAAAATGCATTGTCAGTCCTAGAGCCTGCAACTGATAGCATTGTAAAAAGTTCCAATACTTCTATTATTGAATCTGTATCGAAAAGTGGGGAAAATGAGGCACAGGCTTTAAATTCTTTTGACGATAGAAAAGACTTTACAGACGATCCAGTGAAAAGTGATTCCCAAGACATTTTAATGAATGATACACTTACAAAGCCTCAGGATGATGCTGTAACTATGTCAGTAAATGTTACAAACCTAGAAACTTTTGCAAATGCCACTGATATTGAACATATTCAAGAAAACAATAGTGCTGCACTCCAATCTGTTTCAAACGATACAGATATTACATCAAATAAAAATAGTTCAGACGCTTGCATTGATGAGTCTGCAGTTGCAGATTGTAATCTGGAAAATACTTCATCAATTGCCAATAATATACCCATTGAATCAAGCATTGAAGAAAATATTGCAAGTAAAATTGATGAAATCTCACATAGTGACACTGCACTGATTTGTGAAGAAGAGAAATTGGGAGAATATTTACCACAAGATATTTTGAATGTAACCGTTACTAAAGAAGCTGAACTAGAAAATATTTCTACACATGTGATACCTGAAAATTTGAACAGTACAATTACCAAGGACGACAATGTTTTAGTTGGATCTGAACTGGTTGATACAATTGGTAATGAGAGTAGTTTGATTGTCACTGATGCCAAACCAATTGAAACTGATGAAAGCAAAAATTTGTATGTTAACGCTGTGGAGTTAATTGCGGCTAATGAGGCCTTTAATATATGCCACAAACCATTGGAAAAACCTTGTACAGAAGTATGCATTGCCGAAAATAATGCTAAAGACGATAACATTCAACTGTGTCAAGAAACTGTAGTTGAGGCAATTGAACAAAATGCTTGTGATGTAACTGAGAATGTTAGTTCCACTGGTCATATTGATATATCTGAACCTATGGATTGTGATGAATCAGAAATAATTATTCCCAATAATGAAACTCATATGAAAATTGCAGATGAAAAATCTATGATAAACACTACGATTTCTATGTCACATTTGGCTAACAAAACGGCTGAATTTCTTGAAAATAATCCAATCAATTCAGATGCGCTAATTTCTGTAGATTCAAAGTTATCAAGTTTGCATAATTTTGTACAACAGAACGATATTCCGGAACCGATGGATTGTGACGAATATGAGCACACGTATGACGACATTGTTAAAGAAGCTAAACTAGAATTTGATATCTTGTTTGGAAATCAGGAATGCCCGAATGCCACTGTGGTAAAACCTTCACCCGAAGTCAATCCCTTTGCAACTAAATCGAGAGTTGTAAATACACCCGAAAGAGACTCAAATATAGCAAACCAGATTGTTTCACCTGCCATTGAGATTCCTGTACATGAAGAAATTGTACAACCCATGTTATCTAATAATACTTTCAGTCAGCCTCCGGTTGGTAAAAAATCTCAGACTGAAGTGGTTTTAGAAAAATCTAAGAATATTGTTATCAGTGAAGAAAAGAAAGATTTCCAAAATAATTTTTCAGAAATGTCTGATTCATTAGATGCTGATAGTATCAGTTCACAGAAGAATCCATCAATCGCTTCTGATTTGGATCCCTTTCAAACTAAAAGTAAAATCAGAGATTCTCCTGAGCAAGATTTAGATATAACTCTGACTAATTATCAACCTCTTCGAGAAATTAATTCTAATTATTCTTTGGATTCTCAAATTGATGATTTAAATATTAATCCATTTGTAACCAAATCGAAGATGGCCAATTCTTTGGATAGGGATTTGGTCTCCAGCCCTTTGCCTTCGGCTGGCCCTGAAGAACAGATTAACCGACACGGTGATGTAGCCAATTCGAATGATCAAATTAATCAGTCGAGAATATTGCAGACGCCGGAAAAAGAAGTTTGTTTGAAAAATAATACAAATTATCAAAAAATTAATGACACCCCAAAAAATAATGCAAAACTTATGAATGCGACAAGTGTTATTGATAAGATAGATTCTGCAAAGCTGGCCCAAGAACCTCAGATGGAAATTGCCAAAACGACTCTGAATGATAAATCACCTTTCGCTTCACCGCGGCCTCAAGAAAGAAGGGTAAACCAGCTGACCAAGCGGAGGATAAGCGACAAAATGAAGGCACAAAACCTTTCGCCCATGTCGAAATGCGGAGATCTCATGGGCCTCTCTCCGGTGGCAAACTTTGGAAACAGCACTCACATTCAAGAACCTGATCCGTCAGATTTGCTCACCGGCAACCGGCTGTCTGGTGGCTTTAATCTCATGCATGAATTTGGTGGTGATGATGATTTTAAAATACCCAGCGGTGAATGTGAGTCTTTGTTTATTATTATTTATTTGATTTTTTTTGGCTTTTAGTTTTTTTTATTTTCTTTGTCAAATATGCTGGGGGCTAGTTTTATGATGGAAAATGGTGTGAGCAGTGCTTTCTACATGCTTTACTAACAGTATTTCTTTTTTCTTTCTTGTAATCGATTGGATCATTTTTTTGTGCCCTAATATCATTTCTAAAGTAGTCTCCTCATCAAAAATTGATATAATCATCAAATTACTGAATTAATTGCATGGTGAAAGCGAATTTTTTCCAAAATTTTCATGTATTTTTTTCAACGTTAATTTTATTTTCCTCTCAAAATGATAGTTTTCCCAGCTGAAATCTTATTTTCAGTCAAGATTTCTTAAAATTATTTAAGTTTGTATTGTTTTTATAATGCTGATTATTTATTGTGTGAGGCGTACTCACCTTTCCTTGTTATGTAGTACGTATGTAATGTAATCTTTGAGCCATTTCTCATTATCGTCATTATCTCATTTATAACTAATGCATGCCCAGCATTATAAGTATTTTAATCTAAAAAAATGCATGAGAGTGTGCATCTTTTGAATATTTTAGTGTGCATTAGTCTTACAAATACATATTTAAGGTTTACTATAATAGTATTTTATACCTACCTGCTATATATATTATTTTTAACAGCCATACCCAATTCAATCTATATTATCGGTTATCGACGGTGTTTTTTTTACCCCTTATATCTATTTGTCTTATTACAAGGACAATTATGCATCTCATTCGTTGAGAGTACATTGATTTGACAGATGTGAACAGTATTTCTACCAAATGGTTTCCATACAATCCCTTCACATTCTCTCCCTTCTTTGGCTTCCAGATTCCCAAATCCTTTCTATTGTGAAACCCGAGTCGTTCCGATTCGGTGTTTATTCGTTCAATCCTGGCCCCAGAGATCATGGACTGCTGGCTATCAGCTTGTCCCAGATGTATCTCAGTCGAATATGTTCTGTCCTGCAGTTTTCTCCCTTGCGATTGCTGCATCAGTTAGGTACCCTATTGCTTCATTATTTGTATTCTACCTTCTTAATTTAATATGAAGATTTTTCTATACAGGATTTATATGATGTATGATTATTATTTATTATCCTATATTCAGTTATAATGAGATAAACAGTTGGACTAATTATTCCAGTGCCAATTTAAGAATAATTTTCCTATCGAGATTTTCGCATATGAAACCAACAAAAATGACCTTTCAGGGAACAAACAGGCTTGGGAAAATAAAACATTAAATTTTATATATAAAATGTATTTCCACAAGGCTATTTATTATACAACCCTTTTCAGTGGTATTTGAAAACTTTACATACATCGTTACTAAATTGAGTAGATTTTATTTAAAAAAATCTGAATAAATTCAATCAATTTTTTATTGAAATAAAAGAAAAAACGATTGATTTTTTATTGAGAGTTTTGAGATGAAACTATCTAAGTTCTGTGCCAATAATAATATATGCACATATATTGTCGATTCTCGTTTTATCAGATATGTAATAAAGAAACACAGCAGACAATTGACTTCGAATGACATAGATAAAAAAGTAAAAAAAATCGCCAATATATTTTATACTTAACTAAAGATTCTTAAAGAAGAAGCCATAATTTGTCCCATAAAAAAATATGACGTTCTTATACCGTATTATATAATTCGAAATTTTACTTCGTAGCCTGTGACGTATTTGCATGCTACGATATATTATACTCATGACTTGTGATATTGTCACCTCTTTCTTAATATCTATTATATATTTAAATGTTTATTATTCTGAAAGATATAAAACATGTTTTGTTTAGTTGGACTATTCGTTAACTTAATTTCGGTTCCGGGCGAGGAAAAGTTTGAGAACCCTCTGCCCGCTCAAGCTTTGCGTCCGCAGTGGAATCAATGACTTACCTGCATTTTACAGTTTTCTTGGCTGCTTTAAACAAAGCTTCAAAACTTTTCCGTTGGAATAGCGTGATCGACGTCAATTTCTAAATACATACGTAATTTATTTACATCCAAGTGATTTTCGACGAAGTTTTATTTTCTTTTTCTTAAACTCAATACTATGTTGTATAGAATTGATAGACAATGACTGAATGTACGTATTGCCTCGATCGAGAATTGCTTTTTGTATTTGCTTATATTATCGTTACCTAGAAGTTATAAATTTAAATCGTGTACATTCTTTGAATCATTTCATTCTGGACCAATAAGGTGAGATAATTTGTAAAAAAAAATATATGCCGAAGTACCCCTCTAGCGGTGGTCGAACTCTGTACTGACCCGATACGAACTTTACATTTATCAAAGTATTCACTGACGTATACGTACATATATCGAAAAACATTATTTGATTAGTTTATGCCCTTTAGAAGAATAAGCAATAGGTTATTTGCTTTGTCCCGGACAAGTTTCATCTTATCTAAAATTAATTTTGACCAATTTTAATTTTACTTAATAGGAAATAGATTCCATCTATGTTTCATGCTAATATTTCACAAAGATGATTATAATTATTATACTATTCCATTATAAAGCAAGGCGTATTATACTGTTCAAAGACAAAGCGAAATAAATTTATCTTAGCTGCACGCAAACACTTTCAGTACCCATACTAGACAAGAAACAATAAATTTTGACGCACAGATTATAAGGCACATTCATTATTTGATTGTCAGATTTGGATTAACCATTCTTATTTTAGTATAATATATCGTAGTATTATTAGTATAATAGTATAATATAGAAAGAAAACGATTGATTTTTCGTTGTTGTCGAATACAGTGTTCTGAATACGGTGTTGTCGAATACAGTGAATCTGTGTTCCGCGGACCGGCACCGGCCCGCAAGACTATTGGTGGTCACCTACCAAATTTTTTCAAGTTACATATGTCGCAATAACAATTTATTTTTATTTTTTACCTTTCATAGTCAAAATTCTTTGTAAAATTGACTGAACATTTCAATTTTAACTTTTTGTGTTTATTATCCCAAGAAATGCATAATTTTCGACTCGCAACAGTTCCCGTTCTGTCGCCTTTAACGTAATTCAAAACGGTCGCATGTTGAATTTCATAAAAATAATAAAAGCTATATATACGTTCAATTTTGAAATTTATGTGGGTCTATGGAGTATAATATATCGGACAGAAATAAGAGAAAAAAACATCTTTTTACCGATTTCTTCTCTGTCGTCAGACTGTATAGTAAATGTGTATTCTTGGCTGATGTAGGTACGCGAAGTATTCATCCAATTTTCACTGGTCCGCGGATGTAATAAGGTTGAAAAACACTGGTTTAATACACGTTTTCAAACAGAAATCGAGAAATAACATTAATCGTATTAATCATTTTGAAAATATTTGCTTTTTTCTTGCTCGTTTTGTCACATTTACGATTTTATAAAATACTGTCCGGTACCCGGCAAGCGTTGCAATGCCTCGAAGAAAGAAAGTGTTTGTGTTTATTGTAGTGCTTTCGGATGCACAATATTTTAGACAAATAATTTCGATTTAATTTCACTAACATTGATCGATATCTATGACATTTGCCGTTTGATGTTTGTCTTTTGCCAATTGTCTATGGAACGAGACACGCGCCACCTACTGAAAGTTAAATTTACTATGCCTATAACCTTTACGTAAGTGCAACAATAAATTGACAAATTTTTATCGCAATCGGATAAACGGTATGGCAACGCATAAAATACGAACGAACAAAAAAATATTGATTTTTATAAATTAGATTATGTACTCGCGTTGGGATGGGCAATATGATTATCATACGGTAAGAAAAATAACAATGTATTTTAATTCTACATAAATTATTTTATATATTTGTTGATAGCTATTTCGGCTTACGCCCTCGTCTAGTTTTGACGAGGGCGTAAAATTTATGTAGAGTTAAAATACGTTGTTATTTTTCTTACCGTATTATAATGTAGTTCTACCAAGTAAATGCCTACTCAATCAATCATGATTATAATTACCGAATTTTAAATGAAAAAATAAATATGACTATTTATTTAACTATTTTTTTATCATCGCAAGACACACAGGGCTTGAAAGAGTTATCACTTCGCAGAAAGAGATGAGAATATTTCAAACCATTACCATACGCGGCTTTACGCGGTATAATGTTTGGGCGTCCACTTTTGACGTAAGCACTACGCCACGGCATGGTTTCATCGCGAGTGAGTCAGATAATTCAGTCGTGTACGAACTGTGCGCGCTCGAGGAGCGTTTGTTATCGAGAATATTTTTTTTTACATTTTTATTGTGTTGATCCCTTACGAAAAACGAACGCTGTGAAAATTACGTTCAACAACTCTCCCCCAGTTGGGTTTGTGTGTTTTTTTGTAATTTTACAAATTAATCAGTGAGTGATTTGTTTCCGATACGTGGCTGGTGTTTTTCAAGAATATACAATTTGGATCTATCTTTGTCCAGTGTGTATGCAGGCGCTTGTATTCATATACACTTGTGTTGGTATGTGTAGTAATTATTGTTATTTTATTCCGTTTTTTTTGCGTGAAACGCGCCGCCCATATTTTGAAATATCACGGATGACATTTTTTGACAGTGAATCGAATAACGTTTGTTTTTAAAAATAATATTTAAATTAATCACTCTTTGATGTCGATATGAAAATTATAGAATTAAGTATCGTACATTCACTCCATGCATCTATTTATAAACTGTGGTAGTATGGAGTTAATTAAGATACTTACTTTTTTAATTGGCAAGTAAGATGGCAATACTGATTCTCATCACTGTAAAAATATAATTGGCATAATTTATACATTTTTTTTGTATCAATGTTTCGAGTAAAATCTTCATTTACGTCTCTTTGACTGCTAGTTTTGAAATGAGATGACCTATTTTGTTATTAAAAGTAATTTATTTTTAGAGCTATAATTTACATTCATTTAGTATCTTTGTGAGCCTAAATATACAACACAAAAGTGACATGTTAATATTTAAGGTTTTCTAGGAATTAATTAGTAATACATTCTAGCAAAAGTTTGCTATCGTTGTCACTTAATTCTCAGTAATGAACGTCAACTCGACAATATGATATTCAGCTGATAGTAGCATTGTAGATGTGGTCATATTTTTCTGTTTTCAATTCCCGCACGCTGAACACCTTTTCTAGAAGCGTGTACTGCATTTTGTTTTGACGTATAGTCGGCCTGTTTGCAGAATGAAGTCATCCTGCGGAAAACACGTGACCGTTTGACGTTTCTTGCGATGAATTTGTTACACCTACTTGCTCATGACCGGACATTGTAGGTTCGCATACATACGTTAAAATTTTAACATGCGTATCTGTATTTGCATTTTCCTCTCCCAGACATTATTACTTGCCGAGTTAATTCTATATTAAATTTATTATTCAAGCTAACATATTTCCAAATACGCAAATGGTGAAGTATGACTATGCATAACTATTCTTGTAATACAGAACTTCAGAATAGAATAGTTCTGACGAGGGCGTAAGCCGAAATAGCTATCAACAAATATATAAAATAATTTATGTAGAACTAAAATACATTGTTATTTTTCTTACCGTATTATAATGGAGTTCTACCAAGTAAATGCCTACTCAATCAATATATTCTTGTAATGCTAATATGTATTGATATTTATTTAATTGAGTTAATTTTCCAGCGTTTTAAATGCTTCTACCATTTATATTCCATGGCAAAATGTGTCGAGTGGGACAAACGTATTTTGCCTGATAGCTGCAACAAACGCTATAAAAAACTGCTTTATAGCATAGGGTGCTGTAGGAGGGTTGACTTATCGTTTGGGATTCGAACACTGGTCGGCCAACGGAAGCAAGGTCTATTTCCATTAGGCGACGCCGATAAGAGAGGGTCATTGTCTGCGCTTTTTTTATATAATTTCGTAGTCAATCACAATGTTATCTTTTAACGGATGCATTTAGTTTCCTACTTACCAAAATAAGGCATATGCAGATAATGTTAGTTTCACTATTTTGCCGTTGATGTAATTTATAAAATTATTCCTTCCGATCGGCCTGGTTGGTAGCGATTGAATTCTAATTTTAAATCAAGGTCGGCATAATCCGTGAATAGACTGGAAATTTCGCAAACTTGTCTGGGATAACAAAAGTGTTGCCCGTTATGTGTTAAAATGAATCGGCAAACATTTTTCAAAAAAATGTCTCATCTTGTGTTGCCAAACTTTTGGAAACATCCCAAAATAATGTAGATTCATGCGATGCAGTTTTTTCGGTTTTATGTATGTCGTAATGTTTTTACTGACGCATGTGCTCATTGCGATTTTTCATTAAATTACTTCCTACCCATCCGATGCTATTGCCGTTACATAACGAGAATAATCGCGAGTGCCTATTTACACCCTTAGTCTTTCTAAAAAATAAAATAAAGGTATAGTGACTAAATAACAATCAGTTCTTGTGGAACAACTTCTGGTTCGGTGCTCGGTAAAACCATTGAGAAATGTGCATTGTTGAAAAAGATTAGAATTATATTCCGGCATTTTTTAATATCCATAGTGATCATTTTCATCATGTTAAATTTGAAAATGCTGAGCAAAAACGTTCGTAAATCAGGAGGTAGTTTTCAAATTTGGTCAAATCCATTTGTCGACAAACTGAAAAAGTGAGATATTTTTATTACTTTTGCCTCACAAGTTTGTGTTTACTAGCAATATTTCTAAAATTTTTGTTTTAAATTAAAGAATTACAGATAATGTGTAAAAATGCAAACTTCTCCATGTGAATAAAAAAAGTCTCGAAAGTTTAATCTAAAATTTGCAGTTAAAAAAAAAAAATTTTTAGAAATGACCAGTTTTGAAAATTACCCCCTGAAATAAAGTGTGGTATATATATGCCGCCAGTTGCTTCTACAGCAATACGTACATTTGTTTCTATTGTTATCACTTTTATGACATTCCGTTGATGTTATCAAACGAATTTTGAAATTGCGTTTTGCCCGCCTTGGGATTTAGCAATTTTGTAGATATTATCTGGCAATGTAGAAATTTTTCGTTGAGTGTTCGGCAAATATGACAACACGAGAAAGCAGCACTGGTAATGTCACTGATAAAAACAATTTATTATCCACCAACCGCTCGACTGATTAAAAGATAACAGTTAACCAAAACTGTACATTTTTCTGATTTTTTTCATTCATTCCAACTACCCGAACCCTTACTCATACCAGTGACAATGTGGAAACGGGTTGCCGTTTTGTTTTTTGTATGATTTAGTCGATTCTATATGATCATTTTACTCCATATAAAAGATTATCCCATTGTATGTATATGGTGAAAAATCTTACTGTCCGACCTGTGTAGTTAAAATAACGCACAAGACACATGTTTCTAGTGCAATAAGTGCATCAGTTTCAATTTATTACGTCTTCCGATTCAGTTCTGGTAATGTCTGTAATCTATAAACCGCACCTGTGGTATTTGGTTACGCGATTTTACATGTACATAATATTTTGAAGCATTGTAACCAAAAGCCACTTTCTAACATTTTTATCGTTATTATTGAAAAAACCGTGTCGAAATTTTACCAGTATTTTTCCGTGTGTTTTTTCATTTCGCAGGTTGAAATTTATCAATTTCATTTCAAACAAAAAAAAACGAGTGGAAAAAGTGTTTATTGATTGAATGGGCATTTCATTAGTAAAGGGAGATGAGGTTATTCAATTGGAAGAAAACCATGCAATCCAGTTTTCCCATAGCATAATGTAATATATTTGTCAAATCCATAGATGAAAATTCCTTTAGTGAAATATAATTTGACTAGCCCGAAAAGAAAAATGTTATTTTTTAGTATACTTACATAGTCACAGAGGGAAGGATTGAAAGTATAGGTATAATTTTCTTACCGCTAGATTTCCACTGTACCATTTTTCAAAATAACATCAAACATCAATGGCGTAATGCAGAAATATCTACCGATACTAAAACCGTGTGTAAAGTGTCTTGGTTTTATCTTCTCACAAAATACTTCACATGTTTTGTTATTTATGATATTATTTTCCATTTTGTGTTTGTACGCGCGTAACAGAAAGACGAATTGTTTCATGAATGACTGCACATACGCAGGAATGTTTGAAACTATGTAAGCTCTCCAGACACCGATGAATAAATAATAATCTATTTTAACTTGGCCTGTCGTACAATCAAAACAAATAGTATCCGGCGTGCCAGAGATCGCCGCTTGAAATTCTTCCCAAAACGAGAATCATACCACACGGCCATTCTATACGGCGCAGATGGAAGAAAAGTAGACGAATGAACGGTTCATCGTGTGATAGAGGTCTGCACGGGTTTGGATTCGGGCTCGGGACCAAACACAAAAAAAATGACTTCTCGTATGAACTCATCCATATGATAGGACAACACGCATTGTTCATAATGTAATGACTGCTGTCGCCACTACATTATTCCACGCATGATAAATATCATAATATGTTCCCGAATTCAGTATTTCTTAAATGGTTGTTTCGATCTGTCGCAATTCGATTTTTCTTAAATTTACCGGCAAGAAATGGGCTTTTTTACCCAACAATTTAAAAAAGTGGAAACTGGTAACCAGGGAGACTTTGCTGGTAACCAATTTATGTTAAGTCATTGAGTGATTAAGTAATTTAGAAGAAATGTATTTTGCAAAACTTGCACACACACGATAATTGGCGAGGCAATGTTAATTATTTTTATTAGAATTGTCAAAAAAAAAAATTGGACTTTTTTCGGGCAATGTTGAAAAATGTCGGGGTCGGGTAAGATTTTTGGAAATGAGCCTCGGGCTCGGGCCGGGTGAAATTTTGAACTTTCGTCCCGTGCATACCTCTATCGTGTGACTACGTATCTTGCCTGTAGACGAGATACGTTGATGGTGTATTTATCGCGTTCGCCTTGTTCCCTGCCCGCGTCCGCGCTGAGAAACATTGGTGCGGATTGCGGAGGTCCGAGTAATGACTACATCGTCCACTTAGTGCAGGCGGTTGAGCTGGTGACTGCGAGTAAAAAAAACGAAAGTTACTTGCGATAGTTCTATCCACAAGTGATAGGATATAATAACCAGAATAACATCTCGATTTATTTTAATGTGATGCTCAAATACAATCTCTTTATCTTTTTTTAACGGTTCGGCTTAGTTTATGGTAAATTCACTATAACATAATTATTCTTTAATACAATTCGATTTGTTTTCACATACTTTTAGCAGCCACACAATTGGTAGAAAATGTTCGAGCGGCAAGTTCTTCTATTTATACAACGAAAGAGATAAGTTACGCTGGGGAAGATCTTTTTGCTCTAATTTTTTAAACTTAAATTTTCTTTTTAGAATTAAAAATAATATTTGACATCACAGCGCCAATGCCAACGCACCAAATATTTCTAAATATGAAAGTCATACGAGATAAGCTCAACGAGAAGTTTTATGAATCAGTCGATAACAACTCGATGAAAAATGAGATACTTAAAGATCAAGATCTCTTTTTAAATAGAAAAAATCTGACGTTGCTGAGACTTGAACCCGTACCCAAATGATTGCAAGGGCAAAGCTCTTGCCACACTAGACCACAGAGACCGATAATATGTGACGGCCAGGTGAAAACAGTTTAAATTTAATTAAACAGTTTATTGACAGCAGTTATTCAATTCATATTACGACAGTTAAAGTACTTTCGCACTTGTTGAACATATTATGTTTTATATTGCCTTTGTCTCGAATGAATTATAAACATACATATATTACAGACATATTTTCATCTGTTGATTCATACATACGGACGTGATTTTTCCTTTGTCACACATTCCGCCTGGCTTGTGTAGCAAATCGCGCTTTTTTATGCGAAGAGAAGACTGTTATCATTTTCAGAAAATAATACAGATCATGTTTAGATCGAGAGCTATAATAGTCATTGTCGTATTATACATACCGTTTTGATTGGCGCCCGTCTCCTCCGAAGGCGTAGGACTCGCACATATTGGATGGCAAACCAAAAGAAGGCGACAGTATTGCATGGGCGTTTTTTTTAAAATTTATTTGGCGTAATTTAAGTTTTACGTTTGTTGAAGGTGATTCAATTGTGACAGATTAGAGTTCGTATCCACCGTGACACATCTTATTATTTGTAGTAATCCTTAAGTGGTGTCGTAAACAAGATCACTTTTTAGGACACCAATTATTGTCGATTGCCGTGATATTGTCTTGCCTATATATTATTATCATTATAGAACGTATATTTATGGAAATCACTAAAGGTTTATCTGTAAAAATTTGGCCAGTCAGATTATAAACGGAAAAATCTTTCGAGGTTTTCATTGTGTGCTTCTATTTTCAAGTAAAGAATTAGCTACGTCCATTGAGAATGGAGAAAAATAATGCAAATAGTATATAGGCAGCTGAACTATATTGTGTTAACCTCTTCAGAACCGAACATAATGGTCGCAATGATCACATCTACCGCCCGACTTTTAAAGAATCCTTTTTTCAACAAGATTGACTGATGACAGAAAAAACATTTTTTTCTAGAGACAGTGTGTAGATGTCGCTAGCTATGAAAAGAAAAATTTAAGAATTCTAACAGGAAGATTTTTTTTATACATTTTGCAATATTTGCCGATATTCGCGACGTCCGTACGCGGCGGTCACCAGTGGCCGTACGGTACTAAAGTAGTTATAAAACAAATCATAATATTTTTACAGCGTTTTGTTAATAAACTTTTTTGATGTTTCTCATCGAAAATGTTTCTTTTTTTTTTTGAAATCGAGTTGAGGTTTTTCTTTACATATTAGGGAGCCAGACTGATTTTTTGAGAAACACTGTTTTACAATATATGACTCATTATATTTAAATATGTGCGCTATTCTCATGTGGTAGCCCCCATGTATACAATTTCATAAGCATGTATTTACTGACCCTTCTCCCCTAATTTATTAATTGATTTAATGTAGGGTAGTTTTGTGTATTGATTTTTATTCTAAATATTACGTCGGTTTCTTGTATGTGTATTACTCTCATTTTTATAAGGTAAATATATTTGTGACGAACTTTGTACCGAAATTTCTCGGTAATTATTTTGTACAGTTTTTTGTATCGTAAAAATTGTGTTTTATATTTTATGGTGCTAATGAGTGGACAAAAAATTAAATTTGGAAATCCAAACTTATCTTGTTTCCTAAAACTCCCATCGACAAATCGTTTTCATTGGTGTACATAATAAATTCAGTAGACTCTCGTCCAAATCGGGCCATATCCATGAAAGGTTGATTCATCAGAACATATATTTTTGGTAATACTAATCGTAATTAACCACACAAGCAAAAAGAATTATTGCGAATCATTTTACTATGTGCATTTGATGCCTTAATTGAAAATTTCGTATGGGCGTTTTATGAAATCGAAAATTATTCACTGTAGGGTATCACTCATATTTCCATGGATTACCATCAGTCGTCGTAAGAAACTGACAAGATTGAAGCTACCTTAGGGGCACCTTCTCCCAATGTTTCTTGTGACTTTTCACTTAGTTATAATATATTCGAATTTATTTCTTTTCTCAATTCCCGAATACCGCATAAAGTCAAATTATCTAACCCGCAAAGCTACGCATGGACCTCGTCATACGACTTTTCTAAGTCTTCGTCATGAGACACATAATCCATGACTCGCTTCATACAATCAGCACCGAAAGAATTCGAGCATTGGCTAAATTTCATTAATCTTATTTATAGTAATATTGTGACAAAGGTTTCCAATCCCGGACAAAAAATTTGATTTGATTTTCGGGATTGTAATAAGTCGATCCCGGGATCCGGGATAATTTCATATTTATGTATTGAAGATCAGCCATGCAAATTTATCATTAAAAATAGTTCGAAATATTTGTTTTTCAATATCTTTTTTCTGAATATAATATTTCGGTTGTTTATCCATTATCAAAGAGCGAAAATGTATTATTGAAATACAATGTACGAGAGTATCGGTCTCGTTCGAATGCGATCTGATAACTAATTGAAATTAAAAATATGTCTGGTTATACACATAGCACAAAGAGGAGCATTTTTGTTTAAATGTCACATTATTAAAATGAGGACACATTAATGGAAATCCATTACCACCCAAGATGCTGGGATCAATTTTAGAAGTGTGTGTATTTGGCACTCACGAAATCAATCCCGAAAATTTCGGGATTATGTTTTCTAATCCTGGGATTCATCAGGTATTGAAAATCCTAATTGTGACAAAGGAATATAACTTGACGGTTTTTTTTAGTTTAATCCGCCTGTCGTCTTACACTTGTGCATTTCAGCTGGCACTTGAGACATATTTGTTCTTTTTAACCATTCAAATGTCTACGCTGCTCGCGAATCCGCTAAATGGCCGCCCAAGTGTGAAATGTCGGTCAGTCTTCAGTGTACACTTTTTTGCCAGAGAACAATAATTTTATTTAAATCAATCAAGCGCAAAAACAATTGATCAGCACAACTGCTTTGTTCAAGGCAACTACTACTTGCATTGTTTATATTACTATACTGACGGCCTACCAGGTTAGCGTCAAGTGCACAATTTCTCAATCCGTCAATCTATTCGCTCTATTTGATTAATTCTTAATAAACTTGTGTTTATTAAGAAGTGTTTTATCATTTGTATGGTGTTAACTGTCACTTCTTGATGGCAAAGCATTGTTTTAAACATTTACATGCAGTACGAAAAATGTATCTTTACCTTTATTTTTTACGTAGCAATTGCAAACCACACGTTTTAGTTGTCCGCCTAATAAATGTAAACCGATTAAAAGAAAAACTCCTATCACTGTGTTTACTTTAAATTCACAGTGGAAAGGCATTATATTTATAAAATTAAAGCGTAGGTTTGTTTACGTATTCCATTTTTAAAGTTTTTAATAGTTCATTAAGTTTATAATAAAATACACTGGTGTATGTATATTACTTTCTATATAATTCCTGTGCGTTTTCTTAATCAGGACGCCGACTCGTATACGTCATCAAAAGTTTTCATGACTATATTACGATGGTGAAGGAAGTCCGCCATAATGTTTGCCACTGTACGGAGCCACTTAAATGAATTATTAATCATTGCGAAATGCCTTCGAGATGAGTCTACTGTTCTGTCACAGTATTATTTTCTCGGTGTGATTATAGAAACAGATGTTTGCTTTGGCGCCATCTTGTTTGATATCATTCGTTAAGTTTGAATTTGCAACTATGTATGTACTATTATAGTGAGGTAACTATTTGTGTGAACTTTGATGCTATTAACATAACTGTATAAATATAATTACATATTATTGATTGAGTTGGCATTTACTTGGTAGAATTCCATTATAATACGGTGAGAAAAATAACAATGTATTTTAATTCTACAGAAATTATTTTATATATTTGTCGATAGCTATTTCGGCTAGCAGAACTAGTTCTGACGAGGGCGTAAGCCGAAATAGCTATCAACAAATATATAAAATAATTTCTCTAGAATTAAAATACATTGTTTTTTTTCTCACCGAATTATAATTACAAACCTTATTCAGTATTTTAGATCTTTTATTATAAAACATTTCCTTTCAGCTTAAATTGTACATGTTGATTTGATTATTTTCCTAACGCCATTGTATAATATAAAAAAATCCGGTAGTCGTATTTTATGCATTCTTTTGATTTCTTGGCCAGTTGTTGGAATGGGCATATCCCGTTTTGTGTTTCCGGGCCTTTTAGTTGTTTTCCGAAGCTCGCTTAGTTTTTGTTTTGATAGTAGATATACAATATTTACTATTTAGTTGCGTATTATCGTTTTGATATCGTGGGTGTAGGGACATACGGCTGAAACAACAAAAACAACGAACTGAGATAAATAGGTACAGTTTTCAATGTTGAACTGTGTTCTTACGGATTTGCAGGAAAGCCGAGCAATATCTGGTAATCCGCACTTCGTACAAGTTTCATATTTTGATATCTTATAGAACTGTATTTGAGCATGACAATGCCATATTTAACTCAAACACAGCCATTTGTGTAGTTTCGCCCGTATGTACCTACAACCACGATATATAAATGCATAGGATGCACTGATACTGGCAATACTTGAGGTACCCGTCAATTGTATGGGACGAAGTAACGAAAAATAAATATTCAAAAAGTTTACGTTGCGCGGCTATAATTTGTTATACGATTATAAGCTTGACACTTGTAGTGGATAGACCGCCTCGAGTGTAGAAAGCTGTTTTACCTGACGGATTCATCTCGCGCCATGAAACTTGAAACACCAATCAATATTGGCATTGGAAAGTCATTGCCAAGTCGTACGTCTTCTTTCTCCCAGCCGACCGGTTACGATTCCCATTCGAATGATAGTAAATTATTTACATGTCCATATTTGTACAACTTCACTGACCATTTGTATGTTTACAATATTATCGTTTTGTTTGTAGCTATTCGAGTTCGCGCATATTCTTTTCGTGTGACTTGCCATGGTTTGACAAAACGCAATACGGCAACTTTACTCGCGGATTGAAATGATAACCTTTTTTTTTTTGGATTGGATTCTGATTTATAATTGAACAGTAATTTGTTCATTAACGCTTTGCCATTTATATAATGAAATATAATATACTAGGTGCGTGTACCTATGTCGGATTATTAAGTTACAGCAGTGATGCACATTTTGCGGCCCAATATGACACATATCCATCACCTTTTCTCAAAATTTCAACTTTTATGTACACTAAAAATATCGATAATTTAATCACATATAGTCGGTCCCTGTGGTCTAGTGGCAAAAGCTTTGTCCTAGCGATCAGGGGGCCCTGGTGCAATCCCCGGCAAGGTCAGATTTTTCCAATTGAAAAAAGAGATCTTGGGCTGGGTGCATGTAATTTATCGTTGATTTTGTGCTCAACTGATTCATTACTTATCATCGAGTTAATCTCGTATGACTTTCACAATTAAGAATATTTGGCGCATTGGCGTGAGCTGTAATGCAAATTATTTTTTGTTAAAATTAAAAAAAAAAAAAATATACTCCCAACTATCTGAGAATTGATTATCTGACCTTCTGCCAAAAAGGTTGTGCATCACTGATTTACAGTATAAAAGAGGGATATGTCACTTTCTGTATTATAGTAAGTAAAAGTAAATACATATATATGAGGAAAACTATTCACCAGTTAAGATTATAGCGGCTATTGTTTTCTTAGTTTTTACTAGCATTTCGAGGTTTCGAATGCTACAAAATAATTGTTATGCGAATGTAATGGATACGATTGCGGCAATTATTGCTGCAAATGACTCGCGTAGACAAATGTGGTTTTCATTTGAAAAAACGGCTCCACGACAAAACCGCGCTTCCACGTAATTTTTGTTTGATACGCAAATTTTCCGTTTCGTCCATTTGTATGGTTTCGCATTACCAGAATGCCGATTATCCTTTGTGCGCTCGTTGTTGGCAACATTATTGCGGTTTTCGTATCAAATTAACATTGGGAAACGATATACATATTCAATGCCGTCTATGTCTGCTGAAACGACTACGTAATATTGCGGTCATTTCACTGAAACCTGATTGAAAAAAATGTAAACAAGAATATAGCAAAAAAAGTATCTATTTCAATATTTCTATGTTAGGTTACTCAATGATTGATTTGAAACGGTCGGTCCCTGAGTCTAGTGGCAAGAGCTTTGTCCTAGCGATCTGGGGGGGGGGGGGGGTCGGGTTCAATTCCCGGCAAGGTCAAATTTTTTCAATTGAAAAAAAGAGATCTTGGGCTGGGTGTATGTTATTTATCGTTGATTTTGTGCACAACTGATACATTAAATAATGTATGACTTTCACATTTAAGAATATTTGGCGCATTGGCGTAAGCTGTAATGCCAAATTTTTTTTTATTAAAAAAATAAAAAACTTGTTTTGTTGTTGAAGAGAAAACACCACCGTGTTGTACTTTTTTGGCTTCAAGAACATCACTATAAAGATAGTTGTGTCAGTTTGTTATGTTCACTGAATTCAATCTTGGTTTTTTGTTATAGCTATCTAATATATAAAATTCATTATTTATTTGATGGTTTGTTTGTTCGCACCCCATGAGCCGCCATACCGTTTATCCGATCGCATTGGAACGTGTTTCTTGCACTTTCGCGGATTTTTTTTGGCATAATAAAATAAACTTACAGTAGGTCAGGTCCTTTATATAAAAATCGATGTTTTTTCATTTTTTTGCGCTGGCATACCGTTCATTTTGACAACGTATTGTTGCACTTGCGCAAAGGTTATAGGCATACTACAATTAATTTTCAGTAGGTGGGGCGTGCGTCGTACCATAGACAATCGGCAAAAGACACACAGCAAATGTCAAACGGCAAATGTCAAAGGGCAAATGTCATCGATACTGATCAATGATAGTGAAATTAAATCTAAATTATTTATCTTAAATATTGTGCATCCGAAAGCACGTCAATAAACATACAAAAACGTGGCATTGCAACGCTTGCCGGGTACCGACTAGTAACATATAATAAATAAATACAGTTACATACGCCTATACCACTTATCCCCAATCGAATCATCACCTAGGCGTCGGCATGTATCGATAGACAAGATTATTCGAAAACTTTTTTCTTCGTCGCATCCACACTACGGCGAGACAGTAATGACGTTTTTATTTGAGTAATGCGCTGCTGGCAACATTTTACTGCATTTTTGAGGGCATTATACACAGATCAGTGCAACGACCGCCTTATTCCAAATAAGCTAATCTTCTCTCCTGAGCCGTATTCCGAGCGATATGTCTGTGTTCCCGAAGTTTCGTGTAACAAAATGTAAGTACTTATTCGACGCGGCAACCTCCAGACGCAGACGGCCACCCGCCCATGTATGGACGGATATCTCCGCCGCCTCCTACGCGCAGCCAACAGCCCCCGGTGGGCGGAAAATCATTCAATACATTAACCCCCGATGAATTACTGTGTGTGTGCGTCGGCGAAAAGAAAGATCGCGCTCCATTTTCTTTGCTACGGTCCGATCAATTTGTGAAACGAGGAATGAATTGTGTTCAGATGCTTTTTCATTCTATGTGGCTAAAAACATGATTGAATTTCTGTGACGCAACTGCTGTATAAACAGTTGAATGGATTTTTTGTTTTGTTATTTATGTTTAATTGTTGACTTGGTAACGCGGACGCGGTGTGGCAAGCATTTAAATATTTATTATCAATTGTTATTACTGATCCAATATATTAGTTTTATTTATAGTTTTATTGGTACTTTTCAATTACTCTTACTGGATTTTATATTGCTATTCCTCAATTGGTGCCAATCCCTTAAAGAAAGTGTTTATTGTAGTGCTTTCGGATGCACAATATTTAAGATAAATAATTTCGATTTAATTTCACTAACATTGATCGGTATCGATGCTATTTACCGTTTGCTGTTTGTCTCGTCCGATTGTCTATGGTACGACACACGCGCCACCTACTGAAAGCCAATTGTACTATGTCTATAACCTTTGCGCAAGTGCAACAATAAGTTGTCAAAATGAACGGTATGGCAGCGCATAAAATATTGATGTTTATATAAAAGACCTACTATAAGTTGATTTTACTATGCCTATAACCTCCGCGCAAGTGCAAGCAATAAGTTGGCAAAGTTTTATCGCAATCATAAAATACGAACAAAAATTGATTTTTATATATTACAATATAAGGTGTCCTTTTCTATATACAATCTTAATTATCGAATTATTCTACATATTGTTTAACATATTTACGCTTAATTCAGCCTCATTTGTGTCACTTAAACTTTTATTTGTTTGTACGCAAAATAATGAATAGGCATGGTTATTGAACAACAGTCACAAGATTTGAAAAAATCGTTGCCGTGGTAAAAAACCGACGGATGTTAGTTAGTTAGACGCCGTTATTTCATGAAACCGTAACCGGTAACTCTGCGTTTAAACAACTTTAACGACAATACTACAAAGCGACAGATTACACTCAAAATGCTATGACTTTGCTACTGAAACATAATTATTTTGAACCGTGAAATTGTGCCGAAGCGTCCTAGATTGATGTTTAAATGTTTTGTGGTGGATTAATCTAGAGAGCGTTCGGAAATTTTTGCATTGCAGTAGTGAATATTATTAGTCGTGAAGTGGGTGCGGATAGTTGAAAATCGATGCTGAAACATCGTAAATTGTATATAAACTCTACGTCGCATTTTCCAATCTATAAAAAAATGCTTACATAAATACCACCAAGCTTTCCGTAGAATAAATGAGTCGTATAGTATCAAAAGTAGAACTATTCCATTTTTTTCGAAACTGAACTAATGCTGTCACATTGTTCTTCTGGCCATAGTGTATGGCTTGCAATAAAATTTTTGTGTATAAATAATGTTTGTGTGGTATGAAAACGTAAAAGATAATGATGGTTGGTGTCAAAATCACAACGGTTCACGACTTTGGCCAAACCATTATACTTTTGTTTCTAATCACACAGCTATCTTAAGTGATCTCAGGCTTTTATGGGCTGTTGATTGAGTTGGCATTTGCTTGGTAGAACTCCATTATAATATGGTGTGAAAATAACAATGTATTTTAATTCTACAGAAATTATTTTGCGCAAGCCGAAATAGTTATCAACAAATATATACAATAAATAAATTCTGTAGAATTAAAATACATTGTTATTTTTCACACCGTATTTTATGGGCTGTAAAATATAAATAGAGCCAACAAAACGTTTTTCTCGAAAAGTGGACAGCTTTTGATACTATACGACTAAAAATATAAATGGTGATTTTCATTCAAATTTACATACGCGCAAAGAAGAGAATAACAAAACTAATTCGGGAAAATTTATTGTCTTTTGTTTTAGGTTTGAATGAGACACAAATTTGTATGCGATTATGTGTAATAAAAGCCAGTACACGTATGAAGTATTTTTTTTATTCAGAAACGACGTTAACCCAGTCATTCTCTTAATTTAAAACTGTGATCTAATTATTATTTTCACCGATCGTGTCGGACGTGAACCACGGTCGCTCTTTTTTTTAGACGAAAATGTCTGTATTTAGCGAATGTTTGACCTATGAATGTGGCAAAATTTTCATGAGTCACGACTTTTTTAAATAGTGATTCTAATCGCGGATACGCTCATTTGCAGCGTCCGTTTGTCTAATTCTAATTCAAATTGATGTTCTTCGGTATGTGAACTCATTGTAAAGTAACTACTAACTACCTATACAATTTATTTTATGACCTCAGGAAAATATTAACGATGTCGCACGCGTCTTGGTGTATTTCATCTGACCCCCTACCTAGGTGTCTGTTGAATGTTGTCATTCGTGATTTCGTAAGAATAAATAACTGAGAATTGATAGGCCCTTTCGTTTAACCTGTTACTAGCTGGAAAAATTCCCTACTTTTTGCCCTGTACGCTATGACTTTTTCAAAAATTAAAAAAGGACAATACCTTAAAACTACTTAAGTTATTTAAGGGCTTAGATGTCTTTGATCCCTTATGAAAGCAATCCCATTTTAATTACCATACTACATGGCCTTTAGAGCGTATTTACGAATCCTCCATAAGAGTTGTCACACACAGTTTATAATATTACGTCAATTTTGCATCCCGATTGGCTATCATAAAATGTTTTTTTTTAATTTGTATTTATTCAATTGGTTTAAAATACATGCAAAATAATATTTACGTTAATGTTGTGAATATTTTATCAAAAAATTGACAGCCCCGATAACCAACCTCTATACACTTTTTGCTGAATATCTTTTTTTTAAAACGAAAAGTTTATATTCATTTAGTGAGCGATCTCGAATGTGATAATTTGAGAAATATTTTTTTTGACGCCTAAAACATAGTTGCCCACCGGTGAGTTCTTAGCTGTCAGAGCTTTTTCTTATGCGACACACCGGTGTGTCGTTAGCTTTAGAACGGTTAAAAACCCTATAATTTAAAAACTTCAATGACATTTTTTAACAATGACGTGAGTTTGCCGAAACTATCGTTGAATAAACTCGTAACATCAACGATATAATAAAATAATTAATCCATACTGAGAAGAATCTGCAATTCGTCACGCGGGCACATTTGATTGATTTTTTTTAAATTCTTTGCAGCACGAATGTAATATTAAGAGTTTTATATTGTATATATTGAACACTATAAATTACAGTGGCGAATTTAGCACTTGTAAGTCCCTCATTCTCGAGTGATAAAAAAGCGTCGCAAATGTTTTTCGAAATTATACTCATCACAAATATTTCGTTAATTATTAATTTTGATGTCTTTTTGAGTTGTCTCTAAATTGTAATTTCCTTTTTTTAACGTATGTGATCGAGAGTATGACTTGAACAGTGTACGGTATTCCTCGCAGTTCTCTAGAAACAATTCAGAACAAGTACCTAGCACAATTTATGACTCATCGGTCATTCGATATTACTACCATCAAAAATGCATTTTTCGCTTTGACAGTGATATTTAAAAACATATCATATGGGCTATGTAAGTTATTTTTGAGACCCCGAGATTTAGAGGCATCAAGGCGCCTCTTGTGGGGTAATCGCCATTGATTAATTAGTGAGTTTTACTGGTCTGCATGATGGACGAAACCCCATACAATTGTTGAACTGGCGGTGTCAGTGATAGTAGAATACTGTCTTCATACACCTTATACATCTCGAAACTAGGATCTTGCGACGTCCGGGGTTGTCGTTTAGTTATGACAGAGACAGACAGCATCCGTACTTAGGGACGACGAAGGAACTTAGGGACAGGATGGGAAGACAGGTATCTCTTACGCAAAGATTTCGCTCGGTATTAGATGGGCCGTTACTCTATTATAGAGTCGGCTTGTATATTTTCAACAAGATTGGAATTTAACACAATATTATGGTTACAGAACACTAGTAAGACTAAGACCAAATCGATTACATAGCGATCTAGTTTATTCGACACCATAAAGTGTTCATCCTCCTGTCCGCACGTTTATGTTATTTAGTTCTCTTCTCGTCTGTGACTTTTTAATGGACACGAGAAAGAATTCGTCAGATATTTATACTTAATCTTGTTTAATAAAATATCTAGTGTAATTATTAATTCTCGGCTATGCTGCGCGCACGCGCACCAAGTGTGTAAATATGACTAATTGGAATTCGCACACGCGCAGTTTTGTATTAACGAACACATCATGCCACAAATTGAGTATTAATTCTGCTTTTTCATTTTCGGTTATGGTTATATGGTTTAGGTTTTAAGATCTTTCTAAAGCAAAAATTCTGATGTGAAAAAAGGAGGTTTCAAGAAAACAAATACTTCTAAATAACACGATCTAAGAAATCGGAATAATTATCTTTTCAAAACTGACTGTGAGTCCATTTTACCACATTATTCAGATAAGGTACACTTGGGCTTCGTATAACACGGTTTTATACTACACGGATGTATAAACTGTGACATATTTTATTCAACACGCTTTATATAACACGGTTTAAGGAAAAAAAAATACAATAAACATTTATCGTGGTATTGGTGGAGAAGGTTTTTATGACATGGCTGTTCATGACATCCAAGAAATATTGGAGGATCGGACGTTGAACGAAGAAGAACAGTCAAAATGTTTGATGAACGAACCTATCACAATTAATGACTCAGAAAGCAGTTGCAGCGAATTAGCTACATGGTTCACAATTAAAAACAATAAATGACAGCCTGGAATTGGTTATTAATTTTAATTTTTTTATTATTGTAAATGATCCCATAATGGAAAAGAGTTCGAAATTCAAGAAGGAATTACAACATATTTTGGAACCTTATAAGGAAATACGTAATTCGATATTTTTTTTGAAATGCAAACCCTTATTTCGTATGAACGTCAAACCTTTTTTTGTGGAACCATATAACCGTGTTATACGAGGCCCAAGTGTAATTATCTTTTCAAAACTGACAAAACTGAGTCCATTTTACCACAGTATTCAGTTATAGGTATATATCGATTTATTATTTAAACATTTTCTGAAAACTAATGATCCGTTGTATTTTTGTAGTAGTGCTTAAAGTTTTTTAAATTTTTAGTTTGTGCAGTGGATTTTTTTTATTCGTAATTAATTATTCTAGAATAGCTTTTGTTACTCATCTTAAAATCTTGTTGAATAAGTGCAGGCTTCTGGTTTCGCACAGCCTCGCGAGTCGGCATTATAATTACACTAGGCATTTATGTGTCTTTAGATCTACTATGTACATTTGCAAATAAGTGGCATTTTATATATCCGGCGTCAGAAAAATGCCGCGGCCCTCGAGTTGCATTTACGGCTCAACCTCGCTGTAACGAATTGTACGATTGTCATGGAATAAAAACTCATTACAATAATATAGAGATGTGTTCCTTGGAACAAAAAATAAAATTAATTTAACGCGGCAAAAGAACTCGTATGATTTAAAATCAATAAAATTACTATCGGTAAAATGTCATCGAAGCGGAGCCATCAGCGGTTACAAATATGGAAACAAAAAAAAACATAACGCAGCCTTGTTGCACAGATAGCGCAAGAACATGCAATTCCAGATATTTTTTTTTGTATTTCTATTTCGGTTTCTTTAAGTCGCCTTGATAGTTTTGCCAATGAGACATTGTCTGTTTTTGAGAAATGAAGGCGAGAATAATTGACAGCGAAAATATTAACGATCGCTTACAATGCGAACAATCAACAAATTATGTAAATATTACAATGTTAATCAAACTTATTATTTTTTCGGTGACCCTGCGTTAAATATTACGTTAAAAGTAGAATTAACTTCACAATGAGTTGTATCAATGCTTGAATAATCTTGGATTGATATCATAGTCACCGCCGCCTTGAATTTGTAGAATCTTTGTCGATGATTTGTTCTGATTCTTATATTATTCGGTGTGGTAAATATTTCGTTTTTTTCTGCAGATATACGTGCCGTTTTCGTTGTTATATTTTATTCTGCTGCAATCGAATGTATGCATAACATTTTTTTGTTCAATAAGAAAGCCATATCAGCTGTAATAATAAATGACAACTCGGGTGGAATTTTATTCACGTTCGTATGGTATGACTTGCGGTATAGCTAAGCAGTCGATCGTCGAAGTGGCCAGAAGCGTGGGTCGGCCATCTGGAGGTCGACCTTCGAGTGCCTAATAAGCCGATGAATAACTTCTTTTTGTGGGCAACCCAGTTCTATTTTTCTATTAAATGTTTTTTTACTCTTACGTATACATCTCTCGACACTGCACACGCAACTGGCCATGTTGTATAAATACTGATAACTCGTTTTCTTCGGACCAGAGATTCTTCCATATAAAGAAGTCCAGCAGTTTGTAAAACGATGTTTTTGCCACACATCATTCTTTACGATAGGAGTATTATAATCCCAACGATTTCGATTTTACTTCGGTTTGTAACTTTTATTTTATAGTGTAGCGTTTCTGTTTTGTAATAAAATTCCCCGAAGATTCTTTTGGCAACCGCTCAATTTTGAATATTTTGTATTTATCACTCTTCAGGTGTTAATTTTTGTTTTTATAAATATCTAGATCGGCTCCGCTAATAACGAGCACTATCAACCCAGTTATCCATATTAGTTGAACCAGGGCTGTGGAGTCTGGGTTTTTTTGGCCGGAGTCCGAGTCGTCGCGGCGCTTCGGCCGGAGTCTTTACTAGGAGTCGGAAATTTTGAAAAGTTTGAACTTTTTATTTTTGCATATATTACGTCAAATTTGGCTATTGGCCGGATTAGTTGGTTGAAATGTAATTGAATACACATACATAGGAAAGGTAGGAAAGCAACGTGACGAAATTAAACCTTTTTTAAATCGGAGTCGTAATTTTTTTTAACGACTCCACAGTCTTGGTTGAAACAGTTGTGTTTTTTTATAACTTGCATTTATTCCCGTTTTCAATATGCGGAATATTTGTATGCGATAAAATCTTGATATGACGAATTAGACGATATCTAATGCCAAGATTTGTGACATAAAAATATTTTATGTGTTCCAATCAGTGACGGCTGGTGACGGGGTGTTGGGGGGTGCAAATTAAGATTCAAACATTTTTGCAAGAGTTCTTTCCCATTCATTGGATTCTAAAACACTTCTATAGCATGGACTTTCAATTCAGATGTTCGCAATACCAACTGTTTCTCATCCGTAGTACGAAAAAATAGTTGAATCTTCCTTTTGCACCCCCCAGCACCCCGTCACCAGCCGTCACTGGTTCCAATGTCACGTTTCTCTGGACGTTCAGAATAATAGGTTGTGCGTTAAATTATCCACTTGAGCTATCATCACATCGCATGTCTCATCAATTATATCAAGATTGCCACTAGTTTAAAAATAGTTGGAAGATGATTAATTTCCATGTAAGGGGCAGTTTTGTCAATGTTAGTATTGACAACGTTCGGATTATCGAATAATTAAATTAATTTGAATTATTGCCATTCGTATTCTGTCTTGCGTGAAATAATTATTTGCCAGTGAAAACAATAATGAGTTATTATTGTGAAAGCGGAAACGACTTCCGTTACTGCGACAATTAATTGTTAATTTTTTGTGTTATGTAAAATCGACAGTTATTTCAATCATCGAAAGTTGTCCGCCGTGTGCGGTTCCACCACATTAGTTTCACCTGTTGTGATGGCATGCGAGTTGTTTTACTCCACCTTCACACATCGTACCTATCTCTCACCACGCCCGTCTGTCGGAAGATATTCGCTCACTCCAAATCACGTGTCTTATATAAAATTGCCATATCGTTGCCCATCTATATGAGCTGCAAGCACGCCTAGGAAGTCGACAGATATTCCTTTAAACGTTGCACACATAATAGGAAATGGTGAAGCGAGAAAAAAACGGTAAGGCCGCGCACACATTTCAATAACTAATAAGGACAGCGTCTATAAAATATTGTGACCGCCTTGGAACACTTTATTTGGCATACTTATAATGTATTTTTGTTTCCGCGTTTGATTTGGAGATATTGACAGCTGCATATACTGTTTGATTGCATAGTTACAAAAAAAATATCGTATAACATATGAAAACTCGAATGATTTTATTATGTTTATTTATAAGACTGAAAAACTGCTTGGCTCTAAACTGAACACATTCTCTGGAGTTGTTATTTCCTCTTATGAGTCTTATGTATAATTGCCTCAGAAGTTGTATTTTTGTCCGACAATAGGGCTTATTCATAGGGCTCGGCTATTAGTTGCGGTAAAGTTCTCAATAACTCCGACCCGAAATTCGTGTATTTATTTTTATAGCTGCTTAATGACATTCCAACCTTACAAATCTACCTCTTAACGTGCAGGGAATGAAGCAAAACTGCTTTCATATTAAATTTATAGGTATCTTTTCGCTTTTATCACTTTTGAGTTGTTCACAGTCAATTATTGGTGGAAAGTCATTCATTATATGCACCATATAGGAGCATATCATATTATTATGCATCGTGTGCAAAGGTATTATGTGAATAATGCTCACGATAATTGAAACCGGTCCTGATCTTTATCAAAATAAAGTATATTATATTGGATTCAGTACCAAAAGAATGTGTTATTTAATATTGTCGCTCATAAATATTGTTAATTTAATTTTGTCACCGTTTTTATTTAATATAAATGGCGATTCGTATTTGACTTTATCGCTAGTTTATTTATATCGTGTTTTTGAATACTGGCTAGGGGCCTTTATTTCAATTCAGTGCTATGATTTGGTTGCTTTTGCTGCTCATTTTTATTTAAAACTTCTTCAGATAGTTATATGTAGCAATAATTACATAGATATTAGTGCACTGACATTATGGAAGTCTTATATGGTTGTTACACTAATTATTCATCATCTATCCAACCATACTTCGTCATACCATTGGAGAGAATGTAACGTTTTTGAATCGTGCCAAATGCATATGAAAAAAGCGATCTGTCCGATAAAGATAAAATAGCAAGAGTCTTACAGTTTTGGTGCTTATAGAATCGATAGAATAGAAATTCACAACTGTTTTCTTGCCTTTAATTAATTACATTCACATTTATTTATTTATTGCGCACATGTGAACAAATACGCTTCAATTTGCAGTCGTGAATAAATCGTTAACGTAGAATAAAATTAATTTTATTGTCCCGTGTAAAAAAGAATCGGACGCATCCGCTGGTTTTCAAATGTGGGCGCCGTGAGTATAAAATTTTAAAAGGACGGTTGCTCTTTCGATACGTCGATGCAACTAATTGGCATTGTTGGGTATTCTCACTGTCGCTTATTATGATTTTAAACGTGCCCTGAATGGTGATAACGGCTATTGTATTCGTCAACATACTGTGGGCTAATCTGAGATTATTATTACTCATAGATAGCATATTATTGTTTTTATCGATAACGCGGGAAGTATTTGGTATGGAGACTCCGATTCGAGTATCGAATATTCGATACTCGAGAATACTCGTCCATTTTTCAAGTACTCGATACTCGAGTATTTTGAAAAATACTCGTAATTTATAAACGAAGGTTTATTTCCAAATTTTATTAACCTATTTAAAAAAAAATGACTGTCAGGTATTTTATTTTTAAATGGTTTTGCTGCTATGCGAGAACTTCTTTTGTTCCTTTTGCTTTGGGTCCCGCTGACTTGTCTTATCAATGACAAGTTTATGATGACGAGAGACAATTTATATATCATCTATTCATTCAAAAATTTGAAACAATAATATATATATTGGTTCATCTAAAACTACTCGAGTATTTCAAAATTTTACTACTCGATACTCGAGTAGTTGAGATGTCGAGTAATTGAGAGTCTCTAATTTGGTAACTAGAATTCGGATATCATTAAACTACTCATTCACGCTTTAACGAAATGGGTAGAATTCAAGTGTAAATAATAAATATTAGATTACGAAACAAATAAATACTTTTCGATGTCGCCAAGATAAAACTGTTTTCGTTCATTAATCTACAATAATTGCTTTGTAAAATTTTCGTGGAGTGATTATTATCTTATCTTAAATTTGTATTGTCATTCCCTTATTTTTTGAGAAAGTGACTGCGTCGAACTTTCACAAATAAGCCGACTTATATTTTCGTAGTTTATAAGTTTAATCTCGCGAAACAAATTTATTGTTTCATATTAATTTCATTGGCATTGGTATTGGTAAGCTCGCTTACTTACATATTGATTATTTTCCGATTTTATTTTTTCTCTCGATTTGTTTCAGATGTCATGAAATTTAAAATTAGTCACATTGTGTATGGACTTACATTAAATTTGATTTGATTTCCATTGATTTGCACTCTACGGTTTTTAATAAATACCTACACACTGCTCGAAATAATTGTTGGAAAGTAGCAATTTTAAAATCAGATCTAAATACGAAATGCTGTGTGCTATTTATATATCTTTTATTTTGAAAATTTTGATTATTAAAATCTTTTCATATAATATAACAAAGAATTGTGTTTATTCCAAAGCTCATTGCAATACGAATCAAAAATTCTAGTCGTATATTTCCATCATAATTATTTCGAATCTTTTTGTTAAAAAAAATAGTTCAGGTTAAGATAATTGAAAAAATTATTGCTTAAATTGCATTAAGCTTATAGTTGAACTAACAATGACCTTACAAAGTATCTCAAACTCTTGATTCACCCTTGCATTGTGGGCACATGCTCCCTCTGCTTATGCCGTTGAGTATCCCCTAATTGGAAAATAATTGTGGTTTTGCCCTTGTAATAAAAATAACTTTAGAACCTTAATTAAAAAAAGAAGTTCTGTCCAATTTTTTGATGTAATTAGTGTTTTTTAAAAAATGTGTATATTCTATTATGTTATAAATACGTATGAAAAATGCATAACTAATCAAGTCTATTTTTCTCTTCCAGTGTTCAAAGACCCGGCCGCTTTTGATTTTCTTCTCAAGTGTGGAGACGGAGGAGCGAGTTCCGACCGGGACTTCTGCAAGGAAAGTCTTTTGGTGAAGTTTGACCCGCTCGTGGGGGGAGCGAGGGGTGCACTACCTACCGGCGTGAGGCCAGCCCGAACTGCTCGTCCTGTCACACCGCCTCCCGCTTCCATCTCACCCAAGCTAGATGGTGAGTTTCCATCAATCCTATTTTAATTTTCAAACCTCATAGAACTATCGAATATGTAATTTTCATCTCTTTTTTTTTACAATGTATTTGAATTTGAATCGTTTGAATTTTATATGTTTTTATATTGAAATTACATCAAGCACCTCTAGTCGAAATCCTAAATAAAGCAGTGTACTCAATTGGTGACCTGTTTCGAGGGAGCCATAATTGTTGTATTTTTATATGCTTAGTCAATATATTTTTTTTTTTAAATTTGAAAGAAAATATTTAGCATTACAGCTAATGCCTATGAGCCAAATTTTTTTATTGTCAAAGTCATACAAGATCAACTCGATGATAAATAATGAATCAGTCGTGAGCAATTCAATGATAAATTACATGCCCGAGGTCTATTTTTATTTGAAAAAATCTGACCTTGCCGGGAATTGTACCCGGGCCCACCTGATCGCTAGGACAAAGCTCTTGCCACTAGACCGACACTGACTTATTATACTTTTTTGTTGTTGTATATTCTAATGCATGAAAGAAATACTTAGCCTCCCATATCATGTTCTATAAATGTGATATCTCTGAAACAAGATAAGTGGTATTAATTTTAATATACATGTTTATGCAGAGTAAGCATATTAGTAAGTTTCCATACATAACTTATTATATTCAATAAATTATCCATGAAGTTGATGGTAATGATGAATTTCATTTATTATTTGGTCTCCTGTGTAGAGTAATGTTTCATAATGAAGCATTAAACTATTATTGACAAAAGCTAATAATTTAAAATGTGTGTTCATAATAATTAATTATCAGTGAAGCTTACTTGAAAGTGAGATGCTCCTTGATTTAAAAATAATATAAAATTTATCTTCCCTTTTAAGTATTTCGCGTTCGCAAGATAATACAAGATGCTAAATATAATAAATGCCAAGTAATAAATAATTCACTATCTTACCTTCTTCGTTTTGGTGATATGTTGAAATTAAACTATTTCAGAGGATGCAAGCACTGCTAGTGGCCTAGCAGAGAGTTGCAGCTCAGATTCCAGCCTTTGCACATATAATTCTGATACAGGAAAGACATTGAGGTAATATAAACAAATGCAATTTATTCTAAGCTCGCTTTATTTACTCCTTAATTAGCTAACAGCGGCTAATAAAAATTAACAATAATTCCTCGACTGTATATATTTATCATAACATGGGCTTTCGGAATCAAAGGTAAACATTACATACATGAAGTTTTTAAAACAAACATTAACAAATAAAACATGTTTCCATTTTTATCTCTTAAAAATCAACCAGTCTTCAAATTATGTTTGCCAGAGTCAAGAAAAAAGAGTAACTTTGTAAAAAGAATTCTGAATAAAATTCGCTTCATGTTTTCAAACAAAACTGTAATCATTGTCAGCCCATGATGCAGATGAGTTGTTTTTGAGAAATAAGTGTCACTAAATCATGTTAATTTATTAATTCAACTTGTTTTCAGTAAAATGTCATCCGTTGAACAGAGCCTGGGCGCTCTATCTATGCAAACGCAGGGTAACCAACCGCAGCATATTGCCAGTAATAACAGCATACCTGCGCACAGCGTTGCCAACAATATTAATGTCATTAATCAACCCACTGAAAAGCCTACTCAGGTAACATAATACATTAAATGCTACTATGGTTAAGGTATAATATTTCCTCCCCGACCAAATATGAAATTATCATCTCGGTCAATCCATTCAATTGATTTAAACAAATGAAAAAAGCGCATTGTTATATATTTTCTTCACTCTAAATATGAATATGAATGAGAGTAATCTGAGGTAATCTCGTGCGTGGATATTGAACTACGATTTAGAAATCCTTCCTACCTCTATCAGAATTGACAGTATTTTATTTAAGTGCCAGAGATGTTATTTTGCAGCTTTACTGATGAAGTTTTATTCACTACTAGCTGGTACGCTGAAAAGTGTTGCAATGCCACTCAAAGAGAGAAAGTGTTTGTGTTTATTGAAGTGCTTTTGGATGCACTATATTTTAGATGAATAATTTCGATTTAATTCCACTAACATTGATCGGTATCGATGACATTTGCCGCTTGACATTTGCTGTTTGTTTTTTGCCGATTGTCTATGGTATGACACACGCGCCACCTACTGAAAGTTAATTGTACTATGTCTCTAACCTTTGCGCAAGTGCAACAATAAGTTGTCAAAATGAACGGTATGTCAGCGCATAAAATATGAAAAAACATTGATTTTTATATAAAGAACCGACTGTAAGTTAATTTTATTATTTTATTCCTATAACCTTTGCGCAAGTGCAAGCAAAAAGTTGACAAAGTTTTATCTCAATCGGATGAACGGTATGGCAACGTATAAAATACGAACAAACAAACAAACATTGATTTTTATATATAAGATTCAGAGGTCAAGATATGCAACATCATGCAATTGAAATATGTATTTTAGGTGGTGACCCCTGCTATCAGCACCCGGCAGCAATATTTGCCATCTACGCCCCTCTCATCGAAAAGTGTCTCGACCCCACCAAAGGTAACTTATGCTTATGGTACATTTAATAACAACAATGCATGACTTTCACAACGGTACCGAAGGTTTAATTTACTCATTTTTTTCACGCTCACATTTCTTGACAGTTCTTTTTAAAGGGAAGATGCTAGATAAGAAAAACACTAATTTTAAATATAATTGTATTGTTAACAAAACATATACTTACAAAGAAGCAATCTTATCAGAAATTTTAGATAAAAATATCAAAGTAATTTTAGATAGTTAAAATTTTTCACACTTCAAGTGTGGGCTTATTGAAATAATTAGTGTTGAAGAAATCTGTCATTTAAAAGTGTGTCCACAGGTTTTTTTTTGTAGCACTTCTCTTTTAGAACAAAAGTACATATTTATTACAATATAAATTCATTTAATAATATAACAATACTTTATTTATCCATTGATCATAATTTATTACTCAACATGATAATTTTATTCATGTGCTACATGTCACACGAAATATTTTTTTATACAATATTAAATATATTATGTATTCTATGTTTAAAAATATACTCTTGCAATATTTATATATTTCTAAATAGTGGAAGGTAATACTGACAGAATGGAATGTTAGAATTTTATTTAATGGAAATGTGTGCTATGCTCTTTAATGACTGTATATATATAATATTATATTATATTGGTTAGTTCTTCCTTTATTTGCAGTGAATAGAAATTCATAAGATTTACTATTATTATTTGCATTATAATATATATCCATTCCATCCAGTGCAATATAGCAATTGAGGTAATTTATTATTATAGCGTATTTCATCCTCAAATTACGATTCCTCTTAAAATCGATTATGTATATGATGAGCGTATAGCATCCACGCAAAAAAACACTTCCGGCTGTAAGGGTTCTGGAGGACTGTTTGGCTGCTCCCACAAAATGCACAATCGTGTCATGGCGGTTATATTTGATTTCTTTTCAGTCCGCGTCCGTGTCCTCGGCAATCGCGGCCATCGATCGCCTGATCAGCTTCGGAGTTAACACTCCTCCGCCACCGCCAGTTGTTGTTCAACCAAAGGTAAAATAAAAACACCTCATCAACAATCAAACAACACAATCTGCACGCTCCAAAAGCATGGCTTACCATTCTATCCATTTATGTTCATAATGTGAAGATTCTCCAAACTTACGGCGAGATATAGGTTTCCAGAAGTATTCATTTTCAATGTGGTTTTTAAATTTGTAATATACATAATAATTGCTTAATAAGGTTAACAGAGGAGGTACAGGTGTATATTTTTACATGTGACAGTATTCATTACTCTATAAGATGGTGGAAGATCAAAATGAAATAACAGACGCAATAAAACTACTCGTTAATGCTTAATTACATTTCATTGCTTTTTCTATTAATTTCTTGTAAATAAAATAATAATAATTATCATCGAAATAAGGATTTAGTGCATCATGAATAAACGCGATTAGGTTAATTCTAATTACAGGAAATGTTTCCTATATCAAAAATATCTGTATTACAACTCGACATTGCTTTTATTCATTTACAGAGACTTATCTGTAGGTTGCACGCAGTAGGATTATAAATTTTTTGTGCTACAATAGATAGTGTACTGTTTTGTCTATTAAATGTTTGTCATTAATAATCGTTATGTTGGTTTACTAACAATTTAAGTATGTATTTTATTTATTAGTTTAAGAAAACAACCATTTAATGTGATTACAAGAAAGATGCATGATTTATACAGAAATACTCTATTTCTAGTTATTTGTCTAAGAATGTTTTAGCACACATAGATTTATTATTTGAGAAATATGTTGTGACAAAGTCTTTCACTTCGGAATTGAATGTAAGAAAGTATTTTTAGTAGTCATATTATATAAACCGCTATCTGTCCATTATAATCGTTCAAACTTCAATACCGATAATAGACTTGGCTTGGACATGTGAATATCGGATGGAGGGATGTAGCCTGGGTTTCGACCTGTCGCTTCTTTCAAGCCGGATGGTTTCCGCAGTTCTTAATCCTTAGATGTACTGAGGAATAAAGTTCCCTGGCATGACTGGAGAAAGCAAAGCTATTGAATAATTTCATCGTTTGGTAGCCAGAATTCTGCAAAAGGAGATCACACGGGCAATGTGTCCAATATTCTGTTCAGGCAGTGTCTCATCAAAGGAATACATTGATAGCTTAAAAAAAAAAACTTCAAAATACAAAATAACGAATCATATAAACTGCTTCGTTCAGAAAAATATGGTTGTGTTTAGATTTGAATATAATATCAAACCTTTTTATAATAGCTTAATCTCGTTGTGATTCAATCAAATTGAAATCTAAAAAAACATTCTAAATTAACTTTTTCACTATGTGTCATGCTGACAAAATTCCTTTTAACTTCCTCCCCTTAACACTACCCGGAAACATGTTAACCCATTGTTTACGGTGTCACAAATTTGTGCGTAATTACTATAGTAATTAAAAAGCCCGTAAAGTGTTAAATTATAACATAGTGCATTATTTGAATTTTATAATTGATAGTATTTATCACGTAATCTGACTTTAACACTGCTTAAGTATTGAATAAAAAAATCAACATTTTGAAGGTAGTTCATGTTACTTAATCTCTAGAATGTGTGTGGGATTCAATTTTTATTGATGAATTGTAATTTTATAGGAAACTGAAATGGATCCCCGCCTCCTGAATGAATTACAATCAGTGCGCGAAATGCTGGCCAGGCAGGAAGAGGAGTTGCGCCAAGCAAATGAAACCGCTGCCGCTTTACAAAAACAGCTCTCTGAGAGTGCTGCCAGAGAGCAGACCCTTATCGATAGAGTTAATGGAAAGAATAGGGATCATAGGAAAATGGAGTGAGTTGTTGGATAATAATATTCTACATTCAATACTGTATATTAATCAACGACTAGATTGAGAAGACATTGAGCTCAATTCCTTTGCTTTGTCAAATGAATTCACATTGCAAAATTTCAATAGTAAAAACGTTTAGTATATCTCGATAAAAATTGTTAAACTGAATATTAGAAATAAATTTTATAATTGATATAGGGCGTGTATTAAATGGGTCAGTATCTAATTTAAGCTTTGGTCACTGAATTAAATAAATGGTCAGTCAAAAATCAAAATGGTCAGTTAATATTATAAGCAGTCAGTTGTCATTTTATCAGTATGAATGTGCTCAATTATTAAATGAAACATTCAGTAATGTTTTTATAATGGTTAGTAATTTATTAAAAACGATTGGTATTTATATTAAATTGCCATTCATTTAAAAAATTGGTAAGTTTTAGTTTGACAGCTAGTAAATTTTATCAAATATGGTTGTAAGAGGCAAATTTATGACAAGGTCTATGAAAAATAAACACATTAAATGAAATGATTTCTTAAGTTCAGGTATTTGTAACTGTATGTATATATTTTTAACTGACCATTTATTAATTTTTACCAACCGTTTTAAGTATTTATTACTGACCATTTATCAAATGAGAAACTGACCAAATAATTAGTTGCCTTGATATAGTGATCAATAATTTTATGTATTGGGTGTATGTGCTTATCTAAATAAATGTATGAATTGCTTATTTTTATTTCGGGGAGAAAATCAATCACTACCATAGTTCTGCCATTATGTGTCTGTAGTGTAAATAAATATAAATTTAGCACCAGAATCAAATCAAAATAACAAAAATGAAATTTAAAAAAATACTAAAACAACTGAATTTTTAGTACTGTAATGGAGGAATATGAAAGGACGATTTCTCAATTCTTCGGTGAAAGAGAACAAGAGAAGAGACAATGGGCAGAAGAAAAATCTTTACTCGTGAGGGAGAGGGACGAAGCCAACTCTCACTTGGCAAACATGGAGCATTCTTTTAATGATATTCACGCGTGAGTAGACATTTTAGCCATTTTTTCAATAACAATTCAATGAATATATTATTGACATGATCAATGCGCCACTTCAACCAATTCTCTGGTTAATAATATACAGAGTGCCCAGTTTTGATTCACATTTGACATGAGTTTCAAGTGAAAGGTATTCATATTTTTATATTACCTATATGTAATTATTTTTTTTATTGCAGTAAATATGAACGCTCCAAGACAATGGTCCAGGGATACAAAACTAATGAAGAAATTTTAAAACAGACGGTTATTACTAACGAAGAAGCATCCAAGCAACAGCTGGAGCGATATGAACAACTACGTCAACATGCAATGACCCAATTAGAAATGTGAGGGACATAATCCTTAAACTTATATTTTTTTTAAATTGCATTTAAATGTTGTGTCATTATTTCCTTAGGAAAAAAAACTACCTAATATTTATCTCTTGGTGACTTGGTGGTCGTGTAACACAGAAAAAATGTTTGGCAATTTAATAAAATGTTCACACTACTTAAAGGATTAAAACTTTAAAGTAATGTCTATTTTATAAAAAACATTTATGTTTATTTATGAACTCACCACTAGCTGAGTTCTCAGATAGGGACGGTGAACAGGGCAATCGATCGATAGAACGTGAAGACATTGTGCTTGATAGCGGCCGTGGTCTGGATTTTAATCTTAAATTGTAAAACGTGCAGAACTTGACTTGAAATTTTCATGTGCTTCATTCTTTCATTTCGAAATCATATGTTATACATACATACTTTAAGGCACGTATACTTAATTTAACCCTCATTTTTGGAATTATACAGCCCAGCATGCCCCTTAATGTATTGTACTACATTTATGAAGGGCCAGCTTCGCATTAATATGTTTATATAAATTATTTATTACAGTTATCTGAAAATGCTTTTGTTGTGCTCAATGGACTGTATTGAAAATTGGCACTAAATGTTTTTATAAAATAGTTTGCCACTTCTTTTTAATGATCCAGTCAATCAAAGGTATCCAAAGGAAGGTGTGCGACTATTACTATTATTTAAAACTGAAGCATTTCATTAGTTCATACTATGCTGCATATCATTATCAGACATTAAAAAAAACAAACGAGAATTTTGTGAATGGCCATAAATGCAATGTGTACACTGATTTTTATTTCCATTCTGAAATATGCTTCCAATTTTGAAAATGTTGTTTGATGTAAATTTTGTATGTTCCAGTGCAAACCAAGAAATAGACACTGTAAAACGAGCAAGCCAATCAGAGGTCCTCAAGTTGCAAGCCATGTTGAAAAAATCAGAGATTCAGGCATCATCATTGCAAGAGTCTTTGAATCAAAAAGTGAAAAATGTTGAAGATTTGACGGCGATATGTGACGAGCTTATCAATAAAGTTGGATAAGCTTCACCAGTTCTGTGGGCCTGTTATTCGATGATAATATTTCGGCCATTGTGAAAATTAAAAAATATATTTGTGGGAAAAAGACTATTATATCATTGATACGTTTTAATTGATACTAAATTATAAGTATACATATTATTATTAAAAGGTCACCCACTGTGACTGGCTTTTATTATTAATTTATTTATTAGTTTTTTGTCAGCTATTGTTATTATTTTGTATCGTGATCATTGATCATTGATCATAACATTTTTGGAAAATAAAGAATAATGTTTCTTAAAATAGAAATGCTTCATTTTGACAAATGCCACGGTTGTTGTATTGAAAATGAAGTAAAGTTCTTCATTGTTACGACGGTTAGATGGTTATCGTTATTATTGTATCCAGAGCTTTTGGCACATTTCATTTGTACAGTGAATACTTTTGTCATTGAGTTATTCTATTTTGAAAGCAGTCAAATGACGAAACAAGTTTCATTTTTACATAAATTAAGACTAGAGTGCTGGGATTTTAAACATTTCCTTATTTTATCTTTATTAGTGAATTGCTGAACTGCTATTTTATACATTACACTTAAAACTTTTTCTTTTTTACACTAACATTATTCCAGTTCAGTTACTAACATTAGTTTTATATGTCCAAACATATCAGTATACCATTGATACTAATAATATGACATGGATTCTAATATTTTCTCTGAAATAGTCATAAACCAAACTTTATATTCAGTGATAGCATATAATATAGATCTTATTTGCAAGTTTGCCTAATACTGACAACCCATCAGTTACTGGAACTGTCACAAATTTGATCATGTTATGTTGTGTCTGATATAAAAATAAATATTCAAATTTTATTAATCAAAATAACATACATCCACATCAATAACCAACGAGTTTGTAATAAATCTTTCTCTCACTTTAAAATCATTATGTTTTGAGCTTATAAAATCGTCAAAGGGGCTTTATTGAATGAAAATCAGTGGGAGGATAGATTGGGTGAATATGGAAGCTTTTGTTGTTGTTTTTTTTTATCTTTCCCTATAGCTGTCAGATTACAAGAAACACTTGCATGATAAACTTCTAAGTCTGCTACAATTTTTCAAACAGTTGTTTGTGAATTTATCTTCATCAATATTTGCTATAGATTCAATACCAAGAATGATTATTATTTAATGACAACTTATGCAATATTTATAATATAAGGAGTGTAAACCCATATTTTATAATAATTGTTAGTGGTTAATTATAATTGATAATCAATTTTTTTAAAACGCTAACTTGTACTAATGGTAGATTGATATGAATGCAGATATAAGCGAAAAAATATTATTTGTCAGATCTCGCAAGTCTCAGTGACTTATAGGATGTAATATAACTTGTCCAATTCGTATGTTAGGATATTTTTTTAGTTGGAGACGTTTGAATCTTCATATATAAAGAGATTTATAAAAAAGCAATGCATGCATCAGATAATAACCTCTCGTGTAAGAAATTATATAATATATATTTACGATGCGTATTGACTTATATTTTTTCATACCATATAATGTTTAATGTTTTGAATATTTAAAGTGTAAATTGCTTACTTAGTGCCTCAACATTCCACAGTGCTCGCAAAGCGCAAAAATAGTGCAGAGATTTGTTAATCTGATTGCAAGCCGACAACTACAATACAATAATCAAACGGCCATTTTGTAGATCTGATGACAATTCGAATCAGAGTAGAAGGTTTATCAGATCCATTCTGAAAACGTGTTTTTGTTAACAAACAATCATTGCATCCGTTATTAATCATACTGTGAATTACACTATGCATCATATCAAGATAATAAACCAAGTGATGTGTATAATGTCTGCATGTTGTTTATTGACTAATACATTCTGTAAAAATTGCCTAAAGTCTTTATTTTGTGTTGCCATATAATTATGGTAAGGAAATTTTATGTAGCATAGCGCACATGTCAAACAATAAATGAAACATTTTATATAAATTAGTTTTATTTACTAAAGCTAAACACAACCCCCCCCCCTCTTTAGCATTTATTTTGATAAGTTAAATTAATTTTTTCTTGCAAGGGACACTTTGTATACGCCATCTATTGATTTAAGTATGAAACTATTTGTATATATTAACATTTTGCTATTAGAACAAAAAGCTTTTTTTAAAAGCCAATAGAGTATTATTTAAATTTTATTATTTAATTAACTGTATTATCGATATAAATACAGTAGAACCTCGATTATCCGGACTAATTGGGGATGAAGCTAGTCTGGATAAGGACAAATCCGGATAATCGAAAAAATCGTAATTGACAGGAAAAGATCATTTCAGTATAAATCATTTTTATTTCTTTAGATTAATACATAGCTTTAATAATAAATTATTTTTTATTGAAAAACTCAATTTTCGATTTCTGCTTAAAGCTAGCTTTTCTTTTCGATGCTGCGAAAACACGAATACTTTTACGAAGACACATAAGTTGTCTTGAATAGCACTCTTATTGACTCTCAAGCCACTTCATGGCGACATCTAGACCAGTGGTTCTCACGTGAAAATGTCTGGTGGCCGCACCAAATTTTTGTCTAAGTCTGTTGTGCTTGAGTTTTGTCAAATGGGCCTAAACATGTTTGACGATTTACTATCGGTATTAATTACATTCAAAATGCTTCATTTTCAGAGTATTTGTTGACAAATTATCTTGTAAAACCACATGTGCGGCCACAGTGGCCGCACATGAGAACCACTGATCTAGACACTGAAAGGCTTCAGAATGTGTAGGCCCAATATCTCCCCCTCACAAACCTCTTCTAAGTCTTCTTGATCTTGTTCCTCTGAGGTATCGAATTTGGACGATGACTGACCCATATTTTACACAGGACTTATTGTAAGAACAAATGCAACAATCAAAATATTAAGACTGCATTCCATCACGTACGTAAACAGAGGACGGAATTCGTCACGTGCATATCAGCAAATTTGCAATATTTTTGTTTATTTTGACCAATCCGGATAATTGATGTCCGGATAATCGAGGTTCTACTGTAGTATATAAATCCAAGCATTAATTCCTCACTATCAAAATGTGTTTGTAAATCATTTATGCAAAACTTATATCACATTCTATCAAATTTCTTAAACAACAAAGGTCTTAAAAACATTTTGGATACCACGCTTTTCTAAATAATATTTATATTTTAGATGTCCACTTGTAATCGAGCAGCCAAATTGAGTGGTAAAATCAGCCACATATTATCGCACCTTATTTATGCATTTAAATTTAGTTTGTGACAGTACACGTCTACTGTCCAGTTTTAACCGATTTTGAAAGCTCATATTATATTATTAATTGAGGATTGATTACTGGTGAAATCTTATTTTTGGCTCTCCTGAAAAAAGAAAAATGTCATTGGTTTTCCCTGCGTCTAAGGGGCTGAATTGCAGTTAATTTTCTGTAATTGTTTTTGACATTACTTTTTTAGAAGTAATAAAGGGTGACAGGGGTAAAATATGCAAAAGAAATTTTCATTTATTGGAAAATACACTGAAGCATTATGTTCTGAATGTCTGCAAGTGAACTGAATTCATTTTGGAATTTTGGTCATGGAATTTAAAAGTTGCACTCATAAATATGCCTACCTATTGTATACAGATAATTTATTGACAGTAATATTGTCACACATTATCTAAGCTTTTATAATAAGTGTTATAAAAAGCTTAGAAAAATGTTTGGTCAGTATAATATAAATATTATATAACATATCTAGATATCTAACAACGTTTAATTAAAGCTTGTAAACATTTTGCTGCTGTCGAGTTTCTGGCTTACAATTTCGTTTTTTTAAAATACATTCTACATTGAAGATTGTAGAAATAAATAGTTTTTCAACACCAAACATGCATGCATGTAAAAAACTACTGATAATTTAGTATGCTATGGATACCTTGTGTATCACTGAAAATAACTAGACAATGCTGGCAACTCTCAAAGGAATGGTGTATTGGAGTGTCAGGTTTGCCGCTTCTATATTGAAAGGGTCTTTTTGTCAGCTCACTCTTAAATAATTATTTTTCTTGATTGAATTGGTATGCGAACTCCATTATAACACGGTGAAAAAATAGCAATGTATAGTCCTACAGAAATTATATTATATACGCCCTTGTCAGAACTATGAGGCATTAACCGAAATAGCTGTCAACAATATATTACATGTAATATAATTTCTGTAGGACTTAAATACATTGCTATTTTTTCACTGGTAATTGTTTTTCTAGTCGTAGAAAACTGACATATTTTTCAGATATCGTGCATTATTTGTATAGGCTGAATATTATGATCGGGCAAAATTTTGGTTTTTTGATTTAATAAGACATTTCATAAGCAAAATTCATTCAGTTAATGTTACACAACGTTACATATGGTAGCAGTTGTCAACCTTTTCGACATCATGAACTACTAAACTCACAATTTTGAATTAGGAAGCAAAGCTAAATATTGAAAACAAATGCCAGCGGCGAATATTAGGGGTCCGTTGGTTTGTCTCTATCACTTAGAATAAAATCCCAAAGAATGATAAGTGTAGAAAATACATATAAAATTAAAAATACTATTTATTGAATAGATCATTTTCAAAACCACTTGAACTGTCATTTGATTTATTTGTAATTTGCCTCACTTAAAAATATATAGTTTCTACAATCATGTTGGCAGCACAATAAACAGTTTTCTATTTTGGAAAAATAGTTTAAAATATATTTATCACAGGAATTTGAACTCGATAATATAAATCTGATACAACTATTTTGTTGCAGTTGCTCCTTAGTTGCCAAGTCAGTATTACATCGAAAGCTAATACAAATGTCATTATTTCGAGCTTTTTAAAGCCTTGGTGGTTTTATGTATTCTTGTTATTAAAAAATGTAGATTAAAAATTATTCACTCTTAATGTTTGAGAAATTAATTATATTTACAAAAATAATATGCATTTTTGTGTACTACCTATATCTACCATTTTTGTAATGATCAGGACCTGTTTCAGTTAAAGATGGTAGGGAACAGTGAAGCCGGTCCTTATCATTATACAAATGTGGAATTGTTACAAAAAGACATTTTTTATTTTTATAAATTTCAATTATGTTAAACATTGGTGGCATTCAATGTGTTTTGAATAAAAAAAAAAGTTTACGAAATAGCACAAAAATTCAAGCATAGTTTTCATAGTAAATGGCGCCTTGACGTCAACCTCGCGACTGAAAGTTCGGCTAGCGAGGTACCAATAAAAAATACAGAAAGTATATTAAATAAAGTATTAATTAATACAAAATAAACTCGCCGTGTAACACATGCCAATGGTTTAGTCTAATTTTGCTCATGCCTAAAAAGCAAACACCCTTAGCTAGTTGACAATGTTACACCGGGCTTGTAGAATTAAAAACGGTTGAAACGTATCGCAATATTTCAGCAAGCACCCTAAAATGGCGGTGAACCGACGTCCGAATAGGCTGACCATCAAATTGGTTTCCCAGCCCGTTCATTCCGTATTGTTGACCTATTAATGCTTATTTATAGGCGAATGATAAATTATTTATTCACAGGCTGGCGACCGTCGCTAGTGGTGCACTCTGTGGGTGACCCAATGCGAAATGCCCGTTGTTGTCATCTATTCAGCCATATCGCTAGGACTCGTGGCCAATAGGGTAAAGATTTACTATCTTGTCTATGGTAAACATAACGAATTTAACTTTTAAAGTTGCAATCCTGTTTTTCGACCCCATATACAACTGTTCCTTTTTTAAATAACAGACTGTGTTGCCGTTCTTTGGAATAAATCGATGTCAAATATTTTACGTGGCATACAATAATTATTTATTACCGTAATTTACTATACTTATACTAATCAATATCTTACCCGACAAACTACCTCGAAAAGAGGAACAACCAGCCCGAACGGAGACGGTTAAAGATTTAATGAATTGCTTTTTATAATATAATAAAGAAATCAAATGCTAATTTAATTTGACCTGAAAAAAGTATGAAATTTTTAGTATACATTTGCAGAATATTATCCTTCGTATTGCAACGGTCTATGCAAAATAATAACGCCAATCAAAAATCATACATTTCTTAAGATGGAAATTGCGAAGGTTGTTGAACCTGAAAATATACAGAGTTGAATGAACTTCTTAATTCAGATAAATATTAAAGACTTTTAAATTGAAATATTGTGAAGTACACCACTCAATAACAATGACATGCATTAGTATATATTCGAAAATTGGAGGTTTTCAAAATAATTGATTCTCCCACGGCAAATTAAAATGGCATTCCCATTTCAGTGTCGCTTTATTAAATTTGAATTACATGGACGGTACATAATATTATGCTCAATGGAATAACAATAGATTAGTGTAAGCTCATGACGCTGGAATTTAATTCTGAATCAGTCATCAGAGAAAAGAGACAGTAGAGAAATTTAGACAATTAAAATTAGCAATGAGTAGAGGATATCGTTAGAATGTACAATTTAGTGCCAGTCGAAGAGTATGTGGCAACGAATACTGAAAAATGTAGTAAATAATTTGTATATTTGTGTATGTTCAACTAATTATATATTCTCAAGTAATTTTGACTCCAAAAGTACATGTGTAGATAATTTTCTACAACGGGCTAGGTTGGCATTCTGTGTAAATTTTCATCATTAATTATTTAGCAATACAAAAACGAATTTCAATGTATCAACGAAGGAGATTTACGGATACATTGTACACGGCATTGATTTTATTGTGAATTAGGTAGTAAAGCCTAAAATTAAATATTTATCACGGTGCTTTAGTTTCTGCCATTGGCGTACATATGGCTTAACATTTTGTACAACGAACAGAAGATGAATGATGGTAAGAAAACTAGGCATTTTATTTGAATTTGAATCTTTTGAATTTTTTCCTTATACGTACAAGCTATGTTCCCATATTAAGTCATAGCTTTTTTTGGACGATTTTCCGTGGAACGCATCTACCGCACAAAAAAGGGTTTATTTATATACGTATCTGTAAGTTATTTTTCAGGCCCCAAGTGCGCGCCTGTTCCGCTTATGGGGTAATCGGCTACTGATAGCGAGCAGACTATCTTACAAATACGAGCTTGTAAGCCTTATGGCCCCCTTTGTTTGATCCTAATAACGAGTTATCACGATAAAATTTATATTCCTGGAAATAAAGGTGGCAAGCATGTAGCTAAAATGGAGGTTTTGAAAATGTCACATCATTAAGACAGGGCGAGGTCAAATATTTTCAGACAAAATTTAATGAGTGCAGTGGGGAGAGGTGGGTAAAAATCAGTGGGCCAGAATCGTTTTAAATCGTTGCACGCACGTGTCAAGGTCACATTGTAATAAACAGGTGAATCACTGAATTTTGCACGTACATTATGTGAACAACGCACTGTTAATTGAGGTATTAAAAAATAAAAAAAACTGCATAACTTTGAAATCGCACAAAAAGAGCTTTGGATGTAACCTAACCCAACCCAATATGCTTTGAAAACGGAAAGATATTTTTTATACATGTCTTTGGTTAAGAATATATTATAATGTGACACAACAAAAATCTGAATTGTTTTTAATGAACTGCGTGGAATACCGTACATTGTTCAAATAACAATTTGGAAAAACGACTAAAAAAGAGGGCTTCCCAATTGCTGAATACTCCACTGCTCGCTATAATTTATTATATTACTATTACAAGGAAGTGCATCCTTTCAATTTAAATCTGTTGAATCCTGTACGCCATTGTTGTTCAATACTGTAAATATTTAACTAGAAATTGAGCAAATAAATAAATAATTCGCTTATTGCGGTGACCGACGAGTGTGACATTGTCACTGTTACAACATTGTGGATTAGGCACTGCCAAAAGTAGACAAGTAAAATGTTAATGCCTGACAAAGCTTTGTGTCATTATGAAAATCGTATGAGCGTTTGCTGTTGGAATAAATGGCGACATTTTGTTCGCTTGACGCTAATTTGTGAAGATTAATCGTGTCATAAGTCAACAATAATACAATAGAATTATTGTGTCTACACGAATATTGTCCTCAAATCTTTTACAAAAATATAAGCTTCTTATTATGATACTAATAATACACCTGACTATATATAAAATATATGATACAAAAAAGGTATTTCCGTTATAATTGAATGCGTTCTTTATTCAATTTTCAATTGACTTTCAAACGCACGCGAATGTTTTTAACTCAAAAAGGGTTAAATGGGATGGGTATTAAAATTATTAATTTTAAATCGCAGACTTATAGCATACAAAGAAAGTGTATTTTTTAATTCTTAAGTTCAAATGGCCAACATCTGACATTTGAACTTCTAGCATTGAGGCTATTTTCTTGCCCTATTGTAATAGAGTTTTGCTAAAAAAGTGTTGAGTCAATAAATCAAGAATTTTGCTAACCGTTTAAGAATAATGTACAGTCACTGTTGAAAAAATTATTGAAAACTGAGTAAAATACTATTATCAAGAATTCATAGCTATTTCTTTCATTGTGTTATGACCAGGGCTGTGGAGTCTTAAATATAAATTCGACTCTGATTCCAACATTGACCAAAAACACAACTGTGACTAAAAAAAATATCATTTCGTCACGTATTTTTCTTACCTTTCCTATTTATGTGAATTCATATCATATATCAGACAAAAAATCCGGCCTATAGCCAAATTTGACATATTATTTGCGACGACTCTGACTCCGACTCCGACTCCACAGCCCTGATTAACAATAGAGTTTCATTAAATAAGTGGCGAGTCAATCAATCAAGAATTTTGGGTACTTCGTTGTTTTATGCCAGGTAGCAAAACTTGAAATGAATGTCGCTGCAACCTCAATGCACACATGGGGCGGGGGGCGTCACTTGGCGATTTTTGAAATAAAAACAAAGAATTCATCCCTCGCCATCAGTTGCGAAAGAAGAGCCAAAGCATGTATAACTTTGGAAGTGCGCGACGAGGAAAGTGCAGTGACATTTCTACAATCGAGTAATATTATTCCGCGGGAGATTATGTGCAGTAATGGACATTTAATGACGCTTTCATTTGGGGTCAGGACACGCTGGGTTTGCCAAGAGTGTTTTTTGGCATGGTTGCTGAGCAGGTAGCGGTTCCTGGAGTGCATACTCGGAGATCAGTGCTCATTTTTTTACACTTACTATAATTTTATAAACCCCAATACACTTGCAAACACCCAGCAAGTAGAGAGAAAGTGGGGATCAGCCAAGTGGGGCAATAAGAAGCGTAGAAGGACACAGACATTTGCTACAAACGTATTTATACGAATTTATGTGGAAGACGAGGTTGGTCATCCGGGATGCATTTAGTGTTATCAAAGATATTGCTGAATTTTGGCAGTTTATCGAGCGTCAAAATCTCGATGATTGAGAAGCACTGGTTGCCGGGGGCGAGGCATAAAATTCAATAATCTGGAATACATAAAAAAATACACGTATACACACATACAAGTATTCGGCCATTAATATGATGATTTATGTGTCATTTCATATGGATGGCGAAGGTTAAGGCAACCCTTAGGTTTAGTGATATTTTTTCGTGTTTAGCTGCCTGGCATAAAACAACGAAGTACCGAATTTTGCTTGCTGTTTGCTGTACAGTCACTGCTTAAAAAACATATTGAAAACTGAGTAAAATACTATTATCAAGAACTTCTAGCCATTTCTTCATTATGTTATGACGGTGCGAATCAGCTTGAAAAAGGATTGAATGAACTTTGATTCGTTTTGTCACATTATTAAAAAACACACCGAAGCTCGGCCAGGCATTAATAAAGATATTAACATTTATATTCCAGCCGGCAGCATTATACATACTAACGATACAGCTTGGCTTTCCTAAAGTTTTAATTACATACTATTTCTGTGGGTAATTCTAAGGCAGCCTCAGTTTATTATCAGTGGCGTCACGTAATATATTCATTTGGTGGGGTATTCGTTGGCTTCGGTTGAGGTTCTCCCGGGTACGGGCAGTTTCATAAATTGATTTATAGTTTTATGTTTGTAGTCTAAAAATCAGGGCTGTGTAGTAGGAGTCGGAGGTTTTTGGCCGGAGTCGTACTCGGAGTCGGAAATTTTTAAAATTTTGAACTTTTTATTTTTGCATAAAATATGTCATATTTGGCCATTGACCGGATTTGTGGGTTGACATATAATTGAATACACATAAATAGGAAAGGTGGGAAAAAGGCGTGACGAAATTAATCTTTTTAGTCGTAGTCGTCTTTTTGGTAAATGCTGGAGTCGGAGTCGTAATTTTTTTCTCATTGTTACAAGTGAATTTTAATAAATGGAAAATTCAAACGCTCATATCTCAAAACAGTGTCAGGAGCAGTTAAAACCTTTTCAAAGTAAGGTGTCGATATATTAAATAAATGATTTTTTTAAAATGAAAAACCATTTTTTTATATTCTAATCTAATTCTAAGACACAAAATTATACCAAAGCCATGACAAAGCTTATTAAAATTCCTTAATGGAATGTCATAATAAAGCAATAACCTTTTTACGATCATCTGTAAAGTTGTAGTTGGTAGAGCTTTGCACTCTATGGTGATAATAATATTATCACTGTACGACGTACGTACATATATAATAATACCAATACAATATTCACACATGTTTTAACATAATAAAAGTTGTATCTGCAAAACTAAAATATTGATGTACTATTTAATGAATTATATTTTACAAAACGAAAACATTTAATAATTTTATTTATTTATTAATATTTATATGTACGTATATGTTGCAGTAAAACTGTATTCTCAGTGAAAATATATTCTTCGCCAAGCTGCCATTGAAATAAATTTGACCGCCTTATCTTCAGCCCGATGTTTGTCTGTGTTTTTCTTTGGTTATCTTTTTATGAAAGGGACTACTTGCTGATTTTGTTTCATTGAAGCAAACCAAAATTTTAGGCTGGCAAATCATCGACATGGGCCAATAATTTCAATGTTCGTGAACAGTGAAATCATGTTGTCATACAAATCTATTACTTGATACATTTTCACTGAGAATACAGTTTCACTGTAACATATATATGAGTATTTGTACATAACAAAAATTACAAATTATAAGTTTTTTGCTTTAGAATAAAACATTCTATTCATCAGAAGATAGAGAAAAAAATACATCGGACATTGGTTAAGAAGTCAACCGAGTGAGTTCCGACAAAATCAACTATAATACACAAAAAATAGTATTCGTGTGAACTCACTCACGTTAATGTGAAATATTTCGTCATCAGAAACATATATCGCCAAAAATCGTTAAGGCTTTTCCTAGTGGCATCCCCATTGGCAGACTGGTTCTACCCAACAACTCATGGGAACAACTCGGGTGGAAGAACAAACAACTCATATTCACGATTCCTCAAAAAAATATCAGCATGATTCAATTAATATGAATGTGAATGATTCACGATTTTTTATGAAATATAAAATTACAAATATAATATTACAATTAACATAGTTTATTCAACGTTTTGTGTTATTAGTTAGTTATTTAAAATTTAAAGTTACCGGCCAATCCACCGAAAGAATTTACATACAATTATATAAATAATAAAAAACCTTTTGTCAGAATTAGTACGCCACTTTTAATGAAATTGTGCTTACAAATGTTGGTGAAATAGGAAAGTTTTGCCGAAGAAGTTTGGCTTTTAATCTGTATCAAATAAACGTCGCCTTCGGATATCTTTCATGAAATTAAGTTAATAAATACATTTCAAACAAAAAAAACATTTTATTGTACTTCATTGTCAACTAATGCTCACGAAGAGCGAAACCGGCCCTGGTCTTTGTAAAACTATATGTGGAAGTAGTAGTACAAAGAAAGGATTTTATTTGTTGAAAATAATGCCTTTCCACCAAGAAGTGACATTAAACACTTGATTAAAAAGTGTGTGAGAACTATAAGTCTTTATAATGTATTTTTTACTTGATTTTTGAATACAAATAAATAAATTCATTCAAATATACTATACATGATATTTCAATGTCTCGCCTAAGAGCAGAGCTGTTAACTTAAAATATAATAAATAAATAAAAACCGCAAAAATATAAAATGTAGTTAATTGATTGAATTGGTATTGATTGGTCAAACTTTATTATAACACGATGAAAAAATAGCATTGTATTTTAGTTTTACAAAAATTATTAAATATATTTTTACCATGTTCACTCCCAACATGGAGCATATGGACTCCTCACTGAGTTTATCTTAACGGGTTTTTACTACGAGAACTGCTTGTTACTCAGTTGTACAACCTCGATTTTTTTAGAAGAATGTAGGGATTGAAAAATACGCGCTGCTTTTTGAGATCGGATAAGCGGAAAGGGATTTTAAGTAACACAAACACCCATTGCTTTCGAACAGAATTGATTTATCGATTGAAACACTCGAACCTGGGCAGTCCGACACGGAAGCTGAAGACGTTGACCACTGCATCGCGGAATGGATACAAACATATAGATTGAATATATAGTTGATAGCCATTTCGGCTTACGCTCAAGGTTTACTTCTGACGAGGGCGTAAGCCAAAAAAGCTTTCAACTAATTTAATATTTTTTTGATATTCCGTGTTAAAATGTAGTTGATAGCATGAGAGATTTTTTTTTATTTTTTAACTCATCACTCTGAATGGTGGGGTATATCAATTAATTCGTTCAATTTATAAAACACTTTTTTCGGAAAGTTCTCTTTAGTTTAAAAATGGATTAAAGTCATAAATTCATATCAACTTTGTTTTGGTATACACTCGACTCGAATGGAATCCGTAACCAAGTATTTATTTAACAATTAAATTGGTCAAATAGACTGAATATTTGAACTGAATTTTTCAGGGTTGTCACGCCTGTTATATCTATTTTTTAAAATACACAGCTAATCGATGTTGATCTTTCAATTTGAAAATGAATTGGTGTTAAAGTACTTGTATTTTATACCGTGGTTGTAGAAATTGATAAAAAACAAAATTGTATCATGTCATGGACATTTTGAAAATGAACGGTAAGTGAAGTATTTCATAAGTTAATTATTTTCGGAATTCATAGTGCTTAGTTAGATTAATTAAAAGTTTGACATTCAGCTTCGGGAAGTACCTAATAGTATCGTTTTTGAAGTCAAAATTGTTTATATTGGCCCTTGTAATATTAATTAACGGAGAAGTGTTCTGATCTAGTTAGTGTACTTTGTAAGCAAATTATTATTTTATCAAAGACATGGTAACAAAAATTGTTCTTGATTAATAATTTAAACAGTCTCCGTTCTGGGAAAAAGTCGTGTTTTTAATACCAAAATGTAAAGTTTCCAATCTCTATCGTAGCATTTAAAAAATAACAATTTTGTTCAAATTCATTTCAATACATATGTATTATACACAGTTAAAAAAGATGTTATAATATAATTTGCCTTTAAAATTCTCAATATCTAGAGATGAAATAATATATGATTTTCATTAATTTCTTTTTCAAAGTGTTAGCTGTCACTTTTTTTTTTGTACTACTCCCACATACAATTTCATAAAGATCAGAACCAGCTTCACTCATCGCGAGAATTTTCAATTGATGATTTTCAATATAATAGAAGATTATTTTTTTGAAGATATTTTTAATACGTTGTCCATACAGGACCATCCAAAAGTAAAAGAAAATGTCAAATATTTTGTTGATTAATATAGCATAAAAACTTAAATTCTTGGTTGAAAGACACTATGCTAAATACTAAAAAGGGAAGAGATATTATGCCTATTCCATTTTTTTTTTAAATATTGCTAGACATAGTTTTATACATCAAGTAAGCATTAAAATACAACTTTTAAGGTGTTCACTGTCAGCTGAAAATGCTCGTCATAAGCGAAACCGGTCCTGATCCAATAAATTGTACGAGGAATAAGTACTAAAAATGTTTTATTATTTTTATTATAATACAATTTATTAATAAAATAGCCTTACGATAGTAAGACTAAAGATACTTTGCAAAGAAGCAAAACATGTGACACTTCTTGTTACACAATATATGAAATAACAAAGATATTCATATAAAAATAAACTTCCATAAAGTAACCGCCGAATCCATCGAGAGTATTACAATATTAAATAAATCACGGCCCACGGTTTATTTGTTGATGATTATAACTAGATTATAAGAAAAAATAATAAATATGATGTAACATTATATAATTAACTAGCTGTACCCTGCGCGCGTTGCTACGCCAGCAATTGTAGGGGTGATTGGGGAGTGGGGGAAGGGGTGTACGCCAGAAAGTTTCGCGGAAGTGTACTCGAGAAATTTGTAAAAAATCGATATCAATTTTTGGGGGAGAGGGGGGTTGTTTGGCGGGGTGGGGTTTGAGGGGCGTATGGAGGGAGTATGCCAAAAACCTTCGAAGGAGTGAACTCGAAAAATTCGTAAAGTTTAAAAAAAAAATTGGGGTGGTGGAGGTTGGGGGGTGGTTGGGGGGAGGAGTTGGTACGCCAGAAACCATCGCGGGGGTGCACTCAATAAATTTGTAAAGTTTCACATCGATCGGTCGAGCGGTTTAGTAGTCCATAGCGGACATACATACAGACATTCATTTTTATATATATAGATAGATATAATAGATGTCAATAATTCAACAAATTGCAAAGTTTCATGTGAATGTGTCAATATGGAAGCACGCTTGTCATTGTTTCCTCTAACAAAAATTAAATCGTTATGATGCAGGAAATGTTTTCGTAAAAAAATACAGTTTTAGCATCGCGAACAAGTGGAATGGCTGAAAAGACGTGTGAATTAATTTACTTTTGTGTGACGTCAGTAAGTATATTGTTAGGGTGTAAAAAATATTCGTGGGGGCTCTATTCTCGTTAGCGCGACTCAAAGAGCACGCGCCACTGTTTGAGGACTTCAGGTTCGTTAGCAATCCCATACAGGAAGTGGGGTAACTTTGGCGTATGAATTTTATTTTGAGCTAAATATATTTTAGTTTTAAATTTGCATAGCTTTTTCACACCCAATGTGTTCGAATAACTCGATTATATATTTGTGAAATAATTACATATATAATTATTCTTACCCACAATATTTTTGCAGAATAATTAAGAATTCAAATCCGTTTGCAGGTCATTTTTAGCCGCTTAAAATTGAATCATTTGTTCAATGCTTTATTAATGGTATGACGATGTAGTTTATTTCAACATTAGTTTATCTACGAGAGCTGCTTGTTACTTAGTTGCTCATCCTCTGTTTTTCGAAGAGAATAGTGACATGAATGGATGGCAAGATAGGACTAGGAAAGAATTAGTGGTTAGCTAATTACTCTCGCAACGATACGATTTCAGGATCGGATGACTGTGCAAGAAAATTTTGGATAGCACAGGCATCCATTTCTTCCGTAGTAACAGTAATAAAACTTTGATTCAAAAATAAAACTGCCTGAACTGGGATTCGGGCCCTGGAACTGAATTCAATACCGTTGACACTCAACACATTTATACAATGTAAAATAAATATCTTGTTAGTTTTATAAAATAATATATTCTTAGTATGAGAGATAACTGATAATTGTCACGTAGGTCATTTGAGTCGCCAGTCACAAGGGCTGTTCGGCTGATGAATGCACTGCCTGTTGATGTGGACATCTTCGGTAGTGAGCTTGGTTCTTTGTTTTTATATTTTTTCTTTTTATGTAATTAATATGTTTCTGTTCTGATCCATACATTTGTTAATTCTATATTTATTTTATTTTTTTCAATTTTGTGTAATACTTTTTGTGTTATATTTATTAATTGTCAAATGCATGGCGCATTGGCGTCAGCTGTAATGTCATGTATTCTGTTTAACTTTTTACAATAAATAAATAACATATGGACGAAGATGTTTATCAGTACTATGGTAAAAATTTTAAGATCGAACATTGATCGTTAGATATCAGTATCTGAAATGGGCTTTTTCTTGTCTATATTCTAAATAAAGCATTTTTTTTACCATATTATTTGATCAAATTCTACTACGCTCAATGAACGATAGACATAACCTCACAAAATATAGTAAAGGAAATTTAATCTTCAAAGTATATTGGTTCTTAAGAATATGATAATTGAATGGACAGTCACAAATTTTGTGTCAAGGCCATGAAATATAACAGTGGTTTTTGGAGAAAATATGTTTTTATTATTAATGTTTGAACTCCAGAAAACCATTATTATTCGATGATTAGTAGTACTGATTATAATTTATTTGTTCTCAGTTATTTTTTTCATGGCTTATTTTTTGGTTGAATATTCCTTCCATTATTTTAATATTTTAAACAGATTAGTAGATTATGCTCAAACAGCACCGATATATGTGTATTATATATATCTCGTGCATAAACGTCGTGAATATAGCCTACTCGGATTTAAAAAATAGAATTGAGATATTATTATGTATATTATAGCGGTGATTTTTTGATACATTACATCATATTTTATGAAGTCCGTACTTGCTCTACTACCCTTGAAGATTAAATCTCAAAGAGTAACAATGAGAAATAGAGAATAAAAAATTAAAACCTCGTCTTGATTGACGCTGACGGAAACGGACGAAAGTTCTGAAAATCGGGTATTCAAGAATACTAACAGAATAATGTAGCAATCAGAATTTATAACTAATTTTAAAAAATAAACTATTGTCACCCTCATAATAAAGCTGGTATCAGATGTATGTATTCTCTTTCTTCTCGAAAATAATCGCAGGTCCAATTTGAAAAAATAAAAGTAATAAATATACGCGTATTCATTCATTCTAGGCGTTCGCTTCCCGGCAATGAATATTAACAAGGAGCAAGCAGTAAAGCAGGGGTGCCCAACTGAGATCACTTGGTGGGCCAAATAGAATAATGCATGTCTCTGGTGGGCCACACGAGCCAGAAAAGTCACTGACGGTACATTCCCCAAATCGATAAACACTTCTGATGTTTTGAAAAATAAAATTTTAATCGTTAAAATTTTGTACTTTTCAATGAGCTTTGTCGTTAATGACCCAGGTTTCGCATGTCAGCATCTTCAGGCATTTCAAGTGCACGAATGAACTCCAATATTTAAAAAAAAAACACCTAGCTTTAAATAAGCATTAAACCTATTTCGATACGTCGATTTTATGATTATTAGCTTTGAGAAAAATTACTCGCATTGACATTTGGTGCCAACTGTAGCTATAATGCACATTGCTAATTGCCTTTATTTCGGAAATTTCATTTCAAGGTTTTATGATTTTTTTTAACCATGTCAGCTTCCTACTTGGAGCATATGGACTCCTCATGGAGTTTATCTTGACGTATATTTTCCTACGAGAACTGGTAGAAATTCAGTTGCTCAACTTATCTATTGTTGAAGAGAGTATGGATTGAAAGGATACTCAATAAAAAGAGAACTCGGACAGGACTAGCGGTAAGCTAATCGCGTCGCTTATTGGGAACACAAACACCCATGTCTTCGAACAGAATCAATTTATCGACTGAAAAAAAATCTGCTCGTACAGCACTGCGCTACGGGCCTTGGCAATTTGAAGCCTTTAAGTATTTCACTTTTAAAGTGTTCTCTGTCAATACTTGGTGGAATGGCATTATAATAAAAATAAAAAAACATTTTTAGTACTTATTCAACATTGACAATGCTGTCAGTTAAAAATGCTCGGCGTGAGCGAAACTGGTCCTGATCCAATAAATTTTATGTGGGAAAAGTACCAAAAATGTTTAATTATTTTTATTTATTTATGTATTTTTTTTTCCATATCCGCTCCCTATTCGGAGCATATGGCCGCCACACGGTGCCTCTAAGATTCTCTGTCTCCCGCCAACCTCCTCGCATCTTCCCAGGTCATCCCGGCGTCTTTTAGCTCCCCCGAGTACATCCTATGGATGGTCATCAGAGGTCTTCCGCGGCGTCGGGATCCATCAGGTTGATAGAAGAGGCAGGCAGGATTCAGGTTCCCCTGGGGCATCCGCAGCACATGTCCAAGCCAGGTCCATCGTCGCCTTTTAATTTTGGACGTAATTAGGGGCTGGTTTGTCCGCTCTCTTACCTCCGTGTTCCTGACAAAGTCAAACCATCGTACTCCTAATATTCGCCGCAAGCATCTGTTTTCGAAGCACAGTATACGGTTACCCTGTGCTTTTGTGATGTGCCATGACTCGCAACCGTAAAGCAGCACAGTATGCATGCGTTGAATAAGTGGCACTTGGTTCTGACCGAGTACAACCGTGAGTCCCAGACTTTCTGCATTGAATTAAATGTTGCTCCAGCTATCCCTGATCGGATCGCGAACTCATTACGCGGGTCGTTGTATTTTACCAATAACAAAATGCAAAATGTATACAAATTTGAAATCTTCGAAAAGGCCACACAAAACCTTCAATTGGGCCACATTTTGGCCGCGGGCCAAGGTTTGGGCACGCCTTTAGAAGAGAGATTGTAGATGGCTTGCCAATTATTTCATGTATGTATGAGCGAAATGTCTCTGCACCTGTGAAACGGCAAAGAACGCGAGGAAAGCAAATGTGATTTTCTCCATTACGGATAATACCCACTTGCTAATACGCCGCCCGCTGGATTGAGGCAGTATTATATTACCCACATAAATTTACATGCCGAACGAGTGGAGAAAATTGTTATATGTCGGAAAATATTTATTTATTGAATATTTTACTTAGACACTTCGGCGTATACTTCATGACACATTTTATGTCGCTTAAAATGGATATTTATTTGAGCTCTTTGGTTTGGTCTTCTTTCTCAAGTGAAAATAACAGACCGTACTTGTACGATGGATTCGGCAGTAACATTGTGGAAGTTCATTTTAATTTATACATTTTAATAAAAATAATAATACATTTTTAGTACATTTTCCACATAAAATGTATTTGATCAGGACCGGTTTCACTCATCGCGAGCATTATCAACTGAGCGAAACTGGTCCTGGTCAAATATTTTTTTATGCGGAAAAAGTACTAAAAATGTATTATTATTTTTATTATAATGCCTTTCCACCAAGTATTGACAGTGAACACCTTAAAAGTGATGAATGAAATTTATTTATTTAAGAAAAAGCAAATCATGTAATTACAGCTGACGCCAATGCGCCATGCATTTGACAAATATAAATACATGTATTTATATATATATATACATGTAAATACATAATAAAAATCACAAATAAACTAAAAACAAGATGAAAATATTGTAGTCATAAAAACAGAGAGAAAAAATTTATAAAACCATATTAGAAATTTTCAAAGATGTCAACCGAGTGATGTTTGCTGATGATGAAAAGTAGCGACATGCTCAGATGATATTCAAAAATTAGTATAATAGATACCTACGACATATTCTCCAGGTGACCCGACATTAAGACAATCAATGGCTTCCGATAATGCTCCCTAGATTTGGGATATCCTGCCTCATCTGTGCTGAGATTAATAAAAGGCCTTAAAGGATTCCCCACTGGCGCCTAACGAAGGCTGTTGCGCGGGTCGGTCGTGACTCCTGACCGATCAGGCGTGGGTGAAAACTGGGAGGCTCTACTTTACTTAACTCTGCGCCGGAAGTGATTACATTAACAGGATGTTGTTAATTAGCCTACACGCACTTTTAGACGGCGAGTATAGATCCTTTAGAAAGGAATTTTCCGATAATACGAAGGACCTTTCTGAAGCTTGGCAAACTTTACGTTCATTAAACATTACTTTATTTGTTTTATGTCAATACCAGCTGATTTGGATTGTTATTTAACGTGGGTTAAAATATTAATCGAAAGTAAGTAAAATTAGAACATGAAAGTAAATATATATATTTATTTAAATATTAAGAACGTCACTACATTTCAGTATTATTTAAATCTTCCTTAATAAAACAATGATACTTTTATTTAAAAAAAAATGTAATCAATTATGTGATGTTAAAAACCGCATCCAATTTAGTATTAGTTTCCTGTTATTGGATCTTAACGAAATACTTAAAAATTATCCTCGTTAAAAAATCGTTGATATTAGTTATGTTAGAAGTTATTATGCTGGAACTGTATATACTAGACTTTAACTTTATAATGAAAATTGATTCAACCGGTTGTATGCCAGTAACGTATATATTATATACGGCTTACAATTCCGTGAGCGCAGTGCCGGCCATAAAAAAGTGCGTATATAAACGTTCCACTTTGCACCCACTAAATTGTTGATATATTTTGTATTATAATCAATGTAATCTTATATATAAAACCGAAACGGGGGATGTATGTGTGTAATTCCCTTTTGCATTGTTGTTGCAAGTTCAAACAAACGTATTGATTTCGCTCGCGAAAGTTTCGACGGTAAATTTGTTTCGTTATCAATGTGTGTGTAGAGACTCCAATTACTCGAGTATCGAGTAGTACACATATAAAACCGAAACGGCGTATGTATGTCTGTGGGTCTGTAATTCCCTTTTGCATTGTTGGTCATTAAGTTGCCATAAAAACGAATATGAAAGAAAATATGTTTGATTTTTTTTATCGGCGAAGACATTTAGTCAAAATGTAATAAATTAGTCTTCTACTGAACTTTTCCCGGCTTTTATTAATATAATAATGTTTTTATTTACGTGAAGGTATTATTTGACATTTCTTTGACAGCAAATTAGATTTTTTCCTTGAATTTGGACATTTTAATGGGCGAGAATGGGGCTGTCAATATATGAAAGGGGCTGTGAAATGTCAATGCCAGTCTGAAATGTTCATTTTAATTCCATTTTAATTGACCTAGACTTTTGAATTTTGAAAAAAGTTGTTTCAACTTGGCCCGTCTGAATGTACGCGCCGAGCTGAACATAACCCCAAACTGGTCCGAGCGAAGCCGGGTTCGAATACTAGTATCGATATAAAAGAGAGCCTTCTTGTATTATTTTTGCAACGAAAAACGAGGCCCTCTGTGCACAACTGTACTTATACGTACCGGCATATTAAGGGTAAAAGGCATTTTCCCAACAATATAATCTACCTTATAATCAAAGATTATAAACTATATTAAGGACACAAATTTTGTTTCGTATAATTATTTTATTTTCGATACGTAGGTTGGCTTCTTTGTTATAGTGTTAAACTGTCAGTCAAGAATGTAAAGGTCATAAATCCACAAACAACAACTTTAGAGTAGAGCGTAAACAAGATTAATTTATGCAGTGTGCTATAATCTATAAGAACTTCTTCATATTAACGTCATTGTTGTTCCATAAAGACTTTTCATTGTTTTCGAAGTAGTGTGATCTTAGCAGTAAGTTATATATTCATACGTTTTTTCATCAAGTCTTGGATAGCAATATTTTTATTACATATATTTACTGTAAATCTTGTCCACTTACAATTCAGAATAAGATAGGTTACATATAATCCAGCATATCAGTAACAAAACACGTTTTTTAACACAAGCTATGTACATATATTGAATAGCTTTATCTCTCTTTTTCGGAGAGGTTAACAATGCAAGGCTACGATACTTAGTGTCAAGTAGAGACTCCAATTCAAGTATCGAGTACTCGATACTCGAGTATACTCGTCCATTTTGCATGTACTCGATACTCGAATATTTTGAAAAATACTCGTTCGTCGCTTATGAACATCTCTTTCCAAATTTTATTTACTTATTAAAAAAAATAAACACAATATTTTACCATTGCATTGCCAAACACGTGGATCAGGCAATATTTTTTAAACGGTTCTCCGTTTTGTTGCAGATGCAGATGTGACAAAATAAATTCGGAGAATTTTGCATGCCTTTACTGGTAATCATTGACATACTCCCTGTAAAAAGTTAGCCATCCCTGTTACAGTCAGGGGAAATTAAGATCGAACAGATGGCGAGGTCTATGATGACAAAAACAAATTAAAACATTAAAAAAAATCTTTTGACGACGAAAAGATTCAGCTGACATAAGTCATAGTGAAAGTTTCTGTGCCGTTCTGTGTTTTGTACTTTCATGGATTTTTATAATCTATATAAGGTTAGCTAAAAACTAATTGATAAAAAAGTAATAACTATTGTACTACGTATATTTTATACATAACATATAGATACACTCTTCAATTCATTGCTAACGATAAAACCAATGTCCTCTGCTAGCGAGTTTTTTCAACTGCGGGAATAATTAAAACTAAAATTCGAACAAATCTTAAATTTGAAACATTTGTTACTCTGTTTTTTTTTAAATATGTGTTACGTTAAGTATCAAGTGCATTAAAATGAATTAAATGTATCAATGAAATTAAATAAGCTTATTTATCACCTATTTATTTAAAAAAATGTGAATTAATAGTATATATTTTGGTACATCTGAAACTGCTCGAGTATACTCGAGTACTCGAGTGTTTTTACATTTTAATACTCGATACTCGAGTAGTTGAGATGACGAGTAATTGGAGTCCCTAGTGTCAAGGAAGTAGTTAGTTAATAGCTCTTGCTACGCTCCGATTTTCAGTCAGGTATGTATGAGAGGAACGTTAAAATCGAATATATCCATCTATTCAAATCCAAATACTTGATAATTGAATTCTTGAAAATTTAAATCCAAATGAATCGATTCAAGAAATTTTCTGTAAGTTGATTTCATCCCGTGCACCATGATTATATACGCCAATCAAATTCGCTCTTCAAAATTCTAAACGTTAAACAAACATAATACGGTCTTCGAAGGTCATATTTAAATAAAGAATGTATTGTTTATATCCCTTGCAGTCGATTAAATAGGCCAATCAAGTTGGTTCTTCAAAATCCTAAGCGTTAAAAGAACATCATACGGTTTCGCACATCATATTTAAATAAATAATGTCTTGTTTATATATATAAAGGGTATTTCAATAGGGACGCTCACAATATGTTACTTTGTCCTGCTGAGTAGATTATTCATTGTTTAGTGGCCAAATTTGAGTCAACCAGTTTGGTAAATAATCGGCCAACACCTACCTGTACGTCATCAAAATACAATATCTGGTGAAAACATTGCTGCTGTGTGTGAAAGTGTACAGGAAAACCCAAGGCAGCTTATTTCTCGTTGTTCACAAGAACTTGTTCACAAGGACCACAGACAACGCCTGATTGGGTTCTGGAGCAGTTGGAAGTTTACCCAAATTTGTCAAAAAAGTCAACTTTAGCGACATGGCCCATTTTATAATGAATGGATATTGGCAGACATTTGATGCTATATTCCATATTTAATGCCGTAAAATATACTTACAAATGAAATTAAAATTTAGTCGAAATCTCACAAACAACTTGTTTTATTTACATTTCAAAACTAAGCGTCCTTATAAAAAGACCCTTTATATATAATATAAGTACATCGCATCTGATATATAGCGAAAATACATGAACGGTGAGATGGATCCCCAAAAAATTACTGCGAAAATGTTCCTCCAATAACACTTATCCCATAGTTTGGAAAGGTCCAGAGCGAAATGAGAGTACCGCTATGTTTATCGCCATGGGAATATACTGAAACCTCCCTACCTTTAAGCCTCGCAGGACCTGATAGGCTGTTAAGTGAATGCCGATACTACATTATTTTATACGGTCCTTCCAACACGTGGAGATAAACGTGAACGAAGGATCTACTCCTGTCGACGTAAACTTACTTTAAAAAGTAAGTGAATAAAAAAGGTTTTGTTTTTGAATTTCAGTGATAAAATTTATTATAAAATAATGAATGAAAATAATGGTCCGGTGGCCTGGTGGTTAAGGCCCTTGTGCATTCATCTTGCTAGATTACGAGAACAAAGAAAATCCTAATTGGAAACATGAATATTTTTCACTGTCATTTTTAATTTTTGTAATTAATTATTAAATATTATTTCTTTAGAAATAAATAAAACTCTTAACAAAAAAGAAGTATTATTAAATAATATTCTGAATATGACAGGTTGCTCGCCACTGCTTACATTATTTCCAATTAATAGGTTAATCCCAAACCTATCTGATTGATTGCAGCTCATTATTTAATATTTTGTAATGCTTACGTCATAAGCAGTATAATTTGTTTTCTTTGTTTCGATTCTATAACCCCCTCCCTCCTTGCTTTCCATAAAAAGGAAAAATCCAAACTAGATTTGGTAATTTTATCATTTTAAAATATTAGAATCAATCTTGCTTCATTACTTAAGCTAACTTTGCGATAGTAAGTCTGAAGATGCCCCTGAAAGAGGTGAAACACGTGTTACAGTTAGTAGCACAATACGTGGAATAATCAAAGTTATTTTATATTTTACATATATTAGAATAAAATAGGTTTTGTTTTTGAATTTCAGTAAAACGTTTATAAACAGTATAAAATTTATTATTAAATAATGAATGAAATTAAAGCTCCGGCAGCCGGAATAGTTAAGGCTCTTGTGCATACATCCTGCTAGGTTACAAGAACAAAGAAAATCCCGAATGTAAACACGAATATTTTTCCCTTTCAAGGTGTTCACTGTCAATACTTGGTGGAATGGCATTATTATAATGAAAATAATAACATATTCTTAGTATTTATCCACATTAAATTTATCAGTCCTGATCATTTATTGTGGAATTGACATTTAATTTGGAATAAGTAATAAAAATTTGCTATTATTTTTATGAATATTTTTATATAATGCTTTCAAAGCCTCTATTTCCACCTCCTATAAAATCGATATAAAAGTGACAAATTAACTACAAGTATTCATTTTCTTTCCTTAAACTCAATAAACTTAAACTTATGGCTATATGAGACGCGAGAAGCGACTGATTAAGAAGATTAGTTCTTGTAAAAACAACTAATATTTCATTAGAATTGCATGGCAATTGCAATTTATGTTTCATACAATGGTGAAATGAACAAATAAATTATTATACGGAAAGAAAAATAGCAATGTATTTTAATTCTACATAAATTATTTTATATATTTGTTGATAGCTATTTCGGCTTACGCCTTCGTCAGAACTATGTTTAAAACGTGTATTAGAGATAGCTTATATACCCTTTGCTAGACAGGGTGCCTCCTACATTTTAATTCTACATAAATTATTTTATATATTTGTTGATAGCTATTTCGGCTTACGCCTTCGTCAGAACTATGTTTAAAACGTGTATTAGAGATAGCTTATATGCCCTTTGCTAGACAGGGTGCCTCCTACACTAGTACACTCCTAGTAGGAGGCACCCTGTCTAGCAAAGGGTAAATAAGCTATCTCTAATACACGTTTTAAACATAGTTCTGACGAAGGCGTAAGCCGAAATAGCTATCAACAAATATATAAAATAATTTATGTAGAATTAAAATACATTGCTATTTTTCTTTCCGTATTATAATGGAGTTCTACCAAGTAAATGCCTACTCAATCAATAAATAAATTATTTGTAAGATTCAATACTGAAATTTTTAAAACAAACTATTGTTACGTAATATTGAAAGAGATTACTTTTATAAGCCTATATGGACACACAGATAAGGCATCTGAACATGACTTGTTCTACGAGTACTGAGAGTATAAACGTAGAAGGATGGAGACAGGAGAAGACTTATTAGTCACGTTATCATTCTCGATGCAACTTATTTATTGTGTAGAAAGAGTGAAAGTATATTACAACTTAATAATACCAGATTGTGCTAAATTTTACATTCATTTGATACATGCGGTACTGGTGTTTTAAAATGAATAATATACAAATACAATTTATACTGATCCAATTTACAAATAATTAACAACATATTGAATGGGAAAATAATATATTTTTGCTTACATTGGCGGTTATTTAAGTCCAGACTAAATAAATCCATTAATAAATTCTATAAATAAAACAAATATTTCATGTAGGTAATCAGTGTTGTGTTTCAGGCGTATTAACCGGTTAGATAAACAGATATCGTTGTTGTTGTTGGATACGCAGATCAATAAAAAAAAATGTATGTATTTTCTGGTCAAACGCATTTCTGTGACATTAACCGGTAGTATGACAGAAATGTAAATATACGGTCTACAATTCCGCGAGCAAAGTGCCGGCCACAGAAAACGCGGTCTTATTTACACCCCTAATACTGGACAAGGTCGACGATTTTATAATTCAAACATTTTATACACATAGCGACATCTCTAAGGAATTATAATCCCATACTTATATTTAACATTTTTTGTATTATTTATTAATGTAACATCGATTTTATAGATAGCTTTCTTGTATAACCGAAATCCGTTGCTTTTTAACTGCATATAATGGGTTAAGATTCTCTGAAAAAGTTATCTTAGTGAGAAACATTAACTACTAATCATTTCAAAAGACTCTTCATGCCTTCTTATTACAGTCCGAAAAAAAGGTGGCTAACAACTGCTCAATTCTCGTAAATTTTTATCCTTTAGATCAGAGGTCACCAAATTTTATGAGAAATGGACTGAATTGTATTTTTTATAAGCTTGGGGGCTGGTCGACAAATACATTTGTATTGGAATTCAATTACATTATCAAATATATAATTGCAATGCATTTTAAGAATCTCAATGAATCGGAATATACAAAAGATTTTCGAGAAAATATACATTCGGTCGCCTCTAAAAATACATTGTATATCTTACTTCTTTCACTTTGGGTCCACGAGCTGATTATGATCAAATCGTATCCCAAATGATTCACAACCAAATCATGAAATATAAAAAAAAACATATTTCCAATATGAATATCTTTTATTAAAACTAGGAAATTTTTCGAGGGCCGTAGTTTGATGACCGCTGCTTTAGATCATAAGTATTGTTTTATTTTCCTTACTGATTTTATATTATTATGTCATTGAGATTTTAATTATTGTACTAATTTTCGATTTGGAAAAAACTTTCGCAATTAATATAAAACCGAAATGATATACAAAAACTAATTACGTGTCTTTCATTAAAAGACTTGAAAATCACAATTGAAGTCACTTTAAATGTTAAAGAAGCATTACTAACTTTAATTATATAATGCATACTATCTATAATAGAAACGCTCGCGGAGTAATTCCACAAGAAATTAATGAGAAATGGAATTTATTGTTATTATCTTAAAGCGACTTTTATGTTTTCGATTAAAATAACAAAATTACTCCCACAGGACTCGGAGACATTTCAGATAAAATATTTATGAAAACTTAAAGCGTACAAAATATTTGAACACCGAATGATTATAATGAACGGAGGCTATCACAATCGCAAATATCTGTAAAATGAAGACCATACAGACTTTTTTTTAAATAAACAATGTTACACTAACTAAACATCGTTTTGTGCAAATTTTTTTGTGCGATTTCAAAGTTATGCGGTTTTCTGACTTTGTTTACGGGCGTTTTGAATTACTATGGTAATTATGCACAACATTTTGCACACCGTAAGCCATTTGAGATTTTTGAGATGAGTAAAGGGCGCAGACCGGATTTTAGAAAAACAAAATTTAAGTATTAAGTAGTACATATTTATGTATGTATTCATTTTATTAGTGTTCCCTTGACAGCTTTATATGTTTTACATTCATTATATTGTGTGTCGATTATGCATTTATTTATTATTTCAAAAAATCCTAGAAATAAAAAAGCACATTTCGCGTAATCTTTGACATTGCATTTCACGAAGAGCATTTTGAATTGACTAAACCATGTGAATACCTCACAGTTCATCAGTTTTTCTACAAGAGCTTTAAATATTCTGTGAGATAAAGGATTTGTTCATATATTGTTGATTATTTTCCGAACGACATTCATGACATGTCCAAAGGAAAATATTTTGGCACATAATGCTTCTTGATTTAATTTAAACCATTATTGCAGTTGACCATTGCTGGAGCATTATCAGTTATTATTGCTGATACCTTTTATGAAGGCATGCTTATTTCTTTTGCGTAATTTTAAAAGACATTAAAATATTATCACCTCTTAAAATAACATAGATATGCTTATATTTTTGCAATTTCAAAAAATACTTTTTAATTTTTTGCCGGGCACACGAAAATGACTCCGCGGGTACATTTGCGCCCCGCCGTAAGCAATGGGATAGTGCATTTTTTTATTTTTCTAAATATATTTTTGGATCATATAAACGTACATATTGAATAACGTAATGAGCGGCGACTTGTTCATATATTGTACGTACAAACTCCAGTGTTTCACCTGTTTATTACAACGTGACCTTGACAAGTGCGTACTTGTATATACTATGTTCCCATATTTAGTCATAGCTTTTGTTATGCCATTTTCCACGGAACGCATCTACCGCACAAAATAGGATAATAAAACTCACATTATTTTTGTTTATTAAACATATTTCCAATGATTACCGTTAAGTGCCCATTCTGTTGTAAAGCGTCATAATCTTTTTAACTATAGACAATTTGATTCCATTTATTATATTTATCTGTAATTTATTCACTTTATTTTCATTACATCAATAGCCTAGTACTACTTTTATATGAAACAGAGTTATTTAAATCTATTCGAGAACGATATACGATATCAGTTGAAAATGTTCGCGATGAGTGAAACCGGTCCGGATCTTTATAAAATAAACTTGAATTTAGCCTTTCTATCAAGATTTGTCAGTTATAAGTGATACAATTTAAGACAAAGAATGGAAATACATATTCACGGGACAGTAAACAATTAAAGTAAAAATCTTAAAATTGATTATTCAAGCTAGTGTGTTGATTTTTAAAATCATCTCACTCTTAATGTGGAGTATAAGAACTCATAATAGTATTTTGATATAAACAAAACAAAAATTGAAAAATTGAAACTGAAGAATGTGGTTTTTCAATAATGTTTCGAAAAATTAGGCTAAATCGCTTCGAAATAAAATGCATCGATAGATAAAATATGTAAGTATTATATGAATAAATGTATTTGTTATTAACAGAAATAAAAACAGACAATTTATTCAAGTTAAATGGGATAGTGTAATTAGTGTTTAAAGTTATTAATTTGCTTTCAACAATAAGCTTTTATTCCATGTGCTGTTTACAGCGACGTCTGTCAATTTTTGCAAAGACAACGTCACATACAAATTTAGCAGCAGCCGTGGATTATAAAATTTTCTATATTAATTATTTCGCTCTCTGTTTCAAAACTGGCTGTCTTGCTATGAGTACAGCTGTCAAATATTTGCACACCAAACACGTCCTTAAGCGTAGGGGGTGCAGAAGGGGTGTCAGGAGTCAAAGTTTCTTTCAAATGGGGAATTTACTTGAGCTTGCTTGTTTACTGGCAACATTTGAGACAATTTCACTGCCGATGAGGTGGCAAAATAGCAGTCAACATTTGAAAAGCTTGAGATCTTTCGAAATGTAAATATTTGCCAAACACCACGTGTCCATTACAATAAGTGCCGTTTTGAATAGAAATTCAGCTTTCTGTAATATATGCTGATATTTTTGGGGTGTTACTATGGCAAGCTTGCACAACATCAATTTAGCATGAAGCAAATATTGAGCTCAATTTTCAGCAAAGAAATTTTCGAAAAAAAGCTACGGGGTTATGTTTTTTTGATCAATATTTTTCAAATATAGCTTTATCCTCTTCGGACCCCGGGTATACCCAATGATACTCGAGTTTTTCTTTTTAATATCGGCCCGGTTGTAGAATTGAACGTACTAAAACCAAAAGTATCATATTATGAAGAAACCGGTCTTACCAAGTGAATATATCCGAAAAATTTCAAGTCAGTATAGAAATCACTGCTGTTAGAGGAAGTTGATACTTTTAAGCATTTAAGATGCTTCGACAGTTAAAATACAAATATATTTTTTTCTATATCATACTTTATTATTTAATTTATTGCTTTAATAAGAATTACTTTAAGATATTGATTGTAATACAGCATGAAAAAAAATGTTTTGGTACGTCAATTTAACAGCCGGGCTGATATTTAATAAAAGCCATGAGTATCATAGGTGTTACCCGGAGCCCGAAGAGGTTATGTTGAATAAGATTTTGTCTTTTCAGATGTTGTCTCTATAGTAAAATATTTTAAGCGATCTTCCCTTACTGAATTACGACTGGTGATGATCGTACGAAGTTTGAACTTCATTCAAGGGTTGTTATTTATTTATTTATTTATTAGAAAAAAACTATATAAAATACATGGCATTACAGCAAGCGCCAATGCGCCATGCATTTGAGAAATTAATAAAGATTACATAAAATATTAAACAAAAATAAGAAACAGAACAGAAACATATTATTTACATAAGAAAACATAATTTTTAAACAAAGCATCAAGTTCACTGCCGAAGATGTCCACATCAACAGGCAGCGCATTTATCAGCCGAATAGCCCTTGCAACTGGAGATTCAAAAGACCTACGTGACAAACAAGTTTTGACAAAGAAAATTGATTTGTCTTTGTTACGACCACGTAGGTAAAAGCTGGGAGCATGTAAATTTAAATTTTCAAGGATGTCAGGGTTATCAACTTGGCCCCGAAGAAGAAGAGAAAATTTTTTTAATATTGAAATTAATCTTCGAGCTTCAAGCGAGTGAAATGACAGCATTTCTAAAAGAAGCTTGGTTGGATAATATTCCATTAATGAATTGTCATACGGAAAATAGTTGAATTTTTTGAAATAATAATAACGCGAATTTTTTTATGAACTCGCTCCAGTTGCGACTTAAATTTATATTCATATGGACCTCAAATAATAGATCCATATTCTAGTTTGCTTAAAACTAAAGAAACATAAAGAGTACGAAACACAGTAGGGTTTTCAAATGGCTTACTTTGCCGAACTATGAATCCAAGAAGTTTACTAGCCTGCAGGGTAATTGAAGAAATGTGGGAATGAAACGTGAAAGAAGAGTCAAATGTTATACCAAGATCAACAACTTCAGACAAAAGCTGTAAAGTCATATTCGATATCTCATATTTATATTTGATAGGAAATTTTGAACGAGAGAATGAAATGCAGAAACATTTCGAAATGTTGAAGTCAAGTTTGTTTATTTTATATTTTGTTATGAAACATTAAGAAAATCATATGAAGAGTTGCTGACCACACCATTAGTATCATAGGTGATACCTGGGGCCCGAAGATATTATTTAAAGACGGAAGGCAAAAGGATGATGGTTTTAAAATATTTTCTAGAAGAGAGCAAAATGGGGCATTTAAGACATAATTAGATACATGCAAATATTCTGAAAATGCTTTGTCAAGGGTACAAGGAAAAGAGAACTGTCAATATATTATATTATAATATATATAATATGCTATTTTCATCATTATAATGGTGCCATAACTAGAGAGTTTGCATTGGTTTAATATGAGGCGAGTTTGATGTTCCTACTACTCAGAATTATTACGTATTCTTGAAATAAGTTATAAGGGTCTTTTTATAAGGACGCTTAGTTTTGAAATGTAAATAAAACAAGTTGTTTGTGAGATTTCGACTAAATTTATATTTCATTTGTAAGTATATTTTACGGCATTAAATATGGAATATAGCATCAAATGTCTGCCAATATCCATTCATTATAAAATGGGCCATGTCGCTAAAGTTGACTTTTTTGACAAATTTGGGTAAACTTCCAACTGCTCGAGAACCCAATCAGGCGTTGTCTGTGGTCGTTTACCTGAAGTTCCTTGGTTAGTTGTATTTCATACGGGTGCAGACATAAGGCCCGATTCAAAATTCGCCAAGTTGAAGTCGCAGAAAAGCCAAGTTCTTGTGAACGACGAGACATAAGCTGCCTTGGGTTTTCCTGTACACTTTCACACACAGCAGCAATGTTTTCACCAGATATTGTATTTTGATGACGTACAGATAGGTGTTGGCCGATTACTTACCAAACTGGTTGACTCAAATTTGGCCACTAAACAATGAATAATCTACTCAGCAGGACAAAGTAACATATTTTGAGCGTCCCTATTGAAATACCCTTTATATTTAGAATAATGAATACACGGACTTCATAATAGCCCTAGATCAGGGGTCGGTAGTTTGTCAAGTGAGAAAAGCGTAATTGTCATGGAAACATGATAACAAAGGTACCAGAGAGCCGCATATATGTGATATACATACATATGTATGTGTAGAATATGGATTTTTAAGGGAACAAAAGTTCGAGATGTTTTATTTAAAAATTTAACTATAACGGTCCATGTATCGCTTTTTGATAGCTTCACTATCTACTTCTAATTTTTTTATTGAAAACATGATTGTAAATGTTTATCCGTTATTCTGCTTTTTTGATAATGTTTTATTTGGTTCATAGTTGAGGATGTTTGTTGGCATATGTATGTAGAGCTGAAGATTGTGAGAATACCAAAAGCTAGTTGCGAGCCGCAAACGTCTATGCAAAGAGCCGCTTCTGCTGACCCATGCCCTAGATAATCAATTTTGATTGGTAAAAGTTAGTAGCCTAATTAATAACAATAATCAAAAAACTCGCTTTGTTTGTTGGTATTGAATGTAAAAAATATCGATTGGGAATAAATTGATGAACTTTCAGTTAAAAGCATAGCGAAGATTGATCATTTATGATAAATCGATAAAATAGTGGTTTCTTCAAGTAAAAATGGTTGTCTGTAAAGTCGGTTTACGGACGATAGTTTAACGTGACAACGTCATAAGAAAACATTGATGAAATGATTGCATACTTTTATAAACAGTTGTAAACAGATCACGTGTAGGTACTGTAGGTGTATAAGTTGTGTTCTGCCGCTGTCTCTTTTCTACTCAGACGCATCGACCAATCGAGTGGAAGAGAGATAGATGCGGCACAATCCGAACGGTAGGCCGATCGTGCCTCTCTATCGCTTATCCACGCTCTCGCTCGCACGCTTGCCTTCGGCGTAACGCGACAAACGGGACAATGAGTCATGTTTTTTCGTGCGTGCAGCGGGCGTTCATCGATTTATAAGACGTTGTCACGTCAAAAAACCTGTATTGTATAAATAGAATTTCGAAGAGTCTGAAATATTTCATCTTATATTTGAAAATACGTCGAAGACTCTTAAAATAAAGGGAAATTTAAAACGTCCTACCGTTGTTGTCAATAATTCGTGTAATTAAGTTTATATCTACTTTATTTCTGAGCAGTAAAGGTGAGAGAAGAAAATTAATATCTAATTTCTCAATAAAACTGGGCGGCGCCTTAATTCCCGACAAGGGAATTCGTCAGACATTGTCTATCCATTGAAAATTACCGCACTTTATGTGAAATGATAATTATGTCTGCTTTCATAACCTCACATTCCTCTTTGTAGTTATACTTAATATGTTATAAGGTGCATCTTACCTGACACCGTATGGTATTATTCACTAGTTGATGAAAGTCATATGAAAAAAATGAACTGACTTGTTTATTCTGAAAAGGCGAATTCCAACTGTTTGTATATGTTACAGTGAAAATGTATCAAGTAATGAATTTGTATGACAACATGATGTCACTGGTCACGATCATTGAAATAATTAGCCCAAGCCGATGATTTGCCGGCCTAAAATTTTGGTTTGCTTCAATGAAACAAAATCAGCAAGTAGTCCCTTTCATAAAAAGAGAACCAAAAACAAAACACAGACAAACATAGGGCTGAAGATAGCGCGGTCAAATTTGATTTCAATGACAGCTTGGAGAAGAATATATTTTCACTGTAACATATATGCAATTTATGTGGTAGATTGGTTTGTTTTATGAAATGTATACTGGAACGGAATCAATTATACAGATATACGCATTACTAAGCTTCTAATTCAATGCGGAAAGTCTGGGACTCACGGCTGTACTCGGTCAGAACCAAGTGCCACTTATTCAACGCATGCATACTGACTGTGCTGCTTAACGGTTGCGAGTCATGGCACATCACAAAAGCACAGGGTAACCGTATACTGTGCTTCGAAAACAGATGCCTGCGGCGAATACTAGGAGTACAGTGGTTTGACTTTGTCAGGAATACGGAGGTAAGAGAGCGGACAAACCAGCCCCTTATTACGTCTAAAATTAAAAGGCGACGATGGACCCGGCTTGGACATGTGCTGCGGATGCCCCAGGGGAGCCTGAATCCTGCCTGCCTCTTCTATCAACCTGATGGATCCCGACGCCGCGGAAGGCATCTGATGACCATCCATAGGATGTTCTCAGGGGAGCTAAGGGACGCCAGGATGACCTGGGAAGATGCGAGGAGGTTGGCGGGAGACAGAGAATCTTGGAGGCACCGTGTGGCGGCCATATGCTCCGAATAGGGAGCGGATATGGAAAAAAAAGCTTCTCCTTTGTCCAATTACGGTGTTCGCTACACTAGTATAGGCTTTTGATCACTAAAAACCATCATTTTAACCCAAAGATTTTTACCTGCAGAATAATGCTGAGAAGGCATTTGAAAGTCGTTTTAGACCGATAGCCATTCTTCTTGTTAACCCTTTATAAATTAAAAGAAAAAGTAAACTAACCTGTTCTCTGAAATCGACGCTACTCCAATTAAGATTTCCTCATTTTAACAATGTGAAATTAAAAAAAAAATGTGCATTACCGGAAATATTTTTAATATCGATTACTTTTCAGATCGCATTCGAACGAGACTGATACTCTCGTACATTATATTTCAATACAATATTTTCGCTCTTCAACAATGGATGGAACAACCGAAAAATTATATTCCTATAAAAGACAACGACGTCAATTATTTTCAACAATTTTTATTGATAAATTAACATGGCTAATATTGAATAAATATGAATATGATCAAATAATTCAAATCCCGGGATTGATTTATTTCAATCCCGATGTCCCGGGTTCAAAATTTTGGTCCGGGATTGGAAACCCTAGCCACAAGGATGTTCCATCAATCAAAATGGATGTAAAACATCTCACCTAAGACACAGTTGATTGTCCCACGAAATGCCATACCTAAACAAATCTGTAACACATATGTATTTAGATGAAAGCAGGATGCCATACAGTTTTTATACGTCGTATTTCTTATCCTATCTATCACTGATCGTCCTGTCAGTGCCATTGACAACCGAGTGACCAATACTATCGTTTCCTTGCCATCACTAACAGTAAAGTTCACGATACGGGTTATTTGTTTCATTAGTAAATACTTTATTGCTGCGGTGGATAAAAAGAAACTTTTGCCGATAAATACCATTCACGATTGATCCAGGCTGGATAAATTAAAGAAAAATTTACACTAAAAATATATTTCAGAAATCATCTTGCAGAAATATATTTTTAAGAGGCTTGAAAATTTCTCTTGATAATTATTTGTTTATATATAATTTTTGAACTTAAACTTGATACTGAGACGACCTCAATCTCGGCCCTCTCGAAAAAGAGGGACAGCCTCCCTGTCGGTCACTCTCGGGATGAGGAAATGGGACTGGGAGGTGAGAAAGTAGGGTACTCTGATTATGGACGATCTCAATGGGTTACACAAGTGCGAATTAGCACCTGCACAATTTATTTGTCTTTACACAATCACACGTTATACAATTTGACAATTATACTTAATAAGTTATAGAATCTAATTATAGGTTGCTAAAATAACGATTCGACCACCTTCTCGCCTTGACAAAGGCGATATCAGGATTTAACAAGAATTTATCATAGCGAGAGGGTTAGGAGCTGGAGGCCACTTTCAGGGCATACAGCTGGGAGGAACCCTCCACCAGGACTGTACGTCTTATCTGACAAATGCTTCCTCCAGACTCCTTAATCTCTCACTGTCGGATTCTCTGACTGTAACTTTGACTGACTGACTTTTTGAAAATAAAACCCGATCTTATCTGTGCCTTTGCGTCTGTTTGTAGCAGACGTATCCCCTTTGTTCGTGATGCGAACGGAGCAGCATTCGGCTAAAGATGCGTCAGCTGTACCATTTTTTTGGTACAGCGGAGTCTGCGTGCAATACTACGTATCTCACGCAGCCAGGGCGTAACAGAGACAAGACATTTTAGAGCGGGATGTCCGCAGATCCAATCCGGAGACGTCGCTCTCACATGTCGGTTTTACAAATTTAAAATCACTCTATATTAAATCGCTATAATGATTCAATATAGAGTATTATAAGACTGAATTTATATCCTGATATCGACTTAAACTCATAGGCTGAGGTGAACAATAGACCGTTCGAGAGAGTGCTGATGTCCTACAGTACTAGGAGGTGTCAATACGAATAGATGATTGCAAATTTGTAATAGACAGAATGATGATGAATCCAGATTACGAGTGCCAGAAAGCAATGAAAAAAAATGCGCGTATTTGGAATGTGCAGTAATAAACTGAGCCGCTCACTGACAGATAAAAGTATTAACTAGTGCATCTGGCTTGCTTAAGATGTTTTTTTGTTGAATGAATGTTTATTGTAAATGTAAGCTGATTGAATAAAGACGGCAAAAACTCAATGCACGAATTTCAAGGATTAGACATTGACATACAATTTTAGAGTGTTAACTGTCAGTTTATTGTAGGGTGGTATCATATTTCAATGAACAAAACATTATTTGATAATTAATACCAACTGTTATCAAAACCATAATGATCGTTACGAAATGATATCAATTTAGACATTGGTGTCTATCATTTGAAAGGCCCAAGCTCTCTCTAGGATGTGAAACCCAATATGATGATGGCTTTTTTTAATTGAACGACCAAAATTTTATAAGAGAGATATATATATATTTAGAAAGAGATTATTAAAAAGAAATTGATAATAAGGATAAGTGGATAAGTTGACATCCCATCGCTATAAAAACCATTTTCAGAGCGAGTTGAATACAATGGCTTTTAAGTGATACGGTAGAAATCACTTTAAAAATTGCAAAAAACAACGAATTCAAAATGTCCAGCTGGGGTTTCAAACACCAGATTGTAGAACGATGCCAAGCGAGATGAGCATGAAATATTCCGGCAACAATTTTAATTTCAATCTAGGTTGTCAGATGGAGTATTTTGGAGTGACGCGGATAAAATTGTTGAATTTTATACTGTATTAATTTCGCACTTAGCATTCTTGCGATGGGGGGATAAGCCTTTAACCTTTGCCGGGCCAAATTAATTAAATTCGATGTGGAAAGATTATTGATCCCGATTCTGTCTTTTCAGCGGTCTCACCCGTCCATTTATATCTGCTAATAAGGCGAAAAAGCCCCTCAGAGAATCATGTTAGGTTGCGTGTGCAAACGTGATTGCTTGATTTTTCGGTTAGCAATAAAGGCGTCTCGTGTAAATGAAATCTGCTATTATAGCGTTACAAAACACTGCCTAGTGATGTAATAAACATATAAAATAACTCACCGAAACAAAGCTGATAATCAACAGGGTCTTTTATTCTTCTGTCCGATTATACCTAGCTTGTATCAGCTTTTTAAGACACTTCCTACGTATAATAAATAGAACATATTGACATCAAACTTGTTGCTTACCGAAGTATTACAAGGGCATTTTTGTTATTCTAAATTGATAATGAAAACTATATGCAATATTACAGACAATGACAAATCCTTTTGGTCGGATATAGGATATCCTTAAATATCCTTTAAAATGACTTTTTGGTTGGTAAAGCTTCAATTAACCGCATTCTATCATATGTATGTGTGAATTTCCGAATTATCTATGGTTGAATAACGGAGTTAGCAGAATTCCGGAGATGCACTGCATCTGCACACTTTTTTTTACTAAATTTATTTGAAAAGTTTTAAGAATGTCAACATTATTTCCATCATTAGATCTTTAAGATCATTATTTCTAAGCAAGAATTGTGACAAAATATGTTGAAAATAAGTAATTTGAAACATTTTTACTTGCTCATTGTTACAAGTGAATTTTAATCAATCGAAACTTCAAACTTAATCCAAAACTTTAACCTGACAATGTATAATCTCCGAACATTATTCTTCATTCCATACAACTGTTTTTTTTTTGATCCTGAATCCTTCAAATAATAGTGTCAACACTAGACACCAAAAATCAAACTATATCCTATTAACTTCTGATGATTATTAATGCACGAATGGTTTTGTAAAATAAAAAATATATATGAAGCAATATTCAGGCAGCTTTTAGTTTTAGGCAGCTTAAAGTTTAAGCATCAACTTTACTTGACAAAACCTTCTTGACAGACGGAATTGTATATAATAAATCGGTGGAATAGAAATTGTTATATAAGTCAAAAGTTGTTATTATCAGGACTATTCCTACCTTTCCTATTTATGTGTATTCAATTATATATCCACCAACCAATCCAGCCAATAGCCAAATTTGACATATTGTAATATTATATGCAAAAATAAAAAGTTCAAACTTTTCAAAATTTCCGACTCCTTCCAAAACGCCGCGACGACTCCGATTTCGGCCAAAAAACCCCGACTCCAACTACACAGCCCTGGTTATTATACTAGTAATGTAGAAAACTGCTTTTCAATAAATATAATTCGGTCAGGCCTGTAACTAAGTGGACAACATGCTCAAAATGAGTTTTGTAAAAAAATTTATCGATTCATGAATTTATGTTCAAAAGCATGATTGAAATTATACATTGCCAATGTATAGAAGACCAGTGTATAGTAGAAATTGATAGCGCATGATGTTTTAGGGTATCAGAACTCTCTCGCACGATCTTATTATCACCTCAATCAATGATAATAAGACCTAAACGATTAATATAACGCGAATAAATTCACTAAAATGTTATAAAATCTTGTAACCGACTTCTAGAAACGACGTCTCTCGTTCAGTTCAGGCGCGACCGTTTCGCGTCGGTTGGTTGAGCTCTTCGCACACTTGAATCGTACTGTATAAATACGCCTGCTTAAAGCCATTTTTTCTCAGTTATCCTCGCACAGTCTAAGTCGACAGTCGCTCCTGCCCTTCGGACGGCAGGCAGTCACAATATAGTCGTTTGGTCTTACGCTTTTAAAAATGTGGTTGTAACTGCAATGTATATGTGTTTGTAAAGAAAATAAACTAGCCTACTCTCGGATAGAGTACGGTCAAGAGAATACCGATTGAAATCTTTACAAGAGAAACCTTTCTTCCCATCCTGTCCCTAAGTTCCGTCACCGAACGCCTTGGAAGGATGCTGTCTGTTGCTATCAGATTGAGGAAGAAACCCTGGTCGTCTCAAAATAAAAACTAAGAATAAGAAGTTTCTGTTGAGATATGCTCCAATGTGATAAAAAAAATATAACGCAATGGTACCATACTCAAAGTTTTTTACATTATCACGTAGCCCTAATATAATATATCCCGACATTTTCTTTATTCAAACAAACGTCTTATAAGAATCGAATGAGTTCACAGTCGATCCGATAGTAATATGACACCCAATCGTTCGCTTTTGATATCATCTCCTCAACCGCAATCTTTCAAATGTGAAATTAAGGCGTGATCCTCACAGATGTTTCGAGTAAGGCTGGCAGATAATTCGATTTTGCAGTTACCCGTATAATCGAAAAAAAAATATTCGAACCAGGCGTACGGGTATTTGAATATTTAATTTAACGATGAATCAAAAACGGATCTTGAAACTACTTCACACAAAGTTTTTTGAGTATAATAATGTCAGATGTAACTGCTGTACTTATAAAATAATCCAAAACACTGAAGGTTTATATATCCACATGAAATTTGATTTCTGTTTATGTGTCCTAACGGCAAGATTCTTCGTCTTGTAATTTGAAGGTTTCAAAGTTCAAGCCATGGCAAGGCTGTATTTCAATATGTTAACAAACTCATCACATTTTATTTCGTCAATTTCAACTTTTGAATTCTTTGCAACAATGACACCTTTGCATTGCAAGTTCATCTTGAATAACTTTCAAGTAATTTGAAATTTAAAATACCTCGCCAACGAATATAAAATTAAGCGTCACTTTTTTTATTCCACGCTATTATCAGTCTGATGATGCTCCTTAAAGATGCGAAATACATGTCACTATTTGTAGCACGATACGTGGAATAAACAAAGTTATTTATAATTTTATATTAAAACTCTATCAATGTCTCACGAATACATTTACTTACATACTCAACTCTTTGCAAATTTATGCAACCTGGTCATCCTTAATGTCAAGTTATTGAACCTTAATATAAGAAAAATCCATTATTGCTTTCCTGAATAGTATATGGCAAAAAATAGTGCATCAAAGAATGCCAGCTATTCATCATTTTTATGGCTCTTCATTATATTCTTCTTATAATGATAATAAAATTTTTCTATTGGTTTAAAATTTTGTATAATGAAGAATGATATAAACCAGTGGCTCTCACGTAAAATTTGACCGTGGCCGCACTGTCAACAATTTTTGTTTAGTGTTTATTGTGTTGCATTTAATCTTTTGTTGCTGTTAATTCCACATCTTCCATGCATATAATAACAGTTTTTCTTGCTATTACTTTTTCATGCACAGTTAAACACTTCTTTAAAAATACCAATATTTACTATCAAGCTGTTTTGAACCACTGATTTGTTTAATTTAAAATTACATATTTATTTATTCTGTAATAGCTACTGCGAAACAAGTACTAATATTACTCGATAGCACCTTCGGAAAAATATCACGAGTATCCGAGTAATCGATACTTTGGGTAATATCCGTGGTTCGGAGAAGAGAATCTGGATGGAAAAAAAACCAATTGAATTTGGTCCGTGGGCGGAATAATTTTCAGAAAAGAGTTTTGCAGAAGCTCAATGAATGTTTTCCTCACATAATAAGATCACCGGCTTGCTTCGCTGAATTGAACGAGTTTATCTTAACTTATCTCTGCACTCCTAATACCTTTCAGAACATTATCGTGAAATTTTCTCTTTGAAAATTTTCTCTCTGGTTTCACGGCAGCAATAAAAAAATTGTTTAAAAATAAAAACTCTATCTCTAATATTCTAGTAAAAATGAAAATCTAATTGTCATAATATGTTAATAATACACTTTTAAAGTATTAAGAGTTAATTCTCGATGGAAAAGCATTTCATTCCAATAGATAAATCACGATTTTTACGGAATACTGGAAGGCAAAACACGGGTCTCAAGCGACAAAACTCAAAGAAAAGTACGAAATTCAAGCAATTAAAATTTGATATTGAATTTCCATCAAGCATCTTCAGTCAAAATTCTAAGCTATTTACTAGTAAGAAAAACAGCTTGATTACCATTAGAATGTTAAATTAATACCTACACTGTCATTTTTAAAAGTTATCCATGTTTAATCTTACAGCAATTTTTTGTTGTTGGGCCAAAAACACCCCTAGTTTCAAATGAATTATTTTATGATATTTGAAAATGGAAATTAAATCTAATTTCGCTGTATTGTCCTATTGTATTTTTACAGTCAACAAAAACACCATTAGAACCAGCACTGTTTACAATCTCTGAGTTATTTAATAACATTCTGATGACGTTTTATGTTTGTCAACAGAATGGTGCCATACCTTGTTTGACGACGATACTTTAAAGCTCTCCATAAAGCTTGGCAGTTCATATGCAGCTGATATTATAGAGTTTATAATAGGACTGTTTCACTCCACCGATCTTAAGTGCATTGTGTTATTTTATTTTAATTGTATAAGTTCAATACTCGATAATGTAGATTTAATGACATTGCAGAGTTTCGAGATATCCTATAATATATAGGGTCTTTCAATAAATACGCTCGCTCGTGTAGAATATCTATCGCAGCCTGTGCTGTGTAGCACGTAGAGCCGTAATGTTGGAACCACATATTATCGGTATTCATATCATCCAGTTTAGACCAGATGATGTTGTTTATCATCGATCTATAGTTCGCCGTTGACGGGCAATGAAAGTTTTGCTTTAGAGAAGTACGGACCAATGATTCCGCCAGACCAAAATCCGCACGAAGCAGTAATTTTCTTTGGATGAATTTTGCGCTGATGTATCTCGTATGGATTGGAATCTTGTTTACATATTCGTTCATCCAAAAATAAGCTTGATTGCTATAGATAGTATAGATGACGTTTTTCGAACGGAGGAGTGTCTTTGATAATACAATTTGATGATTTTCACACGTTGTTTAACGCTATTACCTTCCATGGTGATTTGCCGTACACTAATGAACAATTGATAACACATTTGATAGATGTCACTTTAACAGCATGGCTGCTATAGCCAAAAAAGTTTCGAACATGCCTATTGAAACAACCTGCATTAAAAATAATGGGAACCATTTGAAATAGTTTTTCAAAGATAAATTATCAGTTAAGTCCCTCCTGTAATAGAAGTGCATCGTTTCAATCAGCCCGCGCAATTTTTTCAAGTTTCAAAAACTTGAACAAACTATCGTTGTTAGCTGAAAGTGGAGATGGGAGTGGAGACGAGACCGAACGGACATGCACGCCTCCGACTAAACTCTCGAAACATTTCCGAATGCAACTTTGCAATTTCTTTTCGGCTATGATCATACTTGCTAGGAAAGTTAGTGAAACAACTTGTCCCGACCACTTGCTCAACTTTTGGCCGCACTTTTGATGCGGAAAATTGCAATCAGAGAAGTAGGGCACACTTTTCCCTACTGCCTTGGCTTCTTGCTTATGCAATGTGAACTGTGAATCATACTTTCTTGTTTGAAATATCATCGAATTATACGCAGGTTTTGGACGTTTTCTTATATGATAATACTTGAAAAAATTGCGCGAGCTGATTGAATCGATGCACTTCTATTACAAGAGGGGCTTCAACTGATAATTTATCTTTGAAAAACTATTTAAAATGGTTCCCAATTTATTTTTTAAAACGGATGTTTCAATAGGGACCCTCAAAATTTGTGAGGGCTTATTAGCCATGCTGTTAAAGTGACATCGGTAAAATTTGTTATATATTGTTTGGTAGTGTACGTCAAATCACCATATAAATTTATAGCGTTGAACAACGTGTGAAACTACAAATTTTACTATCAAAGTCACTGCTCCGACTAACTCAACAAGAAACGTTCGTTGCTAAAGTCATCTTTAGCGACAAGATACATTGTTGGATGAATGTATTATATATGTATGTGAACAAGCAAAATTGTTGGATTTGGGGCAGTTCCAGTCCATACGAGATACACCAGCACCAAATGTATCTCGATAATGTCAATATTTGATTTTTTTTGAATCTAGCGGAATAATCGGTCCGTACTTCTTTCAAAACGAAACTGGCATTGCCATTACCGTCAATGATGAGCTAAAGATTTATATTTATATAAATGTACATAGAAAAAATTAAAATTATAAGTTTATTGCTTTTGCAATGTGAAAAAAGATGAAAAAATTGGAAGAAAAGTTACATAGATCGATGACAAGCAACTTTCTGTGTCCCCAACAGGACGGCGCTACGTGCCACACAGCACATGTCGCGATGGTCATTATAAACGAGCGAGCGTACTTCTTGAAATTTCTATATTATACATTCAGAAATCAACAACATTATGGTCAATTTTATCGCTCAAGTCTTAAGTCATGCTTGCAGGGCTTTTCGTTATAACTTGTGTATTTTTGTACCAGTGGAGAGTAGATGTATATGATTGCGATACGTGAAACCGGCCTTAACTTTAACAAAATATGTGGCGAAGGCACTTGGTTCTGACCGAGTACAACCGTAAGTCCATTGTAGGTTTGCATGATGCTAAAGGCCATCCGAATCATACGAATCTACAAATTTGACTGTAGTACAATAGTATAAGTGATGCTAATAACTAGAAGCTAAGTATGAAGTATATATAGGGTATTTCAATAGGGACGCTCAAAATATGTAACTTTGTCCTGCTGAGTAGATTATTCATTGTTTAGTGGCCAAATTTGAGTCAACCAGTTTGGTAAATAATCGGTCAACACCTATCTGTACGTCATCAAAATACAATATCTGGTGAAAACATTGCTGCTGTGTGTGAAAGTGTACAGGAAAACCCAAAGCAGCTTATTTCTCGTTGTTCACAAGAGCTTGGCTTTTCTGCGACTTCAACTTGGCGAATTTTGAATCGGGCCTTATGTCTGCACCCGTATAAAATCCAACTAACCAAGGAACTTCAGGTAAACGACCACAGACAACGCCTGATTGGGTTCTGGAGCAGTTGGAAGTTTACCCAAATTTGTCAAAAAAGTCAACTTTAGCGACATGGCCCATTTTATAATGAATGAATATTGGCAGACATTTGATGCTATATTCCATATTTAATGCCGTAAAATATACTTACAAATGAAATTAAAATTTAGTCAAAATCTCACAAACAACTTGTTTTATTGACATTTCAAAACTAATCGTCCTTATAAAAAGACCCTTTATAGTTCCTACGAATACTAATCAAGAAAAGATAGACACTAAGTTCATAATATGTACTGCCATATTATGACACTTTGGGTAGCGCGAAAAATCTCGTCTAAATTTTTCCTATTAGTAAGTTGAAGTTGTACTTCAGTTTGTCAGAGGATGACAGAATTTGCGGCGCAGTTTTAAAAATAATATTATAAGTCATGGCGAATATAAAACTCTTTGAAGCGGTGGCAGAACGAAAATAGTTTAATTATAATACTCTCGTGATAGATTTAATGAGTCTTCATTTGCTTTGTGATGGTTATTAATAAGCGTCAGATTAACTCATCTAATAACCAATTTATAGTGGGTAATGTAATTAAAAATCATAATTTTATAAAGAACATCATTTTGAAGGAATCGTATTCTTTCGAAGTTTTTCTTTATTCCTATTTATTTTATCACTTTTAAGGTGTTCGATGTGAATACTTCATGAAAAAGCATAACATTAAAAAATAATAAAACATTTTTTGTACTTATTCCACAGTTAATTAATTAAGATCAGGACCGGTTTCGCTGGCCGTGAGAATTTTTGACATATAAGATTGATTTCTTTATATTTATATATATATATGTACATCAGAAAAATCAGAAATTATGAGTTTATTGCTTTTGCAATGTGAAAAAATATTAAACCATTGGAAGAAAAAAAAAAATGGTTTACTGATATAAGTGTGAAATAATTACATTGGAAATTGGCAATGAAGTCAACCGAGTGAATTCCACCAAAATCAACTATAATGCATAAAATAGTACGTGAACTCACTCACGTCCATGTGAAGCATGTCGACGTCTAAAGCAATACCGCTTGAAATCGCTTAAGCTTAATGTATATTCTCATCAGTTGAAAAGGCTTTCGATGAGCGAAACCTGTACTGATCTTAAAAAATTAACTGTGGAATGGAAAGGACAAAAGTTTTTTTTATTATATTTTCTTAATTTAGTTTAATAATTTTGCTGATAGAAAATTATTGAGTGTATTTATTACAATAGATTTGTGACAGAATAGTTATCGAAAAAAATATAATTTACTATTTGTTTCAATAAAATGCCTATTTTTTAAATACATATAAACCATACCATACTTATTACAGCAAATGTATGTGATTTACCAGGTATCGCCATATGAAAGATATGTATTTATCCTTTATATATATAAAAAAACACACTTGTTTTGTAATTTGTAGTAGTCTCACAGTTTTATCAATTGACGAAGTATTTACTGTGTGTGTGAACTCTTATTTAATATTTGTGGTGTCAACAGTAAGAAAAAGAAAGTCTTAACAAATCTTATATATAAAACAGAAACGGCGTATGTATGTATGTATGTATGTATGTAATTCCCTTTTGCATTGTTGTTGCAAGTTGCCATAAAAACGAATATGAAAGAAAATATGTTTGAATTTTTATCGGCGAAGACATTTAGTCAAAATGTAATAAATTAGTCTTCTACCAACTTTTTCCCGGCTTTGATTAATATAATAATGTTTATTATTTACGTGAAGGTATTATTTGACATTTCTTTGACAGCAAATTAGATTTTTTCCTTGAACTTTGGACATTTTAATGGGCGAGAATGGGGCGGGGCTGTCATCAAATTAAATAAAGTTTGTGATTTTATTTTAACTCTATTTTGGATGTTAGATTTTGTGATATAATTATGTCGAATGATATAACATTAAATAATTATTGGTCGCTTAGTCCGAGCGACGCCGGGTAGCAATACTAGTTTTAAATAAAATAGGATCGAATACGGACCATCGGTATTGACATAAGTAGTATATTTTATCTTTGTAATATCGTAAAAGTTAATTTAAAAAAAGGTTTGATTTTGATCGTGAATTCTTGGAAAATTGTATAAACAAAGGAGGCTGAATCAAGGTTCGTAAGTTTATCAATAAGCAAAGATTAACCGCAGGAATGTCGCAGAAATGAACGGCGCCGAAACAGGATATAATTGTGCCCAGAATTTTTTTGTTGACTGTCTATTTTGAAAACTGTTAGTTTCGAGAACGGTCTGTTACTTAGTTGCTCAACATACATATGTTTTTCGAAGAGAGTCGGGATTGAAAGGATACGAGGACAAGTGGTTTAGCTAATCATTCTCACAACGCCCTGCTTTTTGAGATCGGGAAGGTGGGATGAGACTTTTAACAACACAGACACTCATTGCCTTTGAACAGAATCGATTTATCTACTGAAAAAATCCCGGGTGTTCCGTCACGGAAGCCAACGACATTGACCACTGCACCACGGACTGGGCTACATTTAATTTTTAGGTAAAATTCTCGTAAAATGATTCTTTAAATGAAACCGGTTTCAATCTTGAAACAGGTATGGTGCCACCATCGCGTAAAAAGTGTGCAATACTCAATCAAGTTTGTTTATTTACTAACACATTTTTATATGCAAGCTATAAATGAAACAAAATGTTCATGTAAATATATTACTATTAAAACAATATTACTTCGAAGGCTTTTAATTGTATCTACTATATGGGGACAATTTTAGTTCCAAATTTGAACGGCGGTCAAGTTATGATGGTACATCTATACCAAAAGTATTTAACTTATAATGTCATTCATATAATAAAAGTAATAAAACATTTTAAGTACTTATTCCATATACAATTTATTGGATCAAGACCGGTCAACTTATGGAGCAGTTGATTATAATGCCATTCCACGAAGTATTGACAGTGAACACCTTAAAAGTGATCATTCAAATAATATTACTGGCTGCCTTTATTTTCATAGATAACCGTTGCTATAAATTACTGTGTTACTCAATCGGATATAAACCCAAGATCACTGTTTTGTTCAACAAAATCATTATTGCGTTGTGTAATTGGCAACTCACCAGCGGCTATTTCTATTTTTTTTAAATGTAAACTACCTGAGTGAGATATTTCTAACCAAGAGATGTTGAAATATTTCAAGAAAAATATTATTACTTCACAAAATTACATTTTGCGCCGTGGCAGAGTGATAAAATTTTGTGCTGCCGTTTTGTGATCCAGGATTCAGACTAGGAATTTTAAATTAAAACAAAAATTTGTATCCAAGGTCATGGATTGAGCTACAAAATATTAGATTATAACCGTTTCGACCAAACACTACAAAATTAAAATATCTATTTGGATGACCAACAAATTTATAATTAATGATAGTTTTTAAAGGGGTATGACAATGGTGACTTTAGAACAGTGGTTCTCACGTAAAATTTGGCTGTGGCCGCATTAGGAACATCAGCTGTCGAACGGAAATGTCTGATGGCCGCACCAAATTTTTGTGTCGAGTCTTTTTTTGTCAAAAAGACCTAAACATGTATGTGTTTGAGTTTTTGCGAACTAACAATTCTTAATGCACAATACAATGCATACGAATTTATTCAATTTTCAGTGACATTGTTGACAAATTAACTTGTTAAAACATATTTATATTAAAATATTCATATTAACTATGAAGCTGTTGGTGGCCGCAGCAAAATCCTCTGGTGGCCGCACATGAGAACCACTGCTTTAGAAGATTGAGCTACTCATTTGAAATTGGAAAACTGTTGAGTTGAGATCTATTTATTTCTAATAATTGCTGATAAAATAATTTATCTTCGCCTGTGTTTTTTATGTAAACAATTTAACCCCTTCATCTGCATCGAACGACACAAACTGTTTTCGTGCATTTGTGTACTTGAAAAACCTGAAGCATCTTCAGTTGGAATCCTAAAAAAAATATCTTGTGGTTGAAATATTCTGTCATAAAAAAAATTTAATGACACTTTACTCAAAAAAACATTTATGTATATCTTAACTAATTATAATTCTTTGTCTGTAGATGTCATTTATTTTTTCTTTACATCGCTGGTTATTCATAAATATCTCAAAGAATAGAATGCAACAAAGAGCTATATATCAGTATCATTAAATTTAAATACAGCCACAGCTAATAATATTTTCAAAACAAAATATTTTTCTTGGCATGGAAAACACTGGCTCAAAACTTTTTCTTCGAAAAGATTTTGTATCAGATTGGTATTTAAACAAAAAGAAAAAAAACAATTTTTCTGCCTGAATTATCATTTCATACGCGAAAACTGTATAGAATGATTGACAGAAAACAAAAAAAACACGGAAATTCGAATCGAAGTTCTGCTTTAAATAAAGCAAAAAACGATCGTTATAATTTGCAAAAACATCGGAATGATTCGTTCGAATTTCGAATGATTCAAAAATAACACATTGGCAAACTGATTAAATTTAGGTGGCAAACGTCAGCTGTCGAAAAACGACCGTGAACATCGTACGATTGAAGTTATGTTCGTAGCCCTGAGACTGTTTGAGTTTTATTCTATTTCTGGCATCATAATAATATTATAGCATTTAATATAACGTATTTTGTGATAGAGTAGCTATATTATTAGAATTTCATACGATTCACAGAGCGATATTTTAATGACACGAAACAATCAAATTATTCCGTTGAATTACATATTTAGATTATGTGTAGATAAACAAATGCAACATGGATGACAAATGTATGATTAGCTGTTGAAAAAACATCCTATGAGATAAATTAATTATAAAATGGTATATCTAAGTATACGTATGTATATGTATATAAAAATGATTTTTTTTTGTTGTTTTTCTCGTACGCGTTCCTATACTGTTTATCCGATTGCGATAAAACTTTGATGATTTGTTGTATGGACGCCTACGAAGGTTTTCTAATTAGCTATATATATATATGTTACAGTGAAACTGTATTTGTATGACAACAAGATTTCACTAGTCACAATCATTGAAATTATTGGCCCAAGTCGATGATTAGCCGGCCTAAAATTTTGGATTACTTTTATGAAACAAAATCAGCAAGTAGTACCTTTCGTAAGAAAAGAACCAAAGCAAAACACAGACAAACATTGGGCTGAAGATAAGGCGGTTAAATTTAATTTCAATTACAGCTTGGAGAATAATATATTTTCACTGTAACATATATACAAATAAAAAAATGTTTTTTTGTTTGTTTGTGCTGCTTGCGTTCCTACATGGACAATCTCTCCAAATGTGTGAACTAAATTTGGAAAATCCATGCTTCTCACATGGAAAACTGTGTGTCGCCTGCTTATACGTTGGAAAACCTTCTGAGTTATTCGTATACGAACTAGACTGAAAAAAATACTGTGCATCCAAAAGCACTTCAACACTTTATTTTAGTGGTATTGAAACACATGCCGGGTACTCGCTAGTATCCCTATAAATATTGAAGTTTTTGGCAAAAACCATCGCCATTTTGACATGCATGAAACGTGTTATTGATTCGTTAATTTATTTGAAGCTTACTTAATTTATCAAAACAATATCTATTCTAACTATCTTATCGCGAATGGTCTTTTTTTAATGGTTGTCATGTAAGCGAATGATAGCATTTGCATTCCCAGCTTAACAATTCTATATTTCAATGAAATATATCGACTGAGAGTGATCAAACAAACCAGTTCAATTCCATCTGTGTATTTTGGTGCCAAAAAACTAAGTTTCGCTTTAACGAATCCAATTTTCATACTTTATTAACATTTTAAATCAATTAAGCTTTAAGGTTAATTTAAAAGAGTTTTTCAGGATTATGGCTACAAAAAATATTTAAAAGTGGACATCTTTTATTTCGTGAATAACGTTTGAATACGAAAGGTTGCTGTAAGTTTCCCAAAGGATTTGTGACATTTGTGAAAAACAGGTTTATATCTCTCGTATGACAGAAAAAGGTCGGATATTGATAAAATAGGACAGTGGGGGACTTTGTGATGTAATGCGAATGAATTAGTTTTGAATTTTATTTTGTCATTTTATAAAAAATTGGTATTTTCGTAAAAAAAAAAATACTGGTTTCCATAGTAACGATCAAAGGAGATATCATTGTATACATACATAAAGATATACCGACGATATTCATAAGAAAAAAATCAATGAAATGTTTTGAACATTTTTTGAGAAGTGGAATGTATGCTCAATGTTGAGGCACATGGGCCTCGTATAACACGGTTATATGGTTCCACAAAAACATCGTGTGATACTAATCCGTGTTATACAAGGTTTGAAGTTCATACAAAATTAGGGTTTGCGTTCCGTTTTTTATTCACACAAATTATCTTTATTACTAGAGGGTATTAATGATTTCCTTGTTGAATGGGGCGGGGCTAGAAAAAAAAAATTTTAGTCTTGCAATCGATTTATGAATTTTTGTGGTGCTGAAAATTCCCTCCCACCTTTCCGATACTTGACTTATTGGCTACGGGGAACATGGAATACGCGTCGTTTTTGTATGTGTTTTGAAATCCTCCGCAACCAATTAGCAACAGTTAAAACGGGGCGTAGCTACAGCGATTAGCCAACCACTAATCATGGCATATCTCTATTCGCTTAGAAAAAAGAAAGTTTGAGCAACTGAGTAACAATAAGTATTCATATAAAAAAACTTCTATTAATATAAACTTAATTAAGGGTACATATGTGGTTAAAGAGTTCTTATTTGATTTTTAAACGTTGTAATGTTTTTGCATATTATTATATGAAGGTAGGTATTATGATTAATGTTTCCTCTGTACTGTGCGCGCGCGGCCGCGCAGATGTATGAAACCTCCGCGCACTCTTATAGCAGGAGGATTAAATGATCTGATGAATTAATTTTGCTTAAAATATCTTGATGATTCACAAAAAAGGGAAGCATACATTGATATAACATGCTATTGACATTTATTTTTCATCCATGTTCGTTCCAGATGTGAAGCATATGATCCCCTATTGAAGTGTCACAACAGAAGTTGTTCGATGATTGAAATCATGCCGCACTTTTATTGGATTGGCATGCTCAGTAGATAGAACATTGTTTATGATATTCTAAGTTTGTGAAAATTTGTGCTAATAATACCTACATTTATTTTGAACACATCAATATGAATTGTTGCGTGTACGTAGTAAAAGAAATGCATACAACTAAAAATACATTACAAGCAATGTATGTATGTCTACTATGTAGAGACTCCAATTCGATTATCGAGTACTCGATACTCGAGTATACTCGTCCATTTTCCAAGTACTCGATACTCGAGTAATTAGAAAAATACTCGAGTAATACTCGTTTTAGTATTAATCGACGACTGTTTTTTCTTCTTCGAGAAATATAAAAACAAAACTTAAAATTAATTAAAAAATTGTTGAAATATATGTGGTATAAATTGAAATAAATGTTTTAATGATATTCAATATATTTATTTATTTACTTATATACACAAATTCGAATTAAAAAAATATATTTTGGTACATCTGAAACTACTCGAGTATACTCGAGTACTCGAGTATTTTGAAATTTTACTACTCGATACTCGAGTAGTTGAGATGTCGAGTAATTGGAGTCTCTACTACTATGTATAACGAATTCACTAGATACTTCGCTTTGAACGTATGTCAAAATAGACCGAGTGACTAAAGGCGTGCAAGAGCTGCCAAGAATATTTGGATAAATATTTGATTTTAAAGACACACAATAAAATTAAACGTAAATTAATGAATGCATGATTCAGATATATCATTAGGCATTACAATGAATGATTCATGTTATTTTTAGTCAATGTAGAGAAGGTATATTGAAATAATAATGTTTAAATACGGACAAATTCATATTGATCCCTTTATCTTAAATTTGGCACATTTGAATTATTTATATTGAGCAAGGAACGGCTGTTAAATAATAGTTTGAATATGATATCGTTAATTTAAGCAACACAAAATGATACTAACAAATATACAGTAAGATTACCTAAAATCCAGTTTCAATGTTTGTATTCAAAAATATCTTGTCGCATCTGCCGAGCCGAATAAATTGGTCAAAATGCTTGAGCTTAGATATTAAAAGAAATAAAATTTTTAAGATTTTCAAAAAGTATTGTATTAAGAGATACAAATAATGATGTCGAAATCACGGAACTGAACAATAAATATTACTTGTTGTCTAGAATTTTTTTAAATTTATTCTTCCACACTATTTTTGTCACACATCATAAGTGCTAAGCGCATTGAGTGAATATTGACAGGTGGTACTGATACCTGTTGTATAATATAATTCGTTATAATTTGGTTGAGTGGCTACTTTCTCTAAAAATTAATTTTTGCCAGTATTCTTCTCTTAAAAATCAACTTTGCATATGATAATTTAAAAATTTGTAGTTCCACATTAATTAAAAAATATATATTTAATCTTTTAAATCGATATAGAGCAACACATAATATAGACTTTATATTTTGTAATATAATATATTTCGCCTATATTCGTTTTGGCAGCGACTCTCATTGCGTTTTTTTACATATTATATTTGCTGGAAGAAAAACGTAAATAATACTGAATCATCCTACGTACATTTCTGTCACGTTAATATGACGTCACAGCTGTACCTTTTGCCAAAAATCGTAATCGGTATATTTTCACGAGGAAAATTTTCATATTCTTTAAATAGAACTATTATTTTCCACCAATGCACACATATCTAAGAATTGCAAAAATACATTACATTCTTAATATAACTTCGATTTGAAAACATCGTGTCGTCATTTTCTTTTCTTTACATATTGCATTTTTTTCTAAGAAGCATGCATGATAGCAGTTTCGTAGTATTTTTGAGTAGTACTGAACATTAACAGAAATAACTTCTGCCTAATGCAATATAAAAAAAAACATAATCATTTGAAACGTGCTATAATTAAATCTTTGGACTTGGATACAAATCCAGATACCGATTGAATAACTAATGTATAAACTATAAAGCCATCCATCCAGGAATTTAAACTTTTGACCGAGTAGGATGAAAGTTTTATAGTTTTACCAATCAGTTACGCCACAGCTTGTTAATACTAAACTACTCAATTAATATAAAACAAAAGTTTATGTATGAATGCTTCTTTATACTCGATGAATATGGTTTGTAATTTTAACTTATGAACATCTTAATAGTTCGAATTGACTTTTATTTGATCTTTAATGTAAAACTGATTCATATAGTTCTATATTTGACTGTCGATTCGGATACGCCTTTAAAAAAATCACCATAAGTAGTTGAGTCTCTTTAAGCCTTTAACATTGTATATTTCTTAAAAAAAGAGCACGTTTTTTCTGAAAAAGGTCTGATTTAATATTTTCGATGGTTTTGGCGGTAACTTTGTGGAAGTTCATTTTAATATAAAATAACTTTGATTATTCCACGATATTCAATGATACTAATAAGGTGCAATCAATCAATCAATTAGATTGGGATTTTTCCTTTTTAAGGGACGCAAGAGAGGGTTATAGAATCGAAACAAAGCAAACAAATATATTTCTAATGACGTTTAACATTACAAACTAATAAACTATAAACTAATGAGCTGCAATCAATTAGTTAGGTTGGGTGATTACTCCTTTGAATGGGAATAATGTTAACAAAGGCGAGCATCCTGTCCTGTTAAGAATATTATTTAATAATATATCTTTTTTATTAAGAGTTTTATTTATTTCTAAAAATTCTAGACTATTCATCTTTAAACCTTTTTTATTTACTCGGTGGAGTATTCCTACTTTTCTGGACAGCTGGACAGTCTCCAACTGTCCAGCTTCTTATGTTGGACAGACAGGTAGAAACTTTAATATTAGAATTAAAGAACATATACGATGTCTAAGAGTAATAATTTTTCTGAGTTTGCCAATCATTTAATAGAAAATGACCATAATTTTAATCAGACTAGTAATGTAGAAATACTCCACCGAGTAAATAAAAAAGGTTTAAAGATGAATAGTCTAGAATTTTTAGAAATAAATAAAACTCTTAATAAAAAAGATATATTATTAAATAATATTCTTAACAGGACAGGATGCTCGTCTTTGTTAACATTATTCCCATTCAAAAGAGTAATCACCCAACCTAACTAATTGATTGCAGCTCATTAGTTTATAGTTTATTAGTTTGTAATGTTTAACGTCATTAGAAATATATTTGTTTGCTTTGTTTCGATTCTATAACCCTCTCTTGCGTCCCTTAAAAAGGAAAAATCCCAATCTAATTGATTGATTGATTGCACCTTATTAGTATCATTATGTTATTGCATTGTTTTGATTCTATCACCCTCTTCCTTGTTTCCTTTAGAAGGAAAAAAACCCGTAATCCATTTTGTAATTTCATAATTTAAAATGTTAAAATGTTAGAATTTATCTTGCTTCATTACTTAAGCAAACTTTGCGATAGTAAGTCTGAAGATGCCTCCGAAAGAGGCGAAACACGTGTCACAGTTAGTTACACAATACGTGGAATAATCAAAGTTATTTTAAATTTTATATTAGGTCTGATTTAAATTATTAGTTACGAAAAAAGGATGTAAAATGTAAAAAAATATTCATAGATTGTTGCTAGGCTTTGGATTATTTGAATGTGTCTCAGTTGGCTTTTAATTTTTATTGTATTAACTATTTAAAAATATCTAAACTAAATGAAACCCTTAAATATGGTATTAAAAAATCGTTTAAATTAATAAGCCGCAGCGCTTCCAAAATATTTACAGTTTGATTATTTTAACATTGATTCTATAATAGGCACGGTGAAAAAAGCAAAGTATGTTAGTTCTACAAAAAAAAATTAACGACCCGGGCTTTGCCTTACAGCATCTTCAAATTCTTCAGACATTTCAAGTGCATGTATAAATGGATGATAAAACGCACGGGGAGGTAAAAAAAAATAACGATTTAAATTTGTTATCCTATAAGTTTGAGAGAACAGGTTTTTAAATATACTAAAAAATATGCCTATATATGTATATATAACTAATCCCTGATTTAAACTATTATTTTTGATGACATATGATTAAAACGTTTTTTTTGTTCTTTAATCGTTATACTAACTTTCCAAGGACAAGCGTGACCATACGGTCACAGTGATCCCTATTGTCTATTTGTCCCTATTTTAATCTTTTTCTACCTGAACATCGTATCTATCAATCAGTTTCAGTTTAAAAGGGTTAAAAAGACTATTTTCAACCGAAACTCAGTGATAGATACGATGTTCAGTTAGAAAAAGATGGGAATAGGGACAAATAGACAATAGGGTTAACTGTGACCAAGCTGTGGTCAAGCTCGTCCTTGGAGGGTTTCAAGCCTACATTAGTTTTTTTTCACTCTCAACACTTTAAGTTTAAACAAAATCATATTGTGGTTAATTTATTTTATTCAATTTTAGTTTGAGTCGTACCGTTTGATTGTCTTTAAGGACATTAATTATAATATATGGTATGATACTTAAGACAATTTTTGGATTTGTTTTCCTGTTCCATTCATAAACAACGATACACAATTATGTATACAAGATACGTAAATGTAAACACCAAAGATGTTTTTTTTTAAATTATATCTAACGTATGTTATGGTAAACGCAGATAATGTACATATGGACACAGATTTACCATGTGTTCAAGGTAGAGGTCTGCACGGGCTCGGGTTTGGCCCGCAGGCCGGGTCAGGCCGGGTAACGAAGGTTTGGATTCGGGCCCGGGCCGGGCTCGGACGCAAGCATACAACAAAATATAACAAAAATCGGGCTATTTCCGAATTTCCATTATCGTAAATCTAGGTTTAATACTATAATAATCTTCACGTACTCGTAATAGTCATCTTTTCGAAAAAAAATCGGATTTGTTTCAGGCAAGGTTGAAAAATGTCGGGCTCGGGTCGGGTTCGGGTAAAATTTTTGAAAATGAGCCTCGGGCCCGGGCCGGGCCGGGTCGGAGGTATTCGGGTTCGGGCCGAGTAAAATTTTAAAATTTCGGCCCGTGCAGACCTCTAGTTCAAGGTGATAAAGTGCTCGGAATCTTTATCAATCTGATGATATTGGTTATTATGGTAGCCTTAAAATTATTATGATATATAAAGATGTATTCTGTTTCGAATGAATAATGTGAAAGTGTGAAGTAATTATTTGATTCGATTGTCATGAGTACTTTGTGTATTCCTACTAGATCTTAATTCACTGAATATAATAAACACATCAAAAAGTAAGAGTTCTGTTAGTACAACCACTTGTTAAGCTCATTTCCCGGTTAAGAAAATTTATAGATACGATTTTTTAATTTAAATTTTGATTATCGATTTAAGGGATGAGTACGGCCTTTCAATGTATAAGTTTATTTGAATCGATTTTAAATAAACATTTTTCTAATGTATTAGCAATTGATTGATTATGGCGATATCCATGCTGAAAGGCAAACGTTTATTGTTGACGATTTTATTAAATACAAACGAGTAGCCGGTATGCGTTGCAATGCCACTCAAAAAAAGAAAGTGTTTGTGTTTTAATTCTTTTTAAGAAAGTGCTTTTGTATGCACAATATATAGATAAGTAAAAAACCTTCGTGTGGACTCACGAAAAATCACCAAAGTTTTATCGCAATCGGATAAATGATATAGGAACGCAAAAAGATGTGAACGCGTTCGTAATAATCGTATGGATTTGATGATTGCTCATGTTAAATATTAAAAAAAATATTGCTTTTAGCTTGTTGCCAACAAGTAAAATAACAATGCTATAAATATGTAAATAAAAAAAGGAAAGAAGAAAAAAATCCTATAATACCTACTCGCAGGATGACTATCAGTTAAAAAAATATTCTTTTTTTAGGTTGTTTGTGTTGGTTGAGATGAAAAAAGATAGTTTTGAAAACTCACGATGGAAAGAGATCAAAGTGACAAATTATCGATTTTTCACATTTGACAATGTCAAATTTTTATATCAATTCACATATACACATGCAGGTAATAAAAATTATAAAAAAAAATAGTACTTATTCCATAATACATTAGTACCAGTATCGCTCATCGCGAGCGTTATCAACTGATAGTTGGTATTCCGGTTGGATAATGGTATTCTAGACATCAGTTGATAATGCTCGCGATGGGCGAAACCGGTCCTGATTTAATAAATTTGATCTGGAATAAGTACGAAATATGTTTTATTATAAAGCCATTCCACCTAGTATTGACAGTGAACGCCTTAAAAGTGATATATGAAGGTAGTTGGAGTCGCAATTAGATAAGTTTCATCCCATTTCGTAGTAGGCTTGTGTATGATTTACAAGATGCGTTTGATCTCCAGGTGTGATAATTTTTTCAAGTGGTAACCCTATCCCAGCTGTTAAAGCGGGTGCTATACTTAAACATTAGAACATTCACACGCCAGTAAAAAGCGGCTGACCCATCTCTTTGGGGCGTAGGAAGTATTATTAGCAGTCGACACATTGGCATTCCTATTCGTTGCCCACTTCCACAAACTCTCTGTTCAGATCTCAACCGAGATACATCGTCAAGCGACGGAGTGCGACTGAACTGCCCACGATTCGCCGGTAAAAATAATCGATACAAATTGTTGTCAATTTCAAAAATCGAATATCTCACGCTGCAATAAAACAACATAAAGAAAATAAAAAAGGAACACTGTGCGTTTTTCGTTTAAACTCCGAGTGACATTTCAAAATGTGTTTCGATGTCAATTTTTCGCGAGTTCTTTGTCTATCGGAGCGCGCGCAACTTGTTTGAATTTCGAATATATGATAATTTCAAGTGGCTTTACGTGGCACATTTTGCGGTCAAATAAATATTCACGAAAATTAAAACGAATTTGCACAATAAAGATAAAATTACGCACAATTGAAAATAAAAAGTGATTCATGCGGATATAATACCTGTTTTTTTTTTATAAGCGTTACAATTCTGTGGTTGCCTTCAAATATATTTGTCGTAAATGCTAAATATGTTTGCTAGTGACTGAAAAAGTTTGAAAGTTTAGAAAAATATAATTTTCCAAAGTTCAGAATATATTTACTCGGTTATGTTGTGTTCGTTGATAGGAAAAAACGATTGTTTTGATGACTCTGTGTGGATAAGGATGAATGTGCCAAATAATCGTTTTTAGACATGTGAAAGTGTCACAATTTTATATTAATTAATATATAAGTCGGTGGGTAGAGCTGAACGTGTCTAGTTAGATGTATTCGGAACTTAATATACACCTTTTTAAAGTGGGTTTAAATTTTGATTACATATCTTTAATGTGAAATTAGTATATTGTTATGTTTTGATATCAACATTTGAATTCATTTATAAAACAATATTGATTGATTTGATTGATTCTATGCAAAAGTTGTTTTGAGTTGATACATAGTGTACTAAACCACAAAATTTTTAATTGATGTGTTTTATTTTTATCTAGAATTAATTTTCAATCAATTTAGATAATAAGAATAATTTGAATTGTCATAAAACACTATATAAATTATCTATTTAATCTGTATTTATCGAGCAAAATTCCAGGTATTGTTAATGTAAATTCAGAGTACGGCTCTGTGTTATATGGGTACCGATCGAGGATATATTCGCCAATTTGTGTGACGCGCCACTTCATAATTACTTTTTTATCTCAGCGAGCGGGAAGCACCAACGAAAGTGGCATTTTTTAGATGCATGAATCAATGTTAAAGTATGATACTTTAATTAATATTGGAGACAGAAAAATATTCACGTAGGTATTACTCATCAACGCGTCATGAGGATAATTTGAATTTGGAACAACATGTTTTCAAAATAACATCGTGCCGATATTTTTAGTGCAAAAAATAAAATGGCGTCATGAAATGGAGATACATATTTTGAATCTTTATAAATAAATCATGAACACATATCAGGATTAATAAAAAAGTTAGTTTCAAATACAAATATATATATCAAAATAACTAATAAACAATACTTTCTTGTTTATTTAGGCAAAATTTATATGATTCATGAATGAGAATTAGTTTTTAAATACACGTGATCAAAATATATATTTTTTATATTCAATCGTTGAAACACATACATAGATATATACAATATGAATGGAAAATTACTTTATTTTTCGAATAAAATCTTGTTTATGTTTATTTTTAGCGTTTATTTATCGAACAGCCGTTTTTTTTTTTAAAAAAAGAACTCATTTTTGAGACCGTCAAAATTTGAATAATAAATATTTGTTCGTTTGTTTTAATTAATAGTTTGACGATACCAAATCGGTTTCGTATATTACAATGTGTATATATTAATAATTTAATATTCATATGTATTGAGAGTTTAATCGATAGTTGATAGCATTTATTGTGACTGCGTCAAATATATTGAAGGCAAAAACTGAATTAGCTGTGAACCGATATGTCATTCTCAAAATTCATTACAAAATCATTGTCCGTCCGGATGCTGATTTTACCCTCTTGATATTTTTAGAGTTTTGAGAGTGTGCGTCTTTGCTAAGTGGCGGGGACACGCGACGAAAACTATTTCAACGTTTCTTGTTGTGTAACAGGTATACGAAGAGTGTGTTAATTCAAAGGGAATATACTTAAAGCCAGTGAGAAAAAAATAGTGCTTTCCTAACACCCACCAAATTGACGAAGGGGCCTTTTCTAGGTACGAAAAGTTAGCTTGGATTATCGGTGACAGAAAAGATGGCTGACTATAGGTGAGAAAAATTTTAAATATTTATAAATCAGGTGGTAGGTTTCAAAAGTAGTTAAATCCATTTGTTGAAAAACTGAGAATGTGAGATATTTTCATTACTTTTTCCTCATAAATTTGTGTTTACTATCAGTATTTTTTAAATATGTCTTAAATTGAAGAATTACGGATAATGTGTAAAAAATCAAACTTTTCCATGTGAATAAAAAAGGTCCCAAAAGTTAAATCTAAAATTAACCACTTTTGAAAACTTCCTAAAAAATACAATACAAAAATCATGTATGTTTATAGCTTTTTGGAGACTGTCAACAGTTAAAAACATACAAGCTTAATCCGCTAAAATTTATGTTTAATATTACTGAATCGAATTTTAATGAGCAGGTTGACAATTGATTATTCGTATCTTTTTAACTAAAAACTATGAAAATTGTTTTTAGAAAATGAATAAAATATTACATTTTAAGTATTGTTGAAATATTGTTTTTTGAAAAGTGTATTTTTGCTACAGTACACTTCAAACAATTCATTCATTGTGTCTATTATGATAAGGAAAATTGATGAAATGCCTTTGTTATATATATAGATGAAATCATATATGTTAACAAAATATAAATAAAGAATTGGTCTCAGGCATTATTGTGATCGTCTGAGGAATATCCGTTATTCTTTGTTATAGATATAATTAAATAACAATCTACAATAGTTTTTTGTGCTTATTTAAAGCTGTATATGTCACAGTCCGAGAATAGTTTTTTTTTGCACAGCTGTCGCTCACTAAATAAATTGGTTTTCCTCATAAGAAACATTATGAGAATAAACACAGTTTTTTCATGTTTCTAAAATCAGATTACACTCACTGTTGACATTATTTCATGCCATGTGATCAAAAGTCTCAATAGATAGATAAGTGATATGATTTAATATGAGGTATTTCACAGGATGTAATAACTATTCGATAATAGAGTTTTTGAATTGTGTTGTAACGAATGAAAGAAAAACAAAATGCTTTAAAATGGAATTACTTGGAGTACATCCATTATAATAATTTAAAAAAATGGCCTTGTGCTTATTACTTATAAAGTTATCGACAAACCTTTTTTTTTTTTTTTTTGATTTTGACTCAAAATTAATTCTGACGATGGCGTGTTGCCAAAACAGATATTTCTTACTTTTTCTTGAATAACTGAATATTTTTTTTAACCTTAGAAAGAAAATTAAAAATAGTATCGTAAAAACTCAGAAAGAAACCGTTACAAATAATTTATTAATAAAATATCTAGAATTTAAACTCTAATCTTTGTATTTTTGATTTTATTTATTTTACATAATCAAGGCTGTCTAGGTCTTTATTAAAAATCAATGAATGATAATTCTGGGATCTTTATAAAAGATTTAATTGCTTCTTAATCGCCTACATGATGTTTGATAATCTCTGCCCACTATTGAATCAAATAAATTACATTAAAATGTGCAGCGATTTTGTAGTGAAATAAATGAAGATTGTTTATGGAGCAATAAAAACATATTTCAAAGATAAATTAACATGGAAAGTAAATTATAATGAGTACATTAATCGCTTCTAAAATGATGTTATTGTTTTACCGTAAAGTAATATTTACAACATTATTGAATACTGGATTTATTTCAAGCATTTGTATGGTAAAGAATATATTAACATAAACACAATGATTTTTATATGTGAGTACGCTGAATTAATTTCGTTTGAATCAATAAGAGTCAATACAAAGATTTATTGTTTTTTTTTTCAAATTTTGTAAAAAATGTAGTAATAGTACAAAGTATCTCATTCCATTTGAATGAAGGAATCCTCGTATCTTGTTTCATCGTTGTTTTTATAAAAATCACTAGCCTTAAATATACGATTGATTGAATTGGCATTTACTTGGTAGAACTCCATTATAACACGGTGAAAACTTGCAACGTATTTTAGTCCTACAGAAATTATACTATATATGGTTGATGGCTATTTCGGCTTACGGCATCGTCAGAACTATGATTAAACATACATTTCCCTATTTATTATACACTGTTGTAGACAGGGCACACAATAAATTTTTTCTTCTGTTCAACATTCAATTTTTTTTTTTATTAAATGTGACAAATTGATTGTTTGTTTTCCTCGACGTGTAATCTAATCTGGGTTTTTTATTGAGTACTAATTAACGTAAATTGGTATTTTTTAAAGTTAAGTTGATTTATTTAAAGTTGCTTAAACCTTCCTTATGTGCATGAGTGGCGGTGATTGATTAATATTAATTTGTTCATAGCTATCAAGTTCATAGATCGAAGTGGCTATCAACAACATATATAATATAATTTCTGTAGGACTAAAATGCATTGCTATTTTTTCACCGTATTAAAAATGCCTTCAATGGTGAATTCTAAAATATTTAATTTTAGTAAATCTAAATTATAGTACGGCCACAACAGTGTCTTAATAATCATTCCGAGATTTCGTATTAAAAATTCTCAAGTTCAATAATAAATTAAATGTTTACAATAGAATCTCGATCACACGAACCAAATGTTGGATAATTTTTTTCACCCACATGGCCATGCTAGTGAAGAAGTATAACAATGTTTCAATAATGTGACATCATGCTAGCTGTAAATAAAACAGGCTTAACATCGAACGTTTTGTTTATTTCGTTATTCAACACCACGCATTTTTCAATAAAAAAATGTATTCGTATCGAGATCGTCAAATAATAAGTATCCGAGATTTATTCAGAATCATATACATACACAATTGAATATATCGATTGAAAGGGACTCGTTGAATTCACTTTGTTATTTTACTAGTAGTGTTACTATGTGTGACACGTGTTTCGTCTCTTTGAGAAACATCTTTACATCCGAAGACTTTTTGTAGTTGTTTTCATCGCGTGGGCTGTTTTGTGATTAAAAAACTTTCAAGCCTAAGCCATTGAAATATTCTTTATTGCTTTAAATCAGGAGTTCTTCACCTTATTACGACACCGGGAGCATTTGAGATTCAGGAGAATAGTAAAGGACGCAGGCAAGACTTAAATCTCAGTACATATTTATTATTTTTTATCATTGTTTCATGGGTAAATTTACTACTGGATATTCATATATATATAAATACATTCATGTATTATTTACAGTTACATATAAATAAAATACAATTCTGATAAAATTGAGGTTTTTAGATAATAGCTCCGTGGTCGCTAATGTGCCCGCGGGAAAAGAGTTAAGAACCCTTGTTCTAAATGATGATTTAATTTCACTACCGGTATTGTTCACGCGCTACAGCTAAGCTCCGCCATTGTTATCAGCGATGCATGTCAGATAAAGTTTCTTGAATGCTGTTACAATCTTATTTATCACTCGGTAATGGGACGATTTTTACAAGCTATTAGCGACAAATTTAGCGAAGAAAGTTACGCCTTGCCGAAGTTTCAAAAGTAGGACAGATGTACGTACATCGTTGTATCTAATCTTATTCCCGAAGGATACACGCAAACACCTTGCAACGCCGGCGCGGCTGGAACAAAGCCAATAGAATCTGCAATAAACAAGGTGAAGAAGCCGTGTTTGTAATATGAAGCATATTTCTGCTGTTTTCTAGATATTTTCCAGAACGCGTGCATACATACGTACAACGTAACGCGTAAAAATCATTACGGCAAGCAATTTATTATTTTTAGAATGATTAAAAGGAGCTTTTAAAGTTCGCAACGCAATAAAAAAGAGTGGCCAAGACAATATATGTACCTATATTAATATTTTACTGTGATATAAAGATGATGTACGAAATTGTGAATGTCATTCTTATAAGTAACGTTAAATGATTACTGTCGCTATCTGACCATTGAAAATAATGCAATCTTCTTAGACAGTTTTTATCGATATTGATTCGGATATCACTCTGCACTGATAAAATACTTTTTAAGAGAATTATACCATAATTCTACAGCTTCCATGAATGTTTGATTAAATTTTTTAATTATTCTTATGACTTTTGGTGTACCATCATTACTTGGCCGCCTCTGAATTCGGAAATAAAATTGCCCCTTAGAGTAGATATCTTCAATAGCCATTTAAGTCGTAGTCAAAATATATACATATACGTACAGATTTTTCTTCATTTATATCTTGCGAATTAACATATGTAAGTAAATAAACATTTTGATTGAGTATTTCAACATCACTCACGCGACGGTGGCGCCCTCGCCCACAACCCAAGTTATAATGGTACATGTAAAAATAGGAGAGTATATTATTTCTATGTTTTTACAACGAGTTTTTAGTATCGTATTAATCATATTATTGATTATATGTAAACGTCAATGATTAATTTGTTGACTTCATGAAAAGTCAATTGTATTTTTTATGAATTGTTCTACCGAGCATTAAAATATTATATGATAAATAAAAAATAATCCGAAGGTTCAATAATATGCATGTAACACAAAAAAGCATTTATTGAAGCAAATTATTTTTCGTGTGGGATTTTGACATTTAGCAAAACGTTAACACCTTGAATAATTCCAACTAAATGATGAGATTTTTCTCTGATTATAAATTGATATTATGCTTAAAACATTGAACAAATTTGTGATATTTTAAATATTCAATGTACATCAGTATTCGTTAAAATGTCATTGAAATGGAAGGTTTTCTGATTATTCATTAAATATTCTCTAAAAACAAAATACGCCAGATTGAATTTATAAAATCACACGCATGTTGAATCGATAATTGAATTATAAAATTTGTTGTATTCATTTTGAACAACTTCTCAGTATTTGTAGCTTAGCTTTTTTTAATTCAACGAAAAATTACACAGAATTAAATTAGTAAAATTAGCTTGACAACAATTCAATGGCTTAAAGATATTAAAATTTATTATTATTAAATCGTAAATACGGTCTTTTTAAATAAAAGATGTAAAAGTTCACCACTTGGTATAGACATTCATGACTATTAAAATAAAACTATAAAAGTGTTAATTTTTTTAATATCTGCCAAAATTTTAATCTAACATGTTTGTTTAGTAGTAAAAAATTGATTTTAATTTCAATCGGTACCTAATAAGCTTGAGAATTATAATTTATGATAATATCACTAAAAATTATTCTTTCGATAATTTTAGGCAAATAAGTATGTTTGCTCAACTGTATAGAGTATGAAATTGGTATTCTATAAGCGTAAAATTTTATTATTTTGCATAGCTTTTAATCAAGATTTCTAAAGTCACGAGACTGTAAAGAATTATTGTCTTAGTAAAACATGCTAATTAACTCCATGATGCTTGTTGGCTTCATCGACTTAGCCCACGTAGAAAATTGTTTTAAAATGACGCCATGACACATTTTAATATGCCTATACACTTTGTTAGTTATTAAAGTATACACGTTTAATGAAATATATTATCTGTGAATTTTTTTTTTTCTTATTTACGTCGAATTGATAAATTATCCGCCTTCTCACTTAAAACAATGTAATAAGTAATATCTTCTTCTTTCGTAGATTTGTAATTAATACATGAATGACTCTCATTTATACATTTGACTGGTTATTTTCTACTCTCTCGAATATGATAACCTTTGCGCAATGCTTCTTAATGCACGATGAAACGATTTCGCTTTATATTATATAAAATACTTATTGAAATTCAAATTAGTTATTTAGATATCAAGATCGGTTTTGATATTTTGCACGTTTTTAACTACCAATTAAAAGCTATTGTTAAAAAATTAAAAGATCATAAATACAGTTCTAAGCGGTAAGTGGATTGTGATGATTTTATTCCTTGCCTTATCCTGGTTTTATTTTATTCAATAATTGTTTCTTCTTGGATGAGAGAGGTTCATAAGCAATCAGCATTCGTCACAAAATTTCTTTTCGGATGGGACATAGTCAGTAAATATGCTTTATATTTTGAGCGGATGTTTTAAGCGTGATAACATATTACATTCAATATATTTAATCTTGGGAAGGAAGTATCGTGTGCGCATTAATACAATTAACACGCCATCTAAAGTTCACATCAAATTAAAACATCGGAATCAACTTCGACGAGTCAAAATAAAACGTGGGCAAAAAAACCTTCAAACAAATATTGGGAATATATACCACTTCTACAGACTGAATGACAAAGAGTTGGGACTACAATTTTTAGCGTGGGATTTACTGATATCGTATTGTATTTAAACCGTTGATGAAATAATTACATATATTATAAATAAATACAATTTTTTAGTCATTAGGGTAATAAAAAATAGATATTTGTAAGTATCGAAAATTTAAATTAAAATTTAGGGATAGAATACAACGTTATGCATGACATGTTTTTTGAAAACAGTTTAGAGGTAGAGTTTCCGGTAAATTATGGATATACGGTCACGTGACAGAATTTTTGTAAGATTTATGAAAAATAAGCACATTAAATGAAATGAATGTAAGGCTTACGATTTTTTTTGAAATGTTTCGTCTTTAATTTTTAAATTTATTATAATAGAAGATCCTAAAGAATACTTCGCAATAAGTATGAAATCGAGTTGTTATAATTTACAGGAGCAAAAATGCAACCACAAACTACACAAATAATAATATTATACAGATAGAGACAGTCAAATAAGTTTATTATTTTTTTAAAATAAAAAGAATAATTTTATAAAAAGGCTAATATTAAAAAACATTTTTTCTTTCAGAACTCATACAATAATCAGTAATATTCTTTAGATTAAATCATTTTGATTCCACATTTTATAATAATCCACAAGAACTCAGAAGAAGAAGAAGAGTAAAGTCAAAACATAAAATAATAAGCCAGTATACATAAATTTTTTCGAGAAGTCGATTTAGCTCGAGAAGATTGGGATTCTGTCCCGTGACCATATATCCATAATTAACCGAGTTTCCAATCCTGGGCCGAAATTTTGATCTTGGGATTTCGGGATTCTAATTAGTCGACCCGGGATTTGGTTTGTTTATTAATGGTCGATATTTTTATATTTATTAAATATTAGCTTTGTTAATTTTTCATTCAAAATAGTTAAAATTATTAATGTCACTATCTTTTTTTTTATGAATATTATATTTCGGTTGTTTTTCCATTATGAAAGGGCGAAAATATCCCGGATTGGAAACCCTATTTGCAGGTATTGAATTTGTGCTTTCAGATTCTAATGCAATTTGCAAGTAATTTGATCATAAAGACAAAAGAGCTCATATGAGATTGAGTGATAACAGTGGTGGTAATTGATTAAAAGTGTTTTTAAGGTTTTTATAAAATACTAGTATTCGAACCCGGCTTCGCTCGGACCAGTTTGGGGTTATGTTCAGCTCGGCGCGTACATTCAGACGGGCCAAGTTGAAACAACTTTTTTCGTAATTCAAAAGTCTAGGTCAATTAAAATGGAATTAAAATGAACATTTCAGACTGGCATTGACATTTCACAGCCCCTTTCATATATTGACAGCCCCATTCTCGCCCATTAAAATGTCCAAATTCAAGGAAAAAATCTAATTTGCTGTCAAAGAAATGTCAAATAATACCTTCACGTAAATAAAAACATTATTATATTAATAAAAGCCGGGAAAAGTTCAGTAGAAGACTAATTTATTACATTTTGACTAAATGTCTTCGCCGATAAAAAATCAAACATATTTTCTTTCATATTCGTTTTTATGGCAACTTATGACCAACAATGCAAAAGGGAATTACAGACCCACAGACACACATACGCCGTTTCGGTTTTATATATGTACTACTCGATACTCGAGTAATTGGAGTCTCTACACACACATTGATGACGAAACAAATTTACCGTTGAAACTTTCGCGAGCGAAATCAATTCGTTTGTTTGAACTTGCAACAACAATGCAAAAGGGAATTACAGACATACATCCCCCGTTTCGGTTTTATATATAAGATTATATTTTGTTTTGCGTGATATGCATTCGTTTCCGGATTATTTAATTTGAAGCGATTGATATACAATTGAGCGATGCTTTGTTCATCAATCAAAGCCGGCTTAAATTATTTGGGTGGAAAATATCGATTTCAATGAAACACATTTATCTTGTATGTTTTTGTTTTGACAATATATTAATAATTCATATTTGTGGTGCAAATTTATCATTGGATACCTAAAGTCAACAATTTGCTCTATTTTAATTATGGTTAATCAAAAGAATAACCGTAAATCCTTTGCTTTATCTGCAAATGTATTTTGTTTTGAAGCAGTGGACTGCTGTTTGCTACCACACCACTGTTGATATTATATTATTAAACAAAAGCTACAAACATTCAAAAATTGAGAACGCTTTTAACCATATTCAATTTAAAGTTTGAAAACAATTAATTGAGTTTCACGTCGCCTTTCTAAAATTGTGTTAACTTTTAACTTTATTACAAAGGTTAGTTTTGATTTGTCACATGTGACAATTAACCATTATTTTGACCCATGGTTGGCAAATATCAAAGCATTTTGAGAATTGTTCACACAAAACAAAGTTTAGAGCAATTGCGAGTGGTTGTTTCTAAATGTGAAGCAATTATGAATTTATAAAGAATTGATATTTAACTATTTCAATATAATATTGTTTTGCCATTATTAAAGAAATCGTGCGATATTATGTATTACTAGCTTATCCGGTGAACTTCGTACCGCCTCAGAATCAATAGATGTTTTGTTAAATTATAAGCTGAATTAAATTCAATTTTATACTAAGTTGAAATGAATACTCAAAATGAATTTAGTTCAATAAATTTGCAAAAATCAAAATGAGATGTTTTAATACTTACATATTCTGATATTCGGGACGGTGACAAAGCCGGAAAATCAAAGATCATAAAAATCGGTTCAGCCGTTCTCGACTTAAAAGTGGTGTAACTAACACGACTTTGTTTTATACATATGTATGTATTAGAACATGATTTTTCTTTATATTTTTTTTTGCCGTGATACTTTACGATGTTTTAATACTTATTCTGATATTCGGGACGGTGACAAAGCCAGAAAATCAAAGATCATCAAAAACGGTCAAGCCGTTCTCGACTATATATAATATATATAGATCATGATTCTGAAAGAGGCGAAACACATGTCACTTTTCGTCACACAATACTTGTATTGTAGTATTTTTCATAGTTTTATAAGTGTATCGCAGACCTAAATTTACACCGTCGTAAAATGATGTTTTAATAATAATCCTTCATAAGACAATCATCGGTTGATAATTAAATTTCATTAAATTGATATATTGTTGGCATATTCTTAGCCATATCTTACAATATATTTGCATCAATATAAATGTAAATTATTTTTTCAATCTTGACAAAATAGGACTGGTGATAAATTTTGAGCTGTACAGACAAAAAAGATTTTTGGGAAAATGTTATAATTTAAAATATATCAAGATTTATACTTCTCGAGCTCGAAACTTAAACCTAGGAAAAGGATTTCAATACAATCATTCTAAAATAATTAAAACAATTTGGTTACAAATTTGAAGCAATGTACGCCTTTGGTTCATTTCAAATATTCTTGGAATACAAAGTTGAGTCTATAAAACAAATTATAAATGAAAAACATTAATAAGCTCATATTGGATTCGTTTTTAAAAATATTCGTTTAATGATACCACTCTAATTCTTGACCTTTATTCAGGGCTCTAAGAAAATTGGATTCATAAATTAGGTCCCATATTTGTTAAGTATCGAGGTTTTACATTTTCCTTTTGATGTCTCTGATGAAATTTATTATATTTCGTATTTATTTAACTCTAACACATTTTATTTTCGGATATATTTTTATAACTAACCAAATGTTTATTCTTTTTTTATTTCTTTTCATTTTACATAATTTGCTTTAACGTATAAAATAATATTCGAAAGCTAACCAAAAACATGGAGCACAATCTATAACGGGTTGGGTAAATAAACAAGTAATATTATTTTGTTTCTCATTCAAAGCTCTGGTGTTTACAGTGCTGTAAAATTCCACGATTCGTTTTGTTGTGTTTTGAATAATCAGCGTCAGTTTTGGGTTCGGATTTGTCTCGCCTTATACATTTGCTCCATTAGCCTAAGAAAATAATAGTATCGCTGAATTATGTGAAGGCCCAATAATTCCATGTACACTTTTGTTTCGTTATGTACATATAATACTATAGATGTATTTACCATCATAACTTGACTGCCGTTCAAATTCGGAACTAACATTGTCCACATATAGTAGATATATTAAAAAGCCTTCGAAGTTATATTGTTTTAGTAAAAATATATGTACATGAAGATTTTTTTTCATTTATAGCTTGCATATAAAATTGTGTTAGTATATAAACAAATTTGATTGAGAACTGCACATAACTCACGCGATGGTGGCGCCTTCGCAAACGTTCAAGTTATAATAATACATATATAGTAGATATGTCGTAGTTTTTAGTTAGTGAACTGCTATTTACAAGTAAAAGACAATACATAGCCCAATGCTATCGTTAAAAAACCATTTTGAGGAATGCTCTTCAAGAGGTCTACAAGCTCACTATTTGGAACGAATGTGGCTTTCAAAAAGTTCTATTAGAAAGGTTTTCCTTCATTACGAAAACTTTAACTCATATGTATGTCTAGTTTAGCTCGACATAGTATATATAGGTAACGCGCTACTTCTAAATCGAGTCCAGCTCTTCATTGTAAAATTAGGTTAGAAAACTATTTTTTACTAATTTTAAATTATCGTTATATCAAAGACCGTACTTATTGGATTGTGTGCCTTAGCAAAAGCTTGTAAAATGACGTAATGTGGTATGTTTTATGTGTATTTTGTTCTACTAAGCTGATAAATACGCAAACCCTGTGATATCAATCAATATCTCAAATCTATTGAGAAGTTTCTCGAAGGAAAAAAATATATTGTAAAAGGTAAGCGTAGTTTTTAGTATTTTGATGACCGAGTGAACAGTTACGTGTAATTTTTTCAATTGATTAATGGATTTGTGTAAGCTTATTCATTTCTACGAATTTTATATTGGAAATTTTAATAAAGAGCCAATAGAATACTAACCATACCCTCTCCGGGGAGGAAAGTTTTACTACTGAATTTTTAATCTATTGAAAATGCTTAATACACCAAAAAAGCGCCCCTGTATGTGTTTGGATACTGTTTTCATAAGAAAAAATATTGTCACATTTAATATTATATTACATGAGATATATATTATTACAAGTAATAATTTAAAGACATTATTATTTATGAAAAAGATACCAATTTTACTGGGAAAAAAGCCACGGTTATTGTTGTTGCTCTATATTACTCATAAAATAAATGAAAAACATTGATGGACAATATTTTTTTTCCACGCAGAAGTTTGCCTACAAGAATAGAATAGAATATAAAGAATAGAGCGTCTAAGAGATTTAATCCAGACACAATGTTTTGTTACACACGGGTATTGTAAAAAAATATATACTCCCGAAAATACATTTTGAGTCATCGGAAGATTCCACCGAGAGAGTATTTTCGTTTTCTTTCAAAACAATTTAGTCGGATAGGACAAAATAAACGCGAGATGCTGGAATCGAACCAATTTTTACAAATATTTTCTCACATATATACTTAAATACACACGGACTGTTATTGTGCCATATTAATCTTTCAATTTTTTTTGTATTATTTATTCTGGCAATACTTTTTCATCACAGCAGTTGTTTTTTTTTAAATCATTTAAAAATAACGTTCTGCTCATAGAATTTTTGAATTTAGAACTATTTCATGGAACACTTGGTGAAAAAGTGAAATTATAGTTCTCGTGTATATACAATATAGTATAATAAATTCACTTTTAATTTAAGTTGGACTGAATAACCTCAAACCAGTTATAACTTATTCAATAGTATTGTGTCGTTAAACAATGTTTTTATTTAAACGGATAAAAAAGCATGGCACACAATATTTTACAATTATATGTCAACCAAAATCTCACGGTTAAAACTGACGGGCTTGTGGTGCAGTGGTCAGCGTCATTTGCTTCCGTGACGGACTACAGGGGTACAAATATCAGTATAAGCATATTTTTTGAGCAACTTAGTTACAAGCAGTTCTCATAGGAAACACATCTTGAGATAAACTCCGTTTGATTGTTATGAAGAATTGACTTAATAAACTTCTCTTTGTAAAGTGTTCCTTATCGAAAATAGAATCAAGAATTGAAAGTTAGTACTTTATAGATTTGCACTCCTGAATATATTATTTTTGTCTTTTCATCAACTCTTCAATAGATTTGGGAAAATTTATTGATATCACAAGGTTTGCATATTTATTAGTACGTTAAAACGAAAAAACGAAAAAACACCATATTATGACATCTTACAAACTAAGGCACAAGATCCAATAAATACTGTTGTGTTGAAACAATGATAATTTTATATTAATGAAAAAATATTTTTTTAACTAAGTTGTACAATGTCGAGCATTACTAGACGTAGGAGTTGCGCGTTACCTATGTGATGTCGTGCTTGACTCGACATATGAGTTCTGCGATCTAAGAGAGATTCTTTACTTTTAATTAAAATACAATTTTACTGCTTAAACAGCTTTTATCCGAATTCCCAGCTTTTTGATTATATACCCGCAACGTTAAATCTGTTAAAACCATTAACAAACAATAAACTTAAAACAATTTAAAATAGATGCACTTAGAAATTGCAGATTTTAAGTGGTTTCACACGATCCAATAACCCAAAAATACCCAAATTATTGTTTCCCACCATAACTTTAGACCAATAAATCAAACTTATTTAAATTCTTTCATGCGACGTAGGTATGGTTTCAACAGAAAGAGATTATGTAGGAGGCACCCTGTCTAGCAAAGGGTATATAAGCTATCTCTAATACACGTTTTAAACATAGTTCTGACGAAGGCGTAAGCCGAAATAGCTATCAACAAATATATAAAATAATTTATGTAGAATTAAAATACATTGTTATTTTTCTTTCCGTATTACAAATATAACTGTATTTTTGTTGACATAAAATTTTCAAATACCACGAACTTCACTGCAGATATTCGCGAGGAAGAATACGTGGCATTTATAATGTAATATTGCAAAATATTTCCCCGGTAATAATCACGCAAAACATAGGTAAGCAAGCACATAGGGCCCAAACAGCTCACAGGGCAAACAAACATTGTGACATTAGCATCGTTTATTATTTGCACAACACCTGCTTCAGCTTTTGCAAATGACACGGGAAGATCTCAGACCGGCAGCGGTCCACGCTGTAACATTTATAATGGTATTATGTAATAAAGCAACATGAGATCTGGCCCGAGGTAATAAGCAATCCATCCGTGCACCTGCCGGGCTAATTAAAGAGGCTTCAGTAACTCCCACATATTTGTGTAATTCTCTGACAAACATAGACCGTGTCGTGTACAGAATCTCTGCTCCAGATACCTATGGATAGGGACTGAAATACCGGTATTTCAAATTGCAAATAACAATGCATACTTAACTCGTAAAAAACAGGGTTTTCAGTTGGAACTGAAATGAAAACCGTAATAACTTTTATTTTCAAAAAAATGTTGCTGTTCAAAACGGAATCAGCAATGTTTTAATTATACACGTTCTTAAGATTACTCCAAAACCAGGGCTGTGGAGTCAAAGAAAAAAAAAGTTCGACTCCGACTCCAGCATTTACCAAAACCACGACTCCGACTCCAAAATTGACCAAAAACTCGACTCGAACCAAATATCGTTACTTTCTTTCCTTATTTTCCTATTTATGTGTAATAAATTAAATATCAACCCTACCAATCCGGCCAATAGCCAAATGTTAAATATTATATGCAAAAAAAAAAAAATCTAAACCTATCAAAATTTCCGACTCCGAGTACGACTCCACAGCTCCGTCTAAAACTAAAGCTTAACGCATTTGGCGATTTGGATCTAAACTGAAAACCGGAACCAAACAAGTTTTTTTTAAATATTTTAACCGGAAGAAAAACCGAAACCAAACAAATTACGACTCGAAGCCCTTAAAAAAATCGATATACGAGCATTGAGAAAAAAATTTGAATAGTTAAAGCTCGCCCCCGTACGGACGCCACACTGCTGGAGAGACAGTACTTTATGAAACTTGTATCTGCGAACTTCTCTCTCTGCGCCCTTCCTTCGATAACTGGAGAATATTCGCGATATTAAAACAGTGCTGTCTGATAATTTTTGGATGTATCGATGTGCGGGCAATCTTAATACACGCTTAAATAATCTTGATATTTTGATAAAATACACATAAATTGATGTATATTATAATATTACATTTTTATTAATTTGCTGGGTGTTGCTGCGATTCCGCAGTGCGTATGGACGAGCCGCCACTGCTTATTTTACAACTGAACGCCATAATCATTCTTTCTCGTCGTCATGAAGTGATGTTCACATCGTCATCCAACAGTGGAAAAGTGCCAGAAACTTGTTACAAAGTTACATTTATACCAGATTATGATTCAATTATATATATTTTGAAAACATGTATACATAACAATATGTTAATTAGAGTTTTTAGCAAATGTATGTTTTCAGTTATTATTTTTTACGAGTGTTATAGATTTATATAGTGCGTGTTTACGATGTAAAATAATAAGGTACGGTTAAATGGAAATAATTGGTCAATTAAGATGTTTTTCGAAAGGTAAGCAGAGGGAAGTGAGAAAGGCTATATTTACTTTTGCTACAGTTGTTAGCCCGTGTTAGCTTTATAATTTATTTCGGAATAAAATATGGTACGTAAGCTATTTTTTATGTTAGTAATCCCTATCAACTTGTTTACATAAAATATTACTTGAAAAAATGTCGTTTTAAAATTCCTTATCAGCACGTTGAAGATTGTAAGTATGTGAATAAAAATATAATTTTGTAAATCTTAATCAGGTATACAGAATAAAGCCGTGTATAACAAAATATTTTAAAGCCTTTTTTAAAATTTTAGCCAGATGTTTAAATTTACATCTGAGGTAAGCTAGTGAGGCAAGTCTATTCTGACAGTACATGTTCATAATCGATTAACACATGATGTTTTGCAAGATTTTGAATCGCTTTATCTTTATAGTAAAAGTAGAAAATTTACTTACCTTCAGTCGAAATCTAAAATATTGAAAGACAGTTCTTTGTTTTTCGTAAAGCATAGAATTCATTATTTATCACTTTAAAACTGCAGCCATGTCAGTTGAAAAGTCTTTTTGGAAATGAAGGTCATCGTGATCGTCTTATAAACTTGTTGAGGTAAATAGAAGTATGTTTTATTTAAAAAAAATACCTTACATTACCGTGAACCAAAGCAAAGCATAAATTTTAATATAAGCCATCGCCAATAATCATGATTGAAATCACAGGTTGTGTTGCATCGCTCAGAAAATGCATTTCGTTGTTATGTGAGTTTGTTGTTATGGCGACAGAATTTTGATCTTGAGTATTTTTTCATTGATTTGGTAACATGGAAATTCTTCATGCTATGTATGGTATACATACAAAGACTCTAAAAAGTTTGAGTTTGAAAAGAGTGAAGTGGTTTCGTGATTAAGAATTTGTAATTGTTTTTTTGTGGTGCAATTAAGTGTGTTTTACTTTTGTACAGTATAATTAAATAAAGTTTCAATAAAAAAAATCATAAAAGTAATTATAGCAAATAATAACAATCGCAAATGAGCTATAAAAGTATACAGCGTTTAGAAAAAGGCACATGACAAACACTAATAAAAGGCTATGAAAATTTCAGCGGAAAATGCCTTTTTTATATTTATGACTTAATAATTTCCTTTAACATTAATTTGGCATCGTCAGCAATTTCTTTCCTTTTGCATATTAAATCCGCGATAACGCCGTTTTATGACGTCATACTGGATGCGTCGCTTAATTTTTTATTATACTTTTGATGGGTCTTTTTATTCAAAAAATATTTTAACGGGCTTTACACACAAAAAATAAAAAAAACGCCTTCATAAAAACGCCCTTTTTATGTGAAACTTTGTTGCTTTTCGCACTTTATTGAGTGAAAATATAATTTTAACGCTGAATCCTGTTTTAAAACAGATATCTCGACACTAGAGACTACAATTACTCGAAATCTCAACTAATCGAGTATCAAGTAGTAAAATTTGAAAATACTAGTGTAGTTTTAGATGTCTCAAAATATATATATAAAGGGTCTTTTTATAAGGACGCTTAGTTTTGAAATGTAAATAAAACAAGTTGTTTGTGAGATTTCGACTAAATTTTAATTTCATTTGTAAGTATATTTTACGGCATTAAATATGGAATATAGCATCAAATGTCTGCCAATATCCATTCATTATAAAATGGGTCATGTCGCTAAAGTTGACTTTTTTTGACAAATTTGGGTAAACTTCCAACTGCTCCAGAACCCAATCAGGCGTTGTCGGTGGTCGTTTACCTGAAGTTCCTTGGTTAGTTGTATTTCATACGGGTGCAGACATAAGGCCCGATTCAAAATTCGCCAAGTTGAAGTCGCATAAAAGCCAAGTTCTTGTGAACAACGAGAAATAAGCTGCCTTGGGTTTTCCTGTACACTTTCACACACAGCAGCAATGTTTTCACCAGATATTGTATTTTGATGACGTACAGGTAGGTGTTGGGCGATTATTTACCAAACTGGTTGACTCAAATTTGGCCACTAAACAATGAATAATCTACTCAGCAGGACAAAGTAACATATTTTGAGCGTCCCTATTGAAATACCCTTTATATATATAATTAATATTTGTGTATGTAAATAGATGATACATATAAAGATACGCTTATATAATTTCATGATTCATTTATTTCAATTTGTAAAACATAAATATACTAAATAATAGAGAATTAAACGTCTCAAATTTTAAATCGGAACGAAGTTTTGTTTTTAAATCCACACGTATGACTCAGTTAAGCGCAACGGTTAAGCAATATATATTTTTTAAATAAGTATTTCGACTGAGGGTGCTTGATGGAATTTAAATATCAAATTTGAATTTTTTGAATTTTGTACTTTTCCATGAGTTTTGTCGCTAACGACCCCGGTTTCGCCTTTCGGCATCTTCAGGCATTCCAAGTGCACGGATGTACTTGAACTGACGCGTAGTAAACAGTTTGTATCGTTTATATACAAAAATATAAGTAGATCACTAAGTTAAAAGGTTATTAAAATGTAAATTAGCGAAATTTGAATGAATACAGGTTTCAATGATTTAAGTGGGTTTGTTATAATTATGGGGATTTTTGAAAATATTAATGACCAGATGATAACATAAGAATATTTAAAATAAATCTAGGGTCCTATCCGACCTCTCGTTAATGAGTTGATTGATTTCAAGCCTTTGAACTAATATTAATGATAGTAAGTGAATTGAATTGTAAATAAATGACAATTATTAATAAATGACAATAAATTAAAAATACCAATTTTTAAAGGGGTAGAACAATGGCGAACTAGGCAAATAAAGTTACTAGTTCAAAATTGGCAGACCGTTGAGCTGAGCTCGATTAATCTCTAAGATTTCTTGATAAAATAGTTTAAGCTCGCCCCTTTTAGTATGTAACAAATCAATGCCTGAGTCAAAATTAAACGTGTGGTTTTCAAGAATTAAATGGTTGGCGAAGGTGGAGGTATCTTTTTTTAAGCAAAAAGCGGCTAAATGCTCAGCCACTCTTATATTTAAGGTTCTAGCGGTTTTACCAATATAAAATCTGGGACACTCACTACACTGCAATCTATAAATCCCAGATTTGTTTTTATAATCTATATCATCTTTATTATTTATTTATAATTTACCTAAAGAGTTTTTACAATAGAAAGCCGGTCTAACACTTTCTAAGAGCTGTAACGATACAAACTGTTTACTACGCGTCAGTTCAAGTACATCCGAAGATGCCGAAAGGCAAAACCCAGGTCGTTAGCGACAAAACTCATGGAAAAGTACAAAATTAAAAAAATTTAAATTTTAAAAAAAATATTTGTTTATAAATTACGAGAATTACTCGATTTTTTTTGAAAAATACTCGAGTATCGAGTTCTCGATACTCGAATTGAAGTCTCTAATCACCACCTTTGCATAAAAATACAAGAAGAAATAAGATTTTCCCAGATAAAAATCCTTAGCATGAAAACAACTTAAAGTTCATGTATTGTATAATATATTGGTAATATAATAATATTTAATATTTGTGTCATAGCAATTTTGTTGCTGATTCTAGATGTATTTCTGCTTGACGGGTAGGTAACTGTGGGTTTATTTTAAGACAAATTGTGTACATAAAAAAAGAAATAAAGCCGAGAAAGGATGTTGTTATTTTTTATTTGTCATCATTATATTCCAATATACCACGCGACATTGAATGTAATCTCTCACATCACAAGTTATTGAAAGCTTTTTACAAAAAAAAGCCTTCTCATTGTCGTAGAGACGAATAGATCCGTGTTATGTTTGCAACCTTACTATGTTATTTTTGTACAATTACGTGTCATATAAAAAAGCCCAAATGCTGACGTGTAATTGTTTAAAGTTCAGATGACAACGCCATACGTCTATTTCAATGGCATAGTTAAATGTGCAATGGGTATCAAGATTTTAGCAACAAGATTAAAAAGTTTTCTCCACTTCTATGGTTTTCAATCCCGGGCCAAAATTTTTACTGGGTACTGGTATTGGAATTTTAATATTTTTTATATGGTCGATAATTTTTATATTTATTAAATACTAGTATTGCTACCCGGCGTCGCTCGGACTAAGCGACCAATAATTATTTAATGTCATATCATTCGACATAATTATATCACAAAATCGACCATCCAAAATAGAGTTAAAATAAAATCACAAACTTTATCTAATTTGATGACAGCCCATTCTCGCCCATTAAAATGTCCAAATTTAAGGAAAAAATCTAATTTGCTGTCAAAGAAATGTCAAATAATACTTTCACGTATATAATAAACATTATTATATTAATCAAAGCCGGGAAAAGTTCGGTAGAAGACTAATTTATTACATTTTGACTAAATTTCGTCACCGATAAAAATTTAAACATATTTTCTTTCATATTCGTTTTTATGACAACTTAATGACCAACAATGCAAAAGGGAATTACAGACCCACAGACATACATACGCCGTTTTGGTTTTATATATAAGATTAGCCATGTCATTAAAAAAAGTTCCAAAATAATTGATGTCACTATCATTTTATGAATATTATATTTCGGTCGTTTATCCATTACTGAAGAGCAAAATATTCGATTGTAATATATCGGTCTTGTTCGAATGCTATCTGATAACTGATTGAAATTAAAATATGTCTGGTTATGCACATTTTTTAAAATAAACCACATTGTTAAAATGAGGACCATGAATGTTCATGGAAATAAAAAACGCTTTTATTGATAGCAAACCAATCCCAAAAATTTCGGGATTATGTTTTCTTATCCCGGGATCCAGGGCTTGGATACCATCCTATCCACGACCAAATAAAGCATATCCGGATATAATATGAAAATTTTCAGTTTTTTTTAGTAAGCCAACCAATCTGTCTCTAACACTATGTTCATGGTCAGATAGAGTGGGTGGACAACGATGAAAATATAATTTCATCTGTAGTTTTGGACTTACATCTATTTAATATATACGAGTCCTTTAGCAAATACGAGTCCACGGCTATAAAACGTGGTATAAACAAGAACATTTGGTGGCGGTAAGTAAGAACTTCGGTACCTGTAAATATACTGCAAGCAAACGTATTTTGCCCAGAAGGAGAACTTGCTGAAAAGAAGTATAAAAAACATATTCCCGATGAAGTTTTATTTTAATATTGTTTTCAATTCAGGTCACACATATTTATGACAACATTGATTTTAAAACCATTGCAGAATAAGATTGCGTGATTAAATTGAATGAATAGTAAGTTTTAGAAGTGATTAAGACAATAAATCATTCCGATGTTAGAACACTTTGCTGTTAATGTAATGATATACCTATTGTGGTATGGAGATTCAACTGCTACATACTAACACGCTGTATTATTTACATTGTAGATGGGTTAACATCTTGCCTGTTGGGCCGATTCACAAATATAATTTTAAAAAAAATTATTCATAAGTAAATTGTTTGAATTTTGTACTTTTCCATGAGTTTTGTCGCTAACGATCCGGGTTTCGCCTTTCGCCATCTTCAGGCATTTCAAGTGCACATATGTACTTGAACTGACGCGCAGTAAACAGTATGTATCGTTTATATACAAAAATAGAAGTAGATCATTAAGTTAAATTGTTATTAAAATGTAAATTAGCGAAAAATGAATGTAAACGAGTATCAATGAATTAAGTGGGTTTGTTATAATTATCGGGATTTTTGAATGAAATATCGAAAATTCTAATGACACCACCTCAAATTTGATATTGAAATTCCATCAAGCACCTTAAGTCGAAATCGTTAGTTAATTCATTAAAGTTTGAATTAAATACACGCATGGAGGCTATCAGACCAAATAATGCATATACATTTCAATTCAAAATTTTGCCTGTGACAGTTTAAGCATTATTAACTCTAAATACTTATTTTTGAATATGCGCAATGAGACTTCTTACCGTATGAGACGATAGCAGTCAACGGGTCAAAATTAAATACTTTATAAAATATTGCATTGTATTTTTTAAAAGCATGTCCGTTTCCAATGTGGAGGCTATGGACAATAAGTAATTATTGTATTTTGGCAAATGAATTAATGTAAATATGAAGAATGTTGAAGTTACTCCAGCTTTTTTTCAGTATAAATTTCGCGTGTTTAATTCTCGGAGCAGTACTAATTCATTTCATCTTCTGAATCACATCAGCAATTGGCAATCCAGCGTCCATCACCGATTACATGATTTGCCAACCTTTGAACTGTGATATTACCATTTTAGTTCTATTCAATTAGGCCATTGGATTGGGGCGTTGAGAGTAATTGCAGGCCATGTCAATTACAGAGACTATTAATACAACCTTTATTATAAGGCCGCAATCCAATGATGGTTTGTTACCGATGGTCAAGATCTTTAACGCTAATTGGCTGCTGCCAGAGATGCTTAATTGACGATCTTTACTAATTGTTAGGGACGAGTGCTTTGAGCACATCATAATTTGTGTCATGGATGAAAATAGACTAAATAGTATTGATTTCCTTTTCGAAGTGAATATTCGAATTTGAGTTTGTGACATTTGTTGTATTTGTGACATTTCCGGGTATCTATTTTAACATCCAGGAATAGAAAATTGATTTACCTAGCATATAAAATAATTCAATTTTAGAGGGTTCAATTTTGTTTATTAGTACGTATATAAGACTCCCTATATCATCGTTTAAGATATAGTTTTTTAAATAAGACAGTTAATTTGTGTATTAGGAGTATTAGTTAATATTCAATTTATTCAATTAAACTAACGTTCATTTGATACTGAGTGTCTATCTTCGGTGTAAATTAATAATAATCTTAAAATAAAACATAATTTATAGTACTGCGATTTTTTTTTAATATACAAGCACTGGTTTCGCTCAATGCGTGAAAATCTTTGTGAAACTATGTGAGAACAAAAGTGATGTGGTTAAAGGAAGCACGTTTTTTTATTTGTCTTGATTATTAAGATGAAAATAATTATTAACTGACAATTACTGATTATTGATCAAAAAAATTGTAGTCCTATCGCACATCCAGATATTTTATTGATTTATTTAGCATTTACTCGAAAGAAGAGCATTTTATTATTGCAAGGTGAAAAAAAGCATTACATTTATTTAGTTCCACTATCTTATATATAAAACCGAAACGGCGTATGTATGTATGCGGGTCTGTAATTCCCTTTTGCATTGTTGTTGCAAGTTCAAACAAACGAATTGATTTCGCTCGCGAAAGTTTCGACGGTAAATTTGTTTCGTTATCAATGTGTGTGTAGAGACTCCAATTACTCGAGTATCGAGTAGTACATTTTACAAAATACTCGAGTACTCGAGTAGTTTCATATGAACCAAAACATCTTATATATAAAACCGTAACGGCGTATGTATGTCTGTGGGTCTGTAATTCCCTTTTGCATTGTTGGTCATTAAGTTGCCAGTTGTTTCATCTTGGCCCGTCTGAATTTACGCGCCGAGGTGAACATAACCCCAAACTGGTCCGAGCGAAGCCGGGTTCGAATACTAGTAATATTATATAATAGTCTATTAGTTATCCTCCCCCGGGACTGACCAATATGGCGCAGCACAGTCGCCTGGCCGCTGCTCGCGGTCATGCAATGGATACGGCACTTCGCATCTGGCAAAAGCGCTGGGATACCTCCCTGAAGGGGCGGCAGGTTTATAAATTCTTTCCTACCATTAAATGGCGCATGGAAATCACCAGCGGTCTGGTTGTGAATCATTGGACCAGCCAGTTTGTTTCTGGCCATGGTGGTTTTGCTGCCAAGCTCTTCAGGCTTGGCCGGATGGTAGATGGGCCGACATGTAGATGCGGCGATATAATGGATGCTGATCACATTCTATGGATTTGTCCTTTTATGTCCTCTGAGCGGGAAGATTTACTCAGGTTGGTCCGACCAGCTGTCGGGCCAGTAGGCCACGCCGACTTGGTGGCCAATAAAAATAATTATTTGGCCTTCAGCAAATTTGCGGCGTCATACGGTGCAAGGACGGACCTATTCGTATAGGTCCGTAGCCGGCCTTTGTTGATTGCATTAATGACAGCATTAAATATCATTTCTAGAATCAGTAACGTATAGGGTTTGCTAATTATTTAGAGTCAGTAATGCACACTTGAGTGCCTTGGCCTCCAAGTCCTGGGCAAATGCTCCCGAGACAACTCCATACTCGCAAACAGAACAGATACGCTTAACGTTGTTACGCCACGGGACACGATCGCTGATACCGAATGTAAGGCCGTGGCGGGTGGTGGTTGGGAGTAGTTTAGTCTATTAGTTATCAATTACGCATATTTTGTTATATGTATTTTCTTTAAATTATTTGCATATTTATATTGCCAATTGTTTATCATACCTTTTTCAGGCTTGATAAGTTTGGTATATAAGTATGTATAACGCTGTATTGTGGTATTTCTTAGCAGTTGAAAATGCTCGCGATGAGCGAAAACGGCCCTGGTCTAATTAAATTTAATATTGGATCAGTAAATGACAAAATATGTCGTAATATTTTTTAATAGATTTAATTATCTGTAATATTTTCGTAGTCTGAAATAAATGAACTATTTGCAAGCATTGTTTCGCCTTTCATTAAATGTAATAAAGCCCGGCAATTTTCTCATTTGAGGAAATGTTGGTAGTGTTCCAAGTCCCGTACGGATTTTTCTGGCACGGAGAAGCATTTTACATCCTTCGTTCGGCCGGCCGACGTGATTCGTAATCGTTGAAGAATTTTAGCATAAACATTCGCCCAATTTGCTAAGTCAATTTTAGAACGTGACCCAGAGCTGCGGTGAACTTGGCTGCATATGCATTGCAATTTTAGTTATTGATTTAATTTAATTCGGTTTCAATGAGTCGACGAAAATTGGCGACATTTTTAAGACATGTGCTCGCAATGTCTGCCAATGTTGTCCAATTAAACCCTACGAAATCTGTGACAAGAAAGATTGCAAAGTATTATCCAGGGCTGTGGAGTCATTAAAACACAACTCTGACTCCGACTCCGGCTCCAGTATTGACCAAAAAGACGATCCCGACTCTTAACTAAACTTATTTTTCAGTAGAAGAAAAAAACTGATACACTGAAAATCATTACATAGGATTTCGTATTAGAAAACGGGTTTTACAGGACTATCCGTCACGTCTTATTTTATCAAAAAGCGAAAAACACCGATACTCGCAAAAATATGTAATTGTTTGTCATGCAAGTGAAGTTAGATTATTTAAAACATACATATAGATTTTGCCAGCCCATTGACGGCATCTAGATATTTAATAATTTTAAAAACGAATGTGGAAAATCACCAAGAAATAAATATTGATAATTTATGTGACACACTTTTCATTTGGATGAGAAGTGAAGATTTGAATTCATGCCCAATTATTTTTGAACACAACTTTGTACCAAATTATAGTCACTCAAAACGTTCACTATCGAAACATGGTCTAATGGCATTACATAAAATAAAAATACATTTTTTGTACTTATTCCACATTAAATTTATTAGGATCAGGAACGGTTTCGCGCATCGTGAGCATTTTCGACTGATAAGAATAATTAACTTATAAAGGTGTGACAAGCAATTTGTAATAACAATATGCAAATAATTTAAAGAAAACAATTACGCACATTTAGTTTTATTTTTTTTCCAAGTTTTCGAATTTTAACGTGGAATAAGTCAAAAACAAACTGTCTGTAAAATATGTCTTTTTATTTTTTAATCAATAATAGTGTTGAAAATATGGGATGCAAAAAGCAATTTATTTAAGATTGCCATAAGGATTGTTTTCCTATCTTGCATCATGCGATCGCCGGATATGCATACGTTTCTTTGTCAGCTAAAATATGTACTATGTTCAGTTTAATTAAGATGCAATTTCATTTGAAATCTTTTGAACAATATCTATACAAAGGAAAGGCTAAGTATAATACGCGGGCAGCAAAAATAATCTTTGTATACTTGATGTACCAATGAGTGTTCACTTTATTATTTCTTGTTTATGAAAACATAAAAAATCCATTATCGGGAAGAGAAGAAAGAAATGCCACATGTTTTTAACGGCGCTATTGTTATGTTCATTTTCATTATCAAATAAAAAGTGAAATTATAACTCCTAGTCAAAGTGTGAGGAAGTTTTTATAACAAACACCAAAAATAAAATGTTTTCTTTTCTTTTCAGCCAAGGCGGAGTACCAGCGCCGCCCCCGATGCATTCAGGGCGTATTCCTAGCTTCAAGAACAGCCATGGAGATGTAATATTTTTGACATACTAATTAGAAATAAATGAGATGAATCAGCGCGATAAAAATATAATATTACTTAAGGTTTTTAGCTTCAATCAATATCTATGATTGATTAAGGATTTCGACTGAGGGTGCTCGATGGAATTTCAATATCAAATTTGAATTGTTTGAATTTTGAACTTTTCCATGAGTTTGGTCGCTAACGACCCGGGTTTAGCCTTTCGGCATCTTCAGGCATTTCAAGTGCACGGATGTACTTGAACTGACATTGCACTGCGCTTGCACTTGAAATGACCGAAGATGCCGAAAGACGAAACCCGGGTCGTTTGCGACAAAGCTCATGGAAATGTACAAAATTCAAACAATTCAAAAACCTATGATTGAGGTTTTTGATGTAACCTGAAGTTATTTTTTTATTGCTAAAACCAAACTAGTAAATGCAAAGCAATTATCATCAAAATAAAATCATTCAAAAGCTCCGAGCTTTTTTACTGTAATATGAATTGAACAAATATATGTATATATATAGGCAAAACTTTTTCGTTATAACTTATTGAGATTATTAATCTAGTTTTAAAAATAAACTTAATTGCAGAGGGTTTTTTTAATGTAATAACTACAAGTATATTTCACAATGTGGAGGCGAGCATGTGCAGCTAAAGTACTTTTATTTCAGTTTTGTAATCCTATTATAAGAATAATTTAAAAGTTTTATTATCAACTTTTATGTCTGTTAAACGGTTTTACAGTTTTTAACAAACTGTAATTTAATATTGTAATTGAATTTAAAAGCATACACTATTTCAACTCTAGTTGTATTAGGGAATATCAAGTGTCGTTAGGGAATCATACTGACTTAGTTTGCAGTTATTGCAGTTCTAATCGAAAATTAAGTATGTTATTCAGAGTAAAATTCTGTTTTAGTATTAAAAATGATTGAAATTTTTATTTTCAGAATTTTCAAAATCGTTGTGCAGCAGAGCCTCCAGCGTGTGTTCAAAATGCCATGATGACAAAAGACAAAAAACCTTTTACATACACTCCTGGAGGTTTGGATCTGTCTCAGATTAAAACTCCTAGTATGGCTAGGAGGCTAAACAGAGCCCAACAGGAGAAAGAAGATTCAGAAAATCCTGCTTACTATCGTCAACCTAGTGTCAATGGAGGAGCTCCTCCCCCACCACCACCTCCTGGACCACCGCCTCCACCTCCTCTCGTCATCAATGTTGCAAATCCTCCGAAAGCACCAGCGGAAGGCTTCCGTCCAGAAATTGTTATTCCCGAGAACCCAATAGGGATGCTACGTAAAACGCGTAGTCCATATCATTGGGAGAATGAACAGCAACAGGATCAGGCCCCCAAATTTGTGGAAAGAGCCGCTCCAAGTCAACAAGCTCCACAGATGCAAATGCGCCCCCAGCCACAACAGCAGCCTCCTCAACAGTTTTACCAACAACCTCCACAGCAGTCTCCCCAACCTGGAACACCTCAATATAACAACAAATCTCCATCAACTAGTCCTATTTGGAAACCAGAACCCAAATATCCTCAAAGCCCTCAGCAGTTTGCTGGCAACCAGTCCCCTCAAAATAAAATCCAACAATCCCCAGCAAGTCAGACCCCCACTAAAAGTGCACTGCAGAGGCAAGATTCCCAGTTTAATCTTAGTCCATCGCCTTGGGGGAAAGAGTCACCGTTCTCAAATTCATCTAACAACAGTAATAATCCCAATAATGAAACTCAAAGCAGTAAATCTATCACACCAGTGTCCAACGCAGCCAGTCCGTGGAAACAAGATACAAGAAACTCTCCGATGTCTCCCAATAACCAAGAGTACAGGAATACTCCCATACAAGTTGAAGTTCGTGGGTCCCCAATGCATCCACAGAGCCCATTGTCTCCATCGCAATCGATGCGAAGCCCCGGTGCATCACCGTACGCAGAGCAAAAGAGGAATGTCACACCACAATACAACAATGTGCCAAATCAACAAAGACAACCAGAAAACAATGTTTGTCAACCAGAGTGGCGTCAACCCCCCCAGCAGTCACCATCTGTTCAACAAAACCGTGCCCCACAAATGAACAATAATATGCAGTCACCTGGATTACGTTATGTTCATCCACCTGCTAACTTTAACGCAGCAAATGACGATGATTCAGAAACTCGCTATCAGTCACATATGACTATACCCGTGACTCCTAGAAAACAAGTTCCGATTTCTCAGGAGCCTGCTGCAAGACAAATGGTTAATACAGGTGAAAATATTCCCTGGGCTCGCAGTGACAACAAAACGGATCCTACCCCACCATGGTGTCAAAGACCCGGTGAAAGTAGAAAAAGTATGCCAAATGATTGCGGGACAGGAGAAAACTCTCCTGTACAACAACCATGGGGACAAAGACCGTCAGACAGCAGGAGAAGTGCTCCGAGAGACAGTCCTGGAATTTCACATTCAGGATCTAGTGTGCAACCACCGTGGTTGCAACAAGAAAATACAGGCTACCAAACATTGCCGCGCGCAGCAGGAAAGGTTCCACCGTCGCCTTGTATACCTGAGCAATTAATACAACATGTTTCTGGCATGGACTTGCAAGGAAGAGTCGTTCCAATTCAAATGGAAATGGCAAGAAATGAAATGCGTCAAAATAACCAAGCAGCTCAAAACATGAAAGGAAATCAGCCAGGACCTCAAAATCGTCAACAGCCACAGTTACGTATTATTATCGGCATGAACCAGCAACCGGGTAAAGGAGGACCTGTCCAAGCTCAAGGCAATCAGCAACCACAGCAGCATATTATGAGAGTGGTTCAACCACATCTTGTACGAGTTGGAAGGTGGATCTACGACATCATCACCAGCTCAACCACCACAGAACGCACAAGCGCCTCGAACAAGGATTATTCCGATACAGATGGAACCGTCGAGCCCCATTGTTACCAGTCCAACTCCGAGGTAAATATCAATTTCGTAAAAAATAATCGATGAATTTTTCGTTATTACTTTATCGAATGATATCTTCTTTCATAAGAGTAACGAATTTTAAATAATAGCTTCTGTCTCAACAAAGCAATAGGTTAAATACGAATATGTCCAGGAATGACAATAATTAAAAAAAAACACTACAAATTAATAATCATTTTACAAAATTAAACAAAAATAACTATTTAAAAAATATATGGTTTCATGTCATATTAAAACAAATATAATATGTGAAAGTTTATACCCATTGCGTAGTATGTTTAAAATTAATATCTGCATAGCTTGGAACATCAAAAATAGTGGGAAAATTCCACATTCAGGACGAGGCCCTTATAACATTTTTTATGAATAAAATTGTGTTTCCTTTGATGTTATAACCGTGTCCCTCCAAAAAGCACCATTATTATGAAATGATTCATAACATTTTGGTTTTGATTTTATAAAATTTTTGGATGCTTCAGATGCATCGTGCTGTCCTTTGATGTCCGTATTTTTAATGTTGTTTTTTTTTGTTTAATTTTGATCCCCCGCCAGTGTGTGTAATTAGCCATTCACGAGAGTTTTTCGCGAGGAATGAAAACAATTTTCCTATGACCCGCTCTTTTATGGCATCGAGTTGCCTTTTTATTTTATCTGTTTTTGAAAAAAAAATATCGTTAGTGGCTAATTATGGTGTTGTTAATTATGTGTATATTTCCTTTTTACAGCAAACAATATTGACGGACTTCTGTAATGCCAGTCTCACATTGAAAAAAAAACAGGTCCATAGATTGAACAGCTTTTTATAACGCAATCTAGATTGGCTTTTTTTGATCTTTTCCTTCAAAACATCAATAATTTTGGCCAAACAATGTGTGTAGAGCTTTTAACAATATTGCCGTGTGTTTGCAAACCATTCTGCTTTAAATACATAGTAAAACGTTAGCTTACATTATGATTTTTGTATTTTGAATGTAAAACTAAATTGATATCGAAGGAATACGTCATTTTATTAGCTTCTACTTTTGCGGCAATATTTCTTTTTACCTTCCGAAAATATTTTTTATTATTACTTGAATAATCTGAATGCCAACGTAACTTTTTGTTAACTATTACAACGAATTAGTTTTACAGATAATGGCAATTTTTATGACTGTATTAAAATAATTTTTGGTATTGGTCATATATTATATTTAAAATGATTCATTTATATCAGGTAAAATTCATAGTTTCAGCTTCAAACTTTTTTCAATTGTAATTGTTTTATCCTTGCTCAATAAGCTTTTGATGTGTGATATTAATCGTGCTGAGAAATACCTTGCCCAAGAAGGATCTCAAACAAACATTAATTATTGTTCTAACATCGGCTCAATTTTGATTTGTATATTCTATTAACCATGTGTAAATTAATCTAAATCAGACCCATATCTCAGATATTGTGTAATTATAAAGATGAGATTGACAACCCATGTAAAAAAAAATTAACAAGGCAAAAAAGTCAGAGTAAGAGTAGTGTTTTTGGCCAATACTGGAGTCGGAGTCGTTTTTTCGCTAAAGACCCAGGATTCGCATTTCGGGATATTCAGGCATTTCATGCGTACGAATGAACTTGAACTAACGCGCAATAAATAGATTGTATAGTTTCTATATAAATACATACAAATGGAACTAGATCACAAAGTTGTTGCGGCTTGCTTTGCTTAAAAAATAAATTAATAGCAAGAAACATCATTATTTTTTTTTTTTTTTAACCATGTCCGCTCCCAACTTGGAGAATATATATTTTTCTACGAGAACTGCTTGTAACTCAGTTGCTCAACCCCTCTTTTTTTGAAGAGAGTAGGGGATGAAAAGGATACGAGGACTAGGGCAGGACTAGTGATAGTAGTTAATCGCTGTCACTATGCGTCGCTCTTTGGGATCGGAAAGGTGGGAAGGGATTTTCAACAACACAAACATCCATGCCTTTGAACAGATTTATCGACTGAAAAAATCCGCTCGTACCGTGAATCAAACCCGGGCCATCCCGCACGCAAGCCAACGCCGTTGACACTGCGCCAGGGACCGGACTATTATTATACTCATGAAAATCAAAACTTAGTGATTTTATTTTTTCATAAAAACGACAAAAACTGTTTACTACATGTCAGTTTAAGTTCATTCGTGCATTTAAAATTCCTGAAGATGCAGAAATGCGAAACCCGGGTCGTTATCGACGAAACTCATGGAAAAGTACAAAATTAAAACGATTCATATTAGTAATCGAAATGTTCTGTATTATTCGGCATAATTACATTATTATAATTCCATCCCACAAAGTATTGACAGTGAACACCTTAAAGGTGTGTTATGATTGTGAAAATAATATACGCCACCGGGTCATAAATAATATAAAGAATATTTTGTCATTAGAGTCGATTTAATTTAAATAGAAAATATACAAATTTTATGCAAACGTTATCTTTTGATAAAAAAAATCTGAAATCGGAATAGAAAAGCGTGTGTAACCTTTGTATTTCGTAAGTTTTTGTGGCATAATTATACGTTGAGAAAAAAACCTTCAGTTCGGTATAAAAAGATGCGTGTTTTTGAAAATTCTTCACTACGGTAGGTATATATTATTTTGCGATACAACGATGCTGGGAGGTCATTGTATAATAAAAACATATTTTCTAAGAGACAGAATAAGGATTTCATGAAAATACGCACGGCTTTATGAAAATGTAAAAGAACATCTGAATTTCTTACAGATTATAGTTTAACCTCGTAAATGTTTGATATACACACATTCTGTTTTCTGGGTAAATAGAATTGAAAATATGGAAACTTATATCATACGGATATTAAATTATTTTGATGTGAATAACAACAGAATGTTTTTTAGTAAAGTACTGTAAGTAAATCAATGCCGCAAATAAAATACATATTAATAAAAATAATATAACAGTTTTAGTGCTTATTCTACATTGCACAATGTCTAATATAGTCGGTCCCTGTGGTCTAGTGGCAAGAGCTTTGTCATAGCAATCGGGGGGCCCGGGCTCAATCCCCGGCGAGGTCAGATTTTTTCAATTGGAAAAAACGAGATCTTGGGCTGGGTGTATGTTATTTATCGTTGATTTTGTGCACAACTGATACATTATTTACCACCGAGTTAATCTCGTATGATTTTCACAACAAATATTTTTTTATCATTAAAAAAAAAAAAATATGACTCGTTTCGCAACTGGAGATCAAACGCCTTCTATGAAAATGAATGGATTTTTTCAGTCGAGATAGAAATAGATCCCACGTTGGGCGAAACTTTTTGTGAGGTCCGTGGCGCAGTTTCAACGGCGTTGGCTTGCGTGCCGGATCGGGCGGGTTCGATTCACGGTACGAGCGGATTTTTTCAGTCGATAAATCTGTTCAAAGGCATGGGTGTTTGTGTTGTTGAAAATCCCTTCCTACCTTTCCGATCCCAAAGAGCGACGCATAGTGACAGCGATCAACTAATCACTAGTCCTGTCCTAGTGCTCGTATCCTTTCTATCCCTACTCTCTTTGAAAAAAGAGGTGTTGAGCAACTGAGTAATAAGCAGTTCTCGTAGAAAAATATATGTTGAGATATACTCCGTGAGGAGTCCATATGCTCCAAGTTGGGAGCGGACATGGTTAAAAAAGAACTAGATGCATCTAATTGTGACTACAACTCTACCTACATCAACGATACAAACTGTTTACTACGAGTCAGTTCAAGTGCATTCGTGCACTAAGAATGCCTGAAGATGCGGAAAGGCGACATCAGCGTCGTTATCGACGAAACTCATGGAAAAGTACAAAATTAAAACGATTCAAATTTCATATTGAAAATCTATCAAGCATCTTCAGTCAAAATCCTTAATGATAAAGCAGTCATCGAAATATTCTGTAGTCTTCGGCATGATTAAATCATGATGATAAAAATAATAAAACCTTTTTAGTGCTTATTCAACATAAAATGCATTAGATCAGGACCGGTTTCGCTCATGGCAAGCATTATCAACCGAAGAATACTCGCCATGAGCGAAACCGGTCCTAATAAATTTCATGTGAAATAAGTGCTAACAATGTTTTATTACTTTTATTATACTGCCATTCTTCACCAAGTATTAACAATGAACACCTTAAAATTGAAGAAAATTTTTATTTTTTCGATAAAAAAATAAATATTATAGCATTTAATTGGCCATGCGCTAGATATTTTAGCAAACGAGTTCAGTTAGATTAACATACGATATTAGTTCGTAGAGAAAAGAGGAGAAAATTAAGGAATTTAAGAATGCTTAAAAGCGTATGTGTTAAACATATCGACACCTTACTTTGAAAAGCTTCTAACTGCTCTTGAGACTGTTTTGAGATGAGAGCGTTTGAAGTTTCGATTGATTAAAATTCACTTGTGACAATGAGCAAGGATTTTTTTTTAAATTACTCATTTTATGCTTATTATTAACAACTCTTCCTGAGAAATAATGATGGCAATCTTAGAACTTTATCTAATAAATTTAGTAAAAAAAATGTGCAGATTCAGTGCAACTCTGGAATTCAGTTAAATCCATTATTCAACAATAGATAATTCTGAAATTAATATGCATGATAGAATTCGGTAAATACAAGCTTTTCCGACCAAATGGTCATTTTAGGCAAAAATGTCAATTAGAACCTTTTCAAAGTAAGGTAAGGATATGTTAAAAAGTCTATATATATTATAAATGATTCTAAATATTTTTGATTTCGTTTTCAGAGTCATCTACCACAACATAAATTTCGAAGGTCCTCCAAGGCAGTCCAGAGCTTTTAAGGTTCTACAAACCATCACAGGAACTAATGATATAGATGCCATGCAAAACATGGAAAACAATCACGGCTTTTCAGATTTATAAATTAAAGCTTAATTAGGGATATTAATTTGTAAACAATTATTTTATAGGAGTAATTTTGAATGAGATGTGTATGAATGATGGAAATTTGTACGAATAAATGTTGTACTTCTGAATTTATTTTTTGTTATTATATCGAATATTAAAAATATATGACAATATCGTGTGTCTTTGATAAACCATAGACAATAATTACTGTTACAATGTAGGTAGAATTAAGTATCATTTTTTTTATAAAATAGAGGATTGATAAATTCAGTCAGTCAAATATTTCAAATGCAGAGGATTCTTGATTTATCGTTTTTCAAGGGGCCAGTAAACTCTAACTATCATAAGTGTGTTAAGAGTAATGTATCAATTTTCTTTCTTAAAAAGTCAACTGTTGTTTTTTTTTTTTTTAACCGCTTCAGTACCGCAAGACCACTGGTGGCCACCGCGCACGGACGTCACGAATACCGCCACAGATATTGAAAAAAAAATATCTTCCAGTAAGAATTTGTATGATAAATGTTGTTTGCATAGCTAGTGCCATCTTTACACTGTCTCTAGAAATGAAATAGTCTTGTCGTCAGTTAATATTATTGAAAATAGGATTTTTTTGATGTCGAGCGGTAGATGTAACTAGGGCCACCACTTTGCAAGGCACTGAAGCGGTTAAAATACATTCAAATTAATATATTACAAGATAAACTAGTATAACTGAATAAAGAGAAATACTCAAATATAATTCTACACAAGTCTGACAATAGTTTGTTTCAAGCTTTAATTTTACTTATTTACTTATGAAATATGAAAAAAAATGATGAAAAACGTTACACCTAAGGACGATAAATCAAGGATCAAATGCATTTTAGGTAAAGAATATTTTATAAAAAATTTTTGAGGATTTGTTAATTTTGAATCCCGTAATTGTTGCACAAAGTTTCGATCGATGATATTTTGATTGAGAAAAAAGTAACTAAAAGTATAGAAGTATTTATTCTTTTAGTTACCATCAATGCAAATGTACGACATTCATCAAATAGTGAAACAACAAATTTATCCACAAATTTAACTGTATATTTTATAATTAATTAATACTTAAAATAAAAATAACTCTTTTTTTCTACTCTTCAAATATAAATCTATGTGTGTAGCGTGCTTGTAAAAGTTTGTCTTTTAAAAATGTTAACAGAGTTTTTTTTAAATAACCTGTAAATATGGATGTGAATATCTAGTCATTGAAACATAAAAAGGATTATTTTAAATATCAAATACTATTCAAAATTGAAAAAGTAAGTTATTTATAATCCCGTTTCTTTAATTGTATTAATTTATCAAGATCAGATTATTTTTTAACTATAATATTATAAAGTATTCTTAATAAATATTTTATAAAACAGCAAACTAGTCTTCCCTAGTATATAATTTAAATTTTAATACTTTAAATTGTAGTGTATTTTATTGCAGATTAATACATTATAAATTATTGATTTGTTGTTATCTAATTGTTGATATTTATCACCTTTATTCTCGAATTTTAATAAGTATTTAATATTATTATGCAAGCAGATATTGTACTTTGATTTATTGTACTTTTATCTACCTGATGATAAAATCTGCTGTATATTTAAAATCACTCTATAAAATAATAATTCAATTTAAATTGAAATTTTAATAGTATATCACGTTAATAAATGTTAATACTTTGAATAATTTTTTTTGAAGGAATGCTTTATTGAATGTGTAATGAATACCAAATGAAGTTATTCCCAAAACATTGGAACACAATCATTTAGTAAATTTAAATACATTTTTAATGTTACTTGCATAGTGTTATTTTCCATACTAACTTAAACCTGTCTAGATTATATTTTCAACACATCTTCAAATAAATAAATTTCATAAAACTGTAATAAAATATCAACGTTTTACCAGTAATAGTCGTTAAAAATAATAATGATAAATAAGTTGTTAGATGTTTGGAACGCGATCCGTTGTGCTTTTGTATATTTTATTTAATAATTAATATTAACATACACGCATAAATCTACAGATTAAAATATATTTACCAAAAAAACATTTAAGTATGTATAACATTAAAACCTATTTATTGTATAGATATATTTATGTACATTATGTTACCTGTATTTATTAAATGTACCAAATAAATAAAAATGATGTTTTATTTTCTGCAGTATTTATATACTTACGATACTTAATAATATTTAAAGTCTGAATGATTTTATTTCCTTCAAAAAATATCTTATTTTAATAGAAAATATGACAAACGAATACTTAAATCGATTGCTTGATCAATATCGGCTTGTTTGCACATCACATTGTGTACAAATAGAATTTGCTACATCGATGTATCTTCCAGATAGTATGTGTATACATACATAGATAATAACCGCAGAACCTTAAGAACGTATGGGAGAGCAGTGGTTCTCATGTGCAGCCACCAGAAGATTGCTGCGGCTACCTCAAACACAACAGACTCGAAACAAAAATTTGGTGCGGCCACCAGAGATTTTCGTAGGATCGCTTACGATGCGGGCATAGATACAATTTAACGTGAAAACCTCTGATATAGACCAGTGAAGCATAACCCTTTTAAGAGAAGTGCCAGATAATCAATGCTCAGATAGTTCGACGTCGGCATGGGTAAAACTGATTAAATTATCGATATTTTATCGTGTATTTAAAAATGAAAATTTTATTGATTTATATTGTTCTTGCATCGTTCGGAAAAAGTTCTATTGAAAAAAGGTGATTGATATTTGTCATTGCGGGCCGCATGACATGTCGTTGAGGGCCGCAGGTTGTGCATCACTGATGTAGTCCAATAACACAGTTTATCCAAGCACAAGTATTCTACAAGAACTACTTCCTACTCAGTTGCTCACTGTCTCATTTTCGAAGACATTAAGGGGGTCAACCCATGTGATATTTTGAAACAATCTTTTTTTGTTTTTTGCATATAATGATTTTTAAACACGTGTAGAATATGCTGGAAAAGTGTTTTTACAATATTTGAAGTCGATGGAAAGTTATTGTAGTTAGACTACACTTGTTTCGAGGCGGGACATCGGTCACATTTTTATACTTCGGCTTGTTACATGAGAACTTTCAATACACATGTGATTTCAATTCATGAAACAAACCAAAATTTAAGCAAGAGCAAAGCTAGCAGCTTCAAAAGTCTTAAAACAGGAAGAAGAAAGAATTATCTATGGACCAGGCATAGCAGATTTATGGGGAGTAAAGATTTCATAATTTAAATCGTAGTTGAACTTTCAAACGCGTTTTTCTCAAAACTGTGTTTTCCTAACTGGCCTCCACGATATCTCAAGAACGGGTTAACCCATGGCTTTGAAATTTTAATGATAGATTAAAAACATGTTTTGTCATCGTTTGAGTTAAAATAATGAAAAAATTCTCAGCCGTTTTGTTTTTACGTAACCAAATAGTCAAAAAAATCATGAAATTTGAACTTTTTTTTTCAAAAACTTATCAATTGTTCAATTTTCCACATTTTGAAAAGATCCTAAGTCAAACGATTTTTACAGTTTTATAGATTAAAATGCCGCTAGATTTTTTCATTTCCGATAAGCCAATCAGCCGGTCGGATGGAGGCCGTTTTTTCGACATGGTGCGTTTAGAGTGGTGCACCACACATTGTGATGAAGATTTCAGTCTGAAAATATTTTGACTCACTGTTAAAATGTCAATAAACATAGGGTAAATTTTCAAATTTCTAAGTTGATGAGGTTTCGTCAAAAAATCCCAAAAAAACCAGCCGTCACATGGGGGGACCCCCTTAAGGATGGAAAGGATTGGACTAAGACGGTATTAGTGGTCAACTTACCGCTCACGCTACGTGTCGTTGTAAGGATCTGATAGGTGTGTGGGGATATTGTAGATAGCACAGACGTCCATGTCTCAGAACAGTACTCAATCATTCGACTTTTCTCTAAAAGAGTCTCGTAGAAAAACTTCTGTTGCGATAGAATCTATTATTAGGAGTCCTTATGCTCCACATTAGGATCGGACAAAGCAAAAAATAAATATCACTCGAGCACTAATTTGATAACTGAAAAATCGTAAATTTTATTGCAGCTTGTATCACAAATGAAATTATTATGTGTTGATATTTTTTACCAAAAACCACGATAAATTATCTCCAACTGTAAAATATGAATATTATATTTTGAGTAATGAAATTCAAACAAATTTAAAAACACGCCAGTTGCGTAAAAACACGCAATAAATTTTAATTAACACATTGATGTATGCAGGCCAGTCAACCATATTGAAATAAATGGTGGTTTGCATATCAATTTGTATCACTATGAATTGGAGGAAATTCATAGCCATTTGGAAAAATGAAATATATTTGAATTCTAGCCCAATACAATACAAAAAGTAATGTGAGAAGTAAGAGTCTGAATAAAATATGGCTTGAATATATTTAAATGAAAAATCTGCATTGTTGAATAAGTGTGCTCGATGAAACTAGCAATCAATATTTGTATGACGCCGACTAATCATCGCTTGTCAGAAGAGCTAATCAATTAATTATAAATCTACGACTCGATATAATTCAACAAATATTTCGTTTTTTAAAAAGCACACAATAATAATAATAGTTTCTGTGATATTAAAAAATCAAAACATTGGAGTCATACCTTGAATATTTAAAAATAATTAGCCAGTACCCGGTAAGCGTTGCAATGCCACTCAAAGATAGAAAGTGTTTATGTTTTAATTGTGTTTATTGAAATGCTATCAGATGCACAGTATTTTATTTCTGTCTAGTGTGTATGCAACTAAAAGTTTTTCAAGGCGTGAGCAGGCTTCATACAGCTGTATATGTGAAAAGCATGGATTTTTCAAATTCAGTCCACACACTTATAGATCGGCATCGATGATAATTATGTACGATAAAATTGCGAATGACATGTGCCGTTTGCTGTTTGTCTTTTGCCGATTGTCTATGGTATGACACACGCGTCACCTGCTGAAGGTTAATTGTACTATACCTTAGCGCAAGTGCAACAATAAGTTGTTGAAATGCAGCGCATACAATATAAACAAACATTTATTTTTATATATAAGAACTATTGTAAGTTAATTTTCCTGTGCCTACAACCTTTGCGTAGGTGCAAGCAATAAGTTTTTTTTTTTTTTAAAGGAGGATAAAAAAAATATTTGGCATTACAGCTTACGCCAATGCGCCAAATAATCTTAATTGTGAAAGTCATACGAGATTAACTCGATGATAAATAATGAATCAGTTGTGCACAAAATCAACGATAAATAACATACACCCAGCCCAAGACCTCTTTTTTCAATTGAAAAAATCTAACCTTGCCGAGAATTGAACTCGGGTCCCCTGATCGCTAGGACAAAGCTCTTGCCACTAGACCACAGGGACCGACCGAAGTTAAAAAAGTTTTATCGCAATCGGATGAACGGTATGGCGACGCATAAAATACGAACAAACAAACATTGATTTTTATATATTAAATGTCAAATAGGCTCATAAGCTGCCATCTGTCATCAAAATGGCAAACTTTGTGAGATCTATCAATTTTTCACAAAGAAAATTGTGTTGGTGTAACCAAGATTCGAACCTCTATATATTATAGTTACCTAAATCACTACCCGAGCTGTTGTAGCGCTGTCGTATATATCAACCATATATTTCTTATCCAGGTTGTGATAAGTGGCACCATGTCACGCTAATGACTAGAGCTGTTTTCGCACGTTTTTAAACCTTGCCAATTATTATTGTGATGCTTAGTTAATAAAATTTAAATTTTAAAAAAAATAGGACACTGTCTAGAACAGTGGTTCTCATGTGCGGCCACCAGAAGACTTTGCTACGGCCACCGACAGCTACTTAGACAGTATTGATATTGAAAAAAATTTGGTTGTACAAGTTAATTTGTCGAAAGACATACCTCACAGACAACAAATTCAAAACAAAATTTTGGTGCGGTCACCAGACATTTCTTTAGGACCATTTATGTTGACATTTATGCGGCCACAGTGCAATTTTCCGTGAGAACCACTGGTCTAGAATCTAGAACCCAAAACAAATAATTTGCATATTGACAATTATCTGGAGCATTTCAAATTAAACTACATAAATTATATATACATCCATATTTACACGAAACTATTGGGTTTGGCAACTTTTTTGTTATTTTTACATACAAATAATATTAGCACTCTAAATATATATTCTTGAGCGATACCTAGTACCTAACACTTGTCATTTTATAATAAAATATCATTTTTATATAGAGATATACATAGTGTCACTGATTCAATTCTTTATTTCTATACTAATACGCTTATATAATTTGAGAAATTTAAAATTGTAGGCTTATTATACCAGTCCTTTTTATAACATTACTAGCTGTACCCTGCGCGGGTTGCGACGCCAGCAATTGTAGGGGGATCGGGGGTGTAGTGGGGGTGTACGCCAGAAAGTTTCGCGGAAGTGTACTCGAAAATTTGTAAAAATTAGGTATCAATTTTTGGGGGAGGGGGGTTGTTTGGCGGGGTGGGATTTGGGGGCGTATGGGGAGGGTATGCCAGAAACCTTCGAAGGAGTGAACTCGAAAAATTCATTAAGTATTTAAAAAAATATGGGGGGTGGGGGTTGAGGGGAGGTTGGGGGAGAGGTTGGTAGGCCAGAAACCATTGCAGGAGTGTACTCAATAAATTTGTAAAGTTTCACATCGATCGGTCGAGCGGTTTAGTAGTCCATAGCGGACATACATACAGACATTCATTTTTATATATATACATAGATAACATCTTATTATTTCCCTATCTTCAAACGACGACTTCATGATAATCTCGCCAAAAGATATAGAAGGATGTTTAAATTATAGGAAATATTGTAGCCATGTTATACATAAATAATGCACATTATTCGTAAAAATTATGATCAAACAATATAATTCATTAAATCTATTTATAATTAAACACTAAATATAAAATTTATTGTTGATGCTATGCGTTATACATGGCCTTTTCTATCAATGTTTCATGTCGTTAACTATCGTATACTTATATATTACTAGTATTGCTACCCGGCGTCGCTCGGACTAAGCGACCAATAATTATTTAATGTTATATCATTCGACATAGTTATATCACAAAATCTAACATCCAAAATAGAGTTAAAGTAAAATCACAAACTTTATTTAATTTGATGACAGCCCCATTCTCGCCCATTAAAATGTCCAAATTCAAGGAAAAAATCTAATTTGCTGTCAAAAGAAATGTCAAATAATAAACATTATTTGTAATAATAAAAGCCGGGAAAAGTTCAGTAGAAGACTAATTTATTACATTTTGACTAAATGTCTTCGCCGATAAAAATTCAAACATATTTTCTTTCATATTCGTTTTTATGGCAACTTAATGCAAAATGCAAAAGGGAATTACAGACCCACAGACATACGCCGTTTCGGTTTTATATATAAGATGATGAGCTTTCTGTTTTAATCAAAACCCTAGGACCTATATAATTATGTTCGTTATATCAATGTTTTCCTGTGCTTTAAAAACGGTTTCAATAATAATTACACATATATGTATATATGCAAAAGACGGTAGTGCATTTCTGCTTTAAACTAGCTTGAGTATTACCTTCATTTTGACTATATTTGTCGTCAAATTATTGCAGTAACGTTTCGACAGCATTCAACGTTTTTAATTTGCAAAAAGCCAACTTCGCATTTCATATAAGTGTTTCATAAATAAAAAGATATTTAATATAACTTTGATCCACATATTATATTACTTATTGTGACACGTGTTTCGCCTCTTTCAGAGGCATCTTCCAACTCATCGAAAGTATTAAAAAGATATTTCGTAAAAATAGTTCGAAGTTGAGTAGACGATATAAAAACAGTTGTTTTTTCTTACGTGATAAATGATTTAGTATATTGATTGAATTGGCATTTAATTGGTAGAACTCTATTATAACACGGTGAAAGAAAAGTACTATTAGGGCTTAAACACTTTGCTTTTTTTTCACCGTGTTAAATATCTAAGTCTACGGCGTTTGAGCATCGTCTAACCTAAACTTGAAACATGAAGTATGTGAACAGGAAATATTAGGTACTCCTTAAGTATTTCAAAAGTGTCTAATAATTTCACTGCTGGACAGCAAACACAGCACGCCATGATCGTGACGTACTGGCTGGAAAAATGCCGTAAAATGTCACGAGCATTTCAACTGATACGGGAACTCCCTAAATTCAACACATAGTATTTTCAACTTTTAGACTGGTAGCTGATATATTTTTAAACTGACTTCCGAAAAAACACTTAAAACAATATCTGAGAACGACATTTCACCTTCAAAATTCTAAGCAAAAGCTTTACATCACGTGTGCTTATTGCATCTAAAAAGGTGTGTTTCTTATTTGAAATTATATCATAATTATTAATTCCTTTAATTAATTCTAATCAAATTTAAATATGACTTGACAAGAATCGTTTTTTTGGAAACGATTTGGTAATTGTTGATCAAATTTTTTCAAATTCAATTCTTGATGGAAAATGTCAATTATTTGTTTCGAGATGTTAAGAGAGATTTGGTGATTTAATTCCAAAATTAAATCATTTATACGAGATTCTGAGTAAAACCAATATCGATAAAGTTAATAGTCGTATTTTTATCAAATTATGTGCGTTTATTATAGAGCTCCCCAATAGATGCTATTTAACGAAAACTCTTGTAAGTAAGGCTTTGAATACTTTTCTTTGGATTGGTTAATAAAACCAAACTAGACCAAATGAAATATATCAGGACGAGAGTGGTGAGTGAAAAAAAACAATATAACTTTAGAAATCAGTCAATAGAATGAGAACTATCAATAATAAAAAAAAAATCATTAAAACAATTGACCGCGTAATTTGTCTACGGTAACGTTAAGTTCTGCATACATAATTTTGCAATTTGAAAAAGGATTAAAAATTGTAAAAAACTATTTCAGGAAAAAGAAATGAAAGCAGAAAACATTGCCAAGTAAGTCAACCGGGTAATTTCTGACAAAATACACAATTGATTCACAAAAACATAGTGCTCCTCTGAACTCATTTACGACCGAAAAGAATATGTCTAACATTAGAATCAATATCATTAAACATTACTAAAGCTCTCCTTAGTAGAAGGTGGGTTCTACACATTGGAAAAAAAATTAGAAATATTAAGTTTGACAATATGGAGAATAGTAGGAGTTTAATTTTCACCTCGTTTAAGTCAAAAACAATATACGGTCACATAAATTTCTCTTAGATCTTTATAACTATTAAACGTGAGCATGCATACGAGGAAATCAGTTTGATAAAGCTAAAGAATCCATACGTGATCCATACATGAATAGTGAGTGATATTTATTATGATTAAAACTTGAAACACTTTGTCGTGCCAGTCACTTATTTTGTAGACTTAGACCACAGAGGCAAAATAAAATAGAAAGCGAAGCAGGTAAGTTACCGGCACAACAGAGCCAAGATCGTCTGGTTTTCATATTGTGCGGTTTGAAAATTTATAGGGTGCATGATGCCGTTAATGCAGGCACGATAATACTTGCACTTTATTGCATCGTCGGTGCACCTAGAAGCCTGACGCTTATTTGCATTTGCCAGGGGTAAGCAGGGGAGATTGCAATATTTTTTAAAGAATTCATGGAACGCTGAACTAGAGCTTTAAGCATCATTAAACGCACAGCTTTGAGAATATTACATTTTGTTCTTATGATTTCTAAGAACGATTTCAATGGATGGTATTAGAAAAACTAATTTAAACATGTTAGTTAAATACATCATATCAAAAAGAAAGATTTTTTTTCGAATAAGTAAATGTTTTATCCCTTTAAACAACAGATATATTCCCTAGATAATCAGCCGAATCATTGTACACGTAACCTTCTGGAAAAAGTTCTATGCACTTTTCTCTGGGTAATTATCGTGACTCATTTGGAATTTTGGTCAGAAAAAATAAGCTATACACGCTTAAAATCATATTCGGACAAAGACTGATGACAAAAAATGAGGGAAATTCATAGAACAACTTTGTCTCTATCTATTTCCCGATAGACTGTAAACTGAAAGCCTGTTACAGAGCTAATATAGATTGGAAAATAATAATATAGGTGTGATCCAGAACTACCATATTAAAACAAAGAAAACATTTTAAGTACTTATTCTACATACAATTAATAGGATCGGGACCGGTTTCGCTCATGGCGAGCATCATAATCAGTTGACAATGATTGCCATGAGTGAAACCGGTCCTTGTCCAATAAACTGTATGTAGAATAAGTACTAAAAATGTTTTATTATAATGCCATTCCTCCAAGTATTGACAGTGAACTACTACTACTCTAATATTCGTTTAATGGAGCGAAATTGGATGAAGAGAATTGTTTTAATGCTTTGAAACAAATTATTTTATTCGTTATTAAGAATGCTCACTTATTGAAATATATTTGTATTATTTCAAATTCAGTCTCGTTAATATTAAAAACGATATATTTTTCAGAAGTTTGTTTTGTAAAACTTCCTGGTTAGAATCTATGACGAGTACTCTACGAGATGATTAAAAATGCAGTTTGCTAAGCCGCGTAGGACAAAAACCATGTAAATCGGAGTCAATCATGTAGTTACAACCAGATTTCAGAAAGAAGAGATACATAATTGCAAATTGGCAATGATGATAAATGGTTAAAGTAGTTTTCTTCAACGATTGTTTTTTTTTTAAATAAATATACAAGTAATATAAAATTCAAAATAACTTATTATTCCACGTATTGTGTAACTAATTTTGACACGTGTTTCGACTTACTATCGCAAAGTTTGCTTAAGTAATGAAGCTAACGTCATTAGTAGTATAATTAGTTGTTTTGATTCTATAGCCCCCTTCTTGCTTCGAGTAAAAAGGAAAAATCCCAAACTCCATTTATCAATTTAAAATATTAGAATCGAAACACGTGTCACAATTATTAACACAATACGTGTGAGTAATCAAAGTTAGTTTAAATTTTATATTCATACTAGCTGACCCGGCGAACTTCGTACCGCCTCAGAATTAAAAGATGTGTTAACTCATTAGCTTAGTTAAATTCAGTTTTATATCATGTAAAAATGAATTTAGTTCAATAAATATGCAAAAATCAAAATGAGATGTTTTAATACTTTAATATAGATATCATTTTCCTTCATTGTTTTTTTTAAATACATTGTTCGCACAAAACAAATGCCAAATGAAATTTCAAGATTGACGTGCGCGATGTAGCACACGTAGCGCCATCTGTGATTCAACAACATAAATAAAACGACGGATGTCAGAAATATTGAAAAAATAAGTCCTGATAGGAACATCCTTCACCTAGCGGAATGAAAAATACTTTAAAACCTTCTCTTATATCTAAACAATACACATAAAAAAATTAATCGTAATCGGTCGAACCGTTACGGAGGAGTTCGACGACAAAAATTTGTGTCGAGATTTTTATATATATTCATATATACAAGCTTTATACATCACGATCCTATGGTTTTGCTTCAAGAGTAAAAATTTACAACACATGAAAACAGCCAGTGAAAAATATTGCCACCTGATTTAATAGACGGAAGACGAAAATAGCTATGATATAATATATATTAAACTATGTTTAACTCTTTCAACGTCGGTGATTTTATAACAGCTGCAGATGAAAAAGCGGCCGATATAAAATTGAAATTAACGATCAGAATGCATTATCGCTTTATTTTGAATAACATTTTATGATACATTTATGCATTCGAATAAATTGAACCAAAGTCAAACATTTAATAGAAAAACATCGATACTCATTTTTTTTAAGCACAATTGTTTTTGTGTATCTAATTTAGTCAAGCACAAACCTCATCTCACGCCTTTCTCATAAATGCTTTGCGATCAAAACATAATTAGAAAGTTTTGACTTAGATTTTTGTCATGTTTTATTTTTACTTATTTATATATTTGGCACTTGCTTTTATTATTTTAGGAAAGCTATACAATTTACTTATCGATCGTTACTTCAGATGTGTAATTAATTTGAATGATTCAGTGATAACTTTGTGGAAACTAATTTATAATATGTCGGTCCCTGTGGTCTAGTGGCAAGAGCTTTGTCCTAGCGATCTGGAGACCCGGGTTCAATTCCCGGCAAGGTCAGATTTTTTCAATTGAACAAAAGAGATCTTGGGCTGGGTGCATGTTATTTATCGTTGATTTTGTGCACAACTGATTTATTACTTATCATCGAGTTAATCTCGTATAACTTTCACAATTAAGAATATTGGCGCATTGGCGTAAGATGTAATGCCAAATATGTTTTAACTTATAAAATTAAATATTATCTAATATATAAAAATCAATGTTTGTTTGTTCGTATTTTATGCGTTGTCATACCGTTCATCCGATTGCGATTGCGAGAAGATCCTAAGGAATATTTCGCAATAAGTATGAAATCGAGTTGTTTTAATTTACGAGAGCAAAAATGCAACCAAAAACTACACACATAATAATATTATACAGATAGAGACAGTCACATAAGTTTATTTTTAAAAAATAATATGTTAAAAAAACAAATTCTTCTTTCCGAACTCATACAATAATCAGTAATATTCTTCAGATTTAATTATTTTAATTCCACATTTTATAATAATCCACAAGAACTCAAAGAGTAAAGTCAAAACATAAAATTATAAGCCGGTATGTATAAATTTTTTGAGCTTATTTCGAGAAGATTGGGATTCTGTCCCGTGACCATATATCTATAATTTAGCGTTAAATCAACTTATAGTAGGTCATTTATATAAAAATCAATGTTTTTTTATATTTTATGCGCTGACAAACCGTTCATTTTGTCAACATAATGTTGCACTTGCGCAAAGGTTATAGTCATAGTACAATTAACTTTCAGTAGGTGACGCTTGTAAACAATCGGCAATAAACAAACAGCAAATGTCAAACGGCAAATGTCATCGATACCGATCAATATTAGTGAAATTAAATCGAAATTATTTATCTAAAATATTATGCATCCGAAAGCACTTCAATAAACACTAACACCTTTTTTCTTTGAGTGGCACTGCAACGCTTGCCGGGCACCCGCTAGTACATAATAAAAAAATAAAACATCTTTAGTACTTATTAAATATTAAAATTATTAGATCTGGACCGGTTTCGTTCATGGCGAGCATTATCAATTGATGAGAAACACAATATCATATATTTATAAGTAAAATTAATACCGTAGATCTTTTTTTTTGTGTCAACTGTCGATCTTGACGGTATGGCGTTGTATTCAAATAAATACACATATAACAAATATGTATATGGAAGTAGTACAAAACACGTTGTCATTTTAATAATTGCTTGACAACATGTTTCGCCTCTTTGAAAAGTATTTTCACTCCGAATATTCTTTTCAGCGTGATGCAAGTAATTACACAATAAGTGGTACATAATTTAAAATTTAAATGAATATCTTCGTTGAAAAAGCTCGCTATGACCAAAACCGGTCCTGATCGTAACACATCTGTAATGTAGCTCATTAGCTATTTCAGCATCACGCCTTCGTCAGAACTGCTGAAGAAATGCGCAAAAAATATGCGGTTTCGCCACGCTAAAGTGTTGCCAAGAAATTCACATTCAGTTGTGTGGAAAAAAAATCATTTTTTTTGGCCCAGTTTTTTAACAATAAATCTTCACATATCTAATATTTATTGACGTGAGCAATTTCCTAAATAAATAGTTTTTAATTTGATGTATCTAGAACAGTGGTTCTCATGTGCGGCAGCGGTAGCAACTTTCGCTGCGGCCACCAACAGCTTCATAAAAGAATAGATATTCATTTTTTTTATGGTTTTACAAGTTGATTTCTCAAGAAATATTCTAAAATACTCGCATTTATACCAATAGTAGATTGAAAAACATATTTAAGGTCCATTTGCCATACTTGAAACACAACAGACTCAAAACAAAAATTTGATGCGGCCACCAGACATTACCGTAGGGCCACTTATGATTACAATGTGGCCATGTTGCAATTTTCCGTGAGAAACACTTATCTAGAATATAACAACACAAACTCCCATTCTTGAAACAGGATCGATAAATCGCCTAAAAAATCTGCTCTAACACCGTATCGATCCCTGTTGTTATAAATCCCTTCCCGCCCTTTCGATCCCAAAAGCAGCGCGTAGCAAAAGCTATCTGATAACCGCTAGTACTGTTCTAGTCCTCGTATCCTTTAAATTCCTAAGCTTTTTTTTTAAAAAAAGAAGAAAGGTTGAGCAACTGAGTAACAAGCATCATTTGTACAAACAAAATAATGTTGAGATAAATTCCGTGACGAGTCCACATGCTCTACGTTGGGAGCGGACATGGCTTATAAAATTTAGAATATTATCTAAATTGAAAAAGGATATTGAAAAAGACAGAAAAGGATCATTAAGCCTTGTTTAAAAAGTATCTTAGATATTACTCTTTTGTTCTTACGATTCGACGAAAACTAAATTCTTAATCTTTCTAATAACTAATTACATTCAAAAAGTAAAGTTAACGAAAGTTTTAGACTCCTAATCTGGCCTGAATGCTCAAAGAATGAACTGCTAAAGGCTTTAGATGGAATGAAAACATTCTGAAACCATTTCTAGCGCTGTCGTCTTTCCATGATAAGAAAGATATGAAAACTATTACGTCATTCTAGTGAAAAATAGCCACCGTTTCAGTTTCTACTGAAAATTTATGGGGTACGCTTAATAGATACACTACACAGGTAAGTATACAGATCAATGAAAAAAAAATATCATTAAAAATATTTCTTTTTATGCTATTGGTATCAATGCTATGACGATGCCAATGACAATTCAGACTAACACCGCTTAAACATCACAGCGAATTTACAAGTGGAAAAGCAATTAATATAAAATTCAAAATAACTTCGATTATTTCACGTATTGCGTAACTAATTGCGACACGTATTTCGCCTCTTTCAGAGCCATCTTCAGACTTACAATCGCAAAGTTTGTTCGCTGGCGGAAAAGCCAATAGATTAAAATCTGAAATGTTTGTACAAACCCTAAATCATTTCTTAAAAGTAAAAATATTAATACGGAAAGAAAAATACATTGTTATTTTTCTTTCCGTATTATAATGGAGTTCTACCAAGTAAATGCCTACTTAATGAATATACAGCAAAAATAATAATTTTCAATACATTTTTGTAGAGAAATATGCTAAGAGTAATATAACTAATACTTATACTTATAGTAAAGGTGATAAGGTTAAGAATATGTTTACATTATTTAAATTTTAATTAGGCAAAAATTTGTACAATTTAGTGGCTAATCCATAACAACTTGGTGGTAATACTATATATTTTCTGTTTACAAATTACCATTTCGAGTATATCCGTGTACTTGAATGCCTGAAGATGCCAAAAGTCCAAACCCGTGATGAAAGTGAAAAATTTATATAAGTATACAAAATCAGACGATATAGTTAAATTCAATCTCTACCAATTTGAAGGAGAAGGAATTATGAAGATTTATAAAATCCATTGAAACAATTTTGGTTCGTTGACTGAAAAGTAAATTGAAAATTTAATTTTCATTTGTCTTCTACATATTGCTAACTCTATTCATTTTGTTTTAAATAATACCAATTTAAGCATGAACTTAATATTTCAGCACAACGCTACTGAAACTTTGATATTGCTTTGTGATATGAATAAAAGTTTTATGCATGTGCAGTCAAAATTACGTAAAGCAAACCCGGTAAGGGGTGTGTCCCTAGGGGCTGTTTTCAATACTCTTTTCATCGGAGGAATCATTACGGACGTGAATTTTCTTGCGAAAAATAGTACAGTCTACTGTGCAGTGTAACTGGCATAAATCCCCCAAGAGCGCGCTACGTTTTCAAATACAAAACATTGCCAATATGAAACATCTTTTTGACGCGAATCCTCATTTATTTTAACACGTCCGTTCCCAACATGGAGCATTTGTACTCCTCACGGAGCTTATCTCAACATATTTTTACTATATGATACGAGGACTAGGACAGAACTAGTGGTTAGCTATTCGTCGCTTTTTAGGATCGTAAAGGTGGGAAGGGATTTTAAGCAACACAAACACCCATTGCCGTCTTGCCTTCGAACAGAATCGATTTATCGACTGAAAAAAATCTGTTAGTACCGGGAATCAATCCAGGGCGCTCCATCGCGACAGCCAACGACATCGACCACTGCACAGTCTAAAAAAAGACGCAAGGTCATCCGCACTTTCAACACTTGATAAGAAATTCTTAAATTACAAGAAATGTTTTTTGAGTAAGTCACAAATTTTGATAGTTTACTGCATAATTACAAAAATATTTGATGACTTAATTTGGATTCAAGTCAAAAAATATTACAAATATTACTTTTAACGGGAGTTGTAAATTTTATAGCCCTAAAGATGCCGATTAACAGAAAAAAACAAATAGTTTCACACACAGAAAGGACGCAATTTCTACTAATTTATGATCTGTTTAAGTCTCGATTTAGATGGAATTTTCTATTCCGGTACTCATATTTTCATATGCGAGATAAACGACGTTATACGTGTATTTTGTAGATCCTTACGATCACATGGAATGAGTGTTATATCGTAACATGGCTTTTGTATATATAATGAATATATATGAAGAGATCATTTGAATTCTGTATTAATAACAATATTAGATAAGAGGTCACAATAAAGACTTACTAAGAAAAGTTCTAATGCTTTAAAGTCTTTGAATATCAATGTAAAATTTTCATTACAAATTCAAAAGACACTATTTTGAAAAAAGAATTCTAGTATTTTTTTAAAAATAAATGAAAGACAGACACATTTATTTTAGAACAATCACAATCATTGTTTCATATTTGAACACTTATTATTGTTCTCACGATTGTTTTTAGCTTTTAATCTTAATTATTCTTCTGTCGACATGTTATACGAGCTTATTTTCATATTTTATTTTAGATGGATCGGTGCCAATTATCGAAAATGGGACCGATAAATAAAGATAATTAATCGAAAACATATTTTTAAAGAATTTATTATATGAATAATGAGATTACATTTTTTAAAATCTACAATGTTTTTTCATGAATAACAACGCAATTTATCTATTCAAGTCAAAATAATCGTTTTGAAATTGATAACCTTTTCATGCAGTACCGACTTAATAACTCAAAATCAAAAAAAGGCACTTTTGGTTACAAGTTACTTATCGTTTTTGTAAGAATGTTTTTTTTTGTGTTCGCTGCGAGCCTCCATGCCGGACCGTCTGGGTTTGATCCCCGAGCAGCTCTTTTTCAGTCGATAAATCTATTCTGTTGGAAAGCAATGGGTGGTGGTGTTGTTAAAAACCTTTCCCACCTTCTTTTGATCCCAACCAAAAAAAGCGGCGCTCATCGAGATCGTTGAGTTAACCACCAGTTCTTTCCTAGTCCTCGTGTCCTAATTCTGTGAGGAGTCCATATGCTTCAAGTTGGGAGCGATGAGAAGTTTTAGTGGTTAACTGAGTCCAAATTATTAAAGTTGGGAGCTGACATGGTAAAAAAAAACTCAAAAACACAGCTCAATACTCGTGTGGTAACACTATATGAAGTACATTTTTAAAAACACAAATTACGAGAAAATCGTTGTCACTCAACACGAACCATGAGCCAAAATTTAATAAGCACTTTTAATGTATATTATGCAGATACTTTCTTATTTGGTGGGACTCAAAGAGTTAACACGATGTTCCAAGTGTTGAAATAAGATAGACACAAGAGTGGGCGAAATAATTCCACTATATCAAAAATATTAAAATCGCTCATGACAATTGATCACACAAAAACTAAAATTATATAACAATAAACACAGAAAAAGATGTATCTATTAGAAATATTTAAAAATTCGAAATTCGAACAAATATTTTCTTACGAACATAACCATAATATTTAACGAATGTGTTTGTTATTCCATTAAATAGGAACAGACTAAAAACATTAGCATAGTATTTTTAGTAAAATAGTGAGCTTTTAATTGAAAATCACCAAGTCACTTTGTGGTTTTGATTTATTAATAAAGTTATTGCACCATAAATACTTACACAACTTAGTTTGTCAGACGTAAGAAAAACGCTAAGGGAATAGTGACCATTTAAAATTTTTAATCTGGTCTTGATTACTTATCCATGAAAAATAGAAATGTTCTATTTTTTGTTCTGAGAACTTGAAGTCGTTCACACCTAGTACCTCTGCACCTATCTTGGTGTTTTCAGCTCATTTTCTCCAAAACATATAGGTAAATTATGGATATATGGTCACAGGGTAGAATTTTTGTAAAGATTTATGAAAAATAAGGACATTAAATGAAATGAATGTAAGGCCTACGATTTTTTTGAAATGTTTCGTCTTTAATTTTTAAATTTATTATAATAGAAGATCCTATAGAATACTTTGCAATAAGTATGAAATCGAGTTGTTTTAATTAACAGGAGCTAAAATGCAAGTCACATAAGTTTATTATTTGTTTAAAATAAAAAGAATAATTTATTATAGGCCAATATTAAAAAACAAATTCTTCTTTCAGAACTCATACAATAATCAGTAATATTTTTCAGATTTAATCATTTCGATTCCACTTTTTATAATAATCCATAAGAACTCAAAGAGTCAAAACATAAAATTATAAGCCAGTATGTAAAAATATTTTGAGCTTAGCTCGAGTGATTGGGATTCTGTCTCGTGACCATATATCCATAATTTACCAACATATATTGAGATATTAAAGAGACTTACAATGCAGTATTGTAACAAATGATACATCTTTTGAAGGATTTGAAGTAACTTTGTGGAAGTTCATTTTAATATCACATTTGAAATATCTTTAATTGTGTTACTTATTGTAACACGTGTTTTACTTCTTTAAGAGGCTACTTCGGACTTGAACTGATACCAGAGAAGGAGATGTCTTGTGTACCCTGTCTAAACGGTATATGTATATACATGATCTAATGCACGTTTAAAACTTACATAGTTCTAGCGAGGGCGTACGCCCAAATAGCTAGCAAGAAATATATAATATAATTTCTGTAGAATTAAAATACATTGTTGTTTTTCTCACCGTATTATAATGGAGTTCTACCAAGTAAATGCCAATTCAATCTATTAAAGTTGATATTACTTGATAAATCATTTTATTTCCTAATTGGCATCAATCATTATACATTTTTTTTTTTAAATTTTTCGATGATGAATTATAAAGGGTTTTCATTAAGGGCGCTCAATTTTTTTTTTAAATAAAACAAAAACGAATGAAGATATCTAAAAAAAAAATATAATGTTTTGAAGTACATTTAGTGACAATTATGTATGAAATTCAATTTCCCTCGCATGACCACCGCGGGCACGTTTGCAGAAGTTCAATCGTTGAATCCAATTTTCCACCACTTTTTCACATAATTCGGCCCGAATCGCACCAATTTCGCGTTCAATATTTTCTCTTAGCTCTTGTAACGTCGCCGGCTTGTTGGTATAGACCAAAGATTTAACATAGCCCCAAAGAAAATAGTTTATATAGTAAAGTGAATTAGAAACACATTCAGTTTGTTGCTGAAAGCATTGAATCGACGTAAATAGTCATCTAACCATTTCATTTCCTAATTGGTATCATCATACATTTTTTTTTTCAATTTTATCGATGATTAATTATATATTGTAAAGTGAATTAGAAACACATTCAGTTTGTTACTGAAAGCATTGAATCGACGTAAATAGTCGTCTAACCAGTTTATTTGACATCACACTTAGCTTAGTAAAATTGCTTTCCAGCAAAATCTTTACACGAATTCCCCCTTTGATCATTCTGTACATTCTGGAATATTTTATTTTCGAATCAGTTTAATGCTGTTTTGTAAGAGATGTGGATAATGCCGAACGAAGGCGAGATTTATTTTGTGTTATAACAGATTTAAAGTATTTTCGTTACATGCTCGATTTGTTCGCCACATATTACATTTATTGAATAAATGAAGCAGGGCCTGCAAAGCGGTTTCTCAGTTCCATCGCAATTATTTGTGCAGTCTATTAGGATAAAAATAATTTAACATTTTTAGTACTTATTCCACATAAAATTAATAGAATCAGGACCGGTGAGTCATGGTGAGCATTATCACAACGCAACACATACAACGCAACAGTGGTATTTATACAAAAGTTAAGCGAGAATTACAAGGCATAACAGACAATTGGTATTACAACTAAGCAAATAAATTGAAGCAAAATAGACTCTTAGACTCAATACCTCTTAGCAATGGAAGCTATTATCAAATTTGAATTGTTTGAATGTTGTACTTTTCCATGAGTTTTGTCGCTAACGGTTTATGGAAATGTACAAAATTCACACAATCCAAATTTGATATTGAAATTCCATCAAGCACCCTCAGTCAAAATCCTTAATTATAGCAAGCTATTATGTTTTATTATTTTTACTATAATGCCATTCCACCAAGTATTCACAGTGAACACCTTAAAAGTGAGTCTATTATATAACTCTTTTTTAGTCCATATCCACGCTGAGTGTGAAGCATATCAACAAAGGTTTTCTACAGGAACTGCTTTTCACTCAGTTTCTCAAAAAGAATTGGGACAGTTACTACTATAACAGGATAAGTGGCTAGGTAATCGCCCTTGCTACGTCCCGTTTTCAAGATCGGATCGGTGTGGAATTTTATTTCAGACAACATCTCCACAATGAAATCAATAATTTGAATGAAATGAAATGAAATCAATAATCAATGCCAAACTGGACTCGAACCCGTGTGCTCCGTAACCGAAGCCAACGACGCTGAAAATCAACCTTAAAAAGTCGCAAATTTTTACTGTAGCTGAGTGTTAATCTTTGCTTTATTTTGTACTACAATCTTTAGTTAAAGGTTGATGAAAATCACACTAGTCGATTAACAATGGATGTTTATTTAAGACTTAAGCTTAGACGAACTTCTAACTATTTTCAGTTAAATCCCTTAAAGTTTAAAAAAAAATACCAGGTGTTCGAAAAAGTATTTTTTTGAGCCGCACATAAAAGCTGCTCTAGCCTCAGATTGTGTATGTCTGCTCTTAGCTTTACACCATTCCGTATCTCTAAATCTTTGAAAATAGGGCTTCAAGATACTGATTGCAAACCGTTATTTGTCTTATTTAATCTTTTATCTTTATAATTAAACGAAAAAGAAATTAATGTTTTATGTGTTGCCAAAAATCATAATTGTTCAAATATTTAATAAGGTATCCAGGCTTTATGTAATGAGTTTACATTGTGTTGCTCTACCAGTGGTTCCCAAGCTATTTGGCCTACTGCCCTCTTTCATAATCGAATATTCTCCTCTTGTAAATGTGTAATATTAAAAATATATATTCAAACGTATTGAAGGCATGGTGCCTATAAGCTGCATTCCCTGCAGAAGCTAGTGGGACATACGACAATACTCGCGAAATATGTCTGTAAATAGAAGTTTTTATTGTTCTTTTTCTTGGCAATTATCTTCATCATGTAACGGTTTGTTAATTTACAATGCATGTAAAGGAAAAATACGGAATACACAATATTTAAAAGCGTTATTAGCCGCCCTTGAATCTGCAGAATTTAGAAAAATAATATCAGATTAATAGGTCTAAAAACAACGATGCAATTAATGACTTTATCAATAGATTCTTTGTGATTTATTTAAAAATTATCTAACATCGCACGTATTTCAAAAATAAATTAGTTTTATTTAAAAACTACCTATAATCAAAATGTATATAAAATATTAATTTGGTGCGGAAATATCGGGGTATTAATTTACATACATTTGCCATTTTAAGGCAACCTATAGGTCATCTTTAGTCAGATTTTGTTTTGCCCTAGTGCTTGCAAGGTCAGTATTAGTGACTCCAATTCGAGTATCGAGTACTCGATACTCGAGTATACTCGTCAATTTTCAAGTACTCGATACTTGTACTCGATATTACTCGAGTATTTTTCAAAATACTCGAGTAATACTCGTTATCTATAAATGAAGAAATATTTCCAAATTTTATTTACTTATTCAAAATAATTATACAAAATTTTTATCGTTGCAATTAACTGAGTCTTACGCGTGGTTTTACTGTCAGGTAATATTTATTTTTAAAGGTTTTGCCGTTGAAAATGTTGTGCGAGAATTTCTTTTGTTACTTTTAGCTTTGGGTCCTGCTGACTTATCTTATCAACGACTATGATGACAAGGGGCGAAATAAAATATTGAAAAATAGTCTTTTGATTTTCAGACTATGGATGCATTTGTGGCATAATCAATTAAATACGCTTATTTTTTATTAATCATTCATTTAAATACACAAATTTGAATTAATAAAAAAAAATGGAACATCTGAAACTACTCGAGTATTTTATAATTTGACTATTTTATAATTGAGTAATTGAGATGTCGAGTAATTGGAGTCTCTAGTCAGTATGGAATAGATATTATTCTAATCAATTATACGTTTTTGTGATTTTTTTTCTCACCAAGTTCATGACGAGTGAATTGGTAAAAAAGTGTATAAAGCTTTTATTTCACGATTTAAAAATATCTGACGGATTGACACTTTGTTATTATGACTTTTCAGGTGTTGATACTTAGCAAGAAGACAACATAATAAAAAATATATAATTTTTTTATTCACTTATTTCATAATTAATTTATTAAGATCTGAGCCGGTTTCTCTCAAAGCGAGCATTTTTAACTGATAAGAATATCCATACAGAATTATTAATACAAAAACTAAGCAAGACTTATAAAGGTGCAACGAATAATTAAGTAACACAAATATACAAATAATTTACAGACAATGCGTAGGAACATGTTTGATTATTATACGGTATGAAAAATAAAAATGTATTTTAATTCTACAGAAACTATTTTATATATTTGTTGATAGCTATTTCGGCTTATGACCTCGTCAGAACTCGAGTTAATAGAATAATGGAGTTCTACCAAGTAAATGCCTACTCAATCAATGTTTAATTGTTTGCTGTTATTACATTTACAGTCATTACTTGGCAGAATGGCATTATATAAAAAAAAACCTTTTTTAATAATTTTTGTTTAACCAAATTTACCGTAATATATACTGAATGAATAAATCAAAAAAAAGATTGGTATTAAGATATTTACAAATGTAAATTCCATGTATTTCTGTTGGCGTATTGAAAACTGTGCTATTTGAGTAACAGCTTAGAATATTATATAATGAGCAAAATATTATTTTGATCGACGCTGAATCCGATATCTGTTTTAGAACATTTGTGTTGATAGTGTAAATCTATAAATCTATGTAAACGAGCTTTCGACGATCGTTGAAGGCTGAAGAAATAAGCTTCTCTACAGGATGTTTAAAATGAGCTTCCATTTATAATGGGAAAACTTTGGTCGTCATAATATGACCTTAGGCTTTCATTCATATTGTTTTGTCCGTACACATCAAAGAGAATAAAGTTTAACTGCATTTATCAAACATGAAACGAATGACTTTATTTTTTAACTTTTTATTGTGAAGTAATCAAACAATCTCAAATATTACTCGGGTAAAGCATTTCATTTAAAAAATATATTAATCACAGTGAAAAAATAGCAATGTTTTTTTGTTCTTCCAAAATTATATCATATACAAGCAAGTACCCAGCATGCGTTGAAATGCTCAAAGAAAGAAAGTTTTTGTGTCTTAATTCTGTTTATTGAAATCTTTTTGGAAAATATAGATTTTGAAATATATATTTATTTATTGGCAAAAAACTATTAAAAATACATGGCATTACAGCAAGCGCCAATGCGCCATGCATTTGAGAAATGAATAAAGATTACATAAAATATTACACAAAAATAAGAAACAGAACAAAAAATATTATTTACATAAGAAAAAATAATTTTTAAACAAAGCATCAAGTTCACTGCCGAAGATGTCAACATCAACAGGCAGCGCATTTATCAGCCGAATAGCCCTTGCAACTGGAGATTCAAAAGACCTACGTGACAAACAAGTTTTGACAAAGAAAATTGATTTGTCTTTGTTACGACCACGTAGGTAAAATAATATAGATAATTAAAAAATCTTTGTAAGCGTCCACACAACAAATCACCAAAAAATTATCGCGATCGGATGAACGGTATAGGAACCCATACGGGACAAACAAACATTCATTTTTATAAAAATATATAAAAAGAAACCTTAGTGGGCGTCCGCACAACAAAGCACCAAAGTTTTTTCGCAATCGTATGGATGGTATAAGAACGCAAACGAGTCAAACAAACAAACATTAATTTATACAAGTATATATTGACACCGCCTTATGTGGTAGGTCATCAGAACTCTCTCGAACGATCTATTGTTCACCTCAGTCAATGAGTCAGTCGATATCAGGAAATAAATTCATTCTTATAATCTATATTGCAATCTATAGCGGTGCAATGTAGAGTTATTTAATTTTATCTCTTGACGCCCGACAATGCATGCTTCATAAAAGTTCATAAGGCGATAAATCATCCCTTATCAGCGGGCGCGTAACGATTTTTGAAACGGCCATTGTTTTTTCTTTCTAAAGTAACCGTTTGTTTTCATACAGCAGTGAGAGATTGGACTGCATTGAGAATGCACGCGCCTAATCCTCTCCCTCAGAATTAAATTCGCGTCAAATTCCTGATATCTTCTTCGCTATCGTAATATTTGTGTGTTGTATAACGTCTGTGTAAACCATAAACAATTAAATAATGGGTGCTAACGCACCCACATAACGCTTTGAGATCGTGTTTTGTTTTAAAGAGTACCATGTTTCTCCTACTCCGTCCCCAAAATCCCTCTTCCTGAGTGTCGGATAGGAGGCTCCTTCTCGATTTACGAGGGAGCCGGAATAAAGGTATTCTCAATATGTAGATAGTTGATAGCTATTTCGGACTTTCAACTTCCGCCAGTACGGCGATGAAGTGATTAAAATAAATGAAAAGTAAAAGTTTGATTTTACACTGAAATAGATAGATAAGATTTAAAATAGTTATTGATTTTAGAATTAATGGTTCAATTTTATATAACGATTCATAATTTAGCGGAATCCATTAGGTTTACTGATTCATAGATTTTCACAGCTTATTTAATTGTTTTATAACCGATTTCATAAACATAAAAGTGCACATTCCATTATACTTAATTGAAACGAGTTTGGCAATTCAGTGATCACGGTTTTAATGGGATAAAATAATTACGAATTCTAGTTATAAAAATCTATTGAAGTTTTTATAGCAGCCTGCATCGGATTGCTTCACGCAATATGACCTGGTAATAGCTTGTCATTTTATTTTAATTGATTAAGGTTGTAGAATTAACGATTTGTTTTTAAGATATTTAACTTGTTACCAGCTATAAGCATTCTCCACCTTTGGCTTGTACGCTACGACTTTTCAAAAGAAAAAAAAATAAAAAAGGACAATACAGTGAAACCCCGATTCTTCGTTTTTCAAGGGACTGTATAAAACAAACGATTTATGTGGGAAAGTTTTATATATCAACTGAATTCCGGGACTATATAAAATGAACGCACCACGTGGTAAAACGTATAATGCGAGAACGTAAGATCGGGGTTCCACTGTACCTTAAAACTACTTACGTTATTTAAGGGCTTAGATGTCTTTGATCCCTTATGAATGCGATCCCATGTTAATATCCATACCACATGGCCTTTAGAGCGTATTTACGAATCCTCGATTAGGGTTGTCACACACAGTTTATAATATTATGTAAATTTTGCACCCCGATTGGCTATCATAAAATGATTTTTTCTTATGATTTTATTAACAATTTGTATTAATTCAATTGGTAACATATATACAAACAATATAATATTAACGCAAATATTGTAAATATTTTATCAAGAGTTTTAACAGCCCTGATAACCTCTATACATTGTTTGTTGAATATCTTTTAAGAAAACTATTCAAACGAATTATTCATATTCATTTTGTGAGCCTTATAAGATCTTGGATACATATTCAATGTGATAATTTGAGAAATATGTTTTTTTGACGACTTAAACATAGTTGCCCACCGGTGAGTTCTTAGCTGTCAGAGCTTTTTATTATGCGACACACTGGTGGGTCGTAAGCTGTAGAACGGTTAAAAAACATCCATTTCTTAAATATTGATGTTACAATGTTTTGGAAGTACTGATTTAATAATATAATAACCATTATACAGCAGTCATTTATTCGGTCCATTGCGTTCTTTCAAAGATATTATTTTAACGATGCGATTCTGCGTGTCGTCTTTTTTAATTTTATTTGGCAATGAATGGGTGACATGTGTTGATTATAAAACGTGGAATGATATAGCCCTAAGCCCACTGGTGATATTGTGTTTTTTTTTCAATTTATTTTAAAACATCGTATAATCCTAGACTATGTGAAATATTTTATTCGGCAGAGAAGTTTAAGAATGAATGATTGTAGGATTGGAAGCTTTAGAAACATGTATTTATAGTGGAAATATGTTTGAAAACTGTATTATAAATATTTATGCAAGATATTTTTATCAAACTCATAAATAGAAAACGATTAAATATTAGAAGGAGTGTCATTGAAGAAAAATAGCATATGGCGTAGTATAATACTATTATGACGATGGAATATAAAGGTATATTTTTTTAACCATGTACGCTCCTCATGGAGTTAATCTCAACATATATTTTTCTACAGGACTGCTTGTTGCTCAGTTGCTCAACCTCTCTGTTTCGGTGAGAGTAAGGATGGAAAGGATTCGAGGACTAGGACAGGACTAGTGATTAGCAAACCGCTGTCACTATGCACTCTTTGGGATCGGAAAGGTGAGAAAGGATTTAACAACACAAACATCAATTGCCTCTGAGCAGAATCGATTTATCGACTGAAAAAATTTGTTCGTACCGGGAATCGAGCCCGGGTGGTCTGACACGGTAGCCAACGACGTTGGCCACTGCATCACGGACCGGGCTATAGGTATATTTTTCTTGACTCTTACTCTAGCATTTGAGTTTTTTCATGAAATTGTTTATTATAAAAATAAAAATGAACAATGCAATACAGTTGGCGCTAATGCGCCATGGATTTGACTTATCAACACCTTACTTTGAAAAGGTTCTAACTGCTCTTAACACTGTTTTGAGATATACGCGTTAGAAGTTTGGATTGATATTATGTAATTCAAAAGATTAAATTAAATGATCTTAATGATGGAAATAGTGATGACAATGTGAGAGCTTAATCTAATAAATTATGAAAAAAGCTTTGGCATTCTGCTTACTCCATTATTTAACTACAGATTACTCTGAAGTTAATACACGTAATAGGAATACTTTCGATGGTTTCAGCGGTAACTTTGTGGAAGTTCATTTTAATATAAAATTAAAAATAACTTTGATTATTCCACGTATTGTGCAACTAACTGTGACACGTTTTTCGCCTCTTTCAAGGCATCTTCAGACTTACTATCGCAAAGTTTGCTTGAGTAATGAAGCAAGATTGATTCTAACATTTTAAATTATGAAATTAAAAAATGGATTACGGGTTTTTTTCCTTCTAAAGGAAACAAGGAAGGGGTGATAGAATCAAAACAATGCAATCACATAATGATACTAATGAGGTCAGTGACGGCTGGCGACTGGGTGTTGGGGGGTGCAAAGGAAGATTCAACCGTTTTTGCAAGAGTTCTTTCCTATTTATTGGATTTTAAAACACTTCTATAGCATGGACTTTCAATTCAGATGTTCGCAATACCAACTGTTTCTCTTCAGTAGTACGGAAAAATAGTTGAATCTTCCTTTAGCACCCCCCAACACCCCGTCACCAGCCGTCACTGAATGAGGTGCAATCAATCAGATTGGGATTTTTCCTTTATAAGGGAAGCAAGAGAGGGGGTTATAGAATTGAAACAAAGCAAACAAATAAATATATTTCTAATGAGGCTAAACATTACAAACTATTAAACTATAAACTAATGAGCTGCAATCAATCAGATAGGTTAGTGTTAGACTATTCATCTTTAAGTCTTTTTTTCTCAAGCAAACTTTGCGATAGTAAGTCTGAAGATGCCTCTGAAAGAGGCGAAAAACGTCTCACAGTTAGTTGCACAATACGTGGAATAATCAAAGTTATTTTTAATTTTATATTATTCACGTGATAGGATGCTATTAATACAACCTTTTTCGACCAAAAGGTCATTTTAAGCTAAAATATCAGTTAGATCCGTTTCGAAGTAAAGTAACGTAATGTGATTGTACATAATAATAATTTAAAATAATACTTATTCTGAGAGTAGAGAAAAAATATATTTTAATTGTGAAACAACAGCTAATAAGAGTGAGTGAAAATTCAAGTTTTCATATACGTGGTCAAATTCCTACAAAATCTTGGCGAAAAAAACCGATGACGTCTAACCGGTATTAAAGAAGTACACATCAAAGCACTGAAGTAAAAAAATAAATAAAATAGGACGACAGTATGTCTGAGGCGAAATTTTCTACTGGTTTCTACAGCTATGAAAAATGAACCGGTAAAACGGGGTGAATAGGGACTGGCAGGTGAATAGAGACAAAAACAAGGATTGAACTTTAGCACAACTTTACAAGTATCCAATGTTTTTTTTACTATTTATATATAATTCTTTACAACGGCTATAATACTAATCTCTAGAATGACAAAACCAAACCAAATAAATGATTGGCCAAAATTGAAACAAACGTGTTTAAGTTCCATGCCTGTGCATCCTTACTTTTTCACCACTCATAAACATCTCTATTATTGAACGAAAATTAAAATCAATCATGTTTTTTTTGGCTTAAAAGTACCGTAAAACGAGAATGAATAGAGACTTGTATAGAATTGAGATCCATATATTCCAATCATTACAATCTGTATTTTTGTCTCTATTCACCTGCCAAGTCTCGATTTACCCTCTCTCGTCTCTATTCACCCCGATTCAATGTGAATAGAGACATTGAACAAAATTGACTGTGTCTTAATAACGATAGGGAAAATTGTCATGAATGTGTAGTAGGACCATAGAAACAAGTATCATGTCATTCATATTTGAATTATGTGGCGCAGGTATGAAGATACATAGTCATGAAGGGTAAAAAGTGTCTCTATTCACCCCTTTTTGCGGTATTCGAAAAGTATGTAATTACATTCATTGCATGTAATTGATCTATATAATATAACCGAACTACCCAATCTAATATATTAAAATCAATGTTTGTATGTTTTTTCGCATTTAATGCGATGCCATACCGTTCATCCGATTGCTATAAAACTTTGTAAACATATTGCTTGCACTTGCGCGAAGGTTATAGGCATATTAAAATAAACTTACAGTAGGTCTTTTATATAACAACCAATGTTTTTTCATATTTTATGCGCTGCCATACCGTTAATTTTGACAACTTATTGTTGCACTTACGCAAAGGTAATAGGCATATTACAATTAACTCTCAGTAGGTGGCGCGTGTAGACAATCGGCAAAAGACAAACAGATAATGTAAAGCGGCAAATGTCATCGATACCGATCAATGTTAGTGAAATTAAATCTTGAAAGTTATTTATCTAAAATATTGTGCACTCGAAGGCACTTCAATAAACACATACACTTTTTTTCTATGGATGGCATTGTAACGCTTTACGGGCACCAGCTCGTGATGGTATAAAAACAAATCTATTCACAGTGACTATACTGTCAAAACCATCTTTTTCTAGAAATATCTTTCAATTACTTGTGTATTGAAATTGCAACACAAAGAACTTGCTGGCTTATTTATTATTATGTCGTGTGGACGTGTATACATCTGACAAATAGATTATATTATATGTTTGAACAAAAACAATATCTTTTTGAGTGTTGAAATAGTTATGGGATGTATTCAAAACCTTGTCTTTTATTTGTAAAACTGGTTCAAAACTATAAAACTACTTTAATTTATAACCATGTACTAAGCACGAGCTTTGCAATTAACAATGGCAACGCGCCAATTGAGCTTTTGGTAATACAAGGTTTTGTAGATTACAATATGGACATTATTATTATTATATAATTAAATTGGTTTTTAGTTTACAATACGGATAAATATTGACACCGCCTTAAGTGGTAGGTCATCAGAACTCTCTCGAACGATCTATTGTTCACCTCAGTCAATGAGTCAGTCGATATCAGAAAATAAATTCATTCTTATAATAATCTATATTGCAATCTATAGCGGTGCAATGTAGAGTTATTTCAATTTCTCTTATCTCTTGACGCCCGACAATGCATGTGCTTCATAAAAAGTTCATAAGGCGATAAATCATCCCTTATCAGCGGGCGCATGTGTTAACGATTTTTGAAACGGCCATTGTTTTTTCTTTCTAAAGTAACCGTTTGTTTTCATACAGCAGTGAGAGATTGGACTGCATTGAGAATGCACGCGCCTAATCCTCTCCCTCAGAATTAAATTCGCGTCAAATTCCTGATATCTTCTTCGCTATCGTAATATTTGTGTGTTGTATAACGTCTGTGTAAATCCTTGACGATTAAATAATGGGTGCGAATGAGCGCACCCACATAACGCTTTGAGATCGTGTTTTGTTTTAAAGAGTACCATGTTTCTCCTACTCCGTCCCCAAAATCCCTCTTTCTGAGTGTCGGATAGGAGGCTCCTTCTCGATTACGAGGGAGCCGGAATAAAGGTATTCTCAATATATCCTCATTTGTTAAGAGAATTAATTTGAACACTCTGATACTCTAACCTGGTTGCATCTACGGAAAATACATATTGAAGAAATATATAATATGAAGAAATGACGTTATCTTAAGAGTAAAAACCTTAACATTAATGTGCTACTTTATTATTTAATCCCAGTCCAGGAAGTTGGATTTTTTGAGAATTATTTGTTTCTCTTCGAAGACATGGAAATCTATGTTAATTCCTTCCCACACCCATCCGATCCTGAAAACGGGAAGTCACGACAGTGATTAGATAATCACTAGTGTTTTTCTAGGCCTATCCATTCTATCCCTACTATCATCTTAATAAAGTTGAGCAACTGAGTAATACGTAGTTCTCGTAAAGAAATAGGTAGAGAAAAAAAACAACTGACGGTCTCAGCGGTCTATTGGCAAGAACTTTGCCCTAGCGATCAACTGGTCTGGGTCCCGGCAAGGTTAGATTTTTTCAATCGAAAAGGAGATCTTAGATATGAATTTATGTTTAGTTTTAGAGTTTATCTCGGATGACTTTCGTATCTAAAAATATGTAGCGCATTGGCGTTAAAAAAAATAATATCATAAGGTATATTTAGAAAAAAATACAAATCTAAGAAAGTACTCAATTATTTACAACGCGGTGACGATACTCCACTCCAAAAATACTTTTATAAATCACCTATTGTAAGATAGTTTATTTTTAACTGTGTTTGCTACGTGCTAAAAGATCATGTAAATACCATTAATCTTAATTCTATTCCTGTCATCACATGAGACAACTGTATATTAGCACTAGCGAGTTGTCTGCTTTTGTTGTGATTTTTTTACTGTGTTACTTTGCTATTTCGTTATCTTACTTTGAATAGGTTCTAATTGTAATTTTTGCCTAAAATGACCTTTTGGTCGGAAAACCTTGTATTTACTGCATTCTATCATATATGTATATGAATTTCAGAATAATCTATGGTTGAATAAAGGAGTTATCAGAATTCCAGAGATAAGCTTTTCCGGTATATTTGTATATTTTTGCGGGGACTTGGGCTGTGGGCCTAATCCCTTCAATCGTTTACGAATATTTTACATGGTTTTCTTTTACAATAAAAAGTTTTTACAATAAAGAAAAATTATGCATTTGAGTTATTTTTAGTGGTTTCTTCGTCTGCGACGCGGATGTGAGCCGATACGCAGCAGACGAAGTTCTTGTCGTCAATTGGATGATGATGATGATTTTTTCTTTCATCTGTAGGTATCTTGACAGCCTTTGCAGTTGCTTGTGTCGGCTTGGTTCAGTCTGAGGTTCCATCCTGACTCCATAATCAGTCATGTTTAAAGTAAACGTTCAGTTTTGGCTGGCTTCGACGGCGTCCGCGGTGGCTTGACAATTAGAACGGAAGTTTTTGTCGTCGAATTAATGATTTTTCCTTCATCTGTAGGTATCTTTTCAGCCTGTTCAGGGCTTGAGCCGGCTTGCTTCAGTCTGAGGTTCCATCCTGATTCGATAATAGATCTGCATCACCAGTCTACAAAAAACAAGAACACGATCAGATTGTCTTATTCATGCGCGACTTAAAATATGAATAATTATAGGAAAATTATCGATTTTCATATAATTATTCATATCGATGTATAAAGATACGTCAAATCATAATCAATCATTTTGTATTGCAGTCTATATATACCAATAAGACCATACCACTGGAGTCTATTTTAGACCCCCCTTCGGCCAGCGAGTAATTTTTAAGGACATTCTTGCGAAGGTTAATTTTGCATTCATTTTGAAACTTTCCATGATGAATGGGCGTTTGGCATTCTAAATGATGCGTCATCAAATTGTGTAAAAGATAAAATAAAGATAATCTGTCAACGGGAAAAACGCTGTTTTCATTTACGAGATATTGCAGCATATTTTCGCGCTGCGTTTCACACTAGAGAAATAAAAAATATTTTTCGTATTCGGTTTACTTCGTTTCTGGGAATGATTTCGATGCATAAAGGATCCCAGCATTGCAGATATTTTTACAACTGTTTTCAACCGTTATTTAAAATTCAAATTCAAGATTTTACCGTGGTTTATTTCAAAAGAAGTAAAATAATATTATTTTAAGCGATGTGAAACTCAGTCTCTGTTACAGAATTGTCTGACTGAATATCGATTTCTTTATTCAATAGTTACAACAGCTGTATTAAATGCCACTCATAGACAGAAAGTGCCTGTGTTTATTGAAGTGCTTTTGAATACAGAATATTTTTTCTTTTGATGCTATTGTTGGTTTCTACACAAAAATCAACAAAGTTTTATCGCAATCGGATGAACGGTATGGGATCGCATACGGGACAAAAAACCATTCATTTTAATATACATATTATATGTTTATGTATAGGTAATTACTAAACTTTTGTGGGCGTCCACACAACAAATCACCAAAGCTTTATCGCAATCGAATTAACGATTTTGAAATGTAAGAACCTTTGCGGGTTTCTTAATAAAAAAATCACCAAAGTTTCATTGCAATCGGATGAACCATATGGTGGCGCATAGAGTGCGAACAAACAAACAAAAAATATTGTTTCTTTTATCTAAGAAGATAAGATATGATTTCATTTGCTTCGTAAAAGTAGTATTTATGCATTCATTTATTGACTAAAATATATGCACAAAAGTCACCAAAGACTTTTTATTTTGTACTCTATTGGAACTTTTAGTAAAGTGTGAATAAAATAATGAACGTTTGACTGACAACAGTATCTAGTATAAAAATTCAAACTAGTGTTATTTGAAGATCATATTGACGCCTAATTGAGTTTATCAACATCAAGCCTTTAGTAATAACTGGTTCGCTTAATTTCGCCTTTCGGAATCTTCAGGCATTTCAAGAGCACAAATGATCTTGAACTAACGCATAGTAATGAGTTTACATACAAATAAAAGTAGATCACTTAGTTTTTTTGTAAGTAACGCAATAAATATAAATTGGCGAAAATATTGGTTTTAATGAGTTATGTGGCTAAATTAAAGTTAAAGGTTATTTTCAATGCCGTATCGTTAATACTAATAACCAGCTAATGACATGGAAATGCCGACAGATACAATTGGTGGGTTTTATCCGACCTATTATTAAAGAATTGATTTATTTCAAATGTTTGAATTTATAATTATTGATAGTTATTTATAGGGGTGTAATATAGTTATAACAATGGTGAGTGTCAAAGATTGAGTTGTTTATTTAAAATTGGCAAACTACTAAGCTCAGCTTTTTTTTTACAGTGAGTATGAAAAATCATATTTGTATGATAAAAGACATATGGCATAAAGATCTCTTTTTTCAACAAAGTTTTATGATTACATTTCATACGTAAAAAAATGAATTTATTATTACTGATATTTATTTAAAGTGGTGAATTTGGAAGATTGATTTGCTCATTTAAAATTGGCAAGCAATTAAGCTGAGCCTTATTTAGAAATATTGAATTGATCAGTCATACATAGCTGTTTTATTTTGAAATAAGTTTGATTGAAACAAGAGGAATCAATCTATAGCAGGGGTTACCAACCTTTTTGTACCTGAGAGCAAAATTTAAAATATCGGTAGGGCGGCGGGCACCACATATTTTTTCAAAGCAAAATTTGCTTTCAAATAATATGTGAAAAATTGGTAATAAATAATACACAAGAAAATATTTTTTAAATTATTGTTTATATTATATAAAATAAATATAAGTCAGTGTGATCTTTGGCATTGCATTTTATTGGCCAGTGTCTCATACTTAGGGGAGTATGATGACGTTCCTGACAACAATAATCATAAAGATGTTCATCGTTGAGTCGAGACCTATATTTTGATTTTAATCAATTCATTGTTGAAAATAATGATTCACAAAGGTATGTGGAACCAAAAAATGATTTTAATAAAAAATAAATATTAAAACGAACTTCCACAAAGTTACCGCCAAAACCATCGAAAGTATAAAAAAATGATTTAATCTTATATGCCGCTTTTTTGAAAAATGGAAACATTTTTCCGTCCACTGTATTCCAGAAGTCCTCATCTGATATCAAGGATTTTAACATAATATCACTCTGACGGTCCGAAATCTCTAACTCCAGTTCTTCTGCCTTTACTTGAACAAGCTCTGCAATATATGCAGCTATTTCCATTATATTCATTTAGCAAGTAAAAAGATTGATAAAAAATAAAAATGGAGACCATTGGCTCTACTCTACTACTGGGTTACTCTAGCAGTGATCTATATCGATTTATGCAGACAAATGAGTTTGAATTACGTAATTATTTAATTATTTTTGAAAATATTTTAGAAACTTATTCAAATATAATAAAATATATGAATATTGAAAATGAAAAATTTTGTCGCGGTCGAATGGGAGTGGGCGCACACAAATCGGCCCGCGGACACGGGGTTGGTAACCCCCGATCTATAACATATTGCTAGCGCATAAGGTAAATTTTTAAGCTATGCATTTACTATATCGTTGGTTGAGACAGGAAAAACAAACAGGAAATCAACAGCCGCAAATGATAAATCGCTTAAATAATATTCCATCTAAATAGCATTGACTGAAATTTCTCACATTTGCAAGGAATGCGTGTGACGAGTGAAATAAGTAAAATGTTTATTTTCGATCGGACTGAAATAACGTTAATAGATCACGCTGTACATTCGTATAATACAAGTGGGTACCGTGCTCAAGACATCGGTGGGTTAATGTACGAATTATCCACGACATGCCGGAACAGCACTCGTGGTTACTTTGATGGAGTAATGTTTACAATGAAGATACATCCATCTCGAATCTACCGTCATGCATGAAACCACGTCAATATAATTTAATTATTTATAGAAATATTAGGGAAACCTCACAATATAAATACATATTAGATTTATAAGAGAGTCGTTATATTAATCATGTAAACTGCCTGTGTATTTGTGTAGTGGATAATTCTCAATCTTTGATTGAAACCAGTCCCGAAAAAAATCTAAGACAAGATCGTTATCCTTGATCTAAAAAATAGTATAAGAATATATTTTACAAGGTCACTGTCAATAAATACAAAATAAAAAAAATCATTTTTTGTACCTATTCCACAATTCATTTATTAATTAAGATTAGGACCGGTTTTGCTCATAAAATTATTGTTGATTTAAAAGACGTCATTTGAATATACTCGCGATGAGCAAAACCGATATTAATAAAATGATAGTGGAATAAAGAGAAAAAATGATTTGAATACTTTTACATAGTTACATTTTACGTAAGCGCGTAACCCAAATTTAGGATTCTGGAATTCTTCAGAAAATAAAAAAGCGTGAATTCAAATTGACGGCCCATCTTAATAAATAGTCAATAAACTAATAACTCAAGACATCGAACGGCTAAATAAATGATATTTTATAATTTTTATCTAACTATCGATCAAAATATAATAAACATCTAACAAACAAACAATATTTAGCTATTTTTTCACATATTTCGCTGTTAGATATTGTTCGTGATATGAATTTTATTTGTTTTATTTCAATAATATAATGCTCTCTTTGAGCGAGACCGGTCCTAATCCAATAAATTGAATGTGGAATAAGTACTAAAAATTTGTTCACCAAGTATTGACAGTGAAAACCTTAAAAGTGATAAAAGAATAAAAGCTTGTACGCAAATGTTAAAATTTTCCATTATATTCCTTAAATTGTATTAACTAAATATTTGAGATACAATTCTCTTTTTAAATTCGTAATAAGACATACCTGTAATGCTTTCACCTTTCCCTAGAATGACACGTGTCCTATGCCAAGAAAGTATCACTTTAAATGTTATGAACTTTAAAGTATTAAAGGCGAGTCGAAGAGAGCTTTCATATCGTTATCATGCTCTTTGTAAAAAAGCTTTATTTTTTAAATACTCATTTTACTTTATCACATTATGTTACATTTTTTTGATGTGTAATGAGTTGACACGTAAAAAAGCGTCATGTATTACGGAATTCAATGTTATTCTTATTTTAGTTTAACTTCGGCTTATATATGTTTAAAACGTGTATATTTTCTAGAGTGAGTATGAAAGAATTTAGTTGTATGACATAAAACATATTTCATAAAAATCTCTATCTTTAGTTAAGTATTATAATTACATTGCATACGTAAAAAAGCTCGTCATGTATGTTGTAAGTATACTAATTGTTGACAAGCGTGTGAAATCAAAATGTTATATTTTTTAGTTTAAAGATACATAGATATTTTATAACTTGCCATGAAAGAAACTACAGTTTTGATCATCAATTATGTATTGTGTCATCTGCCCCCCTACATGCAAAAATACTGTTATTTGACAAAAGTCACAAATTGTACTTCGAAAATTTTACTGTAGATTGGAAAAAAAAAAATTTCAATTTAAAAATTATCGCGATTCTAAACCATAAAATAGTTTGATTTTGTTTTATATTGGTTTTTTGCTTAGAAACAATGACATGCTGTATTTTTATGTCTCAAAAAAAAAATATTTAAAAAAGTTGAAAAAACATGGAAGGCTCATTATCTCCGAATATCAAAATATGAATTTTGCAAAAAAAACTGCCTTTATGCTTATGATGGTAGTACATATACAGTCCAGTGTTTTTGTCAAAATTTTCCCATAGTTTTTCATGTGTTTTATTTCTTTTATTTTCTTTATCACCAGTGGTTTACAAACTTTATGCTTCTACGTCTCCCAAAAAAAAAAAGTTTTTATGCGAGCTTTTCGCGAGTGTTTTTTTATAATAAAACCTTGATTTTTTTGGAGTCAATAAACACGATATCATTAAAAAAAACATCTTTTTCGAATCAATGTGTGTCAATTATAATTTGTATTAGACATACGATGCTCAAACATTTATACTGACCGTCTCTTGCACGCGTGTAATTTAATCATTGTGTATTGTTATAAATTAGTATGCATTTGGGGTATAAACACACAAAGTATAATGTGGCCAGCATTTCAATTAGCATTTCAATGAGGTCGCCGGGACAGTTGACACCCCTGCACCGCATCTAATTATATACCATCGGACATGAGGCAAATAGGTTATCCAGACTTTGGCAACGTGAACGGACGCAGTGATTTGACATGTCGTTCAGCGTTAAAGCCATAACTCACCAGTCTTGTGGGTGTCCACTGGCCGCTGTCCGCTCTATGTGCGGTGACCACATTTTACGCGAATTCATTGAGACACTTGACATATTATAATATCAATTTTGTAAACCACTTTCGAATTCAAATTCAAATTTGACCCAAATATAAAGCATGTTTTATTTTAACGGTAAGAAATGTTATTTTCAGTAAAAAAATAAATATAAAGGACATCATGAATCTACGAAAAATCCTTAAAAACATTGTTTTATGTTACAATTATTTCCCACGTGCGGTATTCCAGTATTTATATCAAAATATCTGAATTTTTAAGCATCAAACTCAGTATAAATTTCAGGGCTGCGACTACTACTCCACAGCCCTGATAAATTTAAAATAAATATTCAATAGCACGGGTTTCGTTATACAAACAATGAGTGACCATATGATATAACTCAATTGTTTCATTTCAAGGCATACACCATTACATTTCGTTCCAATTAAAGTGGTAAATTATTTTTTGTTATATGATATGTTCAATTTTTTTATTCAATTAAATTAAAAAAATAAATTGGAAAAGTTTTAGAACCACTTTGACGGATTAGTTTTTTAATGAAATCATTCTTTTGTACTCTTCATATATTTTTATAAAAATAAACACACTTATATTCTTTCTTCGTAAAATTAAAATTGATATAATTAAAGTGTGGCACGCGTTTCGTTTTTTCGAGAATGGTTATAGAGTAAATGTTATTTATCGTAAGCTTTCACTGAAATCATTAGATTAATAACCGAACATAAAATGAGGGTTAATAATTTTTAAGTAACGAAACATTGGATTGGTGGACTCCAGTATAGACTCCAATTACTTGACATCTCAACTACTCGAGTATCGAGTAGTACCTTTTTAAATACCCGAGTAGTTTCAAATGTACCTAAATATATATATATTGATTCAAGTTGTGTAGAATGTTACAGTGAAAATGTATCAAGTAATAGATTTGTATGACAGCATGATTTCACTGGTCACGATCATTGAAATTATTGGCCCAAGTCGATGATTTGCCGGCCTAAAATTTTGGTCTGCTTCAATGAAACAAAATCAGCAAGTAGTCCCTTTCATAAAAATAAAACCAAAGAAAAATACAGACAAACATAGGGCTGAAGATAGGGCGGTCAAATTTAATTTCAATGACAGCTTGGAGAAGAATACATTTTTACTGAAATACAGTTTCACTGTGACATATATAAATAGATGATAAAAAAAAGCTTATTTTATTTCATTAATACATTTATTTCAATTATAAAACATGTATTTGTAAAATAGTATTAAACGTCTTAAATTTAAGGGTTAGTTTAGTTTTTTTCACAACGAGTATTACTCGAATATTTTCCAAAATACTAGAGTATCGAGTACTTGAAAAATGGACGAGAATTTTCGAGTATCGAGTATTCAATACTCGAATTGGCGTCTCTAGTGGTGAGACTCGCTCGCATTAAAAGTTTTTTTTTCATCCATAGATAATTTCATTTCACACGAATACAAATTTATTCATTTTCATGTGTTTAAAATTGTATGCGTCATATATTATTGAACTGTCGTTTATGAATTTAAAAAAAGGGTCATGAAAAAATCCTCCGTTCATAATATAAAAATATACACAGGTTCAGTAAATTTATATCGAGATGGTTCTCGTGTAAAAAAAACGTAAATGGAAATGTTTATTTTATTCCATTAAGAACTTTTTCTACATCCCTTTCGCCCAGTTTCTATCCACTGCCGGATGTAGGTTTCTCCCATTTCCTCTAGTTCTCTGATTTATGAACTTTTTATTTACTCCATTTTGGCGAGGACGTTCACGTGATAGCAATCTCAATTTAGTTTGTAAACTAGAACTATACTATATTTAAAAATGGTGAAACATTTTGTCGTTTTTGTGTGTAAACGAACATTATAAAAACCTAAATACAATTATTTTTTTTTGAAAAGTTTGAATCGTTTCAATTTTGTACTTTTCCATCGCTAACGACCCGGGTTTTGCTTTTCGGCATCTTCAGGCATTTCAAGTGCACGGATATACTTGAACAGACGCGTAGTAAAAATTTTGTATCGTTTTATGTACAAAAATAAAAGTAGATCACTTAGTTAAATTGCTATTATAGTAGTTATTATGAATTATTGAAAAAATTATTTAAATGAATAAATTTGAGCATAATCAATCGAAACCCAGTCAATGGAATTTATTATTAAATTTTGAAATTTTTATTGAAGAAAACGAAAATCAATCAATTGATTATTCAATTTTATTTCTTCCCGGTCCGTGGTGCAGTGTTCAACGTCGCTGGCTTCCGTGACGGAATACCCGAGTTAGATTCCCGGTAAGAGCAGACTTTTTCAGTCAATTTATCGATTCTGTTCGAAGGCAATAGGTGTTTGTGTTATTAAAAATCCTTTCCCACCTTCCGTTCCCAAGAAGCGACGCATAGCAAAAGCGATTAACTAACGACTAGTCATGTTCTAGTCTTCGTATACTTTCAATCCATACCCTCTCCGAAAAGTAATGTTTTTGCAACTGAGTAACAAGCAGTTGACGTGAGGAAAAACATTTATTGGGATTTTCTCCGTGATGAGTCTATGATGAGTATAATCCTCAAGCTGGGAGAGGAGTTGGTTAAAAAGAAGTTCTGCTTCACGTGTTTATAGCTGTATATAATTATATCATTGTTTATGTAACTTTAAAAAGTTACTTGAATTGTTGATATCAAAATGCATCTTTGACGCATTAATTATCTTGCATGATTTCGAACAGTAAAAAATAATTAAATATATTTTTTTTTTAAAATGATTATATAAATTATAGTATTTATTTGGGATATAAAGTGTTAAAAGTATCTCAGATACCTTTGCCGTTGGTGTTATCGTCTGAGTCATATTCGTTAAAAAAAAATATCAGATTAGTTCATTTCTTTACGGTTTTGACATACAATTAAATGGGTGTAAAGAATAATTATTATTACGATGTTGAAAGATATTTTTAAGTATGCACTTAAGTAAAGTTTCCTTTGGACTGTTAGTCACCGTCCAGTACAAAGGTGCAATTTGCTAGAAGTCATAACTTCCCACTCAAAAGTTTTTCACATTTTTTCCTCCATTAAATACGATTTAAAATATTCAGTATTTTTTTTTATTCAAACGTTTGTTTTTGAATGAATGCTTCTGGAAAATATTTCGATCAACTGAAATTTTTGACAAAAATTGGCATACTGTTTGCGGCCCGGTGGAAAGTCTCTACGGCCCAGTACTGGGTCGCGGGGCACTGGTTGGGGAACACTTATAAATATAAAGGATATAACTAGGGAAGGACTAGTGTTTAGTTTATCTTATTACATCACGTTGATATATTAGATCGAATAGGTGTGAGAGTAAATTGTATACCGCATATGAACCCAGAAATCAATAATTCGACAGAAAACTGAAACTGCCTGGATTGGTATTAGAATCCATCCACTCTGCAACCGCAGCCAACGAAGATGTCACTCGACTACAGAGCATGTGTAATAAGAACAAAAAAGTGTTCTATTTGCTTAAATATTATAAACTTTTCACCAAGAATGAAAAACAGTACGACACCTTACTTCGAAAACGGTTCAAACTGCCCTTGACACTGTTTTGAGATATGAGCGTTTAATTGTCGATTGATTAAAATTCACTTGTAACAATGAGCAAGTAAAAATGTTTCCAATTACTTATTTTAAGCACATTGTTTCACAACTCTTGCTGAGAAATAATGATCTTAAAGATCTAATGATAACAATCTTAGAACTTTGTCAAATAAATTTAGTAAAAAAAAGTGTGCAGATGCAGTGCATCTCCGGAATTCTGATAACTCCGTTATTCAACCATAGATATTTCTGAAATTCATATGATAGAATGCGGTTAATACAAGCTTTTCCGACCAAAAGGTCATTTTAGGCAAAAATGTCAATTAGAAACTTTTCAAAGTAAGGTTACGATTAGTCAAGTGAACACATTACAAGCATGAAAATTTCATTGTTTAAATAACACGTCATCTGAATTTAATAATTTAGTTTCAAAAATTGTCGTTTAAGTGGGCACGTACATAAAATAAATTAATGTTTCCTCCAGCGCGCTATTTTCGATGTGTCGTTTTGACTTACTACACTAATTACGAATCTATTTTAGAAGACATGTTTATTTTGGCACGTTAATTTAAAAATAACCGATACCGTTGGGATTTGTCGAGCAGGTCGCTAGTTGGCGATTGAAGGAATACGGATAACCTCTCAACAGCGGTAATTTGTTTTACAAACATTGCAATTGCATTTTACAATTTATTTTTCAAAGTTTCAAACGCAATAGTTGCAAAATTTTTAATGGTTTGCGATATTTTTCTGCGACTCGAATTTTCAGTTTGATAATTTTGTTGACTAGCTTTATTAATTGTTTATATCAAAAAAAAAATTACCTTACGATATTTTCTACTGTATTTAGATCATAGTTTAAGATAAGGTAAATCGTATTATATGCATCAGAAATATCCATTTCATCATATAAAGAAAGCGTTCGTCTTGTGATTAGATTTTGTGGATTATGCAACTGAATAGCAAATCGAAGAGATTCGGCTATTTGATTCAAATACGGGTACAAATATTACCACATACATATGTACATTTTGTACCCGCCCTGGCCGTACGTTCTGGTACTGGCAGACGTGTCCCGCGGCGTAATCAACGTGAGGCGTATCTGTCTCAGTTTTTAGCGCAGGAATTGTCCGGGAGCAGAAGCTCAAGAACTTGGAGGCTTTGCACTAAAGTGTGCTGACTATCTCTACCATTTAAATTGAAAAGAAATGAAATGAATTGAATCCCGAATCGCGAAGCGGGGGGACTATGTGAATAGATCCGCTCTGTTTCTGTACGACGCCGCAAATTTGCTGAAACCGAATAATTTAATTTGCATGCCACCAAGTCCGCATGTCCCGTGGGTCCAACAGAAAGTCTTACCACCTTGAGCATCTCTTCCCTTTCACCGTCCATTAAAGGACAATTTCAGAGAATGTGTTCAGCATATGTACAATGAATTATTTCAAGACAATGAAAGCACTTGATGTAATCTTAATCTTGTGTTTAACTAATAAATATTTTAGCAATACGACCAGGTCTATTACATCGTTGTTCATTAGCAATTCATTTTAATAGATGAGTTGTTTTTTCAATGCCAATGTTTAATGACCGCCTTTCGCAACGGTATCGACATAGAAAAAAAAATTACCCCTCACATTCATGGCCCGAGCAGATCTGAATGGGAATGATTTTTAACCATGCACTAGTGTGCTTGAAAATAAAATAAAAAATAACAAAATAAATTTGAGTGACTAGTTCAGCCACTAATATCAGTTTGATGCAAAGTATTCTGTGTATAATCCGTGTAATAGATGAATTAAAAGTACGCATGCTATAAATTTATACACTGAGCTGTGAAAAACACCTTCAGTGAATAATAAAGGTAATATGGTTTGACTTGGCCAATAACTCAAATGTTATATGGCGGATTAAAAAGTCCATTGCTACAGCGAAATCAAAATAAAAGCGAAGATGGACCTTGTTAAGAGAGCTTGGATTTTTCTTGTACTTGATTGAATTCTGTCACCCTGAAATACTGCTGCTTATCATCCATTATATGTATTCGGTGAGTAAGCTGACTGGATAACATGTAGAATGGCAACTGGAGCGAGTTCATAAAAAAATCTGCGTTATTATTATTTCAAACCTATTTTTCGTATGACAATTCTTTATTGGAGTATTATCCAACCAAGTTTATTTTATGAATGCTTTCGTTTCACTCTCTTGAAGCTTGAAGATCAAATTCAATATTGAAATATTTTTCTCTTCTTCTTCGGGGCCGAGTTGATAACCCTGAAATCCTTGAAACTTTAAGTTTGCATGCTTCGTATTCGTTACCAAGAAAAATCAATTTTCTTTGTCAAAACTTGTTTGTCACGTAGGTCTTTTGAAACGCCAGTCGCAAGGGTTGTTCGGCTGATGAATGCACTGCCTGTTGATGTGGATATCTTCAGCAGTGAACTTGTTGCTTTGTTTGTATTTTTTTCTTATTATGTAAGTATTATGTTTCTGTTTTGTTTCATATATATTTAAAAAAAATTGTGTTTTATGTTATTTTTTGACGCGACAACGTCTTATAAATCGATGAACGCCCGCTTCACGCATGAAAAAACATGACTCGTTGTCCCGTTTGTCGCGTTACGCCGAAGGCAAGCGTGCGAGCGAGAGCGCGGATAAGCGATAGAGAGGCACGATCGGCCTACCGTTCGGATTGTGCCGCATCTATCTCTCTTCCACTCGATTGGTCGATGCGTCTGAGTAGAAAAGAGACAGCAGCAGTACACAACTTATACACCTACAGTACCTACACGTGATCTGTTTACAACTGTTTATAAAGTGAAGTGAAATGTTAATGTGGTTGTAAAAATTGTAGATTTCATTTCACTCCTTCTTCGTATCCATACAAAATAATGATAATTCAATAAAAATGATTCCATTTTATTCATAAAAGTATGCAATCATTTCATCAATGTTTTCTTATGACGTTGTCACGTTAAACTGTCGTCCGTAAACCGACTTTACAGACAACCATTTTTTTAATTTGTCAAATGCATGGCGCAATGGCGCCTGCTGTAATGCCATGTACTGTAAATAATTTTTAGCCAATAAATAAAAATATTATAGTCGCCGTTTGTTCGGTATATAATGCTTTTTCTTTTAATTAACTGCAGATTTAATTGAAAGTTTATTTTTAATAATGAAAACTCCAACGTTGGTTTTTATCCAGTAATGCGTTGTGCTATATGAAATCCATCCAATCGTTGCTTTATTGCGATTGTTATTGCCAACACGTCGGAAGCTACAGGTTTTAAAATTGTACTGGTAAACGAACATTTGAATTGTTTGCAGAATTATACATTAATAATACATCAAATATGTTTATAAAATAAATCCAGTTTATAAACACAATCGAGTTACTGGGGTGTTTATTCAGCCAAGTCAATATCCTGTGTAACACTTATTATACGGGGGCTAAATTTATTTTTCCCGCATGCTGATGTATGTCAAATATGAAAACAGGAAAATAGATTTTCCATTTATACGTCTGTCATAATCTTATTGAAGTTTGTACTTTTTTTTTGTGTTAAATATTTCCTTGAGCTCAATTAAAAGATTTCATTATTATTATACGTGCTGGCATTTAATGGAACACAATAATGTATTTAAAATATATATGTCCCAATTTTTTTTTGAACATAATTATCTGAAAGTTAAACTTGTTATTAAATTTCGCTTAGTAATAAAAATTACATGGACGTACATACATACTTTATTTTAAATAATGATTTATAATTTTTACTTAGTTACTTAGTGAAAATTGTCAATCGAATTTTGTAATTATTATATTCTTTTACATGAAATAAAAATAATTAGACATTTTAAATACTTTTTCTACATTGCTTTTATTGAGATCAGGGCTAGTTTCACTCATCGCGAGCATTATCAACTGATATATATGTCACACTCTTAGTACTAGAAATGTATTATTATTTTTATTTAAATGCATTTCCTCCAAGTATTGACATTGAACACCTTACAAGTAATCCATTTACATTGTTGCGGGTAATAAATAAATTTTCTATCGATCTGATAATTTGATAAATAAAATTGATATTTTTTTTTTATATTAAATGAATATTTGTTGCTTGTTTACCATAAAAGTTTATGTCAAATGGCGTGAATTTAAAACTCTAGTCTTGATATAATTTATGATTTCAACTGTAAGTTCTTGATTCGATTTCATCATCAAATTTAAATTTTGTACTTTTCAATGAGGTTGTCACTAACGACCCAGGCTTCACCTGTCGACATCTTCAGCCGTTTAAAGTGCACGGATGGAATTGATCTGAATTCACTCTTGCTTATGATAACTAAAGAAAATCGAAATTATTATTTGATTTTTGGTTTGGGATATAACACATTTTAATAGAGCAACGTTTGCCACGCCACGCGTTCAGTCGTTGCAAAAGTTCCCCGTTTGGCTGTAAGCACGATAAAAGCTGTGGTTAACTGTTTAAATATTTTGATAATGTATAGAATTTTGATTGTCACGCTCATTTACACTGAACAATTTGTTATATTATATTATGCATTTGATCCGTTTAAAACTCAAATTTACCGCTTTATTTCTAATTCGCTGAAATGCTTAGTCTTCCATCTTAGAACATCTTCGGTAGTATAGTGGTAAGTATCTCCTCCCCGCCTGTCACGCGGGAGTCCGGGGTTCGATTCTCCGCCGGAGTGACTTTTTTATCCGGTCCATGGTGCAGTGTCAACGCTGTTGGCTTGCGTGCCGGACCACCCGGGTTCGATTCCCGGTGCGAGCGGATTTTTTCAGTCAATAAATCTGTTCATAGGCATGGATGTTTGTGTTGTTGAAAATCCCTTCCCACATTTCCGATCCCAAAAAGATTTCCATTGATATATCAATTCTGTTCAGAGGCAATGGGTGTTTGTTTTGTTAAAAATCCCTTACCAAAAAGCGACGCATAGTGCCAGCCATTAGCTAATAACTAGTCTTGTTCTAGTCCTCGTATCCTTTCCATCCCTACTCTCTTCGAAAAAGAGAGGTTGAGCAACTGAGTAACAGCAGTTCTCATAAAAAAAATATTGAGATTAACTTCATGAGGAGTCCATATGCTCAGAGGGGGTTATGGAATCAAAAAAAAGCATTATTCTACTAATAACGTTTACATAACAAACTTTTAAACTAATGAGCTGCAATCAATCAGATAGGTTAGTGATTACCCTATTAATTGGAAATATTGTAAGCTGGAATAATGAAAGTTATTTTAAATTTTATATCAAAATGAACTTCCACAAAGCTACCGCCGAAACCACCGATTTTTTATAACTTCTTCATTGATTGCTGAAGACTTTTTTTTAACAAAAAACGTGGGAAAAAGTCTGACATTTCGAATCACCTGTCAAATCAATTAAGTCTCCATTTTTCTCGATGACCCCCGGAGATTGCCGAGGGTCGCCGAAGACGCTTCGTTCCATAAATACGCAAAGCGCGTAGGCCGTGTTTAGCGGCGGCTGTCGGCCGCTGTCTGAAGATGGCGAACGCCACTGAGAATAACATTTTGAAATTTACATCGTCTGTTTTTATTTTATAATCGGCGAGTTGCGAACGAATTTCTTCTGGTGCTACTTTACGAGACGAACACTCTCCACAAATAGCCGAGTAGAGTAGACTTTATTTTCGATTCCAACGGGCGGAGCTTGGAGTTCTATCCGTAGAAAAATGTAAAAAAAATTGGAACAAAAAATATTTTACTATTTTTTATACATCTTTGTCTGTTCGTTATACAGAGAATATGAGCTACTAATTTAGTTAATCTCAATGGAAGATTTATCTAATAGCACTGTTTGCTTCACGGAGCTACTCAACTTGCTCAACAAGATAGAAAGTATAGTAAATTAGTGCCTCGAAATACGAGCGTTCTAAAATACGAGACATTTGAGATACGAGCCGTCTAACGAGCGAAGTTTTGCTTTGAAATACGTGCAACATTTGAGATACGTGGAACGGCTGGCTGCACCCGATCCATCAGTTTACTGCGCCTCGTGCGTCTCGCATTATCCCACGCACAGATGATACAGATATTTCATGACGGGTATCTGTGTGCGCTTTTTGTATGTGTGGAAGAGGTGCATACGAATGTATTGGTGGCAAATCCATATATGTATATCTGTGTTAGTATTGGATTATACTTCGACTGTCAAACGCTATGGACCTACTATAAAAAACATACTTGCTCCATGTCTTTCGCACAACTGACAAATCCCACACGTAAGACATAGATGGCGCTCTATAATTACATTTTTCTTATTCGAAACACGTAACAAGAACAACTGGGGTGTCATTTTTGGGTATGGAACGGATTTATGGTATTTCAATTAATTTCAATGGAAAAAAACTTGAGGTAGGAGCAAATTGACAAACGAGCAAGGTTGCGGATCTAATTCAACTCGTATCTCAAGGTAACACTGTGTAAGGAAATGAGAAATAGTAAGCTTATCGCCCTCGCTACGTCCCATTTTGGGAGACTGTGGGAAGGAATTTTGGACAGCACAGACGTCCATGACTCCGAGCAGAAGTTAATCATTCGATTGAACAAAAATTATAGCCCGAACTGGGATACGAGCCCACGAACTCCGCTACTGAAGCCAATAGCGATATTCGCTCACGGACCCGGATTTTTATTATTTTAGTTCATTCAAATAGCTGTTTTGATGTAAAAAATAGTTTATAAACTTGCATAAGTATGCAAGGCTTCGTATATATGAGTTTATTGGCTAAAAATAGAGACACTTGAGATAAACAAATCAAATCTTATATATAAAACCGAAACGGGGGATGTATGTCTGTAATTCTCTTTTGCATTGTTGTTGCAAGTTCAAACAAACGAATTGATTTCGCTCGCGAAAGTTTCGACGGTAAATTTGTTTCGTTATCAATGTGTGTGTGTGTACAGACTCCAATTACTCGAGTATCGAGTAGTACATATATAAAACCGAAACGGCGTATGTATGTCTGTGGGTCTGTAATTCCCTTTTGCATTGTTGGTCATTAAGGTGCCATAAAAACGAATATGAAAGAAAATATGTTTGATTTTTTTATCGGCGAAGACATTTAGTCAAAATATAATAAATTAGTCTTCTACTGAACTTTTCACGGCTTTTATTTATATAATAATGTTTTTATTTACGTGAAGGTATTATTTGACATTTCTTTGACAGCAAATTAGATTTTTTCCTTGAATTTGGACATTTTAATGGGCGAAAATGGGGCTGTCAATATATGAAAGGGCCTGTGAAATGTCAATGCCAGTCTGAAATGTTCATTTTAATTCCATTTTAATTGACCTAGACTTTTGAATTTTGAAAAAAAAAGTTGTATCAACTTGGCCCGTCTGAATTTACGCGCCGAGGTGAACATAACCCCAAACTGGTCCGAGCGAAGCCGTGTTGGACACTAGTGTATTATAAAATTTATTAATTGTAACAGAATTTCAAATAATTGTATGTGTGGAAATATTATTTCAAACATATTTGGTTTTTTTCATTCATCATTATCCTTTTCAAAAAGTTTAATTGCAAAAAAGTGAAACATAAGAATAAGTTGTTGTTCGTCATCTCTGAAAGAACAAATTTTAAGCAATATCTTATTCAAACTAAATCATTTTTTTTTGCTTTTGTGGCTTTGAAATAATATTTTATGAAAAAAACATCGAATGTAGCGACTGTAAAATCATTTTTTTAAACATTATAATCTATGTATGATAACAAATAAGTAACGAAAGAAGTACTTTTAAATTATTAGCATACAGCAAATTATTATGAACAAATATTTTGCATAATTTTTTTTTGCGTTCAATTCATATAAAAAAGCATCTTTAGATAGTTTTGGTTAAATCTTTTAAAGAAAAATTACCCGATATTGGTTGCGTAAAGGAATAAGAGCTATGAGGTTTAGACTTGCTTGTAGCTTTGGTCGGGAAAATTGACCACCAATTTTCGCCTCGTTCCAAGGCCACCCCTGGTGCGTTTCCCGGCGTATGGGCGGAGGGCTTTAGGCGGGCGGGGAGACGATCCAGGCGAGGATGGTTTCCACGGTGCGGTGCCCAGTCTTCACCGGTCCAAACGAACTGATCCGGATATCGATATTGACCAGTACAAAAACACATTATATAAACCGATCGACCGAATAGCGCGCTCTTTCTCTCAAAAAAGAAACACCTTACGATGAGAGTTCGGAACCGCATTTCCGGACCAAATAACAATTACTAACCTTATCAAATATATAATTTAAAAAATATATATCTAACAATAAAAATAACAATCTTTTAAAATGATATTAAAACTAACTAACAGAAAATAATTTTAATTGGAACCGGCTTTTGAAGTTATCATTGTTAAATGTAATTAATCTAATTTATAGTAATATAGAGTGTAGTTTTTGTTAATTAATACTACGAAACATCGATTTAAAGTACTAAGGCTTTCAGTACCTTAGTTTACTCCAAGGAAACATTGTGAGCGAGGATACCAGTTTTGTCATAAAGGTGAGTTATTAAATTACGTAGTTCTTGTTGAAAGTTACTCTATCATGTCCTATTAAAAATTTACAACTAAATATCGATGTTACTAGAGTATAAAAGCACTTTGGATTAGTAATTAATTATTAAAGTGTATTTAAAAGAATAATCCACATCATGCTTGTATAATATAAATGTTCCATAAAATAGTTTAACATTGTAGTTACTAGTCAAAATGCATTCAATCGTGTATATTTAAAAGAAGTATGATTTTTCATTTTGTTTACAAAATGCTGTTTAGTTATTGATCATATTTATTTCATTGGTTAAAAGCAGCTTTGAGATTTATAATCTATCAGATTTTGTTTGATAAATTTTATTTAGTGGTTTAATAGTATGCCATAATGCATTGTGTTTAGTTTGTAAATGTTATATAAAATTAATTAATTAAATAAAAAAACTTACTTTAGTTAAAGATAGATTTATTTATTTGCTTATATGAATAATAATTGTTTTCAATTAAAATACATCCACTCATTAATTAAATCACTTTTTTACTGCAGTATTGACGTCAAAAGAATCACTAACCAAAATAGTCGCAACAAAAATAGAAATATATCATTTATGATTAAAAAAAGCAAAACCCACCTGTTTTAGACTGTTGCCAAACGAAAAAATGGTTGAGATTCTTTATGTAAACTTTTTTTTAATCCAAATCAATTAAATTCAATAATATTCAGGATTCGATATTTTTAAACATTTATTTTTTCACACACGCTTAAGCAATTATGAATATTAAACTGTTCAAAAATAGCATCTTTGATGACGGAATAATTAATGGCCGATCTGTGAATAAATAAATGCAGTTATACTCAAACACAGGTCCGTGGTCACATAAGTAGCTGCATTTAGATATCATTATCGGCTTTTAATTACATCGGTAATTAGCATGATATTTTTTATTTGACGGCCAATTATCAAACATACAAATTTGTGCAGTTCGTGAGCATTTTGTAAATAAAATATTGGCGTATTATCATAAATCATCATTTAAAAAAACAGATCAAATAAAAAACAGACTATCCGGATCAGGTTGAAATCTCAATTCAAACTCTGCTATATTTTGTTTAGGTTTAACTATGTAAGATTGAGTTCTGAGCAATAACTTTAATAAAGACAAAACATTGTAATAATATAGACATTCACTATCTATTACACGTGGTATTGTCTTGAATAAGTATTTAATAACAAATCACCTCTTAGTAGTTTTTATATTTACTAATGTAGGTACCTATATCGTAAATAAATGGGGTGCAACTGAATAGTGTGCGAATTTTAAATATGCTATTAAATCTCCATAATTAAAAAATTGTTAAAGTAAATATCATTGATTATAAATACAATCAATTAGAGGAATCCAATTATTTGAATAATGTGTTTGATCATATCCACTGTATTCAATAAGTAGGTATTTCCATGTTAAGAACTGGTAATAAGTATTTAACGATATCAAATTTAAAAACTTTACAGAAAATGTAATTTTTCATGCAATTACTTATCCAATTAATTAAACCCTAATTATAAAAAGACACTGGTTAATTAATCCAGGTTGCGATAGTAGCATTTCAATTTACTGATATAATTCTATTCTTATTTATAAGCGAAAAAACTCTTTACTGTGTGTCAGTTAAAGTTCAATAGTACAAAAAGACGAAACTCAAGTCATTAGAGACGATACTCATGGTAAAGTAGCAACTTCCATCCAGTAGAAATTGGATCACATCGCGATGTATTAATTAGTAAATTGTATATCTTGTAATTCAATAAAATTATGTATTTACCATTTTTTTTATCTACAAAATAAAATGGGTTACTAGGTTACGCCAAAGGTATATATTAGACTGAAAAGGTTTAAGAAGCACTGGATTAATTGACGATTCTTTATAATTGTACGAAGCTAGCCATTCAGATTTAAATTGTATTTATGAATAATCAAACTCGAACGCTATAATTTTTACCATGCTTTTTCTAAAAATATGTATACATTATAAAATGTTTACATTAGCATTTCGAAGGTTACAATGAAAAATTGGCTATTTTCGCAGTTGTTAGTCTGAATAAATCTTTTTTCTTTTTCATTTTGTTTATATTAGTTTCATGCGCTTTGAATTAAACTTTTACGTTTCCGTGTCCACTAGTTAATTTGCTTTTGAATGACTTAAATTACAATGTATAAGTAATATTAATTTAGCAAGTTACAGCTTTTGCTTTATGATAATTTTGTCGATAAAATTTAGTATCTATAATACATATTAACTGATAATATTTATTTATTAAATATTGTTTGGCACACAATCAAGAGTAATTGTAAATCAATATAAAACAAACTTAACGATCCTATCGATAATTAAAACAAATAATTTCTTCAGAACTTTATCACTGGCTAACTAATACTTCATAAATGGATTCTATTTATATTTGCATCAAATATTTAAAAAAAAGCATTGGTGTTCTTATTATTGTAATCTAGGAGTTAAGGAAAGCGGAAAGTTATCTCTTGATCTCTGATTTTTTTATTATATATTTTAACTTACAAGATATGATAAGGAATATTTTTATTTATAATTGTTATTACTACCAAATTTTCATTTGATTTTGATGAATACCATAGTTATATCTTTTGTTGATTTAATTATATTCCTAAACCTACACATATTTCTAAGTAGAGATGCCGAAAGGTGAAACCCGGGTCGTTAGAGACAAAACTCATGAAAATGTACAAAATTCAAACGATTCAAAAATCTCAGATAAATAAGAACGATATTTATATTTTTAGTTATGATTTGATACTTCTATCATTAACTATTTGGTATAAATGTTTGAGGATATCTGCCTAGCAAAGTATATTCTTTGAATTTTGTACTTTTCCATGAGTTTTGTCGCTAACGACCCGGGTTTCGCCTTTCGGCATCTTCAGGCATCCAAGTGCACGGATGTACTTGAACTGACAAGTTAAGTTCTACTGCATCTCAGTTCAAGTACATCCGTGCACTTGGAATGCATGAAGATGCCGAAAGGCGAAACCCGGGTCGTTAGCGACAAAGCTCGTGGAAAAGTACAAAATTCAAAAAATTATAATTTGATATTGAAATTCCATCAAGCACCCTCAGTCGAAATACTTAATTATATTCTTTGAATTTGAATTTCGATTCCTGGAAAATGTTTTTAATTTTCGATCAAATAAAACCACAAATAAAACGATGTATTATGGATGTTTACACACAATTTTACGCATGAGTTTCAAACAAAGCATATTGCTTATTAAAACGAAAATTTTAATATTCGATTCCAAATATTATCAATTAAAATATTAATGCAACGACATAAATCCAATCTGCAAACGCTAGCCACACACGAATCTCGACTGCCAATTATAAATAAAAAACCCGGAAATAAATATCGCCTAATTATGTTTAAAAACCAACTGAGGCGAATAATTTGCGCCGAACGTGTTTATGCAAACAAATTTGTATTTATTTAATTATGCAGAATGTCAAATGAGTTTGAATAAGCTCGGAAGCGCCTATAAATAGACTCCCAAACACAATTACAATAGAGTCCACAAAAAAGTGTTTGGAAATTTGCCAATCTTTCCGGGCCAATCTTACTGGTCCAACTGCCGTTTTATTTACACATCTTTTCAGCCTGGAACTATAAAAAATCTCGATGAAATTCCGTATTTTTAGTGGAATTGTGTGACATTGAATTCAATTTCAACGCAGAATTGGGCCACAATGATGAATAGCGTAGCCTAATTAATGAAAGGTATACGTTGCCTCACTGGACCTTTGCATAAATAGACCTGGCATAAATATATTTAAGCGTTTCAAAAAGTAGCTTTTTTTAAGGTTACTCGTTTATAAATAAATTTATATGACAACAAAGAATTTTTAACGAATGAAAAGTTCCAAGCAAGAAGGTAGTAACTGACTCAAGCAAAGAGTTTTGAGAAAATGACATAGAGTGACTGATATAGTAAGTTGTTAATAGTTATTGAACACTTCAACTATCACCTTCCTAAATAAAGGATTTCATAGAATTCTCGTTGGTGTAAAACACTTGATATATTTATCTCCTTGACACCATCGGAAATATTATTAAAGTTGACGTGTCCAATAACTATAACTATTTTACTCGCTATATCAGTCACCCTGATATGTTTTCTGAAGTTTTAGTATTTTGAATTTTATATAAAGCGAAAATGAACAAATTTATATGTACACAAGTAGAAAATAGATGCATTGGCTGCCTTATTGCTAATAAAACTAGAGTTGCTGTTATTTTGCTCATAAATCCTAACACGGTTCACAGCAGTCCACTTTTCACAAAGGATTTTTAGAGTATTTTAGTTATTATACTGCTGTACAAGTGAAAACCATAAAAAAAATTTCAAGTGGCATTCATGGATGAATTTCAGAAATTACTGCCATTTTCCTTGAAACGGCAGAACAGTTCCTAATATTTCCTATGATTCGTTTTGTAAACAAGTAATTTTACGATAATCCAGCATGTTTTTAATATTGGCGTCACGTAATTTTCACGTACATTTTGTTGGCATACCTATGTAAATTCAGACATGAAATTCAGATTAAATATGATTTTTGTTTCAGTACTTTCTTCTTTTCACTAGTTAAAATACATATTTCTTTATTGAACTCCATTATATCGTATGTCATTATATAATAAAAATAATAAAACATTTTTAGTACATTTTTTTTTTCTTAGTTATAATACCAACCGTTTGTCATATACCTTGTAATTATTACTTAAACTTTGTATAAATGTCACTGTTTTGTTGTATTTCTTATCAGTTGACAATGCCCGCCATGAGCGAAACCGGTTCTAATCCAATAAATTGTATGTGAAAAATGTACTAAAAATCTTTTATTATTTTTATTATAAGTAATCAAGCCAAACAATTATACGAATTGATGTTTGCACAATAAAAAATCTCATTTTTATCCATTACTGTTTCGCTTAAATAAACAAATCAATTTCGCTAAAAAGCTTTCACGTACTACGTGTGATTTCTAATTCACATTGCAAACATTGATTTATATTTTGTTTATCTAAATGATTTATCTACTGATTTTAGCCTAGTTTGTTAGCGCGGTTTGAATTAAATGTTGTTTATAAATAAAATGTCAAAATATTTATAATACGTCATCGCAAATTATATTGTTTGTGAATGATAAGGAAAATAAAAATAACAGTGTCATTGTAGGGTTGGTGCATTGGTGAACATAATCACGGGAAACGGGGTGAATTTTGTAATTTGATATTAAAACTTTGGCAATAAAGTGTCGGCTGCAGGATAGTGCAGCGTCGTTTCCCGCAGTGATGAACAACCTTTTCTATCGTAATCGACCTTGCTCATATGTTATATATTTTGTTAGGATTTTGACTGAAGGTGCTTGGTGGCATTTCAATATTGAGTTTGAATTTTGTGCGTCAGTTCAAGTTCATTCGTGAAGATGCCGACATTAGAATATGAACACAAAGTAAAGTAAAGATAAATTAACTGCGGCTAGAATGTTGATAAAATGCTTTGATTAAATGTTTAAATGGAATTAATATTATATGGATGTCTTATATAACAATATGACAGTTTGATGAATAGTCTTATTCCTCTTTTATGATATAAAAAATTAGGCGTATCGGCAGTGATTGGCTGACCATTAGTCGTGTGCTACCCCTATTCTTATATCCCTACTGTAAAAGTGAGTGAACAGATTTGCTGATGTTAACTTCATTATTAGTCAGTATATTGGCAGCGGAAATCGTTCAAAAATAAAACAATAGCAAATATGATGACTCTGGTTCACACAAAAAATGATGGCTATCCATTATTATTGATTGAATTGAGTCAACTATATATCATATAATTGATGAAAAACTAAATAACATTGTTATATTTTCACCGTGCTACCTATACATTTTTATCAGTAAAAGCAATGAAATAAGATATTTTTCTAACCTTTGTCCACTGACAATGTGCAGCAAATGGATTCCTAATGAAGTTTATCTCAATAGATTTTTTCTACGACAACTACTTGCTACTCAGTTGGTCAACCTCTTTTTTTCGATGAGTGTATGGAGAAAAAGGAAAGAACTACGACAGTTCCGTTTTTAGGATTGGATAGCTGTTGGAGAGGTTCGTAGATAACACACACATCCATGTCTCGAAACAATACTTAGGTTGGAACTGTACCGATTGGGATTCAAATCCATGGGCTCCGCAACCGATGTTATAGACTTTATTATATTTTTTTTTTAATATTTGACATTACAGCTTATGCCAGTTCGCCAAATATTTTGAATTGTGAAAGTCATAGGATATTAACTCGATGATAAATAATGAATCGGTCGAGAAAAGCTCAACGAAAAATTACAAACATCCAAGATCTCTTTTTCAATTTAAAAAATCTGACCTTGCCAGAATTTGAGCCCGAATCCACCTGGTGGCTGGCGCAAAGCTCTTGCCACTAGACCACAGGGACTGAGAATTGTAGAAAACACAGACATCCATCTCTCCGAAAAATATTTCAATTGAAACTATCCGGACTCGAATTCGAGCCCGTGCGCTCCGAAACTCAAGCTTGACAAGACACTTGACTACGGACCCGGCTAATAAAAAACATATGCGAGTTTATCGGAAGCACCTGTGTCAACGGTTTTGCAGCACTGCCCTTAGTGCAGTTTGATGCAGCTGTCTCAGGGACGTCGTTTCGTCTAAATTTACCGAAGTGAGTAGCACACGGCGAGATACAAATTAAATGAGATATTTTCGTAAACAAAAACAAGTGTCGTGCCCCTTTTCAATGATGCGTGCATAGCAACCTCCTGTTACGTTGCCACGGACTGTTTTTCTTTTATTACCTTTATGCGTTATACCGTGTAATTTTTCTCACAGTTAAATTATTTAATGCATCAGTAGTAAGCAGAATGAATCCGCTCGCCTGTTATTTTTTCATTAGATATGCATCACTTTTAAGGTGTTCACTGTCAATACTTGGTGGAATAGCATTATAATAAAAATAATAAAACATTTTTAGTAGTTTTTCCAAATAAAATGTTTTTGGATCAGGACCGGTTTTACTCATGGCGAGCATTGTCAACTGATAAGAAATACAGCAAAACAGTGATATTTATACAAAGTTTAAGTAGTAATTACAAGGTATGACAAACAAACTAAGCAAGCAAATTGTAAGAAAAATAGATTATAATTAAAATGTTGAAGACCACTTAGCAATGCAAGCTATTACATCAAAAATCGATTAGTATGTTGATATGATATGAACCATTTCTGAGATACAAAGCAGTGTAATTTAACCCTTCTTGGCCATGCAGTAACGATTATCAGTTGAGCCAATTAAATGAATAAAATTAAAGTGAAAATTATGCCACGTATATATGGTAGTAACGAATTGAATACGAGGGGATTCAAAACACACAGAGAATCGACGCGTTATGAGAAAAACTAGTATTTGACAAGTTTTATAATTGCGGACTTATCTTATATATAAAACCGAAACGGCGTATGTATGTCTGTGGGTCTGTAATTCCCTTTTGCATTGTTGATCATTAAGTTGCCATAAAAACGAATATGAAAGAAAATATGTTTGAATTTTTATCGGCGAAGACATTTAGTCAAAATGTAATAAATTAGTCTTCTACTGAACTTCTCCCGGCTTTTATTAATAATAATAATGGTTATTATTTACGTGAAAGTATTATTTGACATTTCTTTGACAGCAAATTAGATTTTTTCCTTGAATTTGGACATTTTAATGGGCGAGAATGGGGGCTGTCATCAAATTGAATAAAGTTTGTGATTTTATTTTAACTCTATTTTGGATGTTAGATTTTGTGATATAATTATGTCGAATGATATAACATTAAATAATTATTGGTCGCTTAGTCCGAGCGACGCCGGGTAGCAATACTAGTAATGTAATAATTAGAGACCCGTGTTTTTAGCATCTATATTTTTCAATTTTCGCATTTTGTAGCATTTATAATTCTAGATTTTCGGATTTTAGCATCTATTTAGCATCTATTTTTATAAAACACAAATATCAAATAATTATCAATTACAATTCATTTTAAAATTTATTAATATAAAATATTAACAAATATACATTGTTTGTTAATTCTATATTATAGAAAAAAAAGGATTTACAATGTACGCTGTTGAATCTTATCTTACTTATTTATTAAAATTAATCATTGAACATATTTCAACGGATGAATTTTTTAGATTAGTGCGACGATCAGTTACTATTAGATTGTTTTTACTAAAGAATCTTTCAACATCAACACTATTTACTGGACATCAAATTGATTGGATGGCAGCACAACCAAATTATTTATACTTTAATTTTGTGGCCATTAATAATTGTAAAATATCTGGTTTTCAATAATTTTTTTAATTTCCAAAAATCAAAATGTCAGACGAAAACAACGTCAAAAACGAGATCAACCTGGTACATGCAACGACAATGCGCGTTATGGGCAATGCTGCCGGTATAAAATTGTGAACATAACGATGCAAAGTATGTCCATATACGATATGTATGCAAAATCTATCATATAAAATGGATAGTAAAATTTCTTTTAAAAAACAAGCAAACTTTGCAATTATTTGTGATTTTAGCATCTATAAGCATATTTTATGAAATTCGCATTTATTAGCATCTATTCCGAATTTTAGCATCTATTTCGCATCTATTGCAAAGTGCTAAAAACACGTGTCTCTAGTAATAAGCAATATGTTTTCCGTTAGGCACAATTCAAATTTTTAGCCCTCATCGCTATCGTGCCAAAGTTTTGTGAAAACATTGGCTACGAGCGCGGAATACGCGTCGTTTCTATATCGACACCTTACTTGGAAAAGATTCTAACTGCTCTTGACAGTTTTGAGATATGAGCGTTTGAAGTTTCGATTGATTAAAATTCACTTGTAACAATGAGCAAGTAAAAATGTTTCCAATTACTTATTTTAAGCATATTTTTTCACAACTCTTGGTGAGAAATAATGATCTTAAAGATCTAATGATGAAAATCTTAGAACTTTGTAAAATAAATTTGGTAAAAAAGTGTGCAGATGCAGTGCAACTCCGGGATGCTGCTAATTCCGTTATTCAACCATAGATAACTCTGAAATTCATATATATGATAAAATACGGTTCATAAAACTTATTGACATACATTACAAATTATTTTTGTTATCTTACAATTTAAATATGTATTTAAATTGACAAGTTAATTAAGCTAATATTTTTACTAACTTTATTTATTTCGCAAATACTTTTTAATCTAGAATTTCTTCTAATTTTGTCACGTAGAGCATATAGAAATCTGACGGAGTTTAATAAATCGTTTTACCTTTCTTTTACGCAAAGAAAAGTAATAAAATGATGTAGCTAAAAAACATCTAGTGACTAATAATAGATAATATTTTTAATGCTTCAGAGGGTATTTAATGAGAGAAAATGTGTTGAATTTTTTATTCATTCAGTTGGCATTATTCCATTTCAATTAGTATACAAAGAAAAACATTGTATTAATTCTGTAGCCAAATGTTGGTTCAAATCGAATGATCATAGCGATGACGTATTCAGTCGAAAAATGTATTAAATACTTTGCTTTTACCTTAATTTTCTATACCATGAACGACATTCTTTAGGTGGGATTACTGTAACACCCCCAACTTGCTGGCAGTCCACGGTTACATCATTTTCATCTTAACCAATTTAATTACATGTAAACAACACCCACTGCCATAAATTGGCGATTAAGTGACATTTTTATAATAGCAGAGATATTTTCGACTTGTGAAAATTCATTCCAGCAAATACTGCAGTGACGTCTGTCAGTCGGAAATTTTCCGCTCATTCAAACGTCACTGGTAAATATTATTTAATAAGGTTTGTTGCGCAACCGAGCTTGGAATAAGTTCCACCAAACTAATACGGCATATGAAAACTAGTCTCTTCCAGGAGGACAAACTATAACTGTCTCCAGTCACCATTGCGCGAAGCTTTCTGTTTGTTAGATGAGTTGGGTAAAACTTTTACCGGCGTCTGCTTAGACATGCTGTATGCACTAGTTCATGCCTCAATCATCGCCATTTTGACAGATGCCCAGCCATCCGAGTGGAAGCCTATTTTCATCGATTCGGGTGGGAATTTGTGGCATCTTATAATTCAACACAATTTTGGCAGGATTTGGCAGGAGAAACTCAGATCTGCGGCTAAAAAGACACATTATGTTTTTTTTACCATGTCCGCTCTTAGCTTGCAGCATATGGACTACTCACGGAGTTTATATCAACAATTTTTTTTGTACGAGAACTACTTTTTGCTCATGGCAAGAATTATCAACTGAATCCAGTTGTCTAGAATTCAGTTGAAAATACTCAGTAATAATTCAGTGGAATAATTTTTTTTTTTTTTATAATCTTATATATAAAACCGAAACGGCGTATGTATGTATGTGGGTCTGTAATTCCCTTTTGCATTGTTGTTGCAAGTTCAAACAAACGAATTGATTTCGCTCACGAAAGTTTCGACGGTAAATTTGTTTCGTTATCAATGTGTGTGTAGAGACTCCAATTACTCGAGTATCGATTAGTACATTTTACAAAATACTCGAGTACTCGAGTAGTTTCATATGAACCAAAATATCTTATATATATAACCGAAACGGCGTATGTATGTATGTGGGTCTGTATTTCCCTTTTGCATTGTTAGTCATTAAGTTGCCAGTTGTTTCAACTTGGCCCGTCTAAATTTACGCGCCGAGGTGAACATAACCCCAAACTGGTCCGAGCGAAGCCGGGTTCGAATACTAGTTATTTATATAATTTAGTTTTTATATGGAGGTGTAACTGATTTTACATGTTGCCAGTAACACGAATAATATGGTCAGCTTCAAAAACACACTTTAAGTAAAATGTGTTCAATTGGCTTTTTTAAAAGCTTTAAGCTTGAGGTTTTTGTGAACTATTCGTGAAAAAGTATTAACAGCTATTAACAGTGTCAATAAACATTAAATGCAATTACTTTCACAATTAAAAAATACTATATATTTAATGTTTAATTTAGCAATTCTTTATCACAAACGATTTTTTTTGCTAAAGATCGACTAGTTTTTCCTATATCACAGTGAAGTTTTTTTTATCTGGACATTCTTTATTGAGATTTTGATCTGGTTGTTTCCAGAGTCCCAATCATGTATATCATATGCAAATATTTTTTATGTCCACATACCGGATTCAACTCAAAATTTGTATTCCACTTCTTTGAAAACTTTGTCATATACCAAATTATATTGTATGTAAATATATAAGCCAATCTTGAATGCTATTATTTTTTTTGCAATGAGTAAATTACAACTGTATTGTATAACCGGGAAGTCTTACAGTAATTTTACAACGAATTTTTAATCCATAATTATTAAGAATAGAGACATAAAACAAATTGGTATTTGCCGCAGGATAAAATAACAATCATTTTTTATTGAAGCTACAACAATAAAAGATTTTTTTTAAAACCACTTGACTATAAATTTAAGCAATACTTGAAATCTATGATTTTCCATTCATACGCACTGTTGAAATAAATTCATTGACTAAGGCCACAATTTTAATTATGTACGTATGTAATTAGAGTATTCACGATCATTATTATTACCTATAGGTATAATCAATCCAATGACATTCTTAACGAACAGATTACGATTAACACATCACCTCTTCTAAATCCTTTAACAAGCAGCAAGCCGAAAACAATGTAAAATAGATTCACTTGAGACATTGCGGATTTTGAGTTGTTTCACACGATAAAAATAACCCAAAAATACCCAGATTAAAGTTCTCAGGATTACGCCAGACCAATAACTTAAATTTATTTAAATTTTTCCATGTGGCGTTGGTATGGTTGAGCAGAGAGGGGATGTATGGGGTACCCTGTCTAGCCTAGGTATATAAGCTATTTATAATACACGTTTAAAACATAGTTCTGACGAAGGCGTAAGCCGAAATAACTATCAACAAACATATAAAATAATTTATGTAGAACTAAAATACATTGTTATTTTTCTTACCGTATTATAATGGAGTTCTACCAAGTACATGCCTACCCAATCAATCAATTTATTATTAGCTTTACAGAGTCTAATAACTCGCAGAGTAGCGCTATCTTTAAGAAAGTGAATTTTTCCGTTCGATAAACTTTCAAGGATATCGCAGATTTGAAATGTTGCCAATGAAAAAACCGATGGCAAATAATTTGGCATAGATTTCGAAAATATCAGATGCGCAATTTGAGTACTTCCCTAAACTCAATACTGTTGTTACAATATTGTATAACAGTAGAGCAATAACCTATTAATGATGAAATATTACTAGCAACTGAATGTATGGTAATACATGATAGCAAAATTTTAGCGCCGGGGTAAGTTTCATTTGACATGTGGGCTTTTCAAAAGATTATTAAAAAAGTCAGTTAACATTTTTCGGGATAGTTCTTAAAACGTTCATCTGACTTAATGTGAAGTCGTACTTCGTGAGTGGTATTGTTTAACTAAAGAAAAGAGATTAACAAAAAAATCTCACACAGTAGAAAACAGAATTAATAAGTAGCTTGCATTATTAATTAACTGGTTTACTTTAAGTACAATACAAATAATAAGACATTTTTAGTACATATTCCACATACTATTTATTGGATCAGGACCAGTTGCGCTCATGGCCAGCATAATCAACTGATTGAGTACTTTAAGTACGTTGGATTAATAAAAAACATATGAATGCTAGTGAATTGATAATTTAAAAATAATTAAGCAAAGCTTTTCCACTGCTATTTAAATTAATAGTCAATCATAGAATAATATGAAAAAGTCTTACTTATGATAATAAAACGTAAATACAAGGATTCTAGGCTCTATATTTATATTATAAATGAAACAAAAAGATGTAAGCAATTCACTAAAAGACTGTCGATTAAACGCCTAATGAATTGTTTATTATCCAATCGACTTGAGAGGTGAGACATTTTTCTATAATGGTTAATAATTAATTTTAATCTTTTTAAAATTGCCCATTGTTTTTTGTTTATTTTTGTCAAAACCATATTTATAATGCCAGCGAAATTGTGTTAGTAATACAATGTGAAATTAATTGAATTGGGTTATTTTTGTTTCTTTAGACAGAATGAAAATAAATACGATTAAGAAAATGGCGTCGTTGATGGCCTTTGTTTATATTTATTACAATAAATCTCTTTATAGCTCGCCTACGAAAATCCAAAGCGATGTTAAATTTTAATGGTTTGTTTACCTGCAAAATATATTACACCTGGAGAACGATAAAGAAAATCGTAAATGCATTTTGCATTAACCATTTCACAGCAGCACCGATAGTGTGGCATTTTTCAAAGGAAAGCTTCACACGCCAAAGAAATGAATTTTACCAGATTCAAATTAATTTTACGTTTAACATTCTATACGCAAGTGAATTCCGGGGTGGAAGCGTTTACCGGATTTTTAAACGATTGCTGGATTTGTAGGAATTTACATATTTGTTGCTATGTTTAAATCTTTGACAATCGTGATTATCTAACTAGTTCTTTCCATATTCCACCCTTATGCCTATTTCTTTTTTAAGATGAGAGCGAGAGAGTGTTAAACAATTAATTTAGAACTAGACCTTGTCAGATAACATGTTTTCGATAAAAGCGAACATTGCTTTAAATACTTAACATCGGATAGTAAGTATTAACAAAAAATGTAACGAGACAAATAGTTCATCCGATGGTTTCGGCGTTAACTTTTCGGAAACTCATTTTATTTATAAAATACAAATATGTATTATGTGCTTTTCCAAGCATTGTGTAACAATAGGTGACACGTGTTTCGCCTCTTTGGGAAGCACTTGAAGCTTTTAAACATTTGTCTAAAAGAAATTCGCAAGAATTATTTGATATATCATAAGCATGCAGGCAACTTATAATGATCGATTTTTAATTTATAAAATAGCTTATATGCACTTGATTCATGTTTGGTTTTGCCGCAGCAACTTATTAACCGTATCCGTTTCGAATGTGTAGCATTTCGATTTCTTATAGTTTATCTGAACGTAAGTTTTAATGAGCATTTGTTATCTTTTTTCAATTAGAGTATAGAAAGAAAAGATAGGTCTAGGACAGGAATAGTGGTTCACTTATCGTTCTCGCTGCGTGCCGTTTTTAGAGATAAGATACGTGTGAAAGTGGATTTTACACGATGATAACATCAATAGTTTGAATGCTTGAAGAGAAATGTACACGGCATTATATTTCTTTCGGCTTATCCGAGGCCAAAATGAGAATTCCACCATTATTGAAAATGTTAAATTGAATGTTTCTGATAATTTTTTGAGGAATCGTGAACATGGGTTGTTTGTTCTTCCAAGGGGTAGAACCAGTCTGCCAATGGGAATGCCACTGGGAAGAGCTTTAACGATTTTAAACGGCATTGATTCGGATGTTGACATATTTCATATTGACGTGAGTGAGTTCAGACGAATACTATATTTTATGAATAAAATTTGATTTAGTCGGAACTCACTCGGTTGACATCTTTAAAATTTCTAATGTGATTTTATAATTTTTTTCTCTGTGTTCTTTTAATTACAATTTGTAATTTTTATTAGGTGTATATAAGTATGTATATGTAAATAGTATTGTCAAATGCATGGCGTATTGGCGTAAGCTGTAATGCCATGATTAGTATTTTTTTTATGAATAAATAAATAAATAAATAATTCAATTGAAAATAGAAACCGTGCTGGCTGGGATTTAAGCCAGTGGGCCTTGCAACCAAATTCAATGACATGGACCCAACTCGTGGTTAAAGATTTACTAAGATTAAAAACTGATCTACGAATTTAAATCCATACTTTTAATACCATTTAAATTTCCTTGAACCTTTTACATGACATTTAGTACAAAGTGGTACATATATATACCACCCACATCAAGGTCAATATTTCTTATGATTTCGTCGTAACGGATTTTATATTATACAAACTACGGTTTGTAATAACATCATTTAGTATATGTATATGTCAAACACTCAATTGAAAGTTGACCAGTGCTTGTATTATTGATACAAATACGTAGGTGGTAGCTTAAAATACCTACAAAGATAGTGTCCTACAAAGGGTTAAAAGTGTGCTTGGTTAAGTAAGATTATAATTTTAGTCGATCTTATATACCGAGCATCGTAGGTAGCTGGAAATTTATTATTCAATGTGGCACTCATAGAAAGATGAGAAACCCTGGACAAGTATTTTTAATACTGGATAACTAACTGCAATCAGTTTGAAAGTGCAAAAGACGCGATGTCACGCTCGTCCGCCGCCTCGTGTGTCGCTAGTATCGCGGTGCCTCGGCGACTCACACAGCTAGCTGCACACCCGCTGAAATAGAGAAATATAATTTTCCCAGACGTGCGGTAAATAAAAAAAAGAGTATCCGAGTTGGATGGCTGCCAATAAAAGCTGAGACTTTCATTTTGCGCCATTACACGATCGTTTACAGCCAGTCGAGAATGTCAATAATCGCTGTGATAAAAAGTTTTTACACGGAACTGTAATTCTATATGAAAACGAAATTAAAAGGAAACGAAAGTGTGAAATATTGTTGAGAATTTTTTTTATTGATAACGCTTCAGTAAACGTTTTAATTTTTTTCAACTGTCAGTAAAATGTCATGCATTTATATATTTCGTTGTGTTGATTGTAGAAATTTAATAAAATACGACGTATTTGAAATAAGTTTAAGTAACGGAAGTCATGTCCTGTATAACGAGTAGAGTCCTTTTTAATCATGTCAAGAGAAAGCTGTTCAAAATAAATATTCCACCACTTAGTAGTTCACTGTCAATATTTGGTGGTATGGCATTATAATAAAAATAACATCACATTTTTAGTACTTATTCTACATAAAATTAATTGTATCAGGACCGGTTTCGCTCATGGCGAGCATTATCAACTGACATATCTGTCATCAGTCGACAATGCTCGCTATGAGTGAAACCGGTTCTGATCCAATAATTTGTATGTGGAATAAGTACTAAAAATGTGTTATTATTTTTATTTAATAATAATATTTTTAGAAAGAAAAAAAATATGTGGCATTACAGCTTACGCCAATGCGTCAAATGTTCTTAATTGTGAAAGTCATACGAGATTAACTCGATGATAAATAATGAATCAGTTGGGCACAAAATCAACGATAAATAACATACACCCAACCCAAGATCTCTTTTTTCAATTGAAAAAATCTGACCTTGCCGGGAATTGGACCCGGGCCACCTGATCGCTAAGACAAAGCTCTTGCCACTAGACCACAGAGACCGACATTAATATTCCACGTTCAATATTTATTTTAAAAAGCTTCATTTTTATTTATGCATAATCTTATATATAAAACCGAAACGGCGTATGTATGTATGTATGTCAGTGGGTCTGTAATTCTTTGGGAATGATATAACATTAAATAATTATTGGTCGCTTAGTCCGTGCGAAGCCGGGTAGCAATACTAGAAATACCGAAACGGCGTATGTATGTATGTCTGTGGGTCTGTAATTCTTTGGGAATGATATAACATTAAATAATTATTGGTCGCTTAGTCCGAGCGAAGCCGGGTAGCAATACTAGAAATACCGAAACGGCGTATGTATGTATGTATGTCAGTGGGTCTGTAATTCTTTGGGAATGATATAACATTAAATAATTATTGGTCGCTTAGTCCGTGCGAAGCCGGGTAGCAATACTAGAAATACCGAAACGGCGTATGTATGTATGTCTGTGGGTCTGTAATTCTTTGGGAATGATATAACATTAAATAATTATTGGTCGCTTAGTCCGAGCGAAGCCGGGTAGCAATACTAGAAATACCGAAACGGCGTATGTATGTATGTCTGTGGGTCTGTAATTCTTTGGGAATGATATAACATCAAATAATTATTGGTCGCTTAGTCCGAGCGAAGCCGGGTAGCAATACTAGAAATACCGAAACAGCGTATGTATGTCTGTGGGTCTGTAAATCTTTGGGAACGATATAACATTAAATAATTATTGGTCGCTTAGTCCGAGCGAAGCCGGGTAGCAATACTAGTTTATTTAAAAAAATAAGAATAGATCATGCTTTCTATTTAAGGTCCCCATCCTACTGCCGCATAGATTTTCACAAAAAACAAATATCCACTCAATTGAATATAAATAAATCAAGAATTAATGCTTTTTCATCATCCTTTTTTAACTTTCTGTTTCACCAGACATATGAAACACCAGTTGCAAGGGCTGTTCACAAATCCAGCGATTTTTTCACATTTAAATTGGTGTTATATCTATATTCTATAACACAAGAATTATATTTTTTGAACACGCATACCTATTGTTAATTTATTTATTTATTGCAGCTGAATTTTTTTCGATAGTTTTTTAATACTTGTGTATTTTAGACTCATAAATGAATAGGATATTATAAAATTTAAAATAACTTTGTTTATGCCACGTATTGTGTATTCCACGTGTTCCACAATACGTGGAATAATCAAAGTTATTTTAAATTTTATATTAAAATGAACTTCCACAAAGTTACCGCCGATACCATCGAAAGTATTAGAATAGGATATTCTTGATTTTTTTTTTTAAAGGACCATAGTAAATTGTAAAAAGGTCAGCTCCTTGCAACTATGTAACATGAGACAACGTCCGTTGTAAAATGCTGATGGGAGAACAACCAGCTTGTATCGCTCGTTCTGGAAAATAAACAATTGATATTTCAATACTTTCAATGAATTTTGTGGGAGTTAATTTTAGTATAAAATTTTAAATAACTTGTCAACTGATTGTTCCACGTATTGTGTTACTAATTGTGACACGTGTTTTGACTCTTTTAGAGGCATTTTCGGACTAACTATCGCAAAGTTTGCATAACTAATGAAAGTAAATTAAAGTAAGATTAAATAAATTACTCAATCAAACATTGCGATAGTAAGCCCAAAAATGCCTCTGAAAGAGGCGAAACATGTGTTACAGTTAGTAACTCAATACTTGGAATAATCAAAGTTATTTTAAATTTTATATACTTACTAGTATTGATACCTGGCGTCGCTGGGACTAAACGACCAATAATTATTTAATGTTATATCATTCGACATAATTATATCACAAAATCTAACATCCAAAATAGAGTTAAAATAAAATCACAAACTTTATTTAAATTGATGACAGCCCCATTCTCGCCCATTAAAATGTCCAAATTCAAGGAAAAAATCTAATTTACTGTCAAAGAAATGTCAAATAATACCTTCACGTAAATAATAAACATTATTATATTAATAAAAGCCGGGAAAAAGTTGGTAGAAGACTAATTTATTACATTTTGACTATATGTCTTCGCCGATAAAAATTCAAACATATTTTCTTTCATATTCGTTTTTATGGCAACTTGCAACAACAATGCAAAAGGGAATTACAGACCCACATACATACATACGCCGTTTCGGTTTTATATATAAGATACATTTAAGTTGGAATAAGTAGAGTCAATTCGGGTAACTTTGGACATTTTTCAGGTGTTTTTTATGATATTTTTATTTTCATACATAGTAAGTTGCATTTTTTTGACTATTATGTGTTTTTACCACTTCTTTTATGTAATTTTGAATTCAAATATTTTGAAAATACAAGGAAAAATAACTTAAAACTGCTTTTACAGGCGGTTCAATGTTAAATTTATAATTGAGTAACATTGGACACCACCATTATCAATGAGCGAATTTTAGCTGAATCATCCAGCTTGGTGGAATTGAATTGAATTTTTATAAAAAAGGATAGTCTGTCAATGGAAAATATTAAAAAAATTCCAACTTTTTGCCCATTCTCTATCTCTACTCCGTAACACTTGGCTTAAGCAAAGCCACCTGTTTCAAAAAAATAAAAAAAGTCCTATATTTTCATAGTTTTTTTGGTTTATTTTACAAAATATCATAAAGAGATAAAAATAATTTGAGAGCTGAACGTGGCTCTTTTTGTTGACCACGTATAAGACAAAAGATCGATTTGTTATATTCATCAACCGCAAGAATGATCTCGATTACTAGTCAGCAGAAAAATAAATAAACGTTACTTCCTTAGTCCAAAGTTACCCGAAATGACTGTACTACAAATATTTTATTAAGTATGAATAAAGCAAAACAAAAAATTAGATTGCATTCTCATATCATTCCTAGTGTAAGACCAAACAAATAATTCTATGGATGCCAGCTCCCGTTTTATTTGTAACTTTATCCAGTTATCCGATAACGGGATGCATGTACAAATTGGCACGTGTCACTGCCGCTCGATAAAGACGATTAGAAGAATTCACGCACGTGCACTATACCCTTATTATTGCTACGTATCGCTGTGAGCCTGCATTCGTATAAATACAGTGGTATAAGTACAGTGGTATAAAAATGAATAGAGAGAATGGTTTGTAATACAATACCACAGTAACTGAATACCTTTTCATAAAATTATATATTGGTACTTTATAATAGTTATTTTTTTGTCTGAAAATGTTGATGCATCTCAAGCAAGAGTAGCGGAAAACTAAATTAATCTTCTCATCACATTTTAGGTGTCAAATCTGTAAATACTTAGGTAGAAAGGAATGTAAATAAATACAAATTCTTACATAGACATGTGTATATATGTTACAGTGAAACTGTATTCTCAGTGAAAATGTATCAAATAATAGATTTGTATGACAACATGATTTCACTGGTCACGATCATTGAAATTATTGGCCCAAGTCGATGATTTGCCGGCCTAAAATTTTGGTTTGTTTCAATGAAACCAAATCAGCAAGTAGTCCCTTTCATAAAAATATAACCAAAGAAAATCACAGACAAACATAGGGCTGAAGATAGGGCGGTCAAATTTAATTTCAATGACAGCTTCGAGAAGAATATATTTTCACTTAGAATACAGTTTCACTGTAACATATACATTCTGTCAAGATCAAGACTGGTTCGATTGATGAGCGAAATTGGTATTTATCTTTATAAAATATACGTGAAAGTGTTTCAATTTCAAAATTTTAGATCAATAATATAATTGATTGAGTTGGCATTTACTTGGTAGAACTCCATTATAATACGGTGAAAAAAATAAGAAAGTATTTTAATTTAACATAAATGTATAAAATAATTTCGGTGGAATTAAAATCAATGATATAAAATAATTGATTACTTTGTAATAAATAAACAATAATGGATAACTTTGCTATAATGCGTCTCAATGAAGCAAAGGACGACTCTCTGCTTGTTACAGAATACATATTTTATAATAACAAACATATCATTTTTAGTTTAGTGTACAAAATGATAAGTTACTCCCGAATCCATCAAACATATTCTTCAAAGAAATTAAAAATTGATATCTTTACTGTTTCAAGTGTTGTGTAATAAATTATGGCACAGGCTCCATCAACCATAAAACACATTTCATAACGACGCTATCAACTATGATTTTATATCGTAAATAATCTTGCTCCTTGGCACAAATCTATGATATTTTCGTAGCCCTGGTTGATATGTTTTCAAATTAAATTTTTACTCGGATGACTCAGTGGGAAGGGATATGAATTTCCATCACCACTTAGGAAATTTAAATTTTGTATCCCAAAGTGGAATTATTTACTCAGATCTCCATCTTTGTTTCGATCTTCGAACTATGTGAGATTAATATTATGAGCAGTGGCGGCTGACGACAGAGTATTAGGGAGTACAAAAAAATATTCAACCACCATCACTGATTATGAGTGTAAAGCGACTTTTAATAGTTTTTATGCTTCATTTCTTTCATAACTCTCCACCCTAAAAAATAAGCTGCCGAGAAAGCGACACATACAGACGTCATAGAATAAATACATATTGTATTTCAACCAGCGTGTTAATAACATAAATACTTGGAAATGTACTGTTAAAAACGAATATGGCCCTGTTCATATGTGGTCTTAAAAAAACATAATATAAATACTCAGCTACATGCACGAAATATATTTCAATAATTTACCGTAGATTTGTTTTATTTAAAATACTTTTGCTAGCACACTATACAAAATAAAGCGTTTTGTGACACCCTGTAATCGAAACTCAAGACTAGTGAGAGCGTTTTATTTCACATCATTAAATCAACGGTGTGCAATGCACTGTAAATTGAATCAATGAAATTATTGTAGAATAATTTAAAAACATGTTTAATGTACCATATTGAAATTATTTCCATATCCCCGAAAAGAAACACAACTCAGAATATTAAAACACTTATGGTTGTTGATAAATTAACTATGAACACTATAAAATTTTATTTTATTGATATTGTGGTAATGATGTTTTCATGCCAAATTCTAAATATATTAGTCACAATATTTTTTTTTATGAAAAATATATTCATACTTAAATATAAAATTAAAAATAACTTTGATTGTTCCACATATTGTGTTACTAATTGTGACACGTATTTCGCCTCTTTCATAGGCATATACCATCGCAAAGTTTGCTAAAGTAATACAGCAAGTTGATTCCAATATTTTAAAATGATAAAATTACAAAATGCAGTTTGCGGATTTTTACGGGAAGATAGGAAGTCCGAAGATGCCTCTGAAAGAGGCGAAACACGTGTCACAATTAGCAACACAATAGTCGAATAATTAAAGTAATTTTAAATATTATATTAAAATAACAATCATTTTACAACAAAATAACTATGCAATTTCTTAAATATGCTTCAGTCTATAGCAGTGGTTCTCAAGTGAAATTTGGCTGTGGCCGCATCAGGAACATCAGTGGTCCTACGGAAATGTCTGGTGGCCGCACCAAATTTTTGTGTTGAGTCCTTTTTGCCAAAAAGACCTAAACATGCATGTGTTGAGCTTTTCCTAACTAGCAATTCTTGATGCACAATGAAATGCATACAAAATATTTTATTTTCAGTGTCTTTGTTGACAAATAAACTTGTAAAATCCCATTTTTATTCTATATCAATATTAACTATGAATCAGTTGGTGGCCGCAGCAAAGTCCTCTGGTGGCCGCACATGAGAACCACTGGTCTATAGTGATGCATCATAACTTGGGTAGTTCTGACGAAGGCGTAAGCCGAAATAGCTATTTAGTTATTTTAAATTTTATATTAAAATGAACTTCCACAAAGTTACCGACGAATCCATCGAAAGTATCAACTATACTTTGTTGGCCGCCGTCGACTCTTATTTGATTGCATGGGAAATATCAGAATTGGTTCTTCCTTCCGATTGCCCTCCAATCTAATTATACACCATCTTGTGACAGGTATAAAATAATGTTTTCCTTATATTATTAAAGAGCACATTTAAATAGCAATATATCAATTTTAACTGTCATTTTAAGTGTCCAGTAGTGAGCGCAGCGTCATAAAATATGCGTTTTCAATGTCACATTTACGATTTAAAAAAACGTCTGAAGCATTGGACAATCCAAGTTGTCATGCTGACCGTGGAAATAGATTCAGCGTATTTTAAAAACAACAGGAATAACGTGGGCAGCAATATATAGGACAATTGTTGAAAGAAGAAAGTTGACATTTACAAAATAACAAAACGCTGCGTAGAGAGGTGGAAAATATCGCGTATTATTTGTCTATAGACTTGAGACTGGAGCACGTGGACACCTGTGCCTCAAGAGCTTTCTTCCACTTACCAGTATTCTTGCTTTTATTTATGTATGGTAGTTATGTTATTAAAGCTTTACGAATGTATAGATGGGGTATAACAAAACGATGGAATCTAGTTGGGTGGAATATGGGACAAAAATTTTCAACACAACTCGTAATTCTTAAGTTTATTTTTTTTCCAAATCACCCGCTAACTTCCTCGCTTCGTCCCAGGCCATCCCGGCTCTTCTGAATACATCCTATGGATGGTCATCAAAAATCCTTTCAGGAGCGTCGGGATTCATTAGGTTGATAAAAGAGGCAGGCAGGATTCAAGCTCCCCTGGGGCATCCGCAGCACATGTTCAAACCAAGACCATCGTCGCCTATTTATTTCGGACGTAATAAGGGGCTGGTTTGTCCGCTCTCTTACCTCCGTGTTTCTGACAAAGTCTAACTACCGTATTCTTAATATTCACCGCAGGCATCTGTTTTCGAAGCACAGTATACGGTTACCCGGTGCTTTTGTAATGTGCTATGACTCGCAATCGTAAAGCAGCACAGTTAGAATGCATGCGTTGAATAAGTGGCACTTGGTTCTGACCAAGTCCAACCGTGATTCCTAGACTTTTCACATTGAATTGAATGTTGCTACAGCTATCCCAGCTATTCTATTACTAATTATTTGCTGATAATGTTTATTGAAAGATTATAACAACTGCATTATTTGTTGCGATTTGAATGCATTTTGCATAACGAATTCTCTGCATTCCTTGCATGATGGGATGAATGAAACAAACGTGATTGTGAAAACAACAATGACTGCAATTAAGAAGTCTTATCTAGAAGTTATCAACGTGAAACGGGTCATATGACGACGTCTTTAAAAGCAATGTGCTCTTAGCAATAAAGCCGAAGAGATTCCATGTGAACTCTCTACATTCAACCATTATATCGAAAATGGTTTTATCCAATACATTTGTACCTACACCTTTTGAAAAGTTGTTTATCTCTAAAGCCAAGATGAGAACAAATCAGGAATTAATATTTACTCACGACAAATACCGACTACGTATAACATTGTGTTCCTAATAATTTTAAAAAAATATACATATTATACTGTCTCCTATTCTGTACTTGGTGGTCTTTAAGCATTCAGATTAACTTTTATATTAAAGCATTTTCTTTGAGCTCGGTAATTATAAAAAATATTTTACCAAACGTTCCTAACTTTTTAGCAGCATCGTTAAAATAATTAATTTGTAGTATTCACAGTAAGAAAAATTGACAGTTAAACTTATAACTAAAACAAACGCTTTTCTTGTTTAATGTTATAATGGATATTATTATACTAAATATCATGATAACACTTCTGAAAAAAAGCTTCGAGAGTTGTTGAATATTTTGTAAACGTTGTAGAATTATTTTAGTCAAGCTAAAATCGTTTATTATTACTTAGTGAAACCTAGTTTTGATACAAAAAAATTGTAATGCAGTTTTGAAATTGATTCAAAAACTGAACTTTGAACACTGTTTTATTTCAGTTAAAAGCTGCTATTCGTGGCTATTCAATTGGCAACAAGACAGCATTTAAAGTTATTGTATTTTCTTTCTTTTAGTATGGATTCTGCAGCCGCTCCGTTACGCCTTGCCTCCTTCACCAGCCCGCCTAGGACAGGCCCTAATGACATCAGAAGTCCGGTAGGTGATCAAAGATGGTGATAGACACACAAAACGTCGACTTGCAAAATATCAACGTTTAGTAAAATATGATACTTACTTATAAATGAATTCCACTGCAATTATTCACAGAAAAAGAATGAGAAGCGTTATGTATGGTGGATGATGATATAATGTATTGTTATTGAAAATCACTAAATGAGAGGTGTAAAATCATAACCGCCTCTATCCATATATATATTATCATTTTTGAGATAATGATACCACTAAGGTCTAAACCATTTAAAATCGACATCAAAAATGACGATCAAATGCATAACCGCCTCTCTCCACCATGTATGAAGTTCAAAACCGCCACAATCTAAATGCACCAATCACGGGCCAGGGAACACTGACCTACCGCCCTGTCACCATACAAACGTTTTGTGTTCCCTTTCCAAATTATTCTAATACTAGTATTGATACCCGGCGTCGCTCGGACTAAGCGACCAATAATTATTTAATGTTATATTATTCGACATAATTATATCACAAAATCTAACATCCAAAATAGAGTTAAAATAAAATCACAAACTTATTATGTAACCGAAACGGCGTATGTATGTATGTCTGTAATTCACTTTTGCATTGTTGTTGCAAGTTGCCATAAAAACGTATATGAAAGAAAATATCTTTGAATTTTTATCGGCGAAGACATTTAGTCAAAATGTAATAAATTAGTCTTCTACTGAACTTTTCCCGGCTTTTATTATTAATAATAATGTTTATTATTTACGTGAAGGTATTATTTGACATTTCTTTGACAGAAAATTAGATTTTTTCCTTGAATTTGGACATTTTAATGGGCGAGAATAAATTGAATAAAGTTTGTGATTTTATTTCAACTCTATTTTGGATGTTAAATTTTGTGATATAATTATGTCGAATGATATAACATTAAATAATTATTGTTCGCTTAGTCCGAGCAACGCCGGGTAGCAATACTAGTAACTTATAAAATAGCAATATTAGAAGCACAAATCATGACATTGAAAAATAATTCAATATTACGCACTCGACCTACTCCATCTAAGCATCAAATAAAAACCTCGTTTTTGCAGCAAAAGATGCTTCGATGAAGCTATTAAGAAATAAACATGAAAATTATTTGCCGGCTGAAGATATATTGGTCAGAAAGTCTTATGTGTGGAAAAAAAGTATTTCTAGATACATTTAACGAGTCGTAAATGTTGATATCAAGGTCTCACAATCTTAACGTCCAAGGCGGGAAGAACGGAAACGTAGCTGGTAAAATATTTCCCAAGCTAATTTTATTTTAAAATAGACATTTGGAATCACTTTTATTCACAATTTATTGGACGATGGAAATTATTATGAAGTGCGAATATTAACGAATAAATTCCAGTTTTAATTTTATTTATTAGCACCACCTGTTTTCTCCAATAATAAGTTTCCATTTTAAATAGCCTACTCAGTGGTTTTTAAATATTTGTTCGCAACCAATTTTTTAAATTATGAAATGCCATTTAAGCCATTTATTTATTTCATCCATTGCGATTCTGAATTTGGCATTCTTAGCAGAACTTTTTCCTATTTTTTTTTATTTCAAAAAGTTATAAGTTTCCAATAACTTTGAAATGACTGAATCAAGTCAGTTCTTTACTATCAATAAGTAAGTTTTTAATTTTTTATTTTCAGACACCACTGTCCTCACGGGAAGCGCCAACGTGTGTGCAAAACGCAATGATGAATAAGGATAAAAAACCGTTCACATATACTCCAGGCGGACTGGATCTTTCTGAAATAAGATCAGAGAAAATGGCCCAAAGACTGATGAGGAATGCAATGAGCCCCGGGGTTCAAGAACGTCCGAAAGCACCTCAATTTCCAGCCGGAGAGACTCCTGCGCCAAAAACATCAGCACATTATTTCAATTTGCCGGTTGCAGTTTTCCCATGTATTCAAATTCCAGCAAACCCAAAAGAATTATTAAGAAAAACCAGCGGTGCATATATCAGAGAAGATTCAGTTGACCAATCAGTGAGCAGCGGTAGTTCTACACTCAGAGATACATTATCAAGTAGTATTTCACCAGATAAAACTCCAAGACTAAAAACACCTGAAAAATCCCCCGCTGCAGAAACAAATACATTGACAATGGAAGAAAAAAAGAGCAAATTCTCATCCGCAAACGGCACAGAAAAAACAGATGAAAAAATTAGATGTTCTGTGGAAAAAGAAACGCGGCTCACATCGTTTGACCAGTTTGTCAACAACGGAATCCCGAAAATATCTGAAAATAAAACAAATGGCTTTGTTCCAAAAATTGAAAAGTTATCAGAATCAAAAGAAGAGCGCAGTAGTGATCTTGGTGTGACTGGTCAGAGTAGTGCTGTTAAAATAAGTGATAAGTCCCCATTGGTGGGTAAAAACTAAAAAGAAGATGAAACAGTTACAACCGTAAAAAGCATTACTGCAGGAAACAAGCCTAGTACATCACCGCTTCCGCTTGAAATTGAAGAACCAATTGTTGCAACATTGAAAATCACACCGCAAAACAAAATTCAAGAAACAATTACAAAAGAATCAGCTAAAAAAATGGAGACTAGCAAAGTAACACAACCGAAAAAAGAAGCGAAAAAAGAGGTTATTCCAGATTCATCAAGAGAGTCCTCTTATGAATATATGGAAGTAACAGATGATAGTGATGTAACACAATCAGAACATGAGATGACACCAGTTAAAACCATTTCGTCAAATGGGCCTCCAAAGAAAATTGATAATGCTAAACCACAGCCTAAACGTGAACTGAAAGTTGCAAATTCTTCAAGAGAGTCTTCAAGCGAATATACTGAGGTATCAGATGAAAGCGATATTACACAATCAGAAGACGAGCAAAAGCCAAATAAAATTACGAAACTTACAAAAGAAACTCTCAAAAAAATAGATCCTCCGAAATCCGGCACAACCAAAAAGTGAGCTGAAGGTACTTAAGTCAGCAGAGTCATCAAGGGAATCCTCCAGCGAATATGTTGAGGTTTCAGATGAAAGTGATACGGTACAGTCAGAATCATCGAAGACAAAAGATTCATCGAAAGTACCTCCAAAAATAACGGAAATTAGTAAAGTGCCTAAAACACAAAACGAGCTTAAAATAGTGAAATCTGCGGATTCTTCCCGAGAACCTTCCAGTGAGCATTCTAAAAATTCAAATGAAAGTGATAAAGCAACATCAGATAGCGCTCTGGAACCAGCTAAAATAACAAGCACCGTTAAATCAAACGATATACAGATTGAAAAATCGGAAAACGACATACAAACAGTAGCAACTTCCGACAGCAAAGCCATGCAGCCAGAAAATAGTTCAAAACCAATTGAAATTACAGCCTCTACAAAAAAATAGATAACAGTGAAATTATAAAATCAGAAGATAGTATGCAAACAGTGCAAGTAACAGCCACTTCACAAGAGTCGTCAGAGACATTGGATGATACTAAAATTGATATATTAGGAAATAAGCCAAATGAATCTCCAAAAGATTTGAATCAAAATGAAATTTTATGCACGGAAACAAGAGAAAAAACCATTATAGAAAGTGCACCAAGCGCAATTGAAATTGACACAAAACAATTTGATTCTGTTTTGTCAGATCTACAAGCTTTGAAAAATAATACTAGGGAACTCATTTTTACGCTCCATTTCAAGAGAAAGAAGTATTGGTAGACCTTCTCCAATTATACAATCACTTAGTCCTGACCCAGCAATGAGGCGGAACAGCTTCACCAGGTCACCATCAAGAGATCGCGCGGCTTCCAGTGATGGCCTAAGAATATTAAATAGTGACCTTGATAATATTCCTAGTTTGAATATATGCCCAAAAAGATTTTCATTTTTGAGAGAAACTTCCCCGAAACCAGCTGATGATCCTTTCAGTATATTGACAGGAATATCACCGAAAATGTCATACGAGAATAAAGGTCTCCAATTTAAGCCAAAAGAACAGAATAATGTAGAAGTAGCTCCTCCATGGGAAACCGGAAGTGATACACCGTTCAGTATTATTGAAAAGAAATACATGCCCGAAGAACAGCCAATCCCTGCAAGCACGTGGAAAAATCCCTATTCCTCCAATATAAAAAGCCCAAATAGTTTTCAACAAAAAATGAAACAAAATGAAAAAGTTGATGTTTCTTGGAAAAATGATCTGTGGAACAAAACGAAATCAAATGAAAACCCAATACAAGACAAGACAATGGATGTCATAGCTAAAGAAGATAGTGAACCATCTTGGAGACGAGAATTAAGAGAAATAGCTAGTCAGAAAAGAGATTCAGTGATTCCAGATGAAGATTACAAAGTAGTGGAAGAGCCGCCGTGGAGAAGAGAACTAAGAGAATTATCTCAAGTCAGAAGTCAAAAGCAACCTTGCGCTGAACCAATCGAACCTATTGAACAGCCATGGAATACGTTTGATAATAGCAATACTTACAATACTTTTAATGCTGAAGAGAAGACTTCATTTTCTCCATTGCAAAGCACTTTTACAGCTGAAGTCAAGCCAACGTTTGACGCACGTGCCAGTTCTTATATTGCAGATACAAGACATACATATTGTCCTCCATCAAACACCTTCCCGGCTGAGGTTCAACCCTCATATGCTCCGCCACCTCCACCTAATTGGAGTCAAACACTGCGTCCTAAATCATGGCAAGAAAGAAATGCAGAATTGGCTAAAGAAAGAGAAACTGAGACTCCTGAATGGAAAAATGCTGGCATCATGCGAAAGAGCTTTGTCAATTCGTTCTTAAAAAATACCCCAGACACTTATATTCCAAGTGGAAATAATCAAAAAATGCCAGAAATTACAGTCGAAATTGCTGGACAACCGAACAACAATAGAGTAGCGCAACCTTCAAACAATGGTTATACTTATCCATGGGAGACGTCTTCAGAGTCAAGTGTAGCATTTTCTCCAGAACCATTCCATTACGAAAGAACGCCTACACCACAATCAAGAAATAGTCCATATAGGCCAAATTCTCAATACTCAACGCACAGTCATAACTCATCTCCCGTTGTTCCGAGGTAAATAAACATAATTTTTCTCAAACTGTGGTCTTATTAACGTTTGTATGAACATACTCTTTTGACACATGAAATTTAAACAAAGATATCTTAAGTTGGTATTGTAAATATTAACTGATTTTAAATGTTTTCAGGGAGTACGGCACGTTGAGTTTCCAGCCGACAAGACGTCAGCAAGTGAGAAGTTGTCCTATACAGTCGAGATCCTTTAAATATCTTCAACTCTTGACTGGAACTGATGATAGCTATGAAGATGACGAGCCTTTTGTACCACAACCTGCTCACCATGCTCATCTTCGGCCAGAAAGCTTTTCTTAATTATTATTTATCATAATAATTAAAGGGATTATTTTATTGAGATATATGGATAGACTATCTTTCAATGGATTAAATTGGGGTAAAAGAAAAGTTATTTGCACAAATGTTTGGTGACGACTTCATATTGAGAATAAGAAGTAAAAATAGTGATTTTTCTGAATTTAAAAAAAGTCTTTCACATGATTCATTTTTGCATTATTTGGTAACTCCTACAAAAGAGATGTAATATTATTTTGTAAATAATTGTTTTCTCTAAGAAAAATCTGTCTTAAACTATTGGGTTTATGTTTTCAGTGAATACGGAAAACTCTTATTTAAGTAACATTTGTAACGTATAAAAAATTTGGGTATGGTATTTATGTATTTTTAAGAATAATATTGTATATTGCATTTTTAAGAATTTTATCAAAAATCTCATAATAATAATTGTTGATCATATTTGGCTCTGCTTCGTAACTGTAATTACTTATGAAAATTTATGACTGCCTTATATTTGGATCAACTAAATATGAATATACTTAATATATTGTTAGTAATAATGATTACCATTTAAGAAAAAAAAACTATTTATTTTTTCTGTTAAATAAAACTTATTTTAAATTCGATATTACATAAATTTTAAATTTGTTTTTATGATTTTTCTTGTAACATGGAATCAATATAATTTATAATTAATTGACAAAATTCTAATTAATATAATAATATTGGACTATTTTTAGGTATTGAATGTATGAAAGTATTTATTTGAAAATTGTTTATATGTATTTTTTTATCGTCTTACTTAATTTAATCTTTATGTATGTTTAGTTTTCTTTTGATATGTGGTTTTATTATAATGAGTGGAATAATAAATGATTCATGTTCTTTTATAGAATTCGTAATTTATTCACTATTTATCCATATGATTTAAGATATGTATTTTTTTCCACCAAGTGTTAACAAAGAACCCGAATGAAGATGAAAATATTTATGACATATTATATTTAAGAAATGAAGAAACCATATATCACGACGTGCTTAAATATTATCATATTATCAAAATGATTAGTATTGTAAGTTTCATTGATATTCAACGTGAGTATAAAATGAATTTGATAAATTTTCAATCAATATTAAAACATTATCAAAAAATTTAAAAAAATTATAAAAAATTAAAAACCAGACGAGCTAAATTGATTATAAAAAATGAATTCATTTTAAAAGTTGAATTTGTTTCCAAATTTGTTTAACGACAGATCAATTTTGCTTTAATTCATTTAAAATATAGTTATTCCAATCAGTAGACGAACAAATTTACCAATTTTAACCGATTGGACTATGTAAAGGGTCTTTTTATAAGGACGCTTAGTTTTAGTAAATAAAACAAGTTGTTTGTGAGATTTCGACTAAATTTTAATTTTATTTTGTAAGTATATTTTACGGCATTAAATATGGAATATAGCATCAAATGTCTGCCAATATCCATTCATCATAAAATGGGCCATGTCGCTAAAGTTGACTTTTTTGACCAATTTGGGTAAACTTCCAACTGCTCCAGACCCCAATCAGGCGTTGTCTGTGGTCGTTTACCTGAAGTTCCTTGGTTAGTTGGATTTTATACGGGTGCAGACATAAGGCCCGATTCAAAATTCGCCAAGTTGAAGTCGCAGAAAAGCCAAGTTCTTGTGAACAACGAGAAATAAGCTGCCTTAGGTTTTCCTGTACACTTTCACACACAGCAGCAATGTTTTCACCAGATATTGTATTTTGATGACGTACAGGTAGGTGTGGCCGATTATTTACCAAACTGGTTGACTCAAATTTGGCCACTAAACAATGAATAATCTACTCAGCAGGACAAAGTAACATATTTTGAGCGTCCCTATTGAAATACCCTTTATTTATAGATTGAGAAAAAATAATCAAAGAAGTACACTTTGGATTCGAACCCTAGGAACGCGGCTAGGTAACATATAACATTATCCACGAGACCAAACATGACGATAGATTTTCACAAGTTTAGTAAATAAGTATCACAAATATGTTTTGCTCCAGTTTGTGAAGGGGAAAATCAAGTATATTCTATCATAAAATACGAGAGTTTTCCGACTTTTTGATATGCATACATCATTACTGGTACCAACACGTTGCTACAGCTTAATCTTATCCTTTTTATACACGTACAATTTTAGAGGAAGACGACAGAAATAGTATCGCGGAAATACATTTTTTACACTTGCCTCGCAATATTATAAAGTGGAACTAAAACACAATTGAATAATTTATAATCAAGCTAAATTTTATAACATTTAACGTCACTGAAGAAACTAAGCAAAGACAATTGGTGGTCGTTATATATGTATATATATATAAATGAATGTTTGTCTGTCTGTATTTCCGCTATGGACTACTAAACCGCTCGACTGATCGATGTGAAACTTTACAAATTTATTGAGTACACTCCCGCAATGGTTTTTGGCCTACCAACTCCTCCCCCCTACCACCCCCCAACCTCCAACCCCCAAATTGTTTTTTTAAACTTTACGATTTTTTTGAGTTCACTTCTTCGAAGGGTTTCTGGCCTACCCTCCCATACGCCCCCCAAACCCCACCCCGCCAAACAACCCCCCTCCTCCCCAAAAATTGATATCGAATTTTTACCAATTTCTCGAGTATTGAATACATGCAAATTGAATTGAATATTTGTGTAATGTCTTTCCTTCAAATTTATTTTAGTTGCTGGCATAGCAACGCGCGCAGGGTACAGCTAGTATGTATATAAAATTGAAGTATTTATATCATTTAAATACAGTTTGATTATTTGATACAGTTTGATTATTTGAAATTATTTGATATTTAAATGGACAAATCTAAAGCCACAAATAATGAATCTTTTCAGTTTGTATCGTTCAACTTTGCCTAGATGTTCAATATCTCGATATGGAACGCCTAATTGAATAATTTGAGAGAGTTTACTAAATGAGAACTGGTTTTTTAATTTGGTCCGGTTAATCTACGCCTTTAGTGAAAGAAGAAACATAAGCTAAAACAATCCTATTATAATAATGAGCTAATCGCTTTCTACGCCATATTTACGGAATCTTTAAAGATGTTAGTGAGATGTGTCATCAAAGAAAACGTCACGGACGTATATGATATGAAGTATACAATCTTTAATCGATTGATAAAACACTATATGAAGTTTTTCATTTGTAACCTTGACCATGCAACCAAATATACAAAAAGGCTAAATTATGAATTACTGAGCTTGTTTAAAACTGCTTTCTTTTATTTGAGAGAAAAATACTTTGCTCCATGAATGATAAAATATTAAGCGCGGCATTTATTAATGTGACAAATGACTTCGATGATTAAACAAAATGTTTGAACACCGAAATTCTATTGCTTTGGTTATTATGTTCACACCTCTTCCAATGTATTTTAAACAGCTCAAGCGGAGTACCGTACGATGTCTTTACGTCACTTTGAACCAGGCGGCTATGGAGCTTTTACCAAGCCGTGAAAATATGACGACGTCACCCGACTCAAACGACATCTATCGGGCAAACATGGAAATGCTCTTCCGTGTAGCGAAGCATTCCCTATCTAACGCGACGGGGACGCCTCACGAAGATTATAACAAGATCCCTAGACGTTTCGGATGTCTTCGTTGCTCTTCCGCCATCTTAGCGAAGCGGTGGCCATTTTAAGAACATTCCCAATTCAAAAATGATAAAATTTTCTGACGGTTCTTGTTTAAGCTTTAGAGTCCACCCAACACGGAGTTTGCATTGCATTTGTAAGATATATGGGCTGTTATATTAATCTTTTTTATATTTTAGAATGAAGTATTTATTAATATTGGCCACACACTTCGTACAAAAATGGATGGGCAATTCAAAAATGAGAATAAAACAAACTTACTACTGGGCTGGAATTGGAGAGGCAGTATTAAAAAAAGTGTATAATAATGAATCTTGAAGGACCATAATTATTGAATTGAAGCAATTGGTATCTTAAAACGATTTGAACGTCAGTCAAAGGTCAGGCTTAACCACAGAGAAAAATGGAAGCGTCGAAGTGGTGGAAATCCAATTTATTTTAACAATATATAAAACTCAGTTGATAGTTCTTGCGATGAGCGAAACTGGTCTAGATTATATAAAATATAATATGTGGCAATTTAAATGAATAAAGCACACTTTTTAAGCACAGATAGATTAAAAACTGAACATATATGAAAGTTGTAAAGCTGAGGACCGAGATTTTGCAACATATACCAGTCCTGATCATAGCTCAATAATAAATATGGAAGCAGTTAAAAAATAGTAAACATCTTAAAGGTGACTTTTAATATGTCCACTACCAATACTTCGTGGAGTGGCATTATAATAAAAATAACAAAAAATATTTTTTTATTTTTATAAAGATAAAAAAAATATATTTGGCATTGCAGAGCTTACGCCAATGTGCCAAATATTCTTAATTGTGAAAGTTATTTATCGTTGATTTTGTGCTCGATGATAAATAATTTAATCAGTTAATGCACAAAATCAACGATAAATAACACTTTAGCCAGTGACGGCTGGTGACGGGGTGCTTTTAAAAAAAATTAAAAAAAAATCAACTAAAAATTTCCGTAATAAAATAAGAGAAACAGTTGGTATTGTTGCGAACATCTGAATTGAAAGTCCATGCTATAGAAGTGTTTTAAAATCAAATGAATATGAAAGAACTCTTGCAAAAATGGTTGAATCTTCCATTGCACCCCCCAACACCCCGTCACCAGCCGTCACTGCACCCAGCCCAAGATCTCTTTTTTCAATTGAAAAAATCCGAGAATTGAACTCGGGTCCCCTGATCGCTAGGACAAAGCTCTTGCCACTAGACCACAGGGACCGACATGTTAAGTACTTATTTCACATACAATTTATTACATCAGGACCGGTTTCGGTCATATCGAGCATTATCAACTGATAAGAAATAAAAAAGTACACTGAGACGAAGACAGAGGTATAAGTTATACAAGCTACTTCATCAAAAACCAAGTAAATAATACGGATCATTCACAATTTAAAAACCAACAGGCAAGGGCATTTAAAAAATTGGGAATATTTTACTCTTAATGACCGTAAAGTGTAATGTGCCAGGAACAATGTGGGAAGATAATACTCTTCCTAATACCTTAAAGGTGAATACGTGGATGTAGTACAAACAAAATAAATCCGCCAAGCATTTACAAAGAAATTTTTTAATACAGTATCTGTCGTTTATGTAGGACTGATGCACTCTGTATGAATAAATAAAAATCGTAGTGTAATGGAATGGATAAACTTTTTGCATTGTACGCTTTTACATTTAGGGTAGCTGCTGTGACAGGAAAATATCTTCAAATACATAAAATATGCATCTGTCAATTGCATGCCGTCTGACGGATTTCGTTCATTTCACATTGTGTTCGTCTAAGCGTGCAGAAAAGGAAAAATGCATGACTGCAGCTTATCTCGTATACACCAGTTTATTAGTTCACGGCAATGCAAATTCAAAAGCATCGCCAGCAGATGCATTTGAAAATTCATTTAGCTTTAATTCTTAGAAAAGGATTTCAGTAAAACAGAAGTCTTTATATAACACGTAAAAAAAAGAAGAAATCTTTTTGATTTGATAGCTAAAGTGTCTCTAGTGCAATTTTCATTTAACGTGGTGAAATATTTGTACATCTATCTATCGATTGAATAAATATATGAACTTATTTATACTTTATTTTGTGAAAAAAAGTATAAATAACGAAAGCGTCTTTAACATCTACAAAGCTTCTTTAATTAACTCCATGCAGTAACATGAGTCTGTCGTTGTTAAAACCTGTTTAGTGTCAAAAAAAGCAGTAAATACATAGCACTATATTTGAACGCGTTTGCTTAATTAAGCATTAATTTAGCATTTAATTAACAAAGTTATATTCCGTTTAAGGTGTACACACATAGAGAGCATTATCAACTGACAAATTAAAAAAAAACAGCAATATTTACACAAACCAAGACTTAAAATGTATGATCAAAAATTGGTATACTTTTAAGGTGTTCACTGTCAATACTTGGTGAGAAGGCATTATAATAAAAATAATAATACATTTTAGTACTTTTTCCACATAAAATTTATTTGATCAGGACCGGTTTCGCTCATGGCGAGCATTGTCAACTGATAAGGAATACAATAAAACAGTGATTTTTATACAAAAGTCAAGTATGAAAAACAAGGTATGACAAACAATTGGTAAAACGACTAAGCAAATGAATTGAAGCAAATTACAGGACATGCAGATTTATTTATTTTTATTAAATGCACTCATTTTTGGGCTTTTACTTTGTTAATGATAATTCATATTTAATTGATTTTTGATGTATTAGTTTGCATTGCTAAGAGGTCTTAAACATTTTATTTATAATCTATTTTTAATACGGAAAGAAAAATAACAATGTATTTTAGTTCTACATAAACAGAACTACAGTTCTGACGAAGGCGTAAGCCGAAATAGCTATCAACAAATATATAAAATAATTTATGTAGAACTAAAATACATTGTTATTTTTCTTTCCGTATTATAATGGAGTTCTACCAAGTAAATGCCTACTCAATCAATCTATTTTTAAAGTAAAATATATATACCGTGGAACTCCGATCTTTCATTTACATTTTCCCGCGTGGTGCGTTCATTTTCTATAGTCCCGGCATTTAGTTCATATATAAATCTTTCCCGCATCTAACGTTTGTTTTATACGGTCCCCTGAAAACGTAGAATCGGGCTTTCACTGTACATATAATTGCACCTAAAGCATGTATTATTTTGGAGGCTTATTTTCAATGTACATATGTATATATGCATAGTGTAGATGGCATATTATAATATATCTGCAATGAACAAGTAGAGATTAATATACGCAACGCGCTTTAAAATATTCCATATTAAAAGAGCCAATGCAGTTCCAATGAAATGCAATATGCTACAGGCTTCAGCAGTGATTCAATTTTTCTTACTGTTTGACATTTGAGTTTCCGCTTCTCGCATTTTTTATGTCAGTTATAAAAGCTTTGCGAATAGTGAAATATGGATAACAAAAGACTGTTCCTGTTAGATTATCGAAACACAAGTTCATTTAAAATTTACTGTTATATTTTATGTATCTATTTTGATTAAAGAAGATGACTTATCACAGAAGCGGTCAAATGGTTTTTTCAGTGAACTTTTAAATTAAAAATAACGCATTTGTAAATAATATATCTACACTGATTTTAACTTCTTTTGATACCGTACGCTCTTAACCTAGCCATCCCGAACAGTATAGATTTTGTCCCAACAGCTACTTTACCTTAAATGTCTATCTTAATACTAGTGATACAATGACTAAACTTTTGGTGTTCTTAAATCATAGTTTTTTACACCTTTTGCAGAAAAAAAATATGATATTTATTGGCTAGTTGCGCCGTAATCGATTAAAAAAGAGAAGAAGTCGGAATTTTTCAGTCTAATTGTCAATTTTAGCAATTGCTGGGAAGCGCCAACATAAAATTTCGCGCCCATAAGTGTTTAGAGGACGTGACCATAGTGAGTCATAGATAACATGGACGGAGTGTTTCATATCTTGCAACAATAAAAGGCGAAACGCGATAAGGTAATGTGACTTCGTGCACGGTTATTGGCTTGTTAGTCTGCCTTAGCCGTTGGAGTGGAAACTTCGTCGTTTTCATGCGCGGCTTAAATATGAATAATTATAGGAAAAATAGGGATTTTTTTTTCAGAAAGATGTATAAATATACGTCAACGCATAATCAATCATTTTTTTATTGCAGTCTATGGCAATAAGGCGAAAACACTGGGGTCTTTTTTTACTCCCCTTCGGCCTGAGAGTCATTTTTCAAGGATAGTCCTACGAAGGTTAAGAAGATTTGAATTTGCTGGACCGAATTATAAAAGCAGCTAGTTTATTATAATGCATTGAATAAAGAAAAAATATCAATACAAAAAACACAACCAGAAAATGGGAATTAAAGCTTGTTATTATCATTAGATTAACGGCTTATGTATTTTAAATATCGCTGATGAGAATTTCACACTAAGAATACCACATGAAGCATTTCAAATCAAAGGCCGTTAAGTCACCAGTTTATTTTATGTAATGATATATTAATTGAAAACACCGACAAAGGCGTATGAAAAGAATTCACACGCAGAAGTCGATACATCCAATGACGATGAATCATATTTTATTACAATTTTCGTATTACTGGCCATAAGCTAAAAACATAATTGAAACTATAATATGATGAAAAAAACTATTGGAAGTACCAATAATTTAAGCGCGAAACAGAAAGACGTAGCTTAGTTCTATCATTGAAAATTGGACATATCGGTTTTTGCTTTAAGACGCTTCACATGTTAGTATGGATTCTAATCTTTCTGAATATACAGTGTTTCGACATTCAATTTATACATCGTTAATTGTTGTTTGTTTTTAAGCTACACATATCTATACATCAAAGGTGTAAAAAAACTGACAGAATAATCTAATGCATATGAGAAATGGTGAAAAAAAACTGTTGTCGCCAAGCCGTTAAAGCTACATCTGAGGAAGTGAAACACCTTCGGAATGGTGTTTTTCTCGCGTCAAATTGACAAACAGATTGACGCGACGAAAGAAATCCATTTCCATCAGTGTCTATGCTAGTGACATATTCTCAGGGTGAGAAGGAATAAGCGACAGCTATAACTTGTCACTGCCCTAAGTTATTTCTTAGAAATCCCTTAATAAAACAAATCTACTTTAAATTTCTATATTTTAAAGTATAAAATATCTCAGATCAAGGGTGTAAACAATTAAATAAATCTAGTGCTAAAAATAATAATACATTTATAGTACTTTTTCCACATAAAATTTATTTGATCAGGACCGGTTTCGCTCATGGCGAGCACTGTCAACTGATAAGAAATACAATACAACAGAGATATTTATACAAAAGTTAAGTAATGTATGACAAACAATTGGTAGAAAAACTAATCAAATAAATGAAGCAAATAACAAGAAAAATAGACTACAAATAAAAGGTTGAAGACCTCTTAGCAATGAAAACTAATATATAATAAATCAATTAAATATGACTTATCATTTACTGCATGTCTGTCAACCATAATTAGATGGAAATCCCGGTAATTACTCAAATGAGCCAACGAAATTGTTTCCTGTAAAGAGAATAGAAGCCATATCAATTCTGACAAATTTAAAACAAACAAAGGAATATATGTATATATATATTTTTTTATTGAAATAAAATAACAAAAGGTTATTGAATCGGATATAGCAAAGGTGAAGAAACGAAGACTAACACCCTAAAAGAAATCTAGTGCTTTCCGGTAAAATATAAGACAAACTAATGAATAAATACCATTCATCCGATCTCAATGAAACTTTGACAAACCTTTTGCTTGCACTTTAGCGTCTGTTTTTGGCCTAGTAAAATTAGCTTAGAGCAGGTCTTTTATATAAAAATCAATGTTTTTTCATATTTTATGCGTTTACACACCGTTCATTTTGACAATTTATTGTTGCACTTGCGCAAAGGTTATAGGCATAGTACAATTAACTTTCAGTAGGTGGCGCGTGTAGACAATTGGCAGAAGACAAACAGAAAATGTCAAACGGCACATGTCATCGAAACCAATGTTTGTGAAAATAAATCAAAATTATTTAAATAAAATATTGTGCATCCAAAAGCACTTCAATAAACACAAACAATTTCTTTCATTGAGTGGCATTGTAACGCTTACCGGCTAGTATTTTATAATAATCATAATAGTGTCGCTCGTAACGAGCATTATCATTACCGACAAAAGAGTGCAGTGAGAAAAATACAGGGTTGTGGAGTCGGAGTCGTCGAGGCGTTTTGGCCGAAGTCGTACTCGGAATTGGAAATTTTGATGTTTGCATATGACATGTAAAATTTGGTTACTGGCCTGATAAGTTGGTTGATATTTAGCTGAATACACATAAATAGAACAAATACTTGATGGGATTAAACTTTTTTTAGCCAGAGTCGGAGTCGTGTTTTTGGTCAATGAGTCGGAGTGTTGTCCTTTTTTTAACGACTACACAGCCTTGGAATAATCTAATCAATGATATTGCAATTTTGATTTTATATTTAAAATGAATTTCCATTTCATACATCGAAAATATTAAGCAAACCGTTTTTGGACCCCTTGTAAAAGCTTTCGCTGAAACGAGATTAAGTCGGAAAAGCAATGGAATGAAACCTTTATAAAACGTACGATGAGATAATATAATTCCTGTTGATATGTATGCATTCAGACGGAATATCCGCTTTCATGTTTTAAGCCCTAAACTCTCTCAAATTGACATGTATATTAAATGAGGGGTATAAAAGCAAAACCGCCACTATCCAGATCTTATCATTTTTAAGATAATGATCGATTATTGATCCGTTCCTTACAGTTTTTGCCGTACAAACTTAAAACCAAAGCTTTTTGCAAAGCTCTTTGTCAAAACTTGTTTGTCACGTAGGTCTTTTGAATCTTCAGTCGCAAGGGCTGTTCGGCTGATAAATGCACCGCCTGGTGATGTGGACATCTTTGGCAGTGAACTCAATGATTTGTTTATATTTTTTTTCTTCTTATGTAAATAATATGGTTCTGTTCTATTTCATATATATTTTAAAAAAAATTGTATAACATGTTATATAATTTTTATTAAATTTTTCAATTGCATGGTACATTGGCGCCTGCTGTAATGCCATGTATTTTATATTATTTTTTGCCAATAAATATATAAATAGATAAAATCGACATCAAAAATGCCGATCAAAAGCATAACTGCCTCTCTTAGACTACATTTGAAGTTCAAAAGCGCCACAATCTAAATGCACTAATCACGAGCCAGTTCACACTTCTTATATGGCCGCCGTGCTTTGTCGCCATACAGACATTTTGTATTCGCTTTGCAAATTATCCAAATCGATCAATTTTATTTGTAGTTTTGGTCCCGGAACAGAAGACACTATGGTGATGTTCAAATTTGCTATTATTATAAACATCCAATGACAACACTGACACTTTGAAAGGTTGATTTGCAAAAACGCCACTATCCTAAGAATGATTTTTTTTTTGAAGGAACAACATTAAAATTGCTTGCTTTGGAATTACCAATCAAAAGAAAGCTCAAATAAGTGTGAAAGGAACATTAAAATCGTTAATTTGATTGCTGAATTTGCCTCTGTGGATAGTGGTGGTTTTGCTTTTATACCCCTCAAATATGTCGATTTTATTCAATCTTTTGACGTGACAAGGTCTTATAAATCGATGAACGCCCGCTGCACGCACGAAAAAATATGACTCATTGTCCCGTTTGTCGCGTTACGCCGAAGGCAAGCGTGCGAGCGAGAGCGCGGATAAGCGATAGAGAGGCACGATTGGCCTACCGTTCGGATTGTGCCGCATCTATCTCTCTTCCACTCGATTGGTCGATGCGTCTGAGTAGAAAAGAGACAGCGGCAGCACACAACTTATACACCTACAGTACCTACACGTGATCTGTTTACAACTGTTTATAAAGTGAAGTGAAATGTTAATGTGGTTTTCATTGTTTATATTACAACAACAATTGCGGCAATAAAGGTAATTAATCCTTGAATTAATGAGTGCGAATAAAATATATCAATAAAAAATTGTAGATTTCATTTCACTCCTTCTTCGTATCCATACAAAATAATGATAATTCAATAAAAATGATTCCATTTTATTCATAAAAGTATGCAATCATTTCATCAATGTTTTGTTATGACGTTGTCACGTTAAACTATCGTCCGTAAACCGACTTTACAGACAACCATTTTTTTTGCTATAAAATATCGAATAATTGAATATGTTTAAAGAACAACATAATTTATGAGTTAATTACGCTGTTTACAATGTATCAAATCGATGGCTTTGAATGTTAACAAAAGGTTGCACAATTCATTGTACGATTCATCTCCTACAAAATGTCGACTAAGATAAAGTGGTAATATGGCTCGATTATTCGGAAGATATTGGCTGTAAATCTGAACAGTCTTCATATTGCAATCGTTGCATCTTAATGCACCGATAAAATGCATCTGCAAGTAGATCAAATGGCTCTCTATACTGGCCATTGGGCGAGTGATCGTTAGGTCGATATTGCGTGCGCTTATTGCCGAGTTAACATCTTTCGTCGCAAGGGGCGGTTGGAATATTGCATCACATATTAAATAATAGCAGGGGTGGGTAATAACATGTTTTTGGCCTCTCTGTGGTTACCCAAATGCCACAATTAAGTAGGAATATGGCGCGGCGGGCCGTTTAGTAAAGAATAATATACATTAAAAGGTGAGAATATCAATTATTAATTCGGCTTTGTACCAATCGAAATTTTCATGAAATAGCCATAAATTATTTTATATAACTGTTTTACAACTAAATACTTTGATACATTATCATAATGACGTTTTACCAAGTAAGCACGTTCTGCCAATCCGATTAATAAATTTATTGGTTCATAGAAAATGATTTGTTATTTAAGACAATCATTAATCTTGGAGATTTAAAGTAAAAACTGACCAAGCGTTATTTAATAAATTTGATTAGATTTTACCGGTTCAAGCTAGCCTGTCTTTTTATGAATTGTATGGTGGTTTTATAAGAAATAACCAATGCAGTCTTTTTGGGTCTGTGGTGCAGTGGTGAACATCGTAAACCTCGCGGGTTCGGAACCCAGTACGATCTGCATTTTTCAGTTGATTTATTAATTCGGTCTGAAGGTATGGGTGTTATCTAAAAAATCCTCCCCATCCATCCAATCTAATAAAGCGGGGCATAGCGTAAGCCTCTAGCAAACCACGAGTTCTGTCCTAGCATTATCTTTTCTAGCCCTACTCCAATCAAACTAAAGCGAGATTGAGCGACTGATTAAAAAGAAGTTCTCATAAAAAAATAATGTTAAGATACCACCATTACGAAACTATGGCTCGGCATAGAGAGCGGACACGGATTGAAAAAACTGGTCGTATGCAAATTCCCCGCCTCGTTTTGATACAAGTTATGTTGAAATGGTTTAAAAATCCATAAACCTATTGGTTACTAATTTACTTGATAATTTTAAAACTTTATTTGATAATTATGAAGGCAGTTGGTAATTTAGATCTCGGCCGCTGAACAGAATGACGAAGCAACATCAATCAAAACATAGTATTCGAGTCCTTGAATTCAAAGGCATGGATACATAAGATTTGTCCGACATGTAAAACTAAAATATGAAAACATTCATTATGGCTTTATTCTACCAAATAGTACTGTTTTAATATTGCACCTTAAAGATGATTGATCCTAATTTATAACAAACAGACGTGGTTGGTTTAAAACGATTTTCCTTTCGGAAGATATTCCCCTTTAAGAATATTGATATAAATTTGAGTAAAGTGATAAAATTATGATGTGATTTTTGTAAAAAAAACAGATTTTCCTCTAAGGAAATGTTTACAGTAAATTGTAGCGTACCGCAATCGCACGCCGAGCTTCTTATATGGGGAAGAGAGGTCGTTTTAGCAAAATGTAGCTTTTTATATGGTAACTTTTTATAGCTAGCGTATAGTGCCTATAAATATTGAGTATAAGTTGTAACTATGTAGGCACCGGTATTCAGCAAAAACGTAATATAAATATTTACGAAATACGGACATTAAAATAATCAAGTAATAAATTTTGTTTTTTAATGTTTTTAAAATTAGAACAAGCGAAATAGTTTATACAAAAGAGATTTTCTCTTGCGACATTTTCTATCAAAATAATAAGTCAAACTTTTTAATGTTTGTATAAATACATTTTCCTTTAAATATTTTATGCAGTGGAAAGCAAATAGGATTTGAACTATATATCTGAAATACGGTAAAGTTTGAGTCTTTTGAGTCTTTTCCTGAGGTAGTTCCTACACTTTACCTACATATAGTAAAATTACTCTTATGTGTATGCAATGTATACTAATTAAAAAGCTGTGATAATATTAATTAATTCAGTTCAAAAACACAAAAAAAACACCAGTATAGAAAAAGTAACAAACACTTATTTTGCTTTTTGTTTCATATTTTTTAGACTTTGTGCGTGGAAGAAAAATTGTAAACAAATAGATTGTTATCTTTTTTGGTAGAAGAAAAATTATCTACTATTCGCTGCTATACTTCTAATTTTGTGTTTTCAAAATGGTGTACCTGTTATTCATTCTATGATAGACATTAATCTAAAAAATCTTCTTTTTCAATATGTTAAGTGACCGCAGAATCCCCTTTTCACCCGACCTGATGCTTTTAATTTTGCAACTCCATTGCCACTTCATGAGGTCTGATTTAAACAATTAAAATGAAATTTTAATGTTTTATAAGTAGTTAAGATAGTGTTAACTCTATTAATAACAAAACAATGTGCAAACCAAAACAGGCACATTATTTTTAATCTGCATCATATGACAATGTGAGCCAGACAAAATGATAACAATGGATTTGAATGATTTTAACAGTTCGAAAGGTTCTAACTGCTCTTGACACTGTTTTGAGATATGAGCGATTGATGTAACGATTGATTAAAATTCACTTGTAACAATGAAGAAGTAAAAATGTTTCAAAATTACTTATTTTAAGCATATTTTTTTACAACTCTTATGATGGAAATAATGATGACAATCTTAAAAATTTGTCAAATAAATTTAGTAAAAAAAGTGTGCAGATGCAGTGCAACTACAGAATTCTGCTAACTCCGTTATTCAACCATAGATAATTCTGAAATATTAGAGGAGCTAATTTTCAAAAGTGGACAATTCAAAAATACTTTTTTTCAACTGCCAGTTTTAGATTAAACTTTTGAGATCTTTTTTACTCACATGGAAAAGTTTGAATTGTTACACATTATCCATAATTCTTTAATTTAAGACATATGTTTAAAATATTGATAGAAAACACAAATTTATGAGGAAAAGGTAATGAAAATATCTAACATTTTCAGTTTTTCAACAAATGAATTTGTCCACTTTTGAAAATAAGCTCCTATGATAGAATGCGGTAAATATAAGCTTTTCCGACCAATAGGTCATTTAAAGCAAGAACCTTTTCAAAGTAAGGTAACGAGTAGTTATTTTAATAATTAATATTGATGCAATCGTAGTAACATAATAAGAAAGGGAGATAGTGAGAGCACCAATAGACAGACAGTGAGGATATATGTAAGTGTAAGGTTAAATTAACTTTAAATATTTCATTGTTAATACTCATTGTTATTGTAGGAATTTTTGTTTAATATGGGATTTATGTATTCTATACATTTAAAATTTACGCTGGCAGGTGAACGGCGCTCAGGTTTTACAGTGTTAAAAACATATTAGCGAAAAGTCATTCCATTTTTCTCGATTCATTTAAAAATAATGTGAAAAAGCATATCGTGTTTCTGTATTATTAAATATAGTTTTATGTATGCATATATCATGTACAAGTTCTGGTGTTTACGTATTCCATTTTAAACAAATTTTGTTTCGCATAAAACGTTTGAGAAATTTTCAGCGGATTCTATTTGATTTAAAAATGCACAGTAAATACTTTGGATTTGAAGTTTGAGGAGTTTTATTTTTGTTTGTCTGATATTATACGGCAGATCCCCTGCTAAAAATACGTTTTGCCAGAATAAATAATTACAGACGAAAAACTTTTTTAATGATGTTTTATTTTGATTTGAAAATAACAAAATAATTAAACGAAAATATTTTTTTTCAAGTGAGAGAGCTTAAAAATTTATCATTCAATCGATATACAGTCAGTTCTCTACTTACAACGGAGTTCCGTTCCACCACCTAGGACGTAAGTCTAAATGGTCGTAATAAGTCGAATTTTATACAAAAAAACAATGAAATGAACATAAAAGTGCTTAGTACGTTAATGTCATTTATTTCAGAATATGTTCAATAAGTAATATAGGTACATAAAATATATTTGTAATAAAATAATAAGCAAATTTTACAACGATACTTTTTACTTCTCCTACTTCATTTTCGATATTATTACGTTTTAATAGTTTGTTCCATATGCCATTCATAAATGATGTTGTTTTATTTGACCATTCTTATGAGATATTTGTAATTGCTTGAATGATGTTATAGATTTTTCAAAATTCTCTCAATGTTTGGTCTTTTTCTACTGCTTTGATTGCTTGGTCAAAAGTATTTCTTAACTATTGCAATTTAAAGTTAGCAATTGATCCATCGGCTGTAAAATGCTTGTAGTTTTGGGGGGTAAATTAATAACTTTTATGTTTGGATAGGATTCGACTAAGTGTGGATCCTTGTCAATAATTAGGATTTATCTTTCAATTTTTAATTTTATATTTTAATTTTGGTCTTGGTCGTTAGTCTGAATGGTCGCATGTCGAGTATAAAATTATTTTCCGGGTATGTTACGTGACATTTTCATGGAAAAATTGATGATTGAAAATGGTGGCGTACAGCAAAAATTCATGGAATTGGCTTGGCCCTTTAAAGGGTTAAAACAAAGAGTCAAAGTAATAATCCGATCACTAGCCGTGTTCTATCTTTTATATATATGTATATACTCTCTCCAATGAAAAGGTAGATTGACTGACCGAGTAACATTTAGTTCTCGCAGAAGAACTTCTGATAAAATAAAATACACGAAGAGTTCATATACTCGACATTGAGAGCGGGTCACCACATGAATGACGTGGAAATAGAATGTAGCTTAGTTTGTCAAATCATCGGTCAACAAGCGTCGAAACTGCTGCTTCTGTTATCATGTAGTTATCATGAATGGAGCATTGTTTACGAGTGGCTACTTTTTGATTTACTATGACTTTTTCATCCAAAGAATTTTATTGTATTTGGTGTTTTTTTTATGTACTAAACAAAATTTCTAATCAAACTTTTTCATCAAAAAAATAGTATACAAAAACATTTATTTTATTTAATGTTAATGGTATTCTACAATGACACATTTTTTTGAGAGTTTGGTCACGAATTCTATCAAAAAGTTTCTAAGGGTTACTAATTTCTATCAGGATCTTACTTTGAAAACTCATTTCTGGATATTATATAAAATACATGCTTGGAATATTTTTAATGCCTTTTCTGATCCCTTGTTAATTATACTTTTTTAGTTCAGTATCATCTATTAATGTTTTATTTTGCTTTTTATCTTCATAAATATTAATTAAATAGTAAATAAATAGCCATAAAACGCATTAGAAATAATAATAATAGATATTGATTGAGTAGGCATTTACTTGGTAGAACTCCATTATAATACGGAAAGAAAAATAAAAATGTATTTTAATTCTACATAAATTATTTTATATATTTGTTGATAGCTATTTCGGCTTACGCCTTCGTCAGAACTATGTTTAAAACGTGTATTAGAGATAGCTTATATACCCTTTGCTAGACAGGGTGCCTCCTACATAATCTCTTTCTGTTGAAACCATACCGACGTCACATGACAGAATTTAAATAAGTTTGATTTATTGGTCTAAAGTAATGGTGGGAAACAATAATTTGGGTATTTTGGGGTATTGGATCGTGTGAAACCACTTTAAATCTGCAATTTGTAAGTGCATCTATTTTAAATTGTTTTAAGTTTATTTATTGATTGAGTAGGCATTTACTTGGTAGAACTCCATTATAATACGGAAAGAAAAATAGCAATGTATTTTAATTCTACATAAATTTATGTAGAATTAAAATACATTGCTATTTTTCTTTCCGTATTTAAGTTTATTGTTTGTTAATGGTTTTAACAGAGGTGAGCTATTAATTGTGATCTGATCGTTAAGAATTTCATTGGACTGATTATACCTATTAATTTCAAGCTGTTCCAATGCATTCAGTTTTAGGCCCTTATTGCAGGAATGTAAACGAATCGGGACCGAATTCGGATTATGTGCTAATTCTATAAGGTGATTTGCAATAGTAAAAGAATGTATCATATATAACGTTATTTTCAAACAATGACAACGAATCAAGAGTTTTACAAAATGTCGCAACAGCGGGAAACCAGATTTGATAACGACTGATTGGTTTATTAATTAATGCCAATGTTCCTGTCAAAAAGATTGCCCCATTACCACATACTATTGATGTAATATTACACGCGCGGCAATAAAAATGCCATATTTCACCTACACCCCTTGTAAAGCGTGGCTTAATTGCAAAGGGTAGTCGGTTTCGACCTACCCCAACGTGTGTGCTTCGAAATGCCTATTGTTGCACTGCACCCCTAAGCCCTCAAACATGGCTTGTTCACCCTAAATGCTTGATATTATCAATCCTTTGCACGGGAGCTTACATGTGAGGATACGATACGGTAAGATATAAATTTGTTGGAAGAAGATGACTTAATAATATAATAAATTTAGAATATTGATGTAGTTGTATATACAAATGTTAACCCCTATAAAAATCATTTGATTACCAAAAAACCAAACCGTTTCTTAAATATCCTTCAGTCTATAGCAGTGGTTCACACGTAAAATAGTCCTGTGGCCGCATCGTACACATAAGTGGTCTTACGGAAATGTCTGGTGGACGCGCCAAATTTTTGTTTTGAATCTGTTGTGTTTGAGTTTTGTCAAATGGACCTAAAAATGTTTGAAAATTTATTATTGGCATTAAGTGCTTAAGACCCGGGTTTCACTTTTCGGCATCTTCATGCATTTCAAGTACGAATGTACTTGAACTGTCGTAGTAAACAGTTTGCATCATTACTAAAGCAAATTTTACGATAGTAAGTCCGAAGATGTCTCTGAAAGAGGCGAAGCACGTGTCACAATTAGTAACACAATACGTGGAATAATCAAAGTAATTTTAAATATTCTATTAAAATAACAATCATTTTACTACAAAATAACTATGCAATTTTCTTAAATATGCTTCAGTCTATAGTGATGCATCATAACTTGGGTAGTTCTGACGAAGGCGTAAGCCGAAATAGCTATCAACAAATATATAAAATAATTTATGTAGAACATTGTTATTTTTCTTACCGTATAACTTGGGTGTCCAATCCCGGGATCCCGAACCCGAAGTCCCGGAATCCAGAGAATTTTCAGTACCTTACGAATCCCGGAATTATAAAACATAGTCCCGAAATTTTCGGGATTGATTTTATATCAATAAAGCGTTATTGATTTCCAATAATGTTCTAATCCTCATTATAATAATGTTAAATTTTTGAAAAAATTAGTTATCAGATCGCATTCGAACGAGACCTATACTCTCGTACATTATATTTCAATTGAATATTTTCGCCAGGGCTGTGAAGTCTGTAAAAAAAAGTCCGACTCCGACTAAAAAAAGGTTAATATCGTCACTTTTTTCCCTAATTTTCCTATTTATGTGTATTCAATTAAATATCAACCCTATCAATGCGGCCAAAAGCCAAATTTGACATATTAAATGTAAAAACAAAAAGTTCAAGCTTTTCAAAATTTCCGACTCCGGGTACGACTGCGGCCAAAACGCCGCGCTGACTCCGACTCCACAGCCCTAATTTTCGCTCTTCAGTAATGGATAAACAACCGAAATATTATATTCATAAAAAGATAGTGACATCAATTTTTTCTCACTATTTTTAATGATATATTACTTAATATAAAATATTAATTAATTTTGATTATTCCACGTATTGTGTTACTAATTGTGACAAGTGTTTGGCCTCTTTCAGAGGCGTCGTTGGACTTACTATCGCAAAAGACGCCGGGATGACCTCGGAGGAAGTGAGGAGGTTGGCGGATAATAGAGAATCCTGGAAGCACCGCGTGGCGTCCATATGGTCCGAATAGAAAGCGGATATAGAAAAATAGGTGCTACACGGTGGCATGAGGTATTTAAAGGATTACTTTTTAGGTACATTTTAATAATAATACTGAGGAAAAAATCATAAAACTAAAATTATGTAACTTTTCGATTGAACTAACAGTGGCTTGATTATCTTATATATAAAACCGAAACGGCGTATGTATGTATGTATGTCTGTAATTCCCTTTTGCATTGTTGGTCATTAAGTTGCCATAAAAATGAATATGAAAGAAAATATGTTTTAATTTTTATCGGCGAAGACATTTAGTCAAAATGTAATAAATTAGTCTTCTACCAACTTTTTCCCGGCTTTTATTAATATAATAATGTTTATTATTTACGTGATGGTATTATTTGACATTTCTTTGACAGCAAATTAGATATTTTCCTTGAATTTGGACATTTTAATGGGCGAGAATGGGGCTGTCATCAAATTAAATAAAGTTTGTGATTTTATTTTAACTATATTTTGGATGTTGGATTTTGTGATATAATTATGTCGAATAATATAACATTAAATAATTATTGGTCGCTTAGTCCGAGCGACGCCGGATAGCAATACTAGTAAGGTATAAAACAAAAAGAAGCAATTTGTTCACCTGGGCTATAAATCTTTAGTGCATCGCTGTCTAACATGCATTCGCTATGTGCGTGACCAACTATACAGAGTAGGGTGTTACCCTTACCTTTTAATAATTATCTATAATGCTCGCATTCTTTTCATAGTGGCTATTAATAAATAATAAAGTTGTGGAATTGCGTGTCTATATATAGTTTCATCACTTTTCTCAGGAAAATAAGTCCATAGTAGTAGATCATGGTTATGAGTCATTAGAATTAATCAACCCCCTTGAAACATACATAGGTGAACCGATGTACTGCACTGCTAGTACTGCAGGTGAGTTATTCATTTCATTTTATAATGTTGGTAGTTACGAATTACTTGAACGACCGAATTATAAAAGTAGCTGATTGAATTAACAGATTATACGGATCAGAACAATGATTTGTGTGTACGGGTACGCTCATTTGTTTGCGTTAGTGTATCCGAGTGCTTCTGCATTAAATTTAATTCGAGCGTATTTCTAGAAATTACAATCAAACTTATCTGATACTGAGTTTAAAATATTATAATTTGATTTTAAAGTTCGAGTTGCTTAAGGAAGAAACCAATACAAACCGTTGTATCAATATGAAAAATCCGACCATTTATTATTGAATTGATTAAAAAACCCAGGAATTATTTATCGCGGTACCACATTCCAAATACTCGATAATTATAATTTACCGACGTCATTCATTGAATCTCATTTACATCACAATTTTCGATAATTCATATATGTACATAGAATACGTTAATAGCAATAAAACTTAAGTGTTAGTTATCCACTTTTTTTTTTGTATATACACGATACAAAATGTTTATTACGCGTCAGTTCAAGTACATTCGAGCACTAGAAATGCCCGAAGATGCCAAAAAGCGAAATCCCGGGTCTTTGGCGACAAAACTCGAGTAATCGATTCAAATTTACTACAAATAATCATTTCAATTTAGCAGCTATATTCTGGCTACATGACGTTAGTGAAAATAATTCATGTTACTATCTTATATATAAAACCGAAACGGGGGATGTATGTCTGTAATTCCCTTTTGCATTGTTGGTACAAGTTCAAACAAACGAATTGCCAGTTTCAAAACGAATATGAAATATATAAAACCGAAAATATGTTTGGGTCTGTAATTCCCTTTGCGAATAAGGAAGACATTTAGTCAAAATGTAATGAATTAGTCTTCTACTGAACTTTTCCAGGCTTTTATTAATATAATAATGTTTTTATTTACGTGAAGGTATTATTTGACATTTCTTTGACAGCCAATTTAGATTTTTTCCTTGAATTTGGACATTTTAATGGGCGAGAATGGGGCTGTCATAAAATTAAATAAAGTTTGTGATTTTATTTTAACTCTATTTTGGATGTTAGTTTTTGTGATATAATTATGTCGAATGATATAACATTAAATAATTATTGGTCGCTTAGTCCGAGCGACGCCGGGTAGCAATACTAGTAGTTATATAAAATAGGAAGAAGCATTTAAGATTTTTATAAAATATATACGCTGTAACTGCAGTCAGTCAAAATTGAATGAACAACATTTTGCTCAATTCATATAATGGCTAAACAATGCATTTGAAAGTTTTTAGAGCATTTTTTCTAGGGTATTTTATTCGATTACATCGAATGGGTTCAGCAAATAAATGAATCAGTGCGTTTCCGTCATCAATGCTCAATTCATTTGTTAATTTTGTATGTAAAAGGAAAATATAAAGCTGACAAATGTTTACACGTGAGTTTTGAGGAACACACAATAGAATTGCACACTAAAACTTTTAGCTAGTGTAACTATCATTACAATAGAACGGAATAGAATGAATAGGGTAAACAAAATAAACTTTTATAGTCAGTGTTGGAGTACGAGAAGCTTTTTAAAAGAAATAAGTGTAAAAGCTCTTTACCCAGATGAATGAGAAAATATTTTTTATGATTACTGTTATTGAGACAAGTAAAATTTCATCTTAATTTTTGATTATTATGGTTGACTGGAAAATTCTTGTTCACGGTGTAGCGACATTACCGCGCCACGTTTGCGCGCAACATTTTTTTATAAAATACCACAAGAAACCACAAAATTACACTGTACAAACATAAAATATATTTAGTATATTTAGAAACTAGTCATGCAATTGCCTCTTACTGCACCCCGGATATTATAAATCTTATATATAAAACCGAAACGGCGTATGTATGTATGTGGGTCTGTAATTCCCTTTTCATTGTTGTTGCAAGTTGCAATATAATAATGTTTATTATTTACGTGAAGGTATTATTTGACATTTCTTTGACGGAAAATTAGATTTTTTCCTTGAATTTGGACATTTTAATGGGCGAGAATGGGGCGGGGCTGTCATCAAATTAAATAAAGTTTGTGATTTTATTTAAACTCTATTATGGATGTTAGATTTTGTGATATAATTATGTCGAAAGATATAACATTAAATAATTATTGGTCGCTTAGTCCGAGCGACGCCGGGTAGCAATACTAGTATGTAATATTTAAAAGATTCTATGTGAAAGGAAACATATTTATACAAATAATTAAAAGTATCAATTAATTGGAAATAAGATACAGTTTTAGTAGAAAAGTATTTTTTTTCAAATGAGTCAACAAAACAATATAATCGTATATTGCGCGCAAGTGTTGGCATGCTAGTATCGGGGTATACACTCCTCGCTTGTGTCCATTGTGAGAATGTCGGCACGGTTCCGTCGGCCCGCTAATGTCAAAGTTGCCCCTTTTCTCAATTATTTGTTAGGAGATCGATCGTTGGCCCTAAAGATCAGTAATAATTCTTCTAGGTATTCAGATACTAGCCCACGTAGTATTTTTTCATAATATGTGGCTTTCTTCTTAAAATTCAAGACTTAAATGAAATATGTAAATTTTAAAATATTGTCGGCTTCATTCTAACATCCTCTAAGTTAATTAACCCATAGTGTTCAGAAGACGGTTAAGCAGAATATTTCAACTACAATCAAAAATCTTCTAATAATAATGCGTTATATTTAAAAAGGAAACTATTCAATATTCCTTTAAAGTTTATTTTGTACAGATCAGGACCGGTTTAATTAATCATTAGCAGTATAAAAAGAATGATTTATTTATTGAAATTCGGTGAATTAAGTTCAGTGCCTTTTTAAAATGGTACTTCCGATTATATTTCAATACGAAAAAAGAAAACAAAAATATATTTTTTATTTATGTATATAAAATAGTCATAAATTAAGTCATAAGTACCTTACTAAAAGTTTAACCTAGGTAGTCCATTCTTGAGATATAAATAAATGTCATATGAATCTCTGATATATTCTAATAAAGGATCCAATACGGTGGGAATAATGGAAGAGATATAAAATAATTAGTTTTATAACATACTAGTATTAGAACTAGGGGCTCCAATTACTCGACATCTCAACTACTCGAGTATCGAGTAGTTAAATTTTAAAATATTCGAGTACTCGAGTATACTCGAGTAGTTTCAGATGTGCCAAAATATATTTTATTTATTCAAATTTGTGTCTATAAATAGATGATACATAAATAAATAAGCTTATTTTATTTTATCATTATATTTATTTAAATTTATGAAACATATATTTCAAAAATAATAGAGAATTAAACGTCTCAAATTTAAATTTGGTCCAAAATTTAGTTTTTAATTCCAGCAGTAGAAAAAAACTCTGTTGCTGTGGACCTTGGCTTAAAAGTTAACAATCAATTAAATTGTGCTATCTAGTTTTTCTGTCCGCTGCTTACAACAACATAAAATTTGGAATTAAATCTTCATTTATATATTACGAGTATTACTCGAGTATTTTTCAAACTACTCGAGTATCGAGTACTTGAAAAATGGACGAGTATACTCGAGTATCGAGTACTCGATTCTCGAATTGGAGTCTCTAATTGGAACCCGTCTTCGCTCGGACCAGTTTGGGGTTATGTTCAGCTCGGCGCGTAAATTCAGACGGGCCAAGTTGAAACAACTTTTTTCAAAATTCAAAAGTCTAGGTCAATTAAAATGGAATTAAAATGAACATTTCAGACTGGCATTGACATTTCACAGCCCCTTTCATATATTGACAGCCCCATTCTCGCCCATTAAAATGTCCAAATTCAAGGAAAAAATCTAATTTGCTGTCAAAGAAATGTCAATTAATACATTCACGTAAATAAAAACATTATTTTATTAATAAAAGCCGGGAAAAGTGCAGTAGAAGACTAATTTATTACATTTTGACTAAATGTCTTCGCCGATAAAAAAATCAAAAATATTTTCTTTCATATTCGTTTTTATGGCAACTTAATGACCAACAATGCAAAAGGGAATTACAGACCCACAGACATACATACGCCGTTTCGGTTTTATATATGTACTACTCGATACTCGAGTAATTGGAGTCTCTACACACACACATTGATAACGAAACAAATTTACCGTCGAAACTTTCGCGAGCGAAATCAATTCGTTTGTTTGAACTTGCAACAACAATGCAAAAGGGAATTACAGACATACATCCCACGTTTCGGTTTTATATAAATATAAGATTATTTTCATAAAAACGTTGCGCTACTGGTCGCAAAAGATGGCCGGGAAAATCGAAACGCAGCGTGCCCCAGGCCACGAAAACGCATTTGCACGAATATTAGATAGTATTTTTGCCCTTAATGCAATTTAATGCATTTTTTATTGCCCCTCGCCCGTAATTCGTTGGGGTGCAATCTCTCCATTCTTGGCATAGACGCTCGCAAATAATATGTACGAGTGTTTGGGGGGCAACTAATTTGATCGACAGCGAGATTAGTTTATGGCATTTCAGAAACGGTTTGTATTATTTATTCATTTTATTTTAATGCGCAAAAGCTTTGTGCAGTAGTTTGCTTTGACACAATGTATCCTTTGCATGATTTAAAGCTTAACTGCTGCTGAGGATTGTATTTTACTTATTTAATGGTGCTTATACGGTAGCGTAAACTTACTAGTATTAATTTTCATGCTGGATTTTTCAAAAGATTTTTCATATTCCAAAATAGCAAGGTTTTTATTCATTATTTTTTAACCATGTCTGCTGCCAATATTTACCATAAACCACTTTTAAGGTGTTCACTATCAATACTTGGTGGAAAGACATTATAATACAAATAATCAAACATTTTTAGTACTTTTCCACATACAATTTATTGGATCAGAACATGTTTCGCTCATGGCGAGCATTGTCAACTGATAAGGAATACAATGAAAAAGAGATATTTATACAAAAGTTAAATATATTTTGGAATAATTTTGAGCCGTAGACACTCTTAGTGGTTTCAGATTAGCAGTTTACTAATCGGTCTTCATTTGCCTTATTTTAAGGATCGGTTGGGTAAAAGGTAGTTTTTTTATCACATAAATAATGTGGTACGTCAATTACAAATTCATACAATTTTATCAGATTGATTGAAGAATGAAAGTGTTTGTACCGGCATTCAAACCCATACTCACTGCAGTCAAAGACACTGACCGCTTGGCTGTATGTTATGCTCGGATGTATGTTAAATAGTCTGAAAATCGGAATCCTGAAAGGCGAAACACATGTCACGAAAAGTAGCACAAGTGCTTCAGTTCAAATTCATTCGTGCACTTGAGATGCCTCAAGATGCCGAAATGCGAAACCCGGGGTTAAACGACAATAATCATGGAAACGTACAATATGAAAGTTCATTCGTGTACTTGAAATACCTGAAGATGCTGAATGGCTAAAACCAGATCATTAGCGAAAAAACTCATGAAAAAGTACAACATTCAAACAAATCAAATTGGAAATATGATTGTTAGTAATCACTAATCATCGAACGTTTCGAGCCATTACGTTGTTTAATTTGTATGCATTGAAATAAAATATTTAGAACAAAATATAACCCATATTATCAATTCATTGAAAAGAAATTGAATCCAGAAAACCCGTGATTTATACAAATAATAATTCTGGATATATAAAAAATGTCATGGTTTCTAGAGCTTTCTTTCATACGTTATTTATTATTTATGCACGGTCGGTGGTAGGTGCAGTGATTAACGTCGTTGGCTACCGTGTCGGACCACCCGAACTCGACTCCCGGTGCGAACAGATTTTTTCAGACGATAAATCAATTCTGTTCTTAGGCAATGGGTGTTTGTGTTGTTAAAAATCCCTTCCCACCTTTACTATCTCAAAGAGCAACGCACAGTGACAGCGAATAGCTAACCACTAGTCCTGTTCTAGTCCTCGTATCCTTTCCATCCCTACTCTCTTCCTAGAGGAGAGGTTGAGCAAATAAAAAACATATGTCTAGATAAACTCAGTGAGGAGTCCATATGCTCCTAGTTGGGAGCGGACATGGTTAAAAAAAATATATTCATGATTAAACTTATTCCATCAGCATTTTAAAATGAAATAAATCTTATCCCTAGAACGACGCTAATGGTATTAGGTACACTTGAAATGCTTACTGTTATTTTGGATCGGTGAATATATTCAGGATCTCCATTTCGAAATTGCATTACGAGTTATGCCATTTTCAAATTTCGAACGCAGGTATGTGTGTGTGATTTATTTCTGTTCTTTTCTATTGTATTTGGAGCCTCTCTCCGCATATGTTCATTGAGACATATTGCCCGAGGCAAAATAAATTAATGCGTGCTGTAAAAAGAGGGAAGTGGGGTGGGATAGGACAGGGGTGGATTCGATTGGATTTAGGGAAACCGAATAATGGCAACAGGAGCACGGAAAGAATTCATGACGCGCGGCATGTGAGTGTGAATGAAGGATTTACGTTTGACGTTTAAAAGTCGAATGACTTTTTATTTGAAATTTAATTTATTTTAATGTACGTTTCATAATCTTTCTACATATACAAGCATAATATTATTGTCAGCCTCTGTGGTTTAGTGGTAAGAACTATGCTCTAACGATCAAGTTGATCTAGGCTTAAACCCGAGAAAGCTCAATGCCATACTAAGATTTTTTCAAATTTGAGATGTGGTGGTTATGAGGTGAGCTTATCTTGAGTGAAATGTAAAAACTTCTACCACGCTTAGCCGGTATGATTTTCCAAATTGAAAAGATTTGGCGCATTAAAAAAAATCTAAGTTCTGTATGATTAGTATGCAAACAATAATTAGTATAAAAAAATATTTTAACTTTAACTGAAAGATTAAGCATTTTTTACAATCACAAATAATCTTCGCGGAACGAATCTTATGATGCTAAAAAATATGGAGTATTTATCTAAACATTTTATTTTATTTAGTTATTATATACATCAAATATTTTTAATTTAATAATGTTTAAGTCATAAGAAAAAATACCCAAATCTCTTTTTGTGCGATTTCAAAGTTATGCGCTTTTTCTAAATGTATTTTTTTTTTTTTTAATATATATTTGGGACTATTTCAACATACATATGCTTCCACGTCATTAACAGCCCGTTGTTCACATACTGTCCGTGCAAAATCCAGTGTTTCACCTGTTTATTTACTGTGTTTTTTTTTTTTTTTAACCATATCCGCTCCCAACTTGGAGCGTATGGAATCCTCACGGAGCTTATCTCAACGTATGTTTTTCTACGAGACCTGCTTGTTACTCGGTTGCTCAACCTCTCTTTTCCGAAGAGAATAGGGATGGAAATGATAAGAGGACTAGTGATTAGCTAATCGCTGTCACTATGCGTCGCTCTTTGGGTACGGAAAGGTGGGAAGGGATTTTCAACAACACAAACACCCATGCATTTGAACAAATTTATCGACTGAAAAAATCTGCTCGTACCGGGAATTGAACCCGGGCGGTCCGGCACGCAAGCCAACAACGTTGACACTGCGCCACGGACCACGCACGAACCAGTGTATTTAGTGCATAAAAACAAATTGAATATATATTGGGACACAAGGGTTCGACGCTGTAGAGTTAAGCCCAAAATCTGTAAATGAATAGTCCAAATTGAAGGGGTGTCACGCATACTTCACGTACATATCCAATGTGCAAGGTACAATACAATATAGGTGCTGTGAATTGTTGAACTTGCTGTGAAAAGAATTTAATTTTCCGGCACATTCATAATAGCGGGGAGCTTAAAGCTAAGTATTCAACGAAATTTGTTCAATCGAAAATGCTTTGTTGGTGTGAATTACCTACCGGGTATTAATAGTGTTAGATAATTTTTGTGTTCGATCTGTAACGTCCTCTTCTTGTCAAAGGTTTTATATGATGAGAACGTGTACGATCTTACTTTCAGATGTCGAGTCAATGGAGTTTTTAATTGTGAGTAGAATGAGGGCTATCAAGAGGATAGCCCCAGATTATAGAAAACCATCAGGTATTTGTCTATGATATGGGAAAGACACGGACGGTTTAGACACTTATACAATAAAATAATTTTATCTTGATGATATTTGGTTTTTATTTGTATATTCAGTTTACAATAATGACAATAATATTATTGATTGAGTAGGGATTTACTTGGTAGAACACCATTGTAATACGGAATGAAAAATAACAATGTATTTTAGTTCTACATAAATTATTTTATATATTTGTTGATAGCTATTTCGGCTTACGCTATCCGATACTGATATCGCTACCGAAATAGCTATCAACAGATATATAAAATAATTTATGTAGAACTAAAATACATTGTTATTTTTCTTTCCGTATGACAATAATAACTTGCAAGTGGTTTAAGGAAGAATAACTCAGAATCGTTGTTTGTATGGGATATTATAGACATTTAGTAAACCACATGTGTTGATAAGAACACTTAGAACTTTGTCAAAGGTAAAACGGAGATTATCACTTTTGTTATCTACTAATAAATTAAATCAATGATGTGAGAAGATATTTGAGAGATGTTTTATTGACATGGCTAAGGTCATCATGAATGTGATACAATAGGTTGATAAGTTGTGTAACAGATCGTTGTATAATTGAATCCCTGTCCGGACAGTTTTATTTTACAATCGACATTTATATCTGTGCTGTCTACATCACCTAAGCAAAGGCATACCATCACTAAAACGGGACAAAGCGAAAGCTATTAGCGAATCACTAGTCCTATTCTTTCTTTCAATACTCTAGATAGGCTGAGAAACGGAGTAACACGTAGTTCTCGTTAAAAATTCTGTTGAGATAAATTCTATGACAACTGCAAATGCTCCACATTGAAAATGGATATGGTAACAAAGTTGCTGAAGACACTAGTGCAAATTTAATAAATCTGCATGTCTGTTTTTAATTAACTTATTTTTGGGCTTTTACTTTGTTAATGATGAGTCATATTTAATTGATTTATTATGTATTAGTTTGCATTTCTAAGAGGTCTTAAACCTTTTATTTGTAGTCTATTTTTCTTGTTATTTGCTTCATTTATTTGATTAGTTTTTCTACCAATTGTTTGTCATACCTTACTTAAATTGTGTATAAATATCACTGTTGCATTGTATTTCTTATCAGTTGACAATGCTCGCCATGAGCGAAACCGGTCCTGATCAAATAAATTTTATGTGGAAAAAGTACTAAAAATGTATTATTATATTTATTCAAATTATAATATCAACTGAATAATTTTCTGATGCGAAGTCTCGGAGTCTAATTCATCCAACCCACTCTGGCTTATTTTACCCCCTTTAATAATCAACAAATCAGGCCAACGTGATAATAGAGATACCGCCTCCGGAAATGTTAGTTTCAATTCAATAACAAATAAATGGCTGCACTGATTCACAAAAGCTTATAATACAATTTTGAATTTTCTGAAAACTAGAGCAATTAACTTTAGTATTCGGTCGTATTTGAACCGAAATAATTACTTTAGCAATCAGATTTTGGCGTAAAGTTTTCATTAATCTACAAACCAAGAATAATTTTCAATTATCAACGCGGTGCGGTTACTTTGCCTGGATATCTCGGTATGAATAAACAAAGACTACTTATTATTTGGTCAGTTTCTAATTCGACAATTGCTCAGTTATAAAAACTTAAAATGGTCAGTAATAAATATTTAAAACGGTCAGTTAAAAATAATAAATGGTCAGTTAATACTTATTTAAATAACATTATCTGCTTTCAAATACCTGAACTTAAGAAATAATTTCATTTCATGCGCTTATTTTTCATAGCAGATGTCATAAATTTGCCACTTACGACCATATTTGATAAAATTCACTAGCTGTCAAAATAAAATTACTGACCATTTAAATTAAATACTGACCGTTTTATGTAATAACTGACCACATTCACACTGATACAATGACAACTGACAGTTTATAATATTAACTGACCATTTTGATTTTTAACTGACCATTTATTTATTTAACTGATCAAAACTTGAATTAGTTACTGACCCATTAAATACATGCCATAAACAAATAATAGCTACACTCCTCTATGATATCTGTTTTTATATTGAATTACCTCAACGAGGGAGAAAACTGCAAATAATATCGCTTTGTTCGTCTATAGAATTTAATTTAATTTTGAAACGATGCCATGTTTTATTTTCGTTATTGGACACTTATTTTATATTTTATAGAGATTAAATTAATATTTGAATAATCCATCGATATATATACAACTGAAACTGTAAATAATATTTTTCTAGTAAACTTTGCGAGTAAATCATAAATTTAATATTGATACGAGCAAAACCACCCTCATAAAATTCCGCTTCAACAATCCAAATGCTTCAGTGGGCGGTCTCTTTGTAACAATTGGCTAACTAGTGTTCGGCACAAATGGGTGTAAATCACAAAATATTGGAAAAGTATAAAAATAAAGATCTACTTTGCATCCTTTTCTCGATCATGTAAATATTTTCATATTTATGTATATTATAATTGCTCATCATCTCCAATGATTATTAATGATTGTGTAAATTTATTTTCTTCATCATTTCAATATTAAAACGTAATTCCACCAGGTACTCTCTTATTAATAATAGCGATAGATTCGGAAACTACGATATCTACTTTCGTTAGATTCGGAAACTTTATGGCAGCTCATTTTAATATATTGATTGAGTAGGCATTTACTTGGTAGAACTCCATTATATTACGGTGAGAAAAATAACAATGTATTTTAGTTCTACATAAATTATTTTATATATTTGTTGATAGCTATTTCGGCTTACGCCTTCGTCAGCACTATCTCTAGTTCTGACGAAGGCGTAAATCTAAATAGCTATCAACAAATATATAAAATAATTTATGTAGAACTAAAATACATTGTTATTTTTCTTACCGTATCATTTTAATATAACTTTGATTATTCCACGTATTGCGTTACTAATAATGACGCGTGTTTCACCTTGTTCAGAGGTATCTTCAGACTCAATATCGCAAAGTTTGCTTAACTAATAAAACAAAATTGATTCTAATATTTTAAAATGATAAACTACAAAATAGATTTTGGGATGGGGATGATAGAAACAAAACAAGCAAATAATTATACTAGTTATCACGTTAACATTAAATTATTAACTAATGAGATGCAATCAATTAGGTGGGTTAAAACCACTGGAAACTCACTAATTAGTGACCAGCAATCTTTCCTATTTAGGATATTATTTAATAATTCTTCCTCACTGTAAAAACTTTTATTTATTTCTAAAAATTCTAAACTATTTGTTTTCAAACTATTTTTATTTACCTTATTCTAATATTTTAATGTAGAAAATAAAGCTTCTTTTATAATGATCAGGTACAGTTCCACGAATCGCAAACACTATCAAACATAATCTGTAATTCAAAAAAATGTTTGTCCATTCGAAAATCTGTATTATAAAGTTATCCTCGAAATGAGTCACGTACCAGCTTAAGTGACAAAAGAAGTCATTAAAAAACAATATTATGCGATGTTTTCTGCGGCCATTGTTTATGCTTAAAGCACATCTAATTAGCATGATAGTGCAATGAAGCGATCCCAGGCTGCAATATGCGCTGCACAGATTTATGTACGGCATGAGGATGGATATTCTGGCCACCATTTTGAAATGTTAAATGCACAGGTGGCAGCAAAGAGATTAACTTGCTAATTTCTTCACGTGATCCGCCAAGCCATGGGATCAAATGCTGCACACCACCACACTGATAAATTATGCTTAAGTGAATGATGTGGTTATTATTTTGCTGCCTGGAGAAAGGATTTGCTTTCACTTTGGCCCTAATTATCTCATTATTTATTGAATTATTGGATACCAAGAAAACCATAGTCATTTGTTGGATAAATATGTATAAAAAATACACATTAAGGCATATGATTTTTCAAAAAGTGTTACTGGGCAATGAATTGGAAAATTCAACAATTTTCAATGAGTGAATGATGTGGTTATTATTTTGCTGCCTGGAGTAAAAGATTTGTTTTAACTTTGGCCCTAATTACCTCATTATTGTGTATCAAGAAGAACTATTATTTTTTCATCCATTTCAGACTTTCAGACTTTGACTGAGAGTGCTTGAAGGGATTTCAAGATATAATTTGAATTTTGTAATTTTTCATGAGTTTTGTCACTAACGACTCGGGTTTTGCTTTTCAGTATCTCCAGCCATTTCAAGTGAAAAGTTTAAGCTAATTCGTGCATTTGAAATGCCTTAAGATGCTGAAAGGTGAAACTTGGATGTTTATCGACAAAACGCATGAAAAAGTATAAAAACCAAACGATTCAAATTTTAAAAATATATTTTTATTTGTTGGATAAATATGTATTGAAACTATACACGTTTTTTGACAGTAAATGCTTTTCTCAAAAACGCGTTACTGGACAACGACTAAATTCAAATTCATTTATAACAATTATACTTTTATTTTTTGGTGATCTACTTTTATTTTTGTATATAAACAATACAAACCAATATAAAACTTTAGTAACATCTTCGGACTTACTACCGCAAAGATTGCTTAATTAAGTAGTGATACAAACTATTTACTACGCCAGTTCAAAATCACTTCAATGCACTTCAGATCAGGTCAGTACAATCGTGCACTTGAAACGCTAAAAGATTCCGAAAGGCAAAACCCGGGTTTTTAGCGACAAAACTCACGGAAAAGTATAAATTTCAAACGATTCAAATTTGATATTGAAATCCTATCAAGAACCCTCAGTTAAAATTCTTAATGACAATTATGAGTAATTGAGAATTAGTTCACTTCTTATATCTGAAATAATACTTTGAATTGAATGAAAATGCTCTCTCTACTAAGAAATTTATCTTCAAATGATATAACACAGCAAGATTACAATCTTCAAACAAGTTCACTTGAAAGTTATAGTGGTGTCATTCCTCGCAGTATCAACAGTTGAATGATCCGAAATTGCACCTCATAAGCACGCGGTGTCCCAAACTTTATTAGCTTACAGCAACCTTAATATACAAAGTATTTCACAAAGCCACATAAAAAACTTTTAGCCATGTAATGAAAGTAAAGAAAATATACGTTTTGTTCTAAATTCAAATTGTAAAAAAAGCTCTCCACCTTTGTCAAGATTTTTGCAAGTAAGAAAGAATAAAAGGTGATGTCAATATATTTCGATACGGTAAGAAAAATATCAATGTATTTTAGTTCTACATAAATTATTTTATATATTTGTTGATTGCTATTTCGGCTTACGCCTTTGTCAGAACTACTACAGAACATAGTTCTGACGAAAGTTCCATCATAGTTCCAGTTGCAAGGGCTATTCGGCTGATAAAAGCGCTGCCTGTTGAAGTGGACATCTTCGCCAGTGAACTTGATGCTTTGTTAAAAAATTTTGTCTTATGTAAATAATATGTTTCTGTTCTGTTTCTTATTTTTGTGTAATACTTTATGTAATTTGTCAAATGCATGTCGCATTGGCGCTTGTTATAATGCCATGTATTTTATATAGTTTTTTGCCAATAAATAAATAATTTATATAGAACTAAAATAAATTGTTTTTTTTCTTACCGTATTATAATGGAGTACTACCAAGTAAATGCCTACTCAATCAATAAGTCAATGTATTTGTTTGTAAGTATATTAACTGTGAAATTAAACAATATCTGTGCAATTTCAATTTATTATTTGACTAACGTTGCTAGTCAATATTTGAAATAAACTATTTTTTTTCTCATTTTCTCTCTCAAAATAAGTATTTTAAAATGGCTTTTAAATTTCTGGAATGAAAAAGAAGCCTTAACAATTATAAGAAATTTTTGTACTTATTTATATCAGAACCGGTTTCGCTCGATATAAGCATTTTCAAATATTCAAAAGAAAATCAGAAAATATAATTTGAAATGCTCTCGATGAGCGAAACTAATCATGATATAAATACATTTATTGTAGAATAACTAGAAAACTGTCTTATTATTTTTTTGACCCCAATCTTACGTTCTCGCATTATACGTTTTCCCGCGTGGTGCGTTCATTTTCTATAGTCCCGGCATTTAGTTCATATATAAAACTTTCCCGCATTTAACGTTTGTTTTATACGGTCCCTTGAAAAACGTAGAATCGGGGTTTCAATGTACTCAGTACAGTTTGGGATACACTGCCATACCAGCAGGCTGTAGACAAATCTGCTTCGTTCTGCATTACCAGACTGCTTTGAACGCGATCCCGACTGACATTATGAATCAAGTAATAATATATTCATACTTGCAATTCCAACTTTTCTCGTTTTCCATTCCAGACTAAATTTAGTCCGCCTGTTCGAGGCTCATTTGCATGCTCAAGTGTTGAGGTGATAGCTGGTGCGATTAGCGACTCATAAAGATGCAGATTCGGGTAATCCCCCGTAACGAAACACTTGCAATGCATTTTTCAGACGATCTCGCTAAAGAACTTCACCAACAGAAGTAGTCTGGATGCAATAAAATAAAGTCTGCCATTCCATCTTTTGTACTAGATTACAGGAAGAATCAAAAAAATGAACGAATTAAGAAAATTCGTGCACATTCCCTAACGTTTTTTTTTGAATTTAGAAGGGAAACAAAAGAGTATATTTAGAATGTATAAGCAGATGTTTTTGTTTATTTTAGTAAAGATGTGAATTACCAATAATTTTAAATCTTCAAACTATTTTTATTACGGGAAAGTTTTTATATGTATATATGCTGTATACTATTATATAATAGTTAAACAGTATTAAGAAAGAAATTGCCGGTAATTGATGGACAACTTTTGAATAAATAAAACATATAGTTTTTGCTCTACTTCCATTTATAATTGTTACCTATATCAGTGAGAAACGGTTTCGCAGCCTTCTTACATCGTCAGTTCATAATGCTCGCGATGAGCGAAACCAGTCCTGATCTCAATAAAATTATAAGTAGAAGAAATTCTAAAAATATACTATCTAAGATTTTGACTTAATGCAATTTCAATATCAAATTTTAACCGTTTTAATTTTGTATTTTTCCACGAGTGATGTCGCTAACGACTTGGGTTTCGCCTTTCTGCATCTTCAGGTATTTCAAGTGCACAAATGAATTTGAATATGCTGAAAGGGAATACATATGTCGCTATCGAGAAAACTCACGGCAAAGCACAACATTGAAACGGTTAAAATTTACTATAAATATGTGTTTTATTTGTTTAAAATAATGCCCTTCCGTCATGAACGGACACCCAAAAGACAAGTTTTGATTATTTGCCTTGGATTTTTGAACCATTGTTTATTATTGAAGAATGTAAGTATTATTTATAAATAAGTTCGGCCTCAGTAATTCTTTTGTCGAGTGTTTTGTTTTTCAATAACAAAACAACAAAAAAGCTTTGATTTTATATGTAGACACTTGTGTAGAAAAAAAATGATTTAACATTGTGTACAAAATACAATTAATCGGATTCATCTTAAAGCTTTCCCTTTGCGACATATTGGGACCAAAAAAAAAGATTCTTCGCCAAACAAGCCGCCTGAGAATATTGTGTACGTAAGATATGTCCGATCCAATGAGGCGAACCGTGATGCTCTATCCCGTGAGACGTGTCTTTAACGCAATTAGCAGTTTATACCGACGGTGTCGCCCAACTCGCTTATCATATTACCTACTACTAGAGACTCCAATTCGAGTATCGAGTACTCGATACTCGAGTATACTCGTCTATTATTATGGTACTCGATACTCGAGTAATTTGAAAAATACTCGAGTAATACTCGTTATTTATAAATAATGATTTTTCCAAGCAGAGGACAACGCATCTTGTTAGAACTATTGAATCCATTGTTAACTTTCAAGTCGACGTCCACAGTATAGATAGAGTTTTTTCTACTGCACGAATAAAAAAACAAAGCTTCGAAACAAAATAAAATTTGAGACGTTTAATTCTCTACTATTTTCGAAATATGTATATGTCTCATAAATTGAAATAAATGTATTGATGCAATTAAATTATCTTATTTATTTATCATCTATTTATATGCACAAATTTGAATTAATAATGTATATTTTGGTACATCTGAAACTACTCGAGTATACTCGAGTACTCGAGTATTTTAGAATTTTACTACTCGATACTCGAGTAGTTAAGATGTCGAGTAATTGGAGTCCCTACCTACTACCTAACGTCAAACACATTATGATCAAATTAGTATCAAACGAAGGCGGGTATCTTTGTTCGTCGAGAATTTAAAGATACTCCCCACGGCATCTTACCTACTGTACTGCCCGTACAAGGCAGAAGACAGTAAGTGACTCAGACAAACTTTTATAAAAATGACTTAATGTGTTAATTTTTTTGTAAACAAACTGTAGGTAGTAGCATTGATTTAATTTCCACAAAAAAACTATAGTTGCTGCGCTGCCTCTTTGCAAAAAATGCCTTTAATTTGAACAGGATCCCATTTTTAATAAAAATAGTAAAATATTTTTAGTACCTACTTATTCCACATTAAATTTATTCGATCATGACCAGTTTCGCCCATAGCTCGCATTATCATCTATTTATAATGTTCGCTATCAGTTTCTCGCTATGAGCGAAACCAGTCCTTATCTAATAAATTCAATGTAGAATAAGTTTTAAATATGTTTTATTATTTGTATTATAATGCCATTTCTTAGTTCTTCAGTATTGACAGTGAACACCTTAAAAGATTATTAAGTTATTATAACAAAACCATACAAATGAGCACATATGGCTTTCAAAAATATTTAGCAAATTTCAAAAATTTTAAGACTTACTGCCTTCTTCCTTGAAGGGCAGAGTACACGAATCCGATTTATTTTTGAGCTTTTATACATTTCGGAGAATATTTTGAGAGAACTAAAGATCTATCTTGGTATCTATAAACCAATGATGTTAAACAGAAATAGTTTGTTAAATTAAATATGACAGGTATTTGGTGTGCCGCACACATAAAGACAAAAAAACATCTTCAATATATTTTGTACGTGGATGATTATTGTGATTGTAAAAATATATTGTCAAATTAAAAACGGCTTCTTGTTAGGGTGGTCAGTGTGTTCGACTTCGGTTGCGGTGCTCACAGGTTCAATTCTCAGTGCACACAGCTTCATTTTGAGTTTTCAATCAATAAAAAGATTTGTTTAAAATACACTACAGACCATCCGATTTTAATGCGGATGAGTAGCTGTTTCTCTAGTACTGTCTTAGTCCTATCCATTCTGTCTTTGAAAAGGAAAGGCTGAACAACTGAGTAACGAGTAGTTCTCGTAGATCAGTGATTGCCAATGGTCGCTCCCGAGCTACACATAGCTCGCGGTGTCATTTTCAGTAACTCGCCCAGGATATTGTACTATATTTATAAATTTGTCTAGGATCAAATTTTATCAATCGCTTGGGCGCAAAAATCGTGAAAAGTTTAATCAAATGCACCATTACCAACATTTATAATTTAAATATCTAAAAACTATTAGGGCATAGTGACTAACTATTTCTACATATGTATTCAAAAAAATCAAGTTGTAATGTGTAATTCCCGACCATTAATTAGAGATAATAAAATTCTGCATTCAACTTAACGGCATAAAAATAGTTTTTGTGCTTTTTTCTAAAATACTTATGTGGTAGAAAGATAACTTTGCTTCCAAAGCCGTCATATATGTATGAGTAGCTCATCAGACAATTTCAATTTCTGAAAGTAGCTCACATCCTTATTGTGTTTGGAGGCCACAATCGTAGATAATCTTATGTTGAGATAGTTTCTATTCGAGGTAACATTAACCCACATTGATAATTCACATGATAAATTTTATGAAAAATCAAAACTATTGACAGCACACACAATAAGTTACAATAACAAGTTATTGACAAATTTAAATATGGAATATTTATTCCATGTAAGTTTGTTATATTTTATTCACGAATGAAATATAGCATAGATGATAGGAATTCCTAAAATATCCTCAATGATGCGAAAAAGTAAATTTATGTTTAATTACAAAAATATTTTCACTAAATTTCAATAGATTTTGGGATAATTAGCGATCAACCTATCCTCGGTGTATCGTTTTACCAATTATTATAACTATTAGGAAAACGCATGTGAAATTTTCCCCGCATCCATTACCGTGTGGGATATTATTTTGGTTAGGTTATCAAATATTTATTAACTTCCCGGGCATCTGATAAACTAACTAATACAACCTTATGTCGTCAAGATAAATAAGAGCATTAGAGTTACTAGCTCTTGAGTATAGTATTGTATTTTGAAGTACAGTGGTACCGCAAAATTCGAGTATACTTTGTTCCGCAACCTTGCTCGTATCTCCAAGCAATTTTTCACATTGAAATCAATTGAAATGCCATTAATCCGTTTCAGCCTCCAAAATGTGGCAATGTGGAGCAGTTGTAGAGCGCCATCTATGTTTTACGTATGGGATTTGTCGGTTGTGCGAAAGAGATGGAGCAAAGTATGTTTTTATAATAGGTCCATAGCGTTTGACAGTACAAGTAGAATCCAATACCAACACAATTATACCAATATATTCATATGTACCCCTTCCAAACATACGAAAAGCGCACACAGATACCCGGCATTCCCTCGTATCCCAAATGTTGCCCGTATTTCAAAGCAAAACTTCGCTCGCTCAATGGATCGTTTCTCAAATATATCGTATGTAAAGTACTCGTATCTCGAGGTACCACTGTATTTAAATAGGCATTAGATCTATACACAGAATAACTATATTCCATCGTTTCAAGTTTTCGTGGTTTTTAACAAATTTAAATGGTCGTTGCTTCTCGTTTTTGATGAAAAAATTTCACAGATTTTATTAAGAGAACCATTTTAAATTTCATGATTTGATTTAACTAACAAAACTTAACTTATTCGAGCTACTTCACCGTTTATTCTAAGTCTCCAGGTTTTACTGGGTGCCAACAAAACTATGCACATATTTCAACTTTGAGGAAATTGATAAAGTTAAGTTATTGTCATTTGCAAAGTGCATAAAGGATACGATGTTGAGCCAAAAGAGCAGTGCTTATTATGTTGCTTATAATATCATTCACCAATAATTTCAATTGAGCATAATAAAAAAAAGACTACTAATTATTTGGTCAGTTTCTAATTCGATAAATGGTCAGTTATAAATACTTAAAACGGTCAGTTGTGGTTAATAAATGGTCAGTTAAAATAAAAAGAACAATTCATAAATTTGCCATATTACGACCATATTTGATAAAATTCACAAGCTGTCAAACTAAAACTTATCATTTTTTAAAAATAGCTGACTATTTAAATTAAATACTAACCATTTTTAATAAATAACTAACCATTAAAATATATTACTGACCTTTTTATTCAATAACTGACCACATTCACACTGATACAATGACAACTGACCGTTTATAATATTAACTGACCATTTTGATTTATAACTGACCATTTTGATTTATAATAGACCATTTATTTATTTAACTGACCAAAACTTGAATTAGTTACTGACCCATTAAATACAAGCCAAAAAAAATTACAATATTCTTCACCTTTATTGTCGGACTCGGAGTTCGAAATTTACGAATGGAAACTTTTTGTTATTTTTTTACCATGTCCGCTCCCAACATGGAGCATATGGACTCGTCACGGAGTTAATCTCAACATATGTTTTTTCTACGAGAACTTCTTGTTACTCAGTTGCTCAACCTCTCTTCTTTCGAGCAGAGTAGGGGATGGAAAGGATATGAGGACTCACTCGGACAGGACCAGTGGTTAGCGAATCGCTATCGCTATGCGTCGCTCTTTAAGGATAGAAATGGTGGGAAGAGATTTTCAACAACACAAACACCCATGCCTTTGAACAGATTTATCTACTGAAAAAATATCGTACCGGGCGTATCGAACCCGGGCGGTCCGGCACGCAGTCCAACAATTTTGACTCTGCGCCACGGACCGGACCAAATACTATATCCAAAAGAGTTAAAATTAGAACCGGTTTTGCACATCGCGAGCATTTTAAAAGGTACTTTATTAATTGAAATACAACGCCTTCTTTTCGAGCTTTTTTTTTATTCTTAGTCTCATAAAAAGAGAAGTTTAGAGATTGATTTCATTATTGACGTGTTCACTGTCAATATTTGGTGGAAATACAAAACATTATTATATTAAAAAAATATCGAACTTTTATTGTAATTAATTCATAATTTAGTTATAAAGATCAGGACCGGTTTTGTTCATCACGAGAATTTTCACTAAAATGAAAATCATTTAAAAATATTTGCGATGAGCGGGAGACCTGGTCCTGATATTAATATATTAATTGTGGAATAGATAAAAAGAATGTTTTATTATTTTTTAAATAAGAATTTTGACTGAAGGAATTGATGAAATTTCAATATAAAATTTGAATCGTTTGAATTTTGTACTTTCAATGAATTTTGTAGCTAATGACCCGGGTTTCAAGGTCAGTTCAAGTACATCCGTGCACTTGAAATACCTGAAAATACCGAAAGGCGAAACCCGTGTCGTTAGCGACAAAGCTCATGGAAAAGTTCAAAATTAAAACGATTCAAATTTAAGAATATATTATGTTGTATCACAAATTTTTCATATCGAGAGTACAAACATTTATTGTATTCGTGGACCAAAGAACAAAAAAATCCGTCGAAATTGTTCAGTTTTGACTGAGATTTAAAACAAAAAAACAGGCAGCTCGCATAATATCGGTAATCCATCCATTTAGATTCAACAGCGTTAGTCATACGAAAACAAACATGCTAAATCCCATGAGATGTGAACAGGCGCAGACCGTTCATTTCTACGCATCAGTAATATGTTTTCATAAATAATAATGAACCCTGGCAAATATTTGCCCTCGCAAAACGCATTGTATTGGTTATTGATTGCGTTCGCCCTCCTCAATAAATATTTTGGCACGCACTTTAAATTAGGGACACGGCAATTTTAGAAAATAATAGCGGGACCATATACTGAAAGAATAATCAGAATCTTTTTCACAATATTACAATTAAAATATCTGTCAATCATTCTACAGCAGGAGTTCTAAACCTTATTGCAACTCCGGGCGCATTTGAGGTTGAGAAGAATAGTGCATTTGAGGTAGAGAAGAACAGGTCAGATAAAAAAAACCTAGTACATACATATTTAGTATTTTTTTATCAGTTTTTCCTGAGAAGCTTTACATATGTGCTATATTCATGTTATGTTTTTTTAATACGGAAAGAAAAATAACAATGTATTTTAGTTCTACATAAATTATTTTATATATTTGTTGATAGCTATTTCGGCTTTCGCCTTCGTCAGAACTATGTTTAAATCGTGTATTAGAGATAGCTTTTATACCTTTGCTAGACAGGGTGCCCCCTACATAATCTCTTTCTGTTGAAACCATACCTACGTCACATGAAAGAATTTAAATAAGTTTGATTTATTGGTCTAAAGTAATGGTGGGAAACAATAATTTGGGTATTTTTGGGTTATTTGATCGTGTGAAACCACTTAAAATCTGCAATGTCTAAGTGCATCTATTTTAAATTGGTTTAAGTTTATTATTTGTTAAAGGTTTTAACAGAGGTGAACTGTTAATTGTAATCTGATCGTTAATAATTTCAATGGACTGATTATACCTATTAATTTCCAGCTGTTCCAATGCATTCAGCATTAGGCCCTTATTACAGGAATTTAAACGAATCGGGACCGAATTCGGATTTATGTTTTTTTATTAACCTTTACAAATTATACAAATACCACACAGCTACATTTTCGTGAAAACTACTTCGATAAATAATTTCAATAGATAAAATACAATTCTTATAAAATTTGGGTATTTTAGTTATTTGATACAATGGAAAGGGCGCACGATAAAAGCTCCGCGGGCGCAATTGTGCCCGTAGGCACATGGTTAAGAACTCCTGTTCTACAGCATTCTCTTATATAAAGAAGTTTTTAATAGCGTGTACTACAGTCTTCAGGAAAATTATATCACGTAAATATGTAATATGATGGCACCGCGACATAAGTGCGATGGACACTACCGAGTAGTATAGACCCTGACATTACCCCGCTGACGTTACCGCGCCGACACTATCGCGCAATATAAGATTATTTTCAATTGTTGACTTTTCATTCAAAGAAATTTACTAACCTAAGTTAACTTGTCTACTAAAACTACATCTTATTTCCAATTAATTAATACTTTGAATGGTTTTGAATAATATAATATGTTATCTTTGAAATTAAATATTTGAAAAAAAATCATATTTATAACATTCGGAGTGCAGTAAGAGGCAAATTTGTAAGAAATAAACACATGAAAAGAATGACTACTAATTATATGGTCAGTATCTAATTCGATAAATGGTCAGTTATAAATACTTAAAACGGTCAGTAATTAATACTTAAAACGGTCAGTTAAAAATAATAAATGGTCAGTTAAAATAAAAAGAACGTGTCATAAATTTGCTTATCACGACCATATTTGATAAAATTCACAAGCTGTCAAACTAACACTTATCATTTTTTTTAAATAGCTCACCATTTAAATTAAATACTCACCGTTTTTAATAAATAACTAACCATTAAAATATATTACTGACCGTTTTATTTAATAACTTACCACATTCACACTGATACAATGACAACTGACCGTTTATAGTATTAACTGACCATTTTGATTTTTAACTGACCATTTATTTATTTAACTGACCAAAACTTGAATTAGTTACTGACCCATTAAATACATGCCGAAAAGAATTGATTTCTAAAGTTTGGCAGTTAAGGTATTTGAAAGCAGATAATATTTTAATAAATCATAGCATTTTGTTTTAAATTTCTTTTATGTTAATATAAAATATTAAATAACTTTGATTATTCCACGTATTGTGCTACTAACTGTGAAACGTGTTTCGCCTCTTTCAGAGGCATCTTCAGACTTACAATCGAAAAGTTTGCTTAAGTAATGAAGCAAGATTCATTCTAATAATTTAAAATGATAAAATTACAAAATGGAGTTTGGGATTTTTCTTTTTTACGGAAAGCAAGGAGGAGGTTGTAGAATCATACAATATTTATAGAATAAAAACACTCTTTTATGTTGTTCAGTGTAATTTTCTAGGTGTCCATGCCTATTAAAATCTTAACAATAAATAGATTTTTTATTGAAATTTCGAGGCTCTGTAGTGTCACTGCACCCCTTGGACAACATGATAAATACTTCCGTTTCGTTGATAACTTCTTACATTGTCGTAGATGAATTATTATGTTCTGCTATTTGATCTGAGAAACATCCGGAATTTTGGACACCCAAACAACCCGGGTCTACCTTCAGGTTGCATCGGACCGGAAGAATCGTTCAGATGATCGCATTTGTCTTGGGTCATGTTTGCCTGCGTAATGGCGATTGCATTTGCGGTGCAGGAAATTGCAGCGGAGATTAACGGCATTAGCAACAAAACATATCCCCCCGTTTAAGCATGTCGGTTTGTAGGGGAAAGCAGGAAATGAATGATGTCTTTGACAGCTGAAGGAATGGACTGCACGTGACTTTTCGTTTTAAAGCACACAATGAAGTATATATCATAATTATCCTAGAGCATGAAAGCAGTCTTGCAAAGAAACGTGGATATTATAATGTATTTCGTATCACGCAAGAAGGAAATAAGTAAATCTACATAGTGTTGATTAGATCGTTTGAATAAAAATAATAACACATTTTTAGTACTTATACCGCATAAAATTGATTGAATCAGGACTGGTTTCGCTCACGGCGAGCATTATCAACTGGTAGGAAATACAACGAACAGTGATAAACAAAAGTTAATCAAAAATTACAAAATACACGAAAAGTCTTCAACATTTTATTTATAGTCTATTTTGCTTGCCATATACATATGATAAATATCACTTTTCGTTGTATTTCTTATCAGTTGATTATGCTTGCCATGAGCGAAACCAGCCCTGATCCAATAAATTTTATGCGGAATAAGTATGTACCAAAAATGTGTTATTATTTTTATTATAATACCATTCCACCAAGCACCTTCAAGCGCAAGTCGAGGACTTGGTGTATTAGGTATTTTTAATTAATATTACGAATATACGAAATTAGTTTTTCGAAGAATACATTTTTTTTATTTTGACATACGGTAGCTTTCGTTTTCCTTCCAAAGTAAATATACTGCATAATATTATGTTCATATTTGATGCGAGATTTACCTCGCGGTATCCACCATGTTTGCCAACTGCATTTACCCGATAAAGGAGCGAACGCAATAAGGGAAGACGTGCGCAAATATTTGGCCCGACTTAACGATGAAAAAGTGCACTTTAAGCCAGTGTTTATTGATAGTAGGGAAGTCCCGGAATAAATTCTTACTTTCCTTTATAGCGTATTGACAAATAGAGCGCGTGACTAAGAGAGAATTCAATGTCCATAATGTTCAAGAGAACCCGGGGTCACGTAGCTCGCGATAAAGCTTTCACTACATATAAACCTGAAATTGTTCTGAGATTTATGAATAAAACTATAAACAACCGAAGATTTTATTAGTCTAATAGACAGTTAATTCTTTCGGTGGATTCAGTGGTAACTTTGTGGAAGTTAATTTGTATATAAAATTAAAAATAACTTCGATTATTCCACGTATTGTGTTACTAATTGTGACAAGTGTTTCCGCCTTTTTCAGGGGCATCTTCAGACTTAGTATCGCAAATTTTGCTTAATGAGTTTGCTTAAGCAAACTTTGCGATAGTTATTTTAGACTGTTAGTCTATGATGTTTTTTTTTGATATATACAAATAGTTAAAAAAAAAACAGTAATTGTATTGAACCATTAAAAAATTCTGATTGAAGAACCTGTAACTAGAATTTTATTTAAAATATCCTAATTATTACTTTGTCTCTTAATTTTCATATGTTCATTGTGAGCCTAATTAATCAGGCGAGATCAATCCTGATCTAGATACCATTCTAGAATTATTAAAAAAATCTTTGATTTAGTTTTGAGTTTTTAATGCATTCCAATAAAAAATGTTTTTGCATCTTCAAAATTATGTTAGTTAAATTTTCATGTTATTTTATTATTTTCCACTTTTTATCCGTTGTTTTGTTTCAAATACGTCAATCAGAAGATAAAGGTTTGATTCTTGGCAGTATCAAATATTTAATATTAGTGATCTGTCTTAGTCTAGCTGTCTGTAGTAGCAAGAGGTTTTACCTAGCGATAAGATGGGTTTAGGTTCAAGTCACAGCAAGGCCAGCTTTTGTCAATTGAAATAGAGATCTTCGACATGCGTGTAGGTCATCTGTCACTCGTTTCATTCTCTTATTAAAAAATATTTGGTGCTTTGGCATTAGCTGTTATTCCAATTACCTTAAAATATTTTTTAAATATTAAAAAAAATATTGATTTATTTTAGCTAATATTATATGAGAGACGTTGTGTTTGTTTATAGGTTAGTACATAATGTATTTATACGGTAGTATAGGTATTATAATGTAGCCGAAATAGCTATCAAGAAATATATAAAATAATTTACGTAGAATTAAAATACATTGTTATTTTTCTTACCGTATTACAATGGAGTTCTACCAAGTAAATACCTACTCAATCACTGCATAATGTATTCTTATGTATTTGCGGTTCTATCTAGTATCATGAAAGTTGACAGTATTTTCAAAAAATAGAATACATTTTTTGCGACATCTACATAAGTAGAAGTAAGAAGTGATACAAAAGGTGTGTTTTATGTGTTAGAAATAGTGTCTCTCTTCCAAGAAGTGAAAATTAACATCTACATATTTATATAAACGAACGTTATGGAACCACGGATATGATTTTAGTTTTGAAGAATCTTAAATAATACAAAACTGTCAGTCGGCAGGGGGAAGTGTATGAATAAAAGTAAACAAGGGTTTGAAAAAAGCGGCATATTGCCTCAATGTCGACCCCGATGAATATCTCGATATTACCCTGCCTGCCCCCTATATCCGATCAAACACAAATATTATTGAAATATGTGAAAAAATATTAGCTATGCATTGAATTTTCCCGTTTTTTTTGTCACGTTCGATGGGCAAGAGATCGCACAGTGGGTGATTTAATATTCCATTGATTTAACGGGAGTTTGTATTAGACAGGGTATGCCGCGAGACTGTATTTTTTTTTTAAATTTACATTGAAAAATATGTTCCGATAAAAATAAAGTGGTTCTATTTAAAGCCTGCCTGAAAACCGGTGAATAATTTTCTTCAATACATGATGGACGAGAAAGAGCATAAATGTCAACGTGTATGCAATTTATATTTGCCAGAGAATTTTTTTTAAACATAAGAGAAAAATTAGGGCTTGTTTTATGCCTATGACTGGCTACTTTTAAGGTGTTGGTAGAAAGGCTTTATCAATCTATAATTACAAAAAATAGTCTTCGTTTGTTTGTCCCGTATGCGTTCCTATACCGTTCATCCTATTCCGTGAATCCAAAACTGTGGAAAGTTATTGTGCGGACGCCTGCATTTGATATTTTACAATGCGAAAGTTTTGATTGACGCGCCACGGCTATAAGTATCATGGAAAATTATTTGTCGTACAATATGAATAATTTGAACACGCTGATTGGGTGTTTTTAGCATTTTATACGCACCAGGCAATAAAAACAAAAACTATTGTGTATCCAAAAGCATTTTTATAATCTGAATTTTAAAGACTTTCTTTCTCTTTTAAATGGCATTGCAATGCATGTTGGGTACGCATTTTTTAATATTCCTTCCACATATATACCGATAAAAAATCAGGACAGGTTTCGCACACCGTTTGCGAAGATAAGCTTCAGTTGATAATGCATTAAAGAAGTACTAACAAATGTTTATAATTTATTTGTATGATTGCCGTTTTTTCGTTTGACCGATTTTACAAAGTGACACAGTGACGTTGTGACTTTTATATTGCACTATTATTCGAACCCGGCTTCGCTCGGACCAGTTTGGGGCTATGTTCAGCTCGGCGCGTAAATTCAGACGGGCCAAGTTGAAACAAATTTTTTGAAAATTCAAAAGTCTAGGTCAATTAAAATGGAATTAAAATGAACATTTCAGACTGGCATTGACATTTCACAGCCCCTTTCATTTATTGACAGCCCCATTCTCGCCCATTAAAATGTCCAAATTCAAGGAAAAAATCTTATTTGCTGTCAAAGAAATGTCAAATAATACCTTCACGTAAATAATAAATATTATTATATTAATAAAAGCCGGGGAAAAGTTGGTAGAAGACTAATTTATTACATTTTGACTAAATGTCTTTGCCGATAAAAATTCAAACATATTTTCTTTCATATTCGTTTTTATGGCAACTTGCAACAACAATGCAAAAGGGAATTACAGACATACATACATACGCCGTTTCGGTTTTATATATAAGATTCTTATCAGTTGATAATGCTCGCCATGAGCGAAACCGGTCCTGATGAAATAAATCAGATGTGGAAAAAGTACTAAAAAATGTATTATTATTTTTATCCAAAATAGAGTTAAAATAAAATCACAAACTTTATTTAATTTTATGACAGCCCCATTCTCGCCCATTAAAATGTCCAAATTCAAGGAAAAAATCTAAATTGGCTGTCAAAGAAATGTCAAATAATACCTTCACGTAAATAAAAACATTATTATATTAATAAAAGCCGGGAAAAGTTCAGTAGAAGACTAATTTATTACATTTTGACTAAATGTCTTCGCCGATAAAAAAATCAAACATATTTTCTTTCATATTCGTTTTTATGGCAACTTAATGACCAACAATGCAAAAGGGAATTACAGACCCACAGACATACATACGCGTTTTCGGTTTTATATATGTACTACTCGATACTCGAGTAATTGGAGTCTCTACACACACACATTGATAACGAAACAAATTTACCGTCGAAACTTTCGCGAGCGAAATCAATTCGTTTGTTTGAACTTGCAACAACAATGCAAAAGGGAATTACAGACATACATCCCCCGTTTCGGTTTTATATATAAGATTATCGCTTATATGTACATAAATCATTTGTTAGTAAGCATTAATATTTTCTCATACAATTTCAAGATAACAAGTCTTTGAAAGCTGCTCTTTCAAATCCACTGAGGTATCTGGGCTGAAGATTACAACGAGCATAAAATGTAGGATGGAGGTAACCAACCAGCCGTGACTCCAAAATTACTGGACGAGCAATTTTATTACTGGACACGGCGGTTTCACTACCATGCTTGAAGGGCTTGGCCGGTAAGTGGATAGGCCTACATGCAAATGTGGCGCTACAATACAAGATGCTGAATATATAATCTAATATTTCGACTGAAGTTGCAAGATGGAATATATCAAATTTGAATCGTTTGAATTTTGTACTTTTCCATGAGTTTTGTCGTTAACGACCTGGGTTTAACCTTTCGGCAGCTTCAGGCATTTTAAGTGAGCGAATGTACTTGAACTGACGCGCGAAGATCTCTTATGTTAGTTGGTATTAAAGTAATCTTTATAAATTAGCGTATCAGTATGATGTGGTCAGTTATTTAACGAACCGGTCAGTAATGTATTTATAATGGTTAGTAATTTACATTAAATTATATGGTCAGTCATAAACAAACATGGTAACTTTTGGCTCGACAGCTTGTGAATTTTGTCAAATATGGTCGTAAGAGGAAAATTTATGACAAGGTCTATGAAAAATAAGTACATTAAATTAAATAATATCTTAAATTCAGGTATTTGAAAGCAGATAATATTATTTTTATAAGTGTAAGGTGTACGATTTTTTAAATGATTTTGATTCCATCTGTATTATTAAGTTTATCCATTGGTAAGTACATATAATATTAATTAAATATCTATTAATTATTTCGAATTATTTGCTTATTTTTAAAAATAAAATACATATATTTTTTTAGTCTTTAAAAATCATGGCGCGTACAAAAATATCTATACGCGAAAGAGCAAAAATGCATTCAAAATTATCCAAATAGATGCTACAAGTACATTTTAAATCCTTTTGATTTCTATAATATAGAATAAACAAACAATGTAATTTACCCTTTTATGTATATTTGTTAATAAATTGTTAAAATGAATTGTAATTGATAATTATTTGATATTTGTGTTTTATAAAAATAGATGCTAAATAGATGCTACAAAATGCAAAAATTGGAAAAAATAGATGCTAAAAACACGGGTCTCTAGTCATAGCTAAGAAAAATTTCTTGTTTATGAAAAAATAAGAATTGATTTTTTAATCCAATTATAATGGAGCGTATTACAACGTAGCATGTTTTCCTATAAAACTTTGAAAAAGTTCTTCACAAAAACTATTTCTAAACGCGCACTCACCGGTGTAAAATTGACGGTTGCATTTCACCCTCCCCCATAGCCACTGCTCTATCAGTCAATATTTGGCATGCCATAATATGTTTCGCAGATATTTCATTCTGGCAGACGCTGTGCGCCCCGCCCAATATAATGTAAACACAAAAATGCCCACTTTCACATTCGATAGCACCTAATAAAAAATCGCATTACTCATACATTGCGTCGAGTTTTCCCTCGAGGCAAGCACCGCATACCACCAGATTTATCGAAAATCTCTTACTTTTCTTTGTATATTATTATATATTATATTAAAAATAATAATAAATTTTTAGTACTTTTTCCCCACATACAATTTATTTGATCAGGACCGGTTTCGCTCATGGCGAGCATTGTCAACTGATAAGAAATACAATACGATCACGATCCCAACTTTTCTAGTCACATGAAATATAATTAAAAAATATATCCTTAATTGGTAAAGATGTCATTTTCGCGCAAATCAAAGAAATGTAAAAATATTTATTTTTCGCAAAATGGCAGAGGTTTGAAAAAAAAATCGTTTTTTTCCTGTTTTTTGAGACTTCTGAATTTTTTTAAAATAGTAAAAAATAGTTTTTTTTACATAATTTTAATATGCGCGAAAACTGAATGTATTAATAAGGTTCACACCAAATTTAATGTAAATCAGTTTAGTAAAACTTGAGATATCAAGGCAACTATTTTGAAAAAAGTAGTTTCCAGATAAACGTGTTTTAAAGTTTTGGGCGAAGCTTCGCTCCACCCAGACCCGTTAGGTACTACGTCACTAAAGTAGCTGTATCTCTGAAAATACTCGGAATTTCGAAAAATCCTTGAAAGTGCATATTTTTAAAGGTTTGAACTTATGCAAACAAAAAAAATGATTTCTACAAAATCCTAGACCGGAATACTGCCTTAAGAGCTCGAGATCCGATTAGAGATTTCTGTAGTAACCTTTAATGCAACAACTCTGAGACTTACAATTGTACTAGGTCAGAACGAAGTGACATTGTTTCAACTCATACAAACTGATAGTGCTGCTTTACGGTTGCAAGCCATTTCAAATAACCACAGTATAATGTGATTGCGAAAACAATGCTTGTAGTGAATATTGGAAGAACGGTAAGTTGACTTTTTCAGAAGCTCAGAAGTAGTAGCTCAAGAGTAAACAATCAGTCTAAAATAAAAGAGGACAAAGAACTGAAGCTGGAATCCTGCCTGTCTTTTCTTACAGCTGTATGGATTCCTTCACTCTGGAAGGCCGCTGATGATCACTGAAAATATGTACTCGGTATGGCTAAAAGACGCTGGAACACCTGAGACAAATCATGGAAACTAGAGACTCCAATTCGAGTATCGAATATTCAATACTCGAGAATACTCGTCCATTTTTCAAGTACTTGATACTCGTTATTAATAAATAAGATTAATAAAGAGATTTTAAAAGTTTAAATCATTTAAACAGCGGACAAAACAACTAGACACATTGTTTACTGTAAAACCGACGTCCACAGTAACAGAGAGTTTCGTCTTCGGCGGGAATTATAAAAACAAAAATTTGAGACGTTTAATTCTCCATCATTTTTGCAATATATGTTTTATTGAAATTAAAAAGCTTATTTATTTATCTATCATCTATTTGTATACACAAATATGAATTAATAAGGCATGTATTTAATGGGTCAGTAACTAATTCAAGTTTTGATCAGTTAAATAAATAAATGGTCAGTTAAAAATCAAAATGGTCAGTTAATATTATAAACGGTCAGTTGTCATTGTATCAGTGTGAATGTGGTCAGTTATTAAATAAAACGGTCAGTATTTAATTTAAATGGTCAGTAATTAAAAAAAAAATGATAAGTTTTATTTTAACAGCTTGTGAATTTTATCAAATATGGTCGTAAGAGGCAAATTTATGACATCTGCTATAAAAAATAAGCGCATGAAATGAAATTATTTCTTAAGTTCAGGTATTTGAAAGCAGATATTGTTATTTTAATAAGTGTAAACTGACCATTAATTATTTTGAGCTGACCGTTTTAAATATTTATTACGGACCATTTTAAGTATTTATAACTGACCATTTATCGAATTAGAAACTGACCAAATAATTAGTAGTCAATTAATAATATATATATTGGTACATCTGAAACTACTCGACAAAACTCGAGTATTTAAAAAAATACTACTTGAGTAGTTGAGATGTCGAGTAATTGGAGTGTCTAATAGAAACTGATCAGAGAATCTTGGAGGTATCGTCCGGAATGCATATGCTCCAAAAAAGGAGCTGATTAGGAAAAAAACTTCTGCCTATCCTTATAATAAAAATAGTGCAAATAAAAACAAAAAATATTTTGAAATTCAAGATTAGCTGCCACTGATGCGATGATCATAACGGTGTAACTCAAACTATCCAAACAATAGGAATATTGTCAGATATTCACAGGTACTTTATTACACACATCAATATTACCGTCACTTTTTATCTCGAAACTTTTTTATTACTTTTACAATGGCCAACAAGTTTTACTCTTTTCAGGATTTATTAGAGTGGAGTTGAAGTCTTCGCGAAGACATAGGGTCTAAAAGTTACATTTGAAAAAGATTTCAAGTGATTTTATTCAAGAAACTATTGTTTTTCTACTTTTCGTTATAATTATGACTCACAAACGAATCCAGACGATTAAGTAACTGAATTAAGCAAATAGTGAATTTATTATATCTCATATCTTTTATATTAATGTATTATAGAATAAACTTCGTCCTTTTTGCTTTAATACATATTTTATTGTTTTTTGTATCTTCGGGTGATCAGCATGGGAATAAATAGATAAGATATCAAAAAAAACGGTTTTACCGCTAAAAACGGAAAAACCTTACAACCTATTTCAGCCAGTATAACTTCTGGTAATTAATATGCTAAATTAAAAGTGCATTCGTTCTAAATTCAAGAAAAAGATGTCATAAAATAGCAATGTTGAATGACTTGAATGAAAATGAGTATAATTCATAATTTACATATAGATGCATGAATTAACCTCTTGATCTGGCTTCGCCATGGATTGATCACCACCACAATATGGTGCCCTCCTGTCAGCAACGATAGGAAGGGAATGAAAATTCAATGTGAAAACTTAGCACTGACACGAAGGAGCTGGGAAGAACTTTGACGCAAACGTACCTCAGGACGTGAAGCTCTATTAAATAGATATAAACAAAAAAGCTCATTGAGAGAAAATATGGTTGAAAAACAGTTCACAACGCAACCAATATATCGATTTTAAGGCCATTCTTTTTGTGATTTCGAATGATATCAAAATTAGAATTGTTTGAATTTTGTACTTTTCCATGAGTTTTGTCGCGTTACACACGAACGATAATTATTTAAAAGGGGTATACCAATGGCGAGTTTGGAAGATTAAGTTATTCGTTTAAAATTGGTAAACTATTAAGCTGAGCCCTGTTAATCTTCAATATTTATTGACAGAACAATTAATATTCGCCTTTGTTAATATGTAATAAATGAATACCTGAGTCTATATCGAATGCGTGATTTTCAAAAAGTATTTAAATCATGTATCGTGGATATAGAGATAAGAAAAGTTCTATGGCAAATATTTATAATACAAATATATTAATAGCTTATTACACGTCAGGGTTGTTTACATAAAACGGCAGTATTTTCATTGTGAACTATCTAGCAGAGAGCGTACGGTTGACTAAGCTTGTCTAAATTGGCAAATGGCTTCGATTTACAGAAACCTTTCGCTTAAAAAAATAGTCGAGCTGATGTCTGCAGGCTGATTTATTCACGTCTGAATGCGCCTGATGGAGCCTAGTCGGATTCCCGAATTACTATGTGAGTGGTCTTGCCACATATTTCAGCCAAGTCCGCCCCGCTTCTATTTTAATCGCATTTCAATCTGTTAAACTGTTCACTAAATTTTATTTTCACATCACTGATTTAGCTGTTTTTTTTAAATTATTTTAGATTCAATCGGCAGTACGCGATTGAGCAGATTTATCTTGCAATGCTTTTACGTGGCTGACTTTAAACTTGACGATGTTTTTTTTTAAACAATAGTTTATGATACGGTAAGAAAAATAACAATGTATTTTAATTCTACATAAATTATTTTATATATTTGTTGATAGCTATTTCGGCTTACGCCCTCGTCAGAACTATGTTTTAAACGTGCATTAGAGATAGTTTATATACCTAGGCTAGACAGGGTACACCATACATCCTCTTCTCTGTTCCAACATCCTAACCTTATATGGAAAAAATAAGTTATTGATTTGGTGTATTCCTGAGGTGAAAGCTAATACACCAAATCAAAAACATATATTTTCCATACAAGGTTGGGATGGTGGAACAGAGAAGAGGATGTATGGTGTACCCTGTCTAGCTGAGGTATATAAGCTATCTCTAATACACGTTTAAAACATAGTTTTGACGAGGGCGTAAGCCGAAATAGCTATCAACAAATATATAAAATAGTGTATGTAGAATTAAAATACATTGTTTTTTTTCTTACCGTATTATAATGGAGTTCTACCAAGTAAATGCCTACTCAATCAATAAATAGTTTATGATTACTGATTCCTAAATCATAACTCATCCCGTATATAATACTAATTTTACAGTGGAGAGAATATTTAATTTGATTTATTTATTTTGCTTCTTCTTTGTATTTCTTCAAGCTGAAATACACGGCCAAAGAAAGTACAATGCTTGTTTTCCGTCGATTTTTGTCCACTCGCAACTTGGAGCATATGCACTCCTCACAGAGTTTATCTCAACATATGTTTTTTCTACGAGAATTGCGTGTTATTCAGTTGCTCAACTTCTCTTTTTCGCAAAGAGTAGGGATGGAAAGGATACGAAGACTAGGACAGGACTAGTGGTTTGCTTATCACTGTCACTATGCGTCGCTCTATTGGGATCGGAAAGTTGGGAAGGGATTTTAACAACACTGCCTCTGAACAGAATCGTTTTAACGACTGCCAAAAATCTGTTCGTACCGGGAATCGAACCCGGGTGGTCCAATACGGAAGCCAACGACGTTGACCACTGCACCACGGACCGGACTGCCGTCGATACAAGATTGAAATTAATTTCCAAGCTAAATCATATTCGGAATTTTAGTGGCAATAGCTGATACATTAGAACTGATTAAGAACAGATTGTATTTCAAAAAATTTCGACTCGAACGAGTGATTCATATTCTTGATAATTAAAGATTGTCCTTTAGAAAAATCGATCTAAGAAATTTTCCATATCCAGATGTGCGATTTATTCTTTTTAATCACGAATGGAAACTTTAATTTTTTTAATCGATTAATTGATTGAAGCCGAAATCATTGCTGTGAATAATTATTTCATAGCTTCCCTATATTACTTTGGCCATTCTGTTTACCTAGAAAGGGCTATTTTATAACTATTAATTTTTTCACTTTTAAGGTGTTCACTGTCAATACTTGGTGTAATGGCATTATAATAAAACTAATAACACATTTTTAGTTCTCATTTTAGTATCAACTGAAGTTTATAATACTCGTGATGAGCGAAACAGGTCCTGATCTCAATAAATTCAATGTGGAATAAGTACAAAAAATATATGTTATTATTGTTATTAGTGCCTTTCATTAGTTTGAGGATCGCTTAAAAAATTATGCTCTATAAAAGATCCACGAACTTTTATCAATTTTCTCATGGACTGTACTTACGAAAGAATTTCATTATAAAATTTAGGTCTTGTGCATAAAACTCCGAGCTGTACAATCAACCAAAGCAATTTTCATAATGAACATATTCATTCGACGCTGGCATCATTCCGTTAATCTACGCAAATCGCCAAAATCACGGGTTCGTATTCGTTTTTTAAATTTCACCATTTCCAACGTTGGGGATTTTGTTTTTGTCGATGACGTTTGTTTTTTTTTCATTCAGGCGCTGGCTTTTTTGTCGCCAGCGCTTCATATAAGCGGATTAGTGCGTAAAATTCCAAACCGTAATTGCGGTCCATTCAATTGAATTTTATTAGAGAATTTCTTTTTTTTTCTACCAATCTATCCTCGGCGCTGTATACAAAAAGCATTTCTCAGACTGGTATTATGCATCATGGCTCCATGCATTATTCCAACGAAGTTAGTTACGGATGGACAAATATGCTGTGAGAAACGTAACGAAGTAAATATAGAGATTAAAAAGCCAAAAAAGCGCCAGAGATGTCTTGTTGGAAAAAAGAAAAAACCATGACACTCCCTCCTGTACCATATATGACCATCCCCCGTATAACGCACCCCCCTATAACAACCCTTTAAAACATAACACAAAAATTTTCAAGGTGAAATTAGAATTTACATATTTCAAATTGTGCATTGGAAAAAATAATGTCAATCGTAACTGTTATTTCTTGACTTCTCTTTTTAGACGTATTCTATGAAAGGCGAAAATAAAAATGAGAAAATGGTTGATGTGTTGTATTCGAGCAATTCATAAAACGCAATTGAAAGAACTTAGCCTCAGATTTTGTATGGGTGTCTAGTTTCCTATTACGTAGTATTCCTATAGTGTAGTCTGAATATCTATGATATAAGGAGGTCCACTGTACAGCGATTTGGTTCATTGTATTTATTGGAATGTTATTTTAATAATTATAAGCGCTTAAGATCAGGGCCCGTTTCGTTTCATTTTCAATCGATTTCAGTTGAAAATTTTCGCAGTGAGTGAAACCAGTTCTGGTTAATGAATTAATTGTGGACTAGGTATATATAAAATGTTTTATTATTTTTCAATGCAATGCCTTTCCACCAAGTAAGTACTAACACCTAAAAGGTGGGCCCGGGTTCAATTCTTAGCAAAGTCAGATTTTTTCAATAGAAAAAGATATCTTGGGCCGGGTGTATGTAATTTATCGTTGAGTTCTTCACGGCTGATTCATTATTTATCATCGAGTTAATCTCGTATGGCCTTCGCAATTAAAACTATTTGGAGCATTGGCATTAGCTGTAATGCCAAGTATTTTTTTTATTTGAAAAAATATTAAAGTAAGCGTCAAAAAATAAAATAACAGAACTACATATCGACTGCTTAATTTGCTAACCGATTAACTCCACAGTTGTATAAATTGTTCAGGTCTATGAATAAATTAAAGTTTTGCTTAATTTTTATGAAGCTTTGATATAGTGTTTTATCTTGCAGCAGACTTTCATAGAAGTTTAACTTGTTTTGTATGTGTTTTCCCTATCGTTGTATTTTGCAATGCTAATTTCGGAGTAGTGACTGCCAGCCAAATGAAGGCTTGTCGGAGTTCAATTTTCCACAGTTGTCTAAACTGTATCATTTATCCTAGCTATTTTTACAATTTTCCCAGCGCTATATTACGAACCGTATGTTAATCTAGGAAATTTGCCTTTTTAAAATAATATGCGGAATCCATATATTGTGTTAATTTAAATTTATTAAGCTACGGTATTGCAAAAGCAAAGATGAAAAGTTGATTTAATTCGGTTTAATACTGAATATATGGAGTAAGATTTTTATAAATATTTTTCCTATCATAATTCTTTAAAATACGGAAAGAAAAACAACAATTTATTTTAGTTCTTCATAAATTATTTTATATATTTGTTGATAGCTATTTCGAATAATTTATGTAGAACTAAAATACATTGTTATTTTTCTTTCCGTATTACTTTTATAAATATTTTCCCTATGATAATTCTTTAACTCCTTGAACTATCGAGTCTAGCTCAACATCGCATAGGTAACGCGCAACTCATATATCAAGTCCTGCTTGACATTCTGAAACTTGTTTTTACTTTTTTTAAATTGTAATTATTACAAAAACCGTATTTATTGGATTGTGTGTCTTAGTTAATGTTTGTAAAATGTCGAAATGTGGTATATTTTTCGGTATTTTGTTTAATAATGCTAATAAATACGCAAAATGTGATATCAATCAATTTATCAAATCTATTGAGGAGTTGCTGGAAAGAAAAAAATATATATTAAGGAGTGCAAAGGGTTAAAGAATGATTTTGGCTCACTCTCTTGAAGCTTGAAGATCACCTTCGATATTGAAAGATTTTTCTCATCTTCTTCGAGGCCGAATTGATAACCCTAAACTATATAATAATAAAAGTTCATAACTCAAGAATAGTACATGCACTCAGGTTTCACGTAAGTGGTCGATACCAAATTAAAATACTTTTTTTATCAGAAATTGTTTGTCACGTAGGTCATTTGTGTCACTAGTCACAAGGGCTGTTCGGCTGACCAGTATACTGCCTGTTAAAGTGGACATTTTCAGCAGTGAACTTGGTGTTTTGGTTTTGCTCTTAATTATTAAATTGTGTCTTTTATATCATACTTTGAATTGAATTATTGTTGTGTTTTCTATTTGTCAAAAATATGGCGCATTACCGTCAGCTGCAATGGCATGAATTGTATTTTTTCCGTTTAATAAACAATGATCTCAAGATGCTGTGTAACTGTTTACCGCAGCATAAAATAAAAACTAGGGCTATTCAGTTTTCAAAAACCGGTTTAATGTACACTTACTAATTGTTACAAAAATTAGATCATGATTAAGTGATCAATCAGTGAACGCTTTGTGTATTCTTAAATGATATTTTCTGAAACTCCAAATAATTTGTTGTTGTGTATCTATATATATAAAAATGAATGTCTGTGTGTATGTCCGCTATGGACTACTAAACCGCTCGACCGATCGATGTGAAACTTTACAAATTTATTAAGTAAACTCCCACAATAGTTTCTGGCCTACCAACCCCTCCCCCCACCACCCCCCAACCACCACTTCCCAATTTTTTTTTTTAAACTTTATGAATTTTTCGAGTTCACTTCCTCGAAGGTTTCTGGCATACCCTCCCATACGCCCCCAAACCCCACCCCGGCAAACAACCCCCTTCCCCCAAAAATTGATATCGAATTTTTACAAATTTCTCGAGTACACATCCGCGAAACTTTCTGGCGTACACCCCTTCCCCCCCAACTTTTTTTCAATTTCAAAAATCTCAAAGGAAAAATAAAAAAAGTTGGAATGCCGCTTATAAAGTGCGATGCTGCGAAAGTTTCATTTTGTATTGCAAGAGTTCGAAATAGATATTTTCAATTTGAATTATGTTTCCATTTCAAATGCATATGTGAATTATGCAAATAACTTTCGGTTTGCAATTACTCCAACACCGATTAATGTCACCGGCATGTCGCCATTATACCACGATGTGGTATATTTAATACTAGTATTGCTACCCGGCTTCGCTTGGACCAGTTTGGGGTTATGTTCACCTCGGCGCGTAAATTCAGACGGGCTAAGTTGAAACAACTTTTTTCAAAATTCAAAAGTCTTGGTCAATTAATATGGAATTAAAATGAACATTTCAGACTGGCATTGACATTTCACAGCTCCTTTCATATATTGACAGCCCCATTCTCGCCAATTAAAATGTCCAAATTCAAGAAAAAAATCTAATTTGCTGTCAAAGAAATGTCAAATAATACCTTCACGTAAATAATAAACATTATTATTATTAATAAAAGCCGGGAAAAGTTCAGTAGAAGACTAATTTATTATAATTTGACTAAATGTCTTCGCCGATAAAAATTCAAATATATTTTCTTTCATATTCGTTTTTATGGCAACTTAATGACCAACAATGCAAAAGGGAATTACAGACCCACAGACATACATACGCCGTTTCGGTTTTATATATAAGATAATACATTAAACAGAATACCAGAATCATCCCAAAAGGGTGAAATCGGCAGATGAATACAAAAACAGAAGGAAAAATAGTAATTAACAGGGCTGTGGACTCGATAAAAAAATTACGACTACGACTCCAGCATTTCCCAAAAACATGACTCCGACTCCGACTTAAAAATGTTTAATTTCATCACGTTTTTTTCCTACCTTTCCTATTAATCTGTATTGAATTAAATATCAACCAACAAATTCGGCCAATAGCCAGATTTGACATATAATGTGCAAAAATAAAAGTTCAAACTTTTAAAGATTTCCGACACCGAGTACGACTCATTCGAAAAACCCGCGACGGCTTCGACTCTTAAGCCCTGATCGAAATATGTAACTCATTTTGGTAATTAATACAAATCTACAGTTATTTCACGTCAAAAATATATTTTTGTTCTCATACATATTATACTAAACTGGAAGGTTAATAGAAATATTAACATACTTAACAAAACAAATAACTGACAGTGGACAGCTTAAAAGTGATAATTTGCAATATTTATTTGAAATACCGTTATCTTACTTTGAAAAGGTTCTTATTGACAGTCTTGCAAAAAAAATGAACTTTGGTCGGAAAAGTTTGTATTTACCATATTCTAGCATATATGTATGATAACTTCAGAATATATGCATAACTCTATTTGCTTTTAATTTCCATCAATTGATAACGTTACCGAAAACGGGTTCTAAGCAATTAGGTATCATTAAATGCGTTTCGATGATAGTTCCTGAAGATTTCATTCATTAATTTTTGTTCGCTAAGTATATTAAGCCGAGAGTAAAAATATTTCAAGAATTAAATTTTTTCTTGCTTGACAATATGAAACAAGTTTTACTCTTGCAAGCGAACGAATATTTTTACTGAATCGAGTAGAAATATCATTCATATTTGGCACACGTATATTGTATCATATTACATGCACCACATGACAACAATGTCTTTCATCTCAAATAAATAAATTTTATATTTACACATAATATTTTGAAGCTGTCTACCAATGTTATTATTCACTTTCAGCACGACGTTAACTGTAACGAATTTGACATAATATGATGATAAACTGACATATAAACACAATGATTGATCATCAGCAACAATGGAATCATCGAAGACCATTCGGGACGATGTTTTATGAAAAATACATATAAATCTTTTCATGGAATCTTGAACAAAGGAAGTAATTAACCTGCAAACCATTTTAAATGTACAGGTCTCATTTGTGAACACATTTGAAGTCAATAGCACAAAAAATACTTCAAAAGCTTGGTATAGCAGTTGTTAGTCATTTACACGAAATTTGATAAAGCTTCCAGAGAGCTTTTTGCTTTTCAATTATTCAATTAATTGAAGACGTCTTCTTTTTATCTCACTTGGAGTCAGTATGAAATTATGTTAGAAAGAGTCAAAAATCATAAAAATACACTATATAATCGCATTGGTTGAAGAAGTAAGGTTTTGATTTCAAAAAAAGAAACTATCAAAAGTCGGGAAAATAACGGACAAAAATGCTGCTTTTACATTGGTATTTTTATTAATATTAAATCTTTGTAATTGAGTTGTATAGTTTCAAAAATAGAACTTTAAACCTTTTAACTTTTCTAGAAAAATACGAAATACCTTTTGTTCGCTTTTTGAGTTGAATTTAACATTTTTCAATTTTAAAAACAGCCCATAAAAGTCTGAAACTTAAAATTTGTATGAGCGGCCATATTGCAACATCACTTAGGATAACTCGAAGTTATGACTGACCAAACCGTTCTACTTTTATTACCAAAGTCGTGTACCGTTCTAATTTTGACCAAGCATTATTTTCTTTTAAGTTTTTATACCATATCTGCATGATTTTGAACAAATATTTTATTACTTTTGATGGATTCGGTTGTAACTTTGTGGAAGTTCATTTTAAAATAACTTTGATTTTTCCACGTATTGCGTTACTATTTGTGTCTTCGGATTAACTATTTATGTCATGAATCACAATAAGTTACACAATATGTGGGATATAATTAAAGATATTTTAAGTTTTGAATTAAATATGATATTGCTCGTGATGATAGAATCGGGTTATAGAATCAAAGCAAAGCAAACAAATAATTATACCACTAATGACGTTAGCATTCCAACGCAATGCTATCGCAATCATCTATCGCGTCTATCTATCTATCGCAATGCTTAAAAATAAATATTCCCCTCCTTGCTTCCCGTAAAAAGGAAAAATCCCAAACTCCATTTTGAAATTTTATCATTTTAAAATATTAGAATCAATCTTGCTTCATTACATAAGCAAACTTAGCAATAGCAAGTCCGAAGATGACTCTGATAGAGACGGGACACGTGTTACAATTAGTAGCACAATACGTGTAATAGTCAAAGTTATTTTTAATTTTATATAAGCATTATTTAAGTTTCAAAACATATGGGATAGTTCTACTTTTGATACTATACGACATGTATATTTGAGAGTGTCATGAAATTAGGTGGAGAGTCAACAAAGCATTTGCATTCAAATGTCCAACAGCCGGAGCAACAATTAGTTATGTTAAACTTAAGTTATTTCTCCGTTGTAACAAGAGCAAAGTTCTATGGTTAAATAAACATCTTTTGAACAGTTATTTGATGCCATTGACCGGGGTGATAAATTTTAGTGGTAGAACTGCTAAAGTTGTCCGTATAGTTCAATGCAAGTAATCAAACTTTAGCTATCGTTGATTGAAACTGATGCAGCCTCTGTGTTTATAGTATACAGCTCCGCATGCAAATAATATACCACCACGGTATGCAATATTTCGTTCATGGTTCAGGTGTCAAAAACATTTTATTAAAAGTAGAACTTCAATTGCTTATAAAATATTGTTTCAAATTATTTCTTAGATGGAATTGAGTTTTCGGTATTTGATAATTGAGTTATTTATAAAAGAAACTTCACAAAATTCACTCGTGATCAACTCGATGAGAAATTAAATCTATTAACGAATGGAAAGGTAAATTAGACTTGTGGTTAGCTGATAGCTTTCACTCCGTCACGTTTTAAGAATCAGATGGGTGTGGAGGGAGTTTTAAAAAGTACAGAAATCTATGTCTCCGAACAGAAATCATTTTTTTACATGTCTGTTCTCAACTCGGAGCATATGGACTCCTCACTTAGTTTATCTAAATATGTTTTTTTCCTACGATAACTGCTTGTGAATCAGTTGCTCAACCTCTTTTTTTCGAACAGAGTAGGTTTGGAAAGGATACGAGAACTAGGACACGACTAGTGGTTAGTTTATCGCTGTCACTATTCGTTGCTCTTTGGGATCGGAAAGGTGGGAAGGAGATTTAACAACACAAACACCCATTGCCTCTGAGCATATTTATCGACTGAAAAAATCTGCTCGTACTGGGAATCGAGCCCGGGTGGTCCGACACGGTAGCCAACGACGTTGACCACTGCACCACGGACCGGACACACATACATTTTATTAACAAATGAAAATGCACAGATTGTGATTCAGCCAGTGCTCATCGCAACCGAAAACGTTACACCTTGACAAATGGCCCGACTATACTCTTCTAATCCCCCCTATGATATAAAAGAAGCTGGGCAACTGAGTAAAACACAGTTCACTTAAGAAACTTTGGTTGATATGTACTCTCAACTGCTACAATTTAATAATATTTTTTAATTGATTCAAAATCTTGCTAATAGGATTGTTCCTTTCTATTTTGTCCTTCCACTACTCTCTTTGACACCACTATCTTCTATTACTATTTTTTATTGTATTGGTTAATTAATGTATGCATAAATAAGTTGAGAATTACTGTCCAATTTCACCTGCATCTCGCAAAATAGTTCCCCACGTTGTATTAATAACGCGGTGCTCTAACGCAATATCCTTAACGGTTCTCTAAGTGTTTAGTTTGATTAAAGAGGCAATAGCTCTGCGATAGAGGTCTGCACGGGCTCGGGTTTGGCCCGCGGGCCTTACCAGGCCCGGCCCGCGGGCCGGGTAACAAGAGTTTTGATTCGGGCCCGGGTCGGGCTCGGGCCAGGCACACAAAAAATATGACAAAAATCGGGCCATTTCCGAATGAGCTCACCATTATCGTAAATCTAAATTTAATACTATAATAAACTTCACGTACTCATTACAGTCATCTTTTCGACGCCTTGTTCGTTATTTAAAAACCTTATTTTCCCTCATGAACACATCCATTCGATAGAACAACACGCATTGTTCTCAGTTTAATGACAGCTCACAGCTCAAACCACTATATTATTTTTTAATGGATAGTCTTCTGTTGAGGAGTTTGTACAATACGCATAATAAATTTCATAATATGATCCCGAATTAAGTATTTCTTAAATGTATTTTGAAAAACTGCACACACGATAATTGGTGAGTCAATTTTAATTATTTTTATTAGAATTGTCGAAAAAAAATCGGGCCTTTTTCGGGCAAGGATGAAAAATGTCGGGCTCGGGTCGGGTTCGGGTAAGATTTTGGAAATGGTTCTTGGGCTCGGGCCGGGTAAAATTTCAAAATTTCGGCCCGTGCAGACCTCTACTCTGCGAGTTCAGTATGTATACAAATGCACACTCAAAACCCTTTGCTTCGTACAATTTGATAAGGACAAATAATAATTGATAGAAAAACATACAATTGGTTTTCGATTTCGACTTATCAGCTATTTAGTAGATCACATTATAAAGAGTAACAATCCAATTGATGTTTGTACAGAGTTTGTACAAAGCTAAAAAAATATGTTATGTTAATTAACAAAAACTTTTAAGCTGTTAACGACTGTCAATTATTAGTGGAAAAGAATTATATTTTAATAAATATAACACTTTATGTTTCCGCTATTCTTCAACATATTTATGTTTTGTAAGGATAATGGGTTCGTGATGTAGTGGGTAACATTATTTCCGTGACGGGCCTTAAAGCTTCGAACCCCAATCCAAGCAAAAACTTTTCGTGTTTTTTAAAAATAAGTATCTACACATCAAATCTCAAAAGCGAAGTCTATCAAGAATGATTAGTGAACGACAAGTCCTGTCCTAGTCATATCTTCTCTTCCATAAAGAAGAATAAGCAGTTCTCGTAGAAACATATATATTAAGATTAACTACGCAATGAGTCCATGTGATCCACATAAGAAACGGACATGTCAAACAACTGACCAACATTTTCAACCTCAATGCAAAGAAAATGTACAAATTGAGTTTATCCCAAGAACAAAAAAAGGAGAAGTAATAAATACAATTAATCATTCTAGTTATTTCCCGTTTTAATGATCAGATGGGTTTGGGAGGGCTTCGTTTATTACCTATATAAAATAAATATTTGAATCATACTACATTATAAGAAATATTGTACAATATTTATGCATCAGCGGATATCCCGTTGCCTGTATTAGTCAGTTGTGTAAAAGTTTTACTGTGATGTTGAAAATAATAATTCGGAGTCGAGTTGTTAGGCGAGTTGGAAAAACTTCACTCACCACACATCCAAAACGCGAACGGCCGGTGGCTTGTAATCAATTCATAACACCAAGATATGCGAGCGCATAATACAGAAAGGTGCGGTACAAGCTTTAATGAAATTCTGCACAACGTTTATCTTTCGTATAGTGCAATAGAGTGCACGCGATACGGTGGAGAGAAATGCACTGAGCTACCGTAGAGCGTAGCTACTCATGTCTGAATATGTACATCTCGATGAAGTGTTATGATCATTGGAATCTCACTGGGATAAATTATAACTCTGAATTATAGAGATATTATGATAACTGATATCACTTTTAAGGTGTTCACCAGGGCTGTGGAGTCGGTTAAAAAAAGTCCGACTCTGACTCCAGCATTTACCAAAACCACGACTCCGACTCCGACATTGACCAAAAACACGACACCGACTCCGACTAAAAAAAGGTTAATATCGTCACTTTTTTCCCCTAAATCTCCTATTTATGGGTATTCGATTAAATATCAACCCTATCAATGCGGCCAAAAGCCAAATTTGACATTTTAAATGCAAAAAATAAAAATTTCATACTTTTCAAAATTTCCGACTCCGAGTACGACTCCGGCCAAAACGCCGCGGCGACTCAAACTCCGGCCAAAAAGCTCCGACTCCACGACTCCGACTCTGACTCCACAGCCCTGGTGTTCACTGTCAATACTTGGTGGAATAGCATTATAATAAAAATAATTAAACATTTTTCGTACTTATTCCACAAAAAAAAAAATGTTGGATCAGGACCGGTTTCGCTCATGGCGAGCATTATCAACTGATAAGACATACAGCAAAACAGTGATATTTATTAATTAAGGATTTCGACTGAGGGTGCTTGATGGAACTTCAATATTAAATTTGAATTGTTTGAATTTTGTACTTTTTCATGAGTTTTGTCAATAAGTGATGATGTTTCGTGTTGTTAAAACGATACAAACTGTGCATATCCATGTACTTGAAATGCCTGAAGATGCCGAAAGGCGAAACCCGGGACGTTAGCGACAAAACTCATGGAAAAGTACAAAATTCAAACAATTCAAAAGTGATATTTATACTTTATTTCTGTATAAATATCACTGTTTCGTTGTATTTCTTATCAGTTGATAATGCTCGCCATGAGCGAAACCGGCCCTGATCCAATAAATTGTATACGGAGTACGTACTAAAAATGTTTTTATTTTTATTTTTATGATAGCTGATATCTGTATATAACTGTCGATTTATAGTCTGAATGGATATTTAGAGTGATACAAATTTGATGTCACGCCATTTTAAAGTTGAGCACATTTTTATTTTTACAAATACCGAATGTCCAAATAGTTTTCAAAGCTGTCGTTTGACGTATGGGCACATAGTAATCGAATGCACAGATGACACTGGTCCAGATAAATGAAACACGTTTCAAAAACTGCTTTAATTTTGAATCAAAACATTATTTATTTTAGATAAATTCGGTGGTAACTTATGGACAGTCCTTTTTCATATAAAATTTCAAATTATTTTTTTTAGTCCGCGTATTTTGTTACCAATTTGGACACGTGCCTTTAAGGAGAATCTTCAGACTTACTATCTTACTCGATTCGTTTGCTTTAGTAGTAAATGTAAGTAAAAAATTGCTTGGTAAATAAATGACAATCACCATTATATAAAATGTAAAATAACTTTGATTCTTCCACGTATTGTAACAATACGTGGAATAATCAAAATTATTTTTAATTTTTATATTAAAACTAGTATTGCTACCCGGCGTCGCTCGGACTAAGCGACCAATAATTATTTAATGTTATATCATTCCCAAAGAATTACAGACCCACAGCATACATACATACATACATACGCCGTTTCAGTATTTCTAGTATTGTTACCCGGCTCCGCTCGGACTAAGCGACCAATAATTATTCAATGTTATATCATTCGACATAATTATATCACAAAATCTAACATCCAAAATAGAGTTAAAATAAAATCACAAACTTTATTTAATTTGATGACAGCCCCATTCTCGCCCATTAAAATGTCCATATTCAAGGAAAAAATCTAATTTGCTGTCAAAGAAATGTCAAATAAAACCTTCACGTAAATAAAAACATTATTATATTAATAAAAGCCGGGAAAAGTTCAGTAGAAGACTAATTTATTACATTTTGACTAAATGTCTTCGCCGATAAAAATTCAAACATATTTTCTTTCATATTCGTTTTTATGGCAACTTAATGACCCACAATGCAAAAGGGAATTACAGACATACATACATACGCCGTTTCGGTTTTATATATAAGATGACCTTCCACAAAGTTACCGCCGAAACCATCGAAAGTATGATAATAAACATTACTTAATTAATCTTGCGATAGTAAGTCTGATAATGCTTTTTGAAGAGGCGAAACATATGTCACTGTTTGTTACACAATCAGTCAGTTCAAATTCAATCGTGAAATGCCCGAAGATGCCGAAAGGCGAAGCGCTGGTCGTGAGCTACAAAGCTCATGGAAAAGTATAAATTTATAACGATTCAAATATGAAAAGTATAATTAAGTATTTCGACTGAGGGTGCTTGATTGAATTTCAATATCAAATTTGAATTTTGTACTTTTCCATGAGTTTTGTCGCTAAATTTAAATGTAAAGTATATCTCTTACAGCTGTTTTTCATCGCAAAACGACCAATATTCTAAATTTAGAGTAATCAACAATTATTTGGCGAAAAGGTGACGATTTGAAAAAACGTTTGTAGGTATTTCATAGCTTTCCAAATCCTTTTTTTCTCAAAATATCTATTCTAGAACTAAAATCGTAGAAATCAAACGGTGTTCAAGAAACAATTATAATATTTAAAAAAAAAAATCGTTTGTTCTACCAGTTCGTAAGCGTTGATATATGTTTATACTGTTATAAAGATGTCCACACTGTCTCTTGGGGGCAAGAATTATTACCCCAAATTAAAAACAGTCGGATTGATGACGCTTGCTACCAACCTTACTTAAATGGTGCTGTCACGCGTTTTATGACACTAAATATGTTAACTGAAATGAAGACAATATTTCACTGCTAGATTTTGTCGGCAAGTATAAAAACAAACTTTAAAATGAATAACTCGTGATGTCTGTTTTTAGATTACTGAATAATTATACATGCAACGTTTAAAATTACACATATTTTCATAAATAATACCATGGCCAAGTGAATAACTATCTGGAATACAATGTGGCTTGTATTTAATGAGTCAGTATCTTATTTGAGATTAGGTCAGTAAATTAAATAAATGGTCAGTAAATATTATAAACGGTCAGTATCCACTGAATCAGTATAAATGTGGGAAGTTATTTAATGTACCGGCAGCAATTTATTTAAAACGGTTAGTATTTGAGGTTAATGGATAGTTTAAGATTTACAACTTGTGAAATTGATCAAATATGGACGTAAGAAACCAATTTACGACTATAAGAGCTACATTTTTTTGAAATGGTTGATATTTATTTTGGTTGTTAACCTTATCTTATCGAAACCTAACCTAACCCGAATAAATCGTTCTCCCACTACTAATTACAGACCGTTTATACATAGGTACAGTGAAACCCCGATTCTACGTTTTTCAAGGGACCGTATAAAACAAACGATTTTTGCGGGAAACGATGAATGCGGAAAAGTTTTACATATGAACTAAATGCCGGGACTATAGAAAATGGACGCATTACGCGGGGAAACGTATAATGCGAGAACGCAAGATTGGGGTACCACTGTATCAACTAACCCTTTTACAAATGTTCTTTAAAATTTACTGACCGTTTATAATGTTAGATATGTACTGACAAAATAATTAGTTGGCATACAATACTTATGTAGGTCTGGAATCATACGTCCTCAAAATTATAATTTAACTCATTATCTTATCTATAGTACCCGAAGGGTACTAAATAAAATATCAATGAGAAAGATAAATTTGCTCTTTTAAGACAAGATATCATCGCAAATTAGTTCCCTGGTTGTAAATTTAAATAGTTTAATCCCCTAAAGGGTACGCGGACCACACTGGCCTAAGACATTGTGCCTGGTTACATTCGAAAAAAAAAGTGTGCTGAGGGGACCGACCAGTTGAGACACATTTTTGAAAATCAACAAGCATCGAGTATTTGATAAAATATAACAAGGTGAAATAGCAACAGCTGATCAACAATTTTGCTTTGCTATTCAGCAGTTTTTTTCTTAGTTAAGAATAAAACTCTGATAAGATAGGAAACCTTAAATAAATTTTGGAAAGTAGCTATGAAATGGTTTCTAGTCCGTACTCGTAAAATACTTAATTGCTAACATGAATGATGATTCTTATTCGTTGTTCTTGTCGAAAAACTCTCAGATTACGTGATGAGAATAATGTAGTAAGCTTTCATTTTTAAAATCTGACCTGTCAATCAAACGGCCAAATAAAAGTTGAATTGCTTGACAACGAAACTACTATGTCCATGGATGAATTAACTGATGTTATGGGTACGAACTTTCTTTCATTTCGATTTCTCAATTGATTTCTTGATAGATTCATACTTTTTCTTGGCGACTAGAAAAACCAATCATAAGTAAGTGTTGATTTTTCTTCAACACAAAATTTCCTGCAATTGTTAAATAGAGGTTTTTTTGAATATAAAACCATTTATAATTCCAATTCCGTATTTCAAATTTAGAAACTAAATACGTGCGATTATTTTGTCGGAAAACTCCAACCATTTCGGCTTAAAATCCGTTAATCTGAACGTATTGAACCGGAATTACGATTCCTATAGGAATTCACTTAATGGATTTTTATGGTTTACGTGGTCCACTTTCGTTACACCTCAGCTGAAAGATTTAAAGGCTAAAACAGAGAATCTTAAGCCTGCCGGAAATATATACCTTAATATATTTATAATACGGAAAGAAAAATAACAATGTATTTTAGTTCTTAAAATACATTGTTATTTTTCTTTCCGTATTATAATGGAGTTCTTCCAAGTAAATGCCTACTCAATCAATAAACTTAATATATTTATTTAAGATACAATTGTAATAGAAAAAAAAGATAATAAACGAGATTGTCAGAGGCGCAAAATTTAATTGACTATTTATTACTGGATAAAAACATTTACCATATATATTTTATATTTTTCTATATTTTCGGAAACGAAATTGTTGTTGTTTAAAAATACTTATGTTAATTTGACTGATTATAAATCAACGTATAGTGATGAAATTATTTAAAATTAAAAATATCCTTTCTCTTATGTATCTTCATATGTAAATTCTTGCTATATTTCGTAGACCATTTTAACTAAAATATTTTTAATATTTATCTTTATGATAAAAATTACTTTGTTTCATTGCATATTTTATGAGTTAATAATGCTTGCGATGGGCGAAACTGGTTCTGATCTTTATCAAATTATATTATACTAGGGTTTGGATTTGGGGTTATGTTCACCTCGGCGCGTAAATTCAGACGGGCCAAGTTGAAACAACTTTTTTCAAAATTCAAAAGTCTAGGTCAATTAAAATAGAATTAAAATGAACATTTCAGACTGGCATTGACATTTCACAGCCCCTTTCATATATTGACAGCCCCATTCTCGCCCATTAAAATGTCCAAATTCAAGGAAAAAATCTAATTTGCTGTCAAAGAAATGTCAAATAATACCTTCACGTAAATAAAAACATTATTATATTTATTAATAAAAGCCGGGAAAAGTTCAGTAGAAGACTAATTTATTACATTTTGACTAAATGTCTTCGCCAATAAAAAAATCAAACATATTCGTTTTTATGGCAAGTTTATGACCAACAATGCAAAAGGGAATTACAGACCCACAGACATACATACGCCGTTTCGGTTTTATATACGTACTACTCGATACTCGAGTAATTTGAGTCTCTACACACACATTGATAACGAAACAAATTTACCGTCGAAACTTTCGCGAGCGAAATCAATTCGTTTGTTTGAACTTGCAACAACAATGCAAAAAGGAATTACAGACATACATCCCCCGTTTCGGTTTTATATATAAGATTTAGAATAATGCATTTACCACCAAAAACAGTATATTCTGGAAGCACATATATCGCTCGAGTTGTAAAAAAGGGTCGAAAATGTCATAGGCATCCATGGTATTAAATACAAATCCACTCTAGGTAAAGAAAGAGAATAATTATTACTTTCGTGGTGGAAAACAAATCGTAAAGCCACGAGTCTTATTAAAAAGAACTTTGAAAAGAATTCTTGAAGTTAACATAATTGTCATTATTAGTTTTTATTGACATGTGAAAACACTTTATTCTAATAAACCAAACCGTATTAATTCTAATATAATAATATCTACTTAAGAAATTCCCGTCAGATATTATTTAATGAAATCACTTTATTCCCCTTGCCGAAATAATGGATATATTCATTAATAGTATGAATAGATCGTTTACGCAATCATAAATCTGGGTTTAGCCAATTCATTCATAGAAATTCATGACTAATAGTGCAGATTATTTCTCCTTTATCCTGAATTGATTATCCAGCTTATCAAATTTACCAAACGCTGGAATGTTTTCTGATTCTATCTGTCTAGATTTGTTCTGCGTAAAAAAAATATAATAATTCTACAATATTCACGAACAAAAATATGCCAATTAGTTCTTAGCTGAAATTAAAGAAACAATTTTCGTGCTGTCCATCTACTTAACAGTAGTGATTGTTAATTTTTTTTATATTTAAACTAAAGAATACAAATCGAGTGGAGTAGTCTTGCGGAATAAGATCTTTACAAGTTAAAGTAATTAAGTATTTCGACTGAGGGTGCTTTATGGAATTTCAATATCAAATTAGATTTTTTTTTTGAATTTTGTACTTTTCCATGAGTTTTGTCGTGAAACCCGGGTCGGGTTTCGCCTTTCAGCATCTTCAGGCATTCCAAGTGCACGGGTGTACTCGAACTGACACAGTTCAAGTACATCCGTGCACTTGGAATGCCTGAAGATGCCAAAAGGCGAAACCCGGGTCGTTAGCGACAAAACTCATGGAAAAGTATAAAATTCAAAAAATTCTAATTTAATAAGTTAAAGTAAATCAGATATCAAAGTTACCTTTTTTTGCAAAGATTTTTTTTATTATTTTCTATACGCTTATCGGCTTATTCCAAATGATTTGAATTGTTTTTACGTTCTATTAACTATTCTGTTGTTTTTATTACAAACTTTTTGTAAGCCAATGATATAGTTAGTATTTAAAAGTGCTTGTATTATTTTTTCAGTTGCAAATGTTTACTTACTAATTGAAACGGTTTCTTTATTATCTTATTTTAAAGTACTAACGAGTATGCTTTGACGTAATTAAATAAAAAAAAACTTCATTGAGTTTTTAAATCCACGTTTATCCTTGCAAAAGTTCTGAATTCAATGTAATTAGTCATTACCAACAAAAGTGCTGTGGGCGTCCATTAATCGAAATGCCTTAGGTAAGTCTTTGACGTACCCTGACTAACCAGCAAAGTGAATCTATCAACAGTCCATGAATTTACTTATATTCAATCCAATAGATCTATTTACAGCAATACAAAAATAATTAGTTCGTTTATTTACAGATAAGATTTTATATCCAGAATGTTAACCGATTTTCTCAAGCGATCATAATTAGCCATAACATGTTTGTTTGTTTGTTCGTATTGTATGTGTTGCTATACCGTTCATTCAATTGCGATACAACTTTGTCAACTTATTGCTTGCACTTGCGCGAAGGTTATAATCATAGTAAAATCAACTTATAGTAAGTCTTTTATATAAAAATCAATGTTTTTAAATATTTTATGCGCTTCTATACCATTCATTTTGACAAATTATTGTTACACTTGCGCAAAGTTAATAGACATAGTACAATTAACTTTCAGTATGTGGCGCGTGTGACGTACCATAGACAATCGGCAAACAGCAAACGTCAAACGGCAAATGTCATCGATACCGATCAATGTTAGTGAAATTAAATTGAAATAATTTATTTAAAATACGGTGCATCCGAAAGCACTTCAATAAACACACTAACGCACCGTCTTAGGTGGACGTTTGATGACGAAGCGGCACGTTCCGGTCATGGCGCCATAGGTAACAACTTCAACAAATTGTTGTAAGTGGCCTCGAACTGCCTGAGTCATGGCGGTAGTTATGTTTTTATTGCGGCTGGCTAGACGTCGATGGCACATAAGACCTTTAGTCCGCGACGATTTAAATTAATTTTTATTTGGTCGCGGTGTAACCGCCAATATTCGCCTACGTAAGACGCCCTGTAACACTTTTTTTCTTTGAGTGGCATTGCAACGCTTGCCGGGTACCGGCTAGTTATATAAAATTGTAATTTCTCTGATATAGAGTTGGGTTATAAATAAATTCAAAAACTTCCCGTTTCCTCGTTGATTTCTTGGAACGACCACACTAATATATAATAAAAAATCCCCACAAACACTACTAAATCGGCTTCGGTGGTAAAGTGGATGCTTCACGCTACAATCGTGGAGTGCCCAAATAGTTAATTGGTATTGATTTTCACGTTGGCAACCCAAGTAAAGAGAAACCAATTAGCTGTCTTTATTCGTCTAATGAATCTAAAGTAAGCCAACCCAAAAGAAGTAAAGATGGTGATATTCAAGATATCTTTGTTTTAGTAATCTAATTCATTACGATACTTTTATTTAATTATTGTCTATCCAGTAGGTACTTCAATTACTCGACTTCTCAATCTCATATGAAAATACTCGAGTATACTCGAGTAGTTTTAGATGTACCAAAATATATACAAACATACATTTTTTTTTGCCATATCCGCTCTCAATTTGGAGCATATGAATCTTCACGGAGTTTATCTCAACATTTGTTTTTGTGGATTTTTAAGGGATTTAGATTTTGATTTATGACTGCCCCAGCTGTAAAAATCAATCGGTAAAAAGATTTTTTTGCCTCTGGTCATAAACTTGTCGGCAGTACTCAAAGCAATACTCGAAATTCTCGCATAGCAATATAGTCAAGGGCAAAACCTTTAAATAAATGTATATATTACCTGACAGTAAAAATCACACATAAACAAATATTTTTAAATTAGTAAATAAAATTTTGAGATAAATCTTCATTTATAAATTACGAGTATTACTCGAGTATTTTTCTGAATACTCGAGTTTCGAGTACTTGATACTCGAATTGGAGTCTCTTCTATTTAGCTAGTGCTTAATTTGAGAAAGATTTTATTGCAGTCAGATCTATTTCATCAGACGATTGACAGATTTCAGAATCGATCAACAAGCCTTTTGAATATCATATTCAAATTTAACCTTTAACAGTTCTTCTTTAAACATGTCGTGCCAAGCTCTGGAGTACTTTGTTTTACCACTTAAAATTATCATTAATAAATCGAAAAACATTAGTTAACAATGTTTATATGTTTGAATATATAATACATGGCAATTATGGCATTATTTTCATTTGTATTTAGATAATTGCAATTGCTCAACTATCTTTGCCTATTCAAGTGTTAAAAAAACAATAAACTGAAGATATTTTGCTACACCGATGTATGTTTTATAATACGGTTTTCCTAATCACAAGAATTTTCAACTGAATCTTTACTGAACCTTAACCATTACAGAATACACGTGGAAGCAGAATTATTTTAATTATATTATTATGTGAATAGAATGCCTTTCCAGCAAGAATTGGTAGTATGTAAGTACATTAAAAGTTGTATCAGAATTGATTGATTTATACTTCCGGTAATCCTTTTACATACGGCTATAACAAACAATTACACTTAACTAGGGTGGTGTAAGTTTAATACAAGAAACCCTTGACGTTCATAAATTTCAATCACAGTGCCGTTAGGAGTCAATAAAGTGCTATTGACTTTCCACAAGTATTATCTATGGTAATTAGTCTTGTATTCTACAATAGAGACAGGTAACCTTTTATTGTATTCACATTATTTTTTATCAAATATTACTCCTTTCCTATTTCCAGCCAACAGCCGATTGATTTGGTTCCTACTTGAATAGAGACTCCAATTACTCGACATCTCAACTACTCGAAAATCGAGTAGTAAAATTTTACTATAATCGAGTACTCGAGTACACTCGAGTAGTTTCAGATGTTTACAATAAATTCAAATTTGTGTTTATGTTACAGTGAAACTGTATTCTCAGTGAAAATGTATTATTCTCCAAGCTGTCATTGAAATAAAATTTGACCACCCTATCTTCAGCTCTATGTTTGTCTGTGTTATTCTTTGGTTCTCTTTTTATGAAAGGGACTACGTGCTGATTTTGTTTCATTGAAGCAAACCAAAATTTAAGGCCGGCAAATCATCGACTTGGGCCAATAATTTCAATGATCGTGACCAGTGAAATGGTGTTGTCATACAAATCTATTACTTGATACATTTTCACTGAGAATACAGTTTCACTGTAACATATATAAATAGATGATAAATAAATATGCTCATTTATTAATATTATACACTTATTTCATATTATAAAATATTTATTACAAAAATAATAGAGAATTAAACGTCTCAAATTTTAAACTGGTTCGAAGTATTGTTTTGATTTAAAGTTTTGTTTTGTGATATAGTAATGTAATGATATTGTAATGTTGACGTCATTAGTAGTATAATTATTCTTTGTTTTGTTTTTATCTACCCCTCCAAGCTTCCCGTACAAAGGAAAATTTCTAAACTCCATTCTTTAATTAATCTTATCATTTAAATTTTTTGAATCAATCAATATTTGCAATAGTATGCCAGAAGATGCCTCTGAAAGAATCAAAGTTATTTTATATTTCAATAAAACACGTTCTGACGAAATGTATTTCAAAAGTCGCGCTACACGAGTACTGGAGTGCAGATTTTTTATCTTCAAGTAATAGTTTAAGACATGCTTCGTAAATTAATTGAACTTCAATTATTGTTGTAAGTTTTCTCACTAATAATTAATTATGCGTTGTACGTTCATGTAGTGTTCGTAACTAAAATTGAAAGCCTCATTATGTCTGTTTTCAAATTCACCATTGCAGCGTATTGAAACTTTTAATAGCATGTTGCTTTAGGAAACTCTAAACATATTTTAAGACCATGAGTAAGTAATATACAAGTTTATAATTTTGTCGTGTGGAGTTAATTGAAATTTAAGGTAGTTTGGCAGTGTCGAAAGCACTAGGTGGCCGGTACGTTAAATCTCTGTTAATATTACAAATGAAATGTTGTACCCTAAATAATTGTTGGTAGGAGGAAATTTATTCACAAAAATTATGACATTTTTAATCGAGTAGCTAAGCTCAAAAAGTAAATTAACGTCTGTTTATATTCTCAATTTTGCCTTAAAAAAAAGAAACGATTTAAAACAGTATGGGTGCTTTTGATAGATTCGGTGGCAACTTTGTTGAATATCATTTTAGTATAGAATAATTCAGGGCTTTTTTACCCTGTAACGTGGCGGAACGGCGTTCCGCCACCTTTTTTCTCGAAATTTTAATAAATGTTCGTATAATTTTATTATTTCTATTTTAAAACTTTCGTTTCTTTTCTTGGAAGCCATTGACTGTTAATCCCTTTTTGAATATATAGGGTATCATAGGACCCACAAATTAATGTCATGCAAAAGATTATCAGGTATGTACTTTCTTGGAAAGGGCTTGTTGTACATTATATTTGTTGTAAACTGTGGACATCATTGTTATTGGAATGTTGGATAGCGTTTTTAATAAATTACATAATTTTTTAATGTTATGTTACATAATGTATGTCATGTTCTTTGTTTGTTTAATTTTCATTTGAAATTTCTAAAATAAATATAAAAATATACATATTTTCTTTGCATTATATGAAAAGCCGCCTTTAATTCTATCAAAATGATATTCGAATTCAGCACCTTTTTTATTTCAAAATTGTTTACGGTGTGGAAAAATTTGTGCGTAATAACGACGGTCATTGAAAAGGCCCGTAAACAAAGTATTGCCAAACTTTTGATTACTAGATATGTATATATTTTTTTTTGTAGTTATTCTACAATTAATTTATTAAGTTCATGACTGGGTTTGCTCTTTACAAGCTTGCTCAATTGAAAATGCACTTTCTGAGTGAAACCGGCCCTGATCTTAATAAATTAATTTTGCCCAATTAATACTAGTAGAAAGCCTATCCCTCTCACTAGGCATCTTTCAAGATTCAACGCATGTGAATTTTTTTACAAATAAATCCATAAATAGATTAAAATAAAAATTCATGAAATTACCGGTACTGAGCACACGACAAACCAAGAGTGCAATGAAATTTAAAAATTCAAAACACAGCCGGGGGTGCACCAGACGCGAATATTTTGAATATTCGGTTCAAATTGAGATGCAAGGAAAACAGAGTCAGCGAAGCCACCTACCTTTCAACGTTGTTTACCGCTCAACGCCTAATTCGACAGCGGTGGCTGTACTCAGCGCTTCAATATTTCAGCGTCTTTCATTTTCCGGTGACGTATTGAGCCGTAGGCACTCGTAGGGGCCGATAATGCCACTTAAATAATGGAGCCACTTAGCCTTCCAGTATCTATCCCTTCATCTCGACGAATACGATTAATTAGGACCTTTTCAGTTTCCTGAGGCAACGGGTAACGAATCAACGACACTTCTAACGTCCTTACAAATCTTGTTCTGTATATAAGTGTTTAATATACTCTGGGTTTTCATTCAGAGTCGATATTATAACCTATCAAACAAAAAAATATTTCAAAAATAATAACACGTTTTTAGTACTTATTCCACATAAAACTTATTTGATCAGGACCGGTTTCGTTCATGCCGAGCATGATCAACTGATATGAAATACAATGAAGCATTGATATTTAGTCAAAAGTTGAGCAAGAATTACAAGGTATGACAAACAATTGGTATTACAACTAAGCAAATAAATTGACGCAAAATAGACTATAATTAAAATGTTGACTGCTTAGCAATGCAAACTATTACATCAAAAAATTAATATATGAATAAGTTCTAAAAATATTTTATTATGATGCCATTTTTCCACTTTCATAGTGATCGATGCTTGCCAATTTGAAAAAAATAATATGTGCAATAAGTTCTGAAGATTTAATTCCATATTTTATTTTGTTTTTTAAGCGCGGACAGAAAAACTAGATAGCACAATTTAATTGATTGTTAAGTTTTAAGCCGAAGTCCACAGCAACAGAGAGATTTTTCTACTGATACTGGAATAAAAAATACTCGAAAACTTCGTTAAATTTAAAATTTGATTTAATTCCATATTTTATTTTGTTTTAAATTTAAATAAATATAAGAATGAACTAATATAATTATTTATTTGTTTATCATCTATTGATAGACACAAATTTTAACAAATAATATCTACTGCTGGAATAAAAAACAAAACTTCGAACCAAATTAAAATTTGATATTAATTCTCTATTATTTTTGAATTATATGTTTCATAAATTTAAATAAATATAAGAATGAACTAATATAAGCTTATTTATTTGTTTATCATCTATTGATAGACACAAATTTTAACAAATAATATATAGTTTTGTGCATCTGAAACTACTCGAGTATACTCGAGTACTCGAGTATTTCAAAATTTTACTACTCGATACTCGAGTAGTTGAGATGTCAAGTAATTGGAGTCCCTTCATTCCACCCAGTATTGACAGTGAACCCATTAAAAGTATTTTTATAACATTGATTGCTAAAAAATAAATGTGAATATATTTACATATTTTTTTACTGATATTGCTTTAAATGGTAGGTGTAGAAGCAAACCTCAAATTTTATATTGAATACAAACTATTTTATAGCTAATGTGTAGCAAAAGAGATATGACTTGAAACTCGCTACGAATAACAATTTATACTTGTCAAAATTTAAATGTGGAACAGTTCATTTTCACTTCTACGAAAACACTAACTGCCATACATAAAATAAAGTATATAATCGCCGAGCAGCGCGAGGTTTAAAAAGCTTTAGCGAGTAAATATCATTTTGATAAGGCTTTAACGCAAAATTTGACGAGTTCTTTATATACGTGTCCCGTTTATATATATATATATATTATATATAACTGTACGGTACGAAATTAAATCACATTATGCGCGAAATCATTCTCAAACACGACCGTATATTTTAAAAACGCTTTTGAATGTAAAGTGAATATTTAATTTTGAAGCGAACATTAAAAACATCCAAAACTGTGATTTTTCGGACGGTTTTAAATTATATTAAATACTAGCTGTACCCTGCGCACGTTGCTACGCCAGCAATTGTAGGGGGGATTGGGGGGGAGGGGGTGTACACCAGAAAGTTTCGCGGAAGTGTACTCGAGAAATTTGTAAAAATTCGATATCAATTTTTGGGGGGAGGGGGTTTTTTGGCGGGGTGGGGTTTGGGGAGCGTATGGGGGGGGGTATGCCAAAAACCTTCGAAGGAGTGAACTCGAAAAATTCATAAAATTTAAAAAAAAATAATTTAAAGAGGTGGATGTTGGGGGGTGGTTTGGGGGTGGTTGGGGGAAAGGGTTGGTAGGCCAGAAACCTTTGCGGGATTGTACTCAATAAATTTGTAAAGTTTCACATCGATCGGTCGAGCGGTTTAGTAGTCCATAGCGGAAATACAGACAGACAAACATTCATTTTTATATATATAGATAGATGCTACAATAGTTTTAACTTCCAGAACGCCTATGTCGATTCTAGCTTGAAATAGTATAGGTAACGCGCAACTTCTATGTCGAGTCCTGTTCGACATTGTAAACTTGGTTAGAAAATTATTTTTTATTCGTTTTTAAGTATCCTTATTTCAAAAGCCGTATTTATTTGATTGTCTGCATTAGTTAAAGTTTATAGCATATCACCAGGGCTGTTGAATGGTTAAAAAAAACTCGACTCCGACTCCAACATTGACCAAAACACGACGAAGTTTTTTTTCCTACTTTTTCTATTTATGTGTATTTAATCAAATATCAACGAACCAATCCAGCCAATAGACAAATTTTACATGTAATATGCATTAACACGTTGTTGACGGTGTTCACAAATTTGTGTGCAATTAGTATGGTAATTGAAAAGCCCGTTAACAAAGTGTTAATAGAAAGTTTAAATTTTTCAAATGTTTTTCACTCCAAGCATTTTTAAGTGCACGTGTGTACTTGAACTAATCACTTTGATGATGCCAAAAGGAGAAAACCTGGTCGTTAGGGACAAAGCTCACGGAAAAGTACACAATTCAAACGATTCAAATTTGAATCGTTTGAATTCCGTCAAACACCTTCAGTTGAAATTCTAAATAATTGTTAAAAATATATTTCCTTAATTTGCCTTCAAAGCCTGTTTGGAAAATGGCGGAAATTTTTAATAAACTTTTATTGTTTAAGCCGCAGTATCTAAATATTGAAAACTATTTCTACGTTTCGTAAATTATTCAGCTTTTAAAATCATATACAAATTAAACTTTCCATAAAGCACTGTTAATATGCAGAAAGTATGCGCCAAACAAAAGTCATGTAAGTTAATTTATCCTATAAGCTCATTATTAATTATTAAAATTTCATTAAACAAACGTAATATAGAAAATATGGTTAAATAATTATAAATAGGCTACAAATTATAGGATGACAACGGAAGATGTATGAAACATAATATTCTATATTTTGATAAAAAACGACCAATACATATTATTATCAATATTTCCTAAGAACGTGCTAATTTAAAGTATTTCACAAACGAATGAATTCTGTTCAAGCGATGTCGTTTCCATTATTCAAAATAATGATGATATTTTTTTTCATAATTAAAATTGCGTTCATTATTATTTGTATTAAGTTTCTTATAAAAAAACGTTTGATTTAAAGATCAGGTTAAATAAAATAATAAGTTCATGTGCAAAAGAATTGAATTACTAATTTTCAATGCGCCAAACAATTTGAAATATTAAATAAACTACAATCATAAGCTCGAATTTTTCATTCACTCGAAAACTACTCAAAAGAAGTAATTTTCCTAAATAAGCCCTTGTTCAGTAAAGTGAGCCTAATGGTATTTTAGGAAAAAATGATTTAGATACAGTATCATATTATTCAGGTCTGAAAGTATTCTACAAGTGAAGTAAGAAAATTGAAAACACACTGAAATAGTGTTTTGTTTTCATAAAATAAAACGGGGATTCTTAACCGCGTGCCCGCGGGCGCAAATGTGCGCTTTCGTGCGCCCGGTAAAGAAATAAAAATATTATTTTAAATTGAAAAAATATAAGCTATCTATATTATTTTGAGACGTGATGATAGTTTTAATGTCTTCAAAAATTACGCGAAAGAAATTAGCATGCCTTCATAGAAGGTATCAGCAATAATTACTGATAATACCCCAGCAATGGCTGCAATTATAATATTTTCCTTCTAGATGTCATGAATGTCGTTCTGAAAATATCAACAATATTTGAACAAATCCTTTATCTCACAGAATATTAAAAGCCCTTGTAGAAAAACTGACATACACAACATGGTTTTGTCAGTGTAAAATGCTCTTCGTGAAATGCAATGTCAAAGATTACACGAAATGTGCTTTTTATTTATAGGATTTTTTGTAATTGTAAATAAATGCATACATAATCTTCCGATTTAAGATAAATAATTTAGTCACACAATATAATGAATGTAAAACATTCTATCTTGCCAAGGAAGCCACAATAACATTAATACATATGTATATAAATATGTACTAATAAAATCTTGTTTTTTAAAAATTCGGCTTGCGGCGGTGACTCATCTCTAAAAAAAACAAATCTCAAATACGCCCGTCACCGCAATAAGGTTAAGAACCCCTGAAATAAAAGCATGCTCTGAGCTCATACAAAATTTCATCAATTTAATATTTGGCTGCCTTCGATTCTAAATGACTCAAATGATATGTCAGTGATGAACTAATCTCACCCGTTTTATAAAACTACTAGTATTGTTACCCGGCTTCGCTCGGACTAAGCGACCAATAATTATTTAATGTTATATCATTCCCAAAGAATTACAGACCCACAGCATACATACATACGCCGTTTCGGTATTTCTAGTATTGTTACCCGGCTCCGCTCGGACTTAGCGACCAATAATTATTTAATGTTATATCATTCCCAAAGAATTACAGACCCACAGACATACACCGTTTCGGTTTTATATATAAGATTTTATTTATTAATTCCATGAAATACTTTTTTCTGATAATTTGTGTAGCTTTAATGTAATGTAAAAATGAAAATTCCATAAAAAAAAAACAAAATGATAACGTGATCGATCTTAAAAGTACAATATAATAGTTTCAACATTTTTAGACTTGTCTCTCTTTACCTATCTATACTTAAATTATGCCATCCACTCATTCCATCATAAGCTTTTACCGCTTAACCCTCAGAGACAGTCTATTTATTGCAAAATCTTGGTTTGAATATAATATTTTTGGTCATGGGTTTTTAACTGCTTGCTTAAATTTTGTACTTTTCCATGAGAAAACTCATTGCAAAGTACAAAATCAAAACGATTCAAATTTGGTACATATAATATGTATATTTTTTTAAGATCGTTTTTTTGTGTTTGGTTTTAGTATAGTTTATTTTATACACTTAGTGCCACATTAAATGGGGATTTTAGAGGGAAATTAGTTTTAATAAAAATCGGACCCGTCGAAGAGTTAAGAGTCAAAACTAAGTGAATAACTTATTGTCACTGGCAAGAATACAAACTACAAAACAAATGAATATGTCAACTGGTGAAAAGTTTCTATGTCAGAAGTCAACGGCAGAGTCTGTAGAATATTCTGTCGGTGAAATAATCATTGCACAGTTAGTTTATCGTGTCCATTGCGCGACCTTTCCGGGTCGTGAAGATGGGAGGCCGAGCGCAATTTGGGGCCCATTCTATTCAGGGGTCGACGACAACAATGAATCATGCCAACACTTTGCACTTACAACATAGCACGTCGTCGGGTGAAGTGCCACTTCAGATATGCTGCAATAATAATACAGAAACTCCACTGTAATTGTGAGGTCAACGAACTAATTTCGGTTGGATTGAGCTGTTTTGTCAATACATCGTTTCATATTATATTTTAAATTACATTATTAAAGTTTTGATCAATTCTGTTTCGTAAAAACACGATTTTGGGCTTTTTTAATTTTATTTTTAAGTAAATTTTAAGGAAAAGATTTAAGGGGGTATTCTGGTCTAGAGGCTGAAATTTTAGGTGTTTTTGCAAGTGCAATAAAAAATAATGAACAACAATTTAACGTCCATTTTTTTACCAGATATCTATTAATATTTTGAGAATATACAAAAAAGTGTATTTACAAAAAAATGGCGCACCTTGGTTGCCAAAATGCCAACACCTCTTGTCACATCAAATAAAAAAAGTAGCCATACACTATGCCATACACTACGAATGATGTGACAGCATTAGTTTCAAAAAATATGGGATAGCTTACTTACCATACGACTTAATTGAACTATTCATAGAAAAGTTAAATGTTTAGTTATAATCAGGGCTGTGGAGGTGGAGTCGGAGTCGTGAAGTCGGGGGTTTTTGGACAGAATCGTAAATTTTGAAAAGATTGAACTTTTTATTTTTACATAATTATAATATGTAAAGTTTGGCTATTAGCAGGATTAGTTGGTTTCATATATAATTGAATACACATTGATACCGCATGATGTTGTAGGGTATCAGAACTCTCTCGGACGATCTTATTTATCACCTCAATCAATAATAATAAGACCAAACGAGTAATATAACGCAAATAAATGCATTCAAATTGTTATAAATTCATGTAACCGACTCATTGCGACGGCTTCGCAGTGATTGTTTGAATTCAGCTCAGGCCAGAATGCTTTGCGTTGATTGGTCGAGCTGTTTTTTATACTAAAATCACGGAGTATAAATGTAGCTGTAAAATAAAATAACCGCCAAGCGAGTTAGTCGTTATCCTTCTTTCAAAAGTCATGAGTTTTTTTTGCGCTTGCTTCGGACAGCAGGCGTAGTAACATATTCATTTGGTCTTACGCTTTGAAATATAGTCGCAACTACAATTATATCTGTGTTTTTTGTAACTGACAATCTAACTTGAGAACAATAAACTAGCCTACTCTGGGATAGAGTTACGGCAAAGAGAAACCGTTTGAAATCTTTGCGAGAGACACCTTTCTCCCCATCCTGTCCCTAAGTTCCGTCGACGAACGCCTTAGAATGACGCTGTCTGACGCAGTCAGATTGGGAAGAAACCTTGGTCGTCTCAACATAAATATGATAGGTAGAAAAACAACGTGTCGAAATTATTATTTTTTTATTCGGAGTCGGAGTCGTGTTTTTGGTCTATATTGGAGTCGGAGTCGCATTTTTTATAAATGCTTGAGTCGGAGTCGTATTTTTTTTACCGACTCCACAGTCCTGGTTATAATATTGTTGAGCTGACATATTTTTACATTGAATGTCAGAAAGATCAAAATCAAAATGTACGAGATAATTTTCCCGTAGTTTATCATATTTTTTTCCATGTGGCATTGAAAAGCATTTATCTGTGTGAATGACTCATCTGTTGTGATCATTTTCATTATACGTATTTTATACAAACCAAATAAATATGTTCGATTTCCTTTTCATTCGAATACAAGAGAATATTTTCCCCTAGGTCTCACCGTAAGTGATTAAGACCAATGAAGCATTAATAATAAATACGTGTTGTCGTACGCAGTTTTACTGCAAGAAAATACTGCATGTGCACTTTAACACGGTGCATTTGATACGTATAGCCTTGCATGCAATGTTTTTATGCGCGCCCCTTTAGAAGGCGTGATTTCTAGAACGTTCGTTGCCGGGTATTAATTGCAATAGCGATGCCAAGATATCGATTGAATTTAATATGGGCACTTTTTTAATTGGTTGATTTGAAACGATACATGGAAAAAATTAACTAATTTCTTTAAAAAACAAATATAATAATCATCTTTGATTCTAAAACTGGATAAGAATACATAGCTATAATGATTTGAGATAAATACGAATTAAGATAAAGCATCGAATAATTATAATAGATTATTTTTCTCTTTTTTTGATTTACAAGTTATATTTATGATGCTTTAATATTCATTCCTATTTTATTTGTATGCTGTACATATGCGTATATTTTCAAAACTCTCAAGTATAAACAAATTTAAAAAGTCCGTCGAATTGAAAGCTTGGAGAATATACATGATTTTTATATCATAATGATCCAATATAACATTTTAAATGACTTCAATTATTTCACATACTGTGTAACTATTCATGAAACGTGTTTCGTCTTTAAACTTACTATCTATATATATAGATGGTAAGCCTGAAGATGCGACATAAGTGTTCTGAATAAACACACAACACGTGGAATAATCTAAGTTATTTTCAATTTGATATCAACAAATTGGCCATGGAGAATGCTAAATACGCGTCTTTTCTCTATGTGTTTTGATTTTCACGTAGCCAATGTGTTAAAAACAAAATTTACCGCCGAATCCATCGAGAGTATAATGCCCTAGGATAAAATCATTAAAGAAAATATTATACGGTAAGAAAAATAACAATGTATTTTAATTCTACATAAATTCTTACCGTATTATAATGGAGTTCTACCAAGTAAATGCCTACTCAATCAATAAAGAAAATATTGATTGAATTGCTAGTACTATTTGTAAAAACCTCTAGTAATTAATTTATTAAAAAAAAAAACAATTATTTTACACTGTGGAAACTGCATATGAAAAGAAATTGCATAGTATAATGTTTCCCGAGTGAGAACTGTTTTGGAATAAAGTATAAATCCCCAAAATAATTTTATTTCTCTCCCTACCTAGAATGACCTTTCAATAATGGAGGACGCCCCATAGCGATACCTTTTAATGCACTTAACGTACAGTGTACTTAGAGTAAGATGTCAATCGTCACCCATTGCTTATTAAATACTCGATCAAATATAAAATCTGCAATATATTAAGCTAGCATCAATCAACGTAGTTAAGATTAACAATTTTCATATTATTACTTCCATGTTCATTTTGATAAAGATAAGTTTTGCTCATTGCGAGCATTATCAATTGTTTTATTTAAAACTAGTATTCGAACCCGGCTTCGCTCGGACCAGTTTGGGGTTATGTTCAGCTCAGCACGTAAATTTAGACGGGCCAAGTTGAAACAACTTTTTTCAAAATTCAAAAGTCTAGGTCAATTAAAATGGAATTAAAATGAACATTTCAGACTGGCATTGACATTTCACAGCTCCTTTCATATATTGACAGCCCCATTCTCGCCCATTAAAATGTCCAAATTCAAGGAAAAAATCTAATTTGCTGTCAAATAATACCTTCACGTAAATAAAAACATTATTATATTAATAAAAGCCGAAAAAGTTCAGTAGAAGACTAATTTATTACATTTTGACTAAATGTCTTCGCCGATAAAAAAATCAAACATATTTTCTTTCATATTCGTTTTTATGGCAACTTAATGACCAACAATACAAAAGTGAATTACAGACCCACAGACATACATACGCCGTTTCGGTTTTATATATGTACCACTCGATACTCGAGTAATTGGAGTCTCTACACACACATTGATAACGAAACAAATTTACCGTCGAAACTTTCGCGAGCGAAATCAATTCGTTTGTTTGAACTTGCAACAACAATGCAAAAGGGAATTACAGACATACATCCCCCGTTTCGGTTTTATATATAAGATAGTGTGTTTCCACCAAAAAATAACAATTAACACTTTTAAAGTTGTTTAGAACGATCGCTGTGGTAGCATGATTCGATTTTTGAATTTATAATTGAAATTTGTCTATTACCATAAGGTCACAGATATATTGAAAATTTTTACATAATTTTGACCTTAAATATTTTTTTTAGGTTTTCTATGAGTTTGTGGTAAATGTATAGTTTGTAAGATAGATTCATCATTAAGAAAAATTAAAGCCTTTGCTTAGCTATAACTATTTGAAATAAGAAGCTTTTTATTTTCCTCTGAAATCGCTAAGAAATGTCAATGTAGTTTGGAAATGGAATATTGTTAAAAGACTGTTTGTTTCGAGTGACGTTTATAATATCGGATATTTATTAATGGGCCGTTATATAAAAATCACGGATGTTGAAGTCTTTGGAAAAAAATTGATAATTCAGCTTAAAACTTAAACTACAAAAGTTTTCATCTGTCCTGGAGTCTCAATTTAATTAATCAATATTTCAGAAGATCCATGTAGTATATCTCTCTAGGAACACAAATATTATATAATGCTCATCTTGTAAACATTACTTAAGCTTTATTTCAAATACTTTCACTTCTACCGTCTATTTCAGGGGTCGGCAAACTTTTTTGGGAAATTGCCAAATCTGATCTTTTTTTGACTTGGCGGGCCAGGTACCAAAAAGAAAGATATTTACGTAGGTAATTCGATAAAAAAAAAAGATAATTTTCTATTGGATATATTGGAAATATTTTTATATTTTTAAATTTAAAAAAAAATATTTTTTCAAATATAAATTTCGAATTTTTTTATTTTTTTAGTAGTGCTATGAATGCAATTGTTTTTTCTCAGATAAAATATCATAATGATTTATTTCAATGTTTGTACTTCCTATCATTAAAATGGTTTCTAAATGGTTTTCATCTGTTAATAATGATCTGTATTGTGATTTTACATATTTCATTTTTAAAAAATGTTCTTTCACAATGATATGTACTTCCAAATATGGAAATAAATCCTCGTGCAAATGACTTTAATTGACTGTATTTTTAAGTTTAGTTTAATTAAAGCACAAATTTCTTATTAATTTTTAATTTTGTTTTATGTAAAAAAATCATGTGAACAAATATTAACTCGTGGGCCGGATTGAAAAAAGGCGGCGGGCCTGATTTGGCCCGCGGGCCGTAGTTTGCCGACCCCTGGTATACTTGCTGGTATACGGTTCTATAAATATAATTAGCAGGTGTTTTAGTAAAACATTTTTTTTATCAAACTAGGTCGAATTTTAGTAATAATTCATTCTTGAAACTTTCAAGCTTTGTATTTTAAAACTACCCTTATTTTTATACCCGATTGCAAAACGTGGAAGGTCAGCCAAGAGAAGAGTAAAGATATCGGTTTTTATGTCTCATCCCCTTGCGTACTTATTTTATGCCATTTGTTAGACTCATTTTTTATTCAAGCTGCATCAGCGGAACAATTTCGACGTGTCTCGTGAACAAAATATACGACACCGAACAAGGGATGTACTTTTGGTACGATAAATGCATCTAATGGTTTGTGGTAGTAAAAATTGTCATCCGCTTTACACGTTGTATTGTCGAAAGCGGAACTTTGAGGGTGTTAAATAATTATTGCATTACTGCTATAAAGGTAACTTATTTTTTATAACTGTGTTTCATTTATTTCAATTCCGTACATTAAAAGCTTATTGAAAATGTTATTAAATTCTTTCAATGGATTCAGTGGTAATTTTGTGGAAGTCCATTTTAATATAAAATACAAAATAACTTTGATTATTATTAGGATTGGTTCTAATATTTTAAAATGATAAAATTACAATATGGAGTTTTTACGGGAAGCAAGAATTGGGTTATAGCATCAAAACAAAGCAAGTTAAGTCCGAAGATGTGTCACACGTGTCACAGCTAGTAGCACAATACGTGGAATATCAAAGTTATTTTAAATTTTATATTGAAATGAAATTCCACAAACTTATCGCCGAATCCATCGAAAGAAGAGTAACTTAACCGTTAACTTCGATCTGTATATAGACGTTCAATGGATATAAGTAATTGTATTGAATTAATTGTTAGTATATTTTTAATTGTTTCCAAATATGAAGAAAAACAGCTGTGCAAGTACATTAAATATGCCTTGCAAGCTTTAGGGCAATGGTCGGCAACCTAATACCCGCTGGTAATTGAATTAACCACTACGACATTTGGAATTACCCACCAAGAAAATGTGATAATATTTTTTTTTTTTGTTTTTATAAAGTTATTTATTCATTGAAAATACCAATAATTAAATACAAAATGGGAATAAATAATCTAGAATTAGAATACATAAATTGAAATGTTCAGTTCTATGGAGAAATAAATTTAAAGATCTTCGACAGGATCTCGAAAACACAGAAAACGATCACATGGATGCAATATCATCATGCTGGGCGACATTACCACAAAAAAAATATGCTTATGAAAAATTGCATTTGCTCAATTATCAGCATTCGGTTCCACGTATTCTTGTGAGCAAACATTTTCTCAAATGAAATGTTTCCAGAATACGCTGCGGAATAGATTTACGTAAGCAAATCTCGATTCCTGTCTTCAACTCGAGTTAACCACATATGTATTTACCAAATATCAAAAAAAAATCAAGCTAGCCACTTTTTTATAAATGTTGTATGTATACATTTTTTTTTGTGTTCACATATGTACATGTACATATTGTTCATACATATACATATTTATTCATTATGTACACATACATGTATGTATATATTTTTTGAAAGTAAAATTGTATTTTTTTTAACTTTTATCCACTTATCGAATGAAATTGAAATGTTTTACCCAGGGCTGTGGAGTCGGTCAAAAAAAGTCCGACTCCGACATTGACCAAAAACACGACTCCGACTAAAAAAAGGATAATATCGTCACATTTTTCCCTTAATTTTCCTATTTATGTGTATTCAATTAAATATTAACCCTATCAATGCGGCCACAAGCCAAATTTGACATATTAAATGCAAAAATAAAAAGTTCAAACTTTTCAAAATTTCCGACTCCGAGTACGACTCCGGCCAAAAAGCCCTGGTTTTACCCAGTCTCTCAAAAGGTTGCCAACACCGCAATGCATGATGATTTCAATCGATTCGATACAGCAAGAATTTTTTCTTCTCTTCACAAAAACACTTATTGCACCTATTTATTTACTGCAATGGGCGATTGGACTGAACTAAGTGCAAAAGCACTCGACAGTGTGCATATCAACTATGCTTCAATGGAGAACAACATACTCGAGTTTTCAATTAAAGTAAGTGACCTAGGGGGTGATTTGCAAAGTGCCCGAGGTCAGAACGAAATTGCACCCCTTTTTATAAAGACCGTCCCCTAAATGAGACACTGCAATCTGGTGTCTATATGTAGACAGTTTCAGTAAGAGTGAATAAGGTTCTACTGTTATTTATAAATCGAAGTATTTGACACATGAACACACCTACCTTTAAGAAACAAAACAAATAATATTACAAAATTCAAGCAATTCAAATTTAATAATATTTCACTATGGTCTTGTAAAAAATCGTGATGAAATTAAACTTATTTTGGTTGTGTTTTGTAACTGGAGTCGGAATCAGAGTTGTAATTTCTTTCTAACTCCACAGCCCTGAAAAATAGTTAAAGCGATTTTATGAATATAGTACATATTTGGTTGCATTTTTAAGATGTTCACTGACAATGCTTGGTAGACTGGCATTATAATTAAAATAATAACAAATTTTAGTATATATCCCAAATTAAATTTATTGGACCAGGAACGGTTTCGCTCATGGCGAGTATTATCAACCGAAATTAAATACAACGATACAGCGATATATGTATATAAAAAAGTAAAGCAAGAATTACAAGGTATGACGAACAATGACCACAACTAAGCAAAGAAACAAACCAAAACATATAGTTAAAATGTTGAAGACCTCTTAGCAATACAAGCTATAACATCAAAAATCAATTGATTATGAATGATCATTAACAATGCAGAAACCACAAGTAAGTGCAATTAATAATTAGGTAATACATCTTAATGTCCGTCATCATCAGCAAAGCCCGAGAAGAATATTCCAGTCCAACGTTCGATAGGTAATCTGCGAATCGATTAACGAGACCATATCAATTGTTACAAGGAAAATTTTATGTGGAATAAGTACCAAAAATTTGGTATTATTTTTATTACTGTCATCACTTATAACACTTGTTTACATTGAAATATGTTTTATCAAAATATTATAAAAACCTGTTGCTAATAAATAAGCGTGACTTCATTAGAAAAGATATCATGGTGGGATTACTAAAAAATAGTTCAGATATTATAGATATTTATTTATATTTTACAAAATGAAGATAGAAATCGTTTCATACAAAAGATAGCAACATTGTCGGCATATTTTTAGTCAGAAATATTTAAAATATCCTTTTGAGTTGTGTGCTTTTGTTGGCTGCTTAGTAATAAGAGAAAGGACCAGGCAGCACCCTGTTACGTCAACGGTCATGGAAAGATGTTGTAACTGGATCGGTTACGTGCTACGATTGCCTCTGGAGACCCTCGACCCTCCTTGTCTCTTGTTCCGAACGAGAAGATACCGTCTTGGAAGACCGTCGGGAATCATCAATAAATAGGCGGAACTGAAGGATGCTGGGATGTCATGGGTGGAATCGATGCGATTGGTGGTAATCGTGAATGGAGTTGAAGCAATTTTTAGGATGAATATTTTTACTACAAAATTGAACTTCGGTGTCAAGTTAAGTTTTACTGATTTTTGGGCTTAGTGTTTTACACTCTTGTTGTACTATGAAGTTATTTAATTACACGCTAAAACAATACTACCTATATCTGACGACATTAATAGCATCAATATTCTTGAACAGCATTTATTATTATACGGTAAGAAAAATAACAATGTATTTTAGTTCTACATACATTTTATATATTTGTTGATAGTTATTTCGGCTTACGCCTTCGTCAGAACTATGTTTTAAAACGTCTATTAGAGATAGCTTATATACCTTGCTAAACAGGATGCCCCGTACATCCTCTCTTTCTTTTCAAGATTATATTTCGCACCATTACATTAGACCAATAAATTAAACTTATTTAAATTCTTCCATGGTTGGTATGGTTTGAAAAGAAAGAGAGGATGTACAGGGCACCCTGTCTAGCATAGGTATATAAGCTATCTCTAATACACGTCTTAAAACATCAACAAATATATAAAATTTATGTAGAACTAAAATACATTGTTATTTTTCTTACCGTATTATAATGGTGTTCTACCAAGTAAATGCCTACTAAATCAATGCATTCATTATTATTTTCGCATATCGAATCACAGTTTTTAAAACAAAAATAATAAGTTTTTTCGATTTGAAATTCAGTGATCATTCAATTTATCGTCAAGATTCGTTTAGACACTTAATAATAAGCTAACAAATAGTCATCTTATTCACATTACTTTACGGTGGTTTTGTGATGTAATCAAAATCTCTTATCTATAAAGTTGTCCAATAATTCGACCGTGATCTGAAAACAAAATTATAATTTACGATCGTGTTTCTTTTATAAAACTTTATGATCAACTAACTATAACTTAGTTTTTATTTTGTATTAAAAATAAAACCTAAAGATAAAGTTAAGTTGGACTAAAGAAGTAAGGTTAGCAATATGAGTTGGATTTTGTAAAAGATTGTTTTATACGTACACTAGTGTTCGAACCCGGCTTCGCTCGGACCAGTTTGGGGTTATGTTCACCTCGGCGGGTAAATTCAGACAAGCCAAGTTGAAACAACTTTTTTCAAAATTCAAAAGTCTAGGTCAATTAAAATGGAATTAAAATGAACATTTCAGACTGGCATTGACATTTCACAGCCCCTTTCATATATTGACAGCCCCATTCTCGCCCATTAAAATGTCCAAATTCAAGGAAAAAATCTAATTTGCTGTCAAAGAAATGTCAAATAATACCTTCACGTAAATAAAAACATTATTATATTAATAAAAGCCGGGAAAAGTTCAGTATTAACATATTTTCTTTTATATTCATTTTTATGGCAACTTAATGACCAACAATGCAAAAGGGAATTACAGACCCACATACATACATACGCCGTTTCGGTTTTATATATGTACTACTCGATACTCGAGTAATTGGAGTCTCTACACACACATTGATAACGAAACAAATTTACCGTCGAAACTTTCGCGAGCGAAATCAATTCGTTTGTTTGAACTTGCAACAACAATGCAAAAGGGAATTACAGACATACATCCCCCGTTTCGGTTTTATATATAAGATATACAGTCAATGGAATTTAATTCTTTTGACCGCTTGCAAAAATAAAATCGTCTGATAAAATGTATTCCATAGCTTTCGACTTGGGGTCATTATACGTATAGATAGCTTCGCTCAAAAAGAAACTGGTCAGCATGGAATCGGATCTTTTTTATACAAAAAAATGTCTCAGAATGCGCTGTAGACAGTCACTGTCAGCAGTCTTCAAAGGATAAAACCATATTCAAAATGATTCTAATCTTTCACGTACGTTTCAATGACTTTTGATACCTATATAATGAGTGAAGCAAGGTGTGACACATTTTATTAGTTTTTTAAACTGATGTTTTTACTTGAACAAAAATAACTCAGTTGGATACTTGTCGTCGTTGAATTCAGTTGCGAAACATTCAAGTTCGAATCCCAGTGCGGGAAGCTTCATTTCTTAATTGAATGTTTGATTCCTTTCCACTAAAAAATTAAGGATAGTATTTTATTATTAAATTCAATTGATGTCTTTTTTATATCACGTATTTTGCAACAAGCAGTGACATGGATTTCGGCCTATTTAATTAGCATCTTCAGATCTACTGTCGTAAGGTTTCTTTATTAATAATGATAATTGATTCTAGTACTAATATTATAAATTAAAAAATGATGGTTACAATTTCCTTGTAACATGACGCAAGGGACTAAATACTAATATTGCAAATAAACTAATTGGTGAGTTGCGTTAATCTCGTAGAAACTGCATTTTACACAAATTATTAATTACTGTTAATGCTTTGATTGATTTCTGAAATTCGAAGCTGTTTATATAAAATCTTTTCATATTTATTCTGTGTTTGTATGTTTTTTTAAAAATTAAAAACGCATATATATATATATTTAAATGAACTTCCAAAAAGTTGCTGCTGAATCCACCAAAAGCATGGTATTTTATTGATTTTTTTATAATAATGATATTAGTGTATAATAATCATTTTTGCTGCTACGCGAGTCCGACTTAGTCTACTTAGTAACTTTGTACTGTTAGAGGTAAAAGTAAATCTTCAAGTAAATTGAATCATGAAGTGCTAGTCTTTAGTGAAATCAAAAACTCTGCAATGTCGTTCCGATTGAAAGGATTTTGAGATGACAAAATACAACAGCTCTCGACTTTGATTCTGCCGTACAATAAAATTACTTACTTTGAGAGTTTTAACAATCCATTGAAGAGCAACAGAAGAAAATAAAATGCATGTCTGTATATGTAACGATACAATAAAGCCTTTTTCATTATATAAATAAGGACATAATCAAAAACAGTTAAGTATTCTGTATTTACTATTCAGGGCTGTAAAAGAATATCTAATCTACACTTAATCCTGAAACTGTTCTCCGTCAAATTTTCAAACGAGTCTTAGAATTTATCGAAAAAAAACCACACAAGTAGATATTCTAAAATAAAACTGTTTGGCGAATACTTCGCGAGGTAAGGAAAACCCATTCACGTCGTATCCGTACAATTGCTGAGTCCTTCATCTTGTTTAAGCTCTGCAAAAAATATGAAAAGGGTATTAAGACTTAGATGATCAGGTCATGTGGCCAATCCTTTTTATTGAGTTTAAGGCGGCAATGTGGCAGACACTCGACCTCTCCCTTGAAATAAATGCGTCAATGTGTCTTGCTGGAAAGCAAATGGTCATTAAATTGATTTTTCAATGTGATTGAAAATAACTTCTCCGAAATAGTTAACTTGAGGCATAGCAACCCTTATCGGACAAATATATCAATGACATTACAAAAATAGATTGAAATGAAGGCCAATTTATGTTTTATTTTAAATAGCGATGTTAACACACATTTTGTCCGTAAATAATATTTAAAAATTCTTTCTTTAGATTTAAGCACAACCCTAAAAATACTAGTTCACCAATACTACAATCTGACAATCTTGCTTTTCGTGCAATTAATTATTGCTGCAAAAAAACCAGATAAAACTCTTGTTGATAAATAGTCTTGACATAATTGTACTGTTATATTCCGGTCTACCGGCAGCTATCATTTTAAGAACCGGTATATCTGTATTGAAAAAAACTGTCATAAAGCTAGGATACTGGTATTTGAATTTTCAAGTAAACTACAATAAGCTGTCTATGATAAATTTGATTTAGCGCTAATTCACAATAGGAGAAACGCTAAACCGCTGGAAAATAGCTGGAAATAATTTTTGTTTGCTGGTATATAAGACACTTGGCTTTGATCATTTTTACTATAATTTGTCCGTAAAAGAATTTTATTTGTTTTTGTTAAAATTGCGAAACTTTGCTTTTACAAAGTGAAATAATGCGCTCTATGTGCATAATTCTATCGACAAAGCCAAACATAATATGGCCCGCCAATAAAATATTAACATGCACATAACATACGAAAATTTCCTTTTCTATCCAAGTTATACAATATGGATATAATGTATGGAAATATTTATGGTATTCCAGCCAAGTAGACCGTAAATAGACGGTAGGAAAATGCATCTGCTACAAAACCAAATGTGCAGTCAAACGAATTTTATTACCCTCAATGAACTAGTATGGATAGCGTGCACCTTCCAAAGATTTTTAGAATAAAATACAAATAACGAGCGGTCATTTTAATTCAAATAATACATACCTACGACTATAAATCATTATCGAACAAGCTATTTGAGATTATTTAAAATAAAAATTATTAACTGTTTAAAACTGCATATTAAAAATATTATTGCTGTCGAACAGGCAATTGTTCTATCCAATTGTTCAAGACTTCGATACAAAGACAAGGATTTCCATATATAATTGTTAATGAATTCATTTAGAAATATTTTAAGTACGAGCATATAATTGATTTATATTCTTTCCAATATTACCAGTGGCGGTTGGCGACAGAGTATTAGGGAGTACAAAATAAGATTCAACTATTTTTCCGTACTACGGACAGCCAAAAATTCATAAGACTGGCACTCCGTTGGTATTGCGAACATCTGAATTGAAAGTCCATTTAATAGAAGCGTTTTAAAATCTCAATGAATAGGAAAGAACTCTTGCAAAAATAGTTGAATCTTTTTTTGTACTCCCTAATACTCTGTCACCAGCCGTCACTGAATATTACTTTAAAGGAAATACTGGCCATAAATTAAGTTTTTATTTTGTTTCTAGCATGTATACACAATTAACCGGGTACAGTGATCATCGTCGTTGGCTACCGTGTCGGACCGCCCGGGTTTTTTCAGTCGATAAATCGATTCTGCTCAGATGAAATGAGTGTTTGTGTTGTTAAAAATCCCTTTTTACCTTTCCGATCCCAAAAAACGACGCATAGTCACAGCGATTAGTTAACCAGTCATGTCATAGTCTTCGTATCCTTTCCAACCCTACTCTCGTCTTTGAAAAACTGAGTAACAGCAGTTCTCTTAGTAAAACATATGTTGAGATTAACTCCATGAGTCCATGTACTCATGTAGTTGGGAGCGGACATGGTAAAAAAACTAAATTCGTTTCTACATATTCTTAACTCAATAAGTACTATCACATAAAAGATTTTGTTAACCGGTTGTTTTGATTAGGGAAAACAATTAGGGATTTTTTTAAATCCACGTTTATTTCCAACCTTGAGCTTATGGAGCTTTTCCCAACTGATGTTTCCTTTCGAAAACTGTTCGTTATTCAGTTGCTCATCCGCTTTTTTTCGATGAGAGTAACGATATAAGAATAGGACTAGGGCAGGACTTGTGGTTAGTTTATCACTCTAGCTCAGTGTTGCACAAATGCGGCCCGAAATGGATTTTTTTTGCGGCCCAAAATAACAAATACTTCACCAACAAATAGTATTCGATATGTGAAAAAATTATGCTGTAGCAACGGTATATAAAAAAATCCATCCCTTCTCAGTATCCACCAATGAGGCCGATTTATCATTGCAACAAGCGTTGATCGATTTGCAGAACAACGATCAGGAAGGCGATCTGCAGAGTTTTTACAAATATCTCCCCGAAGAGCAGTTTCCTACCCTACGTAAAAAGGCTGCGCTTTGTGCAATTCTTTTTCGAAGCACCTACATTTGCGAGCTAGAATTTTCCATATTAAAACTAAATAAGTCTCAACACAGAAACCGCTTGAACAATGATAATCTCAATGCTGTACTGAGGATAGCAACCACAAACATTGAACCCGACATCAAAATGCTTGCTGCCAGTATACAATGTCAGAAATCTCTCTAAGTTCCATCGTGCAAATTTGCTCGTAATGTGGAACGAAGAATTATGTAATTATAAAATTAAAATTAAAATATAAAATTTATATCTCATCTAGTATAATATATCAATACTTTTCTTCACTTTTACCCTTTGCGGCCCGCGAAAAATTTTAAATGGATATATTGGCCCTTCTCTCAAAAAGCTTATGCACCACTGCTCTAGCTCCTCCTTTTTTTGAAGTACCGGATGAGTGGGAACGAACTTCACACAGCATAGACATCCATGATTTCGAACACACATTCATTAATCGGTTATAATACTTCCGTACTGGTACTCAAATTGATGAGCAGAATAACCGAAGGCCTGGTAAAAATAACAAAATACTTAATCGTGCTGACTTTGTATTAAATAATTAGAAACCGGTCCACTTACTCCAGTGTTGCATAACCTTTTTGAGAAAAGGGCAGATAATCCATTTTCAGATAGTTCGTGGGCCGCATGGGTTAAAAAGTTATTAAATTATCGATATTTTTTGTGTTTTAAAATTGTTTTAAAAAATTGAAAAAGTTGTTCTTCCATTGTCCGTGAAAAGTTCTTAAGAAAATAAGGTGATTTAAATTTGTTATTTTGGGCCGCATGAAATGTCATTGATGGCTGCAGGTTGTGCATCACTGAATTACTCTAGCAGAATCATCAGCAGAACTGTTGACATGTTGACAAGTGGACTATTTTTGTTATTTCAACGGTAAAAAGAACTTTGGCTAGCAATAAGGGTGCTTTGAGTAACTATGTATGTATGTACGACAACTAAAGAAACAATCTTGAACAATGAATAAAAAGAAAAAACACCACACAAAAAATATGTCGCGACTAGGGTTTCCCGGATCCCAGTTTTAGGATACCGAAGATTTTCAATACTTGATGAATCCCGGGATTAGAAAACATAGTCCCGAAGTTTTCGGGATTGATTTATTTATCAAGCATAAACGATTTTGTATTTAAAAAAATCTTTATATCACGTGGACTTGCACTTGCCATCCTTGGACAAAAAATACCAAAACTGGAGCTCATTGATGGTGTACATCAATTATTTTAACTACATATTTTCAATTAAAAATAAATATAACTAATATTAAAATTGCCGACCATTATAAATAAATTACAAATCTCGAGACTAGTACCGGTATCCCAGGATCGACTTATTGCAATCCCGAAATCCCGGGATCAAAATTTTTCCCCGGGATTGGAAACCCTAGTTGCGACTTGACACAGCAACTATGTATATATTCCGTTTACAGAGAGTAAAACAAAAGAGTTTTTGATATTAGGTACGGTAGCTATCGTTAATTTTTGCGATATAACTTTTATAATGACAAAAGATTATTTCAAATACACGATGCAATTTAAGCAATAAAATTTTCCAATAAAGATGACGTATAGAATTTTGATACCGTAGAACTAAAAATGTTTCTCGTGGCTTTTATCTAGAGAGCTTATTTTATCGTTACAGATGAGCTTACCGTTCTTTATCGTCACTTTTCTCCATTAGTGAAGTTTTTCTGTGAAAAAATATTGCCAATTTAACACATTTTTCAAGAAAGTATTTTTTTGCTTAAAATAGATATTTAATAATATAAATCAATGAGTTCAAGAAAAAGATTGAGAAATATTTTCTCTACGTGACACAAACTTCGGAGCTATCCAAAATCTTATATATAAAACCGAAACGGCGTATGTATGTATGTGGGTCTGTCATTCCCTTTTGCATTGTCGGTCATTAAGTTGCAATATAATAATGTTTATTATTTACGTGAAGGTATTATTTGACATTTCTTTGACAGCATATTAGATTTTTTCCTTGAATTTTGACATTTTAATGGTTGGGGCTGTCATCAAATTAAATAAATTTTGTGATTTTATTTTAACTCTATTTTGGATGGTTGAATGTATGATTGACAAAACCATTGTAATTTTGTTTCCAAAGTCGTGAACCGTTTTGATTTTGACACCGAGCATTAGCTCTCTTACGTTTTTATACCACATGTACATCATTTTTATACAAATACTAGTATTCGAACCCGGCTTCGCTCGGACCAGTTTGGGGTTATGTTCACCTCGGCGCGTAAATTCAGACGGGCCAAGTTGAAACAACTGGCAACTTAATGACCAACAATGCAAAAGGGAATTACAGACCCACAGACATACATACGCCGTTTCGGTTTTATATATAAGATATTTTGGTTCATATGAAACTACTCGAGTACTCGAGTATTTTGTAAAATGTACTACTCGATACTCGAGTAATTGGAGTCTCTCAAACACATTGATAACGAAACAAATTTACCGTCGAAACTTTCGCGAGCGATATCAATTCGTTTGTTTGAACTTGCAACAACAATGCAAAAGGGAATTACAGACCCACATACATACATACGCCATTTCGGTTTTATATATAAAATTTTATTGCTAGTCATCCACTATGGTCAGAAGAATAATATTCCAGCATCAGTTCCGTTTCGAAAAATATTGGTTTGTTCTACTTTTGATACTATGACTCAAATATGGTTTTCAGATGGTTGTAAATATTACGACATGAAGTATTTATTCACGCGCGTACGTTTAAAATGATGCGTTTGTATTTAAAAATAAAATAACATCTATTTTAATACGGTTTTACTATGTTTAGATGCCGTATGGAGTGCTGATCGTTTGAGTGCACCCTGTGGCGGTGCATTGCAGAGTGCAGTATGCACACGCGGCGTGCACTTTATGGTGATAAGAGATGCATTCAATATTATGCATGCCGAGCGGAGATAAGGAGAACAGCAGGAAACAATCAAAATGGCTTTGAGACTTCCACTTTGCAACGGTAACATTGTAATGTACAGATATGTTTCATCCATTACGTGTTTCTATGCCGAACATCAGTCAAATTAAATTGAACAGTGAAATTTTTAATAAGGATTAAATAGCTGTTCCTTCTTGGGCATATTTAAATCACCGCTGCTTATTAAACGGACCTTTAGAGTTTACGCAGAAACACTTTTTTGATTATGTTTGTCATATGATTAAAATTGACACATGGTAAAATGTTTTTTCAAGGTGTTCACTGTCAATACGTAGAATGGCATTATAATAAATATAATAACACATTTTTAGTACTTATTTCACTAGTGGCCCTCGCAATATTGGATCGGACGTGCGATCAAGGTATGCTTTCAATCATTGACAAATGATTTAGTTGGCTCCGTGGTCGAACGGTGTCAAACGTTCTCAAACGACACTGGTTTTGGTTGCTGGGATCACGGGCTCGAACCCCAGTCCGGGATTTTTCATTTTTCTTTCGAATTATTCATTTACGTTCGAAAATATTTCAGTTCATGTTAAAATAGTGAGCCAAAACTATTGTAATTGAAAATAAATAGCACCAATTAACTTATCCGGTGACAAATTAATTTTGGTTTCTTTCCAAAAGGTCTATTTCAAAATTCAATAAAGCAAAGCTTAGCAAATAAATGTGAGTAACGAAAAAATAAATAGAAAATAGAAAAGCCAAACAGACGTGTTCCATTTATCTTAAATCCTTGCCAATAGTTTTTTTTACCGAGAATGTCCGGCCGGGGTATTAGTTTCGTCCCTGAGATATTGTCGACTTTGTAGCTGAAGTATCGTGATTCGATTCCCGGCGCGTACAATGTACTCGAGTGGACTTCGCCTCTCGCTCCGCTGGGCGCCCATTGGCCGCAATCAATCAGCCCCATACGTGACGGACATACATACAGCACTGAAAGGATGTCAATATAAGGGGTGACCTGAAAATTAATGCCGCTCGGCAATAAAGTCTAAACAATAAAAAATTATCACTTATAAGGCCATAACTGTCAATGTTTATTATAGGTTTTATAATAAAATAAAAGAAACATGATTTTGATCATTTAAAAAAGGTAGTGATAAAAATTTACAAAATACTTCTGGAATTAGGATTTTTTTTTTTTATTTATTAAAGAAAAAAGTATGTTATATTTTTTTCCATGCCCGCTCCCAACTAGGAGCATATGGAGTCTTCACGGAGTTTATCTCAACATATGTTTTTCTACGATAACTGCTGGTTACTAAGTTGCTCAACCTCTCCTTAACGAAGAGAGTAGGCATGGAAAGGATACAAGGACTAGGACAGGACTAGTGGTTAGCAAATCGCTGTCACTATGCGTCGACCTTTGAGATTGGATAAGTGGGAAGGGATTTTTAACAACACATACACTCAATGCCTCTAAGCAGAATCGATTTAACGACTGAAAAAATTGAACCCGGGCGGTACGGCACGCTAGCCAACGACGTTGACCACTGCACCACGGACCGGGCTATGGCACAGATTATGTTATATAAGTATAATGTATTATATTTTCCATCGAAATTTACTGCAAAGAGGTATTAAAACCGCCTGAATAAGAAATTGTCATCGGAGGACCCATTAGTACCTACGACACTTCTAAGAACACCTCGAATAAAATGGATGAAAATCATCAAAATGTATGAGTTTAATGAAAACTGATTTTAACCGACTATTTATCGGTATATGGTTGCCTTGTGGTGCAGTAGTCAACTTCTTTGGCTTCCGTGACGGACCGCCCGGGTTCGAGTCCCTGTACGAGCAGATTTTTTCAGTTGGTTTATCTATTAAATCAATCAATGTGTGTTTGTGTTGAAAATCCCTTTCCCACATTTCTGATCCCAAAAAGCGGCGCGTATTGAGAGTTATAAGTTAACCAGTAAGCCTGTCCTAGTTCTCGTATCTTATCAATACATATCCGCTTCGAAAAAGAGAGGTTGGATGACTGAGTAGCAAGCAGTTTTCGTAGAAAAAGATCTTGAGGTAAACTCCGTGAGAAAATGGTAGATATATAGGTTTTGGATGAATTTAATTTTATGTGGCTCTTTTGTTTTCATTAGTTGGCTCGTCTAGGGCTCAAAACTCAAAACATTCGTAAATATATTAAATGTTTACGATTTGTATCGTAAAATGTCTTCATCTTTTCATACGCTCTATTTATTATTGGAAACGTAAAATGAAGAAAGCATTTTCTTTTATAACTATAAGAATAACCTCACCTTCCTTTTCAAATATATTTAATTAAGAGTCGTAAAAAAATATGCCAATAGACAGACTAAAAAGGTTACTTGTTATAATCTGAATTGCGTTGTTGTTTAAAAAAATACAACTCTCCTTAAATACACTTCATTTATTCAATAAAGATAACGAAGCAAATGCGACAGATAATGAATTGGATTAGTAAGGAAAGTCTTTTGTTTTTTTATTTTTTTATTTGTAGTGCGAGCAAAATTAAGGAACTATTGATTATTAAACAAATAAGTGAAAGAACATCTAAGGACGGCAATGGTTCGTTAGGAAAAAGAAACTTTTTATCTTTCTTATACGTATTAATTCGATTAACAAATTGTTTCGTACAGATCGCGGAAAATCGTTCCGAGATACTCTCGTTTAATGAGAGTGTTAAGAGTTGATTGCGTGACGTTTCATTTAGGTTGATTACATACAAGTATTTAATACAAAATTTTATATGGCACTGCTGACTTTTATTTCTTTTCAATTGTTATAGAATTCAGAATCGTGTGTACGTTAGTATATTTTTAATTAAGATATTATATATATTGTGTTTATGTGAATTATGTTATAAGAAGAAACATTTAGAACAGGGGTATTTAACCTTATTGCGACTTCGGGCGTATTAAATCCATTGATTAGTATCGCCGTACCGGTAAGGCAGTAGTATGTTGTCATCTATTATCTATTGCCATTCTCTTATTGTTTATTGAAATGTTATTATTTTTTCATATTTTGAAACTAGAGGTGTCAATCAGGGATTTTTGGTAGTCACATTGTTTTTCAACATCTCTTTGAAATAAGCAAAAGAGTTTTATAAAAAGGTTAATATTTGGTAAGACATCTGTGGCCATATATTATTGACTGTCAAAATCCATTTCAGTTCGATAGGCTTCCTGGAATCACCGTCAAATAGAAAACCACATGTTGACAGATGAATGCAACAAAGAACCAGACCCAAATTTCATGTAAAAGCATCTAGATAATTATTTGAATATTTTTTTAGAATTTGTATTTTAAAATTGTGGAAGAAATATAAATTCCTTCAATAAGTAATAATATTCTTAGATCTTCTTAGATTTATGGATAGCAAAAAAAAATATGTTTTATATTTTTCTTTGTCTGCTATTAATATTTTATTAAATTTATAGAAAAAAGCCTAATTCAATCCAAAATAACTCACCACACAAAAGGTTAAAATTGAGGAGAATAGTGACGGGCGTAGGCCAGATTAAAAAAATCTTAAGTACGTTGTACATATATATTCATTTTTATCATTGTTTCCTGGAAAACTTTAAATATGCATTACATTTTGATAAAATTGGGGGTTTTCCATAATTTGATACTTTGCATTCCATTTTCCGATAATGCGTCTTAAAATGTACCTCGATATTATTTCCCCTCGAGAAAGACGGTCTCTGAAAAATAAATTGTGATCCGAAGGGGGGTCTAAAAGTACCCCAGTGTTATGGCTTTATTGGCATGGATTGCATAAAAAAGTGTTATATTATGCTTCACGTATCTTTAAAAAAGTACATATAAATATCGATAGTTTTTCTATAATTATTCATATTTTAAGTCACGAATGAATGAGACGACCTGATCGCTCCCATGTTCATTACAGACTACGCGTTATCAAAACTAAGACTGCCAGCGCTTATCTACACATTTTAAAGTAAAAAGCATCCATTTGATTTGAAACGTAAGTTTGAACGAGGCGCGTTTGAGATAAGATAACTTTATCTTATCGCAGTGAAATTGGAATCCTTGAAATTTGTAGCGACGATATAAATGGTTTTCGGCCAATAATAATCCGACTTATTTTAATTTTTGACGTGACAACGTCTTATAAATCGATGAACGCCCGCTACACGCACGAAAAAACATGACTCATTGTCCCGTTTGTCGCGTTACGCCGAAGGCAAGCGTGCGAGCGAGAGCGCGGATAAGCGATAGAGAGGCAAGATCGGCCTACCGTTCGGATTGTGCCGCATCTATCTCTCTTCCACTCGATTGGTCGATGCGTCTGAGTAGAAAAGAGACAGCGGCAGCACACAACTTATACACCTACAGTACCTACACGTGATCTGTTTACAACTGTTTATAAAGTGAAGTGAAATGTTAATGTGGTTTTCATTGTTTATATTACAACAACAATTTCGGCAATAAAGGTAATTAATCCTTGAATTAATGAGAGCGAATAAAATATATCAATAAAAAATTGTAGATTTCATTTCACTCCTTCTTCGTATCCATACAAAATAATGATAATTCAATAAAAATGATTCCATTTTATTCATAAAAGTATGCAATCATTTCATCAATGTTTTCTTATGACGTTGTCACGTTAAACTATCGTCCGTAAACCGACTTTTTATTTAATTGTGACGAAACCAGTTAATAAAATCATATTTTTTACCGCAAAGGTGTAAAAAGCAATGATCAAAGAATACCAAGAGTTTACACATTGTATCAATAATATTAAGATATATATTTAAGATAATGTGGCAGTGGAGTTAATCTGTATTACCCACTGGAAAGGCAATGTTAAATCATGAAATGTTATCCTACAACACAAACCCATAATACGATCGCGCTGCTAATGTGAGAATAGAAGCTCAATACAAATATACATAAAAAAATTGGCTGTCGGAGTGTGAACACACCACATTTTTATTAAGGCATCGATGCTCGTATTGATTAACTTGAATTAATTATTTGCCATTGGTATTTCCCAATGGAATTCAATTAATCCTCTTGCAATATGTGTCTGAAATCAGACTTTTTTTTTTGATTGCGCGTCGAATGAAAATGTTTAATTCCAGTGTTTCTATATGATAGAGAGATTTTTTGATCTTTTTTATGTCATGATATTAGTTTTATTATGATAGAGAAGTTTCGCAAATACTAAAGCTGTATGACAGTAAAATTCTATTAAATAGTAAAGTGAAATTCGAATCATTCGATTTTCGCTTTAGTAGTTAGCTTAGTTTTTTCGCTTACGACCCGTGTTTCGCGTTTCGACATATTTAGACATTTCAAGTGCACGAATGTACTTGAACTGGCGCGTAGAAAACAGTTTGTATCGTTAATATTAAAAATATATTTATAGCAATACGCTTAATAAACGTTATCTATAAGAATTAACGAAAATTTTGATGTTTATAAACTTGCACTTGAAATGCCTGAAGATACAGAAAAAAAACCCGGCTCGTTAGCGACAAAACTCATTGAAAAGGAAAAAATTCAAACGATTTAAATTTTATATTGAAATTCCATCAACCACCTTCATTCTAAATTCTAAATTAAAACTTTTTTTTAGAGCATAATTATAAAAAATAAATCACGTTTTCACTAGCCGTCAGGGAAATATGACAGAAAGCTCGAAAAGAGCTTTCTTTAACTGACTTATTTAAAGCAATCTTTCATTTTGAAAACGAGGAAAAAATGTTGAAGCTTTTATCACAGCAGCATATAAAACATCAAAACATCATTAAATTGGCTCTGAATTGCACGTCTGTCTTCTATTAGAGGTCATTAAACTTTAAAATTTACGTATGATATTAATTTTGGAGAAGAAAAAAAATAATACTTACAGTACAGTATGAAATATAGTAATTATCATTAGATCTGAAAAACTAATTAATATAGTAAAGATATGATCGGTAAATATTGTTGATTGAATAGGCATTTACTTGGTAGAACTCCATTACCTATCTTACCGTATGGTAAATATTGTCGTAACTTCATTTGGAAACAACAATAAGCTCAAATAAATAATAGCTACACATTTTTCGTCAATAAGGTTGTTGCGACAAAAAATCGACAGATACGTTATATAATAAAACTAATTGATGTGAAACATATTTATTTTGTTACAATATACATTTGTATGTATGAAATTATGTCCCTTAAATTTAAACTGATTTAATTTAAACGTTTCTCCGTCCAAAGAAATGATGAATGATTCCAAGAGAACTGATTTTAATTCAGTTGTTTAAATAAGCTTAAAGTTAAACATAAAGCTTCAACACAAATATGCATGTTTTGAAAATATAGTGAAACAGTATCAAAAAAAGTTTCTCACAATAAACTTCAAACATTATAAAATATTTCTGAACAGTGTATTAAATAGAAAAAAATAAAGAAAACCTCTTTTCATTTACCCAATTGAGAGTCTATGAACAATCATACTTTAAAAACCAGTTTAATTGAAATAAGTATTTCCGTGTGTTAATAAAAGTTGATGCCGTTGTAAAATTAATGATTACATTTTCTTCCTGTGTTAGGTTACAAACTTTTGCCCAGGACATCTTGTTCTAGTGGACATCCATGTTTTATGTCGTCTACTTTCCCTTAGTTTATAATAAGGCCACCCGTTCCTGTCTGTTGAACCCTTTACCCTTTTTAATTAAGATGAATGAGCTTCCCAGCCCTTAGATTAATACAAGAATGCGTAGAGTTACCTTGCCTTTACTTCTTGCCTCCATACTTCTTCTAGATTTTGAACCTTATGAGTCACTTTATAATTATGGTAGTGCATTAAAGCGTTATAAGGTTGACCAAATTATTATTAAAAAAATCCATTATCTAGATTCTAGAATACTCTATTTATACGAGGGACTCACTAGATCGAACTATGTGAGAACCTCTGGTGTAAATGAACTTATTATTACAAGTGATAATTCGGCGTCTCAAAAATCGTAAGGTACTTTCGATGTTTTCGGCGGTAACTTTGTGGAAGTTCATTTTAATTCATTTTCATTTTACAGTCATTGCTGATGATGGGATACATGATAATAACAAATTACAAGTTTAACTGTTAAGTTAAATATTCTTTATTTTGTGACTTTTATAAAGTATTGGTGCTCAAATGTTTTCAGGTACTTTTCAGGTAACAAAGATAGAAGTGACTGATGAATTAGAGGTAATTGAGACAAATTAATACAATAACATACGTATACATCCAGAACAATCAGATTTATGTTTTATTTTTTGTGTACCCAGGCCGGGCCCGGATCCAAATCTACGTGGGTCGGGTCGGTCTGGGTTCAGGCGCTCGGGCCTACCCGAGCCCATTCAGACCTCTAACTGGTATGTACATCTGAATTCTTCAAAGATAAATTATCATTGTTATTTTATTCACGATAAGTCTCTGTTTTCAATGTTGCAGGTGTAAAGTAAAAAATATATTACAGCTCTATGAATCTACCTTAAATAAAAAGCTTTCAATATTACGTAAATGCGTTCATTAGCTAGTATAAGAGTAATGACTGTAAGTCGTAAAAACTTGTAATACCCACGGTGGAAGTTCTGGATCGTTTAATTTCCGCTTATTATAAGCAACTGCACGCAAACGAGCGGACGATGTTCATGTCGGACCCAACTTTGACTATAGCGCCAATAATAATCTGGTAATCAAGTTACCGGTGTCCTGGGACATGTCCCACCTTTGCCGTTAGTTCATGTGAGGAGCAAACATGGAAACTTTCCAGACAAGCGGCAAGATAGTGGAATTAAAACTGATGGTGTGTATCTAATTCAAAATTTAATATAATTCCATACTTAAATCCATTTTATACGTTTCCAACAGTTTATTTTTAATTAAGTTTGATTACTATCTTTAACTCTCAAAAAGACGGTCCCTATAAAATAACGTGAGATCCGAAGGGGGGTCTAAAATACCCCAGTGTAATGGCTTTATTGGCATAGATTTCATTAAAAAAAATATATATTATGCTTTAACGTATCTTTATACATCGTTCTAAAAAATATATAATCGATATGTAATTTTCCTATAATTATTCATATTTTAAGTCACGCATGAACAGACCAGCAGTTTGTGTTGATGCTCATGATAGACAGGCGTCATCAAAACTGATAACGTGAGTGCTTATCTACACCTTTTAATGTAAAAAGCATCCTTTTCGATTGTTTCGGCGGTAACTTTGTGGAAGTTCATTTTAATATAAAATTTGTGTAACTGGTGTTTCGCCTCTTTCAGAGGCATCTTCAGACTTACTAGCGAAACACGTGTCACAATTAGTTACACAATACGTGGAACAATCAAAGTTATTTTAAATTTTATATTAAAAAGCATCCATTTGATTTGAAGTGTATGCTTGAACGAAGCGTGTTTGCGATAAGATTACGTTATCTTATCGCGTATGGGTAGTGAAGTTTGAATCTTGGCATTTTTTAGCGACGATATAATTGGTTTTCGGCCAACAATAATCTGACTTATTTTATTTTTTATTAAATTGCAACGAAACTAGACGATAAAAATCATATTTTTTTTACTGCAAAAGGTGTAAAAAGCAATGATTTAAGAATATTAAAAGCTTGCACATTGTATCACTAATAATGGGTCTTTTTATAAGGACGCTTAGTTTTGAAATGTAAATACAACAAGTTGTTTGTGAGATTTCGACTAAATTTTAATTTCATTTGTAAGTATATTTTACGGCATTAAATATGGAATATAGCATCAAATGTCTGCCAATATCCATTCATTATAAAATGGGCCATGTCGCTAAAGTTGACTTTTTTGACAAATTTGGGTAAACTTCCAACTGCTCCAGAACCCAATCAGGCGTTGTCTGTGGTCGTTTACCTGAAGTTCCTTGGTTAGTTGGATTTTATACGGGTGCATACATAAGGCCCAATTCAAAATTCACCAAGTTGAAGTCGCAGAAAAGCCAAGTTCTTGTGAACAACGAGAAATAAGCTGCCTTGGGTTTTCCTGTACACTTTCACACACAGCAGCAATGTTTTACCAGATATTGTATTTTGATGACGTACAGGTAGGTGTTGGCCGATTATTTACCAAACTGGTTGACTCAAATTTGGCCACTAAACAATGAATAATCTACTCAGCAGGACAAAGTAACATATTTTGAGCGTCCCTATTGAAATAACCTATATTAGAATCAAGTGGTGGTAAACTGTCTTACCCATCGGGAATGTAATGTTAACAGAGAAACATACGTGTCATTTCAAAATTTTCAAAGCTCATTTGTTGTTCTGGCGTACAATTATTTTGACAATTATACAAAGCAAGTATGCTGAATTTTGAACATCATATAATATAACTCCAAGGTTCTAAGCTCGTAATATAAACATAATACTTCTATTCATATGGAAAGTACTACATTTTAACGGCAATAAATTCTGATATGTCGATAAAGATATGCGCCGCGATTGTATCAAATAGACTGCCAGAATATGTTTTTTAAAATTTATGTACAGCACACACTTCGATGATTGAGATCATAAAGTATGTGTACGAGTCAATATTTTAAGAATAAACGTGAACATTTTAGTGCCAATAGAATATTTCGTGAAAGGAAAATAATGTTTATTTTGATGTTAAACGATATTTTATTCTTTTTTCTGTACATACATTTAATGTAAGTATATAAATATCGCTGGGCTTTAAGCTAATTGAGCAATATCGGTTTCAGTGCTCACGTACTTGAGCTTTCAAAATTACGAACTGTTTCATATATTATAGAATTTGACTGAAGGTGTGTGATGGAATATCAATATCAAAGTTTAATTGTTGGAATTTTTTACTTTTCCATGATTTGTGTCGCTGACGACCCGGGATTCGCTTAGCGACATTTCAAGTGCACGAATGAACATGAAACGCATTAAGATGCCAAAATGTAAAACCCGGGTCGTTAGCGATCAGACTCAGATGGAAAAGTATATATTTCAAACAATTCAAAATTGATTCAAATTGATTTCTTATATCAATTTATGGATTTTGTTCAAAGACATGTGCTATGAAATGTGTAAAATTAACTTTCAGTCACTTAATATAGTGTAGTGGAGTTGACAGAGGTTACTCTTGACGGGTGATACGAAGCGAATACTTCAACTTACAAAAGTATTTGAAAATTTAATTTCTTTTCATGGCATACGGTAAGAAAAATAACAAAATATTTTAATTCTAAATAAATTATTTTATATATTTGTTAATAGCTATTTCGGCTTACGCCATTGTTAGAACTATGTTTTAAACGTGAATTAGAGATAGCTTATATACCACGGCTAGACAGGGTACACCATACATCTTCTTCTCATGTTCCACCACCCCAACCTTATACGGAAAAAATAAGTTATTGTTTTGGTGTATTCATGAAGTGAAAGCTAATCTGGGTATTTTTTACTACGTGGGAACCAACGCAAAATTAGTAATGCATCGAGTGAATTTATTTTAAATTGCATGAGTGTTTATTGGTTTAATGGCTTAAGATGTGGTGATGTGTTGATTTTTATGTGTTCATTAAGAATGTCATTGAATTGAGTATACCTATTAATTTCTAGCTGTTCCAATGCATTTAGCTTAAGGCCTTTATTACAAGAATGTAAAAAAAAATCGGGACTGAATTTAGGTCATGTGATTCCTTTATGAGGTGGTTTGCATATTGCGAATCAGTTTTTTTATTATTGAAAGATCTAACATGTTCGTTTGCACGAATTGAAATATTTCTTCCTGTTTGACCGACGTATATGAAATCACATGTACCGCAGGCAATCTTATACATATATACAGCTTTTAACAAGTTTATTTATCCTATCTTTACTATTTTTAAGGTGTGTGCCTAAATTATTATTAACTTTAAATGCCACATTTACTGAATCTTTAATCTCGTGGTGATTTTTTTCATTAATCCTCCCTAAGTAGTTGATGGATTTAAAGAAGCAGTTTTTTTGTATTAAGTTAGAGTAAATAAGTTTTCTAGCTAGTTTTAATCGTTTTTTATATAATATGTTGGTTATCACCGTTTTCTCGTAGCCATTACTAAGCGCTATTTGTTCTATAGTGTGTAGTTCGTTAGTTTAATCTATCTGACTCATAGGTACAGATAGTAATCTCTTTTCATGGCGTTGTGAAGGTCAAAACAAGAGCTTTTAATCGTGTAAAGTTTGACTGATGTCGCTTAAAAAAGGTATTATTTTTTATTGTGGTTGGTGCTCTCTGAGCTGAAATGACTAACATTTCCCTTGCTGAGTTGAATCAGGTCGTCTTATTTCCCGTGCCGGAACTTTCACTCAATATTGCATGATAAACTTTTATATCTACAAACGACTTCTATTTAAAGCGTGTTTAAATCGAGTTTATATTATGATTTCATTCAATATTTTTCTCTTAAAGCATTTACACTGTTTTTTACGATTTTATTTTATTACTGGTAACATTCCGTTGGAGTAAACAAAAATATAAGAATTTAACGGGTTTTATAAAATGTTTTTTTAAGTTAGATGTCACAGGCAGGACGATGTTACCCAATTGGGGTAAGGGCTATAAGTCCAATAACAATGAAAATATAGAATACAAAGAATATTAAAACATTAATACATAGTACTGATACCGCCTGATATTGTAGGTCATCAGGACTCTCTCGAACGATCTTATTATCACCTCAATCAATGATAATAAGACCTAAAAGATTAATATAACGCGAATAAATTCACAAAATCTTGTAACCGACGTCTCTCGTCAAGCTCAGGCGCAAACGCTTCGCTTCGTTGGTTGAGCTCTTTTGCACACTAGAATCGGACTGTATAAATACGGCTTCGTAAGCCGAATAAAGTCAGGTCAGTCGTTATCGTTCATCCCAAGCTGACACTCCTACCATCGGACGGTAGGAAGTCGCAGTATAATCGTTTTGGTCTTCTTACGCTATAAAATGTAGTTTTCACTGCAATTGTGTCTGTGGTTTATAAACAATGTAATCTTATTTTGTGTAGAATAAACTACCTGACTCTAAGATAAAGTTTCGGCAAAGAGAATACCGATTGAAATCTTTGCAAGAGATAACTTTCTTCCCATCCTGTCCCTAAGTCCCGTCACCGAACGCCTTGGAAGGATGATGTCTGCTAGTGTCAGATTGAGGAAGAAACCCTGGTCGTCTCAGTAAATATTCCAGAATTTTATTGGATCAGGACCGGTTTCGCTCATGGCGAGCATTGTCAACTGATAAGAAATACAACAAACCAGTGACATTTATACAAAGTTTAAGTAATAATTACAAGGTATGACAAACGATTGGTATTATAACTAAGCAAATAAATTGAATCAAAAAACAAGAAAAATATAGCTGAACATCAAAAATCAATTAACTATGCATTATCATTAACGATATGGAATATGGAATATTTAAGGGACTCCTCACCAAGAATTTCCCATTATATGAACTGTGATTTAGCTTCACTAAAATAAATAACTTTCTTATCCCTCAATGAAAACGGGATTTTCTCCTTTGTTTACAATCTAACATATGTGGCTTTACAACAAAAACATGTTGTTTTTATAATAGTTTTTCATATCAATAAATACAACATTATTGAGGTTTTGGACACAAACTCATTGAATTATCAGTATGCAAATTTTTTTATCTAGGATTATAAATGTATGTGAGATTTATTTTTGCTTGAATAATAATTTTTGTTCCATGTAATAATATTTGATATGATGAATGTAGTCTCTCATTTGCTACCTGTGGCTGCGAAACATGGTAAAACACTTTTCTAGAATTTTGAATAGTCTTAAAATAGTATTTCCGATGGATTCGGCGGTAACTTTGTGGAAGTTCATTATAATATTTAAAAATAACTTTGATTATTCCACGTATTTTGTTACTTATTGTGACAAGTGTTTCGCCTCTATAGGTTGCTGGATACTGCTTAATTTATTTACAATGGGTTTAACCTTTCCCAATTGATTACATCTCATTAGTTAATATTTTATTTAGTAGTATAATTATTTGTTTGTTTCGATTCTTTAACCTCCTACTTTCCGTAAAAAGGAAAAATCCTAAACTCAATTTTATAATTTATCATTTCAAAATATTAGAATCAATCTTGCTTTATTGGTTGATTAAACTTTGCGATATTAAGTCCGAAGATGCCTCTGAAAGAAGAGAAATCCGTGTCACAATACGTGGAATAATCAAGTATTTAAATAGTGTATTATTTTTAGGATTCATTTTTATTTGACGGATTGTTTTACCTATATGTAAGTATGAATTTGTAAAGCAATACAACTAGCAAATACGAAAACATATAAAGGGTATTTCAATAGGGAAGCTCAAAATATGTTACTTTGTCCTGCTGAGTAGATTATTCATTGTTTAGTGGCCAAATTTGAGTCAACCAGTTTGGTAAATAATCGGCCAACACCTACCTGTACGTCATCAAAATACAATATCTGGTGAAAACATTGCTGCTGTGTGTGAAAGTGTACACGAAAACCCAAGGCAGCTTATTTATCGTTGTTCACAAGAACTTGGCTTTTCTGCGACTTCAAATTGGTGAATTTTGAATCGGGCCTTATGTCTGCACCCGTATAAAATCCAACTAACCAAGGAACTTCAGGTAAACGACCACAGACAACGCCTGATTGGGTTCAGGAGCAGTTGGAAGTTTACCCAAATTTGTCAAAAAAGTCAACTTTAGCGACATGGCCCATTTTATAATGAATGGATATTGGCAGACATTTGATGCTATATTCCATATTTAATGCCGTAAAATAAACTTACAAATGAAATAAAAATTTAGTCGAAATCTCACAAACAACTTGTTTTATTTACATTTCAAAACTAAGCGTCCTTATAAAAAGACGCTTTATAACCCAATTATTTGTTAACACTATAAAAAACATCCTGTTGTGACATTGGATACAAGTTAGATGACAACATACGACTGAGGCAGGATATCTAATATACATTACCTGGAAAAAATATGCATCGAGATACAACTTCGTATTTGAAGGAAAAATATTCCATAAGCGAAAAAATGTTATACCAAACCAATTATTATCCAAGTGCTTGAAAAATTCAATATATAAATGCAAAAAAATATGATATTGACAGGGAATAGGGATATTTGGATATTCGGATATTCGAATATTCGAGTAGTCGAGCAAAATAGCATTCGTTTTAATTTTTAATGACATATTTTACAAAATCAACGGAAGATCACATCACAATTTCTCCACATTTAAAGATTAATAATCATAATTTAAGAAATAAATGTTTGTTTATTTGAAATATGAAACATTTCAAGACCTGTTATTTTTAAAATATGCGTTTTTGAATGAATTGAAAATGGGCTCGTTTTTCATATGCTATTCGATATATTATTTGAGGAAAATATATAATGTATAAACTAAAAACTAGACGGATATCCGAATATATCTGGATAGTTTCAGTTTTACTATTCGATATTCAAATAGTTAAGAATGACGAATAGTTGGAAACCCTAATAAGGAATCATAGTTAATAGCCGTTAATCACGACAAGGTAATAAATATCCATATACTATTATACTTAGTTTGTGTTAGACATTTTTCCGTTACTTTTTACGGGATTTAATCTTTGCTACGCGTATTTTTTCTTGGTAGATATATACTATCAAATGAGTAAAATTTAGATTGAGGCAAAACTCAATATGTTCAAGTCTGGAAACCGACCGTGACAGCAGCAAATAACTCCTGTAAGTGAATACTTATATAAATGCATACTATTTTTTTATATAATTAATTTATATAATATATACATTTAATTTATATGTATCTGTGTAAAAAAAAGATTGGGTGTACAATACTTAAGAGCAGTGGTCACCAGACTTTTTGAGAAACGGGCTGGATTGAAATTTTTAAAAACATGGCGGGCCGGTCGACAAATAAATTCGTGTCGGAATCCAATTAGAATATTAATTTATATGATTATATAATCATTATGCTTACTTTTTTCTTATTCCAATTGATAAATTGAAACACATGTCGCATTGTAAAATCACAATAAAATCTTAAATTTCTTTTTAAATTAATATTTTCTAAATAAATAATTTATACAAAAATTCAAAATTTTTAGGGGGGCCGGATGATAATTTTTAGGGGACCGGATCCGGCTCGCGGGCCGTAGTTTGGTGACCACTGCTTTAGAGAGCTGGGCCAAGCGTTAAACGTTTGGACTTTGTTTACGATGTTTAAAAGTCCGCATTCCCATATTTACGATTTAATAATTTGGATTTCCAAACGCGATCAAAAAATCATAGATTCAATTCTTGGCGCGTCTGATAGAAAAGTTTGAGACTCTATGGATATGATGAATTTTCGTCTCGGGCGCTTCTGTTAACATTAAACTAATCTCACATACCACACACTCAATTTTTTTGCCAAAACTTCCGATTGTACTTAAGATATTCAAAAAAACAACTAACGAAAATTTTCACTGAACGTATTTTTACCCAATACATTTAACAGGTAAGTTGAACAATTTAACCTAGTTAAATATTTTTGTATAGTTAAAGTGTGTAATAAATCGCATATGTAGCTCGTACATCATCCCTTGATAAAAGCATTACGTGCAAAACATTAATATATTGCCATTTTATTATATTCATAGACCGTTTCTTTTCAATGAAATATGCATTGAATGAGAATATTATCCCATTGTTATTGTTCCTAGAAATAAAACGTGGAGATACAATAAATAAAAATATAAAGGTTAACATGATAAGTCACGGCATCATGAAAGCTTATTTTTATATCGAGCATTAATTAACTATAGAATATTTCTTTTTTTGATTCTCTAATAATATCGACACATTACGTTGAAAAGTTTCCAACTGTTATTGACCCTGTTTTGAGATTTGATCGCTTAAAATTTGAATTGACCATATTATTTAATTCAAATGATAAAATTCACTTGTGAGCAAGTAAAAATGTTTCAAATCAATTATTTTTTTCACAACTTAAACCATTCTATTGAAAAATTATGATCTTGGTGATCTAATCATGGAAATAATGATGACAATCTTTGAACAAATCAAGTTCGTCATTACTAGATTATTACTGCACTCGAAATACCTGAAAATCTTAAAAAACGAAAAAACTCATGGAAAAGTACAAAATTCAAACGATTCACCACCTTCAATCAAAATTCTCAATTAAATAAATATAATAAGGTTCAGTTCTAAAAAGAAGTTTTTTAAGGTTTTGTAACTCCGAAGTTTATGCATCAAATAAATCTGTGTGAATTAAGGAAAATATTAAAAAAAGTTTTCAATTCATTTTTTTAAATCTGTGAATTTGAAAACCAAAGCTATTTTTCTGTATCTAATTATTTAAAAAAACATCTGCAGGGGACAAAGTTTTATAATCACACGAAAGCTTTTCAACGAGTGTCCGATTCTGTTAATCAAAGCTTCGAATATAGGTTGCAGTGTGCGCAGTTGACATCAAAACGTGCTCGCTGCATAACGCTCCCGGCAACCGACCACCAAAGGCGTGCTTTTTATTTCCAATAAGCTAAAAAGCTACGATGCACAGCGATATACGTAAAAACCAATCTATTTATTTATATTCGAATGAAGATATCGACCACTCAAGTGACATTAGAAAATTTACACATACCTATGCAAAACTGTAAAGATCTGCAATTTTCATTGAATTGAAATTTAATTTGAAAAAAAAAAATTAATTAAGGAAGCTTTTGGTCTAAAGTAATTTTATCCGTTGTATTGTTTATGTAGAGCAGGGATACCCAACTGAAATCACTTCAAGGGCCAAATAAAATAATTCATGTCTCTGATAGGCCATACTTAATTTATTATTATTTTTTACCATGCCCGCTTATATGGACTCCTCGTAGAGTTTATCTGTGTATGTTTTTTTTTCTGCGAGTCTTTTTTTTCTGCTTGTTACTCAGTTTAACAAACTGTCTTTTCGAAGACAGCCTGGATTGATACGAGGGTACGCGTCGCTTTTTGGGGATATCTGGTGTCTCATCGAAAGCCAGTGTGAATATGTGTCAAATAAGTTTCTTGAAAGTTTGTCCATTGATACACAAACCTCAGTCAAAATATCATGAATTATTAGTGTCACATTCTGGAGTTTAACAACATATTTTTTTATGTATTTCACCAAAAACATAATGTTAAAATAAAGAAAATTGAAAACCTCGAAAAGACCTCCCAAAAACCTTCAAAACGGCTGCATGTGGTCCGCGGGTCAAGGCTTGGGCATACTTGATCTAGAGGATTTTATTCGTGCATTCAACAAAGAAAAGAAGCTAAAAAATACTAAAAGATCCAAAAAATAGAGAATCATAATTATCATTTATTTTTCAATCCAGATCCGCTCCCAATATGCATCCGCGCATTTGTTGGATTGGCCTGATCAGCCTTTGAATTTTCCAAGCACCTAATCTCTCGACTTAGTTGGAACATTGATAGTCACAATAAGATGCCTCCAAGAGTCTTTGTTCCACGGTTTCTTTTTGCTTCATTCCATTTTTCAAGTACGCGATACTCGAGTATTTTGAAAAATACTCGAGTTATACTCGTAATTTATAAATGAAAATTTATTTATTCAAATTTCGTATACTTATTTAAATAAAATGTTTACTTATTAAAATGTTGGAGTCATTTAAACAGCGGACAGTAAAACTAGATGCACTATTTAATTAATTTTTAACTATAAAACCAACGTTCACAGCAACATAGTGAGGGTTTTTTACTGCGGTAATTATAAAACAAAACTTCGAACCAATTTAATATTTGAGACGTTTAACTTTCTATCGTTGAAATATATGTTTTATTAATTGAAATAAATATTTTATTAATTGAAATAAATATTTTAATGAAATTAAATAAGCGTATCATTTTATTTATCATCTATTTAAAATATATTTTGGTACATCTAAAACTACTCGAGTACTTAAATTTTACTTCTCGATACTCGAGTAGTTGAGATGTCGAGTAATTGGAGTCTCTAGTCAGTAAGCATGTATTGAATAAGTGGCACTTGGAAGCTGTTACAACCAGGGCTGTGGAGTCGGTAAAAAAAAGTTCGACTCCGACTCCAACATTTACCAAAAACACGATTCCGACTACAAAAGTTTAATGTCGTCACCTTTTTTCACCTTATTTCACAATTAAATTAAATTATCTACCCTACCAATCCGGCCAATAGCCAAATTTGACATATTATGTGCAAAAATAAAAAGTTCAAACTTTTCAAAATTTCCGACTCCGATGACGACTCAAGCCAAATCGCTGCGATGACTCCGACTCAGACTCCACAGCCCTGGTTACAACTATGCCTTATCAAATAACGAGCTTTTTAGGTAGATAGCTTTCTCTTGTTTCCTGTATCTATTATAATATATTCAGTATGACATTTGTATAAGTAATAAATGTTAAAAAATATCCGTTCAATCAGATTCCATTAGGAAAGTACGCCACTTTTGACCACAAGAGGTCGTGGAGACACTATCGATCACACTTCTACGGGAATATTTACTTTGCCTTGGACGGTCGAGATAGAACAATGGGATATCCATAATTAATGAAACAACTACCTTTTGAGTGACTGGCCGCTACTGATAAGGGTGGATGTATTGTTTAAGTCTATAAACATTAAGCAAAGTTAATAGAGACCACGATTGACAATCGCTAATATCGATTTAAATTTATCCCTTTTGAATAATTTAATGAATTCGTATGAATTGAGGTGAGTTGGAAAATAAAAAAATGAAATAGATTTTCGAGAATTGTATCGTGTTGACAATATATTTTTAAGTGCCTATTTCATTCACTGTAATCGAAATTTACATGTTATTTCAAGAATACTGGAAATGATGAAAGAAAACAAGAATTCTGAATCCGATTACTGGAATTTTGGATAAAACTGTTTGTTAATCTATGTGATGATACTTTTGTTTCCTTATAATTTTTTTTGGTAAATAAAGAATTGTATTTAAAATTTAAACACGCATTTGTGATTTATCGATATGCTAGGTACAAACTGATTCTTATAAATCTATTTCAAAGTCATTTTAATACTTTTCGTAAGAAAAAAAATGCTCTCTTCTCACGCATAATGTTATGCTGTGATACATCTATATATATAAAAATGAATGTCTGTATGTATGTCCGCTATGGACTACTAAACCGCTCGACCGATCGATGTGAAACCTTACAAATTTATTAAGTGCACCCCCGCGATGGTTTCTGGCCTACCAACTCCTACCCAAAACCACCCTCCAACCTCCCCCCCCCCAATTTTTTTTTTTAAACTTTAAGAATTTTTCGAGTTCACTTCTTCGAAGGTTTTTGGCATACCCCCTCCATACGCTCCCCAAACCCCACCCCGCCAAACAACCCCCCTCCCCCCAAAAATTGATATCGAATTTTTACAAATTTCTCGAGTACACTTCCGCGAAAATTTCTGGCGTGCACTCAAATTGACTCAAACTGAATTGAATATTTGTGTAATGTCTTTCCTTCAAATTTATTTTAGTTGCTGGCGTAGCAACGCACGCAGGGTACATCTAGTTTTAAATAAATGCAAAAATCAGTGTAATTTTTTATCTATCTATTTGATGGAGCTTTAAGCTCTGATGCGCGTTAACGTCAAAGGTCTTCCCGACTCCTTCGTCTCTGGGTCGAGTTTTCATATTGAGGTTGCATTTCCTTGCAGGAGGGCTTGATCGCAGTAGTGGTGAGCAATCATTAGTGACGCCAGCTTAAGAGGTCAGCTTAATTAATTTTTTTAACTATGGAGGGTCATCTAGAATAATATTTCTCGATTTTAAGGCAATTCTCAGATGCTTTCTCGGCATAATTTAGTAAGAAAGAGATCGTTCGATTATAATGATAGCCCACAGGAGGGCACGATCACTATCGTTCAAGAAGTCAGCTTAGTTTTTCGTCCCTACCTATGGAGGGTCATCGATTATATCTATATCGATTCTCTGATGCCTTCTATCTATAGTTCCAAATGCAAGATATCTTTGGGTTATATTGATGGCCCACTGCTTTGTGAAAATTTTGAGAGGTTTCACGAACGGACTTCCGAATAGAAAGTATACTTAAGTCTCTGTGTAACAGCGAATTGCGCACGTGCCATGGAGCCTCACATACATATATGCCGTGATAACTAATAATAATTATTATCAGTCGTAAAGTTTTTCTGGAATTCAATCACAAAGATAAACTCAATTAGATAAAATCATAACACAAGCCATATCCAAGATCTTTGAATTGAAAAATATACGCTACCGGATTTGAGCCCCGGCCCATCGAATCCCCCCGATGGCCCCCGAAGGGTAAAAGTTTTACCAAAAGAATACATATACAGACATTGTTTTTCATTGTTATCTTATTGCATGTGCTTGTCTTTGTACTATTCGGTTTTTATGCCATATTTTAAATGTCTCATTGTAATAAAAATGCAAACAATCCGTAGAGGAGTGCTATAAATATTACTTCGTTTTGTAATATTACGTTCGCAGTAAAAAATATCTTTTTTGGTGAAGCAAAAATGCGCAGAAAATAAAATTAAGCGAGAATAAAATACATTTCTCGAATGCCATTTTGGAGCACTCTGAACATAACAGCCTTAAGCTGTATCATTATTTTATGATCGCCAAAAAACAAAAGTTCTTTAGCCATTTTAAAATGCATCGTCAAAATTTTATTCTAAAAGTTTTTTTTATGACAGCAGACAAGGAAGTATGTTTTGTATTGTTAATGCGACTGGATAAATATTTATGGGCACTCGACTTTTATCATTGTAACCAATATGTGTATTTTTTTGTAAGCATTTCAAAAAAATGAATATTAATTGTATTAAGCAGTTCAATAGCAGTGCTTAAATATTTTAATAAATAACGGTATTCATAATTTGTTTCAATTACTATTTTATTGATTGAGTAGGCATTTACTTGGTAGAACTCGAGCAGTGCTTAAATATTTTAATGACGAAGGCGTAAGCCGAAATAGCTATATTCATAATTTGTTTTTCCATTAATTACTATTTTGTTATAAATATCCTCGGTGTAACTGTAGAAGACTTAAAGTTAAAATTTAGATCGATAGATGTTAATACGCTTTATCAACTAAGAAAACAAGCTCGCCATTATTCCATCTAGTTTAAAAAAAAATTAGTCTATTTTTGTAAATAAATTAAAAACCTAATAAAAATGACAAATAATTGTATTTTATTCGAATTCATAAGTGATGGGTTGTAAAAATAATAACACATTTTGAGTACTTTTCCCACATGAGATTTATTTCATCAGGACCGGTTTCAACTATCAGCTGATAATGCTCGCCATGAGCGAAACCGGTCCTGATCAAATAAATTTTATGTGGAAAAAGTACTAAAAATGTTTTATTATTTTTATTATAATGCCTTTCCACCAAGTATTGACAGTGAACACCTTAAAAGTGTAATAGTAATAGTCTCAATTTCATGATTTTTGAAAAAGTCGATTATCTCAAAACAAAGTTTTTTCACTCCAAGTATTCTGCTAGTATACCTACGATATAATATTCCAAACAATATATTATGAAATTCTCATCGTTTATTATTATGTATGTAATAAAAAAATCATTATATAGGTAAAATACAGTGAAATTTTCGATTAATCTTTGCTTGTTTTAATTTATAGTTACTATATCGATTTCGTAACGCTTTTCTGGATACATATTTATAACTTTACTTTATCAAAACAGATGGTCGATTAAATAACAACAAGAACATGTACCACAGCAATTTTTTGGAAGCGCGAAAATAACTGATTTATTTTCAGTTATTATTGTAAAATAAAATTTATTTTAAAGTAAGTATTGAATCTTTTTTCATCGAGCGGATTCATATCTTATATATAAAACCGAAATGGCGTATGTATGTCTGTGGGTCTGTAATTCCCTTTTGCATTGTTAGTCATTAAGTTGCCATAAAACAAATATGAAGAAAAATATATTTGAATTTTTATCGGCGAAGACATTTAGTCAAAATGTAATAAATTAGTCTTCTACTGAACTTTTCCCGGCTTTTATTAATATAATAATGTTTATTATTTACGTGAAGGTATTATTTGACATTTCTTTGACAGCAAATTAGATTTTTTCCTTGAATTTGGACATTTTAATGGGCGAGAATTCATCAAATTAAATAAAGTTTGTGATTTTATTTTAACTCTATTTTGGATGTTAGATTTTATGATATAATTATGTCGAATGATATAACATTAAATAATTATTGGTCGCTTAGTCCGAGCGACGCCGGGTAGCAATACTAGTAAGAATATAAAGTATGATTAATATTTTCGGGAATTCTCATGCAGTATAATCGTCTTATAGAACCTGATATTACCATCTTTTTTAATTGATATACGTAAAAACTCAAGTTGAGTCAAAGGTGGTAAATTAATATAGTCCACACAACCACTTATACTAATGAGGCTCGATCACTTGTAAGATATTAATTGATGATTAAATATTAGCCGGTTCATTAGATTAATGAGAAGCATAGTCCCACGTGATCAGAGTCTCCGGTCTGTCGAATGAAACTTTGAATACAGATATTATTATGAGTAGTTTTAGTACGATCGAAACCAGCAAAACCCCACAGGGAATCAACTAGCGATTGAAGTTTTTGAATCCAGATAATTTGTATGCACCGCGATAATTGAGTGTGTGTTTTGTTTAATCACATTATTGCAAACTGTTATAGTTTATATTACAAAGCTAATATACGTAGAAGCTTCTGTCTTAAGAATTATAACAGTGAAAAACAACCGCTTAAAACCAAGAACTACTTGTATCTCGTATGTAAACAAAAGAAATCATTTTATATATTTATATGAATGAATAATTTATCATCTTCCTGGATTCATAGTTCGGCAAAGTAAGCCATTTAAAAATCCTACTGTGTTTCGTACTCTTTATATTTCCTTAGTTTTAAGCAAGCTTGAATATGGATCTATTATTTGGGGTCCATAAGAAAATAAATATAGGTCCCAACTGGAGCGAGTTCATAAAACAATTCTGCGTTAATATTATTTCAAAAAATTCAATTTATTTCCTTATGACAATTCTTTAATGGAGTATTATCCAACCAAGCTTCTTTTAGGAATGCTTTCGTTTCACTCTCTTGAAGCTTGCAGATCGATTTCAATATTGAAACATTTGTTGATAACCCTGACATCCTTGAAACTTTAAGCTTGCATGCTCCCAGTTTCTACCTACGTGGTCGTAGCCAAGGCCAATCAATGTTCTTTGTCAGAACTTGTTTGTCACGTAGGTCATTTGAGTCGCCAGTCGCAAGGGCTGTTCGGTTGATGAATGCACTGCCTGTTGATGTGGACATCTACGGCAGTGAACTTGGTTCTTTGATTATATTTTTTTTCTTTTTATGTAATAATATGTTTCTGTTCTGTTTCATACATTTGTTTATTCTATTTTTTTTTTTAGTTTTGTGTAATATTTTTTATTAATTGTCAAATGCATGGCACATTGGCGTCAGCTGTAATGCCATGTATTCTGTTTAATTTTTTACAATAAATAAATCAAAGCTTAGAGACCCGGCTCGGCTTGTGGACGGGGTTAGGCCGCGTAACGAAGGTTTGAATTCGGGCCCGGGCCGTGCTCGGGCCTGGGTACACAAAAAATAAAACATTAATCCGACTATTCCGGATGTATACGCCATTATTGTATATCCAATTCACATACATATTATAATTTGATGAGATGATATAAAACAAATTTTAAATGTTGAATTTTGTTGAAAAGTTGAATAAATTGTCTGTGTTGTATCGGGTTTGGGTAAGATGTTCGGGAATGAGCCTCAAGCTCGGATCGGACTGGCTCAGGCCGGGTAGAATTTTTAAATTTCGACCTCTATCAAAGCTTAATTTTCAACGTCATTGGCAGAGTTCATGAATTCGATTCTCAAAATAGACTGCTACGCACATATTTAAAAGAAATGTGTCTCTCTTATGTTAAGATGCGTTCCCACCCAATAATTCTTAAATAGAAAAAGGTAACGAATAAAATGATTAAAACATTTTGTTATGTATTCCGTCTCCTTTGTCTCTAAGTGAAGTTTTCAAATTCAATTCGCATTCTCTTCTCGACGTAGTTGACGCGATCGCTGTAGTGGTGAACAATCCCGAGTGAAGCCAGTTCAAGAGGTCATCTTACTTAATCTTTTAACCAAAGGTCATTGAGAAGAATGACTCTCATTCTAAAGCGATTCTCAGATGCTGTCTCGTCATAATTATGAAGGTAAAATTAATGCTTTACGATCTTCAACCTTCAATATTTTTTAATTTCTCTCTCGGAACAAAAGACGTTGAGCGACTTAGTAACAAGGTCTATTAAGAAGTTCATATTATTAAGTTTCTTAAATCAGCAAAACCAACAGGATTTCTATTGCGAGAATTGGAAAAATAGGGACTAGAAAATTTACTTTCGATAAATTCAAGGGTAAATAAGTTTCATTGCCGAAACATTTTTTAGTGTCATAATGGATACCATTCATCTTAAATTCAGCTATTATGTATTAAAAACTTTTTTGTTCGGAAATAAAGTCTAAGACACCTATCAAAAAAAATTCTAAGTAAATGTCGAGTTTTAGGAAAAGCAGCATTCAAATTTTTAGGCAGAGCATTAGAAAAGATTAGGCACTGAGCACTTAATATTATAATAGCTAAGTTATGCTCGTGGTGATATCATGGTGGTATTTATATGACTACTAGTATTGCTACCCGGCGTCGCTCGGACTAAGCGACCAATAATTATTTAATGTTATATCATTCGACATAATTATATCACAAAATCTAATATCCAAAATAGAGTTAAAATAAAATCACAAACTTTATTTAATTTGATAACAGCCCCATTCTCGCCCATTAAAATGTCCAAATTCAAGGAAAAAATCTAATTTGCTGTCAAAGAAATGTCAAATAATACCTTCACGTAAATAATAAACATTATTATATAAAGAAAAGCCGGGAAAAGGTTGGTAGAAGACTCAATTTATTACATTTTGACTAAATGTCTTGGCCGATAAAAATTCAAACATATTTTCTTTCATTTTCGTTTTTATGGCAACTTAATGACCAACAATGCAAAAGGGAATTACAGACCCACGTACATACATATGCCGTTTCGGTTTTATATATAAGATTTAAGGAAGAATCCCAATGATTGTTTATATATCACCTTTAAGGTGTTCACTGTCAATACTGTCAATACTGAGTATCATCAGTTGATAATGCTCGCCATGAGCGAAACAGGTCCTCATCCAATTATTTTTATGTGAATAAGGATTAAAATGTTTTATTATTTGTATTGTTTATATATTTTTGAGGTTTATGAAACCGAGGCTGTACCTATTAAAGTCAACGTCAGCATTGCTTTATAAATTGATAATATTGACTGATTTACGAATTAATAATAACTCTTGACGTGTGGTTTGGCGATGACTACGATTACTTTGAACAACCCTTAACATACATTTTCTGACAATTAAGTGTTTGCTAATCTCTTCGAAAACGTAAACAAATGAGGTTTCGCTTAAATCTATTGTATTGCACAGCACTAAGTTGATATCACTGCATAAATAATTAGCTAGGATGTGAGCAAGAGTTCTGTCTTTGGGCAATCAATGTAATGGAGAAATCACGAACAGGTTCGAGCCCCATTTGAGGCTGGCACTGCTTTCAATCCTAATTTAATCGCTCTGATAAAGCATTGCATAGTTGTAACAACGTAACAGAATACTGTCAGAGGTTGAAGCAACCCCTTCCTTCTCAATGCATGACAAGCCAGCACGGTTTTACGTTCGCCATTCTTGTGAGAAGTGGCGTATCAAAGAATTTCAACGGGTATTTTATTCTGAAGGTTAATACTAAAACGACCAGAGTTTTCTTCTCAATCTGACAGCAACAGAAAGCATCCTCCACGGCGTTCGGTGACGGTACTTAGGGACAGGATGGGAAGACAGGTATCTCTAGCAAAGATTTCAATCGGTATTCTTTTGACCGTACTCTATCTAAGAGTCGGCTAGATTATTTTCTCAAATTACACTGTCGGTTACAAGATTTTATAACTTTTTCGTGGATTTATTTGCGTTATATTAATCGTTTTGGTCTTATTGTCATTGATTGAGGTGATAATAAGATCGTTCGAGAGAGGCCTGATAGCCTACAATATGAGGCGGTATCAATACCTACGTGAAAAAACTTGGCAATTATTTATCACAAATATTGCGTCAATTTCATATTTTCTTTTAGTATAACATCAAACTGATAACTTTGCTATTCTACGTATTGTTTAGCAAGTAGTTATACGTCTATGAGAGGCATCTTCTGATTCTTAGGTTTCTTTCATAACGAAAGTATTATAACTAAAGTATCCAATAACACCCAAAGTAAAGTCAATATTAATATCTCGACGCATTGTCGATAATATTCTTTTGTCAGTAAATTTATCAAACGGCGGAAATGTTGCGTTGTTCCCCGAAAATCAATGTCTTCATCCGAGTGTCATTAAATAAACTATTGGCCGTTTGTGCGCGCAACTAACCGATTTGAAGCACAGTGTTGCTATTGGACCTGAATTATGAACTGTTTGCGATTTTTTGAAAAAAATCATTTACATAATCATTTCATATACAATTACAATTACACATACATTTATAAAAAAAATCGCATAAATTATCAGTCTGTTGTACTCATTGCAAAATAGTATTTTCACGTTTCAATGGCAAAACGTCAAATTTAAATATCACACAGTTGACTTAAAAAAGTAAGAACCCGTTCAATCAATGAAAATAGTCATAATCAATATTTTTTGCTTAAAATTTTCTGAAAATAATGAGGTACATATTTTAATACGGAAAGAAAAATAACAATTTATTTTAGTTCTACATAAATTATTTTATATATTTGTTGACAGCTATTTCGGCTTACGCCTTCATACGATCAGATTACAATTAACAGTTCACCTCTGTTAAAACCTTTAACAAACAATAAACTTAAAACAATTTAAAATAGATGCACTTAGACATTGCAGATTTTAAGTGGTTTCACACGATCAATTAACCCAAAAATACCCAAATTATTGTTTCCCACCATTACTTTAGACCAATAAATCAAACTTATTTAAATTCTTTCACGTGGCGTAGGTATGGTTTCAACAGAAAGAGATGATGTAGGGGGCACCTTGTCTAGCAAAGGTATATAAGCTATCTCTAATACACGTTTTAAACATAGTTCTGACGAAGGCGTAAGCCGAAATAGCTATCAACAAATAATAAAATAATTTATGTAGAACTAAAATACATTGTTATTTTTCTTTCCGTATTATAATGGAGTTCTACCAAGTAAATGCCTACCCAATCAATAAGATATTTTATATATTTTCAGCACCGTTTGTTAATTGTAACTTGTTATTATTGTCGTAATCAATTTGATATAAATAGTATGTATTTACTTTTTTCATGTGACAATACTCACTCTAAGCGCAACCGGTTCTGATCAATGAAGCTTTATATTAGTTTTAATATAATCGTATTTATTTCTTTAGATTTATTGTAAAAAGAAATGTTCCATCAGTGTAGTTCATTCAGCTAAGTAAATGCCTACTCAATCAATAGATACATATTTTCTTTATCGATTTCCAAAATATTTAATTTGCCCCCATAATGATTTAAATCTGGCATGTCACTGCGTCAGTTATGTCGCCACACAAAGCCTCTAATGATAAAGGAAGGATGCCGGCAGTCCTCAAATTAGGCCTTCACTAATTTGTACCTGATGTTCGCTCACATGCAAATTAAACAGCTGACCGTGCTCGCCTCGTCTCCCCAGTACACAGATACATAATACTTAGCGGCCAAATTGTCAAACAGCGTTACCGGCAGATAATTGCCAAATCACATTATGATATTTGGCGTGCGGACACGGTTCACGTTGCATTGATGGTAAATTATTAGCCTACATATTATTAGCTATTTATATAATACTAGTATTGCTACCCGGCGTCGCTCGGACTAAGCGACCAATAATACAGCGCATAGAATTTTATATTGTTAGAAAAAGTCAGATTAGAATGTCGATTTTTTTAAATTAATAAATAATTATGACTTTGTCAAAAATAGGGGCAACGAATGTATTGTTATTTTTTTTAAATCAAACGCTGTAAATTCTTTGAAAATCGATTTCAATGCCCTTCAAGATTTACACGAACAAATAAATACACAAAACATCAATGATATTTCAAATGCTGACTTGAAAAAATTCAATTTAAAAAAGACATTTAAAACAATTTAAAAAAATCGATAGTGAAAACATGTTATATCTAATACTAGTATTGCTACCCGGCGTCGCTCGGACTAAGCGACTAATAATTATTTAATGTTATATCATTCGACATAATTATATCACAAAATCTAACATCCAAAATAGAGTTAAAATAAAATCACAAACTTTATTTAATTTGATGACAGCCCCATTCTCGCCATTAAAATGTCCAAATTCAAGGAAAAAATCTAATTTACTGTCAAAGAAATGTCAAATAATACCTTCACGTAAATAATAAACATTATTATTAATAAAAGCCGGGAAAAAGTTGGTAGAAGACTAATTTATTACATTTTGACTAAATGTCTTCGCCGATAAAAATCCAAACATGTTTTCTTTCATATTCGTTTTTATGGCAACTTAATGACCAAAAATGCAAAAGGGAATTACAGACCCACATACATACATACGCCGTTTCGGTTTTATATATAAGATTAAGTAAATCAAACAATAGTGGATGAGTGCAATTTTACTATCCATGATGAACAATTTCTCAGACATACAATACCTAAAGATAATCAGTTCAGCTATTGAAATTTGAAAGTTTCTAAACAAAACAACATTACAACTTATATTTGTTTGCATCTAATGTAGGTTTTTATGATAATTCGTAACTAAATGCTATATTGATTCCACGGAGATTTAAGATTTTTTTAAGATGGCATTGAAAGACTTGATTAAAACAAACGAAATCTAATGAACAATATAAAAAATTGGTGTCTGTAAAGTCGGTTTACGGACGATAGTTTAACGTGACAACGTCATAAGAAAACATTGATGAAATGATTGCATACTTTTATGAATAAAATCATTATTTTGTATGGATACGATATTTTGTATTCTTGTTATACGTTAATCAGATTTTTAATATGCAAGAATTAATTACCTTTATTGCCGCAATTGTTGTTGTAATATAAACAATGAAAACCACATTAACATTTCACTTCACTTTATAAACAGTTGTAAACAGATCACGTGTAGGTACTGTAGGTGTATAAGTTGTGTGCTGCCGCTGTCTCTTTTCTACTCAGACGCCTCGACCAATCGAGTGGAAGAGAGATAGATGCGGCACAATCCGAACGGTAGGCCGATCGTGCCTCTCTATCGCTTATCCGCGCTCTCGCTCGCACGCTTGCCTTCGGCGTAACGCGACAAACGGGACAATGAGTTATGTTTTTTCGTGCGTGCAGCGGGCGTTCATCGATTTATAAGACGTTGTCACGTCAAAATTACTAACTGTTGTTTTTAATTTAAGAAAATAAAATGTCTTCTTTTTTTTGATCTGGTTATAGGGCATTTCTTTTTAATTAAATGCAGAAATATAAGCGGTCGGATAACAGAAAAAAACATATAAGAGAAAAATTACTGAGTCGTTGTTGAGAAATTCTTACTTTAATTAAATGTATTCGACTACGCGAAACACAGTCGTGGTATTTGACAAATTAAGGTATTTTCATTTTCATGACGTCAAATTTTATTTCGGATTATTAAAAAAAATGTTACATTTCACAGGAAATATTTTTATGTAATCTGCAGACTCCGAAGAAATTATTTCTTATAAGAGACATAGCACTTGAGCGAAGAACAACACGGTAATTTTAATGAATATAATAAACAATAAAAATAATAACACATTTTTTAGTACTTTTTCCACATCTGATTTATTACATCAGCCTGATGTAATAAATCAGATGTGGAAAAAGTACTAAAAAATGTGTTATTATTTTTATTATAATGCTCTTCCACCAAGTATTGACAGTGAACACCTTAAAATATAATAAACGATAAATGTATTTCAGATTAATAACGGAAATATTGAAAAAAATGAATCTTCTTTTTATACGTATGTACATATGAAATTGAATAAACTACTCTTTTAGGATATAAAGGTGTTTCAAAACTTCGCAAAATTTTATCTCTTTAGTTGAACGAAATAGTTTTCGTGTTGAGCAAAAATTATTCAAAAAAACTTGTGAACCATAAAACACAATGGTGATATTGACAACTTAGGTCCACCGTAACAATCTGGCGGGAAAACAATAAGGAACATGTTAATCCTAGAAACGTAATTTTATCATTTTAATCAGTGATACACAACCTTTTTGGCAGAAGGGCCAGCTTGTCAATTGTCAGATTGTTCTGGGGCCGTATGGGTGAAAGTGATTAAAAATAACGATATAAGTTTAATTTATATTAAAATACGTGTTCATAAGAAGTATGTCATATACTTCAACCATTCTTCACATAATAACGTGTATATTTTCACAACTAAACTAACATAGTATCATAGACCCAGAGAGATTTTTGACAATACATGCTTGAAGGAAACCTTTTGTTGTCGGGATCAATGTTTGTGGTTGCTGTCCTCAGGTTATCACCGTTCAATTTGTTTATGTGTTGAGACGTTACGTTAACGAAAAGCGCTTTTTTGTAAACGTGAATGTTTCATACAAAAAAAATTGGTGATGGAGTACTTTTCATACTGGGCCACATGAAATGTCATTTTGGCCAGCATACGGCCCGTTGTTCACAGGTTGTGCATCACTTATTTAAATATTATAGTAAATCTTATATATAAAACCGAAACGGCATATGTATGTATGTGGGTCTGTAATTCCCTTTTGCATTGTTGGTCATTAAGTTCGGCGAAGACATTTAGTCAAAATGTAATAAATAAGTCTACTCCTGAACTTTTCCCGGCTTTTATTAATATATTAATGTTAATTATTTACGTAAAGGTATTATTTGACATTTCTTTGACAGCAAATTAGATTTTTTCCTTGAATTTGGACATTTTAATGGGCGAGAATGGGGATGTCAATATATGAAAGGGGCTGTGAAATGTCAATGCCAGTCTGAAATAATCATTTTAATTCCATTTTAATTGACCTAGACTTTTGAATTTTTAAAAAAGTTGTTTCAACTTGGCCCGTCTGAATTTACGCGCCGAGGTAAACATAACCCCAAACTGGTCCGAGCGAAGCCGAGTCGCAATACTAGTACATAATAAAGCTAAGCCATACTACTAAATTTATCACGCTCACATAATTTATTTTCAGGTTTTCCAATAATTCCAATAAATGTCATGTTTCATTCACTCATTCGATTCAATAATTACTTCAATATATTTCACAGCTGAGTAAATTATAATGTACGTTAGTAAATATTTACTAATACGTTCGGCATCACATTATATTGTGAATAAAGCATTGTATTGTAGTTGATCATTAGCATTAATTTTGTAGTGTACGTGTTAACGAAACGTCATATCAGTGGATTTAAATAATAGTATGACATTTTATACAAAAAAACACATATATTATGTTAAAAAATATTATATGTGAAGAAAAGCTCTCAATTCACATACATATAATACAGTAATGCACCACATTTTTAAGATAAAGGCCAGATAATCAGTAATCAGATAGTTCATGGGCCGCAAAGGTAAAACTGATTGAATTATCGATATTTTTTTGTGTAGAAAATTGAAAATTTTATGGTTTTATATTGTTCTTTCATCGTCCGTAAAAAGTTCTGAAGAAATAAGGCGATTGATACTTGCCATTGCGGACCGCAAGTTGTGCATCACTGATATAATATTCCACCTATTTTAAGGATTTTTTTTTTTTCCATGACCAGCTTTTTTTGAAAAAATCTTCTTCATAAATCGTTTGCACTCCTTCTTCAATAGATTTGAGAAATTGATGGATATTGCAGGGTTTGTGTATGTATAAGCACGGTAAAACGAAATACCGAAAAATATACCACGTTATGATATGTTAAATACATTAATTAAGGTTACACACGATCCAATAAATACGGTTTTGGAAATAAAAAAAATTTAAAATTAATTTTCCAACCAAGTTTTACAATGTCGAACAGGACTCGGCATAAGAGTTGCGATTTAGCTACACGATGTCGAGCTGGACTCAACAAAGCAGTTTCAGGACCTAAAATTGAGTGAAATAATTATATGTATTTGTGACAAAAAAATATAACACTAAAAGACCTTTTTTCGGTCATTGAAATCTATTTACGGCAAATACATTAATTATTTAACTATGATTTTACATTACTTAATATCAGGGCTGTGTAGTCGGTGAAACTAGTCGAAACTAGTCGGTCCGACTCCGACTAAACAAGTTTAATATCGTCAATTGTTTTTGCCTAATTTTCATAATTATGTGCATTCAATTAAATATCGACCCAACCAATCCGGCCAACAGTCAAATTTGACATATAATATGCAAAAATAAATAGTTCAAACTTTTCAAAATTTCCAACTCCGAGTACGACTCCGGCCAAATCGCCGCGACGACTCCGACTCCAACTCCACAGCCCTGCTTAATATCCATGTAAGTGGCAACACAATGAAGATTTGTATGTGCATATAGTTCAAACGATTCCAAGAATCCCAATTACATTATGTTTTTGATTTACTTTTGAAATAGTTATAAATCTAATAGACTAGTATGTCCCCATCTTTATATTTTTTGCAAGTGTAAAGCAACGCAAAAATCCCCACACCGAATAAAAGTTTCCCGACTTCTTCAAAATTCAAACGTCGATTCTTCGATTGAACATTTTTATTTTATATCCAAACCACGTACGTGTATAAGAATTGATTTGAATGAATTTTTTCACACTTTTCAAATTTATCTCAAGTAGTTTTCAATTTAAGATTATTTGAGGCGTCTAAAGCTAAAACCGACAAGTTTTATCAAAATCTTTCAAAAATACGTATACACCTAAACATTTTTTTGTGTGGTAGATGTGTTCTGCGGAAAATCGCACAAAAAATGTTATGACTTAATATGAGAATTTTATGTACAAATAAGCAAGTGTCAAGGTGACATTGTAATAAACAGGTGAAACATTGGATTTTACATAGTATTGTGAGGAACTCTCGTTAAAACCCATAATTTAAATATGAAACGTCGTTCGTCGTCCTTACATTACAAAGTGCATTGACATTTGAAATGTTGGCAATGCAAATATTGTATTACGCTCATTCAAAAACATACTTAACAGTACAACCTTTTTTATTAGCTTAGATTAGTTTTAAAAATATAATTAAAGATTTTTTATCAATTAATTTGTTGACTGTCAAGTATTGGCGTAAAGGCAAACCAGTATTTTTAAGAGTCCAGCTTAAGAGACTTTTTTTTATTTATTTTTGAAAATTGCACGAAATCAATCTACCTACATACATATGTTTTGTTTTTTCTCATTTTTGTACTTTGATTGAAAAAATACTTTTAATAAATATATTCCTAAAGCAGATATATATAAAAAAAATGATATATTTATGAAATATGTAATTTGACCATGAAAAGGTAATTTTCTCTAAAAAATGACGCTTGGAAGCTAACAGGTAGTGTCATAGAAAACAGTTCTATATCAAGAATCGCTATTGGAGGGTTGACTTTATGTATACTTCAAGATGTTTTGTATGTATGTATGTTGGTTTTGCTCAGTTAAAAATGCTCGCGAAAAACATTTTTAAATGCATGCAATTAAAATGTTGGTAATGTCCTAGACCCACTGTCGATTCTCGGACCCATGAACATACGGACCTATTAAAACCCGCCTATTCAATTTAACCTAACCTAACCTAACCCAACCTAAACAATATATATAACGCGGTATATAAGTTGATTGTGTTATCAACGTAGTAACTATTTTGCTGGGCATCTGAGACAGACCGCTTTGTAGCTTGTACGTATCTGCGACCTCCCTAATTACATAGAAAATTTCACGTGTTGAGAAATTCTAATCGTATAACAAAGTTCGGACAGTCTTTCTCTGTGGGGTTGGTCTTTTTGTACGAGCAGAGAGAAAATTATTATGTAAACACAATAAAACACAATGACCACCCTAACGAAGACACAGAATGTAGCAAAAAGATTATTTATAAAATAAATATTTGTGTTGAAGTACACGGTATTATTTCATATGTAAATTCTGATAAGATTTAAATATACCCTGGTCCAATTTGTGACCCTATTGCGGTTCAGTTATAATTAATGTTTTGATTTCAAATATATGTGACTGAATTAAATTATTTATATACTGTGTTCACTCTCAATACTTGGACTCATAATGATGTATATCTAAAAAATATATAGGAGAACTCTACACAGTTTGTTATCCTCTATTATTTGAAAAGTTTGTAGGGATATAAAGGATATAACGAGGATAATATTAATGATTAGCTGATCGCTCACGCTGTGTGCTAGGTGTTCGGGGATAAAAATGTGCGTAAAAAAGGATTTTACTGGATACAGACATCCATATCTCCATACAGAAATCAATAATTCGATTGAAAAATGAAACAGCCTAGACTATGATTCGAACCTGAGCACTCCGCAGCCGAAGTCAGTGACGTTAACTTTTGACCATTGACCCAATTATATGATTTATATTGTAATACTTAACTAAGAGTAGGGTAAAACCTCCTATTGTGGCCCAGCTACAATTATTGGCCACTTACATATAAAATCTAGTTTGTTTATAAACCAAAACAACATTTCCAACTTTTGGCTTATTAAAATAGTTCCCTTATTATTTTTCTATCGTTTAAACATAAAACTGTCAATATAAAATTTAAAATAACTTTGATTATTCCTCGTATTGTGTAACTAACTGTGACACGTGTTTCGCCTCTTTCAGAGGCATCTTCAGACTTACTATCGCAAAGTTTGCTTGAGTAAAGAAACACGTGTCACAGTTAGTTACACAATATGTGGAATAATCAAAGTTATTTTAAATTTTATATTAAAATGAACTTCCACAAAGTTACCGCCGAAACCATCGAAAATGGCGTAAGTCGAAATAGCTGTCGACAAACAAATATAATAATTTCTGTAGAATTAAAATACATTGTTATTTTTTTCACCGTAATACTCTTCTTATTTATTTATACGTAATAGAATTTCCGAATTAGTTCTGACGAAGGCGTAAGCCGAAATAGCTATCAACAAATATATAAAATAATTTACGTAGAACTAAAATACATTGTTATTTTTCTTTCCGTATTGTAATGGAGTTCTACCAAGTAAATGCCTACTCAATCAATAAAAAAATCAGGGCTGTGAAGTCGGAGTTGTGGAGTCGGGGCTTGTTGGCCGGAGTCGGAGTCGTCGCGGCGATTTGGCCGGAGTCGTACTCCAAGTCGGAAATTTTTTAAAGTTTGAATTTTATATTTATGCATATAATATGTCAAATTTGGCCGGATTGGTAGGGTTGATATTTAATTGAATACACATAAAAAGGAAAATAAAGTGACGATATTAAATTTTGGAGTCGGAGTCGGAGTCGTGGCTTTGGTAAATGCTGGAGTCGGAGTCCAACTTTTTTTTACCGACTCCAAAGCCCTAAAAAAATCATGAATTTATTCCAATATTTGATTGGAATCCTTACTTTCTTGGCCTGCCTATAAAGCTCTGGCGGCATGGCATAATTACAGTGCGCATAACAGCAACATATTGCAGGACAGAGCTTACATACATTAGAGGCAGCGCAGGCTTTCATATTATGGAACAACTTTGCATGAAAAATTATCGCGTACGCCCTAAAGCTCATAAACTATTCACAATATTGATGCACGCTGCTATTAAGCGTAACGGCACTTTTTTACCTCATTACTCATAACTCAATATTGATACTTATTGACTGGCGCCTATTTATTCTGATAAACGCATGCCTACAAACCGTATATTATGTTTCAAATATGAGCCACATGTTGTTGCCTAGTATCGTTCTAAATCTGCTGATTCATTGCATTTACATTGTTAGATACACGTTTCGATTAGGGATTCCAATTCGGACATTCGAATATTCGATATCCGGATATATTCGGCCCTTTTTCAACTATTTGACATTCGAATATTTGGGAAAATATCCGGATAGTATTCGTATTTGAGGAAAGATCACATCAAAATTTCTCCACATTAAGATAATAATAAAAAGAATAATTATAAATATCCCAGGTAGTGGTTTTTTTTTTGCCTTCTCCCAACTCGTGTGCTATCAATATCTTATCATAATACTTTATTTTAACGAACCGGCTAAGAGTCGGGTCTAAAAAAAACTTTATTGCCTTAATTTCATTTATTATCCAGCTGGAAATTTTAAATATTGTAATAAAATGGAACAGTATTGAAATGTGTATTTATATTTTTTCTCCTGTCTAAGATTTTACAATAGTGTGAAAAGGTTTAGACTTAAATAATTATAAAATGTATATAAGTGAACAAGGAAACGTTGATCGTGCAAAATCTCTATTTGCGTGCGAGCTATACGATTATTTATTAAAAACATAGAAATCTAGACCACTGTCGGCTTGCAAAAGCATCTGGCAATTTCTTGTTTATAAAATATAAGGTGTTCACTGTCGCTACTTGGTGGAATGGCATCGTAATAAAAATAAAAAAAACATTTTTAAGTACTTATTCCACATTACATTTATTTCATGGCCGGTTTCGCTTCATAGCGAGCAATATCAACTGATAAGAAATACAAAGATCCAGTGATATTTTTACAAAAGTTAAAGAAGACTTACAAGGTATCACAGACAACCTGTATTCCAACTCGGCTATTAAATCAAAGTAAAATAAAAACAAAATAGATTATAATTAAAATCTCAGCAATATAAGCTACTACATCAAAAATTATCATTAACATTTAATAAATAGGAAATATTGTAATCTTAATTTCCGTAATCTGTATGAGTCAGCAAATTAGGGAAATCTGAAAGTAAATCAATGAAGCCAGTCCTGATCTAATAAATTTAATGTGGAAGAGGTTCTAATTTTTTTTTAATCTTTTTAACACATTTTTTTAATCTTTGTATCATATTTTTTTTATAAGACTTCATAAAATTAATCCATTTTAATACTATTTGAATTGATACCAGAAATGGTAAAATAATTTATTATTATAGTGTTTTTTTTAAATGCAATTATCTTTTTTTACTAATCGGTTTTATATAATTATTTTAAAAGCCTCTAAGAATTGTACAAGCTGGCTAGTTGTGTTTGTTCTTTTGCGGCCCTTTCAATCTAAGTACATGATGCTTAAATTTTCTTCCTAAAGTAAAATTATTTAATATTATTATACTAACGTGAAAGTGGAGTGAAGTGTTTCTGGACTTCATTATTCTCGTTATGTATACTTAGATATAAAAACACCTAAAGAATACGGGAAGAGATGAGAAAAGTCACAAAGAGCGAAACAAGTTGTACCTATTTCCGTATTTTAATCTAATTTATCGGATCGTTCCGTGGCACTGTCTCTTGAATTAAGTACAAATTTACGACGTCACTTGATATAAATTCTCAGAAATACTTATTTTCTTAAAATTAAACAGTAATACAATTTGATAAATTGGTTCCAAAAATCAAAATATCGTTAAAAAGTATCAAAAATAAAATTTAAAAAAAATGTTTTGCAAATTCTTGCATTTTTTTTTATTTCAAATATTAAAACGTCTGGAGTCTATTTTTTTGACAAAGTAATAAAGTTTTAAAGCAGTGTCATCAATTACATCATACTATTTTGCGCAGAATCATCAATTCTTTTATTTAAATTGTGTAGTAACGAGTAAATCGCGTAAAAAGAGGACTGAGTGTATTTATATAGATTTATACTGAATACGGACGAATAATCTATCAGAGTATTTTCGATGATACTGCTTATGGCGAAACTAACCACACATAATTGCCCCGAGCGCTTATAAATGTCAGCCGCTTTGTCCGATGATCGGGTCTAATCATACCATCTTCTGAATTTAGTTGTCCTAATCTATCTCAAACCCCCTGCGGTGTGTTCTCAGGAAACGGGGATCCCCGCGTGGGACCAGTGATTGACATTGTTAATAACACTGCCATGTCGTTTGGCCTTGAGTAGGATTTACGGAAAATTTCACGAATCCATGAATATAAAAAGTGAACTTTGGATAATGCGAGGATAACTGCTACATCATAATCGCGAAAAGCCTTTAATTTACAGCAGGATTTCCATTTTTATTTTCCAATATACATACATATGTACATATAATATATACAATAATCTTTCTAACGAGAAAAAATTGTATTGATTAATATTGCTCTCAGTTAACTTCCGTGTAGTAGAGCAGTGCTTCTCAACCTTTTTCATGTTACGGACCTCTAAATCTGAAAAAAATAATCTGCACACCTCCGAAAAAACCATATTTTACTCGTCAAAATTTTTATTTCACATGGTTGTAGTTGCATGTGTCACAACAATATGTCTCTCTCTTTCAAGGTCTCCCTGGAAAGGCATGATCTGTGCTTATTTTTATCAAAAGTATCGACGAAAATACTGTTTCACACTTGTACGTACGTAGTTGCAAAAGGAATTAGGATTACCAAGGCTTCTTTTTCAATAGACGGATATTCTTGCTGTCACCTTATCCAAAATTCTGAAATAAATTTTACATCATATTCTTATTCAAGCAAATTATCTGATCTGACCCCAGGCTGGGAAGCACTGTAAAAGAGTTGTTAATGTTCTAAGACAGTGATGCAAACCTTTTTGCGAGAAGGGCCAAATAATCAAATCTCAGATAGTTCGAGGGCCGTTGGGGAAAAACTGAATAAATAATCGATATTTTTAGTTCATATAAAATTGAAAATTATATTGTTTTATATTGTTCTTCCGTCGTGCGTAAAAGTTTCTGAAGAAAAAAAGTGATTGATATTTGTCATTGTGGGCCTCATGAAATGTCATTGATGGCCGCAGGTTGTGAATCACTGCTCTTAGACGTTCGTATTTTTGGCTGCGATTTCGACTGCCTCAAATCTGAAATAATGAGTGCGGAAATTATTATCATTGATTTTTAATTTTGCACTGTCAAAACTCATCGAAAAGTAATTTATTTATATTGAAATTCCATGAAGCACCTTCAGTCAAAATTCTTAATTCAACTATTTTATTTCAACATAAAACCTGAGCAAACGTTGAATTCGAAAAACGGATGAGATAAAAATAAAACATTGCTTTTTGTCAAATAATAATTCGTATCAAAACGATTTTTTTGTACTGTATGCACGAGGTTGAATGAAATCGTTATCTTATTTTTTTTTTTACCAGGATGAACAACTGAATAAAAAGTATTTGTATTCATGTTTTATTTACAGGCGCACATAAAACTTTGTTCTTGATTTTAATTAATACCAGGTTTCAATTCTGATCCAGGAAAATATATGAAATGTATAATTAGCTTTAGCAAATTAATTAAGTTTAGTTGTTAAAACTTATACAATATTCATATATTATATAAGTTTTGTAAAAGTTTTTAAAGGTGACATGACAGTTATTTTCATAATGGTGCTATAATGATACATAGAAATTTCATGAGTAATAATTCATTTATAAGGTGTTCACTGTCAATACTTGGTGGAATGACATAATAATAAAAATATTAAAACATTTTTAGTACTTATTCCACATAAATTTTATTGGATCAGGACCGGCTGCGCTAATGGCGAGCCCTCAGTTGGCTCAGTTGACAATGCTCCTGATCCAATAAAATTTATGTGGAATAAGTACTAAGAATGTTTTATTATTTTTATTAATATACAATTCTTTCGTGTTTTTTTTATATAATTTTTAAAAAATACTGCAAAATTTTTAACAATAGTGTTTTTTACATTCATATATTTAATTTTAATTCTTTAAATTGCAATTCGTTAAATTGAGACGTTTAAGTTCGAACTATAAAATCATACATCCAGGTGTCAGTGTTAACCTCAGTTTACAGTTAACGGAACCAAGAAACTATAGTTATTTATTGATATTGATATTTTATTAATATAACAATGTTATACTACGTATTTATTATTCTTTATATTTAATTGAGAAAGTTTTGTCTTGCAAGAGTCTATTGGATCAAGACTGGTTTCGCGCATGGCGAGCATTTTCAACTGACAATAAATACAACGATACCGTATCGCTGTATTTCTTATCAGTTGACAATGCTCTCCATGAGCGAAACCGGTCTTGATCCAATAAATTTGATGTGAAATAATTACTAAAAATGTGTAAGTATTTATATTATTAAGCCATTCCACCAAGTATTGACAGTGAACACCTTAAAAGTGATTATTAAGTAGCCATAAAATCACATTCAAAATCGATCGATCGAAAAATAATTATGTAAAATAAAGCTAAAGAAAGCTTTTCTATGTGTATAATGAAATAATAATGATAATATCCAGCTTGTATGTTTCCTCGTTCCTGAGTGCATCTTTGTATAGTTCTTTATTTATATTGAATAATATTACTTATATATTGAATTGAAATTCAAAATTGTCAAATAAAACTCTTGCAACAACTCTATTCGATTCAAACAGCAAAGAACAGAACCAACAAGGAAGAAAGTGGGTCGAATATAAATTTACTTTGTCATGTCGTAAAGTGTAAATTGAGAAAAATGGCTCTGCGAGTCTCTCGAAATAACGACACTCGTCGCGTAGATGTGGTCCCGTGCTACGGTTCCACTATGCTCACGAGGTATCTACTTAATACAAAAACTTTGAAACACCTCTACGGTTCTACGGTGACAAAACAATGACTACGAAACTCCGATTAAAGACTACGTGGCTGTGTTTCTCGACCGTTAAAAAGCGCAATGGGTTCAAATGTTGTATTTTACATTATGATAATTAAGATACAGTTTACTTACGTTGTAAATAATACGTTTTTATTGTCACGTTGTTTATTTGGGATTGATAAAACTTTTATGTTTAAAAGATGTAATGAGTAAAAACTCGATTCTACATTTGTATTAAATGATTACCAGCTAATATCATTGGAATGCCTACAAATATAATAGGTGGGTTTGATACGACGTATTATAAAGCATTCATTTATTTCGATGGTTTGAAATTTATAATGTATGATTTTTAATGATAAACGCGGGTTGGGTCGTTAACGAAAAAGCTTATGGAATAGGATAACATTCAAATGATTCTAATTTTACGATATTTACGAACATATATTATATGCACGGTCAGTGATGCAGTGGTCAACATCGTTGGCTTGCGTGACGGACCGCTCGGGTAACAGATTTTTTCAGTCGGAAATTCGATTTTATTTCAAAAGCAATGGCTGCTGGGTTGTTAAAAATTTCTTCCAACCCTTCCAATCCCAAAAAGTGACGTGTAGCGAGTGCGATTAGCTTACTACTTGTCCTGTCTTAGTCGTTCTTCCTTTCAATCCCTACTCTCTTGAATGTTGAGCAACCGGGTAAAAAACAGCTATCATAGAAAAAACATTTTGAGATATATTTACAACCAACTTGTGAGTCCATATACTCCAAAATAATCAAAACACTATATATTTTTATTACATATTTTGTATAACGCAATAAATACAGCACATAAATTACAAATCACCTTGCCGTGCATGTTTTAAGGAATTCTATTGAAAAAAAGAATAAATTTATCCAAATCAATTATTCAGCATGCTTCGTGGCTTCAATTGATTTGTTGTCTAGTCAACGATTCCACAGCCAACCGGTACTAAAATTGTATATTTTCCCCATAAATATTCAATCAGTATTGTCAAATTCGATTTTAAATATACACACGAATACTGTTGATAACTTTAACATCTGTTAATCCTTTGTAAGATGGATTAAATATTTTGGAATTCGAATTAAGACCTGTTTTTAAAATACTTTTTACCCATATAAAGTAAATTTGATAAAAAAATATCCGTTATTTTGTCAGAATCGTCAATTTTTTCATTGATCAAACATCATTATTGAAATTGACTAATTTGATATTTAGTTTAGTAGGTAATATAAGTCAACTGTGCGTCATTGAAATTTGAGGTTTGGCTATTTAAACGTGTCGAAAAAATTTCACAAAGAGTACAACAGACTGATAATTTATGGGATTTCTTTTATATTAAATGATTGTAAAAATACCTTTCTCAAAAAAAGCAAATAAGCCTTCATAATTCAGGTCCAAAATGCAACACTGCGCTTCAAATTAGGTAGTTGCGAGCTTAAGCGGTCAATAGTTAATTTAATGACACGCGAAAAGAAGACGTTAATTTTCTATAAAAAACGCAAACTTACCGCCGTTTGAAAAATTGATTAACGAAAGAATATTATCGACGACGCATTGAGATACTAATATTGACTTTACTATGGGTGATGTTGGATATTTTCACCTAAGCACGACTGGTTAATAATATATTAACCAATATAAGCTATTGCTCTATAAAGGGTTAGGGTACTGTGTTGATGAAAGATTTCAAAAATAAAATACTAAATGTTGAAAGTAAACGTCGTTAAGGCTGTCAATTAACTTCAGAACACATGCGTGATTTGATATCCCCCATTGGTTTGTGGGAAGTAAAATCATTGTTTTGAAACTTTCCACTCTTATGTTTTCAATTGGTTAAGAGAATGTTATGTTAACTGAATACTTATTAAAATCGCTAATTGGATGAAATATGATATGACCGTATTTAACCCGTAATATGACGGTAGGTGTAAGAACGGTCGTGCACCTAAGGCCGCGATTTTCATTGAAAAAATAGCGACGGATTTCGGCAATACAAGAACGTTCTTTATTAAAATCGATATTATAATACAAAATATGTAAACTGTAAGTATGGAACTGTGATTCTTAGAGATGTAGCTAAGTGTATAAAATGTTTCAATTATAATATCGTCGACTTTGTTCAGTATTAGTAGGTGTAAAGTGTACCGTATATATACGCTCATTATATATCTATGGATAGCACTGCGCTCACAAAATTGTAGATCGTATATATAAATACTTTCCTGGCACACAACCGATTAATACTATGGATATTACAGAAAAATCCGGTTAGCAAGTTTATTTGAATTTAGTGATAATTGAAGAATGGCTTTTTTACAAGACAAGGCTTGCTCAGTATATTATATTATTACTACCACTGTGGCATAATTATACCGTGTTATTTGGAATTTAAAACAAAAACCAGCACTGTGGAGTCGGAGTTGTTTGGCCGGAGTCGGAGTCATCGCGAGGTTTTGGCTGGAGTCGTACTCGAAGTTGGAAATTTGTAAAAGTTTGAACTTTTATTTTTGCATATAATATGTGAAATTTGACTTTTGTCCGGATTGTTTGGTTGATATATAATTGAATACATATAAATAGGAAAGTTTAGAATAAAACGTGACAAAATTAAACTTTTTTTTGTCGGAGTTGCAGGCGTGTTTTTGAGAAATGCTCGAGTCGGAGTCGGAGTCGTATTTTTTTTTACGACTACACAGCCGTGACAAAAACTAGTACATTCTCTATCCTCTGGAAATATTAAATAGTTTTTTTGAGAAATACAAAAATACGTATATCAAGTGTAGCTTTATTGTAAAAAAAATGATTGCTTCTTTATGCTGAATAAAAAAAAAATCAAAAAAAAAATATAACATTTATTATCTTTTATCTAGAGTTTGGGCCCAGATTGATTTCCGCCCACAACTTTCGCGACGTTATCGAGTTAGGGCTTCTCCGAGTTTCCGAATTCGAAATGTCTTTTCAGCCAATTTCCATTTATCAGTTCAGCCAACGTGACAACTTTTCTGCAGCTAGCTGAAGACAAACATGCACATTCCACATTGCACGTACTCCTGGCACATTTCCATCACGGATACGTTGATTCCCAACACCAGTGATGCTCAAAATTTACGCCTCCAACACCGATTGCAAATACCGTTTGATATTTAGTCGATAGGTTTCACGTTTCGAGGAATCATCATTCCAAATTATAAAAAATAAAATAATAAAGTATGCATAGAGATATTTATATTAAGATATTCATGTGCACGATATAACCAAGCTTATAGTTTTATTTATATATAAAAAAATCTAGATACTTATTCAACGTTCATCTGAATTTATTTGATTTGAATGACGAATTATCTATGCATATAAATAATCCATTTATTTCCGTAATTTCATGATATGATCAGAATCAATTAGAAAAAGATTATATGTCATATTGCAATATATAAAAATTGTGAATGGTAATTATTTTTAGTATTATTATTTTTCAGCGCATCTTAAATTTTATAAGATATTGAACCCGCATGATTTAATTTTTATTTAATACTAGCTGTACCCTGTGCGCGTTGTTACGCCACCAACTAAAATAATTTTGAAGGAAAGACATTACACAAATATTGTTTGTCACAAATATATATATTATATGTTTGGGGAGCGTATGGGGGGTTATGCCAGAAACCTTCGAAGGAGTGAACTCAAAAAAATTCGTAAAGTTTAAAAAAAAAATTAGGAGCTGGAGGTTGGGGGGTGGTTGGGGGGAAGATTATGTAGGCCAAAAACCATTGCGGGAGTGTACTCAATAAATTTGTAAAGTTTCACATCGATCGGTCGAGCGGTTTAGTAGTCCATAGCGGAAATACAGACAGACAAACATTCATTTTTATATATATAGATTTGCCTTTACAGCTAATAGCAATGCGCCAAATATTTTTAATTGTGAAAGTCATACAAGATAAATTCGATGATATATAATGAATCAGTTGAAAACAACTCATCGTAAAAGTATATACACCCATGTTTAAGATCTGTTTTTTAATGATCTGACCTTGCCGAGAATTGAACCCGGGCTCACGGTATATGTCGATAGACTTATGGTTTCCAGCTTATGCCTTGCTGACCATGGCTTCATAATTTATAATAACGACGTGTTTTTTTGCGCAAACATGAAATCAAAATTGAATTTCAAATCTCATAAGATATTATTAAAATTGTGGTCCAGCCAAACAATTAATCAATTATTGACGAAAAACTAGAAAATATAATTAAAGTCAGTGGCGGCTGGCGACAGAGTATTAGGGAGTACAAAATAAGATTCAACTATTTTTCCGTACTACGGACAGCCAAAAATTCATAATACTGGCACTCTGTTGGTATTGCGAACATCTGAATTGAAAGTCCATGTTATAGAAGTGGTTTAAAATCCAATGAATAGGAAAGAACTCTTGCAAAAATAGTTGAATCTTTTTTTGTACTCCCTAATACTATGTCGTTATATTATAGTTCGGACGTTTGCAAGAAAATTCACACCAAACAATCAATTCTTACAAACTTCAATACGTATTGAATTGAAATTTTTAACTCGCTTTTTTCAATAGTTTCTTTTACTTTGAAATTTACAAATTCAATGGTTCTTTTAATTCTGTCTTTTAAAGATTTCTGATAAAAACATTTCAAGAGTTCAACAATACTTTTCAGAGACAGTGAGGGGAAAAAATGACATATGGTATCATATATGAAGTACCAGGCAAACAACTTATTTTATTTGTACTAACCTGCATACACATTCAGTAACAATAGTAGGTTAAGCCATTGAAACATATAAAATAAAGGTGAAAATGATACCATGTATATATTTATTTTTAGCCTTGAAGATTAAAATATTGTAGATGATAAACAGTATAGGTCCTATATTGACAGTTAAATCTTTGTTTTTTTTTCTTATGGTATCTCAACTTGTTATCCAGCATAAATATTTATTGTTTTTTGCGTATTTTTAAAAAACCTTCACAAATGAAATATGACAAGATAAAAGTTTACAATCAATACAAATACACATATTGGTTGATGAAAATCGTCTTTAAAATTGGCTTAGGGAAATTTAAATTGTTATTTGTACAAAAAACTGCGAAACCATTTAGTGATGTTTAAAATCAATCTTCATGCAATATTTATAATTAAATAGTGAACTCCACGGATTCTCAGTATACAGATACATAAGATACTTAATATCACTCTAACAAAGTGGCTGAGCAAGTCACATTTTCTTTTTTATTCTCTTTCTATTTCTCTTCTCTTAAAGCACCTTAGTGCATGGTTAAAAGATCAGTCCCGTGCAGCTCTGTCTCGGGTCAAGTAAGTGAGGAGTAAATTCGTTTCTTTTCTTGATCGTATAGCGTTATGGAAGGCGGCTGTGAAAAACGGCTGCACACACATAACAGATGGGTGGTGGGACAACCAACTTGTTCACCCAAATATATAATTAAATAGTGAATTAATAGCAGAAAATCCTTCTTCTTGTGATGCTTTCCGGAGAATTGAATGAATATTCAACAATCGTTGTAAAATACAATCAAGATACGATGTAATTTTACATCAGTAGTTTTATTAAATATATTATAACCAGTACAGCAAGAAATACCATAATGGATGACGTGAAAACTAAATTATAATAATATCGTATACAAAAATTTCAAATATGTGAGTATACAAAATTCAGGAAGCCGTGGCGTAACAATAATTTCCACTTTTGTCGGAAAGAAATCATTCTTCATTCGATATCCGATGTGTCGGTTTCCATTTGCGTGACATGCGCCCTGAATATAATTCAAGATTCCATTTGATATCTATCCTACAGATTGGATATTATTACATCTTCTACAAGTTTAGTATTTTACTGAAGCTTATATTAAATAAAAATAATAATACATTTTTAGTACTTTTCCCACATAAAATTTATTTGATCAGGACCGGTTTCGCTCATGGCGAGCATTGTCAACTGATAAGGAATACAATAAAACAGTGCTATTTATGCAAAAGTTAAGTATGAAAACAAGGTATGACAAACAATTGGTAAATCAACTAAGCAAATGAATTGTGCAAATTACAAGAAAAATACACTAAAAATAAAATGTTTAAGACCTCTTAGCAATGCAAACTAATACATCAAAAATCAATTAAATATGAATTATCATTACCAAAGTAAAAATGTTTTGGCAAATCTGAAGCTACTCGAGGAGTTTTAAATTTAGCTACTCAATACTCGAGTAGTTGAAATGTCGAGTAATTGGAGTCTCTAGAATTCATCCATTTCACACCACAACCGAAGTCGATAGTAAATAAATGGTTTGTATTATTGCCAATTATAATAATTAGTTCGCAGTGTGTACTGTGGTTTATGTTAGATTTGGTTAGGTAAGGTAAGGTTAGGTTAGGTTATTCGTTTCGCGGTAAATTATGGATATATGGTCACGGGAAAGAATTTTTGTAAAGATTTATGAAAAATAAGCACATTAAATGAAATGAATGTAAAGCTTACGATTTTTTATGAAATGTTTCGTCTTTAATTTTTAAATTTATTATAATAGAAGCACTTCATATAATAGAATACTTCGCAATAAGTATGAAATCGAGTTGTTTTAATTTACAGGAGCAAAAATGCAACCACAAACTACACAAATAATAATTTTATACAGATAGAGACAGTCACACAACTTAATTATTTGTTTAAAATAAAAAGAATAATTATATTATAGGCTAATATAATAAAAAACAAATTCTTCTTTCAGAACTCATACAATAATCAATAAATACTCAAAGAGTAAAGTCAAAACATAAAATTCAGGGCTGTGGAGTCGGAGTCGGAGTCGGAGTCGTGAAGTCGGAGCTTTTTGGCCGGAGTCGGAAATTTTGAAAAGTTTGAACTTTTTATTTTTGCATTTAATATGTCAAATTTTGGCTTTTGGCCGCATTAAAATGGTTGATATTTAATTGAATTCACATAAATAAGAAAATTAGGGGAAAAAAGTAACGATATTAACCTTTCTTTAGTCGGAGTCGGAGTCGTGGTTTTGGTAAATGTTGGAGTCAGAGACGGGCTTTTTTTTACCGACTCCACAGCCCTGATAAAATTATAAGCCAGTATTTATAAATTTTATGAGCTTAGTTCGAGAAGATTGGGATTCTGTCCAGTGACCATATATCCATAATTTACCCGTTTCGCTCCTCGGGATGTTTTTGGGAAAATTATTGGCAGTCTTAATAGACAATTATTTTGTTTAGGTAATTTAAATATATTTATAATTAACAATAATAATCATGATCAAATGAAAATATAAATAATGTTTCAAAAATATTTATAAATAATTAAAAATAATAAACAACTCATGATTAGTCCAACACAAGGATATATTATTCATCATTGATTGGGAACACTGGCATGGCAGCCATTTTAAATAACCTATCAAAATAATTCACAGTGTTAGTCTCGATTTTACCAAGCTGTCAATATGAATAGATTTTAAATAAATCCAATATATATACGTTTTTGTAAGCGCCTTATTGCTTCATGACAGGAAAATACAACAAGTAATACAAATGATGTTGTATTTCCATTAAACCTTTATTCCACGCGTAGAGTTAATATTAGGTTTGCGTGTTGAGCTTTTATATCAATTTTCTTTCATATAAACATTAGACTTCAATTTTTTTATTCGGTACATGTACATCGCTGTATTAATCCCCCCATTAACTAACAGTGCTATCCGACACGAGGCTTTATCACATTTTATTCATTACTATTATTACACAAAAGGGGTGAAAACTGAAGGGTTTGTGTAAAAAAGTAATCATCGAAAAATGATTCTCATTAATGTAGATTCAATTGCCGGAATATTTGATAAGATTCTTATTTGTCAATGTCAAATATGTACACGATTGGTATTTCGTGTGTTGTAAACGATAAAAAATAATCATGTCTGGTTCAATATTATTAAATTCATATTAGGTACCATTTCTTATTCTTATTATACAAAAAAAATGTTTTTGTTTACAGTTTAAATCGAATTGTATAGACAAAAAAATATGTTTGTTTTTTACTTTATACTATCGAATAATAACCAGTAATATGGTTTACATATATAAAATGCTAACATACTATTTATATAATAATGCAATAACTTTTAATGTGTTCACTGTCCATACTTGGTGGAATATCAGAATAATAACTCATTTCTAGTACATATATATTTGGGTGAACAAGTTGGTTCTCCCACCACCCTTCCGTTATGTGTGTGCAGCCGTTTTTCACAGCCGCCTTCCATAACGCTATACGATCAAGAAAAGAAACGAATTTAGACCTCACTTACTTGGCCCGAGACAGAGCTGCACGGGACTGATCTTTTAACCATGCACTAAGGTGCTTAAAGAGAAAAAAATAGAAAGGAAAAAAAAAAGATAATGTGACTTGCTCAGCCACTTTGTTAGAGTGATATTAAGTATCCTATGTGTCTGTATACTGAGAATCCTTGGAGTTTAATCTACTTCGCGTTGAATCATTTCTAGTACATACTTATTCCACATTGAATTTATTGAGATCAGGACCGGTTTCACTCATCACGAGAATTATCAACATAATAGAAATAAAAAATACAGCGTTATAAAAAGAAGTAAATAAATGTTATGCCAGACTTAAAAGGTATGACAAAAAAATCATAATACAAATATGCAAACAAATCAATGTAAAATAATACAAATTAGGCTATAATTAAAATGTTGAAGACCTCTTAGCAATACAAGCTAAAAATACTAATACTAAATTGAAAACCAATAAAGTAAGAATGATTATTAAAATATGATATGTAAGTTTGCACACTAAAAACGCTTTATTATTTTTATTATTGTAAGTTTACACTTTTGAATTTTTTGAATTTTGTACTTTTCCATGAGTTTTGTCGCTAACGACCCGGGTTTCGCCTTTCGGCATCTTCAGGCATTCCAAGTGCACGGATGTACTTGAACTGACGCGTAGTAAACAGTTTGTATCGTTTATATACAAAAATATAAGTAGGTCACTAAGTTAAAAGGTTATTAAAATGTAAATTAGCGAAATTTGAATGAATACAAGTTTCAATGATTTAAGTGGGTTTGTTATAATTACGGGGATTTATGAAAATATTATTGACCAGATGATAACATGAGAATATTTAAAATAAATCTAGGGTCCTATCCGACCTCTCGTTAATGAGTTGATTGATTTCAAACCTTTATTATTATATTACATTAATGATAGCAGGTGAATTGATATTTAATAATAGCAAGTGCTTGAATTGTAAATAAATGACAATTATTAATAAATGACAATAAATTAAAAATAGCAATTATTTAAAAGGGTACAACAATGGCGAATTAGGCAAATAAAGTTGCTCGTTCAAAATTGGCAGACCGTCGAGCTGAGCTCGATTAATCTCTAAGATTTCTTGATAAAATAGTTTAAACTCACCCCTGTTAGTATGTAACATCTCAATGCCTGAGTCAAAATTAAACGTGTGGTTTTCAAGAATTAAATGGTTGGCGAAGGTGGAGGTATCTTTTTTTAAGCGAAAAGCGGCTAAATGCTCAGCCACTCTTATATTTGAGGTTCTAGCAGTTTTACCAATATAAAATCTGGCACACTCACTACACTGTAATCTATAAATCCCAGATTTGTTTTTATAATCTATAACATCTTTATTATTTATCAATAATTTACATAAAGAGTTATTACAATAGAAAGCCAGTCTAACACTTTCTGAGAGCTGTTTCTTTATCTTTAAACTGGTGTGTCCTATGTAATTAATTCTCCGCCAAAACCTCATATCACCTGAGTCTTTCGTTATTAATCCCTTGTATAAGATTTGTTGTGCTTATCGTAAGTTTACATATTTAACAAATGGGGAATTTTATTCATAATGATGAGTCCGGTGCAATGTGGGAAAAAAATACTCTTCCAGTCCAAATGTCTGAAAATGGATTAACGATACCATGTCAATTCTAACAAACAAAAGAAAAAAATATTTAAAAAATGAATGAAAATAAGAATATGAAAACTACTTGTAGGTTTATGAAACGGTTATAACAAAGCCGGATAAGAAAAGACAACGAGTTAGGTAAGAATTTTAGTAATATGAAACCAGTTTTATGATTTTACTAGTATTCAAACCCGGCTTCGCTCTTTTGGGGTTATGTTCAGCTCGGCGCGTAAATTCAGACGGGCCAAGTTGAAACAACTTTTTTCAAAATTCAAAAGTCTAGGTCAATTAAAATGGAATTAAAATGAACATTTCAGATTGGCATTGACATTTCACAGCCGCTTTCATATATTGACAGCGCCGTTCTCACCCATTAAAATGTCCAAATTCAAGGAAAAAATCTAATTTGCTGTCAAACAAATGTCAAATAATACCTTCACGTAAATAAAAACATTATTATATTAATAAAAGCCGGGAAAAGTTCAGTAGAAGACTAATTTATTACATTTTGACTAAATGTCTTCGCCGATAAAAATTCAAACATATTTTCTTTCATATTCGTTTTTATGGCAACTTAATGACCAACAATGCAAAAGGGAATTACAGACCCACAGACATACATACGCGGTTTCGGTTTTATATATGTACTACTCGATACTCGAGTAATTGGAGTCTCTTCACACACATTGATAACGAAACAAATTTACCGTCGAAACTTTCGCGAGCGAAATCAATTCGTTTGTTTGAACTTGCAACAACAATGCAAAAGGGAATTACAGACATACATCCCCCGTTTCGGTTTTATATATAAGATAATACTGTAATAACTCCCAATTCAAAGAACACATACATGGCTGTAAAATTGCATTGTATAAATCGTAGAATAATGCTACTTATAAATACAAATAATGATGTATACAAAAGACCATCGTAATAAATCAGAATATTTGCAACGTGCATGTTTGTTGAATGTATATATTCATTAAATTATTAAACGCGAAGATTAATTAAAATACATTGTTTACTTGTTGAATGTTGTTCTGAATATGGAATGAAACAAACTGCTTGGTGTCTTTTGTTCGGAGAACTTTGCAAGATAGTAATTAATGCAGCTACGAACAGTTATATTAAATAAACAGGATGTAATATTATTATGAAGCTTTATAAAAGCTAACTTTAGCAGCATTGCATTATTTACTGTGTATAATGATTCCTTTGTAGCTTATATATTTATCTCACGTCTGATACCTACTTCCTTTACTACTGCAATAAGTTAAAAAAAAAACAACTAACTGTATATTAAATAAATCCCGATAATTTTTAGTTTTCTCATATATTTAAATGAAACAAATTTATATAAATTTTTCGCTAATTCATTGACTGAAGGTGCTTCATGGAATTTCAATATAAAGTTTGATTTTTTATACTTTTAAATTAGTTTTGTCGCTAACGACCCGGGTTTCGTCTTTTAGCATATTTATTTCAATTTAATTTATGTTCCCCTGATTTTTATGTAGCAATTCATGTAATTATCTAGTAATTAGTATTTGCGATACTACATTCAAAATACCCAATAATTATAAGTTACACACTTAATTCATTGAAACTCATGTACATAAAAATTTTGCTAATTTATATGGATTACGTTTATAACAATTTTATTTTTCATATAAACAATAAAAACTGTTTACTAAGCGTCCGTTAATGTGTGTTGAAACTTAGTTCTGACGATAACGTAAGCCGAAATAGCCATCAATCATATATCTTTGATATTAATAATTTTTGTAGGGCTGAAGTACATTGCAATTTTTTATCGTGTAAAAATGAGTTCTACCAAGTAAATGCCAATAATATTACTTTTTGACATAATAAATTTAATTTTTAATTTTAAGCACTACGACTATTTTTCAAAATCAATTTTTCGATAATTCATGTAGATTACATTAATAACAATTAATCCTAGTGATCAACCTTTATTTTTGTATATAAACGATACAAACTGTTTACTACGCGTCCGTGCATTTACATCCGTGCACTTGAAATGCCTGACGACGCCGAAAGGTGAAACCCGGGTTGTTAGCGATAAAACTCATGCAAAAGTACAAAATTCCATCAAGCACCTTTAGTCTAAATGATAAAAATGATTCACTGTGAAAGGTATTTAGATGACATCGACTTAAAGGTTGAATTTTTTTATGAAATTTCATATTAAAGTCAAATTTTAAAAAATATCTGTTGAATACAAGACGACAGTTGTGAAATCTTTACATACTAAAAATTAAGTGCTTGTTTTAATTGATAAGTGAAAATGGTTTTAAAGACAGCAATCAATTTTGAATAAAACATTTTATCTTTTGCCAGGCTGAGGGTGAAACAGTCCACCACCACTGCTACTTTATCTTAAATATCTATCTTAAAATTAGTCATAAAAATGTGTAGACTTTTGGTATTCTTAAATCATTGTTTTTTACATCTTTCGCAGTAAAAAAAATATGATTTTGATAGACTAGTTTCGTCGCAATTAAATAAAAAAGAAAATAAGTCGGACTATTATTGGCCGAAAACCATTTATATTGTCGCTACCAATTGCCAGGACTTAAACTTAACTGCTCATACGCGATAAGAAGCGTGTTATCTTATACCAAACGCGCTTTTTTCAACGAACATTCAAAATCAAATGGATGCGTTTTACGTTAAAAGGTGTAGATAATAAGTCGCATTCACGGTTCACAATGCCAGTCTAGAATAAAAAAGAACACGATAAGGTTGTCTCATTCATGCGCGATTTAAAATATGAATAAAAATAGGAAAATTACAGATTTCAATTTATTTTTATATAAAACGATATATACTGACACCGCCTTATGTGGTAGGTCATCAGAACTCTCTCGAACGATCTATTGTTCACCTCAGTCGATGAGTCAGTCGATATCAGGAAATAAATTCATTCTTATAATAATCTATATTGCAATCTATAGCGGTGCAATGTAGAGTTATTGAAATTTCTCTTATCTCTTGACGCCCGACAATGCATGTGCTTCATAAAAAGTTCATAAGGCGATAAATCATTCCTTATCAGCGGGCGCATGTGTTAACGATTTTTGAAACGGCCATTGTTGTTTCTTTCTAAAGTAACCGTTTGTTTTCATACAGCAGTGAGAGATTGGACTGCATTGAGAATGCACGCGCCTAATCCTCTCCCTCAGAATTAAATTCGCGTCAAATTCCTGATATCTTCTTCGCTATCGTAATATTTGTGTGTTGTATAACGTCTGTGTAAATCCTTAACGATTAAATAATACATAACGCTTTGAGATCGTCTTTTCTTTATAAGAGTGCCATGTTTCTCCTACTCCGTCCCCAAAATCCCTCTACCTGAGTGTCGGATAGGAGGCTCCTTCTCGATTTACGAGGGAGCCGCAATAAAGGTCTTCTCAATTGGCGCCCAACGTGGGGCAGCGTGGTCCCAAACGTCAAGTGCATCGCTCACGATCGACACCCAGTGACTTGGGACCATCGAAGTTTGACAACTCGGAGCCCATCCCACCCTCATGCTCTAAGGTAGTCTCAATTGGCGCCCAACGTGGGGCACTTGGCCCTAACGTCTAGTGCCTCAATTCTTAATTGTTGCCCACGACTAGGGCTAACGATGTTTGACAACATCGGAACTCACTCCCGCCCACTTCATGCTCTGAGGTCTCAAAGCGTCTAGGTTCGTATAACCTAGTGGCGCCCTGTGAATAATAATAATTTTGTGTTTTATAAATAATAACGTAAATAATTCTGAGTGCTCCGCGAAATAATAATATCTGTGCTTCGTTTATAACGTGAAAGATCGCAAGCGCTCCGCGAAGAATGTCACAATGCGAATAATAATAATTTAAGTGTTTCTTTTGTAATAATGCGAATGTTCGCGCTTGCTTGCGGAGAAGCGATAATAATAATATCGGTATTTTATTTGTTTACTAAAGGTTATTAATAATAATTTTGTTTATGTTGTTCGTAAACAACGTGTCAAGGGTGCCGCCCACCAAACGCGCAGCTAAAATAAATTGATGCGATAGCTACCGAATACCGAGGGTAGTCAGCCACGTAGGTGACGAGGAGTGTACCAGGATGTGAGAGAGCACAATAGCATGGGGTTAAGCCATGCAGGACGATACAGCAACCTGGATGACTCACGAAGACGACTGGGGAGACGGCGTCTCCACCATACCGGTATGGCCGGAAGACAGTTGTCATCCGTGCCTACCGAGATGACCCAAGAGTGGGCATAATGGAGCCAAGGACCGAGGGGACCAGCAGCCGCCTTCGAACCTGGAGTAGTGACGGCGAGACGTAGTGATCTACGTCCATCAGTGCCGGGCCTACTTCACCCTAGATCGCGTGAGCGTGCGTGGCGACCAGAGGTGCCGTGGCACCAGCATTTGGAATCCAGTCGTCCAGTCAGGGTCGTATCTCCTGCATGAGACCTAGCTTGCCACCACAGACCTTCACCGAAACCTCGCCAGCCAAAGGCGACACTCGCGTATTAGCTTTGTATCGCGACTTATTGCAGACCTCCGTGACATGATTGAAACAGCAAAAGAAACCGACGCGACGAAAATCGACACTCGATATCGCCGCGTTCATGACGTTGTGTTATCGCGCAAGATAAGGTGACGCCTGCGCCGACCGAAACTAACGCACCTATTGTTCTTTTTAACGACGCCGCTGTGTCGCTTATATGCTTTGTTTTATTCATGTGATTTTTTTAAATGTGTGTTTTTATTTACGAAAATACTTTAATATGTTTTCAAATCTAACTTCTTTTGATTCTTAATCAGGATTAGGAAATTTGATCTTTAATGTATGTTTCCTTTGATTTATAACTTGGTTTACGATTTTTTTTTTGCTTTGATTTATGTTTTTACTTGTGATTTAGGCATTTAACTTGAGTAATGTTATACTCAAACTATGCTTTGAAATTGGATGTATCCTTTCAACTTGATGCACCACCGTCCTTCAGACAGTAGTTGTGTTCTTTTGACTTGTATAAAAAAAAAAAAAATTTTTTGGTATATTTTTGTAATTTTTTTTGCTTGCGAAACCATTGATTGAGGAAGACGTCCGAGATAGTTGCTGATTATCAGAAGTAGGGGGATTTGACACCGCCTTATGTGGTAGGTCATCAGAACTCTCTCGAACGATCTATTGTTCACCTCAGTCAATGAGTCAGTCGATTTCAGGAAATAAATTCATTCTTATAATAATCTATATTGCAATCTATAGCGGTGCAATGTAGAGTTATTTCAATTTCTCTTATCTCTTGATGCCCGACAATGCATGTGCTTCATAAAAAGTTCATAAGGCGATAAATCATTCCTTATCAGCGGGCGCATGTGTTAACGATTTTTGAAACGGCCATTGTTGTTTCTTTCTAAAGTAACCGTTTGTTTTCATACAGCAGTGAGAGATTGGACTGCATTGAGAATGCACGCGCCTAATCCTCTCCCTCAGAATTAAATTCGCGTCAAATTCCTGATATCTTCTTCGCTATCGTAATATTTGTGTGTTGTATAACGTCTGTGTAAATCCTTGGCGATTAAATAATACATAACGCTTTGAGATCGTCTTTTCTTTATAAGAGTGCCATGTTTCTCCTACTCCGTCCCCAAAATCCCTCTTTCTGAGTGTCGGATAGGAGGCTCCTTCTCGATTTACGAGGGAGCCGGAATAAAGGTCTTCTCAATACAAATTATAATTTTTTGAATTTTGTACTTTTCCATGAGTTTTGTCGCTAACGACCCGGGTTTCGCCTTTCGGCATCTTCAGGCATTCCAAGTGCACGGATGTACTTGAACTGACGCGTAGTAAACAGTTTGTATCGTTTATATACAAAAATATAAGTAGGTCACTAAGTTAATTATATACATATACTACTTAATTATATACATATACCTCAAAGCATTATCAATCTTTTTTTATTGCAGACTATGCCAATAAGGCCATACCACTGGGGTCTTTTTAAGACCCCCCTTCGGCCTACGAGCTATTTTTCAAGGACAGTCATTCGAAGGTTAAGCTATCCAAAAGACTTTTTTAATCCAATTCACTTCTATAAACACGGTACCAAATTTTCACCTAGAAATAAAACAAAATGTATTTTCATATAGTCAGAAATTTTCAAAGTAACTACAATATTGAATTCCAAGTAAAAAAACATCTGAGAACGAATCGCATGATTGACATTTATTATCAATTACATTATGTTGAGCGCGATGTAAAGTTTTTACACACGCTCCAAGTAAATGTGAAATCGATAGCTTAAAGTAATATGTAATACTTTCGATGGATAACTTGGTAACATTGTAGATATTGATTTATTCGATAAAATTATTAGTCGTTACATCTGGCTTGCCTATATGTTACCTTACTCTGAAAAGGTTGTAATTGACATTTTTGCCTAAAATCAACTTTTGGTCGGAAAAGCTTTTATTTACCGCATTTTATCAATATGATAATTTCAGAATTATCTATGGTTGAATAACGGAGTTAGCACAATGCCAGAGTTGCACTCCATCATTAGATCTTTAAGAACATTATTTCTCAGCAAGAGTTGTGAATTTTAATCAATCGAAACTTCAAACGCCCATATCTCAAAACAGTGTCAAGAGCAGCTAGAACCTTTTCAAAGTAAGGTGTCGATATGTGTAAATATAATCACAGATCGACGAAATAAAATTTAAAAATAACAGCTAATTCCAAATTATTTTATCGTGATTTACGTAAACTACATTCGTTTCGTTTTTTTTTTTGAATCCTACGATAAATAATATTTAACCAAATCCAATCAGAGACCCAACCGATGATATACATCTGAAAAAAACTATGCTCGTCGGTCAATGATACTAAATTAAGGTTTGGTAGACTAAATAGGAATCGACAAGAAAGAAAAAACTGCTTAAAAGTTTTTTTTCAACACTATAAAAGTGACAACTTATTTTTCGTATGTCCCTCAACATCTCATTTCAGATATGTGAAGAGTTGTCGAAACGTGTCTCTTAAGTCCAGGTTATAGCGTGACGTATTTTTCCCATACTCATTATATTTTCAGAACCAGGTTCGCTTACGAAGTATAATAAAGGGTCTTTTTATAAGGACGCTTAGTTTTGAAATGTAAATAAAACAAGTTGTTTGTGAGATTTCGACTAAATTTTAATTTCATTTGTAAGTATATTTTACGGCATTAAATATGGAATATAGCATCAAATGTCTCCCAATATCCATTCATTATAAAATGGGCCATGTCGCTAAAGTTGACTTTTTTGACAAATTCGGGTAAACTTCCAACTGCTCCAGAACCCAATCAGGCGTTGTCTGTGGTCGTTTACCTGAAGTTCCTTGGTTAGTTGGATTTAATAAGGGTGCAGACATAAGGCCCGATTCAAAATTCGCCAAGTTGAAGTCGCAGTAAAGCCAAGTTCTTGTGAACAACGAGAAATAAGCTGCTTTGGGTTTTCCTGTACACTTTCACACACAGCAGCAATGTTTTCACCAGATATTGTATTTTGATGACGTACAGGTAGGTGTTGGCCGATTATTTACCAAACTGGTTGACTCAAATTTGGCCACTAAACAATGAATAATCTACTCAGCAGGACAAAGTAACATATTTTGAGCGTCCCTATTGAAATACCCTTTATAATCAAACGATACCCTTGAAACAAAATTACAAATCAATCTATGGAAGGTTAATAAATCAACTGTAAATATTGTATAGCTACCGATAGTTTTTCAAAAGTTGTACGCACATGATTTATAAACATTTTTGAGAGACAGGCCAGATGATCAATTTTCAAATAGTTCGAGGGCCGCACAGGACGTGTGATTAAATTATCGATATTTTCAGTGCATATAAATTTTTATATTGTTCTTCCATCTGAAGAAAAAAAGGTGATTAGCTGTTACTTGTATCAACAATGCAGATTCCTGCAAAATTGTATTTTAAGAAAATCAGCTGCTAAAACTTAAACGATCCAACAAATACAACGTGACATTATAATTAAACTATATTATAATATGTGCCATAAAAATATGAAGAAGTAAAATGCACAAAAAGTATTCACGAAGGGCCATTCCAATCAAATTATTTTATCGGTTCGAGATCTGATAACTATCTTGAGATGCAATCTTAAATGCTATTCAATAACTATGATTGATTTTTACATGAAAGTTATATCGATACTATCACAAAGTAGTATAAACCATTTTGACAGTTGTTATAATAAGCTCGGAAATATATCCATCAAAACTGGCAGAAAGGCTATTTCTACGTCAATTAAGAAAACAACTTTTAGGGGAGATATTTTGTTGAGATAAAAAACAAATGCATGGCACTGAAACATTAGTATCGAATTTTGTTTCTTTTCACTGTAATAACATTAATAAACCAAATCAGAGCATACAGTATTTCCGAGGAATTACTTGGTGGAATATTTTGTTTCACAAATCGTTTCATGATGCGTGTATTTTATTTTGTGTCAATTAATATTTCTGATAATATATAATTATTTGATTAAAACTTATTTTCCATACTACCAAGCAATTACCTTTATTCGTCACCATTTGAAATTTAATAATAATCTCGGATTTGAATAAAATGTTCGCTAATTTACATTTTAATAGCAATTAAACATAGTGATATACTTTTATTTTGTATATAAACGATAGAAACTATTTACTACGCGCCAGTTCAAGTATATCAAAGCACGTTAAATGCTTGAAGATGCCGAAAGGCGAAAGCCGGGTAGTTAGCGAAAAAACTCATGGAAAAGTACAAAATTCAAACAATTCAAATTTAAAGTTTATTGTTTGAAAGCATTTATGTATGTGATTTTTTTATTTTCCTTCGCGCATCCTATCCTCAAAACATCCCTAGACACGAATGTGTCTCTCTTTCTATCTACAGAAGCAGTTGAGTGGCTAAATAACAAAAAAGTTTTGAAGAAAATCCTTTCGTTGACATGCTCCATTAATTACTAAGTATATTGCTAAAAAATCCCTTTCCACCCTTCCGATCCCACGAATCAGCGAGCAGCTAATTACTAGTCGTATCCTAGTCCTCGTATCTTTTCAATACTTACTCTCTTCAAAAAAAGAGAGGTTGAGCAACTGAGTAATAAGTAGTTCTTGTAGAAAAATCATGTTGAGATTAACTCCGTGAGAAGTCCATATGCTCTAAGCTGGGAGCGGACATTAAAAAATGTTCATTTGAAAAGAAAATATAAATAAGTCTCTAAAATAATCTATTTTCGAACAAATTGTGATATCAATTAAAATTTTATTAAATAATTCAACCCTTTAATTTGGTGTAATTTATTTGAAGTTGACGTCCCACTTTAATCGTGTTAACTATTTTTTAATTCAAGTAAGTCAATTATTATGGCATGCTGTTTTGTACATTACCCATTAAAGAACGTGCACCGCAGCTGATATAATCGAAATAAATAATATATTCTTTATGCAAACAGCGGCATGTGAAAGAATTTTATCTAAGATTACAAATTAAAATCGGTGTTTTAGGCTTTTTCAACATTTTCAAATTTGTGAGACGTTTTAATCAAGCCACGTGAAAAGTGCATTACTTTTCTCATAGAGGGGAATGAAATTTACATTATAAATCGAATAAATTAAAAATTATTACGGTCAGTTATTAAAAAAATATGGTTATTATTTTGATTGACGCCTTCACTTTGAGAAAGGGTTAGATTATATATATATATATATCATTTTCAAGCTTGCGTGGACATAATACTTTTGTGACAGATAAAAAATATGATCACAATTGAAAAGTAGTGATATTGATTTTTTTAATATACTACTGTTAGCTCCGTCTATGGTGCAGTGGTTAACGTCGTTGGCTACCGTGTCGGACCGCCCAGGTTCGACTCACGGTACGAACAGATGTTTGCAGTCGATAAATCGATAGTAGGCCAAAAACCATTGCGGGAGTGTACTCAATAAATTTGTAAAGTTTCACATCGATCGGTCGAGCGGCTTAGTAGTCCATAGCGGAAATACAGACAGACAAACATTCATTTTTATATATATAGACGAGTTTTACTCGAGTATTTTTCAAATTACTCGAGTACTTGAAAAACAGACGAGTATTCGATACTCGAATTGGAGTCTCTACTCACCACTGAATGATTTTTATATATTAGCTAGATTAAATGCTTAGTAAATAAGCAGGCTATTTTCAATCATTTATCAAATCACGAAGTTTCTGTTTTCATCGATTTATCTTATTTATAGCATAAAAGAGTAATGCCGTAATGCAGCTCGCGTAGCAAAGCACACCTGTCACGCAAACCTCATTTCCCATAAATTCCGCCTTGCTTTGATATATATAAAATGACCCGTAATTACGGAAATAATTCAGTGGCTCGTCTGAATATTTTTCCACACAGAAGATCACTTCACCAGGTGTACAGCTGGCTTGAATAATTTAGCCTTATGCCACATTATATTATAGGTACATAAAAGAAAAGGTTATTAGTTTACACAGTGTATTATACCTAGTCGCTTACCGCACACTACCTATCTCATTTGTGACGTTTTTGGCCAAAATGAGTTATTTACTGGACTTTTTTCTCCATGTGACACAATATTTTTTATGAGAACATTTTATTTCGTTTCTCAATTATACTAATTTACAATAAATGTTATGTGCCGACACTTATTATTGTGCACCACAAAATATCCTATGTGACTATACACGACTTTGAATGTTTTTTCCGAGTACGGTATTGACTTTATATATTTAGCACAATACATCCTACATATGTGCAAAATCAGTTTTAATGGATATTTTATATTACGGTAAGAAAAATAACAATGTTTTTTAGTTCTACATAAAATATTTTATATATTTGTTGATAGCTATTTCGGCTTACGCCTTCGTCAGAACTATGTTTTAAACGTTTATTAGAGATAGCTTATATACATACCTAGGCTAGACAGGAAATATTTATATTTTCAGCACCAATTGTTTATTGTAACTTGTTATTATTGTCGTAATTAATTTGATATAAATAGTATGTATTTACTTTTCTCATGTGGCAATACTCACTCTAAGCGCAACCGGTTTTGATCAAAGAAGCTTTATATTAGTTTTAATATAATCGTATTTATTTTTTAAATTTATTGTAAAAAAAAATGTTCCATCAGTGTAGTTCATTCAGCTTATGAAAAACACAGTAATTCGATTCAATTATTTAAAAAAACTTTACACTAGTAAAGATTCATTTTTTTCCATTCGATCGATGCGCCATCTATGATGAGTTAATTTATTTGCTATTTGAAAATAGAAGACACGTTGTAACATTCCATTGTTTTATTATTTATTTTATTTGTATGATATCGCGTTCTATTCTAGCTTCGATGGGGAACAACACAGTACAGATAGAACTTTTACTGTGCTCTCTACAAAAACTCATCTATTCCAAATTATAACAGAACGATAAAAACACTATATGTTTTCCATCAACGATGCTGTAACAGGAAAGCCTGTATAACAACACATGAACTGAAATGTCTCTTTGCAGTTTTTGTCTGCCGCTTCGAAGACTCGGATGTATTAACATGGGAATGCTTTTTGCTTACAAGGGTAGCAAAACTGATAATTTAATTCATCGTGGGCAACGAAGGACATTTTTTAATTAGTCACCACCATCACAGAGGCATGTTTTATGATAATGTTTTGTTAAATAAATTTTACAGAAGACACAAAAAGCAAGTACTTCCACAAAATATTCAAAATTAATCATATTGTTTTTTAAAATTCGAATGTGGATAATTAAGTCGTATAGTCGACATCTTACGTTGAAAAGGTTCTAGCTGCTCTTGACACTGTTTTGAGATATGAGCGTTTGAAGTTTTGATTGATTAAAATTCACATGTAACAATGAGCAAGTAAAAATGTTTCAAATTACTTATTTTAAGCATATTTTTCACAACTCTTTTTGAGAAATAATGATCTTAATTAAAGAACTAATGACGACAATCTTAGAACTTTGTTTACTCGTTAGAATTCTGCTTACTCCGTAATTCTACCATAGATCATTCTGAAATTCATATATAATACTAGTATTGCTACCCGGCGTCGCTCGGACTAAGCGACCAATAATTATTTAATGTTATATCATTCGTCATAAATATATCACAAAATCTAACATCCAAAATAGAGTTAAAATAAAATCACAAACTTTATTTAATTTGATGACAGCCCCGCCCCATTCTCGCCCATTAAAATGTCCAAATTCAAGGAAAAAATTTAATTTGCTGTCAAAGAAATGTCAAATAATACCTTCACGTAAATAATAAACATTATTATTAATAATAAAATCTGGGAAAAGTTCTGTAGAAGACTAATTTATTACATTTTGACTAAATGTCTTCGCCGATAAAAATTCAAACATATTTTCTTTCATATTCGTTTTTATGGCAACTTAATGACCAACAATGCAAAAGGGAATTACAGACCCACAGACATACATACGCCGTTTCGGTTTTATATATAAGATAAGATTAGTCATGTTAATGTGTCATTAAAAATAGTCGAAGTCACTATCTTTATTATATTTCGGTTGATTATTCATAACTGAAGAGCGAAAATATTCGATTGAAGATTGAGTACCGGTCTCGTTCGAATGCGATTTGATAAATAATTGAAATTAAATATAGTTTTGCACATTGCTTAAATGAGAACACATTAATGGAAATAATAACAATTTTACTGTTGCCAAATCAATCCGTCCGGTCCGTGGTGCAGTGTGAACGTTGTTGGCTAGCGTGCCGGACCACCCGGGTTCGATTCCCGGTACAAACGGATTTTTTCAGCCGATAAAATCTGTTCAAAGGCATGGGTATTTGTGTTGTTGAAAATCCCTCCCCACCTTTCCGATCCCAAAGAGCGACGCATAGTGACAGTGATTAGCTATTCACTAGCCCTGTCCTTGTCCTCGTATCCTTTCCATCCTTACTCTCTTCAAAAAAGAGAGGTTGATCAACTGAATAACAATCAGTTCTCGTAGAAAAACATATGTTTAGATAAACTCTGCAAGGAGTCCATATGCTCCAAGTTGGGAGCGGACATGGTTGAAAAATAAAATCATCAAGCATTAAAAATCCTCGGTATCCCGGGACTGGAAACCCTAATCAGGTGTAAATGTGATGAAAAATAATATGGTTTCCAACATGTTGGTCTTGAAATGTTTCTTAAATCGATATATCAGCGTAAAATTTTAATTGTAATTATATATTTTATGAAGCATCAATAGCAGCGATGTGTCATAGATATTTTAAATGTTCTACTAGTCTGTATCTCTCCTACTAGACTTCTACATTTCTTTTATCTGATTTTTGGGGAGCCGTGAAGTACTCCCATGGGAGATATTCGGTTAAACCGTTTGTTCTTTAGCAATCCATACACAAACACATTAAAATAGTCACAGTTTTCTAGTAGACATATGTAGGTAATTATTATTTTATTTCAAATATAAGTATGGTTTATAATTTTTGGTATTGACAGTCGTTACCTTACTTTGAAAAGGTTCTTATTGTCATTTTTGCTTAAAATGACTTTTTGGTCGGAAAAGCTTGTAATTACCGCATTCTATCATATACATGGACCTGGCTTGGACATGTGCTGCGGATGCCCCAGGGGAGCCTGAATCCTGCCTGCCTCTTCTATCAACCTGATGGATCCCGACGCCGCGGAAGGCCTCTGATGACCATCCATAGGATGTACTCAGGGGAGCTAAGGGACGCCGGGATGACCTGGGAAGATGTGAGGAAGTTGGCGGGAGACAGAGAATCTTGGAAACACCGTGTTGCGGCCATATGCTCCGAATAGGGAGCGGATATGAAAATAAATAAATCATATACATATATGAATTTCAGAAGTATCTATGTTTGAATAACGGAGTTGTACTGCATCTGCACACTTTTTTTACTAAATTTATTTGATAAATTTCTAAGATTGTCATCATTATTTCCATGAACAAGTCTTTAAGATCATTATTTCTCAGCAAGAGTTGTAAAAAAAATGCTTAAAATAAGTAATTTGAAGCATTTTAGTTCTTGCTCATTGTTTCAATTGAATTTTAATCAATTGAAACTGCAAACGCTCATATATCAAAACAGTGTCAAGAGCAGTTAGAACCTTTTTAAAGTAAGGAGTCGATGTAAAAAAAACGGTATTTCAGAATAACAGTAATACCATAATAGCTGAATTCTGAGTTGGGTTAAATCTGAAAGTTCTTTTCTGCAGCTTGATATATTTGCAACCCTGCCACTCCACCTTGGAGCATATGGACTCCTCACGGAGTTTATATCAAGATATGTTTTTCTACGAGAACTGCTTGTTACTCTTGTGTCTCTTTTTCGAAGAGAGTAGGGAATGGAAACGATTCGAGGACTCAGAAAGAATTAGTGGTTAGTTTATCGCTCTCGCTATTCGTCGTTCTTTGGGATAGGAAAGGTGGGAAGGGATATTCAACAACACGAAAACCCATACCTTTGAACAGATTTACTGACTGAAAAAATCCGTTCGTACCGGGAATCGAACCCGGGCGGTTCGGCACGCAAGCCAACAACGTTGACAACTGCGCCACGGACCGGACAATTGGTGGATTTAATCAATATAAAATTCTACAAAATATGACAATCCCGGTATTTTATCGCAGACCATGCCCGATGGAATATATTTAGATGTGTGGCTAAGCTAGGGTAGATGGTGTTACGCTGCACTTTTGATTTTATCTCGTTTGCTTTATGACTCACAGACTTCCATTCTCTATGTGTCACTTGCGAGAATGATATAGAGTCTATAATAAATGAATTTTTATAGCAAAAATACGAAGAAAATATAGATATAGCATTGATTTAAGAAAAATATATAAAAGCTAAGCCAGGAGCTTGTCATAAAAAAGGCACCTTACTATTTGGTCAGTATGTAATTCGACAAACGGTCAGTAAATAATTAATTTTGGTCAGTATTTTATTGGCAAATGGTCAGTTATTTTTTGTGAAAAGGTCAGTAAATATCTATGAACTTAATACTTAATACTTTGGATTCGGCGTTAACTTTGTGAAAGTTCATTTAAATATAAAATTAAAAATAACTTTAATTATTTCACGTATTGTGCTAATATCTGTGACACGTGTTTCGTTTCTTTCAGATGCTTCTTCGGACTTACTATCGCAAAGTTTGCATAAGTAATGAAGCAAGATTGATTCTAATATTTTAAAATGATAGAATTACAAAATGGAGTTTGTGATTTGTTGGGTTATAGAATCAAAACATAGCAATCAAATAATTATATTCTTAATAGGACATGCTGATCGCCACTGCTTACATTATTTCTAATTAAAAGGTTTAACCCAAACCTATCTGATTGATTTCATCTCATTAGTTAATATTTTGTAATGCTAAAGTCATAAGTATTATAATTATTTGTTTTTACAAGCAACATTGTAAATTGTTACTTTGTTTACTCATAAAATAAGTTTAAGCAACTGTTTACTCATGTAAAAACACGGCGGCATTAGATATTTATTTTCATACCCAATTTATTACCCACGATATTCGATAATTTTTGTTTATGACTTGAATAGTATGAACAGTCAATAATTCTTTGAATGCCAACAACATATGGACAGGATCATTTTTTGCCGATACGTAAAAAATATATACTCATCGTAAGATTATAAATAAATGTAAAATAATCATATCCATTTCAGTCTTTTATCGCAAAATGATCATTAAAACCATTTCAATAATCTGTAATAGCGTTATTATTTAAATATATATTTTGTTGTCATGTTTTATTATTTATGACATAATAAAAAAAAACCCGTTAAAAACAACAAAAACAGCAATAAAATAAGAATTTTCATACCGTATGTTATTAAATTTGATTCACATTAGATTTTAAACACTTATTATAAAAGGCATTCCTAAGTGCAGTGGTTTTTAACCGGAATTTTGCGGAGCATTAATATTGATTGAAGTTGTTGCAGTGCACCGTGTTTTTTTTAAATTAATGATAATGGTTGAAATAATTAGACGTTGAAAACCATAAAAAGTCCGCTTCAAGTCGAAATTCTTTATAGTATAAAAAATATAATAAGTATTAATATTCTCTTTATTTTACTGGTCGTACTGTTCGTGGTAATCATTGATCGCCTCAATTAACCTTTGTACGTCAATTGCTAACTTCCAGCACTGTGGCCCAGTGAAGTCACGGACTTCTTCTTACTACTACTTACGGACTAGTTTAGAGTTTTTAATATGCAGGATCTCATTGAAGATAAGCATCCAGGCTTCTGACGCATACTTCAGAACTGGTGTAGTGAGGGTTTCATTTAAGAAGTATTTATTGTGGCTTACAAATCCTCACTTACTCTTTAGGACATTACTAAAGAAGAGGTTATCCTTCAATTATATTGGCATGGTGACTGGCATGTTTTATTTCATACTAAATTGTACTCAATTTCACTTGCCGCTTGTTGCAACACCACATCTTTGAAGAAATATCTAAAATTGTGTTACATAACGTAATATGTCTAATTTGACGAAACTTTTAACCGTATAAATTTGATACAATACAGTTTTTGAAGATGATCATTAAAAACTAAATGATTTCAATGAAGAAATACGTTACTTAGATCTAGCGACTTTATCCAATTTTGATAAAAGCCATTTAAAAGTTTTCCCTTCGCTCAGTGTTGTTTCCTTTTGGCAATTAAGCTCTGCAAATGCAGTGAAAAAAACAGAGACAATAGTAAAATGCAAGAGAGCATAAACTGAAGTAGGTACTGTTTGTTGAACAGTTTATATCAGGGTCTCTCATTTTACCTGCATGTTGTAAAATAGTAAAAATCCCGTTTGGTGATAAAGCAAAAAAAGGATTTTAAAATTCAAAGACAAAATCCAAAGAGACAATTAAAAAAAAGTGCAAATATATCGGGACGGTGACAAAGCCAGAAAATTAAAGATCATCAAAATCGGTCCAGCCGTTCTTGACTTGCAAGTGGTGTAACTATAGTGTAATATACATAGATAATCTTTTTATCGAAGTCTTTTGTAAATTGTAGACATTGTCATAATAATTAACAATGTTAAAGATAAACAATTATATTATTTTCGATGGTTTCGGCGGTACTTTGTGGAAGTTCATTTTAATATAAAATTTAAAATAACTTTGATTATTCCACGTATTGTATAACTAACTGTGACACGTGTTTCGCCTCTTTCAGAGGCATCTTCGAACTTACTATCGCAAAGTTTGCTTAAGTAATTACTTAAGCAAACTTTGCAAAGAGGCGAAACACGTGTCACAAGAAGGTCACAATGGAATAATCAAAGTTATTTTAAATTTTATATTAACAATTATATTATTGAATACACAAGGAAAATATTGCTCTTTATTGAATGATGCTTAGTATAAAATTAAATAAATGCATTTATTGAATTGCACTTGTAGTATTTATGAAGCCTTGGGCATTATTAAGATTATCAATGTGACAGCTGCAATCGATTATGCAATCAAACCATAAAAGATTTATGGGACAGTGATTTTAGCAATACATTAACCAGCTATTTTAGAAAATTGTCGATCTCTCTTCTCAGTGTATTGTTGTCATTTTGATTAAAAAGATGTCTCGTAAGAGTCCCATCATTGAAAAGAAGGAATTCGATAAGTTTAGCATATTTTGGGCAATGAAGCAAATATTCATTGTAGCGAAATGTTTCTTACTCCCAATCGTAGATTACGACAACGGCGCGATAAAAACAACTGCCTTTAGTTTAAGAGCAATCTTCACTTTTATAGTTACTCTTATTTTTGTTTATCAAAATAAAAGAAACAAAGAAGAATCTATAAGGATTCAGAAATTATTCTTAGTTCGTTTGTTAATATATTCATCCGGCTATATTGTATCATTGAAGTTTATATTTAATAAATCAAAACTGATTACACAGTTTATGGTTTTGATCAATACCATCGATCATTCATTATTTATAAATGAGAAAAGAATCTACGTCAAATTGAAGAAGAGTATTTCTATTATGACAATAATTATTCTAGCTGCTGACTTTTTTCATATGATAATTGAGTTTTTATGCAGAAGTTCTGCTCATACAAGTCAATCCTGTGGATGGATTAAGAATTGCAATGATTATTTTAGTAATACAATTGCTGATAGTCCTGCGACGTCTTCAAATAATGAATTCTCAATTACTCTATTTATTTTTCCATAATAAAAATCAAAAAAATTCAGCGTTTTGGAAAATAGTATACACAAACAGATACTGTGAATTGATTTTAAATCAAGGTGAATATGACAAATACGCCTTAGAGAATCGTCATATGTGGACAAGTAAGAGAAATAATATTGAACGACTCATGAATACTTTTTGTGAACTCGTTGAATCGATTGATGTTATCAATCAAATCAATGGTGTGTCAGTAAGTATAATAAATATTTTGATTTAAAAAAAAATTACAAAAAGACACTTTATTGATAACTGGTTCAGCGGCGTATAAAAAAGAAAATAATAAAATTACCAAAACTTAAATTTTTAACAAGTCGTTTAACCTTACTTACCTTTTGGTCGGAAATGTTGTATTTACTGCATTCTATCCTATATGAATTTCAATATTACCTATGATTGAATAACGGAGTGAGCAGAATTCCATAGTTGCACTGCATCTGCACACTTTTTTTACTAAATTTATTTAACAATGTTCTAAGATATATAAGTAACACGTTAGTAATAAATCGAAACTTCAAACGCTCATATCTCTAAACAGTATCTTTTCAAAGTAAGGTATAGAAGTGCTGTATGTAATGTATGCCTAATGAAATTTCGAGTTATATTTTTAATAATCAAATACTGTTGGCACACTTTTCAGATACTTCTTCGGGCAGTGATCGGATTTTTATTGATTCTTTTTTTTGTCTATAAATGTGTGATGACACATTTGAAAGGGATTTCAAACGTAAGATTAACAATACAATTAAGATTTACAATTCAATTGAATAGTGCGAGCATCATTTAATCTGTTGTATTTCAGTGTTTAATGGAGTGCATTTTTTTCAGCTTCTTCTAATCAATGTATTCTTTTCCACTGTTCGCTTTTCAATGGAAACTGTTATTGAATCATTTATATGTGAATTGATCAAAGCTGAAGTTTCAAGAACAAAAAAAATCGTCGACAAAGCAATAATACAAAATTATAAAGGTTTGTCATTTAAAATATGTTCTGTTAAAAAATAATCTCAGAGGATATAGTTCGGACTAGGGTTTTCAATCCCGGGGAAAAATTTTGATGTTAATTTATCACCAAAGACAGCTTAGAAAAATTAATGTCACTATCTTTTTATCATAAAATATTATTTAGAAAGAACTAATTTATTCTATTAATTTAAAAGCTCAAAAAATATTCAATATTCAACAAATAAGCATTTTATTTGACACTGTTAACCGCACTAAAATACGAATAATACTTTAAATGTGTTTGTCATTTGTTTTTTTCAGATTCAAATCAGTTATCGGATCTTGTTCTTTTCTCAAATATTATAAAGAATTCTAAAGTTGAAATAACGCCATGCAATTTCTACAATACTAATTTTACCTTTCTATTCTCAATGATAAGTGGTTTTGTCTCGTATGCAGTCGTAGTAATTCAACTTACCGAAAAAAATTAAATAAAACTTAAAAATTTGACTTTCGTCGCCGCTTTTTTTCAACAGTGTGTAGCAAAAAGATTTTTTAATTCAATAAATAGTCAGTAATAAATACTTAAAACGGTCTGTAAAAAATAATAAATGGTCAGTTAAAAATAATAAATGTTAGGTTCAAACTTATAAATGATCAGTTAATAACAAATTTTGCGTCAGTGTTTTATTGTAAAATGGTCGATGAAAAGACGAAACATTTCAAAAAAATCGTTAAGCTTATATTTATTAAATTAATATTATCTGCTTTCAAATACCTGAATATGAGAAATCATTTCATTTAATGTGCTATTATTTGATAAAATTCACAAGCTGTCAAGCTAAGACTTACAACTTATTTAAAATAACTGACCATTTAATTAAGCATAATATTCACATAACTGCCCGTTTTATTAAATAACTGACCACATTCATACTGATACAATCACAGCTGACCGTTTATAATATTAACTGACCATTTTGATTTTTCACTGACCATTTATTTATTTCACTGACAAACTTGAATTAGATACTGACCCATTAAATACATGCCTTTAGCAATAAATGGAGCATGTCAAAAAAGTATGCTCTTCAAAACTCGTTTGATATTTAACCACTCAACTGCTTCGGTAGATAGAAAAAGGGAGAAACTAATAGGGATGATCCAAATTCGAAGAACATGATCCAAAGTCGGTCCCGATTTGTTTACATTCCTGTAATAAAGGCCTTAAGCTTAATTCATTAGAACAGCTATAAATTAATAGGTATAATCAATCCAATGACATTCTTAATGAACAAATTACGATTAACGCGTCACCTCTTCTAAATCCTTAACAAGCAGCAACCTAAAAACAATTTAACAATAGATTCACTTGAGACAGATTTTGAGTGGTTTCACATGATAAAAATAACCCAAAAATACCCAGATTAAGTTTTCAGGATTACGCTAGACCAATAACTTAAACTTATTTAAATTTTTCCATCTGGCGTTGGTATGGTTGAGCAGAGAGGGGATGTATGGGGTACCCTGTCTAGCCTACGTATATAAGCTATCTCTAATACACGTTTAAAACATAGTTCTGACGAAGGCGTAATCCGAAATATCTTTCAACAAATATATAAAATAAATTTTTGTAGAACTAAAATACATTGTTATTTTTGGTACCGAATTACTTATAGGGATGTTTTGAGGATAGGATGCGTGAGAGAAAATAAAAAAAAATCACATATATAAATGCATTCAAACAGTTTACTTAAAATTTAATTCCAATATAAGCCGTACGATGACTCGGACACGTGAGCACTGCACGTTAGGAGGGTGAACTTTGGCTACTATGCTATCAGACTGTCAAGATTTTGATTTAGTCCGTCAATTCACCATTAACACTTGTTCAGCCACGCAGTAACAATTATCAGTTGAGCCCCTGAAATTAATACAAAAATTCAATGCTTTATGACTGTGCCGCTCGAGTAAACAGTCAGTCATTCAGTCAATGCCTTGGTCACTCGTTACCTACAGTGGTTTATAAATGCACTCCACACTGTACCACATTCGTCTGATTAACATCAACCAATTTACAATAATGGACGAAAATATTTATGAATACCCTGATTTCATATTGAATACCGGAATTCAATCTTTCATAAAGGGTATTACGAAAATAGATAAAATGAGCAAAAACAATGTTGCAAATCAATTGCACATTCAGGCGCAATACCAGTTGAATATACGGCAAAAAATATCGATTTAAATTGACTAACAAAAACTTTGAATTCGGCAATAGTTTATTAGAGTAGAATTCAAATCGATTTAATTTTTTTACTTTTCCATGAGTTTTGTCGCTATTGACCCTGGTTTCGCTTTAAGGCATCTTCAGGCATATGCTCGGATGTACTTGAACTGACGTATTCTGTACGACATCCGTGCACTTGAAGCGACAAAACTCATGGAAAAGTACAAATCTTAAACAACTAAAATTTGATATCGAAATTCCATCAAGGACCCTCAGTCGAAATCCTTAATTAAGACAACTTTATAGTAATTTCTACTATCTAGATTCGAGCACGTGAACACTGCAACAGAGGAGAGTGAATTTTGGCTACTCTACTACGAGACTGTCAAGATTTGATTTAGTCGCACAATTCACCATTTACACTTGCTCAGTCACGCAGTAACAAAAATCAGTGGAGCCATTGAAATGAATAAGAAATTCACTAAGTCATTCAGTCAGTAGCTTGGCCACTCATTACCTACAGTGGTTCATAAATGCACTCCACACTGTACCACATTCGTTCATTAACAACAGCCAATTTACAATAACGGACGAATACCGTTATTTCATATTGAATGCCTATAAATCTTTCATAACGAGTATTACGAAAATAGATAAAATGAGCGAAAACAATCTAACAAATCAATTGCACATTGGGTCGCAATACCAATGAAATAAACGACAAATAATTTCGATTTAAATTGAGTGACACAAACTTTAAATTCGGCAAAAAGTTGTTTTTCTTTCAAATGATAATGCTGAGTATGGTATAATTATAATACATACTCCATTGACTCAGCTCTTTAAAATATTTTTAGGCAAACACACATTTAATATTTATTTGAACGTATAGCTTTTCTTGATTTTCATTACCGGAAGACATCTCTGTGATGTTATAATTGCCTCCCATCCGTGTGCTATTCATAAGTTGTTTCCTAGACATGTTTTGATATCTTAACCTATTATGTAAATCTATGTTGTTTGTATGAATGAGAGAATACATCTCGAAATATTAAATTCTTTTATAGCTACTGCATTAGGAGAAGATGTTTTGACACCGCCTTATGTGGTAGGTCATCAGAACTCTCTCGAACGATCTATTGTTCACCTCAGTCAATGAGTCAGTCGATATCAGGAAATAAATTCATTCTTATAATAATCTATATTGCAATCTATAGCGTTGCAATGTAGAGTTATTTCAATTTCTCTTATCTCTTGACGCCCGACAATGCATGTGCTTCATAAAAAGTTCGTAAGGCGATAAATAACCCCTTATCGGCGGGCGCATGTGTTAACGATTTTTGAAACGGCCATTGTTTTTCTTTCTAAAGTAACCGTTTGTTTTCATACAGCAGTGAGAGATTGGACGGCATTGAGTATGCACGCGCCTAATCCTCTCCCTAAGAATTAAATTCGCGTCAAATTCCTGATATCTTCTTTGCTATCGTAATATTTGTGTGTTGTATAACGTCTGTGTAAACTATAAACAATTAAATAATGGATGCTAACCGCAACCACATAACGCTTTGAGATCGTCTTTTCTTTACAAGAGAACCATGTTTCTCCTACTCCGTCCTCAAAATCTCTCTTTCTGAGTGTCGGATAGGAGGCTCCTTCTCGATTACGAGGGAGCCGGAATAAAGGTCTTCTCAGTATTTACAAAATCGAAAGCGTACCCTTACAAAGCGTTTTATAATGTAGTTAGCAAAACATTTTTTAGACCTTAGAACTTTCGCATTTTCAGCTAATGGAATTGCATTAGATAATCGATAAAAAATGAATAAAAATAAGTGCATCACTTTATATAGCAACACTTACAATGGTACAATAAAAATAAATCGTAAAGAAAATTTTATTGGAAATAGTTATAACAGAGAATAGTCGTACTTTGTTACCAGACAACGATTTTCGCAAATGTAAAAATATTCATCGAAACTATTAATAATGATGTTATGCTATTTATTGTCAAAAAACAAATTTATACTTCTTTTTATAAAATAAAAGAATCACGTAGAAACACTATATTGCAATATATACAGAATATTAACTGTGAATAAAGCTAAGACATTTTCGATATTAAATATGTGGTTGGATTTGATTAAAAATTCGCTTATAATATAATTGTATAAAAAAGTAGAATGTTTGATTGTACAATAAACACTATAATTTTTAGATATGAATATTGATGTATCGCATAAATTGATGTTTTAATTATGGATGAATCAAATAAAATCAGAAAATATAAGTTGTTTTACTAACCACCATAATTCTTTAAATTTAAAAGTGAAATTATGTAATATTATTAAATTTTAATTCCTTACTAGCCCACATCACCGTATTTTTTTCACCATTCGATTTCCAACAGAAACTTTTTTTGAAACTCTTAAATGTGAATTGATCAAAGCTGAAATTTTAAGTCAGTAAAAATTGAAGTCAGTTGAAAATAAAGAATAGCTCGGAGCTTTTTTATGTATATGTTGACTTGGCCAGTGAAAATGTATCAAGCAATAGATTTCTATGACAATATGTTTTCACTGACCGCGATCAGTAAAATTATACTGGCCTTAGTCAATGATTTGTCACCCTACAATTTTTGTTCGCTTCAATGAAACGAAATCAGTAAGTAGTTTCTTTCATAAAAAGAGAAACACAGACAAAGATTAAGATACGGTCCAGAGTATTCGAGCACACGCAAAAGAAGAAAAAGTTTACAAGGCTTGGAAATAAATTTTAAATTTTGACCAAAGCTGCACTTATTTCATCAAATTCATAGATTCAACGACAGATGAAGTAGTAAGAGCAACCCGCTCTCGCGGTGGTCAAAAATGCGGTCATCCGATTTGATTGGTCATTTGACACCTGTCAAATTTAATTTCAATGAAAGATTGGAGAAGAATATGATCTTACTGAAATTCCAGTGAGAATATATTTTCACTGCGAATATAGTTTCGTTGTAACATTTTTATTCAAATATAAAAAAATGTTTAGCAATTTATGTAGTCAAAAAGTGACACCAACATCTTACTACATCTAACATGACTCTTTGCATCATGCAGTATCCGTAAATGTTATTTGGAAAGAACTAATTTATTCAATTTATTTAGAAGCTTAACAAATTATTAATCATTTCATTCAAATGCAATAAAATACGAGGACAGCAATATTGATAGAAATATGTATTGTTAAGTAATATTTTAATTCAGATACAAAGCAGTTATCGGATCTCGCTCTCTTCTCGCTCCCTTCTCAAATGCTATCATTAATTACAAAGTTGAAAAAACGGCATGTAATGTCTATAATATATAAATAATATTAATTTTACCATGATATTCTCAATGATAAGTGGCATTATCTCGTATACCTTCACAATAATTCAATTTAACAATTCCTTGGATTTATAAAGGACAAATACTTAATTCGTTTTATTACAGTCAATTCGGGTAACTTTGGACTTCAATATAACATTGCACAAAACTTGAGCAAGTACAGTTTATTTATTCTTCTGCTGACTAGTAATCGTGATCATTCTTGCGATTGATGAATATAACAAATCGATCTTTTTTCTTATACGTGGTCAACAAAAAGAGCCACATGCACCTCTCAAATTATTTTTATCTCTTTTATAATATTTTGTGAAATAAACCAAAAAAACTATGAAAATATACGATTTTTTAATTTTTTCGAAACAAGTGGCTTCGCTTAAGCCAGGTGTTACGGATAGGGAATGGGAAAAAGTTCAATTCAATGTCACCAAGCTGGATGATTCAGCTAAAATTCGCTCATCGAAAGTGGTGGTGTCCAATGTGACTCAATTATAAATTTAACATTGGACCGCCCGTAAAAGCAGTTTTAAGTTATTTTTCCTTGTATTATCATAATATTTGAATTAAAAATTATTTAAAAGAAGTGGCAAGAACACATAATTGTCTAAAAATGCAACTTACTATATCTGAAAATAAAAAATATCACAAAAAAACACCTGAAAAGTCCAAAGTGTCCAAAGTTACCCGAATTGACTGTAACGTCGTTGCTTATTTTAACAGCGTAAACTATGAAGAGTTGAGTAATGGAGCATGTCAACAGAACTTTGTTTTAAAACCTGTTAGTTTTTCAGTGACTAAGCTTCTTGTGAAAATATATGAATTGATTATTTATTTATTTATTTATTTAAGAAAAAAGCAAATCATGGCATTACAGCTGATGCCAATGCGCCATGTATTTGACAAATATAAATACATGTATTTATATATATATATACAAACATACATGTAAATACATAATAAAAATCACTAATTAATTTAAAAAAAGATGAAAACAGTGTAGTCATAAAAACTGAGAGAAAAAAATTATAAAATCATATTAGAAATTTTCAAAGATGTCAACCGAGTGAGTTCTGACAAAATCAACTTTTATTCATAAAATATAGTATTCGTCTGAACTCACTCACGTCAATATGAAATATGTCAACATCCGAAGCAATGCCGTTTAAAATTGTTAAAGCTCTTCCCAGAGGCATTCCCATTGGCAGACTGGTTCTACCCCTTGGAAGAACAAACAACTCATGCTCATAAAATTATCAGGAACATTCAATTTAACATTTTCAAGAATGGTGGAATTCTCATTTTGGCCTCGGATAAGCCGAAAGAAATATAATGCCGAGTACATTTCTCTTCGAGCATTCAAACTATTGAAAGTGAGCATCCCTAAGAGAAAGTCTGTTGGATAAAGCCATGGGTAGTACCCATATGTCCTCAAATATAATAAATTGATCCATTATAAGGGCTCGTTTTGAGGAGAAAACATATATACAGACTAGAGACTCCAATTACTCGACATCTCAACTACTCGAGAATCGAGTAGTAAAATTTCAAAATACTCGAGTACTCGAGTATACTCGAGTAGTTTTAGATGTACCAAAATATATATTTTTAATTCGAATTTGTGTGACAAATAATTAAAGAAACTTATTGAATATTACTAATACATTTATTTCCATTTATCCAACATATATTTCAACAATAATAGTAAATTAAACGACTCAAATTTTAAATTGGTTTGCTGTTTTTTTTTATAATTCTCGCAGTAGAAAAAACTTTCGACGATTATTATTAAAACGAGTATTACTCGAGTATTTTTCAAAATAATCGAGTATCGAGTACTTGGAAAATGGACGAGTATACTCGAGTATTCGATACTAGAATTGGAGTCTCTAATACAGACGCATATACAGACGAGCCCGTGAACACTGCCAGAGAAGAAGGTCAACTTTGACTACTCTGCCACCGAACTGTCAAGATTTGATTTATTCTTGTCATGAGCAAATGCATAGAGTTTAACCTTTTATTATCACTTTTAAGCCAAGCAGCAACGATAATCAGTTGTGCCACTGAAATTAATAAAATACTCGTGAAAATTTTACACTTTTATGTTTCCAAGCAAAGCAACATTGTATGTTGTTATTTTGTTTACTGTTAAAATAGGTTAAAGCAACTGTTGGGATATCGACACCTTACATGAAAACGTTTTGAATGCTCTTAACACTGTTTTGAGATAGGAGCTTTTGAAGTTTCGATTGAATAAAAATTCACACGTAACAACGAGCAAGAAAAAAATATTCAAAATACTTGCTGAAAAATAATGACGAAAAAATTAGAAATTTGCAGTTAAACTCCGGAATTCTGCTAATTCCGTTATTCAACCATAGATAATTCTGAAATTCTTATATATGTATGATAGAATGCGTTAAATACCACACTTTCCGACCAAAAGGTCATTTTAGGCAAAAATGTCAAAAAGAACCTTTCTAAAATAAGGTAACGACATAAAAAAATGGCGAGATTAGACATTTACTTTCATACCAAATTTATTACCCACGATATTCACTATTTTTTGTATATTACTTGAAAAGTATGAACAGTCAAAATTTCTTTGAATGATAAATATATATGGACAAGATCACTTTTTGCCGATACGTCATATGAAAAAAAATATATACAATAGTAGGATTATAAATAAATTATTACGACCATATCCGTTTCAGTCTTTTATCGCAAAACCAACTTTAAAACCATTTAAATAATGTTTAATAGCTTTATTATGTACATATGTCCTTTCATGTACATGTATTATTATTTATAACATAAAAACTGATGACAAACATTAAAAACAGCAATAAAATAAGAATTTTCATACCGTATGTTATTTGATTTGATTCACATTAGTTTTTAAACACTTAAAATATATTTTAAATCAACTCACATTTGCTTTTTTATGACATGTCAAATTGATGGAATAATTCTTTTTTATTAAGAGCTTAATAATCTTGGGATTAAATTGTTATTTAAATGCGAAAAAAAGTATCGATTTTTTTTAATATAAAAGCATATGAATTAAATTCAGTTTTTTATTAAGATAAAATAAATTAAGTTCAATAAATGTGCAAAAAATAGAAATAAAAAGTATTTTAATAATATGGAAATGAATGTAATTCACGTGGCAGCAAAGCATTTGCTTTATTGAAGCTAATCGAAATGATTCGCGTAGCATTCTTGCACTACTTTCTGTTAAACTCAAATCAAAGATCATCAAAATCGGTTCAGCCGTTCTCGACTTATAAGTATTGTAGTTAACACGACTTTGTTTTATATATTGAGACTACCTTAATTCCGGCTCTCTCGTAAATCGAGAAGGAGCCTCCTATCCGACACTTAGGAAGAGGGATTTTGGGGACGGAATAGGAGAAACATGGAACTCTTTAAAACAAAACACGATCTCAAAGCGTTATGTGGGTGCGTTACCAACCATTATTTAATCGTTAAAGATTTACACAGACGTTATACAACACACAAATATTACGATAGCGAAGAAGATATCAGGAATTTAATTCTTAGGGAGAGGATTAGGCGCGTGCATTCTCAATGCCGTCCAATCCCTCACTCCTGTATGAATACAAACGGTTACTTTAGAAAGAAAAACAATGGCCGTTTCAAAAATCGTTAACACGTGCGCCCGCCGATAAGGGATGATTTATCGCCTAATGAACTTTTTATGAAGCTCATGCAGTCGGGCGTCAAGCGAGATAAGCAATTTTATTTATGGGTTATTGCACTTAATATGAGATACCGTGCACTCGAAGTGACAGCCAGAGACATTTGGGAGCGAGCCGCCCGTATTACAAGAATGAATTTATTATCCTGATATCTTAAACTCATTGACTGAGGCGAACAAAAGATCGTTCGAGAGAGTGCTGATGTCCTACTATACTAGGAGGTGTCAATATATTGATAGATGGATATCATCAAAATAAACGCTCCATACAAAATGTATGAGAACATGATTTCCCTTCAAAGGCTTTTTGCCGTGCTAATATGGGATGTGTTATTACTTATCCTGCTATTTGGGACGGTGACAAAGCCAGAAAATTGAAGATCATCAAAATCGGTTCAGCCGTTCTCGATTTATGGGTGGTGTAACGAACACGACTTTGTTTCATATGCATAGATTATCTTTTTGTAAAAGTTTTTAGTAAAATGTACACGGTGTCTAAATAATTAACAATAGTAAAGATAACCAATTATAATATTGAGTACACAAGGAAAATATTGCTGTTTATTGAATGATGCGTAGTATAAAATTAAATAAATGCATTTATTGAATTGCACTTATTTTACAAAACACGTGTAACCCTATGAACCCTTGAGCATTATTAAGATTATCAATGTGACAACTGCAATTGATTACACAATCAAACCATAAATATTTATGGGACAGTGATTTTAACAGAACATTAACCAGCTGTTTTATAAAATTGACAATCTCTCTTCTCAGTGTATTGTTCTGATTTTGATTGAAAAGATGTCTCGTAAGAGTTTAACCATTAACAAGAAGGAATTCAATAAGTTTAGCATATTTTGGGCATTGAAGCAAATATTCATTGTAGCGAAATGTTTCTTTCTCCCAATCGTAGATTACGACAACGGCGCGATAAAAACAACTGCCTTTAGTTCGAGAGTACTCTTTACCATTATAAATACTTTTCTTTATTTGTATCAGAATATAAGAAACAAAGATCATGTTATAAGGTCTCCGCAATTATTCTTAGTTCGTTTGTTAATGTATTCATCCGGCTATATTGTATCATTAAAGTTTATATTTAACAAATCAAAACTGATTACACAGTTTATGGTTTCGATAAATACCATTGATCATTCATTATTTATAAATGAGAAAAGAATCTACGTCAAATTGAAGAAGAGTATTTCTATTATGACAATAATTATTCTAGCTGCTGACTTTTTTCATGTGATAATTGAGTTTTTATGCACCAATTCTACTTATACGGGTCAGCCCTGTGGATGGATTCTCGTTTTCGTATTAAGAATTGCGATGATTATTTTATTAATACAATTGCTGATAGTCCTGCGACGTCTTCAAATAATGAATTCTCAATTACTCTATTTATTTTTCCATAAAAAAAATCAAAAAAATTCAGCGTTTTGGAAAATAGTATACACAAACAGATACTGTGAATTGATTTTAAGCCAAGGTGAATATGATAACTACGCCTTAGAGAATCGTCATATGTGGGCAAGTAAAAAAAATAATATTGAACGACTCATGCATACTTTCTGTGAACTCGTTGAATCGCTAGATGTTATCAACCAAAGCAATGGCGTGTCAGTAAGTAAAAATAATAAATATTTTGATTTAAAAAAATATACACTCTATTGATAACTGGTTTAGCGGCGTTTCTTTTAAAAAAGAAAACGATGAAATGAAGATAACTTAAATTAACCTTACTTTCTATCCAATATATGAATTTCAGAAATACCTATGATTGAACAACGGAGTTAGCAGAATTCCATAGTTGCACTGCATCTGCACACTTGTTTTACTAAATTTATTTGACATAGTTCTAAGATCGAAACTTCAAACGATCATATCACACAACAGTGTCAAGAGTTGTATGTAATGTATGCCTAGTAAAATTTCAAATACTGTTTTCAGATACTTCTTCGGGCAGCAATCGGATTTTTAATGATACTTTTTTTTGTCTATAAATGTGTGATGACACATTTGAAAGGAATTCCAAACGTAAGATTAACAATACAATTAAGATTTACAATTCAATTGAATAGTGCTAGCATCATTTAATCTGTTGTTTTTCAGTGTTTAATGGAGTTGGATGATGAGTGTATTTTTTTTTCAGCTTTTTTTAATTAATATATATCTTACAAATTTTCGCTTTTCAATGGAAACTGTCATTGAATCATTTATATGTGAATTGATCAAAGCTGAAATTTCAAGAACAAAAAAAATCGTCAACAAAGCGATAATACAAAATTATGAAGGTTTGTCATTTAAAATTAGTTCTGTTATAAAATACTGTCAGTGGAAATAGATGAATAGTTTGGATAAAGTTTTCCAGTCCCGGAAAAAAAATTTAATCCCGGGATTGGTCACGGGATTTGGAATATTTTTTTAATGGTCGATAATTTTCATATTTTATAAATATTAGGATTATTTCACTATTTTTGTAATGAAAATTATATTTGAATCGATTGAATATCCATTTTTCAAGAGCGAAAATATTTTATTGAAATATAATGTACCACGTTGCGATCTGATAACTAATTGAAATTAAAATATATCTGGTGAGACACATATTATTAATAGGAGCATTTTCGAAAAATTTCCCATTGTTGAAATAAGGACACATTAATGGAAATAAATAACGTTTTTATTCATGAAAAATCCATTACCATCCAGGATGTTGCGATCAATTTCATAATTGTATGTATTTGGCAATCATTAAAACATTTTTGAATTCCAGTTTTGTCACCAGTTGTTTTATATTTTGTCCTCTAAGTTCATTTCATTACAACATTTTACATTCGATCTTGTCATCAATTCATAATATTTTATTTGCCACTAACATCCGGTGTTCCAAAGATGACACGTCCAAGTACACGTAATATAACGATTTTTTTTGTAACAAATCGTTTATGCTTAATAAAATCATCAATCCCGAAAATTTCGAGATTATGTTTTCTAATCCCAGAATTCATCAGGTATTAAAAATTCGTGGAATCCCAAGATTTCAGGATCCGAGATCCCGAGACTGGAAACCCTAGTTCGGACCTACTTAATGTATATTTTTAATTATTTAAGAAGTGTAACGTATCAAATACCCAAATATTGACAATAATATCATACTACATCTAACATGATTCTTTGCATCATAAAATATTTATAAATATTATTTAGAAAGAATAAATTTAAATTAGAATTTTTTGAATTTTGTACTTTTCCATGAGTTTTGTCGCTAACGACCCGGGTTTCGCCTTTCGGCATCTTCAGGCATTCCAAGTGAACGGATGTACTTGAACTGTACAAGTACATCCGTGCACTTGGAATGCCTGAAGATGCCGAAAGGCGAAACCCGGGTCGTTAGCGACAAAACTCATGGAAAAGTACAAAATTCAAAAAAAACAAATTTGATATTGAAATTCCATCAAGCACCCTCAGTCGAAATACTTAACTTAAGAATAAATTTATTCCATTCTTTTATAAGTTCAACAAATAATCAATAATCATCAAATAAGCACTTTATTTGACACTGTTTACCGCACTAAAATACGAATAATACTTTAAATGTGTTTGTCATTTCTTTTTTTCAGATTCAAAGCAAATATCGGATCTCGTTCTATTCTCAAATATTGTAATGAATTCTAAAGTTGACATAACGGCATGCAATTTCTACAATATTAATTTTACCTGTCTATTCTCAATTATAAGTGGTTTTGTCTCGTATGCCGTCGTAGTAATTCAACTTGCCGAAAAAAATTAAATAAAAGTTCAGTTTAAAAATTTGACTATCGTCGCCGCTTTAGGGATGATCCAAATTCGTGTCTAGAGATGTTTTGAGGATAGGATGCGTGAGGGAAAATAAAAAAATCACGTACATAAATTTAAACAGTTAACTTTAAATTTGAATTGTTTAAATTTTGTACTTTTCCATGAGTTTTGTCGCTAATGACCCGGGTCTCGCCTTTCGGTACAAAATTCAATCAATTCAAATTAGATTTTGAAATTCCATCAAGCACCCTCAGTCGAAATCCTTTATTATGTAAACTTTAAATTGATTTCTTATATGAACTGTACGAAGATTCGAGCACGTGAGCACTGCAAGAGAGCAGAGTGAACTTTGGCTACTCTGTTACGAGACAGTCAAGATTTGATTTAGTCGCACAATTCACCATTTACACTTGCTCAGTCACGCAGTAAGAATAATCAGTGGAGCCATTGAAATTAATAAAAAAAATCACTGCACTATGACTGTGGCTCACGAGTAGAACAGACAGTCATTCAGTCAGTGTCTTGGTTACTCATTACCTACAGTGGTTCATAAATGCACTCCACACTGTACCACATTCGTCTTATTAACAACAACCAATTTACAATAACGGACGAATATATTTATGAATACCGTTATTTCATATTGAATACCGGAATTGAATATTTCGTATCGAGTATTACGAAAATAGATAAAATGAGCAAAAACAATGTAAAAAAACAATTGCACATTGTTTTGCAATAACAATTAAATATTTGACAAAAAACTTCGATTTAAATTGAGTGACACAAACTTTGAATTCCGCAATAGTTGTTTTTCTTTCAAATGATAATACTGAGTATGGTATAACTATAATAAATACTCCATTGACTCACATCTTTATAATATTTGTAGGCAACACACATTTAATATTCATGTAAACGAATATCTTTTCTTGATGTTCTATCACTGTTTTAAAATGTAGACAGCAAAAATTTTTTTAGGCATAATAACTATCACATTTTTAGCTAATGGAATTGCATTAGATAATCGATAAAAAAATAATTAAAAAAGTGCATTTACATATATAGTATTGCAGCACTTACATTGGTAATAAAAATAAATTTAATTAAAAATGTCAGGGCTGTGGAGTCGGTCAAAAAATTTCCGAATCCGACTCCCGAATTTACCAAAACCACGACTCCGACTCCGACTAAATTAACGAATTAAATATCAACCCTATCAATGCCAAGCCAAATTTGACATATTAAATGCAAAAATAAAAAGTTCGCGACGACTCCGACTCCAACTCCAGCCAAAAAGCTCCGACTCCGACTCCACAGCCCTGATAAATAGTAATAACAGTGAAAAGTCGTTTGTTGGTTGTTATGTTATTTATTGTCAGAAAACAAACTTAAACATCTTTTAATAATATATAAGAATCATGTAGCAACACTCTATTGCAACATATAAACAAAATTTAATGGGAATAAAGTTAAGACATTTTCAATATTAAATATCTGGTTAGATTTGATGAAAAATTCGCTTATAATATAATTGTATAAAAAAGTAGTATGTTTGTTGAATTGTACAATAATTATGTTGAAATAAAACCCTCAGTTTTGATTTTATATATTTTTTAGATATTAATATTGATGTATCGCATATCTGGATTTTTAACTATGGATTAAATCAAATGATCAGAATGAATCAAAAGATGTTTTATAAACACCGTAATTCTTTCATTTTTAAGGCAGAAGTATTTAATTTTAGTAAATTTTAATTCCTTACTAGTCCTCATCATCCGTTCTATCTTGAACTTTTCTGAAAAGAGAGGTTGAGCTACAGAATAACAACAAATTTTCTATAAACCGCCATAATTAATATGCTTTTTTAATGGACTGTAATTTTCCTCATCGGAAAAATTAAAGACATAAAGGTCATGCCTAATAAACATTAATTATCATGTACTTTCAAATAAGTGATTTCGAATCAACTTGTCAAAATTATTTATTCAAAAGTAATACGTTTTATGATCTCAGTGTTCTATGAAGTCTCTCGTATTATAATTTTGTTCTCTTAATTTTTGTGAATTTATTAAGCATGATACTATCATTTGAAAAATGGACTAATTAATGCTTTGGATATTGACGCCCTATGTTATCATAATAAACTGATCTAATAAATCAATTTGGTTATTATTTTTTACGATCATTTTACTTCTGATTGTTTATTGTTTTCATCGCTTTTAAAAGCATAAATTAATATTGATACACTATTTTATCATAAAAATCAATGAGTAATAATCTATCTACAAAACAAAAGAAACATCGTCACATAAAGTGAAAAGGTCACATAAAATACTTACGTTAATGAAAAATTGTAAACGTATTTTATAACAATTTAAAATTAAATTCAAATAATAATTGATAACGTCACGTTGCCTATGTAGCTTCTTATTGTTTTATGTGATATATATTTATGAAAATAAATGAGTTTTTGTAAATGAATATTTTCGGGATCGATATATGTAGTTACCAAGCGCAAGCGAATTATTAATAAAAAAAATCGAAATAGTTCGTGTACTTGCACTGTTATCTTTGAAAGACCGGACGCTCGTGGGTAATAATTTATTTGCTGCGTTCCGCATTGATGACAGCATCGAATGTAAGCAATAATAGTATTGAAATGAAGACGAAAAATATCAAAAAACAAAACAAGAGTTGAATTATGGTGATAAATAATGTTTTAGTGAGTGCTAAATACACATATGTAGTTGTAAAATTGATCCCAGAATTATTGTGCCCTCATTTTACAACAATTATAATATACACAACGCGATATGCAAAAAAATACTAATAATAATAAACTAAACGATTTGCGCAAAGAAAATATTGCTGTTTTATTGAATTAGGTGATGTATAAAATTATATTATGATTAATAATTTTAATTATGTAATTGCAGTTTAATTAATAGCAATAATTTTAATAACCATCGATAAACTGGCAATAAATGATGCAATCAAACTAGGTATAAAAGAATTAATAATTTTCAAATTTTTCAACCCCGTTCCGCAGTGCATTTTGATGCTTTTGATAAAAAAGATGTCCCGTAAGAGTTCCACCATTGAGACGAAAGAATTCACAAAGTTTAGCATATTTTGGGCCTTGAAGCAAATATTCACAGTAGCGAAATGTTTTTTTCTCCCAACCGTAGATTACGAAATCGGCGCGATAAGAGCAACTGACCTTAGTTTGAAAGTAATCTTCACCATTTTAAATACTTTTCTTTATGTGTATCAGAATATAAGTAACACAACACCATTCACAATGAAACTGGAAGTATACTTAATCCGTTTGGTAATTTATTCATCCGCCTATATTGTATCATTGATATATATATTTAATAAATCAAAACTGATTACACAGTATATGGTTTTGATCAATACCATTGATCATTCATATTTATAAATGAGAAGAGAATCTACGTCAAATTGAAGAAGAGTATTCCTTTTTTTACTATACTTATTCTAGATGAATAATGTGTTCATGTGATAGTATCATTATCATGCAAAAGATCTACTTATAAAAGTTAACCCTGTGGATGGATTCTTTTGATCGAATTAAGAATTGCAATGATTATTTTATTAATACAATTGCAGGACTATGCGACGTCTTCAAATAATGAATTCTCAGTTACTCTATTTATTTTTCCAAAACAAAAATCAAAAAAATTCAGTGTTTTGGAAAATAGTATACACAAACAGATACTGTGAATTGATTTTAAATCAAGGTGAATATGACAAATACGCTTTAGAGAATCGTCATATGCGGGCAAATAAAAAAAATAATATTGAACGACTCATGCATACTTTTTGTGCACTTGTTGAAGCACTTGATGTTATCAACCAAAGCAATGGCGTGTCAGTAAGTAAAATGAATATTTTGATATAAAAAATATGCGCTTTATTGATAACTGGTTCAGCGGCGTTCCTTATAAAAAAGAAAAATAAAAATTTTAACAAGTCGATACCAAAAATGAACTTTTGGTCGGAAATGTTGTATTTACCGCATTCTATCAATACAAGAATTTCAGAATTATCTATTTTTACTAAATTTATTTGACAAAGTTCTGATATTTTCATAAATTTTCCATCTTTAAGAACATTATTTCTGATCAAGTGTTGTGAAAAAATTATCCTTAAAATAAGTAATTTGAAATTTTTTTATTTGGTGATTGTAATACAAGTGAATTTTAATCAATCGAAACTTCAAACGCTCATATCTAAAAACAGTGTCAAGAGCAGCTAGAATCTTTTCAAAGTAATGTATCGAAGTGCTGTAAGTAATGTATGCCTAATTAAATTTCGAGTGATAATTTTAATAATCAAATACTGTTGGCACACTTTTCAGATACTTCTTCGGACAGCAATCGGATTTTTAATGATCCCTTTTTGTCTATAAATGTGTGATGACATATTTGAAAAGGATTTCATTCGTAAGATTAACAATACAATTTAGATTTACAATTTAATTGAATAGTGCGACATCATTTAATTCGTAGTATAGCAGTGTTTAATGGAGTTGGATGATGAGTGAAATCTTTTTTTCATCATCTATTAATCACTATATTTTTTACAACTTGTGGCTTTTCCATGGAAACAGTTATTGAATCATTTATATGTGAATTGGTCAAAGCTGAAATTACAAAAAGCGGTAATATAAAATTATGAAGGTTTGTCATTTAAAATTAGTTCTGTTAAAAAATACTGTCAGTGGAAAAAGACGAATAGTTCGGATTAAGGTTTCCAATCCCGGGAAAATATTATGATCCTGGTATTTTGGGATTGCAATAAGTTAATCCCGGGATTGGTCACGGGATTTCGAATATTTTTTTATGTTCGATAATTTTCATATTTTATAAAAATTAGGACAGTTAAGAATAGTTTATGTCACTATCTTCGTAATGAAAATTATATTGGATTCGATTGAATATCCATTTTTCAAGAGCGAAAATATTTTATTAACATGTAGCATATTGAAAAAAATAACGTTTTTATTCGTGAAAAATCCATTACCATCCAGGATGTTGCGATCAATTTCAGAATTGTATGTATTTGGCGCTCATTAAAAAATTACTTATCACCATTTATGAACTCCAGTTTTTTTACTAGTTGTTTGGTAGTTCACTTCATTACAACATTTTATATTCGATCCTGCAATTCGATAAATTTGCAACATCATATGGGGAACGGGATAATCTTGATTCCTCTTCAGATTCAACGCAAAGTAGATTAAACTCCACGGATTCTCAGTATACAGATACATAAGATATCTAACAAAGTGGCTGAGCAAGTCACATTTTCTTTTTTATTCTCTTTCTATTTTTCTTCTCTTTAAGCACCTTAGTGCATGGTTAAAAGATCAGTCCCGTGCAGCTCTGTCTCGGGCCAAGTAAGTGGGGAGTAAATTCGTTTCTTTTCTTGATCGTATAGCGTTATGGAAGGCGGCTGTGAAAAACGGCTGCACACACATAACGGATGGGTGGTGGGACAACCAACTTGTTCACCCAAATATATATTCGATCCTGTCATCAATGCATAACGCAAATATTTTATATGCCACTAACATCCGGTGTTCTATAGATGACACGTGCAAGTACACGTAATATTACGATTTTTTTTGTAACAAAACATTAGTCCTAAAAATTTCGAGATTATGGTTTCTAATCCCAGGTTTCATCAGGTATTAAAAACTCGTGGGATCCAGAGACTGGAAACGCTAGTTCGGACCTATTTAATGTATATTTTTAACTTCATAAGAAGAATGGTTAACATATCAAATAGTGACAATAATATCATACTTCATCTTACATGTTTCTTTGCATTATAAAATATTTAAAAATATTACTTAGTAAGACCTAATTTATTCAACTCTTTTATAAGCTCAACAAATCATTTTATTTGAAACTTTTTACCGCACTCAAATACGAATTATACTTTAAATGTGTTCGTCATTTGTTTTTTTTCAGAATCAAAGCAGTTATCGGATCTCGTTATATTCTCAAATATTATAATGAATTCTAAAGTTGAAATAACGGCATGCAATTTCTTTAATATTAATTTTACCTTTCTATATTCAATGATAAGTGGTTTAGTCTCGTATGCCGTCGTAGTTATTCAACTCACCGAACAAAAAAAAAATCAGCTTAAAAATATGACTATCGACGCCGCTTTTTTTCAACAGCGTTGAGCAAATAGACTTTATTAGATAATGGAGCATGTCAACAATAGAATGTTCTTCAAAACTTGTTTATAATTTAGCCACTCAACTGCTTCTGTAGGAAGAAAGAGAGACACATTCGTGCCAAGGGATGTTTTGAGGATAGGAGGCTCCTTCTCGATTTACGAGGGAGCCGGAATAAAGGTCTTCTCAATGTATATACAAAATTTACAGTGAATAAAGTTAAGACATTTTTAATGTTAAATATGTGGTTAGATTTGATGAAAAAATCGTTTATAACAAAATTGTAAAAAAAAGTAATATGTTTGTTGAATTGTACAATAATAATGTTGAAATAAAAACCCACAATTTTGATTTTATATGTATCGCATATTTTGATATTTAACTATGTATAAATCAAATTAAATCAGAAAATATAAGTTTTATTAACTGCCATAATTGTTTAATTTTAAAAGCAGAAGTACCGTAAAACGGGGTGAATAGAAATTGCGGGCTGAATAGAGACAAAAACAAGGATTGAACTTTAGCACCACTTTACTAAGTATCCAATCTATTTTATATATTTCTTTACAATGACTATAATACTATCTCTCGAATGATAAAACCAAACCAACTAAATGATTGGCCAAAATTGAAACAAACGTGATTAGGTTTGATGTCTGTGTATCCTTACTTTTTTACTGTTTATAAAACTCTTTTATTGCACGAAAATTAAATTAAATCATGTCTTTTTAGGTTATCAGTGTTGCATATTTTGTTTTTTATAAGCTGTTTTTGGATTTCGTCATTATCTGCTTATTTTTAAAAAACATGAAATTCCCGGATTATTTGGGGTGAATAGAGGCGCCTAGTGTGTGAATAGGGTCAGCGAAGACAAGTGATTTAAAAACTGAAATTGTACACAAAAAAAATATGTTCAATGTCATATATTTATTTTTTTATTTCTGGAAAGCTTCGTGCTTAATAAAAACATGCCATGAGTCTAAAAACAAGATCCCCAAAGCACCAAGAGGGGTTCAAAACAATTGCCTAAAGCTTTGCAGGATGCAGTGCGAGATATTATGGAAAACAATATCACTTATGGAGCAGCTAGGAAGTAATACGGAATACATTGTTTCATAATCACAGACACGCAACAAAAAATATGAAAACCCAAAGCATTGGTGGATCCAGAGGGGTGGCATAGGGCTGTGACCCCCTCTTAGGAGAATTTATTTTACATTGTAAAAATGTAGCATTAATTTTTATAGTTCTCTTTTTTTCGATCAACTGTTTTTGTCATGACCCTTTAGCTCAGTGATACACAAACCTGCAGCCCGCAATGACATTTCATACGGCCCAATATGGAAAATATCGGTGACCTTTTTTTCTTCAGAACTTTTTACGGAAGATGGAAGAACAATATAAAATATCGATAATTTAATCACTTTAACTATTATCTGGCTCTTTTGCCAAAAAGGTTGAACATCATTACTTAAGTTTACAGCTATATTATATATACAGGCGGACCTATACTTTCGCACATAATTGGTTCCGAAAATGTGTGCTTAAGTTGAATGTTCGAAAGTGAAGTGATGTAAAAAAACGCCAAAAATATAACTTTATCAAAAATTATTAATGTACAAACGGACTTCTACTTCGCACATTATTAAAAATTCGTTCTTATTCGATTTTTTGGTGATTTCTGTAACATGCAGTGCTTTTACGGATTCAAATTTTGAAATTTGAAAAACTTGTTAAAAATGTACAAAATAGCAAATATTACGAAAGTAGATTTCCGTCTGTACACATGTGATCAATTCATATGTCCAAATTGTAAGGTTTCGTTCATCATAATCATAGTATTATTTCATGTTTATTTGTGAAAAATTATGTTTGTGTATCATAAAAAAAAATCAATTGATTAGTTAATATATTTCAACATATTTTGCTGTTTATTTGGCTAGTTAAATCCATAATTGAATACAATTTTATACAACACGATTCATATATTCCAATCATTCAAATCTACCTATGAATAGCGACATCGAACAAAATTGACTGTGTCTTAATAACGATAGTAAATATTTGAACAATATTGTCATGAATGTGTAGTAGGGCCAAAGAAATTCATAGTCATTCATATTTGAATAATCAGGCGCAGGCAGGTATGAAGATACATAGTAAAAAGTGTCTCTAATCACCCCGTTTTACGGTACCCTTTAAAATTGCTCCTCTTAGATCCAAACAATTTGCACAAAGAAAATATTGCTGCTTCATTGAATTAGGTGTGGTATAAAATTATATGATGGATCAGTATAATTCAATGCAATTTGAGTAAAAGTTTGAATAATCATTGATAAACTGGCAATAAATGATACAATCAAAGTAGGTATAAAAGAATTAATAATTTTAAAAATTTTCAACCACATTCTGCAGTGCATTTTGTTCCTTTTGATTGAAAAGATGTCTCGTAAGAGTTCCACCACTGAGAAGAAAGAATTCACAAAGTTTAGCATATTTTGGGCCTTAAAGCAAATATTGACAGTGGCGAAATGTTTCTTTCTTCTAACCGTAGAATACGAAAACGGTGCTATAAAACTAACTGACGTTAGTTTGAGAGTAATTTTCACCATTATAAATACTCTTCTCCATTTTTATCAAATTATAATTAACACAAAATATTTTATAGCGAAACCGCACATATTCTTAGCTCGTTTGGTAATGTATTCATCCAGCTATATTGTATCATTGACATATATATTTAATAAATCAAAACTGATAACACAGTTTATGGTTTTGATCAATACAATTGATCAATCATTGTTTATAAATGAGAAAAGAATCTACGTCAAATTGAAGAAGAGTATTTCTTTTTTTACAATAATTATTCTAGCTGTAGACTGTGTTCATGTGATATTTGCGTTATCATGCGCAAGCTCTACGTATACAGCTCAGCCCTGTGGATGGATTGTTATGATCGCATTAAGGATTGCAATGATTATTTCATCAATACAATTGCTCATAGTCCTGCGACGTTTTCAAATAATGAATTCACAATTACTCTATTTATTTTTCCATAAGAAAAATCAAAAAAACTCAGCGTTTTGGAAAGTAGTATACACAAACAGATGCTGTGAAATGATTTTAAATCAAGGTGAATATGACAAATACGCATTAGAAAATCGTCATATGTGGGCAAATAAAAAAATAAATATTAAACGACTCATGCATACTTTCTGTGAACTCGTTGAATCGCTAGATGTAATCAACCAAAGCAATGGCGTTTCAGTGAGTATACAAATTTGTTTTGGCTACAATAATGTATAATTTATTGATAAACGGTAAAACAACTTTGCTTATAAAAAGGAAATGATAAAATTTTGATAATTACAATTTTGAATAAGTGTTGATTGATTTTGGATTTCCTTTTAATGGATTGGTATGGACTCCAATTACTCGGCATCTCTATTATATGTAGGAAATATTATTAATTCCAATTTGTTTGCATACATATATGATAAATAAATTTTCTCTTGTCATAATAGACTCTCGACATCATTAACTTTTAATACGGAAAGAAAAATAACAATGTATTTTAATTCTACATAAATTATTTTATATATTTGTTGATAGCTATTTCGGCTTACGCCTACGTCAGAACTATGTTTAAAACGTGTATTAGAGATAGCTTATATACCTTTGCTAGACAGGGTGCCCCCTACATAATCTCTTTCTGTTGAAACCATACCTACGTCGCATGAAAGAATTTAAATAAGTTTGATTTATTGTCTAATATTTATTCATATTGCAATGTCTAAGTGCATCTATTTTAAATTGTTGTTTCCCACCATTACTTTATACCAATAAATCAAACTTAGAACCTGCTCAATCAATGAAAATAGTCATAATCAATATTTTTTGTTTAAAATGTTCTGAAAATAATGAGATACATATTTTAATACGGAAAGAAAAATAACAATGTATTTTAGTTCTACATAAATTATTTTATATATTTGTTGATAGCTATTTCGGCTTACGCCTTCATACGACCAGATTACAATTAACAGTTCACCTCTGTTAAAACCTTTAACAAACAATAAACTTAAAACAATTTAAAATAGATGCACTTAGACATTGCAGATTTCAAGTGGTTTCACACGATAAAATAACCCAAAAATACCCAAATTATTGTTTCCCACCATTACTTTATACCAATAAATCAAACTTATTTAAATTCTTTCATGTGACGTAGGTATGGTTTCAACAGAAAGAGATGATGTAGGGGGCACCCTGTCTAGCAAAGGTATATAAGCTATCTCTAATACACGTTTTAAACATAGTTCTGACGAAGGCGTAATCCGAAATAGCTATCAATAAATACATAAAATAATTTATGTAGAATTAAAATACATTGTTATTTTTCTTTCCGTATTATAACGGAGTTCGACCAAGTAAATGCCTACTCAATCAATTAACTTTTAACATTAATTAAATAAATCAGCAGAACCCAAAGCAAATGTGACAAAAGAAATTCTCGCATAGCATAGTCAATGCCAAAACCATTTTAAAAAATAATCCTGACGGTAAAATCCTTGCATAAAGCTCAGGTTAAACCCAACCTTTCAGTATGTATGTAACTGTATTATTATATATGCAGTACCTACAAAAAAAAAAAAAACAACTCATTTGGCAATACAATATTGCCAAATTATGAAATATATTTTCAGCCTGCTGGCCTATTCCCACGTGCTTAAAACATTGCCCCAATAATGTGTGTGAAGGAAGAGGTGTACAATGATGAATAAGTAAAAGCTGTTTTGCGCTGCACTGTCAAGAGGTCCGCATCTTAGCAAAAAAGAATAATTATTATAAAATATAAAAAAATAGAATGATCCATCAATAATTTACTGGGCATGGTTAAGTTTAAGGTGGCGTATCAGTCACGTTCTTAACATTTCCGTCCCGGTGGTTAAGACAGTTTACCACCACTGCAATTTTATCTTAAATATCCATCATAATATTAGTGATACAATGCGTAAACTTTTGGTATTCTAAATTCCTTGAATTCACACCTTTTGCACTAAAAAAATATCATTTTGATCGACTAGGTTCGTCGCAATTAAATAAAAAAGAAAAAAAATCGAATAATTATTGTTCAAAAACCATTTATATTGTCGCTACCAATTGCCAGGATTATTACTTCACTGCCATACGCGATAAGATAATGATATCTCATTTAAAACGCGCCTCGATCAAATGTACGTTTCAAATCAAATGGATGCTTTTAACATTAAAAGACGTAGATAAGCGCTCACGCAAACAGTTTTGACAACGACAGTCTGTCTTGAACATCAATACGATCTGCTTGTCTGATCATGCACGACTTCAAATTTAATATTTTTATGGGAAAACTATCGATTTTCAAATATATATTTCTTTGGAACGATGTATAAAGATACTTTTAAGCATAATTGATTGAGCATGCATTTACTTGGTAGAACTCCATTATAATACGGTAAGAAAAATAACAATGTATTTTAGTTCTACATAAATTCTTTTATATATTTGTTGATAGCTGTTACGGCTTACGCCTTCGTCAGAACTATGTTTAAAACGTGTATTAGAGATAGCTTATATACCTTTGCTAGACAGGGTGCCCCCTACATAATCTCTTTCTGTTGAAACCATACCTACGTCACATGAAAGAATTTAAATAAGTTTGATTTATTGGTCTAAAGTAATGGTGGGAAACAACAATTTAAAATAGATGCACTTAGACATTGCAGATTTTAAGTGGTTTCACACGATCAAATAACCCAAAAATACCCAAATTATTGTTTTCCACCATTACTTTAGACCAATAAATCAAACTTATTTAAATTCTTTCATGTGACGTAGGTATGGTTTCAACAGAAAGAGATTATGTAGGGGGCACCCTGTCTAGCAAAGGTATATAAGCTATCTCTAATACACGTTTTAAACATAGTTCTGACGAAGGCGTAAACCGAAACAGCTATCAACAAATATATAAAAGAATTTATGTAGAACTAAAATACATTGTTATTTTTCTTACCGTATTTAAGCATAAGATAACATTTTTTTAATGCAGTCTATGCCAATAAAGCCATAAAACTGGGGTATTTTAAGTCCCCCCCCCCCCTTCGGATCACACGGTATTTTTCAGGGACCGTCTTACTAAGGTTAATTGGTTATTGAATTAATTTTATTTTCGAACACAAAATGAAAAACTCACATAAAGCTTTCACCATCCGAGAATTCATCTGCCAATAATTGTTGTAATGAAAATATATTACAAGCAGTAAAAAATTTACCAAGTCATGCCTTCTAATATTTTATTCATACATGAATGTCTAATAATGATGAGAACAATAAAATACCGTTTTACATTTTTCAGATACTTCTTCGAGGAGCAAACGCACTTTTGACGTGCCTTTTATTTGTCTATATATATGTTTTGACATCTTTAAAAGGATTTCCTATAGTAAGAAAAACTAACTAATAAAGATTTATATAATATAATGATCAAAATTGAATCGAATGGCTTGAAGATCTCGAATATTTTCTGATAAAATAATTGGAACTATGTACTGCGCGTCAATACAAGTTAATTCGTGCATAAGAAATAAACTAGATAGCAATTGTATTCTATTAAAAGTTAATTAATTTAAGCGATATGACAATACTTTACCCGATTCATTGAATTTTGTATTTATTCTTTTATTATACGTTACGAACCTATTTACAAACATTCCTGTAAAACAATGTCTTGAAATAATACATGACTTATTAGAAAAATCGAAATTAAATCCATTCGAATCTGAAGGTGAAAACCGGATCGTTAACGACAAAGCTCATGGAAAAGTACAGAATTCAAACGATTTAAATTTGATATTGAAATTCCATCAAGCTCCTTCAGTAGACACCCTCGAATAATTAATTCAAACTTTTTAATTTTACAGAAAACAATAATCACCACTATTGCTTTTACTGTTCGATTTCCAGTAGAAATATTTATAGAAACATCGATATGTGAATTAATCAAAGCTGAAATATCAAGAACAAAAAAAATCGTCAACAAAGCGACAGTACAAAATTATCGTGGTAAGTCATTTTTAAATAAGTTCTGTTCAATAATACTGTCAGTAGAAAATTAAGAATTTAGTTATTTCAGATTTGATATCTATTATATATAATTTATAGACAGGTAAAATATTTTAGGAACAAACTAAATGATCTGAAATGTTATCAATTTTCAATCAGAATTTGAATTAGCTTTTGGTAGGAATAAAACAAAATTTGGTCTTATTAAAAATATTAAATAATGACCATTTTATAAAAATTCTGACTATCAATAATTTATTTATTGAATAAAAATACAGTACATAGCATTACAGCTGACCAATGCGCAAAGTATATATAAAATAAGTCAAACATAATCCACAACAAAACATAAAAAATAGGTTTTAGAATAAAAAAACACAACATACTAATCACATAAAAATTCAATATAAAAAAATGAAATAAAGCACCGAGTTCACTACTGAAAATTTTAATTTCAATGGGCATTGCATTGATCAGCCAAAGAGCCCCTGAAACTGGCGACTCAAAAGACGCAACAAACAAATTCTGATAAAAAAAATGTTTGGCTTTGGTATCGACCACGTTCGCAAAAACTGGGAGCATGTAAGTTTATAGTCTTAAGGATGGCAAGGATATCAACTCGGCCTCCAAGAAGAAGAGAAAACTGTTTCAATATTTAAATTCATCTTTGAGCAGATTTTTATGAATAATGTAACGTGTCCTCTGAATTCTGACAGTTACTTTTTGAGCCTTTTATATAATCACTGTTATAAACATTGTATACAAATTCTTCACGTGGAAATACGAGCCCAATATTGAGGATCATAAATTTTTTTGTACATCGGTTGATGTTCGAAAAAAATGAAACTGTGCCTGCAGTTGAACATTCAATGTCCAGTTCAATGTTTTCACTATCAGTATTTAATAAAAGTTACATTTTTATATGTAGATAAATGGTGAAATGCCGGCTTGACCATTCACAATCTGAGAATATAACGTACAAAGCACTAATTTCGTATGTTATTTATAAACTGAATAAATAATCAATAATTTCATCTTACACCGTTTACTGAAAAATAATAATACAGGAAGAGCAGTATTTAAAAAATATATGAATTATAAATGTGGTTGTAATATTTTGTTTCAGATTCAAAGCAGTTATCGGATCTCGTTCTTTTCACAAATGTAATCATAAATTCCAATGTTGAAATAACGGCATGCAATTTCTACAATATTAATTTCACTATGATATTCTCAATGATTAGTGGCATTGTCTCTTATTCCGTCGTTATAATTCAACTCACTGAAAAAAAAAATTAAAACTTCAGTTTAATTTTACTATGGTCGCACCTTTCTTGATCAGCGTTGAGTATACAGACAGAGTGAAGGAGCATGTCAACAAACCCCGAATTTTCAAAACCTCTTAGTTATTCAGTTACTCAATTACTTGTGAAAACATATGAATGGATAGATTAATAAGACTCGTTTTGAGGAGAAAATCAAGACATTACATACATAAATGTTTTCCAACAACATACCAACTTTTTATTGAACATACATAAATTCGAGCACGTGAACACTGCAGAAAGATGAACTTAGACTACTCTGCCACCGGACTATAAATATTTGATTTATTCTTGTGATGATCAAATTCATAGAAGCTCAATACACCATTATCATTTTCATATTTGCCACGTAGGTAAAATACTTTTGAAAATGTTTTACTTTTATGTTTTTAAGTAAAGAAGAATTGCATATTTTTATTTGGTTTAAGGGAATGTTCACTTATGTAAAAACACGGTGACATTAGACATTTACTTTCATACCTAATTTATTACTCACGATTTTCACTGATATAACTTGAATAGTAAAAACAATTAACAATTCTTTTAATGACAACTTAGCACTAGCATGGATAGGAACACTCTTTTTGCCGCTACGTCTTAAAAAATAACTATTCTCATCTTAGTATTATCAATAAATAAAGGTTTTACGATCATATTCGTTTCACCTTTATATCGCAAAATGAAAGTTAAAAGCATTAACGTATTGTTTTTTACGTACCTATGTCGTTTCGTGTACAATTATGTTTTATTTCATAAATCAACCGTTGAAAAACAATTAAAACAGCCACTAAAAAAGAATTTTCGTACCGCATGGTATATGTACAATTAGATTTTAATACTAAAAATTTATTCAAAAACAACTCACATTACCTATTTAATGACATGTCAAATTGACAGCATACTTATCTTGCTGGTATATTTTTTATTAAAACGCAAAAGAATGAATCAATTTTTTCAAAATTTAAGTAGCCTTTCAATATCGATAACATTTATTTCTAAATGCAGTGGTTCTTAACATGAGATTTTCCGAGCACTGGTATTCTTCTAGGTAGTTGCAAATACTATAGCAAGGTCCCTTATTTGACCTTCATGCTGTAAAATCATTTGGTGAGTTCCTCGTCTATACAAGACAAAAAAAAGAATTGCTAATATTTACTGTAAAAAATTAAATAAAATACATGGCACTACCGAGCTTACCATCTATGAGTTTGAGTTGATATCTGTAATTTAATTTAGTCTAACTATACTCTATATTGAGATCTATAGCGATTCAATATAGAGCAGTTTTCAGACATCTAGGCACGGCGTCTCCAGGTTGATACTGGGCCAGCTGTCTCGCATTAGATATAGCTGACTCTTTTACGCACTGAGTGTATTTGCCAAGATCAGACGATTGCGAGATCGGCGATCATCCTCCAAATGCATGCGGTAGCGGGCATATTAACACCGCATTTTAAATAATAATACAGTCAGGTCAGTCAGCTCTTGATATTCGGTAAGTCTTCGTGTTGGTGGAGAAATCCAAACGAAGCCCGGAAAGAGTCTGAGAAGTGAGGAATTAGCGAGATTTTAGTGAGCTCTTAAGATCTGAATAAGTCTTCGTTTTGGTTGAGTAAAATCTCAAACGTAAGCCCAAAATGAAGCTCTCGATCTCCTAGTCCTCTCCTTAAGTTCCGCATCCTAGCGAGCTGATATCAACAAATAACGCAACGTACTCGAAAAGGAATTGCCATTTTAAACTAGCTTTAGTGTTGGTAAATTCAACTTGTGTATAAGGCTTGTAATGTAAATGTATAAAGTATTAAATGTAAATTTTTGTATTAAACTTGTGTGCTAATCGCACATTGTAACGATTGAGACTTCGTTTATTATCAGAGCCTTCTGTTCTCCTACTCCGATCCTGATATCCTCATCCCGAGTGTTGGATCGTATGCTCCCTCTCGATTTACGAGAGAGACGAGATCAAGGTAGTCTCACTATGAACCAATGAAAAGCAAGTATTTTTTTAAAAAACTTCATTTCTATTTAATCTTGATTTTGTCCACTGGAGTGAGGTAAAACGAGGTAGGTATCAAGGGGTAAAGTTTTATGCAGATTCATGGATTTATTATCTTATAGCATTTGTATGAGCTTGGCTTAAATCCCATTTTGTTCGACGTGTTTACACTTTTTTGGATATATGATAATGTATACAAATTTTCTTTAAAAATGTATATTAAATAATGTTATCTGTTATTTTTTTTATAAACATTATCACCAAATATTTTTTTTTGTTTTCCGACCGTTTGATTTTGGTACTACGCTTTTTTTCTTATAATTAAAAGTGTATCGTGACATTGAAAAAGCTAAAAACCAATGCCTAAATGACTTTCTTCAATTGAAATCTTATCTTATATAAGAGTAAAATTTAATTGCTATTTTCTGTTTTTGTGTCATCGTTTTTCTAAATGTAGTAAGTTAACAGTTTAAAGACAGTTATCTTAATGAGTAAAAAAGGAAAATATTTATGTTTACTTAATGATGCCCGCAGCAACTATTTTTTAAAAAAGGTGTTGAACACATATGAAGCTCTGAGCATTATTAATATTATCAATGTGACAGCTGCATTTTATTATACAGTAAAACTGGAAAATAATTATGTGACAGCGATTTTAACAATACATTAACCAGCCGAATAGCGAATTCTCAATCTGTCTTCTCAGTGTATTGTTGTGATTTTGATTGAAAAGATGTCTCGCAAGAGTTCCACCATTGAAAGAAAAGAATTCAATAAGTTTAGCATTTATTGGGCATTGAAGCAAATATTGACTCTAGCAAAATGTTTCTTTCTCCCAACCGTAGATTACGATAATGGTGCGATAAAAACAACTCACTTGAGTTTGAGAGTGTTCTTTACCATTACAAATACTCTTTTTTATTTTTACCAGAATCATATGAATAACAAGAATTTGTTATTAAAAAACCCGAAGTTTTTCGTATCTGGACTCTGTTTATTATCAATTTGTTATATTATATCATTGACATATATATTTTATCAATCAAAACTGATAAAACAGTTTATGGTTCTGATAAATACAATTGATCATTCATTATTTATAAATGAGAAAAGAATCTACGTCAAATTGAAAAAGAGTATTTCTTTTTTCACAAAACTTTTTATAGCTGTAGACTGTGTTCATATGGCATTTGATTTTTCATCCATAAATTCTTCTTATAGAAGTCAAACTTTTGGATGGTTTTCTCTATTCGCATTAAGGATTACAATGATTATTTTTTTAACACAATTGCTAATAGTTCTGCGACGTCTTCAAATAATGAATTCTCAATTACTCTATTTATTTTTTCATAAAAAAAATAAAAAATACTCAACGTTTTGGAAAATAGTATACACAAACAGATTCTGTGAATTGATTTTAAATCAAGGTGAATATGACAAATACGCTTTAGAGAAACGTCATATGTGGGCAAATAAGAGAAATAATATTGATCGACTCATGCAAACTTTTTGTGCACTCGTTGAATCGATTGATGTTATTAACCAAAGCAATGGCGTTTCAGTGAGTAAACAAGTTTATTTTAACTACAACAATATACAATTCATTGATAACCGGTATAGTAACTTAGCCTTAAAAAAGGAATTGATAAAATTACAATTTTGAAAAAGTGTAGATTGATCGTGGAATTTATAATGGATTTGGGTCTGTTGACAAAATTAATAAATAAAAAAATAAAAACTAAAACTTTTTACCCTCCAAGAATTCATTTGCCAATAAAATCTGTTATTAAAAGATATCACAAGCACTGTAAATTAGACTAACTAATTTTTTTTATTATACGTTTTATCACTTTTAAAGGGTTCACTGTCAATACTTGGTGGAATATCATTTTAATAAAAATAATAAAACCTTTTTAGTTCTTTTTCCACATACAATTTATTGGATCAGGACCGGTTATGCTCATGGCGAGCATTGTCAACTGATAAGAAATACAACGAAACAGTCATATTTATACAAATTTTAAGTAAACATCACAAGGTATGGACAAACAATTGGTACTTTAACTTAGCAAATAAATTGAAGCAATATGTAAAAAAATAGATTATCCTTAAAATGTTGAAGACCTCTTAGTAATGCAAGCTATTACATCAATAATCGATTAAGTTTGAATATTATAAGTATGAATTCACAGAATCTGCTGTCGTTATAGCTTGCATTGCTAAGAGGTATTCAACATTTTAATTATAATCTATTTTTAGTACATTTTGCTTCAATTTATTTGCTTTACACCAATTGTTTGTCATACCCTGTAATTATTACTTAAGCTTTGTATAAATATCACTGTTTTGTTGTTTTTCTTATTAGGTGAAAATGCTCACCATGAGCGAAACCGGTCCTGATCCAATAAATTTTATGTGGAATAAGTACTAAAAATGTTTTATTATTTTTATTATAATGCCATTCCACCAAGTATTGCCAGTGAACACCTTCAAAGTGATCACTGAAAATTGGTCTTACTACATTTGTTATTATTTTGTTCAAACATGTACATATGTATGTATAATCCTACTTCTTATAACAATCAAATACCGTTTTAAACTTTTCAGATACTTCTCCGAGGAGCGAACACACTTTTCATGTGCCTTCTTTTTGTCTATATATATGTTTTGACATCTTTAAAAAGATTTCCTATAGTAAGACAAATTTATATTTTCATTATTTAATGATTAAATTTGAATTGAATCGTTTGAAGATATTTAGCATTTCCTGGTAAAGTAATTTTTGATCACCCGCGTTTTCATCCCTATATTCGCTTGAAAGAGTGAACGTTAACAAATATACATAAACATATGTTAGCATTTCTATGCTATTGAATGAAAATTATTTTTTATGATATAGTTTTCTTACATTGAAAAGGTTCCAATTGACATTTTTGCCTTAAATGACCTTTTGGTCGGAAACACTTGTTTTTACCGCTTTATATCATATATATATATGAATTTCAGAATTATCTATGTTTGAATAACTGAGTTAGCAGAATTCCGGAGTTGTACTGAATCTGCACATTTTTTTTAACTTAATTTATTTGACAAAGTTCTAAGATTGTTAACATTATTACCATAATTATTTATCAGCAAGAGTTGTGAAAAAATATGCTTAAAATAAGAAATTTGAAACATTTTTACTTGCTCATTGTTACAAGTGAATTTTAATCAATCGAAACTTCAAAACCTTATGTATCAAAACAGGGTCAAGAGCAGCTAGAATCTTTTCAAAGTAAGATGTTGATATGACAGTTAGTAACCCAATTCATTCAAACTTTTTACATCAAAATATTCGCTAATTCATCCGGATCGCTTTAATAATAATTGTACAATTATGTGACTTACATCTATTTCTAACGATACAAACTATTTACTGCGCGTCAGTACAAGTTCATTCATGCATTTAAAATGCCGGAAGATATCGAAAGGTGAAACTTGGGTCGTTACCGACAAAACTCGTGGAAAAGTACACAATTTAAATGATTCAAATTTGGTACTGAAATTCCATCAAGCTCCTTCAGTCGACACCCTCGGATAATGAATTGAAACTTTTTATTTTTACAGCCAACTTTAATCACCATTATCACTTTTACTATTCGATTTCCACTAGAAATATTTATAGAAACATCGATATGTGAATTAATCAAAGCTGAAATATCAAGAACAAAAAAAATCGTCAACAAAGCGACAGTACAAAATTATCGTGGTAAGTCATTTTTAAAGTGCTGTTGAATAATACTGTCAGTAGAAAATTAAGTTATTTTAGATTATTATGCTCAGAGTAATTTTAGGTTTGATATCTATATAATTTATAGGCAGCTATAATATTTTAGGAACAAATTAAATGATTTGAAATGTAATCAATTTTCAATCAGAATTTGAATTAGCTTTTGTAGGAATAAAATTAAATTTTTGGTCGGAGTAAAAATATAAAATCATCAAATTATATAAAATATGACCAATTCTGAATATCAAATACTCCGTGATGAGTTAAATCTCAATTCTGACCATTACTTTTTGAACAATTATATAAAGACTACTAATTATTTGGTCAGTTTCTAATTCGATAAATGGTCAGTTATAAAAACTTAATACGGTCAGTAATAAATACTTAAAACGGTCAGTTAAAAATAATAAATGGTCAGTTAAAATAAAAAGAACATGTCATAAATTTGCCTATTACGACCATATTTGATAAAATTCACAAGCTGTCAAACTAAAACTTATCACTTCTTAAAAATAACTGACCATTTAAAGTAAATACTAACCGTTTTTAATAAATAACTAAACATTAAAACATATTACTGACCGTTTTATTTAATAACTGATCACATTCACACTGATACAATGACAACTGACCGTTTATAATATTAACTGACCATTTTGATTTTTAACTTACCAAAACTTGAATTAGTTACTGACCCATTAAATACATGCCTTATATAAATTCAGATCTGTGATATACAATTTAAATTAATCGTGTGAAAATACGAGCCCAATATTGAGGATCATATTTTTTTTATATTCATGCATCGGATGATGTTCGAAAAAAATGTATTTAACACTATTTACTGCATAATAAGGATTTCGACTGAAAGTGCTTCGTGGAAGCGACAAGACACATGGAAAAGTAAAAAATTCAAACAATTCAAATTTAACTATTTACTGCAATAAAATACGAGGGCAAAAATATTGATAGAAATATGTATTCTTGATATCGTTGTAATATGTTGTTTCAGATTCAAAGCAGTTATCGGATCTCGTTCTCTTCTCAAATATTATCATGAATTCCAAAGTTGAAATAACGGCATGTAATTTCTACAATATTAATTTCACTACGATAGTCTCAATGATGAGTGGCATTGTCTCGTATACCTTCATAATAATTCAACTTTCTTCGGATTCATAAGGACACATACTTGGTTCATTTTAAAATCGTCTTTGCTTATTTTAATTGTATTAATCGTATTTTAAGGCGGATTTTCAAAACCCGTTAAGTTATTCTGTCTTTCAACTTTTTGTGTAAATAAATAAAAGAAAATATACATTAAAAGGGCTAGTTTTGAGCAGAAAATCAAGACATAACATACATAAATGTTTTCGAACATCAAGCCCACTTTTAATTGATTCGTAATATTGACCATACGTAGATTCGAGCATTCGGAGATTTGATTTATACTTGTGATGATCGAATGTATTGAAGCGCAATCCATTATTATCACTTGCTTATTAGCCACGCATTAACGATAATAAGTTTAACCACTTAAATTAATAAAATACTCTTGAAAATGTTCCATTTTTATGTTTTTAATCAAAGAAAAGTTGTATTTTCTTATTTTTATTTTGTCAACTCTAAAAATAAGGTTTAAGCAACGGTAGACTACGTAACTGCAAGGCGAGAAAATAAATTGTCTTTATTTCAAGATATATGTTTGTTTATTACTTGAATACTGTGGACAGTCAATAATTCTTTTGATGACAAGGTATATGGACAGGAGGACTTTTTGCCGATACTTAAAAAAAAACTATTCTAATGTTAGGAATTGTTAGGTTAATAGGAATTAGTTGAATTATCAATTAACATATTTTGATCGTATCTATTTCACTCTGCTATAGCAAAATATACCGTGAACGCATTTAAATAATGTTTATAAGCTTTATTAGGTAGGTCCTTTTATGTAAAATTATAATTTATTACTTAAAACAACCGATAAAAAACAATTAAAACAGCCATAAAAAAATATTTCTCTTACCGTATGGTATTAGATTTGATTTTAAATCTACTAACATTATTTTTTTTATGACTATAATTTTAATGGAATAATTCTTTTGTTATTCAGAGCTTAATCATCTTAGTATTAAAATGCGAAAAATAAAAAATAGCGAGTGTCATTTTTTCAAATATAAATGTCAGCTTTCAATAGCGGCAAAATTATATTTCTTAAGGCTCTAATGTCATAATTTATTTGCTATATTACCTGTTAAACTTGTAATTATTTAAATAAAATTATGTCCGTACATGTTTTTTGTTTTCTTACCGTTTAATTTGGTACTCCCAATTTTTTACTCCGATCAAAAATTCACAGTGACATTGCAAAGGCTAAAAACCACTGCCTGAATGACTTTCTTCAATTTAAATCGTACTTTACACTAGATGAATATTTAATTGTGATAATCTAATATTTGAACTAATATCTAATGTTTTTAACTATTATCTAATATTGACAATATTAAAGGCAAAGCATTATTTTATTGAGGACACATGGAAAATATTACTGCTTATTTAATGTTGTGTAGTAAATAATTAAATAACTGCATTTAATTTAATTGCACTAAAAGCAATTATTTCAAAAAACATGTTAAACACATATAATATAAAGCTCTGCACATTTTTAAGATGATCAGAGTGACAGCTGCAATTTAAGCAATAGTTCATTAAAGAATTAATTGATAGCGATTTTACCAATAGCTGTTAGGGAAAATTTCCAATCTCTCTTCTCAGTGTATTGATTGAAAAGATATCTCAGATGAGTTCCACAGTTGAAAAGAAGGAATTCACAAAGTTTAGCATATTTTGGGCATTGAGGCAAATATTCACTTTAGCAAAATGTTTCTTTCTCCCAACCGTAGATTACGACAACAGCGCAATAAAAACAACTGCCTTTAGTTCAAGAGCAATCTTCGCTATTATAATTACTTTCATTTATTTTTATCAAAATATAAGAAACAAAGAAGATATTATGGCGTTTCCGCACTTATACTTAGTTCGTTTTGTAATGTATTCATCCGGTTATATTGTATCATTAAAGTTTATATTTAATAAATCAAAACTGATTATGCAGTTTATGGTTTTGATTGATACCATTGATCATTCATTATTTGTAAACAAGAAAAGAATCTACGTCAATTTGAAGAAGAGTATTTCTATAATGACAATACTTATTCTTGCTGCAGACTGTGTTCATGTGATATTTGAGATGTCATCCACTAGTTCTACTTATAGAAGTCAGCTCTGTGGTTGGATCCTTGTTTTAACATTAAGGATTTCAATGATTATTTTAGTAATACAAATGCTCATAGTGCTGGGACGTCTTCAAATAATGAATTCTCAGTTACTCTATTTATTTTTCCATAACAAAAATCAAAAAAGCTCCGCGTTTTGGGAAATAGTTTACTCTAACAGATATTGTAAATTGATTTTAAATCATGGTGAATATGACAAATACGCATTAGAGAATCGTCATATTTGGGCAAGAAAGAGAAATAATATTGAACGACTCATGCTTACTTTTTGTGCACTCGCTGAAACGCTAGATGTTATCAACCAAATCAATGGCGTATCAGTAAGTATAATAAATATTTCAATTTACAAAATGTACACTTTATTAATAACTGGCTAAGCGACTTTTCTTCTAAAAACGAAAACGATAAAGTGTTGGTTTATAGTGGAATTCTGTATAATGGATTGAGTATGTTGGCATTTGATGAAACATGGATGTATTTAATATAAATTGTGTTTCATCGACCCGATCCTATAAAAGGGAGAAAATATTAGGAGGGGTACCAGTCGTGTTCTTAATTGAGAATTGAATTAAATGCGATATTTTACAATCCAAAATATTTAAGGCACGTAATGAAAAAAATAACTGCTGCATTAAAAAGATATCAAACGCACTGATACATTTGTCTAATCATGTACTAGACACTAGAGGTCTGCACGGGCTCGAGCCCGGCCCTGCCTGTCCTGCGGGTCGAGCCGGGTAACAAAGGTTTGTAATCAGACCCGGGCTAGAGTCGGGTCTGGGTACACTAAAATAAAACATTAATCCGACTATTCCGGATGTATTCACCATTATTGTACATATATCTAAATTACATACATATTATAATTTGATGAGTTGATATTAAATATTTTAAATGCTGATTAAAGTTTTGTTGAAAAATTGAAAAAAAAACTGTCGGGTTCGGGTAAGATGTTCGAAAATGAGCCTCGGGTTTGGGTCGGGCAGGTTTGGAGATTTTCGGGCTCGGGCCGGGTAGAATTTTTAAATTACAGGCCGTGCAGAACTCTACTATGCACATCAATACTTTTTTGTATTAGTATAAAAAATAGAAATCTTCTTCTTCGGGACCAAGTTGATAACCCTGACATCCTTGAAAATTTAAGTTTGCATGCTCCCAGCTTTTAGCTACGTGGTCGTAACAAAGACAAATCAATTTTCTTTGTCAAAACTTGTTTGTCACGTATCTCTTTTGAATCTCAAGTTGCAAGGGCTATTAGGCTGATAAATGCGCTGCCGGTTGATGTGGACATCTTCGGCAGTGAACTTGATGCTTTGTTAAAAAAATTTGTCTTCTTATGTATATAATATGTTTCTGTTCTGTTTCTTATTTTTGTGTAATATTTTATGTAATTTTTATTAATTTTTCAAATGCATGGCGCATTGGCGCTTGCTTTAATGCCATGTATTTTTTTTTTGCCAGTAAATAAATAAATAGATATCTGATAATATTTGGAGTGATAATATTAATAATCAACAACTGTTTGCACGCTTTTCAGATACTTTTGCGGGGAGCAATCGGATTTTTAATGTTCCTTCTGTTTGTCCATAAATGTGTAATGACACCAATTAAAGGGATTCCAATAGTAAGGAATAAAAAATAAATTTAGATTTTATAGTAAAATTGAATTAAATAGTGTGGAAATCTGATATAATCGTATTATTATTTTATGTATTTTAATGTTATGTATGTTAAATGGAGTTAGATAATGAATTCATTTTTTTACAGATTTTTTTTATTAATATAATTCTGTCTGCTTTTCGCTTTGGAATGGAAACTTTTATTGAATCATTTATATGTGAATTAATCAAATCTGAAATTTCAAGAACAAAAAAAATCGTCAACAAAGCGACAGTACATAATTGTGAAGGTAAGTCATTTTAAATTAGTTATATTCGAAAATACCGACAGTCAAAAAAGGACAATATCTCGGAGCTTCTTAGTACCATACAATATGTATGAATATTATTTGGGAAGAACTACAGTCAATTTGGGTAATTTTGGACGTCAATATAACATTGGAAAAAACTTGAGCAAGTACCGTTTATTTTTTTTCTGCTGACTCGTAATCGGGATCATTCTTGCGATTGATGAATATAACAAATCGATTTTTTGTCTTATATAAGATCAACAAAAGAAGCCACACTCACCTTTAAAATTATTTTTAAAACGAAAATGGCCAGAAATAAGATTTTTTCGCAACCTCTTCACAATTTAATAAGATTTTGATGAGAAACAGCATGAAATTGTAAAACAAAATCTATTTTGTGAAATATAAAGAATAAAGTAATAGTTTTGAATAAAAATTACTTTTATAGAGCATTTGAATAATTTCTGATGATGAATTGAAAATGACCTTGCGTCACACATGAACATGAAACAAGCGCCGCACATGTCATTTTCATTTTCGTTTTAAAAATAATTTTAAAGGTGAATGTGGCTTCTTTTGTTGATCATATATAATACAAAAGATCGATGTGTTATATTCATCAGTCGCAAGAATGATCCCGATTACAAGTCAGCAGAAAAAAAAACGGTACTAGCTCAAGTTTTGTCCAATGTTATATTGACGTCCAAAGTTACCCGAATTGACTGTAATTCATTTAATTCATTTATAAGCTCAAAAAATATAAATAAATAAACAAAATTCACCGCAATTAAATACGAGAAGAGCGATATTTAAAATAAATATATTTAAAATTTATTCCTCATTTGTTTTGTTTTCAGATTCAAAACAGTTATCGGATCTCGTTCTCTTTTCAAATATTATCATGAATTCCAAAGTTGAAATAACGGCATACAATTTCTACAATATGAATTTTACCTTAATATTCTCAATGATAAGTGGCATTGTCTCGTATGCCGTTGTAATAATTCAACTCACCGAAAAAGTTGAATAAAACTTCAGTTCAAAATTTTTACTATCGTCGCAGCTTTTTTGAACAGCGTGGAGCATATAGATTTAGGTAATGGAGCATATCAACAAAAAGCGGTTCTTCAAAACCTGTTAATAAAATGAATGAAATTCCCCTTTTGTCAAATGCTCATACCTGGATTTATCAATGTTTGTAATCACTATTACTTTATTGTTTTTGATTGAAAAGCTTGTCTTTTCATTTTGGTATTTTTGGTTTTTTTTACTGTGATTTATTTGCATACCTATATATCAAAGTTTTTCATTACTTTGTAGTCTTGCTTAGCTTTTATATACATAACGCTGTACTTTTGTATTTATTGTCACTTAATAATGCTCGCGACGAGCGAAACTAAATAAACTCAATGTGTTATGAAAAATAAAAACGTTTCGTTTGATTTCGTTTTCATGTTTGCTTTTATTTGTAAGAATTGATATTCCCCCTTTTAATTCTTTTCGCAGAACTTTCTGGAATCTTTACGTCGATTACACACAATAAGATTTATTAAATGCACTTATTTTGGTTTTTAATTTGCTAGTGATTATTAATACTAAATCGATTTTTGATGTATTAGCTTGGATTGCTGAGAGGTCTTCGACATTTTAATTATAATCTATTTTTCTTACATTTTGCTTCAATTCATTTGCTTAATTATAATACCAATTGTTTGTCATACCTTGTAATTAATACTTAAACTTTGTATAAAATCACTATTTTGTTGTATTTATTATCAGTTGAAATGTGTAGCATCAGAAATACTAAACATTCTAAACTCTTTATACTAAGGTAAACATCTGATTAATTTGCTAACGTATAGATTTTGCTTGATTTTTATTACCTCTCGTCTGTTTTCTATTCATTAGCTGCACAATAGTCGTTTCCTAGACATATTTCGGTAAATTATGGATATCTGGTCACGGGACAGAATCCCAATCCTTTCGAGCTGAGCTCAAAAAATTTATACATAATGGCTTATAATTATATGTTTTGACTTTACTCTTTGAGTTCTTGTTGATTTTTATAAAATGTGGAATCAAAATGATTAAATCTGAAGAATCTTACTGATTATTGTATGAGTTCTGAAAGAAGAATTTGTTTTTTAATATTAGCCTATAATAAATTATTATTTTTATTTTAAACAAATAATAAACTTATGTGACTGTCTCTACATATCTGTATAATATTATTATTTGTGTAGTTTGTGGTTGCATTTTTGCTCATGTAAATTAAAGCAACTCGATTTCATACTTATTGCGAAGTATTCTTTAGGATCCGTTATTATTATAAACTTAAAAATTAAAGACGAAACATTTAAAAAAAATCGTAAGCCTTACTTTCATTTCATTTAATGTGGTTATTTTTCATAAATCTTTACAAAAATTCTGTCCCGTGACCATATATCCATAATTTACCCATATTTCCATATCTCCACATAGCCTTCAAGCGATAAGGATTTCAAGCGTTTCTTTTAATTTTTTTAAAAGTATTTTCATATTGATTAATTGATTAAAGAAATAATTAGTATAAGAGCATCATTTTATATAGTACTAGTATTGCTACCCGGCGTCGCTCGGACTAAGCGACCAATAATTATTTAATGTTATATCATTCGACATAATTATATCACAAAATCTAACATCCAAAATAGAGTTAAAATAAAATCACAAACTTTATTTAATTTGATGACAGCCCCATTCTCGACCATTAAAATGTCCAAATTCAAGGAAAAAATCTAATTTGCTGTCAAAGAAATGTCAAATAATACCGTAAATAATAAACATTATTATTAATAATAAAAGCCGGGAAAAGTTTGGTAGAAGACTAATTTATTACATTTTGACTAATCAAACATATTTTCTTTCATATTCGTTTTTATGGCTTTTAATGACCAACAATGCAAAAGGGAATTACAGACCCACAGACATACATACGCCGTTTCGGTTTTATATATAAGATTGTAACGGAATACTAATGGAATCCCTTGAGAAAATTCACTAAGAATATTACTACAGATAATAGTAACAGTCCGGTGGCAGAATAACGACTTTGGAGGATGCCACGTCAAATTATTTTGCCAAAAGCTCATATAAAGTCTTACATAATAAAAAATAAGCAGGTGGTTAAAATATCGTCAAAAAGAATACCCAAATTGTTTCACAGTTCAGTTTATTACGTAAAATCAACACAGTCACATGAAGAAGTTACTTCTTAATTTTTTGATCTATTCGTATGATAAAAACAGGGTGGATTATGCAGGTATTTCAGTATCAAAACAGAATAATGAGTTATTTTGTAATGATATACAATCACAATAAATAAGTGCGCCACATTTTAAAGTGTCTAGTTACAAAAATTAGATTGAAAAAGTTGGTGCTTTCATTTATTTCAAACAAAGTGTTATTTGCGTTGAATATTGAGTTATAATGAAAAAAGACACATATTCTCTTATGCTTATTAAACATTAAATGAACTTTTTAAAGGGCCAAACACGTGTCAGAACAAGAAAAACAATCATTGAAATGACAAAATTATCCATAATTTATAAAATCTTTCTTAGATATATCTTTAGACATACATATGCTAGTTTAACCTAAAATAAAGTAAAAAAAACGGCTAAAAATATCGATATTTTTCAACACATTGCCTTGATAAGTTAAACTCATTGTTTCATTTAAAAATACGATATTTATTCATAAATATACTCAAAGGGGCGTTAGCGTGCCTGCACGCCGTGGCGTATGAACGGTCAAATAAATGTTTTTAGCTCCACATGTACTCGTAGAAGACCTAAATAATTTGAAATATATTTACTTTGAAATTTAATACATGGTATGTGTCCAAAAAGTGCTCGAAAATCTTTTCACGATTCATTACTTTATTGCAAACATTAAAATAATTCGGAAAGAAAAATAACAATGTATTTTAATTCTACATAAATTATTTTATATATTTGTTGATAGCTATTTCGGCTTACGCCTTCGTCAGAACTATGTTTAAAACGTGTATTAGAGATAGCTTATATACCCTTTGCTAGACAGGGTGCCTCCTACATTATCTCTTTCTGTTGAAACCATACCTACGTCGCATGAAAGAATTTAAATAAGTTTGATTTATTGGTCTAAAGTAATGGTGGGAAACAATAATTTGGGTATTTTTGGGTTATTGGATCGTGTGAAACCACTTAAAATCTGCAATTTCTAAGTGCATCTATTTTAAATTGTTTTAAGTTTATTGTTTGTTAATGGTTTTAACAGAGGTGAGCTATTAATTGTGATCTGATCGTTAAGAATTTCATTATAAAATAATTACTTTGCTAATAATAATTGTGAGAAACCTTATAGACCAGTTTGAATAGTACAGTTATACTGCTCGCAATGAACAAAACCGTGAACAAATATAGTAGAACAAGTGCAAATCATCAGTTATAGGTTACTTAGGAAGGTGGGGTAAATTGAATCAGAATAATGGTGTAAGATACAATACTCGCAAGCATTGAAGACATATAAACAAAGTTGATATTATAAAAATTGCAAGCCGTTATATTGACAAACTGACTGGATACTAGGCCATGTAAGACACGTAGCTCAGAGATTCTTTTTGTATCTGAAAGCAGTAAAACAATTACAATTGAAAATCCACTTATGTATTTATACAATATTTACTATCGCGATTATAAGCCATAGTTCATAGCTATTTTGGCTTCACGTCATAGTCAGATCTCTAACCAGAATATACATAAACACATGCTCTTTAACTCATTTAATATTTATACATTATCAAGTGTTTATTATTTTTTTTCTCTTGTTGAACACTTCAAGATTTCGGAAAATTTGGCAGACGATTTAGGCAGTATCCTGTTCTAGAGGCTCAAATTTTATGTGTTTTTGCAAGTGCAACATAAAAAAAAGTGAAAACCATTTAACGTCCATTTTCTTACCAGATATTTATAAATGTTTGAAAAATATATTTCAAAATATTCAAACCAAAAAACTAAAAACCCATAAAGTTACAGGCTGGTAAAGTGGGAGGTCTCAAAAAAATGGGGCGCCACAGTTGCCTTGATCCCAACTTTTCTTGTCACATAAAATATAAAAAAAGTATATTCTTAATCAATAAAGATGTCATTGTCATGTTCAAGGAAATAAACATGAGTTTTATCAGAAATATATTCTCGAGGATAAATTTTCTGGCTGGCAATGTACATAACAGCTGCATTTGGAACCACATATCGCTGCGAGTCGTTCTTTTCAAAATTGAAAACAGGAAAAACGAAATGTCGCAACAGGCTGGCCGATGAAAAATTGATCAATCGAGCATCGAATAAATTACCAGTCGATATAAAAATAATATCAAGTAGTATAAACAAAACAAGTGTCACATTAATTATTAAGTAAATAAAAGTGTCATTGTAATTATTAATTAATAAATTGTTTTTATTACGTTTGTTTTGTTTGTTTTATGCGGCTCACCATTTACCGGTAATATTTTATTTGGCCCACCAAACGATTTCTGTTGGACAACGCTGTACTAGAGCAAAGTCAAAATAAAAGTTTTGAAAAAAAAATCTTTTTTTTTCCCTCTTTTTATTTATTATTTTTTTTTTAAAAAATAGTAAAAAAATATTTGTTATTATTCTTGAATGTATTACGAAGATTCTCATCTAAATCGGTTAAGTAAATTTGAGATATCATGGCAACCATTTTTGAAAAAATCCGAAAAATAGTTACGAGAAAAACGCGTTTAAAGTTTCGGGCTAAGTTAAAAACCGCCCAGATTGGTTAGATTCTACGGCATTAAAGTAGCTATATTTCTAACAATAATAACAGTTTTAACAAAAATCTTGTAAGAAAATATTTTCAAAGATTTTAAAATTGAAAATATGCAATAAAAAAACGGCTTTTTCAGAATCCTAGACCGGAATACTGCCTTAAGAATATTTTTTAGATAGGATTATTTATTGTAGTAATAAATAAATTTCAAAAATATTACATAATTATATCAAATAAAATAGCCCTCGATGATAAGTTATGTAGTTCTATGTTTAAACAGGCATTTACTTATCGATCTATACTGTTAAAACATAAAGCCAATGTGTCACATAAAATAGCTTATTATTACCATATAAAATTAGGATGGTAAAACTGCAAAGGAAGTGATTTGTGTAGCCTGTCTACAACAGTCATATACAGATAAGTTAATTCATGTTTAAACATAGTTCTGACGATGGCGTAAGCCAACATTAACGTTGGTCTGATCGCTAAAAATGACATTGGATTAATTATACTTATTTACTTCTAATTTTCCAATGCATTTAGCTTAGGGCCCTTATTACAAAAATATTAACAAATCGGCACTGATTTTATGTGATTTATGAGGTGGTTTGCAAATCGCGAATATTTTTTTTTATTATTAAATATATCTTATATGTTCTTTAGCTCGAATCGATATACTCCTGCCTGTTCGTCCGACGTATATTGAATCGCAAGAACCGCATGACATCTTATAGATACCGCGTAAGTCGAAACAGATGTATAAAATACTTTATGTAGAAATAAAAAAATGTGATAAAATATTCAATAAACTTACCATTATAATTATGGACAATTGCTTTGCCAATTATTCTTTGTGTTTTCTTCATTTCAATTGATATTATTTCACAAAGAACGGATTCCGACAAGGTGTACACAGCAAAATGAAGTATTGAAATACACAGTGCTATCTCTTTCCACTGCAAAATAAAATAATAATTGGACATACATCAGCAGAGAGTCATTCTTCTTAATGTGTTAATTAGATTACAAATTCTTTGTCTTCACGACAATGAATAGTTATGAAACCGTATCTTGCATCCATTGCAGCTATATTAAATAAATTATGTGAGACACTAAACACTTAATTACATACAAATCATTTTAAGTTCTAAATATCAATTTTGCTTTGAAAAGATTGGCTTGAAAGTTTGAAATTAAGCTTTTGTAAAAAGATGAGATTCCAAGCTGCCCAACTTGCTGTCCGTTTAGTTTCAACTATTGCTTGTTAATAAAACATTTTTAGTACTTCTTCCACATAAAATTATTGGATCAGGACCGGTTTCGCCCATGGCGAGCATTGTCAACTGATCTTGCTTGTTATTGATATTGCTTGTAATTGAAAACAATTTTAAGATAAGCATACTTACTTTTGATAGATGGTTTATTTCTACCGAAATTGTGCGATGTATGTTGATCAAAACTGAGGCCAAAGAAACTGCTGCACGGACTAAAATCTTGAAAAATAAATTGAATAGATGTGTTTTATAATGTATTGTAACAATCAGTCCCCGTTCGCTAATCTCGCTAATCAATACTTACCGAGATGCCACCCAGGACTAGCGGAAAGGCCGACAAAACATCCGGCAAAGCCCAGAAGAACATCTCCAAGGGAAACAAGAAGAAGACAAAGAGGAGGAGGAAGGAGAGTTACGCAATCTACATCTACAATGTGCTGAAGCAGGTGCACACCAACACCGGAATCTTGGCAGCCATTTTGCAGTCGCTTGTGTCGGCTTGCTTCAGTCTGAGTGTTCCATGTAGATTCCTTAATCAGTCATGTTTGGGGTAAACACTCAGTTTCAGCTGGTTTCGACGGTGACCGCGATGGCTTTACGATGGCAGCCTTTGTAGTCACTTGTGTCGGCTTGCTTCAGTCTGGGTGTTCCATGTAGATTTCCCAATCAGTCATGTTTGGTGTAAACACTCAGTTTCGGCGGGCTTCGACAGCGGATTCCGCGGTGGCTTGGTGTCGTGAGGATAACGTTGAAGTAGGCATGTTGCTGTGGTCGGGTTTGCGGGTCGTCGTGAGTAGTTGTGAGGATCTTGGCAGCCTTTGCAGTCCCATGTGTCAGCTTGCTTCAGTCTGGGTGTTCCATATAGATTTCCTAATCAGTCATGTTTGGTGTAAACACTCAGTTTCGGCTGGCTTCGACGGCGTCCGGGGTGGCTTGATGATGATGAATAGTGTAGAGTGTAGTAGTGATAATAATAATCAGAGTTGTGTGTCAATAAGTGCAGGCAAAAAGTTTTTTCGGTTTGAAGACTGTTGGTTGAAGTACTATGATGATCGGTCCGGCAAGCTGTTTAATAACAACAACTCACCGGACCATAGTTCTGGCAGTATTAAGACGAAGCGTTCGGCGCAGAAAGGTGTTCACCGCACGAGAACTGAAGTGCGAATGAACACCCGACACGTCGACACGAGATGCTTTTATTTGCGCGCGCCATGACTTCAAAATCAAACAACGCTCCATCAGTTGCAATCCTCAATTGAAAAATTATGTAATTATCACCAAAAACATTTAGCAAAAAGATGGACGCTCAAAAAGAAAATTTTACTCACAGCTATGCCATCCATTCCGTTGATCATATCAAGACATTCGGAGAGACAATTAGAAATTTTCATAAGGCGTTGAAAATTGCTGCTATCATTTTTCCACAGTTGTTTCATTTCCAAGGCATATTTTTTGAATATTTCACAATTCAGAAATAGACGAAGAAAGCTGTTTACAAACACTTCCTCACTGATGGGGAACTCAGAGAAGGTTATCAATGAAATATATGAATATTCCAATTGGTAATTGAACATTTGAACTCTTCGGAATATCAATAACAAACGTATCGATAATAGATATGCTGATATGTGAAAAACATTAAAAGATTGCCACATTACCAAGATACCCCAAAACGCATTAACATATATAGCATAATACAAGATAAAGCGTGATATTTCACTAATAAGTATCATCAAGCCAACGAATCGAATCCATTTATAAAAATGTGTATAAACATGTTTTTTGTTAATAAATAACATGATATCAATATCATTGACAGTGTTCATGAATTTTTTTACCGTATCTGAATTGAATAAAATATTTGTTATATTCAATATGAATACATTTATAAATACAAACATCGAATATTGCGATTCAACATTGTTCATACCGTAGTAAATTTGGTAGGAGAAAATTAATGAAGATACAACAGTTAACATGAGCTGTAATCTTTTGCTTATGCTTTTGATTTTATTTCCGTGATATTCAACAGAAGGATAATTTAAAAATTTACACACAACTAGTACATCTTTTAATGCCCAAAATACATCGTAAGGTTTTCTATGCGTTTTTGGCGAAACAATTTGACGTGACATCGCTGACGACTGACCAAACCAAAACACGACAATTCTCTGAAAGTTTGTTCATTTTTATTCAATCACTTGATGCACTTTTTATCCATTAGCTAATGCAACTCCGTTTACTGACACTGCAATTATTAATTTTTATATATTTTTATTTATTATACAATAATAAAAGAAAAAGCTTGTTTTAGATGTTTTTAATTTGTTGTCTACCAGGATAGCTATACACATGCCATTAGAGACTCCAATTACTCGATATCTCAAATAGTCGAGTACCGAGTAGTAATTTTTTTAAATACTCGAGAAGTTTGTTTCAGATGTACCAAAATATATATTTTTATTCAAACTTGTGTGTATAAGTAGATGATAAATAAATAAATAAATAAGCTTATTTAATTTCATAATACATTTATTACAATTTATAAAACACATATTTCAATAATTATAGAGTATGAGACGTCTCAAATTTTAAATTGGTTCGAAGTTTTGTTTTTATAATTCCCGCAGTAGAAAGAAACTCTCTCTGTTGCTGTGGGCTTCGGCTTAATAGTTAATGGCATTTTTAATATATTTTCAAATAATTACTTAAATATTCAATTATAAATTAGACTATCAATTACTTTAAAAATGGACGAGTATTCTTGATTATCGAGTATACGGTATACGATACTTAAATTGGAGTTTCTACGTGCCATATTGTTTTATCGAGATTTATGGATGCTTTCAACAATTAACTCTTAATAACCGAGTAGATAAAGATATCTAAATATGACTATAAACCGAACAGTGTGCAGCTTTTGTACAGGAAATGGATGTACGGGAAAAAAAGCATTATTCCGGATATTAAATCATGCAAAATCAATATGTAACCGTTAAAATTTTTGTACTTACATAAACCGTTTAGGAATTGGATTGTCTTTTGTATTGTGTCAAGAATTAGTTTTTGTTTTTTTAACCTTTTATCTAATTCAGGCATGCATAAACTACGACACACGGGCCACATGTGGCACAATTGATTGTTTTGGGTGGCCCTTGTTTATTCAACATTCAAAGCATTTTACATTTTGTAATTAGTAGAATAAATTGGCCTCAAAGTAAAAATAAATCAAAGTTTAAAAACAAACTGACTACTCATTGAATTGGTGGGTTATTTAAATACTTATCAATAGAGACTCCAATTCGAGTATCGAGTACTCGATACTCGAGTATACTCGTCCATTGTCCAAGTACTCGATACTGGAGTATTTTGAAAATTACTCGAGTAATACTCGTTTTAGTAATAATCGTCGAAAGTTTCTTCTAATGCGAGAATTATAAAAAACCAATTTAAAATTTGAGTCGTTTAATTCTCTATTATTGTTGAAATATATGTTTCATAAATGGAAATAAATGTATTAGTAATATTCAATAAGTTTCTTTTAATATTGGTCATTTATAAAAATACACAAATTCGAATTAAAAATATATATTTTGGTACATCTGAAACTACTCGAGTATACTCGAGTACTCGAGTATTTTGAAATTTTACTACTCGATGCTTGAGTAGTTGAGATGTCGAGTAATTGGAGTCTCTACTTATCAATACCCTACAACCTACATACAAACTTTTTACTACGCGTGAGGTCACCAACCATTGGAATAACAATAGTATTATTTTATTTTTAAATGTATCGGGAATTTATTTTATACACGGTTGATAAAAATGCCCATTAAATAGTCTACTTGTTGTAAGTTTAGTGTTATTTCCATATATTTTAAATAAAACGAATTTTTCCTTTCGGCATTTAAATTTACGAATACATAAGTTAAACTCAAACTCCGCGTCTTCTTTAGCTCTTTCTGATGAAGATGCCGAAAGGTGAAGCCCGGGCCCTTAGTGACAATATGATTGGTGTATCGAATTTGAAATATTCAAAAATATTATCAGTTGACAATGCTCGCCATGAGCGAAACCGGTCCTGATCAAATAAATTTTATGCGGAAAAGGTACTAAAAATGTATTATTATTTTTATTAAAAATATTATCGATTGAGTAGGCATTTACTTGGTAGAACTCCATTATAAGACGGTGAGTAAAATAACAATGTAATCGTTCAGTAGCGTTGTTAATATTGGCCAAGAATGATTTTTGCTAGTATAATAACGAGCAGTACACCATGTTAACAGAGCATTTCAATAGTAGTTTGAGTATTTTGAATTTGATATTGAAATTCCATCAAGCACCTTGAGTTGAAATTCTAAATTAATTCAATATAAGCCTTTTCAAGAAACCTGGTTGTTATTCTATAGCTCGGTCTCTCATGGAATGAAGATGAGGCCTGGGATAGGACTTGTATTTACTTATCAGTCTCGCTGTTAAGCAGTGGAGACTGGCGACAGAGTATTAGGGAGTACAAAAAAAGATTCAACTATTTTTCCGTACTCCGGACAGCCAAAAATTCATAAGACTAGCACTCCGTTGGTATTGCGAACATCTGAATTGAAAGTCCATGTTATAGAAGTGTTTTAAAATCCAATGAATAGGAAAGAACTCTTGCAAAAATAGTTAAATCTTTTTTTCTACTCCCTAATACTCTGTCACCAGCCGCCACTGCTTTTAAGTATAAGAAATATAATAGTTAATAAAACGGCTGACATCTTCAAATTATATTTGATTTATCCATAGCAAAAACATATCGTATACATTAATATCTTATATTTTTTTTTTGTCTTCATAATAAGCCCAAATTCAATGTGTTTTTTCAAATGCAATAAAATGGAAAGAAATAAAAAGTAAGCATTCATTTTTTACCAGATATTTATTAATATTTCAAAAATTTTAAATCCAAAAAGTTACAGACATCGTAATTCACAGTGCGGTGTTCACATAATCAACGTGAAAAATCCAGTGTTTCACCTTATTTATTACAATGTGACCTTGACACGTGCGTCCTGGTACAGGTTATGTTACCATATTTAGTCATAGCTTTTTTTTATGCAATTTTCCGCGGAACGTATCTACCGCATAAAAAAGTTAAGTGTACATTAAAAACCACTTGAGTGGGACCAGTAGCTGACAATAATAATACTACGATAGTGCATTTGTGTATATTTTAACCGTTCTAAAGCTAACGACACACCGGTGGGCAACTACTTTTAAGGCGTCTAAAATAATATTTCTCAAATTATCACATCGAATATGTATCCGAGATCTCTTAAGGCTCACAACATGAAAATAAACTTTTCGTTTTAATTGTTTTCTTAAAAGATATTCAACAAAAAGTGTATAGAGGTTATCAGGACTGTCAAAACTTTTGATAAAATATTCACAATATTTACGTTATTATTATTTTGCATGTATATAAGTTTCTAACGAATTGAATAAATATAAATTATTCATACAATCATAAGAAAAATTCATTTTATGATAGCCAATCAGGGTGCAAAATTGACATAATATTATAAACTATTGCTTTCATAGACAGGGATCAAAGACATCTAAGCTCTTAATTAACGTACATAAGTAGTTTTAAGGTACCATACTTTTTTAATTTTTGAAAAAGTCGTAGCTGGCAACAGGTTAAAATAGATCACTTAAGAAGTGGGAACAATTTGAAAAAGAATAACTATATAAGATAAAATACTCGCAAACATTGCGAACATAGAACTAAGGTTGACGTTATAAAAATTGCAAGCTGTTATATTAATGCACTGGCTCGATAGTAGGCAATGAAGAATTTGTAGCTCAGAAATTTTCTTTGTATCTGAAAACAGAAAAATAATTAAAATTTTCTATCCTATCGATAGGTATTTTAGCTTACCAGAATATTCTACACGTGTATAGGAATGAAAAAAAAAACACTCTTTCAAAATATCACACGGGAGGACCCCCTTAACCTTCGAAAGACGGTTACAAAAATGAACGCATCTGCCCAAGGGAAGTCTAAAAGATTTCCCAGCATTAATTGGCATAGATTGCAATAGCAAAATTATATAATATGCTTTTACGTATCTTTATAGTTAATACATTTATTTTAAAAAATATATATATTAAAATCGATATTTTTCGTATAATTATTCATATTTTAAGTCATGCATGAAATAAACGACGTCTCCGCTTTGATATTCATGACATACTGACGTTATCAGAACTATGAGTGTTAGCGCTTATCTACGCTTTTTAATGTAAAAAGCACCCATTTGATTTAAGATGCACATTTGACCGATGCGTGTTAGAGATGAGATAACGTTATTTCATCCGAAACATCTATTGACTGCATTTTTAAAATATCGCTGCAGACTTCAGAGTAGTGGTCGGCAATCTACTATACGAGAGTAATTTAAAAAGTGTAAAAATTAATGTTTTTAACTATTACCTACTAATCAAATATTTCTTTAACCCAGTCTCTCAAAAGGTTGCCGACCACTGCTATTGAGTCTTATGCAAGAACCCCTGCCTTATTGTGAATCCGGGCACATTTTTAGATTTTGGACAACAATGACGGGATTTTTAAAAACAAACGTTACATACATATGTATGTATATTAATTTGTTTTTCATTTAAACATTGATATATTTTTTTTTAATTTTCTTTTACAAAGAAATTATAAAAAAATATCCTTACATCAAAATAATAACTATTTTTTTTCTTCTTAAAATAACATTAATGGTTGTAATTTTTGCGATTTTAATAAATAAAATACAATTCAGATAAAATTTAGGCTTTTTCGTTATTTAATACTTTGTAGCTCAGGGGCGCGTATGTGCCCGCGGGGTTAGGGCTAAGAACCCCTGGTCTACTGTAAATAACTGCTACAATCTTTTTACTAAATTACACTGCAGCACTGAATTAAATGCCAATCCAATCAGAAAAATCATCAATGTTATTTTAAATTTTGCATTAGTAAAATATTACATTGAATGATTATTCTATAACTTTTTAGATACATATATTAAAAAAGTGTTCAATTAAATATGAAAAAGTTTCATTACGCTCATGTTACGTTAAAATGTCAATGATTATGTTCAATGAATGTAAATTGGCAATTAATTTTTTTAACGATGTACGCCAGTTTTCAGTGGCGGCTAGCGAAAGAGTATTAGGGAGTACAAAAAAAGATTCAACTATTTTTCCGTACTACGGACAGCCAAAAATTCATAAGACTGGCATTCCGTTGGTATTGCGAACATCTGAATTGAAAGTCCATGTTATAGAAGTGTTTTAAAATCCAATGAATAGGAAAGAACTCTTGCAAAAATAGTTGAATCTTTTTTTGTACTCTCTAATACTCTGTCACCAGCCGCCACTGACAGGGTTTCTTAACCTTATTGCGGTGACGGGCGCATTTGAGATTTTGGAGATGAGTCACGGGCGCAGGCCGGATTTTTAAAAAACAAGATATCAGTAGTACATATGTATGTTGTATGTACTAATTATATAATTGTCCCCTTGACGGTTTTACATGTTTTACATTCATTATATTTGTTAGCTTATGCATTTATTTACAATTACAAAAAACCCGAAAATTGAAATGCACATTTCGTGTAATCTTTGACATTGCATTTCACGAAGACCATTAGATAAAGGATTTGTTCAAATATTGTTTATTATTTTCAAGACGACATTCATGACATGTTCAAAGGAAAACACTGACTGGAACATTATCAGTAATTATTGCTGATACTTTTAATGAGGCATGTATTTAATGGGTCAGTAACTAATTCAAGTTTTGGTCAGTTAAATAAATAAATGGTCAGTTAAAAATCATAATGGTCTTGTATGTCAGTTGTCATTGTTAAGTTTTAGTTTGACAGCTTGTGAATTTTATCAAATATGGTCATAATAGGCAAATTTATGACATGTTTTTTTATTTTAACTGACCATTTATTATTTTAACTCACAATTTATTATTTTTAGTATTTATTACTGACCGTTTTAAGTATTTATTACTGACCATTTATCGAATTAGAAACTGACCAAATAATTAGTAGTCTTTTAACCACCACCACTCAAAATAACATAGATAATCTTATATTTTCGCAATTTCAAAAATTATTTTTTAATTCTTTGCCGGGCGTACGATAATGACTCCGCGGGCACGCGGTTAAGAATCCCCGATATACGCATATACAATTTTACATTTTTATAAACTTCTTTGAAACAATAGAGTCTTACCGTTTCTGTTCTTACCATTATTGTTACAAACTATTGCTTTGCCAATGATTGTTTGTGCTTTCTTCATTTCGTTTGATATTATTTCACAGAGAATAGATTCAGTCACGATGTTCAGAGCAAATCGAAGCATAAAAATCAACAGAGTAAAGGGTATAGTCTGTAGAACAAATAAATACACCATTGTTAGTTTATCATGAAATCGAATTTTGGTTTTTGTAGTTTTATTAGATAATAAACGAAAGGCAAAACATCGCAATCCAAATAAATTCATCATTTTATGTAGTAAGTATCAGCTTTGCTTATACACGTGGGCCTCGTATAACACGGTTATATGGTTCCACAAAAACGTCGTGTAATACAAATCCGTGCTATACAAGGTTTGAAGTTCATACAAAATTAGGGTTTGCGTTCCAAAAAATAACGAATTACGTTTTGCCTTTGAAGGTTCCATAATATTTTGAAATTAATTCTTGAATTTCGAACTCGATTATACATAGGATCTTTTTCAATAAAAAAAATCTAATTTGATTTGAGCCAATTCCAGGCTCTCATTTATTATTTTTAATATGAATTATGTAGCCAACTCGCTGCAACTGCTTTCTGAGTCTTTAATTGTGTGATGTTCATCAAACATTTCAACTAATTCTACTTCGTTGAACGTACGATCCTCCAATATTTCATGGATGTCATGAATATCCTTAACATAAAAACCTTCTCCACCAATACCACGACAAAAAAATATTGTGATTTTTTTTTTCTTTACCGTGTTATATAAAACGTTTTGTATAAAAATATGTTAAAATTTATACATTCGTGTTGTATAAAGCTTGTTATACGAGGCCCAAGTGTAGTTAAAAAAAAATCTGTACAAAGATTGGATGTATTTTTGTAAAACTTTCATAATGATGCCTATAATAATGTTCATTAAAATTCTTACTGAAGGACACACCTATTGATAATATATATGTAACTTCCGTATAGTTCAACTGATTTTTGTGTAAAACTAGTAAGCACCGTGAAAGAATAGCAATGTCAGTGTGTGTGCGTTCTACAAACAATATAATATATACAGTTAGCTTATCCTTTCGTCAGAACTATGTTTAAACTTCGAAAGACTGTCATTGAAAAATAACTCGTAGGCCGAAGGGGGGTCTAAAAAAGACCCTAGTGGAATGGCCTTATTGGCATATACTGCAATAAAAAAATGATTGATTATGCTTTGACGTATCTTTATACATCGTTATGTAAAAAAAAATATATGAAAGTCGATAATTTTCCTATAATCTTATATATAAAACCGAAACGGCGTATGTACGTATGTCTGTAATTCCCTTTTACATTGTTGGTCATTAAGTTGTCATAAAAACGAAAATGAAAGAAAATATGTTTGAATTTTTATCGGCGAAGACATTTAGTTAAAATGTAATAAATTAGTCTTCTACCAAACTTTTCCCGGCTTTTATTATTAATAATAATGTTTATTATTTACGTGAAGGTATTATTTGACATTTATTTGACAGCAAATTAGATTATTCCTTGAATTTCAATATTTTAATGGGTGAGAATGGGGCTGTCATCAAATTAAATAAAGTTTGTGATTTTATTTTAACTCTATTTTGGATGTTAGATTTTGTGATATAATTATGTCTTTTGATATAACATTAAATAATTATTGGTCGCTTAGTCCGAGCGACGCCGGGTAGCAATACTAGTTATTCATATTTTAAGTCGCGCATGAATGAGACAACCTGGTCGTGTTCTTGTTTATTCTAGACTGGTTATGCGAACCGTGTAATAATAATCCGACTTATATTCATTTTTATTTAATTGTGACGAAACAAGTCGATCAAAATTATATTTTTTTACTGCAAAAGATGTAAAAAACAATGATTTTAGCCAGCGTTGTCCAACAGAAATCATTTGGTGGGCCTAATAAAATATTACCGGTAAATGTTGAGCGCAAAACAAAACAAACGTAATAAAAACAATTTATTAATTAATTACAATGACACTTTTTTATTTAAAAACAAACTAATGTGACCCTTGTTTTTTTATACTACTTGATATTTTTTTTATATCGACTGGTAATTTATTCGATGCACATCGCAGTTGATTGATCAAGTTTTCATCGGGCAGCCTGTTGCGACATTTCGTTTTTACTTTTTTCAATTTTGAAAAGAACGACTCGCAGCGATATGTGGTTCCAAATGCAGCTGTAATGTACATTGCCAGCTTTTTTATTTTGAAAATTTATCCTCGAGGATATATTTCTGACGTTCCTGCTTTGTTTTGTTAGCGGCAGAAAATATTAAATTGGGCCGCACGTGTTGGACAACGCTGATTTAAGCATACTTAAAGCTTACACATTGTATCACTAATATTACGATAAAGTAGCAATGGTGGTCGACTGTTTCACCCTCAGCTTGTCAAAAGTCATTTAATTATCTTTACATACTGGTGTAGAAAAGGAACACAATGAATCTTCTCTTCTGTTCTAATGTCCTTATTTTATCTTGTACGAATAAAGTATTAAATATGATAAATTGATTTTTTGTATCTCTCTAAGTGAAAGATAATCTGGGTTTTTATTGAGTCGGAAAAAACGTAAATTAGTATTTTATTAAGTTAATTTATCTAAAACTGTATTAAGCTTTAAATAAATATAAATTATTCTACAATAATTATAAATTTCATCTATGAAATTATTAGGATAAGAAGATGACGTCATATTTCAATCAAGAGCTTCTAAGACTATTCGTCGCGAAGAAGTAGCATTCTGATAAAATTTCTGTCGACCGGTCGTAAAGCTTTAACCTATTGTACTACTCAATATATTATTTTTTTACTTCTAGCAACTCTTAGCAAATTTGATTGATGTGTCACAAACTCTCAAAGTTTACGATTAATTACTATTTATATTATGAGTGACAATACACGTAAATAGGTTTTGCATTAGTTTGATTAAGTTAAAATTGCATAAGCCCTCCGTAATTGTTTGAGTAGCGGTGATGGATGTGATCTACCAAGTAAATCTAATTTCAATCGATAAATCTATTAAATGTAAATATTTTTAAAAGACCCATACTTACATGTATTAAAATTGATCGATATATGATGAACAAACTGACGAACATTGAAACTGCTCCCCGCACTAAAATCTTTAAGAAATAAATTGACAAGAGATATAATATACATAGATATAAAAATGGTGCTTAATAATGTCTTATTGGTGTAATCAGTATTTCTGTGAGTAATTATATCGCTTTCATTTAGCATGTTGAGAAGGTTTGATAGAAAAAAAATATACAGATGTTAAATTTGTGAGGTACATATGTGAAAATCAACAAAGACACTTCGCAAAAAGAATGAAGTTGTTAAAGATAAAAAAAGGTATTTTTTTCGTATTAGTGTTCCCAGTTTTATTGTGGCATTTGAAGAAAACACTTTGTTTTAATTTAGATTCTTATCAAAATAATGTGCGAATTTGAATCGTTTAAATTTTGTCATTTTTCATGAGTATTGTCGCTAACGACCCGAACGTGTTTCGCCTTTTGGCATTTTCAAACATTTCCTTGAAAATTTAATATTTAAATTTCATCAAGAACCTTCAGTTGCAATCCTCTATTCAAAATATATAGCCAATAAATTATGTCACCACAAACATTTAGCAAAAAGATGGAAGTTAATAAAGTAAATTTTACTCACTGCTATGCCATCCATTCCGTTGATCATTTCAAGACAATCAGAGAGACAATTAGAAATTTTCATTAGACGTTGAAAATTGTTGTTTTTTCGTTGCCACAAGTTTTTATTTTCCAATGCATATTTTTTGTATTCTTCACAATTCAGAAATAGTTGAGAAGAGCTGTTGTGAAACAATTCTTCACTGGCTGATAATTGTGAGAACGTTTTCATTGAAATATATGAATATTCCAATTGGTTATTGAACATTTGAAGCCTTCGAAATATTAAAATCAAACGTATTGATAAAAGATATGCAGAAATGTTCAAAACAGTAAGCGCTTGCCATATTAAAAATATGTCATGGTGATCCTCAGTTGTAGACATTAAATGAATTATTCCATGAATAAGTAGCATCAAACCGAAAAATTGGATCGATTTATTAAAAGGTGTATAAACATGTATTTTGTTAATAAATAACATAACATCAATATCATTAATAGTTTCCATGAATTTTTTTACCGTAGCCGAATTGAATAAAATATTTGACATATTTACTATGTATACATTAATAAATGTTAACATTGTAACATAGGCATATTTCGGATTTTTTATATAGAATCCCTGTAATATACATGAAATTTGGTAGGAAAATATCAATGACGATATAAGAGAAAATGTAACCTTCGTTTTTTTGCTTGTACTTTTGATAATATTTCCACGATATTCAACGGAAGGGTAAAACAAAAACTGACACACTACAAGTACATGTTTTAATGCCCAAAATACATCTTTTCCGTGCGTTTCTGGCGAAATAATCTGACGTTGCATTCTGAAAAATAGTTGTTATGCCACCAAATACGACTATTCTTTGTAAAAACTGTTTGTGATGAAATAATCTCAAAGGTTTCCTTTTTTATACCACTGCAATATAATTTTATATGTTGCACTAATGTTAATGTATGCTTTTATGATTTATCTAATGCAATTCCATTTGCTGACGATGCGATAACTTATTAGGCTAGAAATGGTTTTGTTTCTTATTATCATAAATTAAATATGTATTTTTTTTGACAATAATACCAAGAAACGCTTTAGTACAAGGGTGGCTAACCTTTTCAGCAGCCGGGCCAAATTTTAGAAATGAGCTTCCCTACCGGGCCACATAACGAAATATTTTTTTTTATTCATAGCAAACAGGAAATATATAGTTTTTGTTAAGAGATATTACAAAAATGAGAATCAAAAATATTTATTTTATAGAGTTACGCGATAGAAAAAATAATCAAAATATAATAAATTTTAGTGAGTCGTCTGATTTTGTTTGTCAGAACTAAGTTCATCAATGTTCATAACGATTGATGTTGTTGCTACACGCAAACAGTTTTCCAAATGCTCATCAGTGATTCGTTTTCTCGTTTGAGATTTAATATGCTTCATTCGTCTAAAAAGCTGTCCACACGTGTAAGTGTTTCCAAAAAGCGAAATCATCGTTAGAGCATGTTTGTAAAATGCAGGATATTTCTACATGTCCAAATATGTTTTGTAAAACTTCCAAACCAACCTGATTGAATATCTCCTTTAACTATGCATCACAACACATTTCACAATGTTCCATTTGTAAAATTCCTGGCTATAAATTCACGTCTACGGAGAATGGCGTTGCAAATGCAGCAAAAAGCACACGATGCTTCTTAAACTCTTGAAATTGGTTTCAAAATCCAGGTTTAAGTCGTATATCATCGAAGCGTATTTAGCTGCCGCTATTTGTGTGACGTCTGGCTGCAATAACGATGTAGGAAAGTGAGTGAATATTTTTGTCCATAACTGTTGTTCCCAAAGCCCAAGCTTCATTTGGAAAGCGGAAATAAGATCATACGTGTAATTGATTAGTTGATCTTTGCCTTGTGGACGAGTACTAACAACATTTAGGTGGCTAACTATATCGACCAGAAATGCAAAGTCGCTAACCCACCACTTGTCTTCAAATTCTGGGATACTACTCGACTTGCTTGCGAAGAATGATTGCATTTCTTGCTTCAAATCAAACACTATTTTCAACATTTTGGCACACGTCAGCCATCTTACTTCTGCATAAAATGTAACGTCATTATACTGTGAATCCAAAGATTTGAGAAACTCTTGGAACTGACGGTAATTCAACCCCTTCGAATTAATAAAGTTCACTGTTTTGATGATCACCTTCAAGACATGATCAATTTTGAGAGACTTGGAACATAATTCTCCGGATGAAAAGGGCAATTAATATTTAGCATCGAAGTATTACCAACTTTGCAGGCCTCATTTTCAATCAATTTTACTAAACATTCGTATTTCTCAGCCATTGCCGGAGCACCATCTGTTGTTAATACCGATAAGTCATTGAGTTATAACGAAAAGCGATGCAATGTCGATGTAAAAGCTCTTAACAAATCTCGTGAACAAGTTGTGTCCTTAAGTGGATACAGTACCGCTAATTCTTCTATTTTGTTCAGATAACCATCAACACCCCTGATAAAAATCGCCACTTGGGTGGTATCTGGTAGGTCTGTGTTTTCATCCAAGGCTAGAGCATAAAATATGAACTTGGATATTCGATTTCTCTAATTATCTTTAATATCTTTTCTAATGTCGTCGACACACCTAGTCATAGTTTGACCATACAGGCTTATTTCTGAGAAATTTACTTTTTTATAAAATCGGTTTTATGTACACTAAAAGAAAAATATGTGTGCATATGCTCCGCGGGCCCCGCGTTGGCCACCCTTGATTTAGTACGCGTTTACCCCTGGAAGAGTTGCTCTACACATAAGAGGTCTGCACGGGCCGAAATTTTAAAATTTTAACCCGAGCCCGACATTTTTCAACCTTGCCCGAAAAAAATCCGAATTTTTTTTTTTTAATAAAAATTAAAAATAATTAAAATTGACTCACAAATTATCGTGTGTGTGCAGTTGTGCGAAACACCTTTCTTCCTAATTAGTTTTTGTTTGTTTTACAGGAATGACAATTCAAGTGCGAAGTTTCTGTTTGTGAACTAGAAAAGCTGAAAATGCATTTACATTTTATACACTCGTATCCAACTTTTTTGTTTCCAGCCACCTCTATGATTTCACTAAATGATTTCCACACTTCACTTTTCCCATGGGTTTTTACTGAATAAATATATTCAGTTTTGTCTTAATATTTTCGAAGCTCATTTCTTGCCGGTAAATTTAATCAAGAGTCAACCTAACAAATCGAATTGCGACCGATCGAAATAACCATATAAGCAATACTGAAGTCAGAATCATATTATGAATTTCATTATGCGTATTGTAGAAACTCCCCAAAAGCTGCATCATTAAAAAATACTAAAATAGTGGCGTGAGTCATTAAATTACAAACAATGCATTTTGTTCTTTCGAATGGGTGTTCATAAGAGTCGGTTTTTAAATAACGAACAAGGCGTTGAGAAGATGACTAATACGAGTACGTGAAGTTTATTATGATATTAAATTTAGATTTACGATAATGGTGAGCGCATTAAGAAATAGCCCGATTTTTGTTATATTATGTTATATACTTGCGCCCGAGCCCGGCTCGGGCCCGAATCCAAAGCTTCGTTAACCGGCCCGACCCGGCCCGCGGGCCAAACCCGAGCCCGTGCAGACATCTACAGTACACATGTTATAATTCTTACACATAGTCTTCTTCGGGGCCAAGTTGATAACCCTGACATCCTTGAAAATTTAAGTTTATATGCTCCCAGCTTTTACCTACGTGGACGTAACCAAGAGAAATCGATTTTCTTTGTCAAAACTTGTTTGTCACGTAGGTCTTTTAAATCTCCAGTTGCAAGGGCTATTCGGCTGATAAATGCGCTGCTTGTTGATGTGGGCATCTTCGGCAGTGAACTTGATGCTTTGTTAATTTTTTTTGTCTTCTTATGTAAATAATTCTGTTTCTTATTTTAAAATTTTTTGTGTAATATGTCGAAATCCGAAGCAAAGCCGCTGAAAATTGTTAAAGCTCTTCCCAGTGGCATCCCCATTGGCAGACTGGTTCTATCCCTTGTAAGAACAAACAACTCATGTTCACGATTCCTCAAAAAATTATCAGGAACATTCAATTTAACATTCTCAATAATGGTGGAATGTTGCATTATCGATAATTTTTCAAACTATTAACCCATTGAGTTCGAACAGAATCGATAAATCGACTCAAAAAGTCTGTTCGTATACGGAATCCGTAACGGAAGCCAACGACGTTGACCACCGTACCACGGACCGAGCAGAGTAGGAAAAGATGTTAAACTTTTGCCTGGCTGAGGGTGAAACAGTCGACCACCATCTTTATCATTATCTTAAATATCTATCTAAATATTAGTGAAATTAAAAACAAAATAAGTTGAATTATTACTGTCAAATATTTTTAATTACAAAATTACAAAATAGTGCTTAAGATTTTTATTTTTTACGGGAAGCAAGGAATAGGTTATAGAATCAAAACAAAGCAAACAAATAATTATACTACTAATGACGTTAGCATTACAAAATTTTAACTAATGAGATGCAATCCATCAGATAGGTTTGGGTTAATCCGTTTAATTGGAAATAATGTAACCAGTAGCGATATTAGAATCAATCTTGCTTAATTACTTAAGCAAACTCTGCGAAAGTGAGTCCGAAGACGCCCTTGAAAGAGGCGAAGCACGTGTCACAGTTAGTAGCAAAATACGTGGAATAATCAAAGTATTTTAAATTTTATATTAGAGTAAATTCGTTTCTTTTCAAGATCGTATAAAGTTATGAAAGGCGGCTGTTAACGACGGCACACACATAACGGGAGGTGGTGGTACAACCAACAAGTTCACCCATATGTAACAAAATAAAAAATTTGATTCCATATCAACGTATAAAGAAACGTATTTTTTCAATCGTTAATGATTTCAATTATAATTAAAAAACGTTTAGAATTTATTGTTTATGTTTTTGCTCTTTCCGTTTTAATGATTACTTATGACATAATTGTTTTTATGATAAAACATTTACATTAATGTTTGCCTTTTTAAATAAATTAAAATAATAAAAAGGTAATAACGAAAATTACGTTAAAAAATAGAGCGAATTTGTTTTATAAGTCCAGTTTATTAGATAAAATTAACATTCATATGAAGGAAATACTTCTTATATTTTTTTAAATTATTTAAAACAGTTAGCATTATGTTGGAGTGTATCTATAAATTTTTTTCTTCATATTCAAAAATCATGTTCAATCAGTGCGATGCAATATATATATTTGGGTGAACAAGTTGGTTGTCCCACCACCCATCCGTTATGTGTGTGCAGCCGTTTTTCACAGCCGCCTTCCATAACGCTATACGATCAAGAAAAGAAACGAATTTACTCCTCACTTACTTGGCCCGAGACAGAGCTGCACGGGACTGATCTTTTAGCCATGCACTAAGGTGCTTAAAGAGAAGAGAAATAGAAAGAGAATAAAAAAGAAAATGTGACTTGCTCAGCCACTTTGTTAGAGTGATATTAAGTATCTTATGTATCTGTATACTGAGAATCCGTGGAGTTTAATCTACTTCGCGTTGAATCTGAAGAGGAATCAAGATTATCCCGTTCCCCATATGATGTTGCAAATTTATCGAATGCCTCAAAATTGGCCTTGGTTGAGATCAAGTCAGCGTGGCATATTGGGCCCGTATGAGGACGGACCGCAGCAAACAGCTCAGCTCGTTCGGCATTCATCTCGGGGCAGTCCCACAGTACGTGATTAGCGTCCTGGTAGTCGTGTCCACAAGTGCAATCCGGCCTTTCGACCAACTTGCCCAACCCAAATAGTTTGCCGTTGAATTTGCCATGTCCAGTTATAAACTGGGAAGTCCAGTGTCCAGGCGCTAGACTCTTCACCTTGAGCCTCCAGGTCACGTCTGGGAAGAAAAGATATGTTTGACGCCCTTTGGTGGATGCAGACCACCTAGTTTGCCAAGCTGTTAGAGCCGTTTTGTACGCCAGCTCATATACGAATGAACGGAGAGTATGATTTTCAGGTATATGTTGCGACAAGGGTGGCGTCAGAGGGACGCCTTCAATATCCGTGTTGATGCCCTTTTAGTAGAAGAGTAATTGCACCGCGTACCTGTATGTGCAAGTCCAGCGGTAGTACGCCAGCCAAAACCGGCAGAGCGTCCGTTGAAGTAGTCCTGTAGGCCTTAGTGAGTGAGATCAGCGCAATGCGCTGTCCACTCAGTAAAGTCCTCCTGACGAATCCAACTTTCGCTCTCGAGTGCCAAACGCTTGATGCGTATCCTGCAATCCCCATAAAAATAGCACCGTATGCTATTTTAAGCGCGCGAGCTTTAAGTCCCCAGTTTTTGCCAGTCATTCTAGATAAACGGAGGTACGCCATATTGGCGTTCTCTACAATTCGCTTTGCATGATGTTGAAATGACAATTTGTCATCGAGGATGACGCCGAGGTATTTAACTTGTTGAGAAACACGAACAGTGAAATGACCCATGCGAATGTTTGGCGATCTTTTTGAAGTGTCAAGCTTAGATGCTCCTTTCAAAAAGAAGGGATTCTGTCTTGGCATGTGCAAATTTAAGCTTGTTCAGTTCTCCCCATTCAAGAATTTTTGTGAGCGCACCACTGGCAGCTCGTTCAAGGCCTACACGACTGTTTGCTCCTACAATTAGTAGAGCATCATCAGCATATGCGATAATTGTGCAATCCAATGGCAATGGCAAGGACAAAAGGTCGTCAAATAAAATATTCCAAAGAAGTGGCCCCAAGACTGATCCCTGGGGACACCCCATCGTAGTTTCCCTGTGTATTGATGTGAAGCCAGATTGATATGTTATCTCTCTTTTACTGAAATAGCTTTGTATTAATGAGAACAGATTCCCGGGAATCTGTCTCAGCCTAAGCTTTGCTAATATTAGCGGCCACCACGCATTATCAAATGCTCCGGCAATATCCAAAAAAATGCCGATGACTAGCTTTTTGTGAGAATCTTCTACTGATTTTATAACAAAACGAATTGCATCTTCGGTTGACTTTCCGGGTCTGAAGCCAAACTGTTTATCCGAAATTGGGCAGTTTTCATTCAGGTGCGATTCATATAAAATAATTACTTACAGTATAAATTTCCATAGAAAAAAAGTATTACTATAAAATTTTATATTAAAATGAACTTCCACAAAGTTACCGCCGAAACCATCGAAAATATTAAAAAGTATTACTTTTGAATGAATTGTTGATGGGATCATTAATTCAACTTAAGAGCTATGTACGGTGAACATTTAGCTTTAAAGATAATTTTCACTATCATAAGACAAATATGAAAATGCATCTGAATGAGACGAAACACGTGTCACAATAATAAACACAATACGTAGAATAATATAAACTATTTACAATTTTATCCTGTCGTAAGAAATATTCATAGTTACTCAATGAAAGTACGTTTTGTTTTATACTTGTATAGTGAAATAGAACGTGCTTCTCAAATGAGCAAAATACGTGTAACAATTGAGTCGTATAGCAGCAAAAGTAGAACAATCCACTTTTCAAGAAAAACCCACAAAACATGAAACTTTAAATTTTTATGAGCCACCGCATTGCAACATCACAGAGGATGACTGTTTGATTGGTCGAAAGAATGATTGACCAAACCATTCACTTTTATTTCCAAAGTCGTGAACCGTTCTGATTTTGATACCATATATATATGATATATGATTTTTGTGCACATATTTTATTGCTTGCCATAAAAATAGTGTGAGAGCATCAGCTCAATTTCGAAAAATATTGGATAAATCTACTTTTGATACTATATGACTCAATTCATAACTAGTAGTTATATATTTTAGACTAATTTTGACACCGTCAAATTTTAAAGAAGATACATAAGTAAATAATAAAATTTGACAAATATTATGTAACAATTTTACGTATTTTACATAAAAACACATAACAACATAAATTACATATGTTATCAAGAACTATTAGAAATAAATAGGGCTCAGCTTAATAATACGGTAAGAAAAATAACAATGTATTTTAATTCTACAGAAATTTTTCTTACCGTATTGAAGTGAAGTTCTACCAAGTAAATGCCTAGTCATGTATGATGTACGGGGCACCCTGTCTAGCATAGGTATATAAGCTATCTCTAATACACGTTTTAAAACATAGTTCTGACGAAGTCGTAAGCCGAAATAGCTATCAACAAATATATAAAATTTATGTAGAGCTAAAATACATTGTTATTTTTCTTAACGTATAAAAAAAAATGATTTAAAAATATTTAAAGTTTACACATTGCTCACTGATATTAAGATAGATATTTAAGATAGAGTGGCAGTAGAGGTCATCTATTTAACCCTTCGGAAGGAAAGGGTTAAGTTGAACTATTATGATGGTATACGAGATAATGGCACTTATCAATGAAGATATGAAGGTAAAATTAATATTGTAGAAATTATATGCCGTTATTTCAACTTTAGAATTCATGATAATATTTGAAAATAGAACGAGATCCGATAACTGCTTTGAATCTGAAAAAAACAAATGACGAACACATTTAAAATACATTTTTTTTTCAATTTCGCTCATCTTGTATTTTATTGCGGTAAACATTGTCAAATGAAATGTTTGAGTATTTGTTGAGATCATTCATTAGTTTAAGTATTTATAACTGACCATTTATCGAATTAGAAACTGACCAAATAATTAGTAGTCGTATATAAAAATCAATGTTTGTTTGTTCGTATGTCATGCGTTGCCATACCGTTCATCCGATTTCGATAAAACTCTATCAACTTATTGCTTGCACTTGCGCAAAGGTTATAGACATAGTAAAAGTAGCTTACATTAGGTCTTTTATATAAACATTTCATATTTTATGCGCTGACATACCGTTCAATTTGACAACTTATTGTTGCACTTGCGCAAAGGTATTAGGCATATTACCGCTTTCAGTAGGCGGCGCGTGAAGACAAACAGCAAATGTCAAACGGCAAATGTCATCGTTACCGATCAATGTTAGTGAAATTAAATCGAAATTATGTATCTAAGATATTATGCATCCGAAAGCACTTAAATACAAACACTTTCTTTCTTTGAGTGGCCCTGCAACGCTTGCCAGGTACCGGCTAGTATTTAATAAATATGAAAAATTATCGACCATTAAAAAACCTGGGACCAGTTCCAGGATCGAATTATTCCAATCCCGAAATTTTGGGATCAATATTTTCGCCCGGGATTGGAAACCCTAGTCCATGCTATTCTTCTTTTTCATCTGGAAGTATTTTAAATGACTAACCTTCACAATTATTTACTGTCGCTTTGTTGACGATTTTTTTTGTTCTTACAATTTCAGCTTTGATTAATTCACATATAAATGATTCAATTATCGTTTCCATTACAAAGCGAAAAGTGGATAAAAGTATATTGACTGCAAGCTTCTGTAAAAAAAATGAACTCATCATCCAACTCCATTTAACATACATAGCACAGAAATAATACAGATGAAATTATACAATACGATTATAAAAGATCTCCGCAATATTTAATTTTATATGGAAATCTAAATTTGATTGTTAATCTTACATATGAAAGCCCTTTTAAAGATGGCCTGAAACATTCATAGACAAAAAAAAGGACCATTAACAATCCGTTTGCTCCCCGAAGTAGCATCTGAAAAGTGTGCAAACAGTATTTGTTTATTATTATTATATTCACTCCAAATAAACATATATTTAAACATGATAACACCAAGGCTACGGCCACAGTGACATGCATATGTCATATCGTCACTTGCTGCATTATCGAAATTTGCCGCAATGACTTTAACCATGGCACCGTCTGAAAAGTCGAAACACATCGACATAACGTAAAAAATTGTACGCCAAATCGAGCGTTTTTTTTAAAATTAATTTGATAACGGCATTAACGCTGCGCTTTGACTTCTCAGGTGGCGCCATCGTTAAAGTCATTGTGGCAACCTTTGATAATCAAGCAAGTGACGCTACGCCACCCAATAAGTTACGCCTGTCACTGTGGCCGTGCCCTAAGCGTTACCTTACTTTGTAAATGTTCTAACTGTCATTTCGATCTAAAATAACATGTCCGTCGAATAGGGTTGTATAAATCCTGTTCTGTGTATTAACTTCAGAATTATTTGTTGTTGAATAATGGAGTTAGCAGAATGCCGGAGTTTTATCTGCACACTATTTTTCGTACATTTATTTGATAAAGCTCTTCCATCATTAGGATTTTTTTTCCGAATAGAATTGTTTGAGTCATGAAAAACTATGATTAAAATAAGTAACATGTAAACATATTTACTTGAGTATTGTTAGAAGTGAATTTTACTTTTTGAATAGCAAAATATCAATACAAACATCTAACGCTTATATCTCAAAACAGGGACTAGCGCAGTTAGAACCTCTACAAAGTAAGGTGTCGTAATGTCTCTTTAGTTTTTTTTAATAGATGTATTTTTTAAGAATAAAATATCTCATTGAATTCAACCAATAAAGAACGCGACTGATACTTTGCTTCACACTTTGCTCCCTTATATTGGATTGAGTCGATGTAACCCATTGTATACATTTTATATACTTATATGTTACATATGTACATATGTACATGTTTCATCAAATGCCAACAGTATCAATCCATTATAAAGAATTCCACTAACAATCAACACATTTTCAAAATTGTAATTATCAACATTTTTTCAATTCTTTTTTATAAGCAAAGTCGCTTTACCGGTTATTAATAAATTATATATTAAAAATAATAAAATATTTTTAGTACTTATTCCACCAAAAATTGATTGGATCAGGACCGGTTCGCTAATGGCGAGCAATGTCAACTGATAAGAAATACAACGAAACAGTGATATTTATACAAAAACCAGTCCTGATCTAATAAATTTATTATAATGCCATTCCTCCAATTTTTGACAGTGAATACCTTTTGAAAAGTGAATTATATATTGTTGAAGTCAAAATAAATTTGTTTACTCACTGATACGCCATTGCTTTGGTTGATAGCATCAATCGATTCAACGAGTTCACAAAAAGTATTCATGAGTCGTTCAGTATTATTTTTCTTACTTGCCCACATTTGAAGATTCTCTAAAGCGTATTTGTCATATTCACCATGATTTAAAATCAATTCACAGTATTTGTTTGTGTATACTATTTTCCAAAACGCTGATTTTTTTTGATTTTTGTTATTGAAAAATAAATAGAGTAATTGAGAATTCATTATTTGAAGACGACGCAGGACTATGAGCAATTGTATTGATGAAATAATCATAGCAATCCTTAATGCGAATATTACAATCCATCCACAGGACTGACTTCTATAAGAAGAACTTATGCATGATATCTCAATTATCACATGAACACAGTCAACACCTAGAATTAGTTTTGTAAAAAAAGAAATACTCTTCTTCAATTTGACGTAGATTCTTTCCTCATTTATAAATAATGAATGATCAATGGTGTTGATCAGAACCATAAACTGTTTTATCAGTTTTGATTGATAAAATATATATTTTAATGATACAATATAGCCGGTTGAATATAAAAGTAAACGACCTGTGAATAGTTGCGGGTTGTGTATAAAATTCTCTTTGTTTATTATATTTTGATAAAAATAAATAAGAGTATGTATAATGGTGAAGAATACTCTCAAACTAATGCTTGTTGTTTTAACAGCACCGTTATCGTAATCAACGGTTGGGAGAAAGAAACATTTTGCTACAGTTAATATTTGCTTCAATGCCCAAAATATGCTAAACTTAGTGAATTCTTTCTTTTCAATAGTGGAACTCTTACGAGACATCTTTTCAATCAAAATCGAAAAAATACACTGCTGACAGTGACTGTATTTTTTTTAAATAGCTGTATAATATATTTGTAAAATCGTTGCCACATAATTCTTTTATTATTTGATAGTACATCAATTGCACACTAATAATATTAATATAACTCAAGGCACAGTGCCATTAAACAAATACATTTATTTTATTGAAACTACACATCAGTCAATAAACATTATTCTTTTCCTCGTACATATATTCTAAGATAGTTTTTTGTCTTTGATTTTGTAATTAAAAATTCAATAAAAAAAAATACAAATTACTACACATATGTTAACTAATATTGTTCTTAACATGAAGGAAAATAATCAAAAACTATTCCAATAAATTTTATGTGGAATAAGTACCTACTAAAAATATTATTTTTATCATAATGCTATTCCACCAAGTATTGACAGTGAACACATTAAAAGTGATAATCAAAAGCATCTTGTCTTGTCGCTCTTTGCAGAAAAATTGATTCATTGTTTTGTTATCATTTATAGACATATTTTCAATTTTATTTCTTATTGTCTGGGATTTTCATAATTTGTTTTTTTTGCTTCCTCGCCAAGCGTAATTTTTACTATTTTACAACATGTAGGTAAATTTAATGACACTGCTGAAATATGTTTATTTATTCATTTATTGGCAAAAAAAACTATATACAATACATGGCATTACAACAAGCGCCAATGCGCCATGCATTTGAAAAATTATTAAATTTAAATAACATAATACACAAAAATTTTAAAAATAAGAATCAGAACAGAATGTTCTTTTAACTGTAAAACAATCTCTTCAGCAACCCATATCTGAATGTTCTAAGTTTCGGCAAGTAGAAGCTGTGATGCAAACGGAATGCACGTGCGAACAATTCGGAAAAATATCTAAATCACAATGGATCGTTCCTCGGCTTTTTGATTTTTACTTTTTCGCAGACTTTCATTCATTTTTCATTACTTTCGCTTTGCACTTACTACAACCTCGAAGAACATCACTGCTCCTCAAAACTCCAGTTAAGAACAACTGCACGGCTACTTTTACGTTTGAAAAATTGATACTAGCTTTGCTTTATCTTTTGGATTTAACCGTTTGCCAGATGAATTCTTTTGCAACAATCTGTTAAAAAACAGTTTGTTTGACCTCTCGAATATTTTACCAATGGCCTTCCGAGATGACGGACTACATCAGGATGAAAGAATAGTCAAGCAAGCTTCAGGCTCCCCTGAGGTATCCGCAGCACATGTCCAACCCAGGTCCATCGTCGCCTTTCACAAGAAAACAAATATTATCCAAGCGTATTTGCGTGATTGCCCGGAATTGATCATTGTTTTCACGCATACTTGCGTGACCGTCCGAGAAGCGGTTTAACTAATATTTATTATATCAAGAGCTAATAATACAAATAATTCTGAATAAAAAAGTAATAATTCCAATTATTTGATATATCATAAAATTTGAGTTAAACTTAAAATATATTTAAAATCAAATTTAGTACCGTACGGCACGAAAACTCTTTTTTTATGACAGTTTTTACTGTTTTTCATTGGAGTAATAAATCATAATTGTAAATGAAAGAACATACATTATATAGCTATTAAACATTATTTCGAATTTGTGTATATATGTAAATATACGATTATAAGTAAATATGATTATTTTATTTAATTGATACATATATCTCAATTTATTATACATATTGAGACGACCAGGGCTTCTTCCTCAATCTGACAGCAACAGACAGCATCCTCCATAGCGTTCGGTGAAGGAACTTAGGGACAGGATGGGAAGACAGGTATCTCTAGCAAATATTTCAATCGGTATTCTTTTGAGAGTCGGTTAGTTTATTTTTTCAAATTACATTGTCAATTACAAAGAAACACAATTGCAGTTAAAACCACAGCTTAAAACGTGGGACCAAAACGATTATAATGCGGCTTCCTGCCTTCCGAGTGGCAGGAGCGACACGACTGTCAACGTTTGATGACCGAAACAAATAAATATATTTTTTTTTTTTTTCCTTCCTTTGCTTTCCTAATGAAACTATATGTGGAGTCCGCTAGGCGAGCTCCTAGTTTCCTGGCTATTTTTGTTGCTCGGGTGGATATAGACTAAGTCTTTGTTTCCCTTTCCCGCATGTAAGCTAGCTAAGTATTGACCTTCTAAAAGATTCTGTCAGCTGAGGGCTTTGTGTGGGGAAAACTCTTAAGAAAAACCCCTTACGAGAATGATTGTCTAGGAATCATTAAAAATTTTCAATTCTTACCAGAAATTGCTCGTAATGTTTACTTAAACTTGAGGAGTTTACTTGTTGTTATAGTAGACATGCCCAGTTCCTAACTGTTACTGAATCGACGAGCCTAGCTCGAAGCTTAAAATATATCTCTTAGGGCGTTAGTTTAGAAGCTGGCAGGGCTGCTGGAACTATTTGGCTTTAAACAGGCGTATTTATACCCTTAGGAGTTTAGTGTGCGAGCAGCTCTTCCGACGTGAAACGGACGCTCCAGAACTGAACGAGAGACGTAGTTTCTAGAAGTCGGTTACAAGATTTTATAACTTTTTTGTGAATTTATTCGCGTTAAATTTAATCGTATTGGTCTTATTTTCATTGATTGAGGTGATTATAAGATCGTTCGAGAGAGTCCTGATGACCTACAATATCAGGCGGTATCAATATATTTAAAAAATAATAGAGAATTAAATGTCTTTGTTTTTATAATTCCCACAGTAGAAAAAAACTCTCTGTTGCTGTGGACGTCGGTTTTATAGTTAACAATGAATTGAATAGTGTATTTAGTTTTTCTAAACAAGTAAATACAATTTGTAAATAAAGCTTCATTTATAAATAACGAGTGGGACTCGAATATATTTTCAAACAACTGGACTATCGAGTACTTAAAAAATGAACGAGTATTCTTGAGTATCGAGTATTCAATACATGAATTGGAGTCCCCACCTCCCACCCGTTTTCTTTATATAAGCAGCACACAAGTCATATATATATTTATTTTGTTATCTTGTGCATCTTAACATGTATACAGTTACTTCTCAAAAAGACCAAGCGTTCTAAAACGTTTCCTAGTAGTATAGTAAAAAATCGATATATCAATCATAGTATGAAGCAAAATTTGAAAGTCTTGCATAATTTATTATCGCATTGGCATTATTATCGCAAATCTGAATTAGCTAATTGATGAGAATGAAGTGCATCACATAAAAGTATACTGCACTGAAATAAAAATGGGGAAGCTATGAAAATAATTCAACGGAAATAGTTTTCACAGATAATAGTCGTATTTTAGTGGCTGAACAACGATTATCAAGAATGCCACGTCAAATTATTTCACCAAAAACGCAAAGAAAATCTTACGATATATTTTGGGCATTAAAAGATGCATTAGTTGTGTGTAATTTTTTCAACTATCCTACTGTTGAATACCGCGGAAATAAAATCAAAAGTTTAAGTAAAAGATTACAGCTCACATTTATTCTTATATCTTCATCAATGTTCTTGATTCAATTTTCCAAAATAATATGTCACGGTATCAAGAATGTTCGTATGAGATTTTTGATGACTATAATAACAAGTCTATATATCGTGAATATAACAAATATTTTATTCAATTCAAATACGGCAAAAAAATTCATGCAAACTATTAATGATATTGATGTTATGTTATTCATTAAAAAACCAAATATTTATAAACCTTTTAATAAATGGCTTCGATTTGTTGGCGCGATACTACTTTTGATTGAAATAGTACATTTAACATTGCTTGAAATTATATTTAATAATGATTTCTGGAAAAACGTGTTCTGGTGGAACATTTTTCATGTTTTGTATGTATCAGCATATTTATATTCAATACGTTTGTTATTAATAATCCGAAGGCTTCAAATGTTCAATTACCAATTGGAATATTCATATATTTCAAGAAAAACTTTCTCACAATTCGTCATCAGTCAAAAAGTGTTTGTCAACAGCTTTTTGCATATATTTCTCAACTGTGAATTATTCAAAAAATATGCCTTGGAAAAGAAGCAATTGTGGAAAAATGATAACAGAAATTTTCAACGCCTTATGAAGATTTCTAATTGCCTTTCCGAATGTCTTGATATGATCAACGGAATGGATGGCATAGCTGTGAGTAAAATTTACCTTTTTAGCGTCCATCTTTTTGCTAAATGTTTTTGGTGATTCTTAAATTGTGAGAATTGCAACTGAGCAAAACTCTTCGCGCTGGGCAAGTTGGTTTTAAGGCCGGACTGTACTTGTGGGCACGCCCACCAAGTCGCTTATCACATCCTATGGGACTGCCCCCAAATGAATTCTGAACGAGCAGAACTGTTTGCTGTGGTCCGTCCTCACACGGGCCCAATATGCCACGCTGACTTGATTGCAACTAAGGCCAACTTCATTGCATTTGAAAAATTTGCAAATTTATTCGGGGATCGACATAATCTCGATTCTTCAATAGAGTCAATATACTCGTCTAACACGACGGGCTCTCAGTATACGGATTATACACAGGATACTCTGTATCAAACTGATTTCAGTGGCTGAGCTAGTCACTCCAATTTATTTTATTATTTTTATTTTATTTTCCATTTTAAAGCACTGGTGCATGGTTCAAAATCAGTCCCGTGCAGATCTGCTCGGGCCATGAATGTGAGGGGTAAATTTCTTTTTCTTAGTCGATAGCGTTGTGATCAGTGACGGATGGCGACGGGGTGTTGGGGGGTGCAAAGAATGATTCAATCGTTTTTGCAAGAGTTCTTTCCTGTTTATTGGATTTTAAAACACTTCTATAGCATGGACTTTCAATTCAGATGTTCGCAATACCAACTGTTTCTCTTCCGTAGTACGGAAAAATAGTTGAATCTTCCTTTTGCACCCCCCCAACACCCCGTCACCAGCCGTCACTGGTTGTGATAGGCGGACATGAAACATTGGCTGCATATACACAACGGGTGGTGGTCAAATTTAAATAAATAATTTTGCAGCGCTTCAAGGAAATTTCTGAATAAGCCAAGATGCGAAACACGGGTCGTTTGCAACACAGCTCATGAAAAATAACATCATTTAAAATTTAAACGAATATATATATTGATACCGCCCTAAATGGTAGGTCATGAGAACTCTCTCGAACGATCTATTTTTCACCTCAGTCTATGAGTTTAAGTCGATATCAGGAAATACATTCATTCTAATAATACTCTATATTGAAATCTATAGCGAATCAATATAGAGTAATTTCAATTTTGTAAAAGAGACATTTAGGCACGGCGTTTCCGGATGAGTATTGCGGATTCTCGCGCTAAAATGTCTCTGACTCTTTTACGCCCTAAGTGCATGAGATACGAGGTATTTCATGCAAAGTTCTATGGACCATAAAGTCAGGAGTTAGTTAGAGAGTGGAGAGCCTAGAGTGCACTTGAGAACCAGATAAGCCTTATGGGCTGGTTGAGGTAGTTCTCCAAAGCATAAGCTCTGGAAAGTAGCTTGCAAGCTCCTAATCCTCTCCCTAAGGATAAAGTCTAGTAAATTCCTGATATCGCCTTCGCAATAATAATAGTCGTGTATTATTTATTGTAGAACGTAAAGTGAATTGTAAATCTATCTGTGTTAAATCTGTGTGTAAAGTCTGTGAAAATTCGTAACAATTAAATAATGGGTGCTAACCGCACCCACATAACGCTTTGAGATCGTCTTTTGTTTATAAGAGCACCATGTTTCTCCTACTCCGTTCCCAAAATTCCTCTCCTGAGTTTCGGATAGGAGGTTCGTTCTCGATTTACGAGGGAGCCGAATCAAGGTCGTCTCAATATTATTAAACAAAAAAAATTAACAAAATGTTTGAACATAGGAAAACTGAGAACGCCAATAAGAAGTTATAAAACACCTTTAAAAAATAATAATATATAAAATGTTGTATTTAAAGATCTTAGTGCGTGCAGGAGTTTCTCTAACCGTGGGTTTGTCCATCATGCATACAATATTGGCAGAATATAAACATCAATCAAATGTAAGTAACGGTCATTTTAAATTGTTTAAAAAAAAACCAGACAATAGTTTAAGCAGCACGTAATCGTATTATTACCAATAATTACGATCTGAATTTTAGTTTGATACAAACTATATTTTAGAAATACAACATCTAGGTATATGAAGAGACACTTAAATAAAGAGTTGGGCAGTTGGGAAGCTAAATTTCAAATCCAACACGTTAACCTTTTCTAAGCCTTAACCGTTTGAGCAGTATCGCCGTACCGGTACGGCAGTAGTATGTTGTCATCTATTATCTATTGCCATACGCTTATTGTTTATTAAAATGTAATCATTTTTTCATATATTGAAACTAGAGGTGTCAATCAGTGATTTTTAGTAGTCAAATTATTTTTATTATATGTTTGAAATAAGCAAAAGAGTTTTATAAAAAGAATAATAATTGGTAAGAAATCTGTGGCCTTATATTATTGAGTGTAAAAATCCATTTCAGTTCGATACGCTTTCTGGAATCACCGTCAATAGAGAACCACATGTTGACAGATGAATGCAATAAAGATCTAGACCCAAATTGGATGTAAAAGCTTCTAGATCAGTGGTTCTCACGTAAAATTTGGCTGTGGCCGCATAAGGAACATCAGCTGTCGAACGGAAATGTCTGGTGGCCACACCAAAATTTTTGTATCGAGTCTTTTTTGTACAAACACCTAAACACGTATGTGCTTGAGTTTTTACGAATTAATAATTCTTGATGCACAGTACAATGCATACCAGATATTCAATTTTCAGTGTCATTGTTGACAAATTAACTCGTTAAAACATAATTTTATTAAATATTAATATTAACTATGAAGCTGTGGGTGGCCGCAGCAGAATTCTCTCGTGGCTGCACACGAGAACCACTGTTCTAGATAATTATTTGAAAATTTTATTTAATTATTTGAATATTTTTTAGAATTTGCGTTTTAAAATTGCGGAAGAAATATCAATTTCTTCAATAAGTAATGATATCCTTCTTAGATTTACGGATAACAAAAAAAAATGTTTTAAACTTTTTTTGTAGGCTATTAATATTTTATTAAATTAATAGAAAGAAACCTAATTTAGTCCAAATTAACTCACCACACGCAAAGTTTATACTAAGTTTTTTTTAAATTCAGTTTTTGGTTTTTCATTAATTATCTTATATATAAAACCGAAACGGCGTATGTATGTATGTGGGTCTGTAATTCCCTTTTGCATTACTGTTGCAAGTTGCCATAAAAACGAATATAAAAGAAAATATGTTTGAATTTTTATCGGCGAAGACATTTAGTCAAAATGTAATAAATTAGTCTTCTACCAACTTTTTCCCGGCTTTTATTAATATAATAATGTTTATTATTTACGTGAAGGTTATTTGACATTTCTTTGACAGCTAATTAGATTTTTTCCTTGAATTTGGACATTTTAATGGGCGAGAATGGGGCTGTCATCAAATTAAATAAAGTTTGTGATTTTATTTTAACTATATTTTGGATGTTAGATTTTGTAATATAATTATGTCAAATGATATAACATTAAATAATTATTGGTCGCTTAGTCCGAGCGACGCCGGGTAGCAATACTAGTTTAATATAAATGCAATGGAAGCAAAAAATGATTTCATAATAAGCAGATAATCATTCTCTGTCGTAAAGACAACGAATGTTTGATGTAATTAAGGTTTTCGACTGAGGGTGCTTAATGGAATTTCAATATCACATTTAAATTGCTTAAATTTTGTACTTTTTCATGAGTATTGTCACTAACGACCCGGGTTTCGCCTTTCGGTATCTTCAGGCATTTCAAGTGCACAGATTTACTTGAACTTACTTGTCACGGGTCGTTAGCCACAAAACTCATGGAAGAGTACAAAATTCAAGCAAGTCAAATGTTTGATGTGCCAAACGCATCAAGAAGAATGACTCTCTGCTGATGTATATGTTACAGTGAAACTGTATTCTCAGTGAAAATGTATCAAGTAATAGATTTGTATGACAACATGATTTTACTGGTCACGATTATTGAAATTATTGGCCCAAGTCGATGATTTGCCGGTCTTAAATTTTGTTTTGCTTCAATGAAACAAAATCAGCAAGTAGTCCTTTTCATCAAAAGAGAACCGAAGAAAAACATAGGGCTGAAGATAGGGCGGTCAAATTTAATTTCAATGACAGCTTGGAGAAGAATATATTTTAACTGAGAATACAGTTTCACTGTAACATATACATATCCTATATTTATTTTTTGCAGTGGGTAGTGGTAGACATTTGTATTATAAAGATGCATTTTGGTGTCAACATCTTGACGGAATCCGTTCTCTGTGAAATAATATCAAGTGAGATGAAGAAAACACAAAAAATAATTGGCAAAGCCATTGTCCATAATTATAATGGTAAGTTATTGATTGAGTAGGCATTTACTTGATAGAACTCCATTATAATACGGTAAGAAAAATAACAATGTATTTTAGTTCTACATAAATTATTTGATATATTTGTTGATAGCTATTTCGGCTTACGCCTTCGTCAGAACTATGTTTTAAACGTGTATTAGAAATAGCTTATATACCTATGCTAGACAGGGTGCCCCGTACATCCTCTCATTCTATTCAAACCATCTCAACGTCACATGGAAGAATATAAATAAGTTTAATTTATTGGTCAAAAAGTACGAAAACATATACTATTTTAACGATCTAGGTCTCTACCGTTCAATCAGCGGTTGGTTCGGCTTGACAGGGTACCCCATACATCCCCTCTCTGCTCAACAATACCAACGCCACATGGAAATATTTAAATAAGTTTAAGTTATTGGTCTAGCGTAATCCTGAGAACTTAATCTGGGTATTTTTGGGTTATTTTTATCATGTGAAACCACTCAAAATCTGTAATGTCTCTTACGCTTTCGTCAGAACTATCTATAGTTCTGACGAAGGCGTAAGCCGAAATAACTATCAAAAAATATATAAATTAATTTATGTAGAACTAAAATACATTGTTATTTTTCTTACCGTATTATAATGGTAAGACTTCAATTTTACGGAAAAATTAATCACACGCAAAGGAATCTCAGCTCATTTGTATCACTGTTAATTTGAGACTCAAATTACTCGACATCTGAACTATTCTCTTCTCTATGATACTTGAATGGGAATCTCTACTGTCAAGGTGAATATTCTTTTTTGTTGACTGTACAAGTTGGCGACCCATGGGCTGGGAACCCATGGACTAGCAGAAATTTGACACATGAATCAAATAATTTTCAGCCTTAACTGACAACTTTTATTTCAATTCTAACTCGTTTTGGTATAAGTAACGCGCAACGAGTCAAGGCATGCTCGAAATTATAAAACAATTATTTGTTATTAATTTTAAATTATTCGTATCTATTGGGTTATGTATCTTACATTAAGTTTTAGCCGTAATAACTATGGTAATTGAAAAGGCCCGAAATCAAAGTGTTAATATGCCATAATCTTTAATATTTTTCGATGTTTCTTTATACCACGCTAATAAATATTTAAACCCTGTAATATCAATCAATTTCTCAAATTTATTGCTGAGTTGGTTTAGCGAAAAAAAATATATAAAGGGTCTTTTTATAAGGACGCTTAGTTTTGAAATGTAAATAAAACAAGTTGTTTGTGAGATTTAGACTAAATTTAATTTCATTTGTAAGTATATTTTACGGCATTAAATATGGAATATAGCATCAAATGTCTGCCAATATCCATTCATTATAAAATGGGCCATGTCGCTAAAGTTGACTTTTTTGACAAATTTGGGTAAACTTCCAACTGCTCAAGAACCCAATCAGGCGTTGTCTGTGGTCGTTTACCTGAAGTTCCTTGGTAAGTTGGATTTTATACGGGTGCAGACATAAGACCCGATTCAAAATTTGCCAAGTTGAAGTCGCAGAAAAGCCAAGTTCTTGTGAACAACGAGAAATAAGCTGCCTTGAGTTTTCCTGTACACTTTCACACACAGCAGCAATGTTTTCACCAGATATTGTATTTTGATGACGTACAGGTAGGTGTTGGCCGATTATTTACCAAACTGGTTGACTCAAATTTGGCCACTAAATAATGAATAATCTACTCAGCAGGACAAAGTAACATATTTTGAGCGTCCCTATTGAAATACCCTTTATTGAGAATTGCAGTCTTAAAGTAAATGAAAATAGTTCCAAAATAAACATAGAACATCTACATAGTTTTAAGAGTATTTATTCCGTTGCAAAAAAAAATTGGTGAAAAATTTAAAATATAATAGATAGGTGTAAATCGTGGGTTCTTTACCTTTGGGTTGAGGAGAATAGTGACGGGCGCAGGCCGGATTTTGAAAAAATAAAAGATTTTGAAAAAAACAAATCTTTTTTATCCTTGTTTACTGGGAAGCTTTAGACATGCGTTACATTCATGTACTATTTTTGAATTTCCCTATAAAGTGGAACCCCGATCTTACGTTCTCGCATTATACGTTTTTCCCGCGTTGTGTGTTCATTTTCTATAGTCATTATGTTCAAATTTAAAACTTTCTCGCATTCATCGTTTCCCGCATTAATCGTTTGTTTTAAAAGGTCCCTTGAAAAATGTAGAATCGGGGTTTCACTGTACAAATGTTAAAAAAACTTTACAGTTACATTGGAATGAAAATTACTTCAATAAATAAAATATAATTCTGATAAAATTTGCGGTTTTTAATTATTTCAAAAATTGTGGAGGGCGCACGGTAATAGCTCCGCGGGCACAGAGTTAAGAACCCCTAGTGTATATGTATCTTATGGTAAAAGATTTGACTATGACGTGAAGCCGATATACGTAGCTATGAACTATGATGTATAATTTCCGCGTGGCTAAATATTTTATGAATCAAAAAAAATCATCAGTTGACAATCCTCGCCATGAGTGAAACCGGTCCTGATCTAATACATTTTATGTGGAAAAAGTACTAAAAATATCTTTCTAAGTAAAAAGTATTGACAGTGAACACCTTAAAAGTGATTTTATGAATCAAATGATTCTAAATTGTAATTGTTTTACTGTTTTCAGATACAAAAAGAATCTCTGAGCTACGTCTCTTAAATGGTCTTGTGTCAACTCAGTTTGTCAATATAACAGCATGCAATTTTTTCAATATCAACTTTGTGTATATGTCTTCAATATTTGCTACTATTGTATCTTACACCGTTATTCTTTTTCAATTAGTCCCACCTTCTTAAGTAACCTTTTAATGATTCTTAATAGGTATAGATGATTTGCACTTTTTCTATTATAATTGTTGACGGAATCGCTCATTGCGAGCAGTATAACTGTAAAACATATCATTTCTTTACTTTGGAAAGGTTTTAATTGTCATTTTTGCCTAAAACTACATTTTGGTCGGAAAAGCTTGTATTTACCGCATTCTATCATATATATCAGGGTTGGCCAGACTTTTTTGTCAGCGATCGACTTTCGTTTGAAATTATTGGCGGCGAACGACCAACATTAAAAGTAGTAATAAAGGGTCTTTTTATAAGGACGCTTAGTTTTGAAATGTAAATAAAACAAGTTGTTTGTGAGATTTAGACTAAATTTAATTTCATTTGTAAGTATATTTTACGGCATTAAATATGGAATATAGCATCAAATGTCTGCCAATATCCATTCATTATAAAATGGGTCATGTCGCTAAAGTTGACTTTTTTGACAAATTTGCGTAAACTTCCAACTGCTCCAGAACCCAATCAGGCGTTGTCTGTGGTCGTTTACCTGAAGTTCCTTGGTAAGTTGGATTTTATACGGGTGCAGACATAAGACCCGATTCAAAATTCGCCAAGTTGAAGTCGCAGAAAAGCCAAGTTCTTATGAACAACGAGAAATAAGCTGCCTTGGGTTTTCCTGTACACTTTCACACACAGCAGCAATGTTTTCACCAGATATTGTATTTTGATGACGTACAGGTAGGTGTTGGCCGATTATTTACCAAACTGGTTGACTCAAATTTGGCCACTAAACAATGAATAATCTACTCAGCAGGACAAAGTAACATATTTTGAGCGTCCCTATTGAAATACCCTTTATAAAGCCTATATTAATCTAATTGCCAACCCTTGTTTGACCCGCGTTTTAGAAAGAGAGATTTTAGCGTGCTGTCCCTGTCACACGACTTGTCTCGCACGCTTCTTCGGACGGGCACCAGAGATTTGTACAGATCAGATAGGCGATCGACTAGGAAACGCTACAAGATCGGTCAGTCGATCGTGATCGACGATTTGGCCACCCTTGATATGTATATGAATTTCAGAATTATCTTTGGTTGAATAACGGAGTTTGCAGAATTCGAGTTGCACTGCATCTGCACATTTTTTTACTAAGCTTATTTGACAAAGTTATAAGATTGTCATCACTATTTCGACCGTAAGATCTTTAAGATCATTATTTCTCAGCAAGAATTGTGAAAAATATGCTTAAAATAAGCAATTTGAAACATTTTTACTTGCTCATTGTTACAATTGAATTATAATCAATCGAAACTTCAAACGCTCATATCTCAAAGCAGTGTCAAGAGCAGTTAGAACCTTTACAAAGTTAGGTGTCGATATTCATACTGGTCTTAAATGTTTCCAACGATTCTTATTTGCAAAAGAATTATTTTATTGTCTGCAATAAAGCAATGAATCGTGTAAATATTGCCGTGAACTCTTTGGACACATGCCAGTCCAAACAATATATATTCCAAACTAATTTGGTCTTCTACGAGAACATGTGTGGAGTTAGTAAAAATTATTAAGCTTGGTGTCTTATTCGCAGAATATTTTTATTTTACATTCATTTTATTTAGAAGCATTTTTTTCGTAATAACTTTTAATAACAAAATGGATATAGATGGCTCAATCTCGATAGAGATAATATTTTTGAATCTTTTAAATTTAATAATCTTCATAAAATATTCTCACGAAGGCATCGGGATTCGCTTTTCGTCTTCCTCGTGCTTTCAAAGACGAGGAATTAGTTCTTCGAGTCTATCTGTGCACTCAAATGCCTAAAGAAGCTGAAAGGCAAAACTCGGGTTTGTTGGTATTTAAAAAAATAAAGGAATCAAACAAAATATCTCTCTGTCGATAAAGTAAAAAAACATTCAAATGTATTATTTAAAGGGATATTTTAATGCTCCACATTAGATGTCTGCACGGGCTTGGGTTTGGCCCGTGGGCCGCGTCGGGCCGGGTAACAAAGGATTGGATTCGGGCCTGGGCCGGGCTCGGACGCAAGCATACAACACAATATAACAAAAATCGGGCTATTTTAGAATGACCTCACCACTATCGTTAATCTAAATTTAATACTATAATAAACTTCACGTACTCGTATATGTCATCTTTTCGACCCATTCGAAAGAACAAGATGCATTTTTTTGAATTTAATGACTTTTGACGCCATAATTTTAGTGTTTTTTATGATGTCTGCTTCATAGGAATTTGTACAATACGCATAATGAATTTCATAATATTTCAGTATTTCTTATAACGTTATTTCGATCGGTCGCAATTCGATTGTTTTAAAATATACTGGCAAGAAGTGGGCTTCGAAAATATTAAGACAAAACCGTCATTCCTGTAAAACAAACAAAACCTAATTCTAATTAGGAAGAAATGTATTTCGCACAACTGCACACAAACGATAATTGGTGAGTCAATTTTTAATTTTTTATAAAATAAAAATCGGATTTTTTTCGGGCAAGGTTGCAAAATGTCGGGCTCGGGTCGGGTTCGGGTAATATTTTTGGAAATGAGCCTCGGGCCTGGGCCGGGTGAAATTTTAAAATTTCGTCCCGTGCAGACCTCTACTCCACATGTAAAGCATATAGAATCTTTATAGATGATATACAAAATGGATAATTTTGTCATTCCACTAGTTGTGTTTTTAGTTATGGCACGTATTTTTTCCGTTGATTAAGTTCATAATATGTTATAAAATAAGTAAAAGAGAATACGTACTTTCGATGGTTTTGGCGGTAACTTTGAGGAAGTTCATTTTAATTTTAAATTTAAAATAACTTTGATTATTCAACGCATTGTGCTACTAACGTGTTTTGCCTCTTTCAGAGGCATCTTCGGAAGATGAATAGTTGAGAATTTTTAGAAATCAATAAAACTCTTAACAGCAAAGAAGTATTTTTAAATAATATTCTTAATATGCCACTGATTACATTATTTCCAATTAATAGAGAAATTAATAACCTATCTGATTGATTGCAGCTCATAAGTTATAGTTAGTAATGCTAACGACATTAGTAGTATAATTATTTGTTTGCTTTGTTTTGATTCTATAACCCTCTCTTTGCTTCCAGTAAAGGGGAACAATCCCAAAATCCATTTTGTATGTTCATCATTTTAAAATGTTAGAATCAATCATGCTTCATTATTTAAGCAAACTTTGCGACAGTAAGTCCGAAAATGCCTCTGAAAGAGGTGAAACACGTGTCACAGTTAGTAGCAAAATACGTGAAATAATCAAAGTTATTTTAATTTGTATATTATGAGAATACGTACATTCATTGAATAATTATGAATTGGCTTTGTAACAATGTGACCGAATCTTTTTTGCATTTTGACTCAATATTGAACGCAAATAACACTTTGTTTTAATTAAATGAAAGCACTAACTTTTTCAATCAAATTATTGTATCATGTAAGCGCTGCCCGCCTAATAGCCGTGATTGCATATTCTTAAAAATGATTCTGTTTTTGTATTGAAACACCCTTCATAATCCACCATGCTTAATTAAAACTAATAGATAAAAAATAATGAAGTAACTTCAATATATGATTGTTTTGATTTTACGTAATAAACTGGACTGTGAAACCATTTGAGTATTCTTTTTTACGAGATTTTATTTACCACCTGTTTATGATTCCAATCATTTTAAAAAGCAACAAATTATAATATATTATTGTAAATAATCCATATATTTATGACAGTGTCTGTGTGTGTAGAAAAACCATTTCTTGTTTAATTTACTATCACATTTTCAGTTGATGGTATTGAATTAGTTAATTAATAATAAGTATATTAAAATAACTGCATCACATAAAATTATATTGAAGGCAAATATAAATGGAAAATATTTAAATGAGTTCACCAGGAATAACTGTTTCAGCGAATAGTCTTATTTTAAAGGTAGAACAACGATTTTCGAGAATGCCACGTCAAACTGTTAGGCCAAAAAATAATAAAAAATCTTACGATATATTTTGGTCGTTAAAAGATGTACTTGCTATATGCCAGTTTTTCGGTTACCCTTCTGTTCAATATCGCGGAAATAAGATTGAAACTATAAGCAAAACAACAAAATTTGTATGCAGTGTGATATTCTCTTTAATTTTTTGCTACCAAATTTTTCGATTAATTTTCCACAGTATCCATGAACCATGTCACATTAATATCATCGTTGAGTCGGCAATATTCATCAGTTTATATATAGTACATATAACAAATATTTTTTTCAATTCAGATAGTTTCAAAAAATTCATGGAAACTATCAATAATATTGATGTTATGTTATTCATCAACAAAAAAAATATTTATAAACCTTTTAATAAATGGATTCGATTATTCGGCTTGATGATAATTATTTTTGAAATAGTACATTTGGCTGTTCATACTGAATATGCTCATGATAATTTACTAATGTGGCAAACGTATCATATTTTGCACATGACTACATATCTATTATACATACGTTTGTTATTAATAATTCGAAGGCTTCAAATGTTCAACTACCAATTGGAATATTCATATGTTTCAATGAAAACGTTCTCACAACTATCAGTCAGTGAAGAATTGTTTGACATCAGCATTGATCAACTATTTCTGAATCGTAAAGAATACAAAAAACATGCATTGGAAAACAAACACTTGTGGCACAGTAGTAACAGTAATTTTCAACGCCTAATGAAAATTTCTAATTGCATATCTGAATGTGTTGATATAATTAACGGATTGGATGGCCTATCTGTGAGTAAAATGAACTTTTTTTAATTTTTTTAATAATTTTATTTTTGCAAAATTCCTTTGAAGATTCTTACATAATTCAAGGCCTTAATATATTTTTTCGATCAAAATTACTTTTGCATTTAAAAAATATGTTTACCGACAGAAAAAACTAAAAACACAAATAAAATAATATTAGACACTATTTTTGACATTTTATCTCTTTTCAATATATTTCTTGAAGATTTTAGTGCGAGGAGCAATATCTTTGATCGCGGTTTTGCTCATCATACATGAAGGATTTTTATCAAATGTAAGTATGATTTTTTTTATCTATGCTAGCCAGTATCACGTTAAAATAAATTGATCAAGATTGATGTTAATTATTTTCAATATTTGTGTAGCTTCTATAAGAGTTATGTGCACTATATTTTAGAAAATCAAAATTATAATGACGAGACTTGTGCAGCTTTGTAAAAATATATGTTTTGAATTAGAATATTTGTATTACAGCAAAAAAAGTTTTGATTTCATAATAGGATAACAAATGTTCACTATCGTGACAAAAAAGAACGATCTGGTAAATGCATTCATAAAAATGCCTGATAAATGCATGTCTTATAATTATATTTGTTTTACAGAGGGTTCCGGTACTCAAGGGCATATTTATTCTCCATATTGCTGCTAACATCGCCACTGAATCCATTCTCTGTGAAATAATATCAAGTGAAATGAATAAAACAAAAATAATCATTAGCAAAGCCATTGTCTATAATAATAATGGTAAGATATTTATTTTAATTTTTTTTTTATTAAAATACTAGTATTGCTACCCGGCTTCGCTCGGACTAAGCGACCAATAATTATTTAATGTTATATCATTCCCAAAGAATTACAGACCCACATACATACATACATACGCCGTTTCGGTATTTCTAGTATTGCTACCCGGCTTCGCTCGGACTAAGCGACCAATAATTATTTAATGTTATATCATTCCCAAAGAATTACAGACCCACATACATACATACATACATACGCCGTTTCAGTATTTCTAGTATTGCTACCCGGCTTCGCTCGGACTAAGCGACCAATAATTATTTAATGTTATATCATTCCCAAAGAATTACAGACCCACATACATACATACATACGCCGTTTCAGTATTTCTAGTATTGCTACCCGGCTTCGCTCGGACTAAGCGACCAATAATTATTTATTGTTATATCATTCCCAAAGAATTACAGACCCACATACATACATACATACGCCGTTTCGGTATTTCTAGTATTGCTACCCGGCTTCGCTCGGACTAAGCGACCGATAATTATTTAATGTTATATCATTCCCAAAGAATTACAGACCCACATACATACATACATACGCCGTTTCGGTATTTCTAGTATTGCTACCCGGCTTCGCTCGGACTAAGCGACCAATAATTATTTAATGTTATATCATTCCCAAAGAATTGCAGACCCACAGCCATACATACATACATACGCCGTTTCGGTTTTATATATAAGATGACCTGTTTATATCATACGATCGGTTGCACAAGATTCACCATTTTCAGAGCGTTTTATTATCTCCATTTTTGTTTAAGCAGTATGAAATTTAGTTTTGAATTCTCGAAACGAAACATTTTTTTTTTCATAATCATGAAAAAATCGAAAAGAACGATTGTGTGAAAGTATCTAGATTAAAACGTAGAACCATCTTGAAACACCGTGCGAATGGAAAATATTTAAAAGTATTTTTTTTTTACCAGAAAAGTCTTGTCAGTTCAACGAAAGTTGCCAAGATTGACAGAACGGTAAGCCGCGCTTGTAATTATTGTTCATAAATCTGATAAAAAACAGTTTAATCGAATTTAAATGATTTTTTGTAAGTAAATCATTCGAACGTTATTGGGTCAACAACACCTAGTCATCTTATGATTCAAATGCGGGCTAATTTTTTAGTTCAAATTTGCGGGTTCGCGTATCCCTGAACTAACCCCGTGTCTTAGGTAAGCGACGTGAACCGGCAAGAGAATTTAGGCGAATCCAGTCAATTTAAAACGTAGTTGATCAAAGGTCTTATGTGCCATCGCTCGGCCAGACGCAATTAACGCTCTGGTGAGCTTGGACCGTTTCATATTTTCAAGCGATTCGCGTGCGCCATGAGTGCGCACTTGAGGCGATTTGCGACATATGCCGTCCTGACCGGATCGCTTCGCCTACATATGACACTTGCATGGGCGAGGACCGTTTGATATTTTAAAACTCTGCCGCTTTCAAAGCCGCGCCGGATCGCCTCGCCCAGATTCGCCCAGCTAAGACGACCCGTAAGGCTATACTTTATAAATACAGTCGATAGATGTCTAACTATCACGCAATCTTCTGGTTAGAGACCTGACTACTCCAATTACTCGTCATCTCAACTACTCGAGTATCGAGTTGTAAAATTTAAAACACTCGAGTATACTCGAGTAGTTACAGATGTACCAAAATATATTATATTAATACAAATTTGTGTCTATAAATAGATGATATATAAATTTATAAGCTTATTTTTTTCTATTATTACATTTATTTCGATTTATGAAACATATATTTAAAAAATAAGAGAGAATTAAGCGTCTCAAATTTAAATTTGGTTCGAAGTTTTGTTTTTTTATTCCAGCAGTACAGAAAACTCTCTCTGTTGCTGTGGACCTCGGCTTAAAGTTAACAATCTATAAAATTTTGCTATCTTGTTTTTCTGTCCGCTGCTTAAAACAAAATAGAATTTGGAATTAAATCTTCATTTATATATTACGAGTATTTTTAAAATTACTCGAGTATCGATTACTTGAAAAATGGACGAGTATACTCGAATTGGAGTCTCTAGATCTGACAATGACTAAGTCAAAGTACTAATCAATATGATTCCAAATTGTAATTATATTTTTTTTTTCAGATTCTAAGAAAATATCTGAGCTAATTCTTCTTAATTGTCTACTATCGACTCAGTGTGTTAATATAACAGCTTGCAATTTTTTTAATGTCAACTTTACTTATTTGTCTGCAATGTTCACAACTATTTCATCTTACACCATTATTTTATTTCAATTACAACCTTTTTTTAAGCAATCGATTTCTGATTGAAAAATTAATTGAGGTTGCTTACTTTTCTTACACAACTGGTTGCCAGATATACAAACATAATTTTTGAAATAATATTAAATAAGGAAAACTGGTGAAAAAAATACAGAAAAAGATGAACATTGATTGTACAAATGATAAGTTAGTTGAATTAAAAAGTCACAACATTTAAAAAAAAAATGTATTCAACATATTGTCGGCTTAATTCTTACATTGTGTAAGTCATTTTTTTCGAAATTTCATGATTTTTTGATGCTTTCGGTTTGCAAGTATAGCGACGCATATATTTTATTCATTTAATGTCCAAATATGCAAATAGAAAAGGGTCAAAATCCATCGGACAAGTGACAATTTCACGTATCGCAGTAGCGCATTGAACGCCATTCGAATATCACGTAACTCGTCAGTTTGCCTGAGATCTGTGCGCGAGTTAGCTTCGATTCTAGCACGCCGATATTATGTTGAAAGATTTAGAATAGTTAAAAATTCTCCCCCAAAAAAAACTAAAAGATTTTTTTTTAAGCTGAAATATTCAGTTTTAACTGTATCCTGAACACTGAACTGACTTACATGATGTTAGAATTAAGCCGAAAATATCATCATTTTCCATCACAAATTGACAGTTAACACCTTAAAGCTGATAAAAAAATAAGCTTAATATGTTATTCTCTCCTACAAATGAAAAGCAACCAATCTGTATTCAAAAGTTTATAGTCTCAATAAAGTAAAGTAATTAATAAAGTAGTCTAGAATTTAAAAAAAAAACACATTAATTAATAAATTGTATTTTGTCATTCCACTGATTGTGTTTCTAGCTGTGACACGTGTTTTGCCCCTTTATAAGGCTCATTATATATTATTAAATAAATACCTATAATAGAATAATAACTTTCATTGAAAAATTATGAATTGGCTTTATTACAATGTGACCGAACCTTTTTTGCATTTTGACTCAATATTCAACGCAAATAACACTTTGTTTTAAATATATGAATGCACAACAATTTTTAAACTAAAGTATTATTAGCTAAAATTTATTTTATCTTTAAGTTATTCTTTAGAGTGTTATATTGTAACTAGATACTTTCAAGTGTTGCGCACATATCAATTGTTATTGTATATTCGTAAAAATTGTCTCATTATTCTGTTTTGATATTGAAACACCATACATAACCCACCCTGTTTTGTTAATAATAATATAACAATTATACAAGTAGTTTCTTTATATGGCTGTATTGATGTTACGTAATAAACAAGACTGTGAAACAAATTGGATATTCTTTTTTACGATAATTTTACTACCACCTGTTTATTGTTAAATCATTTTTAAAAAGCAAAAATATTTTTTTTTGCCTGAAATAATAAATCATTTTTTCAATAGATTGCTTCAAATCTTGTAGGCTTTTTTTTCGTTTTTGTGAAATATAAGCAATTGATAATACAATCGAGTTGTGGTGTCGAAATAGTTTTTAGCGCAATATAAATTTCGATCAATTGATAGCAAATATTGCATAAAGATTGACGATAGTTTGGAAACCCTGCCCGTGACGTTATTATTGTTTTTCATCCATTTCCTTTACATAAGCTGCACACAAGTCTTTTCTTTGTCATATTTAAATATCTTTACATTTACATCTTAACATGTAAAGAGTTACTTCATAAGAAGTAACCGCGTACTAAAAGCTTTCCAAGTATAATTGTAAATAATCGATATATGTATTTATGATGGTATGTAGCAAAACCATTTCATGCTTAATTTACAATCGCATTTTCAGCAAATGAAATTGCATTAGCTTATCGTTAAAAGTTTAATGAAAATAAGTGCATCACATAAAAATATATTGCAAGGAAATAAAAATGGAAAAGCTTCAAAAATAATTCACCGGAAATAGTTTTTTCAGTGAATAGTCGTATGTTGGTGGCAAAGCAACGATTTTTGAGAATGCCACGTCAAACTGTTTGGCCAGAAACGAATAGAAAATCTTACGATATATTTTGGGCGTTAAAAGATGTACTCGTTATGTGTCAGTTTTTCATTTACCCTTCCGTTCAATACCACGGAAACAAAATCAAAACTATAAGCAAAAGAATAAAAGTTACGTGCACTGTAATATCCACTTTATTGACTTGCTACCAAATGTTCCAAGTATATTCTAACGGTATCTATATCGCCGGTCCGAAATATGCCATTGCATCGATGATAACATTAATCAGTGTGTATACAGTAAATGTTACAAATATTTTATTCAATTCAGAAACGGCAAAAAATTTCATTGAAACTATTAATGATATTGATGTTATGTTATTTATTGACAAAAAAAACATTTATTCATCTTTTAATAAATGGGTTCGATTTTTCGGCTTGATGCTACTTATTTTTGAATTGCTACATATGACAACGGATACTAAATATGCTCACGATAACTTTCTAATTTGGCAAACGTATCATATTTTGCACATGACTACATATATATTATCCATACGTTTGTTATTAATAATTCGAAGGCTTCAAATGTTCAATTACCAATTGGAATATTCATATATTTCAATGAAACCGTTCTCACAACTCACAATCAGTGAAGAATTGGTAGAAAACAGTTTTTCTCAACTATTTCTAAATTGTGAAGTATACAAAAAACATGCATTGGAAAACAAACACTTGTGGCACAGTAGTAACAGTAATTTTCAACGTTTAATGAAAATTTCTAATTGCTTATCTGAATGTCTTGACATGATTAACGGAATGGATGGCGTATCTGTGAGTTAAATGATATTTAATTTTTTTTTTATATCAATCTTTTTAGAAAATGCCCTTGAAGATTCTCACATAATTCAAGGTCTGAATATCTTCTTCAATCAAACCAACCAAACATTATCAATTAAATCAGTATAATCAATCACAGAAAAAACTAATAGTACGAATAAGGCACAATTAGACCCTTTTTTTGGAATTATAACTCTTATCATTGTATTTTTTGAAGATTTTAGTGCGTGGAGCAATTTCTTTGCTCACGGTTTTGCTCATCATCGATGGAACAATTTTATCAGATGTAAGTATGTTTTCTTTTTAAATATTTATGTTTACCAGTATCACAAAAAAATCAATTGTTTTTTAGCTATACGGCAGTTCATTATTTTTAATAGGTAAGTGGCTTCAGTGAGAGCTTTTAAATGGACTATATTTCAGAAAAACGACATCATTTTTAAGAAGCATGGAAAGCTTTTTAAAAATGCATTTTTGAAATTCGAATCTTTGTACAACAGCTTTCATTTTTTCTTTTTTTATTTTCCCATTTTTAAATTATGAGCTTATCTAGGACGGCCAACAATGAATGTAAATAATGATATTAATCGTTGGATATTTGTATTTTTCCATGAGCTTTGTCGCTATCGATACTAGCTTTGCCCTTTGGGCATCTTTTCAAATACACAGATGTCGGTTCAAGTACACAGATGTACGTAGACCGACGAGTAGTAAACAGTTTGTATCGTTTATATACAAAAATAAAAGTAGATCACCAAGCTTAATTGTTATGAATGTAGTCTATATGAATTAGCGAAAATTTGATGTAAATGAGTTTCTTGATTGAGTAGGCATTTACTTGGTAGAACTCCATTATAATACGGTAAGAAAAATAACAATGTATTTTAGTTCTACATAAATTTACAGAACTAGTTCTGACGAAGGCGTAAGCCGAAATAGCTATCAACAAATATATAAAATTTATGTATAACTAAAATACATTGTTATTTTTCTTACCGTATTAAATGAGTTTCAATGAGTTAAGTGGGCTTTTTTTATAATTATCGGGATTTTTGAATGTAGTATCGCAAATAATAATAACCAGATAATAACATAGAAATATCGATAAATAAATCATGAGTTTTATTCGATATATATTATTATTGAATTAATTGATTTCAAGTGGTGCTTAAATAATTAATTATCTAAATTATTTGTGATTAGTTTATTTGATAAATAAAAATAGATAAATGCTTGTCTAATTTATTTATTGATCAATCCAATGACATTCTTAACGAAAAATCACCATTAACGCATCACCGCTTCTTAAGCCGTTCATAAACGTTAATGCAATTTTAAACAAATCAACTTGATACATACTAATATTACGTTTAACCCACTTATTAAAAACCCAGATTAGCTTTCACTTCAAGAATACATGAAATCAATTTTTCACATTCAATAACTTATTATTACCATAAAAAAATTAAGATAGTGGAACAGAGAAGAAGATGTATTGTGTACCCTGTATAAACGGTATATATACATGATCTAATGCACTTTTAAAACATAGTTCTGACGAGGGCGTAAGCCGAAATAGCTATCAACAAATATATAAAATAATTTCTGTAGAATTAAAATAAATTGTTATTTTTCTCACCGTAAGATCTTATTTATTTATTTGCTTAACAGGGGATAACGTTATACAATGGTATTTTTACCTTTCATATGGCTACTAACATCGTCATTGAATCCATTCTCTGTGAAATAATATCAATTGAAATGAAAAAAACAAAAAAAATCGTTGGAAAAGGTATCGTCCATAATAACAATGGTAAGATTTTATCGTTTCAATTTTTTATTTATTTATACATGATATTACATGTGTACATCCTTTAACGAAACAAATGCCATTTTTCATTCAATACAAATATACACTGATATTTTAGCTTATATTGGGCGTAACGAAACTCTTATGTACTTCAGAAAGGCTCGTATTTTAACGGTCATAATAGTAATACAGTTGTGGTCTGAATTTATAATAAGATGGTCAGAATCTTTATTACAGTGGTCTGAATTTATATTAAATGGTCATAATGTATTGGTTAGAATACAGAGGGCAGAATAAATTATGAATGGTCAGTATTTAAACAAATTGATCAGAATTTAAATATCATTGGGCAGAATTTGATCGAAGTTGGTAATATTTAATAGTATTTGGACATATTTATTTTGACATCTGTCAGAATTTTTTTTGGAGATCGAATAGCGTTTCTATTGGTGCAAAGTGATGTCATACGACAAATGGTCCAATGGGCGGTAGATACTACTAGCGCTGCGGCCATTGAATAAATCACTAGTATTTACGTTAATTTGACAGCTGTCAAAATCTATATTTTCTCTAAATATTAAAAATTAAATATCAAAATGAGGAGAATTTTGATGATGAAAGTCACCGAGAATTCAGAATTTTAATTTCAGCAAATCGGCTTCTCAAAAATGCAAAAATCAGAAATAATGTTCATATTGCGCAATATATAAATTAGTATGGGAAGGGATGCCCGTTATTGTTCTTGGAACCACGGATATGGATACAGTTCTATCCAGGGGGAATTGCTGTGTGCTCAGGTGAGAACACACGCAATTATGAGATTATAAATATATGAACCCAAACCTTTACTGAATTTTATTCTGACGTTTTGTTTTTATTTACCATTTCAGTCCAAAATTGTTACAAATTCTGATCATTTTATAATTTTATTCAGACCGCTAAATAATTTTATTCCGACCGTTTAATAATTTTATTCTGACAATCATTAATTTTATTCAGACCGTTACTATTTCTTTTATGACCTTATATTGAATTGTATTCTGACCAAGGAAACCATTTTTATTCTGACCGAAACATCATTTTAATTCTGACCATTTATTTTGTTGCCCTTCAGAAATATGTATAGTAATAGAATGGCTTATTTAGAATATACTATTTTACTGATCGGATCGGCATTTTAAAAGAACTCCAGTGTAAATAAGTAAAGAGATCGCATCAGTTAGTTACACTAGAGCTGTACTTTATAAATACAATCGATAGATTACGTTGAAAAGGTTCTAACTGCTCTTGAATCTGTTTTGACATATGTGCGTTTGAAGTTTGGATTGATAATATTATTTAATTTAAGACATAAAATAAGATCTTAATGATCTAATGATGGCAATCTTCGAACTTTATCAAATAAATTTACTAAAAATGTTTGCATTCCGTAATTCAATAATATATAATTCTGAAGTTATCATATTATGCTAGAATATGATTATTTCAAAATTTTCCGAACAAAAAGTAATTGTTTGCCAAAATAAAAGTTATAATCTTTTCTAAGTAAAGTAGCGAGACGTCTAGGTTTCATGAAATCTTCTGGTTACGAATCTGACAATGTCGTTAAGCCAATATAATCTTATATATAAAGTAGGTCTTATATATAAAAATCAATGTCTTTTCATATTGTATGCGCTGCCATACCGTTCATTTTGACAACTTATTTTTGCATTTTCCCAATGGTTAAATGCATAGTACAATTAACTTTAAAAGGTGGCGCGTGTGTCGTACTATAGACAAACTTCAAGCGGCAAATGTCATCTATACTGATCAATGTTAGTGAAATTAAATCGAAATTGTTTATCTAAAATATTTTGAATCCGAAAGCACTTCAACAAAAACAAACACTTTCTTTCTTTGAGTGGCATTGCAACGCTTGCTGGGTAACGGCTTGTTATTAATATAATTCCATATTGTAATTATATTTTTTTTCAGATTCAAAGAAAATCTCCGAGCTACTTCTCCTAATGGGTCTGCTATCGAATCAGTGTGTTAATATAACAGCTTGCAATTTTTTTAATGTCAACTTCAGTTATATATCCATAATGCTTACAAGTATTTTATCCTACACCATTATTCTTTTTCAATTACAACCTCTTCATTACCGGTAAAATGGGGTAAATAGAGACTGGCAGGTGAATAGAGACAAAAACAAGGATTGAACATTAGCACAACTTTACTAAGTATCCAATGTATTTTTTACTATTTATATATAATTCTTTACAATGACTATAATACTTTTTCTCGAACGACAAAACCAAGCCAATTAAATGATTGGTCAAAATTAAAACAAACGTGCTTAAGTTCGATGCCTGTGCATCCTAACTTTTTGCCCCTTTATAAACTTTTCTTTTATTGCACGAAAATTAAAATCGATCATGTTTTTTTTGGTTGATAAGAACCTTAAAATGGAGTGAATAGAGACTCGTATAGAATAGAGGTTCATATATTCCAATCATTACAATCTGTATTTTTGTCTCTATTCACCTGCCAAGTCTCGATTTACCGTTTCTCATCTCTATTCATCCAGATTCAATGTGAATAAGGCATCGAACAAAATTGACTGTGTCTTTATAACGATAGTAAATATTTGAAAAATATTGTCATGAATTCGAATTAAAAATATATATATTGGTATATCTGAAACTACTCGAGTACTCGAGTATTTTGAAATTTTACTACTCGATACTCGAGTAGTTGAGATGTCGAGTAATTGGAGTCTTAATTGGTACCTATAAGATACGAAAACGAATGAACCCATAAAATATTTTCTAATATAAAATACATTCGTTAACGTTACATAATTATATTAGAACATATAACTTAATATCATAATTGGATTCCAACAAGAATTTATTTGTCATCCAGCCAGCCAAATTTTAAAAATTGTCAATCCAGCCCGTTTCTAAAAGAGCCTGGTGACCACTGCTATAAGGTATGAGGCAACACACATTGAAATGTTTGTATGAACCTAAGCCATAAATATTTAATTAATTACTTTGTATGCAAATTGAATAATTCCATCAGATGTGTTGATTGTAAAAGCACAAATGAAGCATTTTATTTAAATTGCACAAGAGTGTAGTATGTTCGTTTGTAAACAGTGACTATATTTAAAACGGTCAATATGTTCCTTTTAAGAAAACCGCGCGGAACTATTGCGCTGGAAAAATATAACAAACCACAGAACGTCTTTTGGGCGTTAAGGCTGGTATTGAGTATATGTAATTGTTTTATTTATCCATCTGTTGAATATCACGGAAATAAAATCAAAAGCACGAGTATAAGAAAAAAAGCTATGTATCTTTTTTTAACTTCGATTGTATTTTTTTATGAAACCTATCAAGTAATGCTTCACAATCCTCAAGATGATGTAAAATTTACAATCGCTGCCTTGTTCATTTATATTAACGCTATTTTGGTTCTTATAACGAATATTGTATTCAATTCGAATTCAATAAAAAAGTTTATGGAAACTATAAACGACATTGATTTTCATGCTTTTTATTAACAAACAACGTTTATATACATCTTTTAAAAATTGGATTGTTTTTTTCGGTGGTTTGCTACTTACGTTTGAAATAATACACATGGCGATTCATAATTTCGTATTTTTTGGAGAATTTAAAAATAATATATTTATTTGGCCAATGTTTCATCTGTTACATATGTCTATGCACATGTTATCGATACGATTAGTATTGATAATTCGGAGATTGCAAATATTCAACTGCCAACTGAAGCATTCATACAATAATATGACAAGTTTCTCAGACTTCCCAATAAGCGAAGACGAATCCGTAAACAGTGGTTTAGGTATTTTTTTGAGTAATGCTGAGTACAAAAAATATGCATTGGAGAACAAGCACTTGTGGGAAAGGAGGCACAATAATTTTCAACGCCTTATGAAAATATCCAATTGCCTTTCTGAATCGCTTGATATGGTAAATGGAATAGATGGCGTATCAGTGAGTATAATTGTTTTTTAACGGCATTTTATTTATTGTGATTTAGCGGATAAAATGAAAAGAACGATTATTTTAAATACTAATGGCTTGAGTTTATTTTAAAAGTAAATGCAGTGAGGCTAGAGTCACATTTATTGTAAAACGTGTATTAAATCAGTTTCTAATTCACGTTCTTGTCAGTAAATTAATTAAATGGTCAGTTATATATAAAAATGGTCAGTAATTAAATGGTCAATTATATATATAAACTGAATACTCTATTTAAAAAATAAAATATATGCACTTAAGACTTTGTAGATTTTAAGTATTTCAATGATAAAAATAACCCAAAAATTATCTTTTAAAATAAACTGAACTTATTTAAATTTTTCCATGGTTGGTATGGTTTGAAAAGAAAGAGAGGATATACGGTGCACCCTGTCTAGCAAAGGTATATAAGCTATCTATAATACACGTTTTAAACATAGTTCTCACGGCGTCGAAAACAAATATATATCGAATCAATATAAATAAAGAGTTTTTTATACTGCGGGAATTATAAAATCAAAACTTCGAACCATTTTTAAATATGAGACGTTTAATTCTCTATTATTTTTGAAAAACATGTTTTATAAATTGCCCTAGTGATCAGATGGGCCCAGGATCAAGTCCCAGCATGGCCAGATTTTATACATCTGAAAAAGAAATCTTGGACATGAGTCCATGTAATTTTTCGTTTAGTTGTTCTCGACTGATTCATTATTTATCATCGAGTTTATCTCGTATGCCTTCCATAATTAAAAACATTTGACGCTTTGGCATTAATATTAGTATAGTTTGTAATTTTAATGCAATATCTGGATATTGCATTAAAATTTAAAAATAAATAAATATGCATTAATGGATTTAAATTAGCTTATTTATTAATAATACATTGAGAAGATAAATTTTACTACTCGATAAATAGTTTAGATGTCGAGTAATTGGAGTCTTTTGAAATGAAACGAAAAATAAATAGTCAATGATTTTAAATGAATGGCTAATTTAAGTTTGAAAGCTTGTGAATTTTATCAAATATGGTCGTAAGCTCCAGGTCAGTGATGCAGTCATCAACGTTCTGCTAGATCGTGTTTGTGTTGTCAAAAAAATCCCTTCCAACCTTTCCGGGACTAATGATCGACGCATAGTGACAGCGATTAGGTAACCACAAGTTCTTTCCTAGTCCTCGTATTCCTTTACATCCATATTTTCTCTCTCCTGGTTGAATCCATATGATGTACTCGACAATAATGACAGATTCTGGAAAGGCATGGGAAGAAGAAGCAAAGCTTTTGGCTGATCAGGGAATTATGGAAGTCAAGAAGATATGCACAAAATTATTGTATTACACAGTGTACAACTGTTTTAAAATTGAATTGCTTTAAATATTGATCCAATGTATTGATTGTAGATTTTGATACGTGGAGCAATTTCATTCGTCATAACTTTGCTAATTGTACATGGCTTTATCTTGATAGGACTACAAAACTCACCAACAGTACGTACGAGTTTTTAATATATTTTCTATGAATGCTTATTTTATTTAATTAACTAATTATATTACATATTTCATTATAAAATAAATAATACGGATGGTGATTTACGTTCTATGTGAGTTCTTCTTATAAAAGATATTGATATAGAAAAAAAATATTTTTTGACTTAAAGGAAAAAATATCAAAAAAAATATAGAAAAATCGTTTGAACTTTGTCCCTACGAAATTCAAACGATTCAAATTTGACATTGAAATTACATCAAGCACCTTCAGTCGAAAACCTTCAATTATTTTTGATGTTGCTCAATCATAAAATTAATCATTCACTTTTGATTGAGAACAAAGAACATTGCATAGGTCAGTGCTTGTCAAATTGTTTCAAGCAACAGCCTTCTAAATCTGCGGCCCCTAGCTTGGGAAGTAGTGGCATTTTATAATTTACCATAATCACTCAACATTTTTTGATATGATTGATATTAGAAGACATAATTTTACTTCTTGGCTTGTGACAAAGAAATGAAAATAGTTTAAATTGATGAATAATCTCTTGTTCTAATAATTCCATTTCTCTTTTTGCATTTTAGCCGATAACTCTAGACATGTCATTGTTTCCTGTTCATTTTGCCATTGACATAATAACCGAATCTCTTTTGTGTGAGATCATGTCAAATGAAATGAAAAACACACAAAAAATTATAGGCAAAGCGATTGTGTACAATCATAGAGGTAAAGATGTTTTTTTTTAATATTTAAGAAGCCAGACAATCCAATTGAACATTGGAGTCTTTGAATATATTCAAATCTTTTTTGATATTCGAACATTTGATTAGGTATTTGAAATTTATGCCCAGTGTTATTAAATAAATTAAAAATAAATAAAGTCTACTGGAATAACAGAATCAGCTACAATTCAATTTAAAATTTGTAACTTTTGCTAAGCTCTATTTTCATTTTTTTAAATAATTTTAACCGATTTTCTCTATACATTCATATTAATTTATTACAGGGAGTCTTCGGTCAAAATTCATTCAAAATATATAATAAAATAATCATTTTATCGTAGATTAGTTATTTTTCCTTAATTTAGAGGCTTAGAGGGATTCGGTTTTTTAATGAAATCCTTTATGTAAATCACCAATGGTTTTTCCATTTCGTAGATGGGTCTAAAGTCTTTTTTTGTTTTTATTGTAGAAATTACAGATGCTTTTCCTTAAACAGCATCACTTATTCTTCCTTAATTCTTCAAAATTGTTAACATCGTTGAAACTTATAATTATTGTATTATAGATTGCAAGATTTTCCCGAACTTTTTTCCCACTCTCATACTGTTCAATTATTTAACGTTTTATTTCCAAATTTATTGCAATTCTTATTATTATGAGCACGATTTATTAATTATTAACTTCAGAAATATTATTTGTAATAACATGTATAAATAAATGTCCAATTCCGAGTCGTGGACTACCTGTGTTTTTATTCAAGATTCAAAAATTACAAATTCATTTAAACATTTTAAGATTGAAGTAAACTATTTTTCTGTTTTCAGATACGCTGAAAATCTCCGAGCTCCTCCTTTTAAGTAGTCTTGTATCCACTCATCGCGTTAATATAACAGCTTGCAATTTTTATAACATAAATTTTAGTTATATGTTTTCAATGTTTGCGAGTATTTCATCTTACGCAATTATTATTTTACAGTTGAACTCAACTACGAAATAATATTTCATCTGACAGTATTTTAAAAATCGAATTCGTTCATTAGTCTTGCTTTTGTATTTTTAAACTTCGAATTTTAACTGCCAAATTGCCAGCTCCATGGTCGAGTGTTAACATCGTTGTCTTCGCTGCTGACACTCAAATATTTATTTGATATATGAGTGCCATATAAAGAAAATATGTCACTGATGATTGACATGTTTTCCTGCACCAATCTGATCCTAATAATGGAGGTGCTGTTTCAGTTACCATAGTTCAATTCAATAAGAAATAATACGAAGAATTTTTAAATATCTATTTGCATGAAATTAAATGATAAATCTTTATTTTTAATTACTAATGAGGACGGAAATAAAAACCATTTTTTTAATCTCTCAATCGATAACCCGATTGATAGTCGATATCTGTAATATTTGTATTTTTGATTCTACTATATTTTAATAATCATTTATAATAAAATCGCACAATTAAAGATATTAATATTGATGTATCACATATTTTAATGTTTTCACTGTCGATAAATGTACAATTTGAATATATTAATATTTTTATTATCTACATACATTTTTAAATTAAACAAACGAAAGCTATTAATAAATACTTGTCCTTTCCCAGTCCTTATCTTCATTCCATTACATACCCATCTCAAAAGAGAAACAGCTCCTATACCGTTGATATGCTCTGTTAACAAATCGTCGTAATTCTTGTTATGAGAAAAAAGTAATTGAACTTGATAATATTTTTCCAGTATGAAACAAAAGCTTTTTAAAATGGAAATTTTGTACTAGCTTTAAAAAAATATCATATCGAATGCTTCATCTACAAACTGGCACTTCTCTTGGACAGATTTTTCAGAACAGTAAAAACGTATGGAAATATAAAATTTAAAATAACTTTGATTATTTCACGTATTGTGCTACTAACTGTGAAACGTGTTTGGCCTCTTTCAGAGGAATCTTTGGACTTACTATCGCAAAGTTTGCTTAAGTAATGAAGCAAGATTGACTATAATATTTTAAAATGATAAAAATACAAAATTGAGTTTGGATTTTTTTCTTTTACGGGAAGCAAAGAGGGGATTATAGAATCTAATCAAAGCAAACAAATAATTATACTACTAATGACGATAGCATAACAAAATATTAACTAATGAGATGCAATCAATCAGATAGGTTTGGGTTAAGCCGCTTAATTGAAAATAATGTAAACAGTGGCGAGCAACCTGTTCTATTAAGAATATTATTTAAGAATACTTCTTTTTTTTATTAAAGGTTTTATTTTTTTTTAAAAATTATAAACTTAGCAAACTTCAAAGTCAAACTTTGCGATATTAATTCCGAAGATGCCTCTGAAAGAGGGGAAACACGTGTCACAGTTTGTAGCACAATACGTGGAATAATCAAAGTTATTTTAAATTTGATATTAAAATGGACTTCCACAAATCTTCAAGCCTTTTCAGAATATATAAAACATTTATTAAATCGATCAAGTTTTGGCTGCGCATAATACTAACCACGCACTGAAATCCGTAACCCTACGAATGCATTGTCGAACTTATAACGATAATAAGGATATGATCCTCAAAAAAATTATGCTGAGAAAGGTGAAGGTACGACACATTTGTGACTGAGATGAGAAAAATTACATTTACACATCGATGGCTTCAAGAGTATATTGGCTATCTCCGTTTTGTCAATTGTGCAGGAGAGGGTAAAAACTGATTATTTTGGTATTTTCAAACCGATTGAGAAAATTTCAATTAGGACTTTCAAGCGATTTATTTAAATATGTTATTTAAATTATATTTATTATTTATGTATGAAAACAAGGTATGACAAACAATTGGTAAATCAACTAAGCAAATAAATTAATAAATTTGCTTTAATTTATTTGCTTAGTTGATTTACCAATTGTTTGTCATACCTTGTTTTCCAACTTAACTTTTGCATAAATACCACTGTTTTATTGTTTTCCTTATCAGTTGATAATGCTCGCCATGAGCGAAACCGGTCCTGATGAAATAAATCTCATGTGGAAAAAGTACTAAAAATGTTTTATTATTTTTATTATAAGTATAAGTATAAGTATAAGCCATCGATATATAGTTCAATTTAAAGGTTTTAATTGTCACTTCATCGTAGAAAGGCATTATTTTGGATAAATAAAACACATATTTTAGTTTTTTTATCAGTTGTAAATCTGCTCCTTATAGTAGCGTCTTTCGAGTTTTACTGGTTTTGAGTTATAAATGGCACTAGAAAAAAAAATATGTTACGTCATGTATCAAAGTGCCAAATCAATAGAAGAAGTGGATACGAGAGAGTTCAATCACTTTCTTTACCCACTAAATCTTAACAACACATCTAAGTAAATTACTATTTTTAATTTCAATGTAACTACGAAGTCAGAAAACCAAAGAATCGTATTAGAAAATAATGAATTTTTATCCGTTAAAAAAAAGTAGCTGGTAAAAACCGGGCTTCAAATGTCCCAAATTTAGCAAGAAACTGGTTTTCGAAAACTAGCCCTAGATACGATGCTAAAAAAATAGCCAAATACACGGCGGTCGGCATCGAAAAGCTGTGTCGTCGATTTGGTTCAAAACAAACATTATCATGTCATGATATGGGGCTTCCCTCAGCCCCGCGCCCGCTTGCAAGTGGGGACAAACACGCGCCCTTAATGCCTACAAGTTGACAGGGGGTGCGTGACGTGAATCTCGTCGACACATTACCGAATCGTGCGTGGAATCTATGCAAAATGCGAATCGCACAATGCTATAATAATCGACGGTATTCAGTATCACCTATTCCAGGAACCAAATGACGTCTTTTAGGGGTAAGCATTCGCAAATTTAATACTCGCGTGGCACTTTTTTCCCGGCAATGTCGTTTGCCGCACTTGCAAATTTTCGATCGGAAAGATTTCTCTCTTTTAATGTGCTCACTGTCATTTCTTGCTGGAAAGGATATGATTAAGGTTAGGACCGGTTTTGCTCATCGTAAACATTGTCAACAGATGATTTAATTTTGTTTTTAAAATAAAAAGGATAACAATTTTTCAGTAATTTTTACACATAAAATTTATTGGATCAGGACCAGTTTCGCTCATGGCGAGCTTTTTCAACCAGGGCTGTGGAGTCGGTCTAAAAAAGTCCGACTCCGACTCCAGCATTTACCAAAACCACGACTCCGACTCCGACTGAAAAAAGGTTAATATCGTCACTTTTTTCCCTAATTTTCCTATTTATGCGTATTCAATTAAATATCAACCCTATCAATGCAGCCAAGAGTCAAATTTGACATGATAAATGCAAAAATAAAAAGTTCAAACTTTTCAAAATTTCCGACTCCGAGTACGACTCCGGCCAAAACGCCGCGACGACTCCGACTCCGACTCCACAGCCCTGTTTTCAGCTGATAAGAAAAACAACAAAACAGTGATGTTTATACAAAGTTTAAGTAATAATTACAAGGTATTAAAAACAATTGGTATTATAACTAAGCAAATAAATTGATGCAAAATGTAAGAAAAATAGATTAATATATTAAATAGATATTTTTAAATAAATACAGCACCAATAGAATTTTAAATAACGGATAGGCATATTCAGACTTACTATCGCAAAGGTTGATTTAGTAAGAGTGATGATAATTTTCTAACTTGATAAATTACAAAATGTAGATTGGAATAATTCCCTTTTACAGAAAGCAGGTGAGGGCAGTCACAAACAAACAATACAAAGTATCGCCGAATCCATTGAATGAAATAAAACGAAAAAAAAATCTTTGACAAAAATGACTCGCATCAATATTATGATGCCAAATGCATCTGCAATGCACATTGCTTTTTGCCTAAATTTCTAAAATTTATTTCCAAGGATTTGTATTTGATGAGAAATAGATTTTTATTTATTTATGTTACCAATAATAACAAAATGCAAAATTTATTGAATGTTTAAAAAAAACCCGAAAGGGTCTAACAAAACCTTTCATTGGTCAACAAAGTTTATTCATACCTGATTTAAAATCAATTAATGCTGCATATAACGAGCGGACATGGCTGCAAAGACAATCGAATAGAATTAGCTAACTACAATAACATTAAAGGTTACGATGATTAAATTGCTTTCTTACACCAGTATAATCGTACAGTAAGAATAGCAGTACTCTACTTATTGTCAATATATTTTGCATAGCACATAGATATGTGTGAGTTTGTGAAATGCAAATTTCCTGATTATATTATCCTGCTCTGTACTTGGCTTATTTGTCCATACAAAATCGGTCGCCGGTGTCTTGATCGATCAAGGTAATCGTATATAATATGTTACATGAGTGCTGGTTTATTGGCTCAGTATATTTGTATGCCTTACACTGTGTAGCATTACAATTAGGGATTTGAATACCAGACGAATATATCAATAACAGCTTCTCATAGTAATTGGCCGGTATTGTAAATATCAATTCCAGTAATAAAAATAGTAGCACTTTTTAGTAATTTTTTTATAGCTTTTTATTCGCTCCCGAATTGGAGCATATGGACACCTCACGGAGTGAGAACTAGAACTGCTTGTTACTCAGGTGCTCAACCTTTCTTTTTTAAAGAGTGTAGGGATTCAAAGTATACGATGGATAGGATGCACAACCTCTTTCAGAGGAATCCTCAGACTTATTATCGCCAAGTTCGCTTAAGTAATAAAGCAATTCTAATATTTTAAAATGATAAATTACAAAATGGAGTTTGGGATTTTTCTTTTTTACGGGAAGCAAGGAGGAGGATTATAAAATCAAAGACAATACTATAGGCGAACAAATAATTATACTATTAATGACGTTAACTTTACAAAATATTAACTAAAGAGATGCAATAATTGGCAAGGGTCAATCCAATTTGAAATAGACTTAGCAGTGACGAGCAGTCTGTCCTATTTAGGATACTATCCAATAAAACTCCTTTATTGTTAATACTTTCATCTATTTATAAAAGATTTTCATTTTTACTTAATTATTGGTGAATTTGGATTTTTTTTTAAATTTATGACATATGCGTTTTTTAATTCTAATATTAAAGTTCCTATCAGTCTGCCCAACATAAGAAACTTGGCAGTCTCCACAAAAGAGGCGATAGATACCACTCTGTGACGATGATTCTACGCGATCTTTACTGTTCAATACAATTTTACCTTAATTGTTTACTGTATAAAACGCGATTCTATGTTATGTGGCAAAAAAATTTTTTATATAATAATCATTCTTTACACTATGCAAAATTAAATAAACATAGATTCCACGCGATACGAATTTCATTAAATATATTTGTATTTACTCAATCAATTCGCAGTAAAAAAACATGCTATTAAAACGATATAACGCAAATGGACTGCACTCGGATGAATAACTCATTTTGCAGTCAAACGTTGCATCATTAACATGATTACATAAACAGATATTGTGAAAATTCAAATAAATAAATGAAGTAAAAATAACAACCGATTTTCTTTTTTGCTGTAGATTAAAACAATTTATTTGTACAGTTAGCATTTTTGGCAACAAAAATGTGATTGAAAGTGTTTTTAAAAAATATATTTGGAGGTGGTCTTGTGGACTATTTTTATCTTACTCTCTCATGGCCAAACTTCTTTTTGTGCGACTTTTTTTTTAAATGCCATTTTTTTTTTAAATATATTTTTGGGACTGTATAAACGTACATATGTCATGTTGTAAATTAACAGCGCGTTGTTCATATGTTGTTCTTGCAAAATCCAGTGTTTCACGTGTTTATTACAATGTGACCTTGACACGTGCGTCCATGTTCATACATATTATGTTCTCATATTAAGTCAAAGCTTATTTGTGCGTTTTTCCGCGGAACGCAGCTTCCGCATAAAAAAAGGTTAAGGTTTTTTTGAAATATGTAAGGAATATTTATTGTAGGACGGAATATTGCTAGGTTTTAGTGAAATGTGTAACTATTTAAGCCATCGTAAAAGTATCACGAATTAAAGCTACAACGACCTTATTTGTAAGAAGTAAAACCAAACGATTTATCATTATTGATGGGTTGAAAGTGGGCAAAATCTTGGTCATTATGTAATTTTGTGGAATAAATAAAAAAAATAGTTCCACGCATTTATATTTTTTTTATAAATATCATGAACATTAACTGTGATGCCGAACGTACGTAATTATGGAACATTTTTAGCTGTAAAATCATTTTTCAATTGTAAAATTATAAATGGCGTATTGTGTTTAAAAAATGGAAAACATTTCCATACATACATAACTGTTTGTTTACCTTGTAATTCTTTCTTTACTTTTGTATACATATCACTGTTTCGGTGTATTTCGTATCAGTTGATAATGCTCGCCATAAGCGAAACCGGTCCTGATCCAATAAATTTTATGTGGAATAAGTACTAAAAATGGTTTATTATTTTTATTTCAAATAAGAAGCGTTAACTGTAAATATCATGATTCCCCCCCGCCCCGCTAACACTTCAAATTAACATCCCAATAATTAAATAAAAATAATTGATTTGAAAGAATCTTGAAATTGCTGTGGTTGGAATTATCTGTTTTGACATTTTGAATATTGCAGGGTCGCATCGGTTGAGTGGGTAATTCCTGTTGCTGAATACAGTTGTCGTTCGAGGCTAATTACGCTGCACGGCCGGGGACTTTCATCGGTATAACATATGCACAAAGTCCGGCACTGATGCAGGATGCTCTCATCGTAGAGATTAGAGACTCTAATTCGAGTATCGAGTACTCGATACTCGAGAATACTTGTCCATTTTTAAAGTACTCGATACTCGAGTATTTTGAAAAATACTCGAGTAATACTCGGACTGAACAAAACTGAACTCACACAAAATTTTGAGACGTTTAATTCTCTATTAGTTTTGAAATATATGTTATATAAATTAAAATAAATGTATTTATGTAATAAAATAAACTTATTTATTTATTTATCATCTATTTATATTAACAAATTTGTGTATTTAAGTACATCTGAAACTACTCGACTGCACTCGAATACTCGAGTATTTTAAAAATTTACTACTCGATACTCGAGTAGTTGAGATGTTGAGTAATTGGAGTATCTAGTAGAGATGCAGTGATTGTCAAATAACAATTCGACACCTTACTTTGAAAAGGTTCTAACTGCTCATGAGCATCTCAAGAGATATGAGCGTTTGAAGTTTCGATAGATTAAAATTCACCTGTAACAATAAGCAAATAAAAATGTTTCAAATAACTTATTTTAAGGATATTTTTTCACAACCCCTGCTGAGAAATAGCGATCTTAAAGATCTAATGATGGAAATATTGATGACACTCTTAGAACTTTGTAAAATAAATTTAGTAAAAAAAGTTTGCAGATGCAGTGCAACTCCGGAAATCTGCTAAATCCGTTATTCAACCATAGAAAATACTGAAATTCATATTTGAATATGATAGAATGCGGTAAATACAAACATTTCCCACCAAAAGGTAATTTTAGGCAAAAATGTCAATTAAAACCTTTTCAATGTAAGGTAACGAATTATTGTATTTGCTTATTTAGCCCTGTGTAAATCGTGGTGGCAGATTGTTAAATTCTGATTTTATTAAAGAAAGTTTTGGGGCAGTCTTCATCTAATATTAAATGAAAACTGTTTTTTTTGTATTATTATTTTGCATTAATGTAACTGATACAAGTTTTCTTTGAACATATTCGCCTCTTTGATTTCGTGTCACCAACCTGTTACTTTGCTTCCTCCCATGACATGCCATCAACCATCAACAATGCTAAGAAACTCCTATAAGTAGTGGTCAGCGGTCGTACAAGGCACCGGAATCCCACCAGTTGGTTGAAAAGGCAGGCAGGGTTGAGACTAGAGACTCCAATTCGAGTATCGAGTACTCGATACTCGAGTATACTCGTCCATTTTTCAAGAACTCGATACTCGAGTATTTTGAAAAATACTCGAGTAATACTCGTAGTTTATGAACATCTCTTTCCAAAGTTTATTTACTTATTTAAAAAAATATATACTATATTTTACCATTGCATTGCTGAACGCGTGGATTTTACCATCAAGTAATATATTTTTTAAACGGTTTTACCGTGTTGGGGTCTTGCTATCAATTGCTTGTTTGTCTTATCAAACGCACGTATATGATGACGAGAGTTTATGGTTTTCAAGAGACAAAATAAAACATTGAAAAATCTCTGTCTTAAAATGAAATAAATGTATCAAAGAAATTAAATAAGCTTATTTATTTATTTATCACCTATTTATAATTTCCAAAGATGTGAATTAATAGTATATATTTTGGTGCATTTTAAACTACTCGAGTATACTCGAGTACTTGAGTATTTTTTAAAATTACTACTCGATACTCGAGTAGTTGAGATGACGAGTAATTGGAGTCTCTAGTTGAGACTCTCTGGAAGCATCCGCAGCACTTAATCTAGCCAACTCCATCGTCTCTCCCTGACTGCTGACGTAACATGGCGCTACCCGGTACGTTTTATAACTTCCTCTTTTAACTAACTTTTTATAACCGAGTTCCTCACGAAATCAAGCCACCTCACCCGTCTATACGGCACAATCGAAATTAAATCATGCATACTGTATTTGCTTTTTTTCAATTTGTATTTTTGTGAATAATTTGTCAAATTTGGCTATTGGCCGGATTGGTAGGGTTGATATTTAATTGAATACACATAAATAGGAAAATTAGGGGAAAAAATACGATATTAAACTTTTCGTGTTTTGATCATTGTTTTTTTTTTTTTTTTAATTTAAAAAAAATATTTGGCTTTACAGTTTACGTAAATACGCCAAATATTCTTAATTGTGAAAGTCATACGAGATTAACTCGATGATAAATAATGAATCAGTTGTGCACAAAATCAACGATATATAGCATACACCCAGCCCAAGATTTCTTTTTTCAATTGAAAAAATCTCGGGTCCCCTGATCGCTAGGACAAAGCTCTTGCCACTAGACCACAGGGACCGACTGTTGGAGTCGGAGTCGTGGTTTTGGTAAATGCTGGAGTCGGAGTCTAATTTTTTTTTGCCCTGTTTATTACTAATAACACTTTGCGATAGTAAGTCCGAGGATGCCTCTAAAAGAAGCGAAACACATGAGAAAATTATTTAACACAATACGTGGAATGATCGATGTATGTTTATTGAATTTAATTCATTCTACTGTTTGAACCAAAAGTACGTCCATACTTCTTCTTGTTTATTTAGACTTTTTACGTTGCTAGATTGTAAAAGAATCAACTAAAAAATTGTACCATCTGGAAAATAATTCGATACTGAAAATATCCTGTATTAATTTAAAAATCTAAGATTTCACTGTTCGGTGGATAGTGATTTTTATCTTCATATTCAAAACTTAGAATTCCAATAATTCGTCGAAAACAATCATTCGAATATCGAATAATTTTTTTTTTTTTGTATCTTAATATTCGAACATATAAATGTTCGAATGAAAAGAATATTTGGAATAAGTTAACACATTTTTAGTAGGAACTAGAAAAATGCTTCTATATTTTTACATTCAATTAGATATTTATAGAAAGTATGAATCATTATAATAATTTCATGCATTATGTAGCACTGGCGGATCCAGAAATTGTCCTAGGGAGTGACCATTCAATTTTAAAATAAACATGATACATAAATAATACATTAAAAAATAAGTGAAAAAAATATATGATTAAAAATACATATACATATGTACACCCAGTCCCCTTTTTACGCGATTTTTTTTACAGAAGAGATGATGACCCTGCGCTTAAAGAAGAGATGACCCCGAAAAAATCATGTGATTAAATTGATGACTCAGACCATTATCATCGATTCTTTTGATTCGATTTGGATCCGCCTATAGTATGTAGGGCGTCAAGTCCGTACTATGAAAGTAAAATTTAAAAAAATCTCTTTTTCGTCAAACAATAAAACTCAATCGTTACACGTAATTACCTCATCATTGACTTAACGTTAAAAACAATTTCAAATGATATTTTAAAATGGCTTTTGGTACACCATTGCATTTTACTAAACAGCTTCTCTGTTATTCATGTACTGCGTTGTTGTGAAATATGAATCCTTTAACAGAACTAAGTCCTGTTGGGATTGGTCTGTCTTATGAACTTGCCACCGTGAACTAATTAACACTATCAATGAGTTATGCATTGAAAGCATTATAAATTCCTTAACAAAGATTTTAGCATTCAAAGTAACTAGTAACTTTCCGTAAGAAGTGCAAAACTGAAATGGTAAACTTTGCACCGTGCATACATAATTTGACTCTTGGAATTTTCATTCTTTAGCACCAGCTTGATGTTATCTGCTCACTAGCAGATTAAGTCAATTTAAATATTTTTCTATGTAATTTCCGGTCCGTGGCGCAGTGTCAACGTTGTTGGCTTTCGTGCTGGACCGCCCGGGTTCGATTCCCGGTACGAGCGGATTTTTTCAGTCGATAAATCTTTTCAAAGGCATGGGTGTGTTTGTGTTGTTGAAAATCCCTTCCTACCTTTCTTATCCCAAAGAGCGACGCATGGCGAAAGTGATTAGCTAACCACTAGTCCTGTCCGAGTCCTCGTATCCTTTCCATCCCCTACTCTCTTCCAAAAAGAGAGGTTCAGCAACTGAGTAACAAGCAGTTCTCGTAGAAAAAACAAATGCTGAGATAAACTCCGTGAGGAGACCATATGCTCCACAGAGCTTAAAGTATTTAAGTTCGTCACGATGACCAGAGTAAATGCAAAATCACAAATCCAGTCATTATCAGTAATCATCAGTATCGGAAAGTCGGTATTATTTATTAAGATTTTCAATATTTTTTATAAAAAATTATTCCTACTTAGAAATACGATTAATGATGGCGGGCCGCAGAAAACAACCGGCGGGCCGCAGTTTGCCCCACCCTGATCTAATATATAAAAATGAATGTTTGTTTTTAGTTCGTATTGTATGCGTTGCCATACTGTTCATCCGATTGCGATAAAACTTTGTCGACTTATTGCTTGCACTTGCGCGAAGGCTATAGGCATAGTAAAATCAACTTACATATAGTAAGTCTTTTATATAAACATCAATGTTTTTTCATATTTTATGCACTGCCATACCGTTCTTTTTGACAACTGATTTTTGCACTTGCGTAAAGGTTAAGCATAATAAAATTAGCTTTTAGTAGGTGGCGCGTACAAAACATAGACAATCGGCAAAAAATAAACGGCAAACATGACACGGCAAATGATATCGATACCGATCAATGTTATTGAAATGAAATCGTAAATTATTTATCTAAAACATTGTGCATCCGAAAGCACTTAATAAACACAAACACTGTCTTTCTTTGAGTTTCTTTGAGCCGGGTATCGGCTAGTTAATTATAAAAACAATCAATGGGAAAACAGGGGTCTACATATCAAAACCAAATATTTTCTGTGGATATTTTGGATCTGGACATTAGAGACTCCAATTCGAGTATCGAGTACTCGATACTCTAGTATACTCGTCCATTTTTCAAGTGCTCGATACTCGAGTAATTTGGAAATTACTCGAGTAATACTCGTAATATGTAAATGAAGATTTAATTCCAAATTTTATTTTGTTTTTAGCAGCGGACAGAAAAACTAGATAGCACAGTTTAATTGATTTTTAGCTTTTAAGCCGAAGTCCACAGCAATAGATAGAGTTTTTTTCTACTGCTGGAATAAATAACAAAACTTCGAACCAAATTTAAATCTGAGACGATTAATTCTCTATTATTTTTGAAATATATGTTTCATAAATTGAAATAAATGTAATAATGAAATAAAATAAGCATATTTATTTATCTATCAACTATTTTCATATACAAATTTGAATTATTAATATATATTTTGGTACATCTGAAACTACTCGAGTATACTCGAGTACTCAAGTATTTAAAAATTTTACTACTCGATATTCGAGTAGTTGAGACGTCGAGTAATTGGAGTCCCTACTGGACATATTGCGATTGCAAAAAAAATAATGTTTTATTCACGTCATAGTAGTCATCCAGAACTATACTTGGTGGAATGGCATTATAGTAAAAATAATAACACATTTTTAGTACTTATTCCACATTGGATTTATTGAGATCAGAACCGGTTTCACTTTTCACGTTTATAAACCTGATAAATCCGATGTGAAATAAGTACCAATAAATTTTGCTTATACTTTTGACGAACCATATTCGAAATCCGTTCTAATTTACTCAATGCATAAAGTGAGTGATTGTATTCGAAAAAGTGTCATAGATCGATCATTTTCTACTTTGAAACCAAGTTACCATCATTTAAAAAAAAAAAAATTATAACACATATTGAACACGAAACTGCCAATACAATTTAAAAGGCAATTCGATAGTACTAACTGCAAAAAAGCTCTTTGAAAATATTCTAAATGAGGCTTTCGCGAGCATTGTCCTAATTGAACTTAGAGGAAGCGACATTTTTCGCTTGCCGTGTTGAATTATTGATAGGTTTAATTGCTAGGGCAAAATGGACCCACTATCATGTTAACGGGAATTTCCTCGATATTTTTTGAAATTAGATTTTCTGACTCAAAGTGTAGTGAGCCAATTGGTATTCAAATAGTTTTCATTTGAAACCACAATTAAGGATTTAGACTGAGGGTGCTTGATGTAATTTCAATATAAAATTTAAATTGTTTGAATTTTGTACTTTTTCATGAGTTTTGTCGCTAACGACCCGGGTTTCGCCTTTCGGCCTTCCCGATAATTATAACAAACCCACTTAATTCATTGAAACTAGTTGACATCAAATTTTCGCTAATTCACATTTAAATAGCAATTTAACATGGTGATCTACTTTTATTTTTGTATATAAACGATACAATCTGTTTACTTCGCGTCAGTTCAAGTACATCCGTGCTCTTGAAATGCATGAAGATGCCCAAAGTCGAAACCCGGGTCGTAAGCGACAAAGCTCTATAAAAGTACAAAATGCAAACAATTCAAATTTGGGAACCATAATAGTGTACATTTTTTGGCATCCATTTTAAATAAATAAGCAAACTGTTATTTTTGATTATTTTGTCTGAATATTTCTCAGCTTCGTATTTCGGGGCGAAAACTTAAATTTCAACGCGCATACTGACAATAAATCGTTTTAAGTGATATTAAATGACAATAAATCAAGGCTGTCGTTTTGATAATGTCCAATTTACGAGTTGTGTCGGGAAAATAAACGATTTCGAGGGTGCCCCCATAAAATCCGACCATCATTTATTTTAGGCGTCGTGATTGTTTACTACCAACTGCAGGTTGTGAATTCACAACTTTTTTCGATTCATTTGATTTGGATTGTTTCATTCTACCGAAGAATTGAGCTTTTGTGAGCTTACTAGGCTTACGGAGTAACAGCTTTCGTAGGAAGTTATAAGTAGCACATATTAATGCATTTATCAATTTTATTATTATTGATCCCCTGGCAGCTTTAAATGTTTTACATTCATTATATTGTGTGACGAAATTGTTTATTTTAAATCGGAAGATTATGCATTTATAATGCACATTTCGTGTAATCTGTGTCATTGCATTTCACGAAGAGCATTTTACATTGACAAAGCCATATTAGGTATGTATGTAAATCAGTTTTTCTACAAGGCCTTTTAATATTCTGTGAGATAAACGGTTTGTTCAAATATTTTTGATTATTTTTAGAACGAAATTCATGACATTTTCAAAGGAAAGCACTGACTGGATCATTAACGGTAATTATCGCTGATACTTTTTATGAAGACATTTAAATCCCTTTTGCGTTGTTTTTAAAGACATTAAAAATATCATCGCCTCTCAAAAATAGATAAGCTTATATTTTTACGAATTCAAAAAATATTTTTTAATTCCTTGCCGGGCGCACGAAAATGACTCCGCGGGCACATTTGCCCCCGCGGGCAATTGGTTAACCCTCCCCATACTGTGCTAAAAACTTCCGCGAGCTCCGGTGATATTATTATATTTAAAAACCGGAAAAATGTGAATATTTCTAGACATTGCTTTGATTGACTATGGTTGAAGTTGAAATATGAACAATTTTTGTAATCTAAGTGTCTGAAAAGAAGAAAAAACATCGCAATTAGCTGCCGCTCCGACGTCTTCACCCGTCGGCAGTCGAATTCGTAATGACGAAATGAATGGCTAGTTCGAAGTCGATCACTTCTACGCATGCGCTTTCGCGCCGGAGCTGAACACGTGCAAGAGTACGCTCGCACTCGCGCTTACACACGCGCATAAATTGGAATACGTTTGTGTGTATGGGTGATTCTTTGCCCGATTCTTCCACTAATTATTTATTTCCATCGCTGCAAATGAATAACCATACATAACTGTAATTTTATTTAATACGTAATAACATTACTGAGGAATACAAAAATTCTCAGATCAGTATCTATTATATTTAATAGAAATATTCTCATTATTAGAGTCGAGTTGTAGTAAATACATATCACCGTGCAGCGAAGGTTAAGAATCCTCGCCCTACTGTCTCATTAAAGTAGTAGTAGTAGTTCTCGTTGGAAAAAAACATAATTTGAGATTAACTTCGTGAGGACTCCATGTTATCCACATTGGGAGCGGACATAGATACTTAATAATTTATGTTATTCATGGAAATTTACAGTACATAACATTTAGTACGGTAACGAATCAGTTCTCAAAGAACAAGAATCTTCTATTAAAATGTGTTTCTCTTGTAAATAACAATTTGAAGTTTATTTTCAATACGTTCTGTACTAGAGACTCCAATTACTCGACGTCTCAACTACTCGAGTATCGAGTAGTAAAATTTTAAAATACTCGAGTAGTTTCAGACGTACCAAAATATATATTATGTATTGATTTTTTTTGTATATAAATCGATGATAAATAAATAAAAAAAGCTTATTATATTTAATGAATACATTTATTTCAATTTATGACTCTCTCTGTTGCGGTGGACGTCAGCTTAAAAGTTAGCAATGAATTGAATAGCGCTATCTAGTTTTACTGTTCGCTGCTTAAAAAATTTGGAAATCATCTTCTATAAATTACGAGTATTACTCGAGTATTTTTCAAATTACTCGAGTATCGAGTACCTGAAAAATGGACGAGTATACTCGAATATCGAGAACTCGATACTCGAATTGCAGTCTCTATTCTGTATTATCACGTTTCACTGTAATCCTGATATTTGATTTATATCTTGTTTTAATTCAAGTGAGGTTTTACACGCGCTGTTGAGATATCACTAGAATATATGCAGAAGCATTAAAATTCTGCAGTGAGTACACAAGTATTCTTCTCATTTGCAAAGAAACTCTTCACTACCCAGAGAAGGTGTTTATTCGTACTCTTTTTTATTCCACTGACCTCTTTCTGCTATCACTATTTGTGCTTAATATTGCCGGGCTGTATACCAATGAAAGAAGACTTGGCTTTGATTATTTAGATTTTAGATAATGAGAAAAGAAGATTAAAACAATATAAAAGCTCAAAAGCTTTTTATGCATTGAGAAGATTTAGATCTACGATGAGAAACAATTTCATACTTATTAAGATTTAAAGTCGTGTGCTACAGTAAAATATTATAACGTGAAAAGCTGAAACAATTAGTAGTATTATACTATTAAAAATAGTCCTTTATTAATATTTTTTATCTGTGTGATACTAGTAACATTCATATGAAAAGTATATACCGAGTAAATGTATCAAAAAAAAATATGGTTGATACATGCTTTACTAAATACATGTTATATTTTTAAAATGTTCAATAATTTTAACTGAGGATCTTTCAAAGAAAGGCTTACTACTAGCATTCATTTATTAAGAGTCAGAAATAATTGGTTTAGTGTTTAAATTTTAAACTAATATAAAATTTTCAATGAAAACTAATAAATAACACATCACTTTTAAGGTGTTCACTGTCAATACTTGGTGGTAAGGCATTATAATAAAAATAATAACACAGTTTTAGTACTTTTTCCACATGAGATTTATTTCATCAGGACCGGTTTCGCTCATGGCGAGCATTATCAACATGTGGAAAAATTACTAAAAATGTGTTATTATTTTTATTAAAATAACACATCGTTCATTCATTTATTATGATTAAAAATAATTGGCTACAAGTGTATATTTTTCAAATCTTAATCCAATATTAAATATTAAAAAAATTATACATTTTTTGTACCTACATATTCCAAATTTGGTTTCTTGGTATCAGTACCAGTTTCGCTAAGCATTATCAACTGATAATGCTTGCGAAGAGCGAAACCGGTCCTGATGCTAATAAATCTATTATATTTTTTTTAATATACGTCCTTTAAAACAATTATTGACAGTGAGCACCTTAAAAGTGGTATACTTAATAATATATAATAACTTAAAAGTGACGTGTTAATTTAAGTTGATACAGGGTGACAGGGAGAATGCAGTATTACAGCTTATTCCTAAAACATTTTTTCTTCATTTATAAAATACGTTAACAGTTATAACCCTAAAACAAATTATTGAAATTGAATAAACAAATCACAAAAACCTATGTCCATTATTTTTAATAAAAAAATCTCATATTATATTGACCTTGCCTGCACTTTCCAATGTCTAAGCTCCCTTAACGTTTGGGTACACTGGCCTATCATATGAAATATGGTCACTCTTATTTTTATTATCTTAAAAAGTTATTTCAAATATACATAAACAATAGACAAACTTTTTCACATATGTCAAAATGTATGATTGTTCAATGTTCAATACAACTGTGAAATGCAATTGTTTCACACTTTGGCAACATTTTGTTTTTTGTCAAAGTTCACGTTGTCGAAATAAAGTTACTGAACAAATCAAAAACTGAGTGCTTTTGCTGCAAAAAAAGCGCACAGCGAAATAAAAGCTCATCGAAAAATATTTTGAATTTGAAAACTTTTACCACAAACAACGCTTGTCGATCCAATTCAATTTATGACCAGCTAACTAACTGCTCGGTACTGTAAAGCGATACAAAGCGCAAAAGTCAATCACCGTGGTAAACTTGGTAGCATTCTTAGCTTACATGCGTCCATCAATCATATATCCAAGTCCCCGGCTAAGGCTTTGAATATTTTTGATTTTCAATTGAAATACAGTGGTACCTCTAGATACGAGACCCCTAACATAAGTGATATTTGAGATTCTAGCTGTCAAGCTAACTTTTGTTGAAGTTTTGCTTTGAAATACGAGCAACATTTGTGATACGTGGAACGGCCGGGTATCTGTGTGCACTTTTCGTATATGTGAAAGGGGTGCATAAGAATGTATTGGTGGCAAATCAGTATATGTATAGCTGTGTTGGTATTGGATTCTACTTCGCATGTCATACGCTATGGACCTATAATAAAAAAAATCATATATCGCTCTATCTTTTTCGCACAACTGACAAATCCGATACATTTTGGGGCGGGTGCAACGGATTAATGACATTTCAATTAAATTCAATGGGGAAAAATGATGTGAGATACGAGCAAGGTAACGGAACGAAATAAACTCGTATCTCGAGGTACCACTTTGTTACTAAAATACATAAATCCAGCCACGAGGACAGCCAACATGTCGTGTGGCTCGTCTAGTTCGATTAACATTGGACAGACAGGTATATCGAATCGGGCCAAAAAACATATGAGGTCATTTTACAGCTAAAAAACAGTATCTCAAATAGCAAACCACCTCATAAACGAATCACATGGAATAACTTTTATTCAGTACCCACCTGTTTACATAGTTGTTGTAAAGGCCGTAGCTAAGTGCATTGGAACAGTTAAACAAATAGCTATCATCAATCCAATGACATTTTTAATGAGCAAACAAACATTAATCCATCACCGTTACTCAGACCATAACAAAATACTTATGCTATTTTACCTAAATCAATTAAGTAAATGTAAAACTAATAAACCTTCATTTCCACTCTACATTACCAAAGAAAATCAATATCTCACAATTAATACTACATCATTTCAATATAAAAGTTGTTAGAATATATAAAAAGATGTATTGCGTACCTTTTCTACACCAGTATATATAGATAAGTTGAAGAATATTTAAATATAGTTCTATATTATTTCGAAGAAACTTTTTGTATGTAAGCTTTTCTTGTTGAAGCGATGAATTCAGGCGCAAACTAATAAAAAACATTCCAATTTTTTTTTTATCTTTGTAGCTAACTCTTATTGTATTATTGTATTTTCATAACTGTCCCTGATGCAGGTATAATAAATATGAATTCAAAGGGAAAATCAGTTCCGGTTGTTGCACCGGATAAATAACTAATTCTTCACAACAATAATAGATGGCGGTGCGTGACTTCCAATTTTCTCCGGAAATTCCTAATAACACCGGAAGTTGATCTCGGTTTGCGCAATATTTTCGGTATTCGTTTCAATTAATAATAATATTAATCAATTAATCACACTCATTAACGTCTCTGAGTCAATTACGCGACTAATATCAGTAAATCATATTATTATTATTAATTAAATGTGCTGATGGATGTACTAAAATATGCTTGAACAATATAAAGTTGGTTAAAAAACAAAAAAATGAGGATTTTTTACCGCTTTTAAAATAGACAGTTAAAATATATATTTTAAATCTCTTTGAAAACGGTAGCTCAGAGATAAAATTTTAAATAAGCGTTAGTTATATTGATTTAATAAGCATTTACTTCCCCATCTAAAACATATGAAGAGAGTTTGGTTCAAAAAAAAATCCTGATCTAAATAAATCCAATAAGGAATAAATACTAAAAATGTATTATTATGCCATTCCAGTGTCAGCCAAGTATTGACAGTGAACACCTTAATAGTGGAAAATTGTATAAGTGCAGCTATTTCAGCTTCATACCATCATTAGAACTATAGCATCAATTCTAATAATTTGCTCGTACCATGTTGGGACAGGATATTTTTGATTATGTAATAAAAATCATTTTTAAGGATTTCGACTGAGGGTGCTTGATGGAATTTCAATATCAATTTTAATTGATTGAATTTTATACTTTTTCTTAAGAGTTTTGTCGCAAATGACCCGGGATTCGCCTTTCGTCATCTTCAGGCAATTTCAAATGCCCGGATGTACTTGAACTTGAACTTGTACTGTTCAAGTACATCCGTGCACTTGAAATGCCTGTAGATGCCTAAAGACGAAACCCGAGTCGTTAGCGACAAAACTCATGGAAAACTTCAAATAATTCAAAAAAATCAACATGTTCGTCATTGTCGGTCCCTGTGGTCTAGTGGCAAGAGCTTTGTCCTAGCGATCTGGAGACCCGGGTTCAATTCCCGGCAAGGTCAGATTTTTTCAATTGAAAAAAAAAAAGAGATCTTGGGCTGGGTGTATGTTATTTATCGTTGATTTTGTGTACAACTGATTTATTACTTATCATCGAGTTAATCTCGTATGACTTTCACAATTAACCTGATCTCTGCCTAAAGCGTATATTTACGCGCTACAAGTCCGTGTTCAAGGGGCCGCCCATACAAAATGCGCGTAAATTTACGCTCTCCTTTGTACTTAATTTACAAGTCACCAGTTCCTATTTAAAATAATTGAATTTAACTTGCATATAGTGACATCTTTTGAGAGCGTGTTGTACTACTTGAACTCAAAGAATATTGAATTTTAATGTGTAATACATCGATAATTATATTAGGATTTATTTTTTGAAAGAAAATCGCGGCCTCCTGTGTACGGCCATATTGATTTTTACCGGCATAGAATCGGTTAAGAATATTTGGCGCATTGGCGTAAGCTGTAATGCCAAATATTTTTTTTAAATTAAATTTTTTTTAACATTTAATTTTATCAATAAATAAATGTTATCCCATAATTATAAACACTATAAAATTGATATATTATTAACATTTTTGCGTACTTAAATGTGTTTTTTTGATGAAACTGTTTCTGTACAATGAAAAAAAGAAAAGAAAAACTACATTCATTATTATAAGTGTGCTTCGACTATTTACATAATTATGGATAGTGTTAGCGGGGCGGGGTGGTGGGTGTTATAAGAAAGGGTGGGGTTTAGTAGAAATACACCCACCTGCTATATCCACGAGGCAAGACAATGATAAAGGTAAGCTTTGTTGTTATTTTCCTTACGCATATTATGAAAGAACCTAGAAATATTATGCTATGCAATTATAGGCGAAGTGGAAGTTGCGTTTATTCATTTCATTCTTGGGAATATTTTGCATTTCAAGATGTTGTTTACTTTGCGTATTTGCTTGAATACTGGAAACTTTTCATTTTAATTACGAATATTGAAATAAGTTTTCTCTTTGACTATGAAATTAATATTTGAGCAGCGTATTTTGTTTAATTTTTTACAAGTGCTGCCATGATTCTTTTTTAACCTTCGTAGGACTATCCTTGAAAAATGACTCAGGCCGAAGGGGGTTAAAAAAAGACCCAAGTGTTATGGCTTCATTGGCATAGACTGCAATAAAAAATGATTGAATATGCTTTGACGTATATTTATACATCTTTCTGAAAAAAAAATCATATAAAAATCCCTATTTTTCCTATAATTATTCATATTTAAGTCGCGCATGAAAACGACGACGTTTCCACTCCAACGGCTATGGCGGACAAACAATGTAGCTGGTGACTAACAAGCCAATAACCACGCACGAAGTCACATGACCTTATCTCTTATCTTATCGCCCATCGCCTTTTATTGTTGCCAGATATGAAACACTCCGTCCATGTTATCTATGACTCGCTATGGTCACGTTCTCTTATCGCTTATGGGCGTGAAATTTTATGTTAGCCCTTCCCAGCGATTGCTAACATCGACAATTAGACTGAAAAATTCCAACTTCTTCTCTTTTTTAATCGATTACGGGGCGCAACTAGCCAATAAATATCATATTTTTTTTATGCAAAAGGTATAAAAACTATGATTTAAGAATACCAAAAGTGTAGACCACGTATCACTAGTATTAAGATAGATATTTAAGGTAAAGTAGCTGTTGGGACAAAATCTATACCGTTAGGGATGGCTAGGTTAACAATGTCCGGTCAAAATTTAAAACCAAAAAGACTCTTAATGATTTTTATTAGGTTGCTCAAGTTGCTCTTTATGTATAAGGTGAGATTAAGGCTTGTAAAAGAGTAGCAATTAGAAAATCATTCGACCCTTTCATGCCTAGCTTTATTATTGAATTGGTGGGAGACATGCATGATATGCCAATAAATAGACTATAAAATCGGGTAAATTATGGATATATGGTCACGGGACAGAATTTTTGTAAAGATTTATGAAAAATAAGCACATTAAATGAAATGAATGGCTTACGATTTTTTTTGAAATGTTTCGTCTTTAATTTTTAAATATATTATAATAGAAGATCTTAAACTATTATCAGCATAAAAATAATAACACATTTTTAGTACTTATTCCACATTTAATTCATTGGATCACGACCTGTTTCGCTCATGGCGAGCAATATCAACTGATAAGAAATACAAAGGTACAGCGATATGTAAACAAAAGATTAGCAATAATTACAAGACAGACAATTGGTAAAGCGAAATAAAAACAAAATAGACTTTTACTAAAATGTTGAAGACCTCTTAGAAAAACAATCGAAACCAGTCCTGATCCAATAAAAATGTGTTCCTATTTTTATTATTATGCCATTCTACCAAGAATTGGCACCTTAAAAATAACCTTTATCAGCGTTATAATTTTTGCAATTAATTATTTATCGATTGTAACTAATTGTACAATTTCAATATTTCCAATGTATGGCTGGCTATTTGTCAGTAATAAAAAATCGGTGTGCTATAAAATAAAATCTTGAAAAATAAACAAAACCGGCCTTTTTAATTAATTCGTAAAATTGCTTTGTGGCTTTGTTTATAGCCAACTATGACGGAAGAACATTGTAGTGAGTGCTTTTTGAAAATACACCAATACAATGGCACATAATATATACCATTTATGATTACATTTTTTTGAAGACGATACATAGAATTTCAATGAAAAGTTAAGAACATCTTCTTGAAACTTTTACTGTGATTTATATGTAATTTTTTCATTAATTCGACAGTAATAACTTATATAAGATAAGAGTCTCGAGAGGTAAAATACCTGCCACGGCTTTGGATTAGCATAACTAGTGTAATAACACAGTCATCAATTAGAATGTTGTATACATTTTTGAAATAAAATAAGCTAGAAGCTAAAAGAAAATATCTCCAATATTTGTTATTTTTATGTTTTTGACAGTAGAAAGATTTAAAAAATATATGTTTTATAAAAGTAAAGCTTCTGTGTTAAACCGTATTATTATTATTGTTACAGATATACAAAAAAAAATATCCGTATACAATAGTAATAAAATTAATGCTCCATTTTGTTACTGCAGATATCGCAGAAGAAAGGTTTCTGTTTTTATTTTTAACACATTTTAAATCAATGTATAATCTTTGGCAGTACAAATATATACGCACTGGTTACTGTCAAAGCTTTTTGATAGCAGAGTTAAGCTTTTGCAAATTTATTTATATGTATTGATACCGCCCTAAATGGTAAGTCATCAGAACTCTCTCGAGCGATCTATTTTCCACCTCAGTCTATGAGTTTAAGTCGAAATAAGTCAGGAAATAAATTCATTCTAATAATACTCTATATTGAAATTTATAACGATTCAATATAGAGTAATTTTAAATTTGTAAAAGAGACATTTATGCACGATGTTCCGGAATGGTATTGCGGGCGTCTCTTTCAAAAATGTCTCTGACTCTTTCACGCCCTGAGAGCATGAGATACGAGATATTTCATGCAAAGTTCGATGGACCATAAATAATAGGTTATCGGGCGGAATTTTTAACGTTCTTTTTTGTAACAGTTTTACTACCTAAAGGAACCGCTTTTTTCATACAATTAGTTAGTAAGAGATTGGAGAGCATTGAGAGTGCACGTGCTTGCCAGATAAGTCTTACAGTCGAGGTTGAGGGGTTTCTCTCAACTGTAAGCCCTGAAAGTAGCCTGCAAGTTCCTAATCCTCTCCCTAACGATAAAGTCTAGTAAATTCCTGATATCGCCTTCGCAGTTATAATAGTCGTGTATTATGTATTGTAGAACGTAACGTGTATTGTAAATTTATCTGTGTTAAATCCGTGTGTAAAGTCTGTGAAAATTCGTAACAATTAAATAATGGGTTTTAACCGCACCCACATAACGCTTTGAGATCGTTTTTTGTTTATAAGAGCACCATGTTTATCCTACTCCGTTCCCAAAATTCCTCTCCTGAGTGTCGGATAGAAGGCTCCTTCTCGATTTACGAGGGAGCCGAATCAAGGCCTTCTCAATATGTAGTTGACATATATTACCTACGCACAAAAATATTATATTCGTTCCTAGTATTTTTGCTTATATTAATATAAGAGCCCCTGAGAACTGAAATTAGATGCGGTATCATATTTTTCAGGTAAGTTATGCAATCTTGACATAGCCCGTTATTAGCAACGGATTGGTGGGTATGAGAAGAAATTTCAGACAACATAGGCTTCCATAACTTTCGACAGAAAAATTAAGTTCCTCGTACTGATTAACATATTGATACCGCCTGATATTGTAGGTCATCAGGACTATCTCGAACAATCTTATTATCACCTCAATCAATGAAAATAAGACCAATACGATTAAATATAACGCGAATAAATTCACGGAAAAATTATAAAATCTTGTAACCGACTTCTAGAAACGACGTGTCACTCCTGCCTCTCGGAAGGCAGGAAGCTGTAATATAATCTTTTCGGTCCTACGCCTTAAAATGTGGTTTTAACTGCAATTGTGTTTCTTTGTAATCGACAATGTAATTTGAGAAAATAAACTAGCCTACTCTCAGATAGAGTACGGTCAAGAGAATACCGATTGAAATCTTTGCTAGAGATACCTGTCTTCCCATCCTGTCCCTAAGTTCCTTCACCGAACGCTATGGAGGATCCTGTCCGTTGCTGTCAGATTGAGGAAGAAACCCTGGTCGTCTCAATATGTACATTCATTTTCCGTCGCTAACAAGGGAACCTGTCACATATGTATTCGCTATTTTTATTTATTCAAAGTAATTATAAAAATGCGATAAAAAATTTGTGGCAGTTTTTTAATCTAAAAACATCATGACGACATTACCTCGTTCTCGAATCTAACTCTACTGCCTTGGTTACTGTATAAAACTAAAAAGAAAACGATCTTTGCCAACAAGAGATTAATCTTACAGAGGAAAAAGATTTTTCAAGTAAAATGTTTCGTAATAATAGTTGTTGCGTTGAGTTGTGGACCTTTAACTCTGAATATAAAAAATCATTCGTCAGTGGCGTCGATAAACACAGCCACAGGTTTTAAATTCAAAACACAAAGCAAAATAAACCATTTCACTGTATTCATTGGAAGCTTTCTCGTCGATAACAAAGTGCTCGAATCGTGATCCGCATTTACGAGTGGTGGCGCTACTGTACTGTACGCGGCAGAAAAAAATGTATAACATAAAAGAGAAGGCTTTAAGTAACACATGCTGCTAGAATTTGAATACAATATGGAATCAATGAACCTTGTGCTTTCAATCAACCAAACATCATCATGTTTAATGGCATTCCTTGTACGCCACTTACTGTCACTAAAGTAGCTTTAAAGCCTCTAAATATAATAATACATATACTCAAAATAATACTTTTTAGTTAGAAGACTAGGTAATATACAAAGAAGCTTTTAATAATCAGTGGAAAGTCTGAATTCAAACATATTTGGTATTTTCGGTGGATTCGGCGGTAATTTTGTTTAAGTTCATTTTCATATCAAATTTTAAATAGCTGATTATTCGACGTATAGTGTTACTAATTGTGACACGTGTTTCGCGTTTTTCAGAGGAATCTTCGGACTTACTATCGCAAATGTTGCTTTCCGGGAGTGTGAACGGTACTCAATTATCAAATACACAATTGAAATGCGTGTACTTAAAAAAAGACATGTATTCGAATATTGGAGATATAGTTGAAGGTTTATTTATCTTTTTACAACGCTATAGCTGTTAAGTGAACTTTATTTTTCTCTTACAGTCACTCAAGTCCGCTGCGTTAATTAAGCTATACACTCAAACATCTTTTTGTGCGACTTTTTTTGCGTGATTTTGTATTTTTTTAAATATATTTTTGAGACTATTTCAACGAGCATATGTAATACTGTAATTGACAGCACGTTTTCCATATACTGTACGTGCAAAATCAAGTATTTCACCGATTTATTACAATGTGACCTTGTACATGTTATTTTTTTTTTTTTTTTAAAAAAATATTTGGCGTTACAGCTTACGCCAATGCGCCAAATATTCTTAATTGTGAAAGTCATACGAGATTAACTCGATGATAAGTAATAAATCAGTTGTGCACAAAATCAACGATAAATAACATACACCCAGCCCAAGATCTCTTTTTTTCAATTGAAAAAATCTGACCTTGCCGGGAAATGAACCCGGGTCTCCAGATCGCTAGGACAAAGCTCTTGCCACTAGACCACAGGGACCGACAATTATGTTACCATATTAAGTCAATACCTTTAACTGTGCGATTTTCCTCGGAACGCATCTACCGCACAAAAAGGTGGTTTCTTTAACGTTTTGGTCTGAGTTATACCATCGGAAAAATCTGTATGCAGCTACAAGAGCTGTATGGAAATGCAACAGATGTACTATTCTCAGTCTTAATAATACTCAATCGAGGTGTCACGGATTTTACTGTAGAGGACAAGTAAGAACTCACTAGCCAACTTCACTGCATATACTATTTGTTATTTAACTACTTTTCAAAATTTAATTTCTAGTATTCGATTGATAGACAGGGGCGCATCTTTTCGTCGATACGTGCGAACACCGTGATGACGAGGCGGGAAAATAATGTAGCGCGAAATCTTTGGCGCGAGAATATTCTTTTTTTTAAATGATTGGTAAACGTTTATTTCAGCGGGAAAACGGGTACATTTTTGCTCATTGCGGTTTTTGATCGACTCGTTGAAACGTGTTAGGCAATTCTAAAGGCTGGATAAAGGGTACTTACTACGTAAATTGTTGCTTCGTGTCAAATAACAGCAACCATTTTGTTATTTGACAATGGCTTTACATTTTATTAATGCGTGTACATATTAAAGAAAACGGTTTAAGCATTTAGAAATTTTTACTATAAATGTGCAGATATTTTTTATCTAAAATCAACACAATGAAACGAAAATTGTACTTTTTAGTCGGAAAGCCAAAACGGCTGAAGGTAACTTCAAATGTAAGATTTTTATCGGAATAATATATTTTTTTATATCTATTTAACGGAGCTTCAAGTGCCAAAGTTCTTCCAGTCTCCTTCGTCTCTAAGTTATATGTTTATTTGTTTGCAATCCCTTCCCATCGCTGATGACAGAAAAGCGCGATCTCTACAGTTGAAGAAGTCAGTTTACTTTTTCGTCTCTACCTATAGAGGGTCATCGACAAGAATAGTTTTCGGTCTATATCGATTTTCAGATGCCCACTCGACATAGCTCTGCAGGCAAGAGATTGTTGGGTTACAGTGAAGGCCCACTGCCTAATGAAACTTTTTAGAGGTTTCACGGTAACAACTTATGAATACTGGGTACCTTCACTTAATTCTCAATCTCAGTGTTGAGCATTTGGATCTTGTATGAAGCATATCTCTGTAGAAGTTTTTCTACGAGAACTGTTTAACCTCTGTATTATCTATCTGTATATTAACCTGTGTATGATTAGAAGGATTCTGCTATGATATTACAAGTAAAAAAGCTAGTCGCTTTCGTCCACTTCAGTATTGGATGAGTAAGAAAGTTATTTTGAACGTCACAGAAATCAACAAATCAATTTAAACTCAATTTATGAAGCTATCCGTATTAAGATCCGAGCTTGTATGAGCACTGCAAACGAAAACAACCACTTTGACCACTCGACCTACGACCCTGCAGAATTTCAATACCACTAACATCACAATTTAATTTCATTAGAACTGGGTAACTGATAAGATAAAGCTTAGATAACTAATTGGCATTAATTTTTTTTGCTTGGCTTGTCCCCTTATATATTATAATATTTAACTATAACTCATATAACATTATAACATATAACTATTTAACTATAACTCATATAACTATAACTCATATAACATATAACTCATTTTAACGACAATATCTCTTACGCCATTTTGATTTTTACGTTCCATGTGTTGATGATGATGATGATTTTAATACAGTAAAGTCGAAAAAAATCTTGAACTCACTAGTTATTTTGAGGCATGTATTTAATGGGTCAGTAACTAATTCAAGTTTTGATCAGTTAAATAAATAAATGGTCAGTTAAAAATCAAAATGGTCAGTTAATATAATAAACGGTCAGTTGTCATTGTATCAGTGTGAATGTGGTCAGTTATTAAATAAAACGGTCAGTATTTAATTTAAATGGTCAGTATTTTTTGGCAAATTTATGACATCTGCTATGAAAAATAAGCGCATGAAATGAAATTATTTCTTAAGTTCAGGTATTTGAAAGCAGATATTGTTATTTTAACAAGTGTAAACTGACCATTTATTATTTTTAACTGACCGTTTTAAATATTTATTACTGACCATTTTAAGTATTAGTAGAAACTGACCAAATAATTAGTAGTCTTATTTTGATATCGACTTTAGCTATGTATAAACGGAGCAAGCATAATAGTTATGCATATCCTGAGTTATCCCGAAGGAAGAAAAACTTCTTCAATCTTCTTCCTGTGTTTTCCTTATAAGTTCACATACATTACAAGCAGTGCTATAGTCGGGAAGGAGCGCATGGAGTCGACGCGCCCATAGCCTTTTCTAGACCCTTTAGAAAATTTGATAATTTACGTAATTGATTTTTGAAAAAATGAATTGGAAGAACGTTTTGTTTGAGTCTTTTTGATGTGGAAATTGGATCATTGCACGTGGGGGATATTAATATATTACAAATAATCAGCGCTCCTTTACTTTTTCACTTTAGCACTACACCACTGACTGAAAGTTGTTAAAAGAGCACAAATTTATTTGTTGCCTTTGGTAAATTAACTCGGAAAACAAAATTGAAAAATCATTTCTCTCAACACATTTTTCTAGTCATCGCTTAATTGTTTTAAAATTATAATTTAAGTTTTTTATGAATGACGGTTATTTGTGTAAATTAAAAATACGGTAAATTATTGATATATGGTCACGGGACAGAATCCCAATCATCTCGAGCTAAGCTCAAAAAATTTATACACACTGGCTTATAATTTTATGTTTTGACTTTACTCTTTGAGTTCTTGTGGATTATTATAAAATAAGGAATCAAAATGATTGAATCTGAAGAATATTACTGATTTTTCTATGAGTTCTGAAAGAAGAATTTGTTTTTTAATATAAGCCCATGGTAAAATTATTCTTTTATTTAAAAAAAAATAATAAACTTATGTGACTGTCTCTATCTGTATATTATTATTTGTGTCCTGTAAATTAAAACGACTCGATTTCATACTTATTTAGAAGTATTATTTAGGATCTTCTATAATAATAAATTTTAAAATTAAAGAAGAAAAATTTCAAAAAAAATCGTAAGCCTTACATACATTTCATTTAATGTGTTTATTTTTCATAAATCTTTACAAAAATTCTGTCTCGTGACCATATATCAATTTATTTACCAAAAATACAATAATTCTTATACTAAACTAAGGTTTTTTATATTTTTTTATATTGGATCTCGATGGACAGTAAGTTTCGCAAACAAAGTATTCCTGGGTTGACAAAAAATAATAAAATAAATGTCGATTGAAAACTAATTGACGTATTCATCGAATTTCAAAATAACAAAACAAAATCATTCAAATTATTGCAACAAAAACTCAAATTTACATCAGACTTGATCTTACATTTTTTCTTGGTGATTTCCTCAAAAATATTGACATAGTTCACAAGTTATGCCAACTAAAGGGTATTTCAATAGAGACGCTCAAAATATGTTACTTTGTCCTGCTGAGTAGATTATTCATTGTTTAGTGGCCAAATTTGAGTCAACCAGTTTGGTAAATAATCGGCCAATACCTACCTGTACGTCATCAAAATACAATATCTGGTGAAAACATTGCTGTTGTGTGTGAAAGTGTACAGGAAAACCCAAGGCAGCTTATTTCTAGTTGTTCACAAGATCTTGGCTTTTCTGCGATTTCAACTTGGAGAATTTTGAATCTGGCCTTATGTCTGCACCCGTATAAAATCCAACTAACCAAGGAACTTCAGGTAAACGACCACAGACAACGCCTGATTGGGTTCTGGAGCAGTTGGAAGTTTACCCAAATTTGTCGAAAAAGTCAACTTTAGCGACATGGCCCATTTTATAATGAATGGATATTGGCAGACATTTGATGCTATATTCCATATTTAATGCCGTAAAATATACTTACAAATGAAATTAAAATTTAGTCGAAATCTCACAAACAACTTGTTTTATTTACATTTCAAAACTAAGCGTCCTTATAAAAAGACCCTTTATATTTATATTGTGGCTATCTGTAGTCTCGTGGCAAAAGCTTTGCCCTAGCGGGTCCTAGCTTATAAGGTGGGTCTGGTTTCAAGTCCCAGCAAGGTTAGATTTCTTTAATTCAAAAACAAATCTTGGTCTTGAACTTGGAGATGGGTGTATGTTATTTTTCGTTGATCTCGACTGGTTTAGAAAATTTATCATCGAGTTTATCTCTTACGACTCTCATAATTCAAAATATTTAGCGCAAATATTATTAATATATATATATGTTACAGTGAAACTGTATTCTCAGTGAAAATGTATTCTTCTCCAAGCTGTGATTGAAATTAAATTTGACCGCCCTATCTTCAGCCCTATGTTTGTCTGTGTATTTATTTGGTTCTCTTTTTATGAAAGGGACTACTTGCTGATTTCGTTTCATTGAAGCAAACCAAAATTTTAGGTCGGCAAATCATCGACTTGGGCCAATAATTTCAATGATCGTGACCAGTGAGTTCATGTTGTCATACAAATCTATTACTTGATACATTTTCACTGTAACATATATATATATATTTATAATCAACGGTAATTATTTTTAAACAAATGCTAGTTTTCTAACATAATTTTATTTCTGTCGAGTAAACATTCAATTTGAATATTCATTATAATTTTTAGTAGTATTCAGAATTCATAGTATATTCATATTACGAACTAAAAGCTCTGTTGATTTAAAATTAATTACGTAACATAAAACACAAAAATATTTTCCATTTTACTATCCAAACTCGATCTCAACAACAAACAGTTCTCATTATTTATGTTAAACAGAAAATTTGTAGTTTATTTTGAAAACCGACTAACCCATACCACATAAAAGCTTTTAATCCGTTGCAATACGAGGAAGTTTATTTGCGAAATATAATAAAAATACCACGTCATCCATTCGATTGGCAGTTTGTTTCTAGCCAGAAAAAAAGCTAAATAATTCATTTATCATTAAAAGGATATGAAGCTTTAAACATTATATTGTTATAAGCTTTCGTATTCAATGAAAATATTTTGATAACAAAAAAGTTTTGTGTTTTTCCGTGCACGAATAAACTTGAATTGACCTAATAAAAATAATAAAACATTTTTAGGATTTTATTATATATATATTTGGGTGAACAAGTTGGTTGTCCCACCACCCATCCGTTATGTGTGTGCAGCCGTTTTTTACAGCCGCCTTCCATAACGCTATACGATCAAGAAAAGAAACGAATTTACTCCTCACTTACTTGGCCCGAGACAGAGCTGCACGGGACTGATCTTTTAGCCATGCACTAAGGTGCTTAAAGAGAAGAGAAATAGAAAGAGAATAAAAAAGAAAATGTGACTTGCTCAGCCACTTTGTTAGAGTGATATTAAGTATCTTATGTATCTGTATACTGAGAATCCGTGGAGTTTAATCTACTTCGCGTTGAATCTGAAGAGGAATCAAGATTATCCCGTTCCCCATATGATGTTGCAAATTTATCGAATGCCTCAAAATTGGCCTTGGTTGAGATCAAGTCAGCGTGGCATATTGGGCCCGTATGAGGACGGACCGCAGCAAACAGCTCAGCTCGTTCGGCATTCATCTCGGGGCAGTCCCACAGTACGTGATTAGCGTCCTGGTAGTCGTGTCCACAAGTGCAATCCGGCCTTTCGACCAACTTGCCCAACCCAAATAGTTTGCCGTTGAATTTGCCATGTCCAGTTATAAACTGGGAAGTCCAGTGTCCAGGCGCTAGACTCTTCACCTTGAGCCTCCAGGTCACGTCTGGGAAGAAAAGATATGTTTGACGCCCTTTGGTGGATGCAGACCACCTAGTTTGCCAAGCTGTTAGAGCCGTTTTGTACGCCAGCTCATATACGAATGAACGGAGAGTATGATTTTCAGGTATATGTTGCGACAAGGGTGGCGTCAGAGGGACGCCTTCAATATCCGTGTTGTATTATATATTACAAATTACTTTAATTAGATGCAGAAAGGTTTCGCTCATCGCGAGCATTATCAACTGATTATTAGCATTATTATTAAGATCAGCCACGGCCATACGTCTAGTTATAGCAGACATTTCCCGTGGCGTAACAACGTGAGGCGTTTAACAGTTTTTAGCTTTGGAATTGTCCTGGGAGCAGTTACCTAGGACTTGATTAGCTTGCACTAAAGTGTGCTTGACTGTCTCTAACTTTTCTTTAAGAGAGGACTAGTGGTAAGATAATCTTTTGCACTTTGCGCCGGACAGTTTTCACTTTTTGGGATCGGAAGGGTGAAAAGGGATTTTTATCACACAAGTACCCTTTGCCTTCAAACAGAATCGATATATTGACTTAAAAAATCCACTTGTACAGGGGCCCAGGCTGTCCGTGACGTAGGCCAATGACGTTGACCACTGCACCACAAGCCAGGCAAATTAAAATGATATATTTCGATACGTACTAAAAAAAAGTCAACCGAATCTGCTCATGACGATGATGAGAGTAATTTTAGTGTTTTTTTTTTAATTCAGGCATCTGGTATTGCGGTAAAGCTCATTATTTCCCACCAAACATTTCCTTTTAAAAGCAACAATGTCCGATAAAAATGTAACAGCTTTTTAGTACACGGTGTTCGGTAGTAAATCTAATGCGGTTGCCCGCCACGGCAAATATAATAACAGATAAATCACGTTTTTACAACCGGCTTGAGGCCATCCTGTACTTGTTTTTCGGATATCAAGTCGAACATAGTGATACCACAGTGGCGCATTAAAAATATACGTTTCTTTGGCGCGAAAAACGTAACAAAACAAGAGAAGTAAAAAATCAACGAAATAAATCATACATTAATATTACGTTTCAAGCTGTAATGCTACGTTCACATGGAGACTATTCGATGCGAGATTTTCACGTATACGGAGCACCAGTTCACACGAGACTGTCTGATCGATAATTCTCGAATACAGTATTCTAAGTACAACTAAACCCTTTTCGCACCATAAAAGCTATGCATTAATATGGGAACATAACATGTACAAGAATGCACGTGTCAAGGTCACATTGTAATTGACAGATGACTGATTTTTACACGTACAATATGTGAACAATGCGATGTTAATTACTTTATTACATATGACATATTTCATATTGACGTGAGTGAGTTCAAACGAATACTATATTTTATGAATAAAAGTTGATTTTGTCGGAACTCACTCGGATGACATCTTTAAAATTTCTAATATGATTTTATTAATTTTTTCTCTCTGTTCTTATGGCTACAATTTGTAATTTTTATTATGTGTATATGTTACAGTGAAACTGTATTCTCAGTGAAAATGTATTATTCTCCAAGCTGTCATTGAAATTAAATTTGACCACCCTATCTTCAGCTCTATGTTTGTCTGTGTTTTTCTTTGGTTCTCTTTTTATGAAAGGGACTACGTGCTGATTTTGTTTCATTAAAGCAAACCAAAATTTAGGCCGGCAAATCATCGACTTGGACCAATAATTTCAATGATCGTGACCAGTGAAATGGTGTTTTCATACAAATCTATTACTTGATACATTTTCACTGAGAATACAGTTTCACTGTAACATATACAAGTATGTATGTATATGTAAATAAATTTGTCAAATGCATGGCGTATTGGCGTAAGCTGTAATGACATGATTTGTATTTTTTATGAATAAATAAATAAATATGAGCGTTTATGTAGTCCCAAAAATATATTTAAAAAATTGCATTTAAAAATACCGCATATTTTTTAAATCACACAAAAGAGGTTTGTGTGTATTTGAGTATTTCAATTAGTATTCAGTAAAAAGTTACCATGGATCCACGTATTCTGGCACTTTTGTATAGCTAAAGACAATGTCAGCATAAACTACGTCGCAGAAGATTAATCTTCTACTAAAATCCTGATCGAAAGAAAAGAGTTTATGACCCAAATCTGACGGATTTTCGACAGTTAGAATTGATGATTCATTAAATACGCTGAATGACTAGGCGCATTTCGATATAGATACAAATATAAGGCCATGAATAATTATTAAATTCTTTAACTAATGATATAAAAAATTCAGTATTTTATCCACCGCTGAAATATTCGAAACGACATTACGTATCCATATATGTATCTCCATTCGATTTCAGTGACAAGTTCGTCGCGCATGCGGGAAAAAATATTTCTTGTGTACGGGAATTCGCCGTTTAGTTACATACAGCTGTCTGTAACATCCATTGCAACTGATGTGTTCGGTAAAATGTCGAATACGGTATACGGGAAAAATGTGCCGTGTGAACCTAGCCTAAGGCTAACAACAACGGACCTACCAAAAGAAATTAATCAAATATGACAGATAACGACTACCTTAATAATATAAGGAAAGGGTTACAGTCCAAGAAATTTTGGGCTTGAGGCATGAATATAATTTTCAATTAACGTTTAATGTGACATACAATTATTTTCATTGCTCTTCTTTTCAGAATTTATTCAACGATCTTAAACTTTTTTTCTGCCAAGAACAGTTTTATTTCGACTTAAAGTACTGTTTTTTTACATAAACAATATTAGTTAATTTGTACATAAACATTTTTCCAAGCTGTCTTTAATGCTAAACAACATTAGGCTATTTAGTCATCCGAATCTATATTTTATTAAGTCATTCTTACATTATTAAGTTCTCAAAGACGATAAAAGTTTGCGATGAAAAGCTTGGATTTTTAGTGTAGTTTTAAAATTTGGTATATCGTTCTAAAGTTTATTTTCATAATTCTGATCGTGGACGTCATTGCCGCTTTTAATAATTTATCAATAATGACAACTTGCTATAAGCTTAACAACCAGCAGGAACAAAGTTTTCTTATCATTTTCCGACAGGTACCCTTTGCTGCTTTTCATCGATAAGTCCACAATTGTGGAATATAATACTTACTTAGTAGAAAGCTTCGATATTCTTGGGAGCCTTTGAAACAGCTACTGTATTAAACTAGGTAAATACATTGAAGTGAATAACATCGGGTTTGTCGATACAGTCAACGGTGAAGCGACAATAGCATAGACCGCGGAACAATATGGAGCTGAAACAAATTCCATTATAACTCGGTTCGCATCAAATATGCGACAAAGTATTTTCCTCATACAAAATACAAAGTGGCTTGGCGAGCTGGCGAGCGGTGATGTAGTTATTTGCCCATTACTCTGAAAGGTATCGACACTTTATTGAACGCCGATGACACTCTACGTTGCCAATAATAGCCGAGTGTTAATGGTTGTCAGATATCAGGTATCGCAATACAAGAAAGTAATTAAATTCATTTTTAATCATTTACTCTCCCGATATATCTTATATGAAATTCTAATACAGCTAATGTCAATGAAAGTATTTTCTCTGAGAACGTGATACGCAGTGCTCAACCTCTCCTTTTAGATAGAGTAAAGATAGAAAGTATAAGACTAGCACATGACCTTCACGCCAAAGCATATTCAATCATTTTTTTATTGCAGTCTATGCCAATAAGGCCAAAACACTGGGGTCTTTTTTAACCCCCCTTCGGCCTGAGAGTCATTTTTCAAGGATAGTCGTACGAAGGTTAACTATGTCCGCTCCCAACTTATATGTACTACTCTTGGAGTATATCTCAACATGTTTTTTTTCTACGGGAGTTGGGATCTAAAGTATACGAGGACTAGGAAAGTACTAGTGGTTATCGAATCGCATTCGCTACGTGCCCCGCATTTTTGGGGATTGGAAAAGTGACAAGGGAACTACGTAAACACCCTTTAACTTCGAGTAGAATCGATTTATCGACGAATTTGCTCGTACCGGGAATCAAGCCCGGGTGGTCCGTCACGGAAACCAACGACGTTGACCACTGCACCAAGGATCGGGCAAATGACATGTGGTTGTGATAATCACTTTTGTTACGTCCGTTTTTAAGATTCGGATGGTTGTGAAAAAGAATTATCATCATATCATAACTATGGATTACACCTTCTTCTTGGCGTCCTGTAAATAGAAATAATCCCAAGCTCCAATTGCTTAATTAATAATTTTAGTATGTATATTGAATTAAATTTCGGCGTTTTAACTAAAGCAACCTCGTGATAGTGGTCTGATTTTATTTCTTAAAAATCCAAAAAACCTATTACTATTTTTAACACAATTCGTGGAATAAACATTATTTTTTATCGAAAATTATTGCATGCTTAGAATTTTCCATATAGTATTGTTTATTTTTAACAAAAAAACAAATTTATTTATTTAAGAAAAAGCAAATCATGGCATTACAGCTAATGCCAATGCGCCATGTATTTGACAAATATAAATACATGTATATATATATATACATACATGTAAATATATAATATTAATCACTAATAAATTAAAAACAAGATGAAAACATTGAAGTCATAAAAAAAGGGAGAAAAAATTTATAAAATCATATTAGAAATTTTCAAAGATGTCAACCGAGTGAGTTCTGACAAAATCAACTTTTATTCATAAAATATAGTATTCGTCTGAACTCACTCACGTCAATATGAAATATGTCGACATCCGAAGCAATGCCGTTTAAAATTGTTAAAGCTCTTCCCAGAGGCATTCCCATTGGCAGACAGGTTCTACCCCTTGGAAGAACAAACAACTCATGCTCACGATTCCTCAAAAAATTATCAGGAACATTCAATTTAACATTTTCAAGAATGGTGGAATTCTCATTTTGGCCTCGGATAAGGCCAAAGAAATATAATGCCAAGTACATTTCTCTCCGAGCATTCAAACTATTGAAAGTGAGCATCCCTAAGAGAAAGTCTGTTGGATAAAGCTATGGGTAGTAACCATATGTCCTCAAATAGAGAATTCTTAAAAAAATCTTCTGAACCCTCTCCACCATAAGAACACATTTCGCACCCCTCGGTGCCCAAACAATCGATCCACTCTCAAGTCTCAAATGAAATAGAGTGCACAATATTTTACTTCATACCCAATATCACGGTATTTATAATTGCTTTTCAAAGTAAAGCTGTTTCGCTTTATATTAGGTGGTTATTTTATGCCCATAAAGATATCAATACGACGAAGTGTTTTTAAGACAACTTTGAAAATGAAAAGCTGATTTACGATAGTGAAATGGAGCTACAAATTCAATCCTCTTTGAAGAACAATTTGCAATCAAAAATATCATGAATTAATTTACAAGAAAATATAAACAAAGTTGAATGCTTTAAAATTAACGAAAAATAAAAGTAGATTAATTAAGGGTGAAGGCTAATGAAGATTGAATAGAAGCTATTTTCTTTTTTCTGTGTTTTCAAACGCCTGAGCGCGTTTGATTACCGAACACTCCGTATTCTTTAGGGTTTTACCAATTCAAAGCCTTAAGCTGACTCGGCTTAAGTAATTACCAAAAATGAATGAGGGAAAGGGATACAGTTTTTTTTTGCCTATCCTATTCTAGAAATAAAATCTAGCCATGAAACTGGTCCCTTTTCTAACAAATGTTCCTGATAATTTTTTTGGGTAATTGTTAACATGAGTTGTCTTCTCTTCCAAGGAGTAGAACAAGCTTACCGATGGGGATGCCAGTACGAACTAACAATTTTAAACGGTATTGCTATGGATTTAGACATATTTCACACGGACGTGAATGAGTTCAGATGAGTACTATTTTTTTTATGTATTGTATTTATATCAACGGTCATCAAACAACGGCTTGCAGAAGATTTTCATGCGGCCCTCTAAAAATGATCAATTTTCTAAATATTCAAATGCATCAGGATGTGTCCAGGCACCAGGGGTCACAAGACTTTTTGAGAAACGGGTTGAAGTGAAATGTTTAAAATCTTGGCGGGTTGGATGACAAATAATTTTGTATTGGAGTCCAATTAGAATAATAATTTATATGTTCTAATATAATTATATAATGTAAACAAATGTAATTTATAATGGAAAATATTTATTATACAGTAGAACCTCGATTATCCGGACTAATTGGGGATGAAGATAGTCCGGATAAGGAAAAATCCGAATGATCGAAAAAGTCATAATTTTCAGGAAAAGACAAGTATATTCAGTATAAATCATTTACTCTTCTCTCTTCATCTTTACTTTCTATACATAGCTTTAATAATTATTTTTTATTGAAAAAAAAATTAATCGATTTCTGATTAGAACTAGTTTTTTTGATGCTGCCAAATCACGAATACTTTTAAGACACATAATTTGTCTTGAATAGCACTCTTATTGGCTCTCAAGCCACTTCATGGCGACATTTAGACACTGAAAAGCTATCGTCCATTTTTCTAGCCAGCCCGAGCTTGCGTTGAAGGTGGGATCTTCACTTAATCTTGTATTGAAAAATATTGCTTTTTCACAAAGTAATGGACCAGATATTGGCTGTCCAGATGATCGTCTTTGTATGAACCACATTTAAATAAACTCTTCAACTTCTTCATTTCGTGATGTTTTCATAACTTTACGCTCTGAGCTTCCATCTTCTGACATTAAACAATTGGTAAACTTCAAGATTATTTTTTTATATCCGAGATCGTTGACGTTCCGACACATATTTACTATACCAATAACGTCCCGATTCACCACGTTTCAAAGCATCGATTATATCCAATTTGTCTTTATATTAAACTTCGACACGTTTTCTTTTCGTTGACATATCGGTAATATTTAAATCGTGATCAATTTTTCAAGAAACAAACGTTCAATGCGTATCGAATTTGGACGATGTACTGTACCCATATTTTACACAAGACATATTGTTAGAAAAAATGCAACGATCAAAATATGAAGACTGCATTCCATCACGTACGTAAACAGTGGACGCAATTCGCCGCGTGCATATCAGCAAATTTGTAATATTTTTGTTTATTTTGAACAATCCGGATAATCGAGGTTTTACTGTATTTTATGCGTCCATACGCTGTCGTATCTTATAGGTACCAATTGATGAATTGAAATCTAGAGTTGTGGATTTACAACCGAAACAAACAATTTAAAAAAAAGAATCCCGAGAGCGCCCGATGAAAATCTATGGTGGGCCGTAGTTTGGTGACCGTTGGTCTTGCACGTAGGTTCCCAACCATTTTCGGGTGGTGACCCCTTTTTAGAAAAACCATGTGACCCACGACCCCCATGCAATTCAAAATGGCATTTTTTCTAAGGTAAGTAAAAGAAACAACGAAATACATAAAAGTGAATATTTTATTTAGTTGACAGTATAAGTTGGTGACCCCACAGAAAACCATCGAAACTCCCTTTGGGGTCGCGACCCATGCGTTGGGAACCCTTGGGCTAGAACAATAAACTGTGTTATATTCACAATGCAAAGATTAATCGTTTGAGAGATGTTTGAAATGCGAGTTTATGTATATCACAATAAAGATGTATACGTTCAAATTTCCTCGTAATATAAATACATCGGAATCAAATCCAATAATTGTTCTGATTCTAAAGTTGTACACGCATAGTAAATTAGATACTACATACAATAGTTGTGAACGGTGGCAAACAACAATACTGCATCCTTGTACGGAGTGTAATAATATAATGGTCGTAAACAAGAAAGCTAAATGGAAAACGTGTTTATTGTATAAGACTAAGTATTTTATCGCTTCTGGAGTTGCGATTCCTACCATATTTATACATTTGTTTGAACAGTAAAAAAGTAGCTGCAATATCTGACGGTATTTAAAAGTTTTGTGATTAACGTTGCAATCGTAGCCAATGTTTTCTCTAATCCGAGGTAAGTTGCATAAAAAATTCAAAGACTAAGAAAGCCAATCCAAGAAATGCGTGACATAATTTCAATCTTTTCGCAAACATGTATTATTATTAGATTATTTACATTCATTATATATTTTTTACCGCATTCAAATATGCTTCACATTGGGATTGGACATACATATATTAAAAACTAAATGTCATTTAAACGTTTTATAAATAAACTCCTCTTGAAAATGTTGATCTTTTCGATGTTTATCTATCGGTCAGAAAATTCATCAACTATTGGAGTGCGCGCCAACCCGGGATGAGTGCGCGGAGATTTTCAAACTTCTGGGCGGCCGCGCGCGCAGCTTAAATTTAATCTGCTGTTTTAAGAATTATAAAGAGTTGAATGGACCTTATGGTCTGGTTTTTTTAGATGCCAATTTGACGTCATGGGTCAGTTAATTGCTCACTTTCAAGGACGAATGAATGGATGCTAAAAGATTTTCTCACAAAACTTTTGTGTTTGATATATTTTTCTACCATGTGCGCTCCCAACTTGGAGCGTATATATGTATTTCTCACGGAGTTTATCTCAGCATGTTTTTTGTCTACGAGGACTGCTTGATGCTCAGTTGCGTATCCGCTCATCATTGAAAAAAGTAGGGATTGAAAGGAAAGAGGACTAAGACAGGACTAGTGGTAAGCTAATCACTCTCGGTACGCGCCGCTTTTTTTGGGATCGGAAGGAATGGAATGGATTCTTAACAACACAAACACCCATTGCCTACGAACAGCATCGATTTATCAACTTAAAAAACTGCTCGTAGCGGAAGACGGGATGTCCGTCACTACTGCAACGGGTATGACCAAAGAAAATCTTTCTGAGCTTTCTTTAACAGTTGAAAATGCGAGAAGTTTTAAAATAAATATAATGTAAAAAAAAATACTACAAGTTGAGCTCTTTTTCAACATAATATGTGCTAAAGTTTATTTAAACGTCTTAAGTAAAAAATTCTAATAATATCAAAGTTAAAAAAAGAATTGCTCAACTTTTGCAACTATTTTAAAATGGTATTGAGAGATGTATGGAGTTCCCGTTCAAAAGTAAGTATAAAAAGCGTACATTATTTCACAAAAGAAAACTTATTTCCTACTGAACCATTTATATTTTGACACATTGGAAGTTTTTTGCCGTACGGAAATCGCGAAATATTATAAGGAGCTATATTTCTGTATTTAAAAATGACGTGTTCGCTCTTGTAGAATTTCAAATAAAACCAGAATTCCATTATTCATTTGGATTTTTAAATGTAAGCTTTTTGCCGCGTATTTCATTGTTCTTGAACAATATGAATATTCTCATAATAAACTGTTCACATTCGTTGATTAATGCAACGCAGTATATAAAAAAAAACTAAATCACGTTTTTTGTAAGCATTAATTTATTTTGTCAATTTTTCAAGTCTTTGTTAAGTTTTCTATTTAACGCGCATAAATCGATGAAAATAATGTATCTGGGGTATACAACAAAACGTTGAGGTTGAAGGATGTCAATAAAAGTTTTGCTTAAATTATTTTTTTAAATATAATTAGTATTATTAAAACAAATGTATTTTTATGAAAGCTTGCGTTTCAGTCTCTTGAAGTTCGAAGATCAATATTGAAACATCTCTTCTTCTTCGAGGCCGATAGGCCGGGTGTCGATAACCATGACATTCTCAAATCTACAAACTTGCATGTTCCTGTTTTTTACCTAAGTGGTCGAAACCAAAGCCAAACATTTTTTTTATCATAACTTTAAATCGTTTGAATAATGTACCTGAAGTTTCGTCTTTCGGCATCTTCGGGCATTTCAAGTGTACAAATGAACTTGAACTGACCAAAATCAATCGAGAAACTTCTGTCGAAATTCTAAATTATCAGTACTTAAAAATAATTAAAGGTATTGAATATATTTTATACAAATAGAATCATTTAGTAATATATATTGATTCAATACGGATTTTTCATGAAACTATAACACTTTACACAGAGCATTTGCTCTCCATGATTTGCAACATTCTAAAATTTGAGTAAAAATAAATAATAATCGTATTCATGTTCATTCATCTCAAATTTAAATATAGAATTATTATCGTCTACCCTTTCTAACGACATCTATCTGAAACCATCAGAAGCAAAAAAAAAACATACGTATTTTTTGATTGATGGCTATGTAAGAAGTTATAAAGTATATTTTGCTTTAAAAATATTGATGGAGAGAATTTAATATTCAAAACTATTTACGAGAAATAAAAATACTTCTGGTATTTACAATATAGAACTTTTGAATAGAATATTTAGTTAAGAATTTAACGGTGCAAAATATTGCTTCATTATTCATTTTTTTTCAATGAAACTGTGCCAATTGAGCTTTGAGAGAACAGTCTATCCTCCCACAACACCGAGATAGGGATTTTTATGAATTACTTTGTATTGTTTTAGTTAAAATAAATACACATACAGACTTTTTATTCATCAAAATCTTGCATTTAAAAATATGAAAGTAAATATACAATTTTGGTTGAGTATTGCAATGCAGTGGTCAACGTCTTTGGCTTTCGTTTCGGACCGCCCGGGATCTATTCCCGGCACCAACAGATTTTTTCTTTCGATTCTGCTATGGGTGTTTGTGTTGTCAAAAAACCCTTTCCACCTTTCTGATACCAAAGAGCTACGCATAGTGACAACGATTAGCTAACCACTAGTCCTGTCACAGTCCTCGTATCTTTTCCATCCTTACTCTCTTCGAAAAAGAGAGGTTGAGAAACTGAGTAACGAGCATTTTTCGAAGAAAAACATATATTGAGATGATCTCCATGAGGAGTAGGAGCGGACATTGTTAAAAAAAAATTGCACATCACACTCGCGATAGTGGCGCCCTCGCTAACGGACAAATTAAAACGGTACCTACATCTATAACAGATCATATAATTTAACTCTGAAGATACCTACTGCATCTCCAAGAATAAAATGGTGAAAAACTCGGTCATTAATAATTAACCATTGAAGCCGTCAAAAATAATTTGAACTGGTACAAGTAAAGACTTTTTCGACTTTTAACCCTCCCTAATAACTATGTCCTTTTGATTTATTTAAACATGAGGAAAGTAATGTATTTTGAATGTAAGCAGTGGCGGGTTATCCCCTTGGGAGGTCAAAGGTGAAATATACTTTTGTGTGCCCTGTTTTTCGAATACTAAAAAAGCGCCTTAAAATCACTTATACTTTGCTAAATACCGAGTCATTTCTCAAAACTGTAATTTTCTTTTCTTATTGTATGTGATCGATAGTATAACTTGAACAATTTACGGTATTCCTCGCAGTTCACTAGAAACAATTCAGTACCTAGCACACCTGCACACGGTACTTTATGATTTATGACCCATCAATATTACGGTTTTGAATATGCATTTTTTGATGTGAATGCCGAATTACGAAATGTAAAACATTTTAATTAAAAAGTGTTAGTACATATTAAATATTCTCATTACAATATTTGAACCTTGTTTCACTACGTAATAATTATTTATTATTTTGAATTCTTATTACTCAACGCAAATTTCTTAGAACTTTAATTACAGGTACAAATAATTACCGACGCTTTAATAATATATCATATTATACTTTAGATTTTACTAAGAGATTAGACATTAGAAATTGGTAGGATTTCTTTTAATACCAATTATTGATACAAGTTCAAATAGCTATAAATATTCTGTTACAATAGAAATAATAATTCAACAATAATAACTGATTAAGGAATATGAAACACCACTAATCACTTTCGATAGATTCAGCAGTAGCTCTGAGGAAGTTCATTTTAATATAACATTAAAAATAACTTTGATTATTCCTCGTATTGTGTTACTAATCGTGAAACGCGTTTCGCCTCTTTCAGAGGCATATCGCCACTGCTTATATTACTTCTAATTACATGGTTAAACCCAACCCTATCTGATTGATTGCATCTCATTAGTTTATATTTTGTAATGCTAATGTCATCTGTAGTATAATTATTTGTTTACGTTGTTTTGGTTCTATAAGGCATGTATTTAATGGGTCAGTAACTAATTCAAGTTTTGGTCAGTTAAAAATCAAAATGGTCAGTTAATATTATAAACGGTCATTTGTCATTGTATCAGTGTGAATGTGGTCAGTTATTAAGTAAAACGGTCAGTAATATATTTTAATGGTTAGTTATTTATTAAAAATGGTTAGTATTAAATTTAAATAGTCAGCTTTTTTTAAAAAAATGATAAGTTTTAGTTTGACAGCTTGTGAATTTTAGCAAATATGGTCGTAAAAGGCAAATTTATGTCATGTTCTTTTTATTTTAACTAACCATTTATTATTTTAACTGACCATTTATTATTTTTAACTGACCGTTTTAAGTATTTATTACTGACCGTTTTACGTATTTATAACTGACCATTTATCGAATTAAAAACTGACCAAATAATTAGTAGTCGTTCTATAACCTTCTCCTTGCATCCCGTATAAAGGAAAAATTCCAAACTTCATTTTGTAATTTTATCATTTCAAAATATTAGAATCAATCTTGCTTCATTACTTAAGTAAACTTTGCGATAGTAAGTCCGAAGATGCCTCTGAAAGAGGCGAAACATGTGTCACAATTATTAACAAAATACGTGGAATAATCAAAGTAATTTTAAATTTTATTTTACTAATCACCTTTATAAACATTCAGTCATGTCTGATACGAATGAACCTACCGGTAATACCATAAAGAAAATTAAGCAATTATAAATGATGACTTTATTAACTCAAAATTCATGCTAAAATTCGTACAAATGTCATCCGTCTCAAGTGTACGCGATTTAAACTAATAGGTTATTAGCGTTACCTCATTGAAAATGTACAGACTAAGTAAAATCACTATGCATCTATTCAGCTGAGATTTAGTACTACCACTATCAAAGGAGAAAATTCAATTAGATGATATCATTATTGACTACAGTCAATTGGATTCGATAAACTGAGCTCTTGAAGGATTATAATAATATCTACCGACTGCCCGGATTCGCTCTATTTGGAATCCGATACGGCTTTTATTGAGGCACCTCACTTAATAATTTTACTTAGCTATAAATCAATCAAGTACAACAGTTGAAGTAATCTTTTAAATGGTATTTCAATAGGGACGCTCAAAATATGTTACTTTGTCCTGCTGAGTAGATTATTCATTGTTTAGTGGCCAAATTTGAGTCAACCAGTTTGGTAAATAATCGGCCAACACGTCATCAAAATACAATATCTGGTGAAAACATTGCTGCTGTGTGTGAAAGTGTAAAATCCAACTAACCAAGGATCTTCAGGTAAACGACCACGGACAACGCCTGATTGGGTTCTGGAGCAGTTGGAAGTTTACCCTGATTTGTCAAAAAATACAGCTTTAGCGACATGCCCCATTTTATAATGAATGGATATTGGCAGACATTTGATGCTATATTCCATATTTAATGCCGTAAGATATACTTACAAATGAAATTAAAATTTAGTCGAAATCTCACAAACAACTTGTTTTATTTACATTTCAAAACTAAGGGTCCTTATAAAAAGACCCTTTATATAAAACCGGAACGGCGTATGTATGTATGTGGGTCTGTAATTCCCTTTTGCATTGTTGTTGCAAGTTCAAACAAACGAAACGATTTCGCTCGCGAAAGTGTCGACGGTAAATTTGTTTCGATATCAATGTGTGTGTAGAGACTCCAATTACTCGAGTATCGAGTAGTACATTTTACAAAATACTCGAGTACTCGAGTAGTTTCATATGAACCAAAATATTTTATATATAAAACCGAAACGGGGGATGTATGTCTGTAATTCCCTTTTGCATTGTTGTTGCAAGTTCAAACAAACGAATTGATTTCGCTCGCGAAAGTTTCGATGGGAAATTTGTTTCGTTATCAATGTGTGTGTAGAGACTCCAATTACTCGAGTATCGAGTAGTACATATATAAAACCGAAACAGCGTATGTATGTCTGTGGGTCTGTAATTCCCTTTTGCATTGTTGGTCATTAAGTTGCCATAAAAACGAATATGAAAGAAAATATGTTTGATTTTTTTATCGGCGAAGACATTTAGTCAGAATTTAATAAATTAGTCTTCTACTGAACTTTTCCCGGCTTTTATTAATATAATAATGTTTTTATTTACGTGAAGGTATTATTTGACATTTCTTTGACAGCAAATTAGATTTTTTCCTTGAATTTGGACATTTTAATGGGCGAGAATGGGGCTGTCAATATATGAAAGGGGCTGTAAAATGTCAATGCCAGTCTGAAATTTTCATTTTAATTCCATTCTAATTGACCTTGACTTTTGAATTTTGAAAAAAGTTGTTTCAACTTGGCCCGTCTGAATTTACGCGCCGAGCTGAACATAACCCCAAACTGGTCCGAGCGAAGCCGGGTTCCAATACTAGTAAAGTATAAAAAATAAAGGTAAACTACTGTCACAAGCAAATAACGAAAATGAATCGTGTCGATTTTCATTTCGGGTATCTTGAATTTTGTCTCTCGTTTTGTATCTTGAATTATGTATGCTACAAAATAATATGTTATGCTATGTGTCAAAGAGGCATATGAATAGGAGAAGTGAATACGAAGATATTTCAATGTCTATTTAAATCACATTCGTTTCCTGAAAAGTAGAGAACAATTATGTATGTAGTTAGGTTTTATTTATTTGAGTAGGCATTTACTTGGTAGAACTCCATTATAATACGGAAAGAAAAATAACAATGTATTTTAGTTCTATATAAATTATTTTATATATTTGTTGATAGCTATTTCGGCTTACGCCTTCGTCAGAACTAGTTCTGACTAGTTCTGACGAAGGCGTAAGCCGAAATAGCTATCAACAAATATATAAAATAATTTATGTAGAACTAAAATAGATTGTTATTTTTCTTTCCATATTAGGTTTTATTTCTTCCATGGGGCCGATTTATTATAATTAAGCAAGCTAGAATATGGATCTATTATTTGGGGTCCATATGAATATAAATAAATATAAGTCGCAACTGGAGCGAGTTCATAAAAAATTTCTGCGTCCATATGACAATTCATTAATGGAATATTATCCAACCAAGTTTCTTTTAGGAATGCTTTCATTTCACTCTCTTGAAGCTCGAAGATTAATTTCAATATTGAAACATTTTTCTCTTCTTCTTCGGGGCCAAGTTGATAACCCTGACATCCTTGAAAATTTAAGTTTGCATGCTCCCAGCTTTTACTTACGTGGTCGTAACAAAGACAAATCAATTTTCTTTGTCAAAACTTGTTTGTCACGTAGGTCTTTTATATCTCCAGTTGCAAGGGCTATTCGGCTGATAAATGCGTTGCCTGTTGATGTGGACATCTTCGGCAGTGAACTTGACACTTTCTCAAAAAAAAATGTCTGCTTATGTAAATAATATGTTTCTGTTCTGTTTCTTATTTTTGTGTTATATGTTATGTAATTTGTATTAATTTGACAAATGCATGGCACATTGGCGCTTACTGTAATGCCAAGTATTTTATGTAGTTTTTTTGCCAATAAATAAATAAATAATATATATTTAATTATGATGTTAGTATTTATATAGACAAACAAAATTGATTAGTTTTGGTTAGATTTTTTTCTGGCATTACTCTTTAAAATAACAATTACTAGTGGCATAAAAGATAATTTATTAATCCAAGTCCGCTTCCAGCGTGAAGAATTTGGACTCATCACGGAATCAAAATATGCTTTATAAGAGAAGTGCTTGTTGCTCAACCTCTCTTTTTCAAAAAGAGTGGGGATTGAAAGGATACCAAGACTTGGACTGATCTAGTTGTTAGCTAATCACTCAATTTTTTAACAATATATGCACCCAAGTCTTCTAACATGATCGATAAATTGACTGAAAAAAATCCATGATGTCCGTTACGGAAGACAACGACGTTGACCACTGCACCACTGATCCGGAAATCATTAAATAAGTAAAGTTTTACATAAATCCCATCTATAAAAAATACTAACAATATTATACCAGTAGAGAATCATATTTAATTTCGATTTATTATTTTATTCAAACATACTATACAGATTTTCGTCACTATACCTGCAAATAGACTAGAAACAAAAGCAACAATGGAGGTTGGCGGTGACACAAAACTCCTATTTACTACCACGTTGGTTGTACTCCATATTGTTTGTTTGTTTGTTTGTCTGTCTGTCAGACAGTTTGCTAGTTCTCGGCTTTCCTTGTATTCGATCACAAGGCTCACGTCGGAGACACGTTTTAAGTTTCGGTCTGCTCCTTTCAAATGAAGCTCCCCTACCGCTGAATAAACTCACTAACTCGGAAATTTGAGCTTTTTTCAACCGTTTACACGTTTTTGAAAACACGTTTATATTTTACAAATAAATACAATATTAATAAGTTTTATAAATCTCAAGACTAATATTAAAAATATTAATAAAAATAATAATACATTTTTAGTACTTTTTCCACACAAAATTTATTTGATCAGGACCGGTTTCGCTCACGGCGAGCATTGTCAACTGATAAAGAATACAATAAAACAGTGATATTTATACAAAAGTAAAGTATGAAAAACAAGGTATGACAAACAATTGGTAAAACAACTAAGCAAATAAATTGAATTAAATTACAAGAAAAATAGACTATAAATAAAATGTTGAAGACCTCTTAGCAATGCAAAGTAATACATCAAAAATCAATTAAATATGAATTATCATTAACAAAGTAAAAGCCCAAAAATGAGTGCACTTAATAAAATAAATAAATTTGCATGTCTTTACTCTACTCCAATATATATAGATATGTAAATGTATGTTAAAACATAGTTCTGACGATGGCGTAAGCCGAAATAGCTATCAATCATGTCTTTTAATTTTTTCAGAGCTACATTACATTGGTATTTTTTCACAGTGCTATATGGAGTTTTTTCAAGTAAATGCCAATTTAATTAATTAATAATATAACTTTTGTATAAATATCACTGTTTTATTGTATTCCTTATCAGTTGACAATGCTCGCCATGAGCGAAACCGGTCCTGATCAAATAAATTTTACGTGGAAAAAGTACTAAAAATGTGTTATTTTTTTTATTATAATGCCTTTCCACCAAGTATTGACAGTGAACACCTTAAAAATTAAAAATATTATACTGTGAAAAAAATAGCAGCGTATTACATACGTTTATTCCCAGTCAATAAAAACCCAGATTAACTATCACTTCAAGAAACCAAATAAGAGCTGACATAACTATTTATAAAAAAATATAATAGATAGAAACCCCAAAAACGGTGCATGTATGTATGTGTTTAACATACGTACGTATATGTATGTGCACCAAAAAAAAAAAACTTTGAATACTCGATGTTACTGCATCAGCGCTCTGTGAGACCAAACATCAAGAGATCATCACACCGCCGAAGAAGCCTCAATTAAAACAATAAAAATATTAGGACCACATCGCACGTACCCTTCAAAATACACAATATTCCGGGACTTCGAGAAACACATAAAATCAATTTGTCACATTTAATAATTTATTACTACCATATACAATAAGGATGTTAGAACAGAAGAGAAGATGTATTGTGTAGCTTTTCTACTCCAATATATATAGCTAAGTAAATGTATGTTAAAACATAGTTCTGACGATGGCGTAAGCCGAAATAGCTATCAATCATATGTCTTATAATTTTTTCAGAACTACATTAGATTGCTATTTTTTCACAGTGCTATATGGAGTTTTATTCAAGTAAAGTTATTTTTCAAGTAAATGCCAATTTAATTAATTAATAATATAACTTTTGACATACATAATAACAAGTTGGTTCTCCCACCACTCTTCCGTTACGTGTGTGCAGCCGTTTTTCACAGCCGCCTTCCATAACGCTATACGATCGAGAAAAGAAACGAATTTACTCCTCACTTACTTGTCCCGAGACAGAGCTGCACGGGACTGATCTTTTAACCATGTACTAAGTTGCTTAAAGAGAAAAAAAATAGAAAGGAAAAAAAAATGTGACTTGCTCAGCCACTTTGTTAGAGTGATATTAAGTATCCTTTGTATCTGTATACTGAGAATCCGTGGAGTTTAATCTACTTCGCGTTGAATCTGAAGAGGAATCAAGATTATCCCGTTCCCCATATGATGTTGCAAATTTATCGAATGTCTCCAAATTGGCCTTGGTTGAGATCAAGTCAGCGTGGCATATTGGGCCCGTATGAGGACGGACCGCAGCAAACAGCTCAGCTCGTTCGGCATTCATCTCGGGGCAGTCACACAGTACGTGATTAGCGTCCTGGTAGTCGTGTCCACAAGTGCAATCCGGCCTTTCGACTAACTTGCCCAACCCAAATAGTTTGCCGTTGAACTTGCCATGTCCAGTTATAAACTGGACATACATAATAAATTCAATATTTTTATAAATTATATATCACATGAAATTTTCGCTAATTCATAGAGATTACGTTAATAACATTTAAACTTAGTGTTAGCCACTTTTATTTTTGTATCTAAACGATACAAGCTGTTTACTACTCTTTAGTTCAAGTACGTTCGAGCACTTGAAATGCCTAAAGATGTCGAAAGGTGAGACCCTTGTCGTTAGCGACAAAACTCATGGAAAAGTATAAAATAAAAAGATTCAAATTATACACATTTCAAAAACGCACTTTTTTTTATAACTTTTTGACGTAGATTCAAGTTCTGACGCTCATCGGCGTTAAAGTTCTTCGTCTCTAAGTTTGTTTTTCATATTCAAGTTGTATTACCTTCTCATTGTTGCTGACAAGAGGGTGCCATCGCTGTAGTGGTGAGGAATCCCTAGTGAAGCCAGCTCAAAGGGTCAACTGACTTTATTTTTATAGAGGGTAATCGAGAAGAATGGTTCTTGGTCTTAAGCGAATATAAATGAAAGTATTGCGTCGCAACAACAGAAGATACCCTAAAAATCTGACCTATTCAGGATATATGAATCAGGGCTGTGGAGTCGGTAAAAAACATTACGACTCCAGCATTTCCAAAACACGACTCCGACTAAAAAAAGTTTAATTTCGACACGTTTTTCTTCCTAACTTACCTATTTATGTGTGTGTATTTAATTATATTTCAACCAAATAATCCGGCCAATAGCCAAATTTGACATATTAAATGCAAAAATAAAAAGTTCAAACTTTTCAAAATTTCTGACTCCAGTTAAAGCGCAGTGACGACTCCGACTCCGACTCCACAGCCCTGATATGAATGTAAAAAAAATGTTCAAATCCTGAATTATAAATAATCTACATTAAATATTTTAATAATTTGTTTAGCGATAAAAATTCAAACGATTCAAATTTGATATTGAAATTCCATCAAGCAACTTCAGTTGAAATTCTTTATTATAAATACAAATACAATGTCCGAAATGGATGCAATCTAAGAATCATCACTCAGTATGGCAGAGAAGCGAATAGGGGAGAGTGAGGTGGAGTGTAGAATTCTGAATTAACACGGATGTTGGCGGAGAGTTGTTAATGAAGGCAAGCTTCGCAGTTCGCAGTGTGTAATCGAAATATCCAATTGCAACAGTGTAATCCGACATCCACTCAACTTTGCACGGACCGCCACTGTTGTTGCACGGAAATAACGCAATGCTGGAACAAATCGCAATTTATTATTATATTTTTATGAAAGTCATAACAATACTTGTATATTATTTAAAACGTGAACGTATTGACGTTTCTAAAGATTATGGGTGGTGACATGGCTCAACAGCAAGCTCAAATACGTGGACCGATTGTCCACAGTGTTCCGCATGTTTTGTTTCCAATTTAAGAAATTTACATGTCAGTATAGCTTCATTAGTTTTCCAATTATTGTCTATGTTAGTATAGTCATTTCGAGTATATTCTTTAAACTTTAAACCCAATAACGAGAACCGATGGTGTCTCCAGTGTTTTTTTACGGTATGTTTTTTCGTATGTAATTTTTATGTTAAATATACTAACCTAACCTAACCTTACTTTAAGTTTGCCCTGTAATAACCATTGCAATCTTTTGTATCAAAAGCTACCTCTCTACCATCCTTCCATAAGTTCCCTCTCTCGAACGTCGTGGACGAAATCTGTCTCTAGCCTACAGACAGTGGGCATTTATTCATTTCTACAGTTATAGAAATTCAGTAACGGCATTTTAATACGTGATAACAACCGATACTCTTTTTGCACGGTTTCGAAATAACACGGTTTTTTTACATCAATATTTTATTCTAAAAAAACTATTCAATAAAAAATTGCAGTCAACGGGTTCGTTTAATATCAAGAAATGACACTGAGTGAATATATTTATTTATGCTAAATTTAATATAAATTGAAAACTATGTAAATTTGAAAAATATTTTCATGTATAAATAATAAACAATTTGATTTTGAGGTGATTTTTAATAATAAGATTTTTAAATGGGCACTTGTATGGTAGTCTTTAGAACCTATCCTTCGTGCAAATAATGGATCGGCGGGTGTCTTTCAATATAATATTAAAAAGTACAATAAAATCCACAGCACCATTTACCAAAAAAGGATAATGTTATTCCAAACTAAGTTACTTGAGACTTACAGTTTTACTAAGCATTTTAATAAATTGTTTTTTTTAAATTTATTTTTGAAAACTCTACATTATTGAATTATCTTATTTTCACTGAAAAGAAAAAAAATGATAAACCATTGATTGAATAAGTGTTTATTTAGTTTAACAAGGAATAACAAATACGATTGATAGCTACGATGTAAAACATTCGCAAATAGAATTTAAAAACGATTATATAAATATTTTTCTCTTAAATAATATATGCAAAAAACACCGTTTCCACACTACTTTTATTTTGCAAGTGGAAATAACAACAGAAAGCCGCACGGAATATGAGTCGCTTGTGGATTCTAAATACAATTCAATCCAATAATTATTAGTCACTCAATGAAAATTGCTTGCTTCTCGGTTCATAAATCTTTCTTTTTTGAAGAGAGTAGGGATACAAAAGAAATAGGGCAAGACTTTAAAGATATTTTTGTAAGCAAACGTTTAAGAAGACACCAGACTTGGAATCTTCCATAGTAACAACCTTAGAGATAAATCTTAAGCTACGAGCCAGGTTCTTAAGCTAAAATAATATTAAGCTCTTCAATGTTCCGTTAACATAACGAGCAATTCTCGGTAAGAATTGAACAAATGATTCCAAGAAAATCAATCTCGTAAGATTTTTTTTAAGTTTTTCACCCACACCCGCAGCTGACAGAATCTCTTAGAAAGGCAATACTTACATGCGGGAAAAGGAAACACAGTATGTACCTACCATAGCAAGAAACATAGACAGGAAACTAAAAACACTCTTCGTGGACTCCACATATAGTATCAGTAGGAAAGTAAAGGTAGAAAAAAAGTGACTAGTTTATCCTTTTCGCTGCGTTTCATTGGGTCTGGGTGGGTGTGGGAGTGAATTTGACAGCACAGACATCTTTGTATCTGAATAGAAACCAATAATTCAACTGACAAAAAAATATGGCAATAGGACTCGAGCACATAAATTCAAATTAACACTCGAGAACGAAGGACACGACTATTTAATATCACTCTCTTGAACCTCGAAGATCGATTTCAATATTGAAACATTTTTCTCTTCTTCTATGGGTTCGAGTTAATAATCCTAACATCCTTGAGACTTTAAGCTTGCATGCTTCCAGTTTCTACCTACGTGGTCGTAGCCATGGCCAATCAATCTTCTTTGTCACGTAGGTCTTTCGAATCGCCAGTCGCAAGAGCTATTCGGCTGAAAATACACTGCCTGTTGATGTGGACATCTTCGGCAATGAACTTAGTGCTTTGTCTGTATTTTAATTCTTTTTACGTAACTAATGTGTTTCTGTTCTGTTTCATATATTTGTTTATATTTTAATTTTTGTGTAATATGTTTTGTGATATGTTTATTAAATTTTTCAAATGCATGGCGCATGGCGTCAGCTGTAATGCTAAGTATGATATTTAATTTGTTACAATAAATAAATATATAAATAACAGCTGACAAATAGTACTTGGCACATTGGCGTCAGCTAATACAAATATTCTTACAATTAGAATTAGTTTCAATGATATAAGTAATTAATTTGTTGAAATATTGTATTTCGCCAATACGCCGTGAGTCGGACTCATAATCTTATATATAAAACCGAAACGGCGTATGTATGTATGTGGGTCTGATATTCCCTTTTGCATTATTGTTGCAAGTTGCAATATAATAATGTTTATTATTTACGTGAAGGTATTATTTGACATTTCTTTGACAGCGAATTAGATTTTTTCCTTGAATTTGGACATTTTTATGGGGCGAGAATGGGGCTGTCAATATATGAAAGGGGCTGTGAAATGTCAATGCCAGTCTGAAATGTTCATTTTAATTCCATTTTGATTGACCTAGACTTTTGAATTTTGAAAAAAGTTGTTTCAATTTGGCCCGTCTGAATTTACGCGCCGAGCTGAACATAACCCCAAACTAATCCGAGCGAAGTTCCGGGTTCGAATACTAGTTATAAATAAAGTATAAAAAATAAAGGTAAACTACTGTCACAAGCAAATAGCAAAAATTAATCGTGTCGATTTTCATTTCGGGTATCTCGAATTTTGTCTCTCGTTTTGTATCTTGAATTATGTATGCTACAAAATATGCTATGTGTCAAAGAGTCATATGGATAGGAGAAGTGAATACGAAGATATTTCAATGTGTATTTAAATCACATTCGTTTCCTGAAAAGTAGAGAACAATTATGTATGTAGTTAGGATTTATTTATTGATTGAGTAGGCATTTACTTGGTAGAACTCCATTATAATACGGAAAGAAAAATAACAATGTATTTTAGTTCTATATAAATTATTTTATATATTTGTTGATAGCTATTTCGGCTTACGCCTTCGTCAGAACTAGTTCTGACTAGTTCTGACGAAGGCGTAAGCCGAAATAGCTATCAACAAATATATATAAAATAATTTATGTAGAACTAAAATACATTGCTATTTTTCTTTCCGTATTAGGTTTTATTTCTTCCGTGGGGACGATTTATTATTAATTCGATTATTAAGTCGAATGATATAAAATTAAATAATTATTGGTCGCTTAGTCCGAGTGACGCCGGGTAGCAATACTAGTAAAATATATAAATCATACGTTCATTTACAATGTTTTGTTTTGAATACGATTGAAATAATAATGTATCTAAATTACTTTGTTATCCTGTACTCTTGTTGAAACAGCCGCACGGCGAATTGTACTACTCGAGCCACTTGATGATTTAAATGTATATTTCCATTTATGATTCAACATGTTACTCGAGTGACGTGTTTATAATTACAAATAACTAATTTACTTTAAAGTAACTTCGTCTACTACTGACAAGTTTATATCGAATACGTCATTAGACGTTGTTTTGGCTTCAAACTTGAGCCGTGTATGTCTACTGTAACAATAATTGCATGTTATCAAATAGTGTGTATTTGTATAATTATAAGTGTACTAATATGTAATTATACAATGTATGGTACGTGTCAAAAACATACCATATCAACATTTTATTTAAATACGGTAAGAAAAATAACAATGTATTTAAGTTCTACATAGATTATTTTATATATTTGTTGGTAGCTTTTTCGGCTTACGCCTTCGTCAGAACTATGTTTTAAACGTGTATTAGAGATAGCTTATATACCTATGCTAGACAGGGTGGGGCACCCTCATCCTCTCATCGGTACATCCTCTCTTTCTATTCAAACCATCTCAACGTCACATGGAAGAATATAAATAAGTTTAATTTATTGGTCTAATCAATCCAATGAAATTCTTAGCGACCAGATTACTAGTAACGGTTCACCTCTTCTAAATCATTTATCAAGCAATAAACTAAAAACAATTTAAAATTTAAAAATAGATTCACTTAAGACATTGCAGATTTAAAGATAAAAATAACCCAAAAATACCCATATTATTTTCTCACCATTACTTTAGACAATAAATTAAACTTATTTAAATTCTTCCGTGTGACGTTGAATTGGTTTGAATAGAAAGAGAGGATGTACGGAGCACCCTGTCTAGCATAGGTATATAAGCCATCTCTAATACACGTTTAAAACATAGTTCTGACGAAGGCGTAAGCCAAAATAGCTATCAACAAATATATAAAATAATTTATGTAGAACTAAAATACATTGTTATTTTTCTTGCCGTATTATAATGGAGTTCTACCAAGTAAATTCCTACTCAATCAATAATATGTTATTTAAAGTTTTTATACCATAATTAACATGTCTTAATTCTTTATGATATTCATTGAATCACTAGAGTTAAAAAGAATATCGAAAAGATATTATACTCATTCGTTAATCAATTATATAAGCCACATGTATGAAGTGGCCCGGTGCGTGGTGCAGTCTTCAACGTCGTCGGCTTCCATGGCGAACTGCCCGGGTTCGAGTCCCTGTACGAGCAGATTGTTTCAGTCGATTTATTGATTTAAGGCAATGGGTGTTTTGTTGTTAAAAATCGTTTCCCACTCTTCCGATTCGCTTACGACTAGTCCACGTATCTTTGAAAAAGAAAGGTTGAGTAACTGAGTGACAAGCAGTTCTCGCAGAAAATAATGTTAAGATAAAATCCGTGAGGAGTCCATATGCTCCATTTTGGGAGCGGTCATGGTGTATAAAAAAGTACGAAAACATATACTATTTTAACGATCAAGTTCTCTACCGTTCAATCAGCGGTTGGTTCGTATATTTGATATTTCGAATGAGGTTGGATGAGCGAATAATCAGCTCTCGGAAAAACAAATCATGTCGAAATACTTCATTATGACGGAGCGTATAGAGCGAAAATTATTTAATCTTAATCGTTTCCTAAGAATTTTACAAAAGATATTGGAAGGACATACTGCTTCACAAATAGAGATATACAATCAATTCCTACAATAATTATTACTTCTATAACATGATTACCTAAACTTTTTTTGACGTGACAACGTCTTATAAATCGATGAACGCCCGCTGCACGCACGAAAAAACATGACTCATTGTCCCGTTTGTCGCGTTACGCCGAAGGCAAGCGTGCGAGCGAGAGCGCGGATAAGCGATAGAGAGGCACGATCGGCCTACCGTTCGGATTGTGCCGCATCTATCTCTCTTCCACTCGATTGGTCGATGCGTCTGAGTAGAAAAGAGACAGCGGCAGCACACAACTTATACACCTACAGTACGTACACGTGATCTGTTTACAACTGTTTATAAAGTGAAGTGAAATGTTAATGTGGTTTTAATTTTAATTTTAATTTTAAATTTTAATTAAAACTAATTAATTTAATTATTTTAATGTGAAGTGTTATTGTAGATTTCATTTCACTCCTTGTTCGTATCCATACAAAATAATGATAATTCAATAAAAATGATTCCATTTTATTCATAAAAGTATGCAATCATTTCATCAATGTTTTCTTATGACGTTGTCACGTTAAACTATCGTCCGTAAACCGACTTTACAGACAACCATTTTTTTAATGGGTTTTAAGCCGACACACATAGTTACTCAAAGAGTAGAAAAATAAATTTAAGACAAAAAAAACAATGTATATGATTAACTTCGTTTTTTGTCGTAGCTGTGTTGTCTTCATTAATGGTTCATTTTTTGTCAAATATTCAAGAGCATTCGGTACATCAATATCGAACGAATAAATTCTAGTCTAAAAGGTTTTCATCCTCGTAGACAAATATCGGCCTTATTTAAATATACAGGCTGTGTTCAAAGCAGATATTGATGAAAATATGGCGCATTATGGCAGAAACGACAGACAAATTTCCCCCATGAATTGACCAAAGCCCCAACTAATCACAGATTTTGTTCCTGTAGCTTTATTTACCGCTGAAAATCTTTCACATTTTTTATTTGCAAAAAAAATACCGCCTGTTTTATAAAATATCAGCCGTATGGATTTAAAAGGTTCCTTTCACACTGGTCAGAAAAATATATGGACAGGGTTTATTAATGATGTTATTACTATTTTTACACATTCAAACTAAATTATTTTGAAAACGTTTTTGTATGATCATTATTGTAACGTGGTTTTATATGTAATCCAGAAGGGTTTTTAATTATGTATTTTTTTATAGCACAGAACGTTTTCATTGGCGATTCATAGCGGTAGTGATTTTCTACGCTTTAAAAAGAATAAATTATTGTAGAGAACTCTCTTTAGATTAATTTTAATAATGAGTTCATTACGTTAAATATTATTTTAAGTATAACCTTTTCAGTGCCCGTAACGTACTGCTACACAACTTATCAACCTATTTTTATCAAATTCATGATAACCTTAGCAAGGTCAACATAACAATTCTCACACTGACAAAAGCGATAATTTCCGCATTACCAAAATTTCAATTCCCTTTGACATTTGACAAAGGATGCCAGTGTTTTGAACTATAAGATCCCATACAAACTATGATTATAAGATATTCTTCTTCACAAACGTTTTCAAGTTTAACATAAAACCAAACATTAAACCGAACATTATCAAGATAAAATAATTTTTATGCTTTAAGTTTATAACCGCCCGTGTCCTTCTAATATCAAAGACAAATAACTGACGGTTGTCTGTTATCGTGGACTATCCTCAGGATAGCCCTCATTCTACTTACAATAAGAAACTGTACACAAAATGGGCTTGGACAAAAACATTATACTAATGTAATAAGTTAAACATTATGTCTACCTTTATCAATCGTTTATGCCAGTGTCAATGCATAAATAAGCTATAAATGATTTAATATATATTTACTAGTGTTCGAACCCGGCTTCGCTCGGACCAGTTTGGGGTTATGTTCACCTCGGCGCGTAAATTCAGACGGGCCAAGTTGAAACAACTTTTTTCAAAATTCAAAAGTCTAGGTCAATTAAAATAGAATTAAAATGAACATTTCAGACTGGCATTGACATTTCAAAGCCACTTTCATATATTGACATCCCCATTCTCGCCCATTAAAATGTCCAAATTCAAGGAAAAAATCTAATTTGCTGTCAAAGAAATGTCAAATAATACCTTCACGTAAATAAAAACATTATTATATTAATAAAAGCCGGGAAAAGTGCAGTAGAAGACTAATTTATTACATTTTGACTAAATGTCTTCGCCGATAAAAAATCAAACATATTTTCTTTCATATTCGTTTTTATGGCAACTTAATGACCAACAATGCAAAAGGGAATTACAAACCCACAGACATACATACGCCGTTTAGGTTTTATATATGTACTACTCGATACTCGAGTAATTGGAGTCTCTACACACACATTGATAACGAAACAAATTTACCGTCGAAACTTTCGCGAGCGAAATCAATTCATTTGTTTGAACTTGCAACAACAATGCAAAAGGGAATTACAGACATACATACATCCCCCGTTTCGGTTTTATATATAAGATTCATTAAAAAATATTGATAAAGTTTTTCTAACGACACATCAATACGAAAAAAAATCCCGTTAAAATATTACAATCATGTAAGTTTTTTTGATCGTCACGAAGAAACTTTTTTAATTTCCTTTTGAGAAAAATATTTTCCACACGTAGGAAGCATTCGGTGATGATGACGCTTAGCTTTTTGAAGCTTGAGACATTATATACGTGTATTGTAATTGTGATGATTGTGGTAATAGGGATTTTTTCAGGGAAGGTTTCTGATTTATGTGATATTGTTGATTTTTATGACATAATATCCAATAAACAAACTGGGACTCACGGCTGTACTTGGTCAGAACAAAGTGGCCATTTATTCAACGCATGCAAACTGACTGTGCTGTTTTACGGTTGCGAGTCATGGCACAATACAAAAGCACAGGGTAACCGTATACTGTGCTTCGAAAAAAGATGCCTGCAGTGAATATTAGGAGTACGATGGTTTGACTTTGTCAGGAACACGAAGGTAAGGGAGCGGACAAACCAGCCTCTTATTAATTCCAAAATAAAAAGGCGACGATGGATCTGGCTTGGACATGTCCTGCGGATGCCTCAGAGGAGCCTGAATCCTGCCTGCCTCTTATATCAACCTGATGGATCACGACGCCCTGGAAAGCCTTTGATGTCCATCCATAGGATGACTACAGGGGAGCTACGGGATACCGGGATGACCTGTTATAAAGCCGAGAAAGTTGGCGGGTGATAGAGAATCCTAGA